>OX333072.1:20913669-22311954 GCA_946863875.1 Alloplasta piceator
AAATAAATAATATCTATCATGATGAGAAAGTGGGATGCGGCTGCCTCATATTCTTTTTAATAATTAACTTTTTTTCAGTTTTTAAAATGAAATTAAAAAATTTATTCCTAATACCCCTTACATGAGTAAAAAAATAAAATAAAAATAAAACATGCCTTGGAAAATTTTGATATTTTGCCAAGATTTGTTTTATTTTTATTTTATTATTTTACTCATGCAAGAGGTATTAGGAATTAATATTTTTTATTTTATTTTAGAAACTGAAAAAAAGAAAATTATAAAAAAAATATGAGGCAGCCGCGGCCCATTTTCTAATCATGATAGAAATTACTTATTTTTGACCCAGAATCTGTGGAAAAAATAGCAGAATTTAAAAAATGGTGTTTTTTCAGTTATGCGCTTTTTACACAAAAATGATCGTCGCGCCACCTGAAGGAGTGGCGAGAAAAATCATTAAAAAAATTAGGTTGTTTTTGAAGTGGAATCAATGCGAAAAAAAAGTTATGCAAGGATCTGATCCGAGGGAAATGACCCCACGTTTTCACTTGGAATGCCCCATATATAACAGACGCGACTATGGAAGTGCACATTGCGAAGGAAATGTACGATATCTATAAGTATATGCAGAGAGAGAGAGAGAGAGAGAAGGAGGAGATACATATATACAGAGTATGTCGTTTCGTGCGATGAACGGAAGAAGCTCTTGAACCAAACATCTCTATAGCATCTTCCTCCTGTTGGTTGAGCCGGGTATATACTAGAAGCGGAGGAATGAGGAAAGAGAGTGAGAGAGCTTCCGAGTCCCATTGCTTCACAATCGATACAAGCTTAAGCCCGAGTGGATTTGAGGCGATGCACATATCGGGAAACTCCCTCGATACACGATTAACGATCACGATCTGCTATTGGAGAAAATTCTATTGAAAAATCATTCTTAATTGCAAATTATTCGATTCAGCAGAGACACGTGACGATTGGATCAAAATACTTCTGTTAATTTGAGGGGTTATCTACCCTCCTAATCTTAATATCTTTTTTTTACTACACTTTCTCAGTCCATTACTTCAAGAATGATTTCTCATAATTTTGTAAATATTGGAGTAAATATTTTGAACGAATTCACCGCATTTTGTCCTAACATTACAAAAAAATGTCTTCTGGGGCACGACGACTTCCCTCTAAAAAATGATTAGTTTTTTTTATCACGCACAAGAATTAAAAAATTTTTCACACAAAAGAATTTAGAAAAAAAATTGTTCAAAAGTTAAAAATAATGACTGCCATTGTTGTTATTGTAACCGACTCGGAATCTAAGGAATCATGGATTCAGTGTAAAAATTGTAAATAAGGGATGGTCCCAAGAATATTGTAAAAAGTAATTGATTACATTCTTCATGTCATTTAATGTTTCATTTAAAATTTTTATTTTTGTTGCGTTTTTAAATAATTATCATGTATCATAATTAATGTTATTGTTTATTTGTTTAACATAACAAAATATATAGATTAATTAAAAATTCGTTAAACAATAAATAACTTCTATATTTTTCAACTAATATTTTTTTTTACACAAAAATTTCTTTTTCAATTTTTTAGATAATCGATAATTTTGTTTACCGTTGAAAATTTTTCAATATTGTTAAAACTAAATTTATTTTAACGGTTCATTCTACCCCAGATTTAGGGCATCGGCCTAAAAATGGATGAATACATATTAAATTAATGATAATTTAAAGAAAAAAAATTGTAACCTAATTTTTTAGGGTGGTCCAATATGCCCCAGGTATCGCGGATCGGCTTAAAAATGAGTCGATACTTCAAATTTATGATAATTTGACAAGAAACCAAACATTTTTTATTGACCACATTTTTCAGAGGAGTTGTGCCCCAGGGGGGCCGTCGTGCCCCACCCTCCCCTATTTACATAGATAATTTTTGGTCTCGTGATTCTTACAAAAAAGCTGAGACACTTTCATGCAAGTTATTTCCTCCCTAGAAGTTTAATCTTGCAAAGGGTTGTCTGCGAAAAATCGATCAACCCTTCTTTCACTTCGTTCGCACATTAGAACCAGTGGACACATGCCTTTCTATCGATTTTGCGGAATTCTGAGGGCGTACTTGCTTCATACCTCTCTTTTTAAGGTCCGCGAGGTTAACCTCGCGAATCTCCCCATCGCGCGTTTAATTCACCTTCGAACTGGAGATCCCAGAGGGATGAATAGGCAGAGAGAGAGAGAGAGAGCTGGAGAAACTTGAGAGGGCAAGAGCAAGTAAACAGGAAGAGCTGAGAAACAGCCCTAAGCGGTGGAAACTCGCCCGATGACTCCTCGTGACCGGTCGCTTCGGTTTTCCACGTGTGTAAACCCCCACAAGGTCCCCACGTGCACAAGAGATCAGGATTTTCTCGTGCTCGGTAGCCATAAAGTGGTTGTTCATTCCTCCTTTTCACCCCCTTAGAAAAAAAGAAAAAAAACCGTTCTTCTATTACGACCGCCCCCCCCCCTCTCTCTCTCTCTCTCTCTCTCTTTCGCTCTCGCTCTCTACTTCGTACCTTTTTTCTTCCACTTCTTCGCGTGCTTTCCTATTCGGCTCTTTCCTCACCCTGGTGCTTCTTGCCCCTTCTCATTTTATCCCCACATGTAACACATTCACGAACCTGAAAATCGTCGAGTTTGTTTCTTTTTCCCAATCTCTCTTGTTCTCTTTCTTTCTTATAGGTGCCCTTTCTCGTGGCCTTTTTTCTATCACGTAACCTCATTCGCACGATACGTATTTTGCTGTTTCATCTCAACCGCTGCATATTCCCCGTGGTCCTCATTTGTTTTACTCGGATTCCCTTCGTTCAACTTTCGTTCACTATCGATCAATATCGGTTTGTCGTTCTTCACGAGAGGCACCCAAGGGAGATCGAAATTCCGGACTCCAGTCGTACCCTATATTTCGCTCATCAAATGGTTGACGCGAAAACCCGATTATCCACGTGACTCCCGTATAAACGAAAAGACGAGTCACGACAATAATCTTTAAGGCTGCTTCCCTAGCCAAAAATTCAATCTCATTGAAATTTCCGTACTTCGTGATGCAATAAAAATCTCAAATTCACCAACATTTGGCATGCCATAAACAACAATTATCCATAATAATATTGCCCAAAAGTTATTAATAAATCGTTTAAATAAATAATTATTCAACAATTTTTCCATCAGTTCTTTTTTTTCTTAAACAAATCGAGTGCGTTAATTTTTCTGAAAACGTATGAATTTTTTCAGAATTTTCTCTATTTTGAAATATTATAAAACACTTTCTGAAATACAAACAAAAATCTGCCAATGTTGTATAAGTTTTTGCATAGAGAAATATCATCAACTTTGAAAAGTTTCAAAGACACTAGGCCAAAAGATACATAAATACAGCTATTCTAAAAATTTCAAAACGGAATTTTTAAAATAGAGAGAAAATCCTGACAAATTTCATGTGCATTCAGAAAAACTAACGCATTTCATTTGTTCAAGAAAAAAAAGAACTTGTAAAAAAATTGTTGAATAATTACTTGTTTAAACAATTTATGAATAACTTTTGGGCAATATTATTATTGATAATTGTTGTTTATGGAATTCCAAATATTTTACGAAATTTTTCCAGATTTTTATTGTATCACGATGAACAGAAATTTTATGAAATTTTCCCAGCCAGAAATTTTAATAAAATTTTTGGCTGAGAGGGTAGGGGCAAAGCATCCTTAAGGAACAAATAACCGAGTATGAGTTGTTTTTCATGTTGACTCAATCAATGTTTCACCATCATAAATTTCGTTTGTGTTTTTTCATTCTCAATTAGCATTCTCAATATTCTCAAAAAACGCTTCTTACAAATACAATAATACAAATAATTAATAATAATAATAATAATAATAACAATAATAATAATAATATAATTATCATATATAATATATTATTATTATTATTGATTATTATATTATTATAATAATATACTATAATACAATAATAATTAATAATTAATCAATACAAATTCAAAAACAAATTTGCTCGCTAAATTTTACCAGGCTTTCTACACGAAAAAATCTCGAAGCGACGTCAAATTGCTCGTTGATCGCGCATATTTAAGGATGTTGAGTCCCAAATCGCAAATGATGAGAAAATTCTGAAAATTTGGTATGTTTTTGGATGAATTATTTAAGAGGTCGTGTAAAAATTTCACGACGATTAGGAAGCTCGTTATCGAACAATTAACATTAACAAATTAAATTAAATTAAATGTAGTCTCATGAAAAGTGATATAACTTTGCGATAAGTTTTTCTTTGACCTCTCATTTTTTAAATATCTACACTATATTGAAAGCAAAGAAAACAAAACGAAGTTTATTGATAAATATTTTTATTTGTCAAAAAAATTGTTCTTAACAAAATGTTAATATTTTAATGAGGAGCTTCCTAATCGTCGTGAAATTTTTACACGACCTCTTAAATATACTTCATACAAAAACGTACCAAATTTTCAGAATTTTACATCATTTTTCATTTTAACCGTTAAGCAAGTTGAAGTAATGATGATAGAATTCTGAAAATTTAATGTTTTTACATGAAGTATTCAGGAGGTCGTGTAAATATTTCACGGCGATTAAGAAACTATTTATTGAAAAATTAAAAGTTTTCATAGGGGCTCAACATCCTTAATTGAAAAAGCTTAATTTCCAAACAAAATTTTTAATTTATCTTCGAGAGTACGGCGCACATTCCTTTTAGCCAACTTGTAGAGGTTAATGGTTAAAATGGTTATTCATTCACCCAGCAAGGTTCTTAAGGTTCAGCGCTTCATCGCGGGCTCTGAATTTTCTCACTCGCTTCCGGCGTATACGCTGCACATGCCACGATATATATGAATGTATATATACATATATTGTCAAGAGGAAAAGTAGAGAACGAGAGAGGGAAAACGTGTTTTATCCAGAAGGCATACGATGCCCAGGGGCCCGGGTATTTGTCGTCTCTTTCTCCAACCTTCCTGCACGTTCCTTTTCCTTCGCGAGTTCGTTGTTTGAGTTGATAACGTTGCGCTTGGCCCGATAGTGCACACGCGGCACATTTTCCTCTCTCCCTCTCTCAACCTGCCCACGACGCTCTTTGGTGGCTCTATGTACGAAATAAACTTCTTTCTCACTCGTTTCTCTCTTCCTCTCTCTCTCTCGTTACCGCCACTTTGCTAAGAAAAATAAGGCGCAGGTTTCCTCGAATCGTGCTGTATGATGATAATCATCTATTTTATACAATACCTATTAACCTATTAATTCACGAGTCATGGCACATTTCAAAATATAGAATAATGGAAGTTTCCACTTGTGCGCGCATTAAGAAAGATTGCGTGAAAATGTTTACCCAATTAATACGAACGGCTCTCGTTGATAAGCATATTTTCTTGACCCAAAAACTCACGTGTCGTTGAATATTTCATAATCTGAGACGATGGAATTGGGCTTTCGAGCCGTGGTCGCAATTCGACCGTAGAAAAAGATTACCCTAATCTGCATTGAAGCGAGGGTAATTAACTTGATAGATATATCATGACCGCAAAATAAATGAGTTTTTTCTCCTCGATGTTATCTCGCACGTCTCCATTTCTGGAGCAATCAAAAATGAACCAAGTATGAATTATAAATTTTGAAGCTATATATTGGGAAATGTCGGCGGAAACCTTCAAACTAAATTATAAACGACCGGAAAGGAATCGGGAATAATTTGCCGGAGTCGGAATCTAATGAAGTTATATTTATTTTTATACATTATTCGTTCGAATAAAATTGTCTGGTATAAATCCCAATTTTCGTTCCAAACTTTATATATATCAGACCCCTGTCATCAAATGTACACTACCGTCCAAAAGTTTGGAAACACTCGACTCGATTCCGTGCCGCACAACAAGTTTCAAAAATGAAGATATTTTAATTCAACAAGCGGCGTTTCAATGGGTACATATTCAGCTTAATTTCGGTTTTTCCAAAAAAAAATTTTTTTGGGATTTTTTTTGGCGTTGAAATTTTAGCGCACGAGCCATGGACATTTTTTTAACCCTTTTTCACGTGAAAAACTTGCCCGGCGGAGTATAAGCTTTAATTTCGTTTTTTAAAAGTTTTGTACGATTTTTTTTCCGCAAAAGTATTAAATTTTTCGCAAAAAACGACCATATTTATAAAATGTAGCGCAACTCTAAAATCACTGGGTTTTCGTTAAATCATTAAAAGGGAAAAAAGTTGCATATATTTGTTCTAGATACAATGAAATTCTGTTAGAATTTCGTTTCAAAATTTCCGGAAAAAAATGAAAAAATAATTCTGAAAAAATTTCATTGAATCCAAAATGATTGTATGCAACTTTTTACCGTCGTAGTGATTTCACAAAAACCCTTTAGTTTTAGAGTTACCCTACATTTTATAAATATGGTCGTTCTTTACGAAAAATTGATTAATATTGCAAAAAAAAATCGTACTAATCTTGTTGAAAAACAAAATTGAAGCTTATACTACCCCCCATAATTTTTTGACACAAAAAACAGTTACAACAAAATTTTCATGGATCGCGCACCAAAATTTAAACGCCAAAAAAAAAACAAAGCCATAAAACGACCATATTTGGAAGGGCGTCCCGGGTTAAAAAAAAAAATGAAAAAAATTTTGCTAAAAGCGAAATGAAGCTTCATATGTTCCCTTTGAAACGCCGCTGGTTGAATTGAAATATCTTTATTTTTAAAAGAGCAGTGAAACTTTTTGTGCGTCGTAGAATCGGGGCGAATGTTTCGAAACTTTTGGACGACGGTGTACCTGTGAATCGTATCAGGGGAAAGCTTTTTCCATTAATTCATGAATAAAAGTGAGTGAAATCGGTCTCAATATTGGTAATGAAAGGAATGAATTAAATAAATTGCAATACATTCTTTTCAATAAATTTCCCCATAAAAACTATTCATTAATGTGTCGTAAGGTATTTAGAGCCCTCGAATGAAAACTGCACTAAATCTAGCATTTCCTAGACCATTTGAAATTAATAATCCTTCGGATACTCTGGACGCACGTTCCTTTAGGACGCCAAAGTGGTATTCAATTTTACGTGGTTTTCAATTTTACGTGGCCAAAGTGGTAATTGAATACCGATAATTTACGACGAATTTCGGATTTGGGAATAAACGACATATCACAATTCTTTATGACAATTCGGGAATCACGATATATAAAATTCATAGTATTCTTGGCATAGCGAATTATCCCGTGACACGAGACATCGTCGAATCAGCAACGTCTATTCTTTGAGAATTATAACACAGGAAGGAAAATCTTCATCGAGAATTTACGATAATGTTTAATTGTAACGAAAGCGAGTCACGAATCAACGATATCCGATGAATTATACGAATATTATCAAAATCTAGATTGCGGCAAAAGCCGAAGCAATCTGCTCCAAAGAAACTCTTACATTAAACGCAAATGGAATAATCGAATTTGCGTGGTTTCGACGATGAAAGAACGAGGAAATTGGTCTCCGTGAATGTTGAGCTCGACAGGATCATTTTGTACCTCAAAGACACAATCTCACCGCAGAATATCGATATTATATCCGGGTATGATAAATTTAAACTCCATTAATTTATAAAATTCCCTATTCACCATTTTCCGTTAAAGCCTCACTCCGTTTTTCTCCACAAACGGAATCGTCTATTTTTCCTTTCAATTCAGTCCCTTATCGAATGGAAGATTGGGAATTTTTTTTCCTCAGAGGCGAAGGCATCGTACTCTGGATTTATGCTTCTCCCTACTTTCCTTCGCGAATATATAATGACTCTCGATTATCGTCTACCCCGTAATTCCACTCATGAAAAGTACTCGAATTTTTTCGCTCGACTATTTTATCGAGCAATCCTTATTTTCCAATAATTACGTTCGTTTTCTATCGGAGAATTTCAATACGAAAATATCATAGTACTGCGAGGAAGACGGTTCACTTATAACGAGGTAATTTCGAACGCTGCTGGATATTACGATTTTAATGATTTACGTCAAATCATTTTCTCGATTATCGTCCCGACGAATTACCGAGCTTTGATCCATATCGGTACTATAATCTTATCGGAAAATTTAAGCATGTAATAATCCATTCCGGAAATCATAATAGCATAATCGGCGATCAAGGCACAGCGCGTCACTCGACAAATCGATTTCAACGTCGTTAAAATTTTTATTCCAAATAAATTAGACAATTCCAGCACAATTATGAAATCATCAAATTCCATTTTAACGTATAATTCAACGTTCACGTATAATTTTAGTGTGTGGCGTATTACATAAAATCGTAAATTGAATAACGAGATTTGTCTTAATAGTGAGTAAGACAATGTATTCCAGATTATTCGAAGAAATTATCAAAACGCACACTCGTGCGAATTCTACACTACCAGCGAAAAGTTTGCGGACAAAATTTCAAAAAAGGACTGGAACATTTTTTTATGCCACTCCGCCAGAAGTCAACGTAAACTAATTTAATAAGCGGCATTTGAAAGGGGAAGAATTCGGCTACATTCCCTGTTTTTTAAATGATTTTTACAATTTGTTTTTAGATTTGGACTCGATTTTGAAAACAGCTATTTTTCGCCTTTTTTCCTCTCTTCAGGTGCAGCCATCTTTTAGAGGAAATTTTGGTTATACATTTTTACAATTTGCTTAATAAAGGAGAATGTTTGAGCTTCAATATGCTTTTTTTTTAACTTTGAGCGATTTTTTATCACGAAAACAGTGATTCATGAAAAATTTCAAGATACTAAAAAGTTGCGTTAGTTTTCCTTGAGTTTAGAGGGATTTTTTCGGATTTTTTTTTCCAAAACTTTTTTTTCCTACCGAAGGTAGAAGAAAAAAAAATTGGGAAAAAAATGTGAAAAAAAAATTTCAACCCGTTGAAAATGGTAAAATAAAGTATTTACCCCCTGCGAAATTTTATCAATAATCCCATAGTTCTCGAGTTATGGTAATTGAACGATCTGAGCTCTGACTCCGAAAATGAAAAAAAAAAATTTGGGAAAAAAGTCTTTAAAAAATCCTCTGAACTCACCGAAAACAGACGCAACTTTTTGCTATCTTGAAGTTTTTCATGAATCCTCTTTGTTTCCATGTTATGCGAGATTTTCCAAATTTCCTCTTTTTTCACAACAAAGAACAGAATAACTTTGGAAAAAAAAATCGCTCAAAGTTAAAAAAAAAAGGAAATTGAAGCTCAAACTTTCCCCGTTATGAATCCAATCGTAAAAATGTGTAAAAAAAAAATTCCTCTAGAAGATGGGTGCGCCCGAAGAGAGGGAAAAACGCAAAACAGTTGGTTTTGAAAATAGAGTCCAAATCTGAAAACAAATTGTAGAAATAATTTAATTTAAAAAAATCTAAAAAAATTCCTCTGAACTCATCGAAAACAGACACAACTTTTTGCTATCTTGAAGTTTTTCATGAATCCCCTTTGTTTTCATGTTATGCGAGATTTTTCAAATTTCCTCTTTTTTCACCAAAAAAAAACAGAAAAACTTTGGAAAAAAAAATCGCTCAAAGTTTAAAAAAAAAGGAATTGAAGCTCAAACTTTCCCCGTTATGAATCCAATCGTAAAAATGTATTTAGAAAATGTCTTCTAGAAGATGGGTACACCCGAAGATAGGGGAAAAAAGGCGAAAAACAGTTGTTTTTGAAAATAGAGTCTAAATCTCAAAACAAATTGTAAAAATAATTTAAAAAACAGGAAATGAAGCCGATTTTTTCCCTTCAAAATGCTGTTTATTAAATTAGTTTACGTTGACTTCCGGCGAAATGGCATCAAAAAAACGTTCCAGACCTTATTTGAAGTTTTGTCCGGAAAATTTTCGCCGGTAGTGTATATCGTCCAAAGAAGCTATGATTTCACTCGTAGCTATCGTGGAATGATCGATGAACATTTGCCGAGGAAAATGGTTCAACCAAGACGTTTTCAAACATATAAAGCGGATGTTGAGGGTGTTTATTTCCTAGACAAGAGAAAAGGGACACGTTGTGGGCTAATAATGAGCATCGAGACGCTAAAACGCGTGGAAATAGCACCCATCATATATACCTGGTGTAATTTCACCGAGGCTACACATAAATTTCCGCGAAGCAAAGCGCGAACTGAAAAGAGGGAAAAAAACGAGAAGAAATTCTACACGACGTAGAAGCTCGAATCGCCAGTGTTGGCGCGAGAAACGTCCGTTATGGCCCATAAAAGAATAACGATGGGGTGCTAGCTATAATATAACCATGCACTCATATATGTATATACGTATACCGATTATATGGCACGAATATAATATATATATATCCATATATATCTATATGTATGCTATATTGTATCCCCAGAGGCTCGCTTTTATATTCGCCAAGTAATAACTCGGTGACACACGCGGTCGCGAACGGGAGGACAACGGTGCAATAATTGTGGAGAACGACGAGAAAAAAAGCCTTGCAGTACCATAAGAAACGCATGCTCGAAAAAAAATGTAAGGTCTCTGTGAAATTTGTAACGGAAGAAAATTCATCACACGCGGAACAAAAAAGGGAAATAAAGATTCGACCGCCTGGAACACAGATTAAGCAAAGTCGGTAAGTGTGGAAAATATCCGTAGCGTGTCCCCTCATGAATGGATAGATCGATTTTGATAATAAAGGCACAAGGTTTTCGAGAATGCAATGGGATTCTTCTGATTGATCTTCGATTTCCATCACAAGTAATCTGGTATGATGTTAAAGTTTGCATCGTTGAAGTGCCTCGAATATGCGTTTTTTAGAAAATAAAATTCATCCTTGTAAGGATGAAATCTGAAAAGTTTATAAAGCCTCAAAATTAAGAAAACTCTGTATTTTTTTTGGTATTGCATTCCAACGTTGCAAACTTTGTACGGAAAAAACGACTTTGTCGTGGTAAAAAAAAATAGTTGACCCAACCAACTATCTCCAGTGCTCTGGGCGCCAGACGAGAACTTGGTTGGATCAACGATTTTTATATGGTTGGTTCATAAATGCCACACCAACAAACTTTTTAGTTGAGCCAACCACGAGTGAAATGGTTTATCAACTATTTGGCTCGTCGTTGATTATAAATTTTTTGTTTATATCTACACAATATTTTTAAACATTTCAATCTCTGAATATCGCGACACATGAAGTTTACAATTTCGTAAAGCTTCGCCTTTTCTTTAAGAGAAGGTAAAAGAAAAAAGACCCTTTTTCTATGGGAATCCATTTCGGATTCGACTATCTTGAGTTTTGCCACGAAGTATTCAATATCCATACTAAAAAATAAGGACATCAAACACTGACGAACTTGGAAAAAGGTTATAAGCGTCGAGGGGAAAGTTCATTTGTACGAGAGGAAGCCACCTGGCGGATTTTTGGGTACTGACAAATCTGCACATATGATCGTATAGTTGGCTACAGTGCCTATAAAATTTGTTGTCCATCCTTTACCCTCCTGAATACTATTTTATTAATTACACTGAACAATCAAGTCAGTTGTGTTGACAAGTCGCGTCAACTAACTATGATTAGTAGATGGAACTGTTGCAAGTGGTTATATTAACGAAACAGATGGTTACGGTAACCAACATATACCCAACTAATAATCAGTTTGCTGCCCAACGAACCATTTTCTTTCCGTGTGACGTCATTAATCTGCTTGTATGTAAGCATGCACTGCAATGCCGAAGAATTGCACTGTGATTTTTTTTTTGCAAAATGCAAAAATTTGTTTGACTCAACCAAATATTTGTTTCCAGACGTTCAACGAGATCATTTTGGTAATTCAACAAAGATACAGTAGGAGTTTTAGTTAAATCGGTTAAATCGTTGCTTGAATGGACAAAGTTTCAGTTCAATCAAATAAATATCTTTGTACCAAATAAATTGTGTGATTGAAAATACGAATTGTTTTTTTTTGTTACAGTTAAATTTATTTAGCTAAAATATACTATAAAGCAACAAAATATTTCTGTTCAGCGATTGATACAGAAATTGACCAAATAATTTCGTTCACCTCATATCTTGTGGTTAACCAAATCCATTTGTTGAATTAATTATAGTTTCATTATTTCAAACAAATCAATATTGAATCAACTAAATTTTTTTCGACTAAATGGATTTAGTTGTTTTAACTGAACTTTTTTCTCAGTGTGGGACATCGATAAATCTGTGGTCAATTTTTTGCCAGTGGAGAGACGGAAAAAAAGGAAGTCAGAAGATTGGGACAGTGTGCTTCAATTACAAGGAAATATGAATCTAGAGGTGACAGTGCCTCCTTCCAAGGCCAGACAAAACGTTAGGTGCTCTATCCTTTGATTATGGCTTTGCTGACCTCTGTGGTTCAGTTATTCCTGCGAACCGAGCCAACCATCTCGTTGTGCATCAAAGCACACACACACACACATACACGAACGCGTGTTAAAAAGCAATATAATGAGGGTGGGTTTGCCTCCGTTTATGACAAGCAGCCGTTAGCAGATCAGGTACCAAATGACGCAGCCACCCTTCCACGACGCTTCTCTCTCTGTCTTTCGCGAGTTCAGAACCAAAAAGGTGTATCAGCCGAAAACAAGGGTGGTTTCAAGTACCTTCTGGTCCTGGAGCATCGATGAATTGAACGCTGACGGGCAGCAAGGCCTAAAATATATCGGATCGAATGTTAAAACGTGGGAGTTGCTTCCCTCTGGTAGTAACAAGTCGACGGGCTTTTGGATGCGTGATACGCTGCGACGCGATACTCTCCCGTATCATTATATGTTGTAGTGGAGAGCGTACATACGCTCGTTGATAACGACACGAGGATACGCGGTGTGTTTCAACCATGGAAAGCGACGAGAGCTTCGCTCATACGATGATGAGAGGATTCGCTCGCGTGGTACCATACAATGTCGCGTGGGCAGGAACACAGGGAAGTGTACGCAGGAATACACGACAACGAGGAGACATTACACAAACGAGAACTGCCAATGCTTAACCCGTTCTATAACGCCTTGCATTGTTTCCAGACACGGAGGAAGGGATTGCGATGCGCTGCATATATCTATATATATGGACATGAACGCGTGAAGGAATCCGAAATGCATCCGACCATCTCCAGCCGTTTTCGAGGCTCGTTAAACACGAGCTTCACCTCCCAATTTTCATATTCCCGGGTTTGTCACGTTTTCCTTTGTCTATTTCTCTCTGCCTAACCCTTTCTGCGTGTTCTTTGTCCGCAAACGTTTATAAGTTCTACAGTTTCAACGAGCACGCTTGCAATTACGATTAAAGTACATTAATCATTTAATGAGTGTTACATTTGATTAAAAAAAATTCTGTTGTATTGACAAATTGGATTTTTCAATGGCTAGGGGAGAAAAAAATTGCGACTTTTCCGGTACAACGCAGAAATGATCGCTGTAATGTTTGATGCAGTACTGCGTTTTCCAGGAAAATGAGATACGTGACGCTTTATAGTAATGCATCGTTACACTGAAATTTATCATCGCATTCGTGCGTGAAATTGAAATTACGGAAGATTATAATTAACTTTGGTGCTCCGCAGTCATTTTCGCTAGCAATGCAGTCACAATTAACGTTTGATGTAATAATAAGTGTATCATTTGATTAGTGCTATATTTAATTTTATAAACTCTGTTGGATTGAGCTGAAATGATTTATGTTGAAAAAAAAGAATTATTTTGACTTGAAGTTCAATTCGCGGCAAAAGTTTCATGACAATTTTATAATAAATTGTACATTTATAATAATAGTTTTATAATAAAATCAGACAATTAATTGCGCCGATAAACATCGCTTATTAGTAGTCATTCTTGGTTAATTTAGCAATAGAATTATTGTCGTGAAAATTAATGTATTTTAGTACCATTAACTTTTGGATTAACTTTTTTTTTTAAGTGAGATAGCTCAGATCCCAAAAGAATTTTGTTGAATTTTTAGTGAATGCATATTTTAATGCAAACAATCGGACTTAAGGTAGGCCTTAAGGTAGGTAGGTAGGACTTAAGGCCCACTGCTACAGGTTCAAAAAATCGATTTTTTGTTTACATTTTTGGCAAGCTAAAAAATTAATTAAAAATATTTGTTTAGTTATAGCCAAAAGAAGAGAGCAATTAACTAATAAATTAATATTAAAAATGACTAATTACTACAGTTTGGCAATCACCAAAAACTGTAAATCTCTCGAAGAACTGAAGAGAGCTTTAGGATAACTTTCGGGAAACGGAAGGATTGCTCTCTATGCACTGGACATAGCTGATTAATGTAAGTATAATTTTTTTATACAAATCCTGTTGTCAAAACTTTAAACGCGTTTTTCTCGAAACTACGTTTTCGAAATTTCGGGAAAGCACTGACTAAAAACTATTCAACCGATTTTGCTAAAAACTATACCCGTTATTTAAGACACACATAGCTAAATACCTAACCTTTAAAACATTCAATTTATTAATAACAAATAAATTTTTTTAAACAATCTATAAAAAAAAATCGATTTCAAAGACCTTCTTGTTCAACAGTTCGCCATTTCGTTGTTTTTTCTTAAAATATGCATATTATAGGTTAGAGCACTAGAATTAAGCCTACAAAACAATAATCTCTTTGGATTTTTAATTTCATGACTACGGAAGGTTGTGTGCTTCCCCGAAACAAGTCACCTTTTTTCGAGGACTCCACTTTGATGTACAAAAGAATAAACAAACTCATGTAAAAATAAGTAAACAAAATTTTCCTTCTACTCTTCAAGATACAAATAACAACATGTAGAAGTTTCAAAACGATCGCGATTTATTTTGTTATTTAAAAAAATTAATGAAGAAACGTCGAAATTTCGGTCGTCACAGTGGACTACTGCCTTAAATCAATTTGCGAGGGGCACCACGACGGTTGTTTTTTTTTTCATTTTTCATTACGATTACAATTAAAATGTAAATTGAAACGCCGTGACATGATGGAAGCGCCTTCCACTGATTGCAATATTTTTTAAGGCGGTATATTATCGGTGATAAGTCTCCCATTATATTCAGGCAAATTCTTGATGAAAAGAGCATCGAGACTCCGCCAACTTTTCGGCAACTTGTCAGCCCTTATCCTGTGTTAGACCTTTATTCCTTAATTGCCAATTTCGCGCGGCTTTTGTGACTTACCTCGCCTTGATTGCTAGGAGCAACTATAACGCATACCGTGTGAGTTTGCGACGAAAATACTGGCTTTGACACTCGGAACAGCGCGAGAATATCGACCGCTTTAAAATACACTCGGTGTCAAATGGGGGAAGCAAGTAACCTGTGCCGAAGAAGCACGGGAAGCTGAAGAAAATCCGCGAACGCGCGTGTGAATGAAGATATCGTAGGAAGAATAAAGGAGAAAAATAAGAGAGTGATGGAAAGATTGAAGAGTAAGACTGTGTATTTGGTAGGGAACGGAGAATTGTCTGGTTGCTATTTAAGTTGACACTGCAGAGGGAAGTTTCCAGGAGTATGTGCAGCGAGAACAACGAAGAAAAGTCTTTTCCTCCCTTTAATTATCGCACCCAGGGAATTTCTCTAGGTGCTTTTCTCACCCTTTCTCTCCCGCCCTTTCTCTCTCTTATTTTCAAAAGCAAGAAGACTGTGACAGGCGTAAGGTTGGGAAATTCGCAGAGCCGAGGAAAAGCGATGGAAGGAGAAAATGCAGAAAGTGCGCTGAGGGAAAGTAAAGAGCACGAGAGTGATGAGCGAAGATGCGAGCTTGCAAAGACGGGATAAAAGAGATGATGTGTGTATGGAAAAAACGAGAAAAAAGAAGAGCAGGAAGGAAGAACCAGAGACATTTCTCAGATTACAATGTAAAAGTTTTCACGAGAGGTTGGGGGGGGGGGGGAGAGAATGAAGATTCTGTAAGGATCATCCTGCGATGAAACGTACGCGAGACAGACATCGTTGAGATATCCAATGGCTGGTTTGTTATTCGCGTCGTAAAGAGCTCTCCAAAGTCGCATTCGCGGTCTCGGGTGGTTTTTTCCCTCCTGAAAATTGACTCCTTGACTCTTCTTTCCCGGAAAATCCAACGATTATTTTTCTCTTGTCGGCATTTTTCCAACTTATCCACCAGATTCAGTGTTTATATCCACTTTATAGGACCTGCATCGAAGACGGTGTCCATCGTGCGATGCAAAACTTTAAAACAGGGGAGAGCACGTAATTCTTTGGCAAAGGATTTACTAAAATCCGCAGTCAAAAGACTTTATTGAATAAAAATAAACTTGTTTTCAAGAAAAATTAATGTTTGTTTTTTACCAAGAAACGACTTTGAATCTCGGCCTTTAAGAGAATACATGAAAACTTTTTAAAGTACCTATTTTTTTATTCTACTCCGCTTCGCACAAAGTCGCATCTTTATGGGATATTCTGCCGCGAACCGCAGTTAGATGTGGTTATAAAAAAAAGATGCAGCCAGTATATAATACTATATTAAATGATGTTCACCTGAGGGATTTGAAGAAGAGATTTTTTTCTCCTTAATTTCTCTTGCCTTATACTCGCAAACATTTCAGCTGGTTCCGAACCACAGAATCGTTCAAATGAAATCAGGAAACTGAAAAACTATCTTCTTCATTGAAATCAGAGCTCAAAAATTATTCTGAACGATTTTCTTTAATATAACATCAAAATGCCCGGGGAAAAAAGTTCGGGTACATTTTGATATTGTTATATATCATTGTTTAGATCTAATTGGATCTTCAATTTGGCGCGATCTAATTAGATGCAGCTAGATCTGATTTTATATAAACATATCTAGCTATATCTTTTTTGATAAATTTAGACATAATTAGATATGCATAACCACCCGTGCAGAATTATTTATTTTTTCCATATATTTATCAGTAGTTACGATGAAAATCAGTTCCATGTTCATAATTGATAGTTTCTAAAAGTCGAGTAACGGAAAAAAAATTTAAAGGAAAAAAAAATTTTGCCCCCAGGCGGGTTTGAACCGGCGACCTTTGTTTTTGCGCTTATCCTCAAATTCAATATAAATTAAATTTAAAACAAAATAGATAACTTGAAATTTCATGGATTTTCCCGACCGATTTAGTTTTCTTGCATATTCGCGGACCCTAGAATATGTGCGAGACCAGACTGGAATTTGCAGCCTACCTACTTATTATCGAGCCTAACTAACGACCTAAGACTGGGACGCTAACCACTACACCACCGAGTACTTTTGATATATTGATGTAAATATCATATTTATAGAACACAAGCCGAGAAATAATCACGTACCAAAATAGTATTAAAAATTTATTTTTATTACCCAAAGGCCTTTTTTTTTGGTTCAACTTGTCTTTTAACTTAATTCAAAAAAATCAAATATTGCATCAGATGAATAATGAAAGAACAATTACAATAATAAACATTATTAATATATTTGTTATAATAATAAAAATATTAAATTATAATGAATATTATTACTTAATTTATATTGTTATTTTTACCATTTATGTATTTGTATTATTTATAAAATTTTTAATTTATGTATATGTATATGTATATGTATGTATATCATATTGAATATATGTACTAAATTTTTTTTTATTATCTGATTCTTGAAATGCACCAAACTGGGTCTCGTACTGGCAAACCTGAGTCCTTATTTAAATTTATTGTTGAGAATTCATCGCATCATATATATAATATGATGCGATGAATATTGCACAAGTCCAAATACTTCCAATATAGCAAAATATATATTCATATATCATGAGATATGGCAAATATACTATGCTAGACATCGGCCATCGCCATCCGCTTTATTTTATATTTTTTCATATCTGACCACATCAACTTACAGATATTATATATATATAACGCTGACTGGTTAGAGCTTGTTATATATCAAACTATATTGATTATTCGTGGACTGCAAAATTTACTATCAACTCATATATGCTTAGACATGGCGCATTATGTCGATCAATTTATAAGTATATATGACCAAATCTATTCAGATCTAATCATATATTCAACAAACCAAAATTTAAATCTAAAAATATATAATTAGATATGAGAATATATGCTTTTATATCTAATGATATCTACTTAGATCGAAACTGTCGGTAAAACGCGAATTTCCTCCCTCTTTCGATAAATTTCTTTTCCACGACTCGTGGCACTTCACATTCGTTACACCAGACTCGTGGGAGAATAAATTTGGCCCTATCGCAGCTTAACTTAGCCTCACCTCCTCCCTCGGTCGTTCGCTTCGAGGAAACTGTAATTAAACGTGTTCAAGCGGAATTAATTTTTACAGGTGAACGAGATCTCTTATTTCTCCGTCGCTCTTTTTTCTACTGAGAAGTTGAACTTTCTATTTCGCATATGTCTTCGCTCTGCCGATTGGTCTGTATCCGTCCATCCGTTGTCTATATATTGTCAACTTGAACATTTGCCGGAGGAAATCGAAGCAAAGAATGTCTCTCCTCTGACTCTAATTAATGAACCGGATACTGGCAAGGTTCCGCGAAGAATTTCTCCACAGCACACGCAGTTTCTGTTCAAGAGAGGAATCAAGAGAGAAAAAGAGAGGGAGAGTACCGGCACTAAAAAGAGCCAAGGAGTATTACTCGCCAGATATAGCTACAATTTATCCTAGAAATTCTGTAGAAACCCCTGATATGTATATATGTATACCTGAATTTATATATGGGGGTGCATAAAGCTACCCTTGCGATTCTTGTAATCGCAGGGTTAAACCAAGTCCACGGAAGGATGTCGTTCAAGCGTTATAGCATGTACCACTGTTCTATGTACCTATATATACCTATATATATACGTGCATCGTTCTGCAATTCCACTGGTTTATCCAGATATACAGAATATAACCAGAGTTTACCGAGAAAACCAGCTTCCCGAAGTAGCTTCATCCACAGCAGTTTCGCGTTATATCTGTATATACGTTTATGTGTATATCAAGATTAGTACCAAGAGAGCACACACAGAACCAGTGCGCCTGAAGCAGCCTCCACGGGTACTAACGAGTCATAAGATTGTTCAGTGAGAGGGAGAGAGTGAAGACTGTAAGGAGGAAAACAAACGAATTGTTCTTGCATCGTTCATCTTACTATTGATCATTAACGATAAGCAAATACAACGAGTTTACGAGGAATAAGACGTATTCAGGGATGAGTATGATTGAGGTATAAAATGCCTCGATCATAAAAGATGACAAAAACTAGATGAAACGGGAATTTGCATGATGATCCCGTGCGTGAATTTGATTGAGGCCCCGACTGGGCCCCGATCGGTTTTTCCTAACTTACTCTGGGCCCTTGACTGGAAGTCCAATAGGGCCCCTGAATGGACGGTCACGCTTTTTCGACAAGGGCCTTGGAAGGTTGCCAAATGAGGGCCTTTACAATCACCTCACGTCTGCCATGTTAAATCCATGAAAAGCCCATGGTCAAGCCCGATCAGGGCCCTAGTACGTACGTAGTATCGGTTTACGTGTAGATTGTAAAATTGAATTATTTCAATAATAATAACAATATTATTATTATTAATAATTATTATTATATATTATAATAATACATTATTAATAATAATAATAATTATATGTTATAATAATACATTATTAATAATAATATATAATTAATAATTATCCCAAAGAATTTTTACAAAAAAATAGTATAAAGCAGAGGATTTCTTTGTAGAAATCTTGCGGGTATGACTTCCCTCGAGGCATGACTTCCTGAGAGGCCTGACTGCGGTATCGACTCCCACTTCGGCTATATAAGCATACTATTTGCATATTCCGTATGCGAGAGAGCGCACGCCGTATGCGACATCTCATGGCGAGTCTCGGAACTAACTCCCCGTGAAGTCCGATTAGGCCCTCAAAGGGTTGCCTCGTCAGTGCCATGTTTGAAATAATTAGGGCTCCGATACTTTCGCCCTATTTGGGCCCGATTTGGTTCTGTTGTAATTATATCGACTTCGTTAAATATAGGTTGCCCGATCGAAGCCCGACAAGGTCCTCAACGGGTTGCCTTAAGTCAGCCATATTGTAAGTAAGCCTGGAAACCTTGGCACTGCCTTGTCGGGGCCCAACCTGGCGGTCTTATGGCAATTCATGACAGGGCATCCACGTTTAAGCCCGACAAGGTCCTCAACGGCTCTCCTTAGGTCAGCCATATTGTAAATCGGCCTGGCAACCTTGGCATTGCTCTGTCGGGGCCCAACCTGCCGGTGTAAGGGCAATTGCTGATAGGGCATCCACCTCCAAGCCCGACGAGGTCCCGACTTAAGTCAGGGCTCTCCTAGAATTGTCACGCCCGGGATTTTCCAATTTTTCGATTTAGTAGAGCAAGTGAATGTGTGAGCAAGTGAATGTGTCAATGTGTGTAGATGGTGACGTTTTTCAATGAAAAATTGAGAGACGACGTTTTTCAAAAATTCAGTAGCTGCCCCTATCTTTATGAAAGCCAGAGTCTCGATAGAATGTTTATCCCAGACTAACAATGAGACTGTTAAGGTAGTCTTTGAGGTCTCTGAAGTCAATCGAGTACTAATTAAGGTTTCAGAAATTGTTTGTACTTTTTTCAAAGGAAAAACTAGTTTAGCCATAAGTTCAAGAAATAAAATGAGCTTTGATTTCTCCAAAACGAAATAAAATTACAAATTTGACTATTCTATGGCTTCATTGGCTTAAATTATATTACTTTTCTGCAAGTACATTAGTATATACTTTTTTATACATTAAGCAGAAATTCTTTGATCCAGATCTGCATAATCTAAATAAAATTATTTTTCAAATGGCGCACGAACAATGTCTGAAGTCTTAGCACTTCATTGTCCTCAGAGCTGTAAATGATGCATTATTTTGATAATGCACTACGGTGTTCATTACCCATTACACTGCATAACGTGCTGTAATGGACAAGTGTACCATTACAGAATACAAAAGTAATGTGTAATGAATGCGGATTCCATTACAAATAACAGAGCAAATATGTAGTGGATGCATGTGTTATTACAAATAAAAAAAGTAATATGTAATGATGTAAATGGTAATGTTAAAAATTGCTGTGCTCACATTAGAAACTTGCACATTGCTGTTTCATTATTTCATTCCGCTCGAATCAAATTGAGATGGAAAAAAAGCAAGTAGGGTATCACTGTAATATTGTTTGAGCACGTCACCACTCGCCAGTATTCGGAATTAAGTTAATGAACACTGACACCAATAAGTTTTTCTTGAATTGCAATTACTATAGTAAAGTTAACAAAAACTTGATACACACAAATTATTTTCATTGGAAAATTAATAGACTGACTTTTGAACAAAATAGTGCCTGCTCCAAATTGTGGTAGAAACACAATAATTTGTAATGGAATATTCTCTACTACAAATTACTTTTTTTTCAATTGTAATTTGTAATGGAGCCCTCATTAATTACACGTTATTTTTTTATTTGTAATGGTAAATGCATCCATTACACATTACTTTTATTATTTGTAACGGAACCTGCATACATTACACATTACTTTTTTTATTTGTAATGGAACACGCACCCATTACACATTACTAGTTTGATTTGTAATGGAACATTCATTCATTACACGTTACTTTTGTAATTTGTAATGGCAAACTCATCCAATACACATTGTTTAAAGTAATGAGTAATGCATTTCACAATTCTGATTGCCCTACTACAGCAAAAATTACCAATATCTCACGGTTTATTGTGTTTGTACCAGATCATCTCCCTTCTGTATTGCAAACATCGAAATCGCTGCTCAATCTTCTATCTTCTTATTATAAATTAAATATACGCTGGAATGTGATATCTCTGTACAAAAAAGTACGCATCTACACGGTTGTTCGATTCTATATAGATATAGACACTCATGAGGAGGGATAGGTGTGATCATCAATTTACCGGAGGCCAGCTAGAAAAGAAACTTCTTTCCGGAGAACATAAACAGTGAATGGAAACCAAGAACTGAAAAGCGAGAAAGACAAATAGTGAGAAAAGAATCACGTATAAAACTTTGCTCTCTCTCACTCTTTTTTTTTATTCCGATCCTTTCAGTTATTGGTTCACCTTCCAGCCTCTATATATCTGTATAGACACAATATCTGTGCTCAACTCCTACGAGGAAGGAGGTTATATCCTGACTCGGATTTAACAGAGCAGCGGCTCTGAAGATCATGGAATTGGATCACCCTCCTGGCTCGTTTAATTGGATCTACAGTCTATTTTCGGGGGTTAGAGAATTCTAGGATCTTCTCGCAAAGATCGACTTTACTAGCTTTCGTTGACTCCTTTCTCTCTATCTCTCTCTTTTTCTACACGTTTCTCTCCTGCTTTTCACGGATATGGTCGTTATAGCGATGTTAAACTTTTCTCAGCCCGGATGGCGTCCAGTCGAATCGTCGTACCCGCCATCACAAAGTGAGGGAGCAAGTAAAACCACGAAAAGAGCTGGATGTCTACGAAGTGGGAAAAGAGAGAAAAACCGACGATGGAGGAACGTGAAAAAGGGGGAACTGTGCAGAGTTTGGCGGTAAGGAGAGATGAGTGTCGAGAAAACGTAAAGAGAATTTTCGGGTCGTCCAACCAACGACGGAAAAACCTAGTAAAGAAACAGTCTACTACGTCATCATACACAGTGGAAACGACGCTCACCGCAAGAATGAAGCAGAGGGGGGAAAAAAACCAAACTTAAGGTATTCCTATCGCGAACCCGAATACTTGAAAATTGGCTGATTTTTTCCTGAAATGAAGTACAGATACATCCCATTATACTGTAAAAATTTCAAGCCAAGTTGTCGAAGATTCATTCACAAATTACGACTTTGAAAATAGTTCAATTTATACAGCTCTACAGGGTGGGCCACGAACTGTTGCCACCTTAAATATCTCTGTAATTATCGATGGCACAAAAAAAATTTTCAGACAAAAGTTGTACGGTATGGAAGGGGTCATCAAATGCGACATTTTTTTTCATTTCGGTGGAGGCGCTGACGCACAGTAAAGGTCACCTCCACTTTTTTAAATGGTAAGGTACATTTTTTTTTCAACCATCTTGTAGAGCATCGCAAACTGCATAAAAAACATTCGGGGGTCAGAGTCGTCCAAGGTCATTCAAGACCGATAAGTGACATGAACTTTATTTTTACGTGATTCCAATGGTGATGTCTTTGAACACCTTCTGTAAAAAAAAGTTTATTTCACATAAAAATAAAGTTCATGTCACTTATTTTTACGTGATTCCAATGGTGATGTCTTTGAACACCTTCTGTAAAAAAAAGTTTATTTCACATAAAAATAAAGTTCATGTCACTTATCGGTCTTGAATGACCTTGGACGACTCTGACCCCCGAATGTTTTTTATGCAGTTTGCGATGCTCTACAAGATGGTTGAAAAAAAAATGTACCTTACCATTTAAAAAAGTGGAGGTGACCTTTACTGTGCGTCAGCGCCTCCACCGAAATGAAAAAAAAATGTCGCATTTGATGACCCCTTCCATACCGTACAACTTTTGTCTGAAAATTTTTTTTGTGCCATCGATAATTACAGAGATATTTAAGGTGGCAACAGTTCGTGGCCCACCCTGTATACGGAGATTACATACTCGCCACATTTGTATCTGATAATTTATATACCGAACATTTCCAGATGTCCGATACAAATTGTCTTACGCGTCTAGAAAACTCTGAAGAATCCGGAATGACGATAAAAACAGGGCATTACCGAACGTTTGAAGAAAATATTAATGATTGAAGTCAGTAAGATGTCACAAGTTGAAGTATTTTCGGAATCATGTTCTGTCGGGGGTTATGTCTGACAACGTCGGAAGCTAGCTGCTCTTGATTTGAGTCAGCTGATCGCACATATGTATATTATATTTACGGGGCATTCCATCCCAAATCGGACAGTTTGAAAAACTTTTTTTTTATTTCCTCAATTTTTTTTATATTTCCGAGTACCCATCGAAAGACTCTTCCTGTTAAATTTTGATATTTTTTTGATTACCCGTTCAAAAGATATTAAATTAACAAAAAAACTGCTTTTTTTTTTAGTATTTTGGTCATAACTTCTTTAATAATGGTCCAAATTGAAAGTTTTTTTTCAATTTTTTTATGGCCTTTTCAGAAAAAAATACAACAAAAATATTCTACGTGTTTTTGAATGAGTTTTTTGAGATTTAAACGTTAAATCGCGTTTTTAAAAGTGAATGTCATTTTCGATTTTTATTTTTATTTTTTAAAATCCCAGCGATTTTCAAAAGTCTATAACTCGTTCAAAAATAGAAAAATTTACGATTTTTTTTCTTGAAAAATTATTAAATTTTTAATTTTCGTTAAAAAACCAATTGGCCCTTTTTATGTTTTTGGCATCTACTAGTATTTTTTTTAATTGAAATATTAGTGTTCGTATTTGAATTATAGACAATTTCATCATGGAGTTTAACGGGCCCCTTAGGACCGTTATGAAATTCGTAAGTAGTGGGACTGCTAATGGTTAAACATCGGTATTTCCCTTTTTCGAAACTTCGTCGAACCTAAAAGATTCCTTTTGTTTCGATACAAACGGAATGCTGAAGAGAAAGGAGATGAAAAATCGTTCGTTGATGATGAACATCCGGTTGACAATTTTTTTTTTTTCAACGAAAACATTGTTAGATAATGAGAAACCACGATTTTTGCATTTCGTGGGATCGAAATTTTTCTGTTCTTGACTTTATTAGAATTTCAACGAGATTTGAAAAATTAACGAAATTGACGATTTGCGCTCATCAACGAAAGACTCGCGAAAGCATTATCCATAATTTATATAGTCTGCCATTTATTCCCGGACGTCTATCTCTGGCATTTCGGTATAATAAAAAATGCGACGAAATTCTTTCTGTCCGAGTTGATCTCCTCTTTTCCCCGTCTGTCTGTTCCATATGAGAGGTAAAATTTGCTCGGGCTTTTAGTCCCGAAAGCTGATTCGAGGCTTGAGTTTGTGAAAAATAAAAGAATAAAAAATAACGCGCGGAGGAACGCATCGAGTATAATTCTCAACGTCATTTGAATATTATATCGTTTCTGTGCGTTTTATCCGCTGTGCCAATATAACTTGCACGAAGTCCGCTGACACAGACGCACGGACCCGAAGCGAGAGCATCGCGGCGAATTGCAGCTGCAGAGGAATATTCCCTCGAGCTTCGAAAACGCGCGCGGCCCGTAGTAAAAAACTCCATTCGTCGCCATTGAAAAATCCCCATTCATTCCCCATTGCCGAAATAACCAATGGAGATGAATGCCGAATTGCCTAAGGGGATTTTCGCCATTGAATTCCCCATTTGAAACGGAATGGGGATTATCTAATGGGGATTCAATGGAGACAATCCCCTTAGGCAATTCGGCATTCATCCCCATTGGTTATTTTGGCAATGGGGAATGAATGGGGATTTTTCAATGGCGATGAATGAAGTTTTTACTATACGAAAGAATCTTCATTGCTGTTCGCCACTCATTCCCCATTGCCCACAAAACCAATGGATATGAATGCCGAATTGTCTAAGGACATTTTCGCCATTGAATTCCTCATTTGAAACGGAATGGGGATTATCCTATGAGGATTCAATGGGGACAATCTCTCTAGTTAATTCGCCATTCACCTCCATTGGTTTTTGTGGGCAATGGGGAATAAATGGGATCATCAATGGAGATTCTTTCATATGATTGCTATATATACATGGAATTACGCATTAAATAATCAAATGATGTAAGTTATCAGTAAGTAAGGTTAATCATAATGCTAATATTAGCATAACGACCAATAATTATATACGCATTATATATATTATTACATTTAATAGAAATTATTGAAGTTCAGAATTGAGAAAATAGATTTTAAGTGTATTCAGATGACGATTGGGTTCCAATGAACATCTGTGGGAAATGCTGATCTTTAAGTTCATCCGCATTGACTTTCCAATGGACATCATTGGGTAAAGCGGATCATTTCGTTCATCAGCATTTAGCTTCCCATGGGCACCATTGGGCAATGCTGATCGCTCGATACATCCGCATTGGCTTTCCAATGAGCATAATTGAGTAATGATGATCATTCGATTCATCCGCATTGGCTTTCCAATGAGCATCATTGAGTAATGATGATCATTCGATTCATCCGCATTTGATGTTCAATGGATACCCATTCACTGATAAATGGTCAGCCCTGTACGCCATTGACAAATGCGGAAATCTCAATGGGTCCCCATTCATCGTCCAATGGAGTCGTATGAGGACCATTGGTTGCCATTGGCGATTCAATGGAGTTTTTTACTACGGGGGCTACGATTTGCATACGTTACTTTAAGCGAAATGTCGAAACCGCGACGGCGTGACAATCTATGCGCGATTTATATATATAGAGAGAGCGTGAGAGAGACTAGAAGCTAATTCAGAGCTATATACCACAAGATAGTTTACGGAGGCATGAGTGCAGATATTCGAGGAATTTTAGGTCAATGAAATTTGGGTCCAAACCCCAACCTCACCAATTTTTGAATATGTTGCGAAGACTGTATTTCCAATCTAGGAAAAAGTTTCGAAATTTTTGCCCATCCGATGGTTATTGACAAATTTGTTGCAAAAAATTCAGAAAATTAATTAAATAATTCATAAAAAAAACTGTGGTTTTGGATCATTTGGAGGGCATTTCCAAGAATTGGGACTTTATTACACTCATTACATACATTTATAAAAATTTCGAGTTGAAGAAGAAAATTTTCCGAGGCATAATTCCTGTAAATCGAGGAGAATGCATTCTCAATTGTTGATTTGTGACTTCTAAAATCGCGTTCTAGACGCCACTCGAACTTGTTTCGATTTATCGATTGGCTTCACACATCCCTTCAATTCTCCGACTCCCTTCACCATTCTCCTCTCTAAACTAACCGCCAATTCCCGATATCCTTCGGCATGTTTATCCGCTTAGACATTTGACGTGTCGACTCAATATTCCATCGATTCCTCGCGACTGATTTTCGTCCTCTACTCGTCACCTCGAGACTCCTTGCACAAGGGATATTGGATGAAGACAAGCACACAAGTCCCAAAGTGACTAATAATGGCACACATGCATAGATTGCGATGGTTGATTCTAGAACAAGGTGATTGTGGGTTCGGAATAACATGAATTCATGATCTCTTCACTATCGCTCTTTTCCAAATAAGAAAACGATACATGGGTTTCTAAAAAAACGACGATAGTTTCATTCGATATTCCTTCAAATGATGGTGGCCAAATTTTGATTAATTGGACTCGTTCAAATTTTCGTTCATTCAGATTTTAAACAATTTGAATATCATCGATCCCAATAATTCGCGAAAACTAATTCTTCCAACGTGTGTGCCGATAATTTTCCTACATTTCGCAGATAATTTTAAACTTGCAACCGCATTTTTTCTCCGAGAGTGATTATTCGATGAGAAATATTCAATCCGCGCCAATTAACTGTTTGCAGAATCCCTGCCAAAATCTCTGCCAATTTATGGTGTTTACATTAATATTTTTAATTGTCCTGAGAATAATTGCCAAGAAACAAAATGGCGCACAGAACAAGGTAAGTAGCCCACTGTCACGGGTTAAAAAAATCGATTTTTTTAAAAAACATTTTATACTGAGAAAAAAAATGTTTGAATGAACAAAATCTGCAGTCAAGTACGTTCAACTAGATATTTAGTTAGTACAATTCAACATTTTTTTTGCCTGAATAATATTTTAGTCAACCCAAGCGCAGAATTGTTCAAAAAACTAACTATTTAGTTAGACCAAACAAATATCTAGTTAAACGTATTTGACTGCATATGTTGTTCATTCAAACATTCTTTTTTCTCAGTGATAACAATTTTTTTTGCATTTTACAAGATAAACATTTTAAGAATATACTGCAAAAGTTTCAGACCGAAATTAAAAATATTTTTAAAGTGACAGCCAAAAGAAAAGAGCAATTAACTAATAAGTTAATATTAAAAATGACTAATTACTACGATTTGGCAATCACCCGAAACTGTAAATCTCTGGAAGAAATGAAGAGAGCTTTGAGATAACTTTCAAGAAACGGAAGGATTGCTCTATGCACCGGGAATAGCTGATTAATTAATGTAAGTATAATTTTTGTATACAAAATCTGTTGTCACAACTTTAAACGCATTTTTCCCGAAACTACGTTTTCGAAACTTTGGGAAAGCACTGACTAAAAACTATTCAACCGATTTGGCTAAAAATTGTACCCGTTATTTCAGACACACATAGCTAAATACCTAACCCTTGAAACATTCAATTTTTTAATAATAAATGCATTTTTTTAAACAATTGATTTTAAAAAAATCGATTTTGAAGACCTTTTTGCTCACAAGTCCGCCATTTCGTGGTTTTTCTCTTAAAATATGCATATTATAGGTTGTAGACCTAGAATTAAGCCTACAAAAAAATAATCTCTTTGGATCTTTGATTTCAGATTATTACGGAAGGTTGTGTGCTTCCCCGAAACAAGTCACCTTTTTTCGAGGACTCCACTTTGACGTACAAAATCATTAGCAAATTCATGTAAAATTCATGTAAAAGTCAACAAATAACAACATGTAAAAATTTCAAAACCATCGCAATTTATTTTGTTGTTTTTAAAAATTAATGAAAAAAACGTTGAAATTTTGGTCGTCACAGTGGACTACTACCTTAAATATCGTTTTGCAGATCGCTTTTATTTGCTGGGAGCCGATGTAAAAACGAAAAAACATTTTCATCTTGTCTCTTGCGGTCTTTCCGTCTCGTTATTCCTTTGAACAACAGTATGGATGCTCGTTATAAAATATACAAGCATAGACCATTTCGTTTTGGGCTTTTTATGAATGTTGGGTTGATAGGAGCAAGAATCCCGGATTGTTGAGGGTACCAAACTCGAATGAACCTATGACCTGGGATACACAGTTCATAACGATCACCTTGCCGATCTTCCACGATTTTCAACCCTCTGAGTTAACGACTACTCGTTTCAATTTACATTCTCTTCTCTCCCTCTTCGAATGGTTTATTTTCCTGCTATAAATCGATGCAAAAACGTCGTTTCTCGTCTCGGTTAGCTCGATCAAAAGAACGCCGCTCTGCATTTCAAAGTGTCTGACCCACAATACCTTTTTCTACTTCCAGTCGTTATACCAACGCGACGCTCGCGTATCTCTTGCCTTCGTCGATTTCACACACGTATTTTCTCTGACGTTGCTGCTCCCCACATTTCCCTTCTGACTCTTTTCCAACCCTTTCTCTGGGGCTCGTATATCCGATGCCGTTTGCCGTTCTTCGCAGAGACTCACGCTTGTCTCCGTGTACGGGGCGTATCAATTTGTGCACTTGTATCCTCCATATGCATACACATAGACTCAATTTATACAACCACAATGCTGCGGTGAGAGGCAAAGAAAAAAAAAGAGAACGCGAAGTGGAACAAGCATAATGATGATAAAGACGCTTTATTCACCTTCCCGCGACTCACAAAGCCTTTTCGTTTCCCTCCACTTTAATCACGGTTATTTTCTCTCGTGTACTTTTGGGATCAGTGTTAATTATCGGCGTGTCAGGCATTCACTGCAGTTTCTGCCAACAAACCTTGTGTGTGTGTGTGTGTGTGTGTATGTGTGTGTGTGTGCGCGTGTTTCAACTGATTCACAAAGGTACTTCCATCGTGTATTGGCATTGTTGAATTTTCTATTGCAAGGTCAAGTCAAGCGAGAGAAAAAAAAATCGATGTGCATATTGTAAATATTGCCAAGAAGAATTGTTGAGTGGCTTGTATTGTCTTATCGCTGAATGAAAAAGCCCTTTTGAATGCACTAACGAGGCCAATTTAATGCCTCAATCCATCTCGATACTGCAGTAGCTATTCTCATCGCTATTTCTTCTCAATTCGATGTTCGTTAATACATGGAACAATGACGTTGAAATGATTCATCGTTCTTTAACAAACATTGCGTCATGCGTGGACAAAACAGTTGACGATAAATCGACTTAACGAAAAAAATAGAACCTCTTTTCACAAATCTCCTAACGTTCGAATTATTCTTCGACGTTGAATTACATTTTCGTGAGGCAAGTTCTGATGTTTTGATTTCGTTACTTATTATTAAAAAATATTTCTGAAAATTCAAGGCATTACAAATGGGTGTGACGAGTTTTTTTTGCGACGATATATTTAAAGTTAACGAAAAAGTATATTTTGCTACGCCGACGTGACTTCGTAATAACGAGAATCAGTGCAAATTCTATTGATAAGAATGATCACTTAACAATGACTGATTCCTCATCAAAAAGATGTTCATCAAAAATCATGTAAATTAATAATTAACTAATTTTTCAGCGCTAGTCTCTTCGGAAGAATTTTTGCGAACTAAAAGACGAAAAGAAAAAGCGATTGAAAAAATGTCTATAATTTGTTCACATTCCTCGAGGACGGAGTCTCAAATTTGTTATCCATCAGCAAAATATATTCACGGTATGACCCGGAGCACATTTTAGTAAATACGGTCAGCAAAGCTATAGTAATCTCACGTAAAGAGAAAAGTACCCCAAAATAGACAGGTTTTTCTCGTTTTATAATGTGAATATTAGACATTAAAAAAAACAACTATTTTTTGTTTTTTGAAATAACCTATTAAATACTTTCGGGGAGGTGAAAAAAGATGCCTGTTGAAAGCAGAGCCTTTAATATAAATATTTAGATACGGCTCATCGCGAATTTCTATTGCCCATTTAAATAGTACAGAAAAAAAAAAATTTCGTACTTTGAAATTTTATATCTCGGCTTCAAGTCAATGTACCGAATCGAACGATACGTAGTCTTGTAGGGATTTGAGCGCTCTATAAAAAAGGTCTCCTACGATTTTTCGATAAACTCACTCCTTAAAAAGTTATTCACGGTCTTAATATATATGTATATTAGACTGAATATGGGTGAAGTGTTGACCATTTCTTTAACAATTAGGTATTTTATGTTAATGCAGTTTAAACTTTTGTTTCAGGAAGGATTTCACGATATTTAATAATAAGTTTCAACATTTTGCCGGAAACTTGAAAAAAAAGTGAAATTTACTCTAAATTTAACTTCAACCTTGAATAACTTTTGAAGAAGTGAGTTTATCGAAAAATCATAAGAGATATTTTTTATAGAGCATTAAATTCTCTACAAGAATGTGTCATTTATTCTGGTACATTGACTTAAAGCCGAGAGATGAAATTTCAAAGTTCGAAAAAAAAATTTCCTGTGTTATTTAAATGAGAAATAGAAATTTGTGATGAGACATATCTAAATATTTATATCAAAAGCTCTGCTTTTAACAGGCATCTTTTTTCACCTCCCCAAAAGTATTCAATAGGTTATTTCGAGAAACAAAAAATAGTCGCTTCTTTTGAATCAGTCTAGTGAATACATGCACAAGCATATGTATTAGGTTGATTCGTTTCAGGGCAACTTTTTTTTTACCCATCGTGCCCAAAAACCTTTAGTTGGTACCCAAAAACGAAGTTTCGTGAAAGGGGGGTGTTGTCAAAAAATATTTAGAGGTCACGAATCAAAATTAAATTCCCATTTCATTAACATTGGAAAAAAAATTCTCATTGTTAGTGTTACCATTCCGCGAATTTTGATATCGCGATATTTTCCAAGTGGATTCTTATAGGAAATATGATACTCTACAATAAAGTTCATGAGCCATGTCCGTAAATTCAACCGTTTCAGCGGTATCATTATTTCAAGTGAATGTTGTATGAAAATATCTATTCAAATGGCTGTAACGCCTAAGCTATTAGATATATCGAAAAAATTCAAATGAGAACTTTGTAGAGAAAGGAATTTGCTACAAAAAAGTCTTATAAGCCGAGCCCGTAAATTCAACTCTTTCTCAGGTATAGGTGTATGAAGTAAAATAAATAGATATTTTTTTGTTTTATTCAATCAAACGAACTCCATTTTCTATGAGATAGCATGTACAAAATTATCAGAAAAACCGTTCAACAAATGTTACAAAAAATTCCCTATGCAAATAAATCAATAAAACAAAAACAAAAAATCTATTTTACTTTATCCACCTATAGATGAGAAAGAGTTGAATTTATGGGCTCGGCTTATGAGACTTTTTTGTAGCAAATTACTTTCTATACAAAGTTCTTATTTGAATTTTTTCAATATATCTAATAGCTTAGGCGTTACAGCCGTTTAAATAGATATTTTCATACAATATTCACTTGAAACAATGATACCGCTGAAACGGTTGAATTTACGGACATGGCTCAATGAACTTTATTGTAGAGTATCATATTTCCTATGAAAACTTACTTGGAAAATATCTCGTTATCAAAATTCGCGGAATGGTAACACTAATGATAAGGAAAATTTTTTTTTTCAATGTTAATCAAATGGGAAACCACTAATTTTGATTCGCGACCTCTAAATATGTTTTGACAACTCCCCCCTTTCACGAAACTTTGTTTCTGGGCACTAACTAAAGGTTTTCGGGCACGATAGGTAAAAAAAAAGTTGCCCGGAAACGATTCATCCCAGGCCTGGATTTAGGGGGGGGGGGCTACAGGGGCTACAGCCCCGGGCCCCGCGTATTTGGGGGCCCCCAATGTGGTCGTCTTTACATTGGTTGCATTAAATACGACTCGTATAGGGCCTCGAAAAAGCCGAGCAGCCCCGGGCCCCCGACATGGTAAATCCGGGCCTGATTCACCCTAATATGCATATTCTATTCGCATATGACACAGCCGGTACTGTCTGAAACCCGTGTTATGCACGAATATGTATTTGTTCCTATACTACTTCATATACACGGTATATTATAAAGCAACTTGTACGGAAGTTCACTCGAATATCATGCATGTGTGGAGGTAACATATAGGAAGGAAGAACAGATCTCTCCAATGGTTTTGCGCTGCTATGAGCCGTTGCAATCGGTGCAGACCGAGGAGCCCATCTACAGGGTCACAAACACATACCTAATGTCGGAGTGAGTAAGTACATAATCCCCAAATTTTCACATCGTCCTGCGTGAATAAGATTATGTGAAAAGTTTAATGAAAAGCTTTGCATAGAGAGCTCGAGAGACAAAACTAGCTCCAAACCAGCTCCAATGATTTTACCGCGGGTCTATCATTGTTGCGAAACAATATCAGATGCACAATGCAATTTCTATTGCAGGAAAAAAAAATGCTCGTCGAAGCTTATTGGGATCGAAAAATCTACAGAAGAACCGGGAAACTTTTTTCATTTTTTTAAAGATATTTTTAGATAGAAAGAGAGTTTAGCTTTTTAAGTGTTCTGTGGGAAGTTTATCATAGTGTTTTTCCTAAGTTTTTTTTAAAATAAGAGCTTAACAAGCGATAGAACAAATGAGGAAGGTAAGAAGGAATTAACGGGGCATTTGCAGGATTTTATTCATAATTTTCATGGAAATTGAACATTTCATAAAATCTACGATTTATTTTGGATTCTTGATAAATTTCATTCATAGTTGTCTCTTAATTCATTTGTATCAAAAATTGTTGCTCAATAGCTGCAAAACAACAAAAGTAAAAGCGTTCAAACATATTTTCGCAAAATTTCAAAAATTTACAAAATTTAAACACTCGGAGATTTCTGGTAAATTCAAGGACTAAATCAAAACTTTGAGTTATGCTGCTAGAAAATTGCAAAAGTCGTGGAAACAATACATATTCCTCTAAAAATCGAAATTCATGTTTGGCTTTAACAATCCTATACTAACAAAAATTGTACAAAGGTGATGCTAAAATTTGCATCATTTTAATGCAACGGCAATTGTTTATTTATTAATAAAATGTATACTTCCTAAGAATATTTGGATATGCACAATCGTTAAAATGTTTTTCGAATTCTTTATCTTGGCACGCATAAGCTAAATATGAACCTTCCTAAAAATGAATTGAAAAAACTTATTTTCGTTGTATTGCAACTTCAAACTTCCAACCTTCAACATCATCTGCAAAGCAGAACAGCAGGAGAACCAACCCTTCTTGCGAATCACTCCAAATGAAGATTTTACAAGAATTATTTGCAAAATATAGACTTTGTCAAGATTTTGGGACAATCTAATCACACTGATACGCTAATTTTAACAATTTGTTAACAAAAGTCTTTTTATAAACAAGTAAAAAGTATAAAATAATTGAGGGTTCGACTTCAATAAGATTAGAGGAGAATAGTCTCAAAAATGAATTTAAGATGTACTAGAAATAGGTGTTTTTTAAGTGCTAACTCGGTGCTCTTTTAGTTAGGTTTTGGGTACACTAGGTTTGGAAAACTCGGGAAAATCGATCCTTTACCGCAACTCGCATGAAATTACCATATAAATGTGTGTACGTGTGGTATATATTTGCAGATGTGAAAAAGCTAGTTTTTCATCCTCTGGAAAGAGAGAGAGAGAGAAGTGTGTGTGTGTGTGTGTGTGTGTGTGTGTGTGTGTGTGTGTGTGTGAGAGAGAGAGAGAGAGAGAGAGAGAGAGAGGAGGCAAAGAGGGAAGATGCTGAAGGCAAAGACGTCGAGGTGACATAATGTTCGATGCTCCCGGAGCTTCCAACACTTTCGCACGCTCCTCCGTTTTCTTTAGCATCTGCAAACCGGTTGAATATGTCATACAGCACATAGTTACTCATGCATGCAAGCTTGTGCGTATAAATCTATAAAATGTATCGACGATACTGTGCGCTCGCATCCACGATATCACGTAATATCATCCATGTTCAAACCATCAATCAAAAATCACACGACATACAAACACAGAGTTGAAGGCAATTTGCTGATTTCCAAACGAAGTTGATCATTCGGTTCAACGACTCCAATTAAACTGTGAGTCGGAGCTGTCGAATGTAATTAATGTAATGAAAAAACTGTAATTTGTTATTGATATGCATGAACAATAATTAACCGAAAGATAGTGTTATTGACATTTTAATGTCAAATATCAATGAATGCAATTTTTCAATTCCCAAACCCAAACCCAAATCCTCAAGTACTAATTTGATTCCTCATAATTTGAAGAAGAACAAAAATTTTCTGGCCAATTTTTTTAGGGTGATCCATTATGCCCCAGGTATCGCGGATCCGCTTAAAAATGAGTCAACACATCAAATTTATGATAATTTGACGAGATACCAAAATTTTTGGTTTGACTGAATTTTTAAGGAAGGTCGTTGTGCCTCACCCTCCTCAACGTTGAGGCTGTCTCTGTACCTTTATCATATAAAATATAAAATATATAGATACCTCAGCCTCTCATCTTCGATAAGCGGATATTTCCGTTTACTATGTATCCCTTTATACATCATCGTAACTCTCAGCTCTCATCATGCGGGAGTATAACGATTGCGAGGACGCTGTATCGGCTCCACGAGCTGCACTGCGGCTTTCCGTGGGAGGACCTCACTCGAATCAGTATTTGCAGCCAATATTCGCTTGCAGAAACGCGAAGAGAGACACGAAGAGCAAAGAGGATCGTTCCGAGCAAGAATCTCCGGAATGTTAGGGGAAAACAATGCGCTACAGCCTTTTTGCGAAGAACCCAAAGCTCACATAAAGGACATCGCGCTTTGAAGAAATGTCAACGTCACGGCAAAAAAGGCTCTTTGTTCTGCCTCGATGTTGCCTGTCGCCGATTAAAAGCCAGCTAAATCCAGCAGCGCTGTGAGCATCAGCAAGCTTTAATCCCTTCGCTATCTTTTCGTTTCATATTTATATCGATAACATTTTGTTTCCTTGTGCTTTCAACGACCAACAAAAAGCACAACTATCCGGGTAATCCCCATAATTGATCCGTAAGAGACGCTCCCTTTAATCCGCTGATCGCGGCAAAGTTGAGCACGCCTTGGTCAAATCTTCAATTTCTATTTAGATTAATTTCATTGAGTCAGAATGCAATCATGTTGAAATAGTATATTACGATACTAGTGCGAAAAACTTTTTCTCAACTCGTGTGATTGCAGCATTCGCCTTCGGCTCATGCTGCAAACTCATACTCGTCAGAAAAAGTTTCATCGCACTAGTATCGTACGAAATTTTATTGTACGATACTGCGCAAAGTGGCACTTTGCGCACGGAGTGCAATAAAGTTTTTTTTGTTTTACAAAATTGGAAGTTTTCAATTTATTTCAATAAAAATTGGATAATACTGACGTGAGCAGAGTTGTAAATAATGCATCATTTTGATAATGCATTACGGTTTTCATTACCCATTACACAGCATAATGTGAAATGGGCAAGTGTACCATTACAAAGTACAAAAGTAATGTGTAAGGAATGCGTATTCCATATCTCAAATAAAAAAAAGTTAGGTGTAATGGATATGCATGTGCCATTACAAATGAAATATAGTGATGTATAATGGATGCATGTGCTATTACAAATAAAAAAAGTAATATGTAATGCATGAATGCTAAGTTTATTAATTTTTCAATAAAAATAATTTGTGTGTATCAAGTTTTTGTTAAATTTACTATCGTAGTGGTAAATACATGAACAGTGGTTTTATCGAGTAATTTTTACTCCATTCTTGTAAAAATTACAATTGAAGAAAAACTTGAACAAAATCGTACCTGCTCCAAATTGTGGTAGAAACACACTAATTTGTAATGGAATATTCTTCACTACAAATTACTTTTTTTCAATTGTAATTTGTAATAGAGCACTCATTAATTACACTTTTTATTTATTTGTAGTGGCACATGCATCCATTACACATTACTTTTATTATTTCTAATGGAACATGCATACATAGCACATTACTTTTTTTTAATTGTAATGGAACACGCATCCATTACGCATTACTATTTTCATTTGTAATGGAACATTCAATCATTACACATTACTTTTGTAATTTGTAATGGGAAACTTATCCAATACACATCATTGTTTAAAGTAATGGGTAATGCATTACTTTTACATTACTATTTTCACATCTCTGATACTAAGTAACAAATAATTTGCATTGCCGAAAACTCTTGTACAACCATAAGAACTCTTGAAACACATTTCTTAAGATTCACTGAAAATGTAATAGTTTGACCATAAAATATGTAGTCGTCTATTATTCAAAGTACTCATTTTTATTTTCATATCTTTTTTTTGCTATCTTTTTTCCGCGATTTAATTATCGAACGTTTTACTTTGATCATGTACATCTTTTGATCCGCGGTACAAAAGTGTCTAGCAACTACAACAGAATGATTCGGGAGAATGATTGCACGGCAGTGAAATATATAGCAAAATTGTTCGCAGTGTGTTGGATAGCTTTTTGCGAAAAGCTGCTCGTGAAACGAGCTTTGAAAGTACGGTAATAACTAGAATTCCTACTGCCTTTACGTTGAAACTCGTGGATCGAGAAAAGAGTGAGAGGGGGAGACTGAAAATTTCCGCCCGATCGATAGCAATGGGATTGAAAACGTGGGTTTCAATTATTTTCCGACGTTTCGAAATCGACATTTTTTCGCATTCGATCTAGAATATAGTTTCTTCGGAATTTTAATTGGCGATCTCTTTGTGCATATACGCGTTTCAGCGTTTGTGCATACACATTGGATTGCTTCAATTTGCCCGATATTTCAGTTTTCAGTTCCGATGCGAGAGGTATTCCACGCACAGTTGAACGATTTCTGGCAAAGCTCACGCTGATAAACAATTTTAAAAAACTGCGACGAAACTTTTTCGTACAACCCGTTACCTTTCTACTTTGTGTAAAATTCTTCGTCGATAGAGAAAATGATTTGAGAGTTTGAAAATTTCACAAAATCCATTTTTTTATTTTACCCCAAAGTACAATATGTGTAGGATGTTTTCTCAAAGTTTCAAGTCGATCGGAGTAAAAGTTTAGGAGAGAGAGAGCCTTTGGAAATTTCCCTCAGAAAGTTTGACCGACCTTGAGCGCCGGAACCTTAATAATTTTTTTCTAAAAACACTATTTTTGAAGTCAGTAGACACGATTTCTCAAAAACTGTACAGTTTTGCATACAACTCTGCCAAAAACTTCAAATTTCCATTTTTTCCAAAATCTTTCGTTCAATAACGGGCTAAACTTATCTCAGAGAAGATTTGGTTTTTTATTTTCGGATGAAGCTATCAAGATTTGTCCTGACCACCACGAGGACACTTTTTTAGAGGTTTCCGGAAACCAGGTCCCACTTCCTGGATTAGCGAAATTTTTGAACGATATTTTTATAAAATATTATTTGAATGTTGCTCTTTCATATGCTTAAATTTTTGAATTATTTAATTGATTCATTGTATTTAAAAAAATGCTTTTTTTAACCTTCGTAACCCATGTAACCCTTTCAGCTATCCGGACTGAAAAATGTATAATGATATTAATGTAGATTATGGGCATGATTAATTTTTGGAGTTTGAATAATTTTCACTCTAATTGAATATTAATGCCTGCGTGATTACATTATTCCATGCCACAACTTCCACTCCATTCAAGCGACTATGAATGCCTTTCGTAGCGCGTTACGATATTACATCGACGCAACTTATAGTGTGCATTCGCGTGAAAACACACGACAACAGACAGACAAGTTTGTTATAAACCAAGAGTTGGAAGAGGGTGTGAGAAGAGGGTATTTCGTGTCTCTAATATTGTATATTATATATATTACATCCGTCGCTATATTTCCAAAATGTAAATTCGGCTTTTGCATAGTGACTGAAATTGAAGTTTCATCATTTTTAAGGATTTTCAGGATTTTTCTATTTTTGGTAGAACTCACTAATTTTTCTCTGCATGGAAAAAACGCCATCTTTTCTAAATGTTCAAGTCCAATATCATATTAATATAAATATTCAATAAATGCACAAAAAACTGAAATATGTTTTACACTAATGAATTGAAACCTTTTTGAGAACTCTTTTGTTTAGTCACAGAGTAACGAAATTTTGTTTGCAAAAATTGAATATATATGGGGCATTCCACGTCAAATCACGCGGTCATCGGCCTGACTTCCTCGGATTTTGATGTACTAAGTGATGTAAAAGTGTAATTTCCTAAGTCCAATGAATTGTGGGTTTCGTTTGATCCAAAATATGACCTCAAATTTTTAGAAATTTTTATTTCATTTTTTAGGGGTTGCTCGAGCTAAAAAATGATTAAATTGAGGGAAAACCTAAAGAGGACCCTTTTTTAAATCAATGAATTTTTTTTCACAGAAACTAGGGCACAAAACAGATATTTTCGTCATAGCTCGATAATGGGCGAAAAATAATTTCTACTTTTTTTGTATTTTAATTTTTTTTTATGATTTCTGATTTTGATTGTTTTTTGTAGTGAGAATAACAATAACAAAAGTATTTATCTAGTGTGAGTTGATTGTTTTTTCTTGGTTTAAGGGTGAAACGACAACATTGTTCAAAAATTTATTAGTAACCTGAAATAAAACGGATGATTCAAACACAATTAAAAAAATTAAAATTTAAAAAAGCAATAATTTTTTTTGGGCCATTATCGAATTATGACGAAAATAACTGTTTTAGGCCCTAGTTTCTGTGAAAAAAATCATCAATTTGAAAAAAGGCCCTCTTTATGTTTTCCCTCAATTTAATGATTTTTTAGCTCGGGCAACCCCTAAAAAATGGAATAAAAATTTCTAAAAATTTGAGGTCATATTTTGGGCCAAACGAAATCCACGATTCATTGGACATCAAAACCGAGGGGGTCAGGCCGATGATTGCGTGATTTGACGTGGAATGCCCCATATATTTAAAAAAATCAATTCATCGTTGAAGAGCTAAAATGAACTACAATTTATCACAGTTCGGTCGATATTATATATTTATCGTAATAAAAGAACGACACAGAAATACTCTTTTTCTGAAAACAGCATAAATAACCTGTCGATTTTTCATGCAATTGGTCGCCATAAGACATTTTCTTTGCTGGAGATCCTTCAAAAATTATAAAATTTCACGTTTTTCTACTAATTTTTCAAAATCAAGAATACAGAGAAAACATACTTTTCAAATTCCCGGGAACTAGTCAGAGAAACCTTCCGGATAATATCGACTCGAATAAAAGGACAATACGACGATAAATAATCACCTCCGCGTCCCGATCGTCTCGTTATCAACGCTATCCGTATTGTCGCCCTTTTTTTTATTATTGTTCCATTTCATTTTTTTTTATCTCGCAGAAAGTCCGTCGATCGCCGTGAAGATCATACCAATGAGAAAAAAAGGGAGAAGAAATAATGAAGAATAAGACGAAAGTAGAAGAAAAATCGCGCTGTATTTGAGAGAGGATGCGTCTGCTTCGTTGATTGCGCGAGCTAATTAACGCTCCTTTCCTTCTTTCGCCTTCTTTTTTTTCCCTTATCCTCGTTGTCCCTTAACGCTCGTTTGCATCGTTACGTATTCAGCCAAGGATTCCCCACCCTCTCATCTCTTCATATTTCTTTAGTTCTTGGACTCGTCCCACTTTATATTTCTCTATCAGCGTATCGCGTGCAGTTGAAAAGCTCAATACTTTTCTCAACTCATCATTACCAAAAAGAAATGTAAGGTTTCACTGCTATACATATAAATATATATTAGGGTGGCTCTTAATTAGAACTCGGACGAATTTTTTATCAGACGCCTCCCAAATCGACTCCAAATAATTCAAAAACAATACCCCAATTGTTTTAGATTTTTATCTAGACTCTAACCCCTCCAGAAAAGTAGATTTCCCCCATTTGAAATACTCGTGCTTCTGCCATTTTCTCAGGAGATATTTTATTAAGTGTGATAATTTTTTTAAAATCTCCAACTGCAGCATTTTAGTGTTCATTGGTGCTACTATTTGAGGAAAAATTCACATTATCATACGGGTCAATCTAGATGAATGGCAATTCACATTGCGACCTCGATAATCGGTACCTCGATCGTTGCAATTTTAGCGTAGTGGGAGAAGCACCAAGCCAATCGCGTCAGGTCGCCGTCAGCCACCAGCGGCGCAGAGACGGTTCTTTGCAATGTGCGCAACCCCACTTCTTGCAAGAGCCGGTCCCGACGGATTCCGATTATCGAGGTCGCAGTGCATCTAGATTGGCCCGTATTAGAATTTTCGACGAATTGCAATTCGTCTAGATTGACCCGTATGATAATGTGAATTTTTCCTCAAATAGTAGCACCAATGGAAACCAAAATCTTACAGTTACAGATTTAAAAAAAAATTATTACACTTAGAATAAAATGTATCCTGAGAATATGGCCGAAACGCGTGATTTCCGATGGGGAAATCTAACGTATTTTCGGGAGGGGTTAGAGTCTAGAAAAAAATCTGAAGGAATTACGGTATTGTTTTTGAATGATTTGGAGTCGATTTGGGAGGCGTCTGATAAAAAATTTGACCTAGCTCAAAATAAAGACCACCCTAATATATATATATATATATACCTAGTCTCTTATATCGCTGGAGGGTTCTCCTTCGCGATCTTTCATCTCTTGTAATCTCAACAATTGTTCGATATTTCAATAAAAATCCTTCATTATACGCGCATATCGACGAGGCACGAGGCCATCATCAGATTCCCTTTTGGACATAATACATAGGTATAAACTTTAACGGAGGGGTGGAGGGATAAAAAGCTTTCTTTTAACATCGTGTTCCTTCTTTTCGCATCGTGCGAGATCCCGACGAGATTTTATAGCCTTTCAATCAAGCCGTAGCGGGCCCCTCCCGATATATAAAAGCCCCGATATGAAAAGGTATTGTTTCGCGTTCGTGCCTCTGTACGTTGTTCGTGCTTCGCAATTTTTTTTTTTAAACTCGCTTCATGCAACTCGCAAATTTGATCTCGTTCAACATTTTGGGATATTTTCATATTCTTCATAATCGATAAAACGCCGAAGTCGATCACATTCATCAACTTTCGATCAACTTCAAATCCAGTCAGAGCATATTTCGTACTATTTTCTATCTTCGATATGATCAGTTGATTTTTTAAAAATGTTCATACATTTGTTAATGATTTTCTGGAGCAAAAATTTCTAGCGTGTTCTTTTTTCAAAATATCGGACTTTGTTTTTACAGCTTGCCATTTGCATAATTTTAGGAATTTCAAAAAAGTGTCCAGCAATACGAAAGTTTCATTATTATACTGAAATTACATTACAATTAATTTTTAAATACTTGTTCCATTTGCCATATATTTTAGGGTGGTCCTTATTTAGAGCTAGGACGATTTTTTTATCAGACGTCCCCCAAATCAACTCCAAGTAAGTAATTCAAAAATAATACCCTAATTTTTTCAGATTTTTATCTCGACTCCAACCTCTCCCACCAAAAGGTTAGATTTACCCATTTGAAATACACGTGTTTCAGCCATATTCTCAGGATATATTTTATTCTTAGTGTAATAATTTTTTTTAAATTCTGTAATTGCAAGATTTTAGTGTTCATTGGCGCTACTATTTGAGAAAAAATTTACATTATCGTACGGGTCAATTTAGACGAATTACAATTCGTCTAGATTGCCCCGTAGGATAATGTGAATTTTTCCTCAAATAGTAGCACCAATGATAACTAAAATCTTGCAATTACAAATTTTTTTTTTAATGATTACACTTAGAATAAAATATATCCTGAGAATACGGCCGAAACACGTGTATTTCAAATGGGGAAATCTATCCTCTTGGTGGGGGGAGTTAGAGTATAGATAAAAGTCTGAAAAAATTAGCGTTTTGTTTTTGAATTATTTGGAGTCAATTGGGGGAGGGGGGGGGGCATCTGATAAAAAATTCGTTCAAGCCCTAAATGAGGACCACCTTATTATATATAAAGATATTAATTGTTTAAAAAAATGGAATTTGCTTTGTTGTAATAAATAAACTCGAGTTCTTAGAATCATTAACGCGCAAAATAAGAATATAAAAAAATATATATTTTCAAAATCCCTTGCAAGATCCTACGATCCGTTACCAAACTATTTTTATCGCAGCTTCTAAAATCGTCATCATCTCGATTTTGTTATATATTTTACTAAACTTTGAAAAAGTTTTTCGCGGAAAAAAGATCAGGAGCACCTTGGGGATCGATGTGATCTGCGCATCGTTTTCCTTCAACCTTCTCCATACGAAGACGTGGGTTAAAAATATAGTAAAATTGGAGCAATATGCGAGAGGGCGTCTCTTTGTGTAAGTGAGATATACATATATGTCGTAATCGATTATAGCGCGGCGGAAGTGGTCTTCAACGAGCCGTCTCTGTTCACTCTCGCTCTACACATTTTATACCAGTACCTTTATATATGGGGTATCCTAAGTCAACTCCACCGAAGTTTGAATCTCATCCTCTCGAACTTAGTTCATGATTTTTTCTACAATTATACTGACGCTAATGAGGATTCTCGATTTTTATTTTTATTTTTTCAATCAGCAGTTTTCTTCAAATATTTTTTTCTCCAAACAGAAATCCCTGAATCTAAAAATCTGAGAAAAAATCTTTACAAGCCCGAATATTGCTTTGAAATTATTTTTTAAATTTTGCATTGGAATATTTCTTTCAGTTCTAAAAAAAAATACCAAATGTACTCTAATAGGCTTTCTCAATTTAAACAAACAAATATTTTAATCAGCTGTTTTCTTCAGTCTCTTCTCTTAAAAAATAAATTCCAGAGTTTGAAAATCTGAGAATAATGCTCTACAACCCGGAATTTTGCATAAAAATGTATAAACTGTGAGTCAGTCCCTTTTCTTCAAAGATTGATTTGATTTCTAGAGAAAATTACCAAAAACGCTCAATCTCATGTAAAAATTTATGAAATATGAGAAATTAAAAATTACTTTTTTTTTTAAATAAGATGGTAAAAAAAATCGTGCAACCCCGTGGCTTAAACAATTTTTATACAAGGTTACAGCTTTTTGACAAATTTTTCCGGCGTTTCTATTTCAGAAAAAAAATACCATAAAGGGACGGTGGATTGGAATATTCTGGAAAAAATAGAGGTTTTTTTTTTCAGAAAAAGATTTTAAAGTGATAGATTTGAATTCAAAATTATGAGATATGTCTTTTGAATGCCCGTCATTTGTTCAAAAATGGACAAAAAAACAACAATTTTGTATTTCATTTTTATCGTTTTTGAATATAGTTTAAAAAAAAAATACAAAAAAATTATTCAGAGCTTCCTCCTATGTTTTATCATAAAAAAAAATTTTTTTTTTGCTATAATTACGACTTTCAATTTTTTTCCAATTTGGAAGTTCTCTGAACACCCTCAAAAAATTTAAGAATGGTGTTATGATAAATAAGGCTAGTTGAAATTTTTTTTCCAACAGGAAAAAAAAATAGAAATAAAGAAAACACCACTCTGAAAAAATTTGCGGATTTGCAGAAAATGTCAAAGTTTGATACAATAAAAAGAAAAACAAAATCAAAAACGGTGATCATCGAGGGATTTTCAATTTTTTTTTTTTAATCTAAAAAAAACGCTGAAGATGGGTTTCAATAATTTTTTTGTATTTTTTTTCAAAACGTCCATTTAAAAACGATAATTTTGAAAAAAAAAACGTTCCGATAGGTCGAATTTTGAAAAAGTTATAGCTATTTAAAAAAAAGGCCATTTTTTCAAAAATTCACAACTTTTTTTTGTTGGGTAAAAAAATGTGAAAAAAAATTCTGAGAAACGTTTTTCATAAGGTAGAAAGGGGTAAAAAAAACTTTCAGTCAAAGCGAAAAGGGTCGGGTTCGAAAGTGGTCGATTTGGCGTGGAATGTCCCATATATGATACGCTTGACACGGGGTACGTACGCGAGTGAAGCATCTAGTTTTGCCGGGCAAAGTCTTCGTAATCGGGGGTATTATTATTAGCCGAGGGGGGATCGAGAGAGAAAGATCTAGAGTGGAGACCACTGACGGAAAGGAGACGCCTTTCCGCGCTCGAGCGTGATGCGATCGTTCACTTCACACTCGTGTACACTTCCCACAAGGCACCTGGATAACGTAATATCTAACATATACCGATACCGAGCTTTACGCTCATTCTACACAGACACGGTCCAAGTTGCGGCCCAGACATTGATTGCCAACGGCAATAAGGGCTTATCCGCCGTAATTCGCGATACGAAACCTGCCAAGATGCGTCGTTTCGACTTCGAGCAGTCGATGCCCGTCTTCGGTCGCTAAAAAATCAAAAGAGCGTAACCAAAATCACACCCAGTGTTCAATAACGTCAGATGCGCCCTTCTGACTGTGAGCAATGGTTTTTAAACGCGTGTATAGGTGTGCGGACAGAGCTTGGTCACGTATTTATGCGCATACATAATGACACGCTTCGATGAGAAAGAAAGAGAATAGCCGCGATGGAGAACGTCGAGAGCACATACATGAGTACAGAGAGCCAGGGAGGAATTAATTAACCAGAGAAAAAAAAAAGGAAAACGAAATGCAAGCGCTTTCACGCATCAGAGAGTGTGTCATAGCCCAACTTTTGTATTCTCCTGAGAAAAACGACATCGAATGTGCACGGTAAGATAAATGTCCCAATTATTGAACAGGTCCCAATTTGAGCCCTATTTTGTATTTTTATTATTTCTCATTCACCTGCATGCATTTACTTACTTATAAAAATTTCATTACATATATGGAACTTCAAGCTAGCGAAATGTTACCTTACTTGTGCAAAAAAAGCTTTAATTAATAGAGAAAAAAATTATTTAATCAGCAACGGTGACCCGATTTGACGTCTCGTGGTAATTGCTTATCGTTTTTGCTAAGACGTGCCGCTTTACGCGTAAGGGCATAAAAAATTCAAAAACTGTCGCATCTCAAAAAGTAAAGGCGTTTCAGGTTTCTCAGAAAATTTCTTAACAATAACAATTTTTTAAAAAATTTTAAATCAATTATATGTTAAAAAAATACGGTGTTCGATCATTGGGACATAGAAAATGCAGTGTGTCCCAATTATTGAACACTCGAATTCTCCAAGATGGCGTCATTAAATCCATCAAAACATCGAGACAGTTAACGTGTGACAGATCGTGTGAATTGGATTTATTCAAACAAAAACTCTAAGTTCCTGAATAAACTTATCTTTATTCTTTTAATAATAACTCTAAGATCGTCAAATATATTTTTTTTATTTGTATTTTCGTGCAATGAACATAAAAAAAAAACGAAGAAATAAAGAACATCAAAAAAGAGGAAGCTGAAAATAAAAATAAAATAAAGTTCGAGTTCAAAAGCAAAAATAAACCAAATGCGAATGAACCAAAAACCTGTCAAAAGAGACTAAATATATATTTTTGTATTTTTACATGATTAATAAAAGATTATGTAAGTGTTTGATTTTGCTTTTATACCTCAATATTGTACCCAAAATAATATATTCAGAACGGAAAAAGAATTCTCGAGAGTGTTCAATAACTGGAACATGCCTGTTCAATATTAGGGACATAGGCAGTTCCAGTGTTCAATAATTGAGACATTTGCATGCTTCACATTGTTATTCTTTGTTTTCGTTTGAAATCATTTAAAAATAATTTAAAGGGTGATTTTTCGAAAGTAAAAATATCAAAGTATCATTTGAACATGAAAGCAATGGTTTTTTTATTCTATATTTTTTTCTCACTGAATTCAATCCCCAGATCTTTAGCTGTTCATTCAAGTGAAAAATTTTCTCGTGAGGTGCGAAAAAATTCCATCAGATTTTATGATGCTGCGTTTGTATGTCGATGGATTTACGATCAAGTCAGGTTTGCCAGCGTTTAAGAAGGTCAAAAATAGTAGAATAGTTACTTATCTTTTAAAGAAATAGTGACATAATAGTAACTTTTTCGTTTTTCCTCTGAATAGTCTTTTTCGGTTAAAATTGAGCAAAAATGTTTTTGATGAAAATGCATCAAAATTTTGATTTTTTGAGAAAACTATTGGTAGATTCGTGTTTAGGGGGACAAGATACATCGCTTTAAGGTTTGAACAAAAAGAAATGAAACAAATTTTGTTTTGCATTTTGGCCAAAATTGATCTGTCCGCTAAAATAGGTTTTATTTTTTTTTCTATTCAAAATTTTGGCTCTACGCTGCCCTCATTCTCTTCGTAATCATTGCAGCTTCAAAACGCCGCTTTGTTCATCCAATTCTGATGATTTTTCGATTTTTGGCTGATGATTTTAAAAGTTCGACCATCGAATTTATAAATTCTTTAAGGCATACTCAAAATTTTGGCTGTGGACTGCGTTCATTCTCTTCGTAATCGTTGAAGGTTCAAAGCCCTGCTCTGTTTATCCGACCGTGATGATTTTTCGAAATTTGTCCCATTCTATAACAGGCATTTCTATTCTAACCACTTCTGCAGTCTAAAATAGTAATAGTGACTAAATTTCGAAAATAGTGAGAAAAGTTTCACGATTTGCATTGTTCAATATCTTAAAAAGATTCATGTCAAATATTACAAAAATCAAATAATTCTATAACGAGAAGCAGTAGAGAAGAAACTGTGTTTGGGGGCTCCTCGTACCAATTTCGTCGTGCTGATGATTCGGACAATAAGAGAAAAACAGTGGCAAACTTATTTTCCAAAATTTGTCCCACCAGCTCATGAAGATTTGGCGAAAAATTGCAATGTTCATGAAGAAGAAATAATCGATTGACTAAACTGAGAAAGATATCGGCAAAATATGCAATTAATGAAGCCAAAGAAAAAACCAAATATTAAAATAGTGGCGGGGAGAAATGACGAAAAAAGGCGGAACTTTCGAACATCGTTGTTCTTTTGGTTGCTGCAGATGTGCAGCAACGGCATATAGAGACCATCGACGTGTTTATTTCCCTCAGGGCCAATACAGCAAAGAATTTCGCGCGCGAGTTCGTGCACCCAACACACACCCTCGCGCACATACTCGCGCACACACTCGCGCACATACTCGCGCACACACACTCGCACACACAGGACCGTTGCCCGGAATTACAGCCCGGGCGCAAACTTTAATTGGCAGTCTTGCGGGTCAGCGAGCGACGAGAATACAGAGAAAGAGAGAGAGAGTGAGAGATGAGGAAGGGAAGGGGGTTGAAATAGGGCGAGGCAAGTGATCGAGCGCGAAATCGATCGACGCATAAGCCTAGAGAATAATTATTGCTCCAGTCTCTCTCTCCCTTTCTCTTGCTGCCTGATTCGTGAAATGAAAGCTGACACACTTTGACTTTCATTGAATGAAAATTCGACGTACCTTCGGCCGATATTTTCTAACAATAAACAGTCTAATTTTCCGCAAGTTTTATTATTTAATAAGCGAAAAGGCGATTGGTACATTCATGTAGAAAAATATATATCGAACGTGAGCTAGAAAAAGACCTTTGTAAAGTCAGAAGAGACAATTGAGTCTCTAAAATGAATTTAAATTGTACCATAATTAGGTACTTTTTATGGTGATAATTTGGTGCCCAATTAGAAAATTTGGTGCTCTTTTCGTTTTCCCAAAAGTTGAAAAAGTTCTGGGAAAATAAAAAGAGCACTGAATTTACCATTTGGGTACCAAATTAGCATCGGAAAAAGCACCTTATTCCGGTACAATTTAAAATCATTTTGGAGAATTATTTCTGCTAACTCTACGGAGGTTAGGAAGAAACTATAACAAAAATAAAAAATCATGGGATATGCTAGACCAAAAATCAAACTTTCAAGATGTAATTTGCAATATTTTATGATAATATGATAATTATGATATTAAAAAATTCAAAAACCCGTTGTTTAAATGCGATGATTGAAATTAAATTGACGCAATAGTAAATCAAAAATGACTTTACCCGAAACTTAAACATTTCTATTATTATAAATCTTTTTTACTGCGGCGTTTACGAAAAACATTGCGACAGGCACGAAATTCTCGATGGTCAAAGTACTAAAAAAAATAAACTTTTTGTTAATAGCAACACTCTGTGCGTTGTCTATTTTGTTATCAAATCATTAAAGACCACGAAATTTACCGAGTAATACGAGTTATATGCTTTCGTTACCCAATAAATAATACAACATCGACCACTGATTATGAAATGGTCGTGTTCAACATTTTTCAATACTAAAATAATAGTGGCTACGCCCTTTCGTTTCTCAGCAGTCAATGCAATTATATCATTATCCTTGGTTTGATAAGACGAAGCTAGGATCATCCCAAAGCGCGGAGATTCTTAAGTAAGATATTCAAACCGCGACTAGAGAAGATGCGAAGAAGGAGTTTACCTTCGAGTCCAAACTAACCTACATAAAGCCACAAGAGAGAATATCTCATGGTCCCTGCGCCTCGCTAATGCTAATATATATACATATTCATTTCGTTGTGGGGGATATCCGAGGCTTCTCGGTATAGGGAAACATCGCAGAATTTCAAATCCCCTTCAGCTTTTCCATTCAATGCATCGAATTTCTATCTGCTAATTGGAATCTACTTGCTTCGCATTCACTCTCAACCGAATAAGATGAGAGCCGACTTGGACGATAAGGTTTGTGCAGGTTGGGGAAAGGAGCTTTCCTCGCCTCACGGAAATAACTTTGTTGCCGTCAGTTGGTCCTTAAATCTGTTCTTTTGTTTCTCCCCAAATCCCACAATTTCTCTTTCCCTCTCTGGCGATTCTCATTAAAATCAAGATTGTCATGTTCACGAATGGTCCAAAGTTTGGTGGCAATAATCAAGAGGTGGCGATGTCTCACTGCTATACATATTTTCATACGGAGAGAAAGTGTTACCATGTAATAGATTCAAAATTATTATGCCCGTGTGGGTCTAGTTGACGCCTCGTGTAACATTTTGACACAAACGACCGGAAAATCGATTAAATTATGCGGTATAATCTAGTAAATTCTCTTAATGGTACATTTTAGGGTTGCCAGCGATTCAGAGGGTCGAAAATAGTAAAATAGTGACTTATCTTTCAGAGAATAGTGACATAATAGTGACTTTTTTTGTCTAAATAGTCTTTTTCGTCTAATCTTAAGCAAAAATGTTTTTGGTAGATTCGTCTATTCAAAATTTTGTCTCTAGACTGCGCTCATTTTCTTCGTAATCGTTGAAGGTTCAAAACCCCGCTTTGTTCATCCGATTTTGATGATTTTTCGAAATTTGTCTGCTATTCTAACCAGTACCTCTATTCTAGCCACGTTTGAACTCTGAAATGGTGTCAATAGAGATGACCAAATTTCGAAAACAGTGAAAAAAGTGACACGATTTTAAAATAGTGACAATAGTTACTCACTGGCAACCCTGCAAATATACCATATGATGAAGATTTGATAGAAAAAAAAATCGGTCCAAATTATTCGCTGAACATTTTCCCGAAGCTCTTCATCTCCAACTTTGTCCACGAACGCTAAGCTTGTTCGACGAAAATTTACTGCAATATCCGACCCCGTCATTTACTCGTGGCACGTTCGTTGTGATTGAAGCGGAAAAGTGGACGTTTATGATTTAATCGGATTACCAATCTCTTTGGTGAGATTTCACGTCCAGAGAGGCGCGCGTGTATCTTATATACTTCACACTCTGATCCATCTCGAAGTTGACTGATGAGAGTATCGCAAGTTTAGCGACGCGAGGAGAGTTAGTGCTTTAAGGGATGTTTCGAGCCTGGGACGTCTAAACTTCAAAAAGTTGGAGAGAAAGCGAGAGCGAGAGAATGCGGGAGAGGGAGATAGAGATTTCGTTTCTGATCCGCGAGTCAAGAGAGCCCGAGGTTGGAGATAGGAAACACTTCGAGATCGAAAATTCAACGTCTATTAGCAAGTTCGAGAGGCTGGGCGATCCTCCAATCTCTTTGGTTCGTTCCAGCGTCGTTTAATTTATATATATATGTATATATATATATATATATATATATATATATATATATATGTATGTATATTGTACGGACAAATATGTACATATATACTGATAGACGACGAGATATATTGGCTCCCATGTTGAAGACTTCGGGGTGCCCCCAAGTGTACCGGAGAAGCCCGATGCTTTTCTCTCTTATTACTTGGGCAAACTCTTAAATACTCCGGGAGGTACCAGCGAACTTTTAAATTCCAATAAATATTTAAGTTTCGCCCCTTCTCCCACCTTTCCTTTGCCATCTTTCTTCACAGATTTCAGGCCATACTGAGAGAGAAAGGGAAAGGTCCCTGCCATGGCTTAGGTCGACCCACAACTACATATAGATTTTCTTTTCGAGTTCCAGAGTGGTTCTTAGCTTCAACCTGTCCACCGTTCTCGTGCCCCCGTCGCGTAGTCCGAATAGAAGAAGTAAAAAAAAAATGCAAACCGCCTTTCGCCTCCTCGCGCAGCAAAACCGAGCTCTTCAGCCTGCCCGGGAGAATGACTGCACTATTCCGCGAGAGGGCGCTCTCGCGAGTACAAGCACCGCCAACCACTGCCCCCACTTCGAGTATTCGAGGATAGCGTACACCCTCTCAAAACCATTATGCGTAAATTCTCTCAGAGCGACTGCTTTCTCTCTTTCTCTTTCTCTCTCTTTTTCTCGTCGCTCTTTGTGGACCATTCATTTCCGTATTTTACGTCTACGTGCTCGACTATCCTTGAATAGAAAAGCCTGTTTTCAGCACAGCGAGAGTGCGAGGGAAAGACGATAATATATATTACGTCTCGAAGGCAAAGATTTTCGGAACTCGGTAAAACTTTACCTATTACATATCCTTTCGCGAAACGGGCAAAATTAATCGGTTCATATTTTTTCGCAATCTCTGATTCACAAATGCGATTTATGACCGCGAAATATAATTAATGAATCGATATTTTAGTTTCAGCAGACTAGACATTAATTTGTAGACTCTTTGGGGATATTTAAGTTACTAGTTCACTTTAGAAGGCCAAAAAAACAAATTCTTATGATTTTTTACGATGGTGAAGTTTGCATCGTTGCAATGCAACGAAAATAATTTTGTTCAATTTATTTTCAGTGATTTTTACGTTTAGCTTGTGCATTTATAATTTGAAGACCTTAAAATACGTTTCAACGATTTTGCAATTGAAAAATTTGTTGGGAAGAATTAATTTCATTAATAAATAAATAATTGTCGTTGGATTGCAACGATGCAAACTTCAGGATCGCACCTCTTTTATCAGACATGACTATAAAACTGTTTTTACAACATTGTTTCATTCTTCGAAAATACAAAACAACAATTTATTTTTTATTTTAATTCTTTGAATAATTTATAGAAGGCGCCAAAGTAGAAAATGTCTTGTTCCATGGCAGACAGTTAATCTCAGGCAAGTCTGAAACAAAAAATACAAAAACATTTTGAAGAGGAAGGTTTCTTACATAACAATTTACCACGTTAATGACAAATCGATAAAAAAAATGGCGGATGTTCGAAAGGAAAATGAAAAATTGAAATTTTCACAATTCATTTCAAACACCCGCCATTTTTAAAAAATCGATTTTCCATTATAACAGTGGTAAATTTTTGTATAAGAAACCTTCCTCTTTAAAATGCTTTTTCATTTTTTTTCCAGACTTGCCAATCTTGAGATTAATTGTCGGTCATGAGACAAGACATTTTCGAAGCTTCGACTTTGGCGCCCGCTATAAATTATTCAAAGAATCAAAGTAAAAAATAATTTTTTTTAATTTCATCCTTGGATGAATCAATTCATCCAAGGATCAATCGTCATCCAACAGATATAGCTGACAATAAATCTTAAATTTACTTTTTTTTGCCTTTTAAAATAGACTAGTACTTTAAGATATTTTAATATACTGACAATTTTATGCTCAACAACTTTGGGAATTTTCTTTTAATTGGATTACACTTGTTTGTGGAAAATATGGGTCACTTCATGAGTGAAAAAAATGATATTGAGAATTTTCCACGCGAAAAAATTATCCTACGTGAATAACTTGCAACGATTGTTCTTCGGTAATCGAAGATATAATGTTTTTCATGCTCAAAACATTGCATCGATTGGATCGAGACGCAAAATGTCAGGGGCGCTATAAAAATGTCGAAGGACAATTCAATCACGAGAGATTTTATCCCGGATCCCATGCAGAAATTTCGATAGGGATCCGGTGGGATTCTGGCGCGCATCCCGGCCTCCCCATCGGGATCTAATGCGACGTCAGATTGGATTCCAATCGTGATTGTAACATCCGCCCATTAGATTCGAATGGGGATACGCAAACGGGATCCTGTAGGGATACCCAACCGGGATCCTGTAGGGATACCCAACCGGGATCCTGTAGGGATACCAAACGGTATCCTGTAGGGATACCGAACCGAATCAATTTTTATTAGAATTTATATTAATTTTTTTATTTTGTTCAAGTCTGTGAAAGGTTTTACAAAGCTCCCAATCTCAAGTATTTATTTTTAATGAATAATAAATATTTATTAACTATTATAATCGTTATCAAAACGGTGGAAAACTTGTATTGTTTCTAACCTGGAATTGAAGCACGTGCTTCGGCATGGCGTTGCAGTTCGAGATTAATTTCCCGACGTATTTTCCGACATCGTTGTACGCGAATGCGAGTTTTCTCACGCTCATTCATTTCGTTGTTCATCAATAATAGAATCAGATCACCAAATATATTGAAAGCACAAAATAAACACACGACATAACCTCACTGGCATCGCACAGGTAATAATACTAAATCCCGCACGGCTCACGAGTACGCCATCTATATGATCCAGACCTACGACCGTCATACTCGATCCACATAGGAATCTTATGGGGACATGGTAAATGGGAGTGACGCCATATGGCGATGCAACCTGGATTTTAATAGGGAGTCCCGATTTGGGGAATCCACAGCAAATCCCGATAGGAGCGCCCATAGGGACGCCCGTATTCGGGAATCCATAACAAATCCTAATAAGAACGCCCATAGGGACGCCCGTTTTGGGGAATCCATAGTAAATCCTAGATAGAGACCCCCATAGGGACGCCCGTTTTGGGGAATCTATAGCAAATCCCGATAGGGATCCCCATAGGGACGCCCGTTTTGGGGAGTCCATGCCGAATCCCGACAGGGATTTGATGGGACGTAGGGTGTCCCTATCGAAATTTCTGCATGGGATGTTTGGAAACATACATTCTACGAGAGATCTTCCTTATACGTATACGTCGAACGATCAATTTTCGTAGTTTATGTACGTGCTCAACTATCTTTGAATAAAGAGATCGTTTTACGGGAAGAGGTGGGAGAAAGTATAGAGAGCAAAATGCTCGTACCATGTGGAGCTCCTCGTTGTGGAGGAAAATATTTTTCCGCTGCACCGGAGAGGATTTGTTCGCGTCGCCATGAAGAGCCAATGTGTTTGCAGAAAATTTCCGGACAGAGTAAAGAAAGGCAGACAGACAGAGGAGGGATGAGGAAGAAAGAGAGAGAATGAGATAGTAAAGTACGGGGTTGAAAAGCAATGTCGACATGCTTATTGGAAAATCATTTTACCCTCATAAGCTCTTACCAAGTTCGTGTGAGCGACCCTGCTAGATGCACCGATAGATTTCTCCAATATAAATATATATATATTAGGGTGATTCATTTCAGGGCAGCTTTTTTTTTTGACCCATCGTGCCAAAAAATCTTTAGTTGATACCCAAAAACGAAGTTTCGTGAAAGGGAGGTGTTGTCAAAAAATATTTAGAGGTCGCGAATAAAAATTGAAGGTTTCCCATTTGATTAACATTGGAAAAAAAAAATTCTCATTATTAGTGTTACCATTCCGCGAATTTTGATATCGCGATATTTTCCAAGAGGGTTCTTATAGGAAATATGATACTCTACGATAAAGTTCGTTGAGCCATGTCCGTAAATTCAACCGTTTCAGCGGTATCATTATTTCATGTGAATATTGTATGAAAATATCTATTCAAACAACTGTAACGCCTAAGCTATCAGACATATTGCAAAAATTCAAATGAGAACTTTGTAGAAAAAGTAATTTTCTACAAAAAAAAGTCCTATAAGCCGAGCTCGTAAATTCAACTCTTTCTCAGGTATAGGTGTATAATGTAAAATAAATAGATATTTTTTTGTTTTATTCAATCAAACGAACTCCATTTTCTATGAGGTAGCATGTGAAAAATCATCAGAAAATTCATTACACAAATGTCACAAAGAATTCCCTATGCAAGTACATCAATAAGACGAGAAAAAACAATCAATTTATTTTACTTCATCCACCTATAGCTGAGAAAGAATTGAATCTACGAGCTCGGTTTATGAGACCTTTTTGTACCAAATTACTTTCTCTACAAAGTTCTCATTTGATTTTTTTCGATATATCTAATAGCTTAAACGTTACAGCCATTTGAATAGATATTTTCCTACAATATTCACTTGAAATAATGATAGCGCTGAAACGGTTGAATTTACGGACATGGCTCAAGGAACTTTATTGTAGAGTATCATATCTCCTATAAGAACCCACTCGGAAAATATCGTGATATCAAAATTCGCGGAATGGTAACACTAATAAAGAGAACATTTTTTTTCAATGTTAATCAAATGGGAAACTTTGAATATTAATTCGCGACCTCTAAATATTTTTTGACCGCGCACTCCTCTTTCACGATACTTCGTTTTTAGGTAACAACTTAAGGTTTTTGGGCACGATGGGTAAAAAAATAGATGCCCTGAAATGAATCACCCTAATATATATACGCTTCTCGTTTCATCCCTTATCGAGAAAACTGCGTCCCCGTAACATCATACACAGAAGAAAAAAAAAATTTGGTCCAGGTCCTTTTTGACCTTCGTACATCTGAAGGGAGCAAGAGAAGAAGGGGTTGATATAAAAATCTCGTCCACCTCGACTCTTTCTTTCCAATCATCGAGGAAGATTTTCGTCCAGTGCCCGAGAACGACGAGAATCTGTGCGACACTGCCGCTCTCTCTTTTACTTCATATCGCACAGCTCGAAAACCTCCATTGAGGGGTTCAAGCAGGGGTTTCGGCGATTGAAAACTGCGAGCTTTGCTGCTTTTCCGGTTCAATGGAAAAATATATATGAAACGCATATTTCGCTTATCTGGCATTGAAAAAAAAATCATCTCATTCGATTTTAAACTCGGCTTCTGCAACTTATTCTACATCTTCATTAGGGTGGCGCAAAAAAACCGACTATTTTTTTTTCGAGTCTCTCGTGATGATATGTTAATTTGTTATGTTTTAAGAACATAAATGAAAAAGTTAAAAATGCCATGAGAAAATCATCAAGAAATCGTTTATAAAAAAGGAACTATGCAGTATAATGAAAAAAATTCTACGTAGTGCTTTAGAGAACGTTATTTTAAATGTACAGTTGAAATTTCAAATGAATCGATTAAAATTTGTGTGATTGTGAGTTATGAGTTCGGCCGACTTGAAAAATGAAGTTCTGAGATAACGGCGTTTAAAGTTTGTAGAAAGCTGTGGATGAAGGGAGGTTGCACTAGAATAAGAAAATTGAGTACTTATAGGGATTATTCACGCACATAATCTTTTGGAATATAAATCTATGGATACTAAGGTACGTTTTTAACAAACGAAAAAAGACAATTTTTTGAAAATCCCAGAGTGGCCTAACCCCTTAAGACGATCGAGTTAGCGTCAAAACGGCGATTTTTAATTATAATTTATAGTTTTTGCAGAATGCCTACAAATATTATGTACCATTTACTATTTGAGGTACCAAATGAACCATTTTTGGGAACTAGTTAGAATCCTTAAGGTGCACCGGTTTCCTGAAAATCCTAGTTTTGAGTTTTGAAGCTCTGCGCGTGATTCAGAATAAACCGCTTGACGGATTTTACTCTACAACGTCTCATTTTCTTCGTGACACTTTTCCCCATAGGATGAACGCGGCACAATTTTCTTTAGCCCTTTATTTCAGAGTTTCAGGCCTGTTTTGAAATTGTTAGCCTGGTTTTAACATTCCAGGCATTGTCCTGGTCACAATTTTGACTTCAATCAAAATGTGCTGCGTTCATCCCGTGGGAAAAAGCGTTTCGAAGAAAATGAGACGTTGTAGAAGAAAATTCCTCCTGCTGTTCTTTCCGAATCACGCGCAGAGTGTGAAAACTCAAAACTAGGTTTTTCAGGATACCAGTGCACCTTAAGGATTCTAACTAGTCCCAAAAAAGAGATAATTTGGTACCTCAAATGGTGGACGATACATCATATTTGTAGGCATTCCACAAAAATTAAAAATTATTATGAAAAATCGCCGTTTCGACGACCCCCTTAAACGATCAGAAAATATTTTGATAAATGATGACACTTTTTTTTCTCTATTACCTCGGATAAACGAGGTTCTATTGTACCCATCATCAACTTTTCCATAAAAGAGGAGCACATTATCGGTGAGGTTTTTAAAACATAATTGAAAGTCGATATTGAAAGGTACGAGACAAACGACGCGAAGGGAAGGAATAAGAACACAATATGGTGAGCTTTTTCGTTTCACGATATGCGAAGCTCTGTGTCTCGATGGCGTAGATTCTCGATAAAACATTGACAAATGGATGTTTAATTATCTTGGGACAATCTTCGCCATAAAAACCACTAAAAAGTTCGAATACAAGACTATGGTCACCTATTAAATGGTTCGTATTAAACGGTTCGTACAATTTCCTCGGGACAGAGTGTGAAGGGATGGTACAATCTAATGAGTTTGTCGATGAGATGGACGCGCTCGGGGATGTAAAAAAAAAAGTTTAATGAATTATCGATTGGATGTTAAAAAAAAGTTTAATGAATTATCGATTGGCTGTATATACGTCGTTGCCCATGTATCGCTGAGAGTGTTGGGCGCAATTTGCCGGGATCGTCTCGACGACGTGATAACAACAAGTTTACAGCGTCTTGTATGGATAACAAAAAAAAAGAGCGAGACAAGGGAGAAGGGGGATGCAGTGATTGTCTTTTTATGAGAATGGCAATGACTGGTTATCGACATACGTGAATGTTTCTTCGTGTAATGTGCTTTACGTGATAATCACTGTACATCAGTGGCTAAACAATCTTGAAAGATTTTTTATCTCCACTTTGCTATACGATAACCAACCCCTACTTATCGATGATAACAAAAATGTAATATGGCCCTGATTGTGCATTTTTTGACGATATTTGATGAGAGTTCGTGATGTAAATCAGGTACCGAAGATTGAATGGGGTTTTTATTGAGAAATAGGGGAGGCTGGGGCACGACGACCCCCCTTTCAAAAATGAAAAAGACATTTTTTTTTATCACACACAAGAATTTAATAATTTATCACACAAAAGAATTTTAAAAACAATTGTTCAAAAGTTGAAAATAATGATTGCCATTGTCTTTATTGTAATGAACTTTACTCGGAATCTAAGGAATCATGGATTCAGTGTAAAAATTGTAAGGGATGGTCTCATGATTCCTTTGCAGGTATAGACCAAGATTATGGCGACGAATATATTTGTGATTATTGTAAAAAGTAATTTATTACATTCTTCACGTAATTCAATGTTTCACTCGAAAATTTTATTTTTGTTGCGTTTTTAAACATTTATCATAAATCATAATTAATTTTATTGTTCATTTTTTTTAACATACGAAAATATATAGAATAATTAAAAATTCGTTAAATAATAAATAACTTCTATATTTTTCAACTTTTATTTGTTTAACCAAAAAAAAAATTTTAATTTTTTTAGGTGGATAATTTTGTTTCCTTTTAAAAAATTTTTAATTTCGTCAAAAACAAATTTATTTCGAATTTTTGTTTCGGCCATTTTACCCCAGATGTAGTGCATCAGCCTAAAAATGGATGAAAACATCAAATTCATCATAATTTGAAGAAAAATTAAAAAAAATGTCTGACCTAATTTTTTAGGGTGGTACATTATGCCCCAAGTATCGCGGATCGGCCTAAAAATGAGTCAATACATCAAGTTAATGATAATTTGACAAGAAACCAAAAAAATTTTTTTTTCCTAAATTTTTGCGAGGGGCCGTCGTGCCCCACCCTCCCCTAATAATTGTACATTTGAGCTCTGTGTTGATTTTCTATTTCAGCATTTTGGAATATCAAAAATATGGCGGCGATTAAAAGGACGCTGACAATAAATGATGCATTTAGTTCATATTGCATTAGATTTTTGATTCCAAGTGTTTAGTTTCAGTCGGAAGTGACCATTTATGAATTTTTAGGACATTCAGGCAAAAGTAATTCATAATCCATCATAAATTCCATTATAATCGTATGGAAACGTTGCAATAGCGATATTTCATTATGATGACATTATGGCAATTACGACGAAACGTCGTCTATCAGTTATCATATCAGCGAGATGGGGTGACTATATAGAGAATGTATAATGGATATGATATAATGAGACGACTTTGAGCTGTCGTGCGTATAATTCTCATCGGAGGCCCCTTAAATTCTGTCAAAGTGTACTTCCATTCCGGAATCAATTTACCCCCGTCTCGCATGCGGGATGAAGATGCAGGATGAAACAGAAATTACCATGGAAATTCATGATAAACTATGTCTATAACTTCTCCGGGGTACAAATTTCATTCAGCAGCTCAACATTCTCCTCCTTCGTCAATTCTGATATGTACCAATTATTTCTGCTTCTCCCTACGATTCTCCCACATATTTAGCGGCAAATTTTCTTTATCGACGATTGTGTTCTTCAGTCGATGCAATTTTCCAATACACTGAGAAAAAAGTTCAGTTAAAACAACTAAATCCATTAAGTTGAAAAAAATTTAGTCGATTCAATATTAATTTGTTTGAAATAATGAAACTATAATTAATTCAACAAATGGATTTGGTCAACCATAAGATATGAGGTGAACGAAATTATTTGGTCAATTTCCAGATACAGTTTAGTCCAATTTACACGTTACTGAGTTGCTGTATATAAATATTTCGTTGATTTTTAGTATATTTCAACTAAATACATTTAGCTGTAACAAAAAAATAATTCGTATTTTCAATCACACAATTTATTCGGTACAAAGATATTTATTTGATTGAACTGAATCTTTGCCCATTCAAGCAACGAATTTACCGATTTAACTAAAACTTCCACTGTATCTTTGTTGAATTACCAAAATGATCTCGTTGAACGTCCGGAAACAAATATTTGGTTGAGTCAAACAAATTTTTGCATTTTCAACAAAAAAAATTTCTCAATGTACTCAGGGCAACCTCCGTCGTCATCGCGAGAGAAATTTGCTAGTCTCATCGTAAATGTACATAATTGAGAGAGGGACGAGGAAAAAGTGGAGAGCAGACGGAAAGCGATACAAGACGAGGGAGGAAAAGCGACACACACGCGTTCATTCGAAGCGTGGAATTCACCGAAATGCCGGTTTACTCGTTGAGGAGAAATGTACTCGGTCGTTAAAGCACGTAGTTAGGAAAACATAAAGGTATTTGCAGTAGGTGGAGAAGGACTCGATGCGAGCTACTGATAGGATAGCAAAAGCCTTTGGCAAATATCTCAAATATAACATGACCACAAAGTGCATATTGACATTGTGTCCACTGTCGTAATTACAATAATTTTCCAACGGTAACTCGACTCTTAACTCCAAAATAGACGAATTCCGTACAAGTTGATTAAGGTTGCTTTGACCCTACCGTCGCAGTCAAAAATTTTATCTGATTGAAATTTCCGTACTTCGTGATACAATAGAAATCCGAAGAAACTTACCAACATTTGGCATACCATAAACAACAATTATCAATAATAACATTGCTCAAAAGTTATTTATAAATTGTTTAAACAAATAATTATTCAACAATTTTTCGGTAGGTCTTTTGTTTTCTTAAACGAATGCTTTAATTTTGCTGAACGCATATGAATTTTTTCAGAATTGGTCCTCTATTATGAAATTCCCGTTCTGAAATTTTTAGAATGACTTATTTTTGTATTTATGTATTTTTTGGCTCAGTGTCTTTGAAACTTTTCAAAAGCTGACCTGTGTGCAAAAACATATACAAATTTGGCAATTTTTCGTTTGTATTTCAGAATGTTTTTTATAATATTTCAAAATAGAGAAAATTCTGAAAAAAATCGTATGCGTTCAGAAAAATTAAGGCATTTAATTTGCTTAAGAAAAAAAAGAACTCATGGATAAATGGTTGAATAATTATTTATTTAAACTACTTATTAGTAACTTTTTGGCAATATTATTATTCATAATTTTTGTTTATGGCATTCCAAATGTTGCTGAATTTTTTCAGATTTTTGTTGCATCACGAAGTACGGAAATTTCAATCAGATAAAAATTTTGGCTCGGACGATAGGGGCAAAACATCCTTAAAATAGTCACAGTTTGAACTTTCACAGTTTTTTTTATCATTTCTTTGCAATTCACAAATATTATCTACAAACAAAGAAATTATAGGGTTCAATGCACGAATTCTAATCTACACATTATGAATTGCTCGTTTTAACTCCGTAATTTTTAATTTCATTGTATTTTCTAAAATTTAGATCTGCAGTGAAAGAATTTCGGCAACAGGAATAAGTTGAAGGTTTATTGTCAAATTCATTTCTTATCACTCAGTGCATTTTTGCAAAAAGGTTCAACTCGATAGCTAAAAAAATTAAAGTATAGAGGCTTTAAAAAAATTAGTTGAAAATTTCAAAATTTTCAAAAGTTCGTCCCTAAATGATCCTTACCACATTTAGTGCTAACTATTCTTATCATAATGTTTTTTTTTTTTTAATTTAAATAGGGACACGCTCAATTTGAGATTATTGGCAAGAAACTGCGATTAAATGGTTCAGTTGAATAAATGAAATTAAAATAAAAAAATCCGATTTTTGGAAAAACATAAAACGAAATAGACGAATTGATCGATCAAATTTGACTGAAAATTGATCAATTGCTATTCGTTTCGTTGAATAAATTTCACACGGTAAAAATTTAAGAATCGTGGTAATTGCAACACATCTGAGTTTATCTTTACCTTCTTTTCTCGCGGCATATCATGATAGTACACGCTTGTCAATGAGATCGGATGACTTACCTGGAACATAAAAGAGGAGAGACATAAAATAGTCATCGGTCTATTGCTCGTTAAAAAAATGTATCGCTGTAAAAAATTATTGTCTTCATCGAGAAATAATTTCTTAGACGGATTTAAAATTAGCTATGTTTTAATTAACTTCTTCTCCCATTAAACGCTGCCAAATAGTACATTATGACCCGAGGACAAAAAAACTTTTTCTGACGAGTGTGAGTTTGCAGCATGAGCCGAAGGCGAATGCTACAATCACACGAGTCAGAAAAAGTTTTTTTGTCCTCGGGTCATAATGTACTATTATTGCCCTCCGGACGTAAAAGTGCCTTTTTACGCCCACTTCGTGGGCTTAAAAGGCACTTTTACGTCCGGAGGGCAATAAAATGTATTAAAAAATTATGAAAACGGAAATGAGAAAAATTTTATTCTCATCCTGAAAATCACGCAAAATCTGAAACGTGGAATATCTTTTGAGCGAGGGGTAAATCCAAGATGGCATTACAACCGCCATAGGGCGAGATAAAACTTTTCGCTCCTTCTCGCTCGAAAGCTTATATCTATAGAATATCGTACTTTTCGCAAGAACTCTCGCAGCGTATGTGGCTGTGCGATATCATATATACCACGTGCTCGAAAATATATAAACTAAGAGTGCCATCGTATATATCGTAATTGCAGGAGATTTGGAACACCTTAGTATGGGAGAAGCAATTTTTTATGTTTCAAGCTTAAATAACTTTCACCATTTTTTTTCACTCGTAAAAAATAAACTTTTGTATAATAATGTATAATAATAATAATCAATAATAATAATAATAATAATAATAATAATAATAATAATAATAATAATAACTTAAATAATAATATATGATGAATAACGTTTTCGTCCAGAAATGTATGAAAAAGTTTTTCCCGTGTAGAAATGTGTAGTATTATTTGTATATTTTTGAAGTATTACCTCAAAGAAAAAAGCTCTCAATATGATTGTAATGAGGTATTTTTAGTTGAAAAGCGTAAAATTCAATGATAAAGATTTTCAGATGATTCAGGAGCTTGGAATTTTATATTGAAATAACGTGAAAATGGCATGCGAAAAATTTGTCGACGATGAGAAAAATGTCTCTGCCCGTTTCTCTCGTGTTCCATTTTTCCTTGTATTATCTCATATAAATATATATATATGTATATGGTTATATGTATATATATATATATCTCCGTCAAGCTGCTCCACTTCACTCAAAAACAGATTCTCTCGCAAAGTCCTTTCTTCTCCATATATCCTCAGCTACATATTCCATAACCATCTGAGAAACGACAGGCATGAAGTCCTGGCGAAGCCTGCGGTGATATTTTGTGAGAATAGCACAAGACAGACGTAACAGTGCATTCAGCCATATATAACGTTTCAAGTATAGTGAGCTCCTCAAAGTTTTACGTCATTTCGTGAAGGTTATTAATATATCTATACATATATCCACCTGTACAACTGTGTATTAAATATATATGAACACATATATAGATATATATATATATATATACATATAGATATATATATATATATATATATATATATATATATATATATATATATATATTGGTGAGAACGTTGCTATTTCTATTCCTTTCGTCCTATAATTTAGCTCGTCGAAACTAAGATAATAGGATAAAGTTTGACAATTTGCTGAATCTCAGTGGATGCACTTGCTACATCGCGATTTGAAATCCATTCAAAAGGATTTTCTTGCGAAATAATTATGAACGATTTCGTCGAATGAGTTGAAAATACTCGTTCCAAATTCTGCAGTATGAAATAAAAATCCACTAATTAAAATAATTATTAACGATGCAGTTTAATTTCTTATTTTCCTTTCTCACAAAGAAAACTCTATAATAATTAAAAATGTGTCAAATTTTTTGTGTCGAAGTGCTTAATTATGGCCACAAATTTCATCTTGTAATTTTTGTAAAATTTTAAACACTTACGTTAATTTCATCGAATTTTGAATTGTTTCAAAAAATCGAATTTTTTAAAAGACGGATTGACCATCATCAAAGGATGTTCCCTGTTGAGTTAAGGCTTTAGGTCACTCTACAGGACCAAAAAGGGCATATTTCGTGATTTTTTTTCAGCGAAACCATAAGATAATTGGGATTTACAAAAAAAGTGTTTTAATATACATCTAATTAGCAGTACAAAATTATTTTTTCATGGCAATATATGTCAAAATGGCAACTGTGCGGCGTTTTTCCGATGACGCCTTTATTTCTGGAAAGTCAAAGGTCGAACCAACAGCTCTTATAATTTTTGAGTCACGACGAGACACCAAAGTTTTTTGATTATATATACGAATAGCTATGGAAGTACGTAGGATTTTTTCGATATGTTTTTTTTTGTTGTAATAATGGCGCATTTCTAATTCCAAAAGTATAAAATGCCATGAGAAAATCGTCAGGAAATTGTTTATAAAAAAGGAACTATATAATGAACAAATCCTACGTAGTGCTTTAGAGAACGTTATTTTGAATGTACAGTTGAAATTTCAGATGAATCGGTTGAAATATGTTTGAGTTATGAGTTCGACTTGAAAATGTAGTTCTGCACTGAGAAAAAAGTCCAGTTAAAACAACTGAATCAATTTAGTTGAAAAATGTTTAGTTGATTCAATATTAATTTGTTTGAAATAATGAAACTATAATTAATTCAACAAATGGATTTGGTCAACCATAAGATATGAGGTGAACGAAATTATTTGGTCAATTTCCAGATACAGTTTAGTCTAATTTACACGTTACTGAGTTGCTGTGCAGAAATATTTCGTTGATTTCTAGTATATTTCAACTAAATAAATTTAGCTGTGACAAAAAAAAACAATTCGTATCTTCAATCACACAATTTATTTGGTACAAAGATATTTATTTGATTAAAACTGAAACTTTGCCCATTCAAGCAACGATTTAACCAAATTTAACCGAATTACCAAAATGATCTCGTTGAACGTCCGGAAACAAATATTTGGTTGAGTCAAACAAATTTTTGCATTTTCAACAAAAAATTTTTCTCAATGTGAGAAAAACGCGTTGAGAGTTTGCATAGAATACGAAAATCGAATACTTAGGGATTTTTCACGCCTATAACCTTTTGGAATATAATCCTATACATACTAAGCTACCTTTTTAACAAACAAAAATCGACGTTTTCAAACCCATAGAGTGGCCTGACCCCTTAAGTGAAAATCGATTAAAAGATTTAAATTGCACAAAATTTAGAATATTAAAAAAAAAACTGTTCACAGTGTAAGTCTATTTTCGAGATATGGTAATTTTTTTGTACCTTTCTTTTTTGCCGTCCCCTATCAGGAAAATTTTGTGTGACTGCAAAATTGAATCACCAATGTGCGAGCTTCAATTTGCCCGATTTTTTTCCCTTTAATTTGATAGCAGCCCCATGTTTCTTTTTTTTCTCGGTAGTCGTTGGAGGATTTCTTCCTCCCATAAATACCGTTACTCTCGTCACCTCATACCGTAAATACCATCGGGATTTATCGAGGCCCCTTTGACTTATCGGAAATTCGAGTCCGACGTTGAACTCGCGGGTAGAGGTGGTCGGGGGGGGGGGGGGGGCAGCGGTAAAAGGGATAATGGTGGACGGATTTATCGTATCGATTCGAGTCCGATGTACCATGATGAATACATACATACATAGGTATAAATGTCGTGGGGCACACACGATTGTCCACGTTGGTCGCTCGAAAGAAAAAGAATGGCGGAAGGTCGGGTAAAATGGCGTATATATATACATACATTTATATATATGTCGTCGGACGGTGAAAGAGGTTGGAGTAAAAAAAGGTGCGAGAATGCAGGCGAGCGGGTTTGACCATTTCCCGATCTCGTTCGTTTCGAACCGTCATTTTCAAAAGCTTTTAAAACGAACCTCCGCGACTTTTCGTAACCCCGAGACGTCGCCAAATTTCTTTTTTCCAAAAATACAAAGGAAAAGGAGAAACGAAAAGGAAAAAGCGTGATCGTTGCTGGTGGTGGAAAATTGATGAAAATTTTCTTGGAAAAACGCGCGCGTCGAATGCGCTGAAAAAGATTTAATTTATTGGACACTTTTATTCGTGGACCGCGAGGTTCGATTCGGCACTTTTTTTTTGTACTTTCCTCATTCACTCCATACATACATTCTCGCTCTTTTTCTCAATCTGTCTTTTTCCTGCACCTATGTGTACATGGGGCATTCTATGTCAATTCACGCAGTTATCGGCCTGACCCCCCCCCCCCCCCGGATTTTGATGTGCAATAAATTGTGAGTTTCGTTTGACCCAAAATATGACCTCAAATTTTTAGAAATTTTTATTTAATTTTCTAGGGTTTGCCCGAGCTAAAAAAATCATCAAAATGAGGGAAAACATAAAGAGGGGCCTTTTTTAAATTAATGAATTTTTTTCATAAAAACTAGGGCCCAAAACTGATCTTTTCGTCATAGTTCGATAATGGGCCAAAAATATTTACTAATTTTTTTTGTATTTTAATAATTATTTTTTTCAATAATTTCGTATTTTGATTGTTTCTTGTAGTGAGAATAACAACAACAAAAATACATTTCTCGTGAAACTTGATATTTTCTTCTTGGTTTGAGAGTGAAACGACAACATTTTTCAAAAATTTATTAGTCTCAACGACCTGAAATAAAACGGTCGATTCAAACACAATAAAAAAATATGAAAAATTGTAATTATTTTTGGCCAAATATCGAACTATGACGAAAATATCTGTTTCAGGTCCTAGTTTCTGCGAAACAATTAGATTCATTTGAAAAAGACCCCTCTTCATGTTTTCCCTCAATTTAATTATTTTTTAGCTCAAGCAACCCCTACAAAATGAAATAAACATTTCTAAAAATTTGAGGTCATATTTTGGGCCAAACGAAATCCACAATTCATTGGACATCAAAATCCAAGGGGCCAGGCCAAAGACAGCGTGATTTTACGTGGAATGCCCCATATACGTATGAATAAATATATTTTCCATTCTGTTTCCGTCGAACGCGAACGTCCTGCGGAAAGTCGATAACCGGAAGTTTCATCGGACTGCAATGTCCCGTGTGACGTTTTACAAATATATAGGGCAGCGACTAGCATAGAATAGAAGGCCATCTCGTAATGACCAATTTCTTTCTTTCGGTAACCTCCATCCTCCACTTCCTTTGTTGCAATTCACCGGACCACTCTCGTCGAGTCTTTGAGGAACCGGATATTTCCTTCGTTCAACGCTGAAAAGAAACATATTCGTTATGTTTCTTCTACATTTCTGCATTTCCGTTTCTTGACCGTCGTCCATGAAGGAAAACGAGCAACGATTGATTGAGGGGACTTTTCCAATGTTCCTTTGCATCCGGCGAGAAATGTCAAAGGCAGACCTTTTTCTCTCGTGTCCTCGCAGTTTTTTCGCGATACCGAGGGCAAAGGAGAAATAAAATGTGAATGAAGAGATAATAATCTTCTCGTTCACTTTTTATCGGGTCTGATCAGACGTTTCTACTTGGCTTTTAATTTTAGTTTTTTAGAGACGATGACTCGCATGTCCATCATTTGGGTCGACCGGAAATTTATAACGTTACGCTCTAATCATGCATATAGAGCATAATTGACATTATTCTCTAATTTTCAATTATCCCACGGACGAATTTGTCTGTATGCTCAAAATGGCCACGGGAATATCGGAAATTTCGGTTACGTCGAGTGTCAATCTAATTCCGCAATGATTAGTTCTTGCGATGTGTGATACGATAATCCGTTATTCATTCCGCGGCGTCCGGTGATTACAGACATAAAATCCAAAGATATCCGATGCGGCCTTTATATAATTTTCCGGCGAATGCTGTACGAGACACTTGGAATTTAGCCAGGATTTAATTTTCAATGATATTTATTTTGAAAGGCTGGAGGACGTTATCTTCCGGTTTCAAATAACGGTTTGCCATTATTTGAGATTCGGTCACGTCCGCATCAAAAATTTACCAATTAACGCCGCGAGACTCTAAAAACAAAGTGTCCAAAGATCATTTTTGAATGCAAAATAAAAAAATGTCGCATGAAAAAACCAGATAAATTTCATTTTAACTTGATTGAATTTTTTTTTCCTTTTTATCTGTAATAGGGCTTGTTGCAATTAGCGTGTGGCTAATTGCAACAGTTTTTGGAAAAAGGCCTGTAACACCTAAAATATGTATGCTTTTAAGGTTGTGAGTGAGAGAGTTTGTAAAGTATATATCTGAGCACTAATTCCAATTGAGAAATCATTTTAAATCTTTACCCATCTTTTACACCAGACGTTTTTTTTGAAAAAATGAGAGCTGTTACAACTTACCCCATGTCCGGGGCTAGTTGTAACAGGCTCGGGGCAAGTTGTAACAATGAAAAGACTGGCAACATTTATAAGAAAGAACACGTTTTTATTGGTTCATAGTCTTGTATTATTCATCGCGGTTCATTCTTGTGATGATTATAATCTTTGGTGTCTCTCATGCTAAACAAAATACAACACAATAACTTAGCATATTTTTCTAGGCAATACTAGAGTAAAGAAGAGTAAAAGAATGCACAAAAAGCCGCAACTAATTTGATATACTATGTAATCACTATTCTACAAGTTGTAATAATATTATTTATACAAATACATGTAGAGAGCAGAAAAAAATACACACGCATGGGGCAAGTTCTAACATGTTACAACTTGCCCCATGGGCTCATTATGTCTACTTAATGAAATATCTAAAAAACTACAAACTTTAGAATAATTTAAAAAAAAAGCAAATGAAAGCCAGTTACATTTACGATGTAACAAGAAAAAAACAATAAACAATTGATTTAATTTTAATAGTCAAAATCAAAATTTTCGTAAGTATTTTTTTTACGAAACCTGGCCGAAATAGAACTCGTTCGCATATCCTCTTGTTTTGATGTCTCGCGGGATATTAGCGGTGTTTACGTCATGCTGCGTGTTATAAGAAGCACATTCAGCAAAAAAAAATTAAATCAAAATGTTTTGAGGACATTCTAGGCTCGCCGAGAAAAATGCGCAATAGTCGAGAAAAATTAATTGGAAGTGATAGAGCATTTTTTGCAAAAAAGATTAAGGTCAGCCCTTCGTCAAATTGTCAAGAAATGCCACACACATGTTTATGCATAATGTATATGATTACTCGATTTAAAGTTTCACAGGACAATTTTTCATTTCCCAACGCGTTCCGATCATGGAAAATTGTTTGAATTTTCTGCTAGCCGCTCATATTTTTCTGCTCGCTTTTCACTCTTCTTGCGTCCATCGATTTTTTTTCCTCTGAGCATCCGCGCCCCACAAATGGTTCCGCAAAAAAATCGAAACAGTGCTCACGTGCCGATCGCGCGAACCACTTACCGGACAAGTCGGAAGATAAGCCGTCGAAGCCTCTTATCTACTTCGAAAGGGTGGTAGACGAGGGTAAGGGAAAATTGACACGGCGTATCCGCAACTTCCGCCTCCCCATCCTTGAATCTAAAATCTCGATATCATAACTTGGACTCCGCTCTGGAAAGGAAATGACGACGATCGGAAAAAAAATAACGTAAACTCTGTATCTCTCGGTGTGAAAAGATTCTGCGCAAAGAAAATTAAAAAAAAAAGAAACTCAAAAACCCATACGTAAACATAAATAGCTGCAAGATAAATCAGTTTTCACTTCAAATTCAGTAACTTCATAAAAAAAAAAGTTAACTCCCTTCCTAGGAGCCTAAAAATGAACTCAAATGAATTTTTGACAACTCTGATGTCTGACCACATTTTCCTGAGAGTTAAAAAAATTTTTTTCTGTTGGGGCTATGAATGATAGCTAAAGGCTGGATGGAAAAGCCATCCCTTCTCACGCCCTTTTACCACTCGACAACCGCAGAATATTTTGCGTCCCTTATGGATATATATATGCACGTGTGTGTGTGTGTGTGTGTCCAGAGAAAAACGTAGCACGTGCGTACAATATGTATGGGGCATTCCATGTCAAATCAACCACTTTTAAATCCGACCCCTTTCGATCTGGCTGATTTTTTTCCTTTTCTACCTCATTAAAAATATTTTTCAGGAAATTTTCAAATTTTTTTATCCAACGCAAAAAAAGCTTTTTTTCTAATAGTTATAACTTATTCAAAAATAACTAATTGGGAAGTTTTTTTTTTTCAAAATTTTCGTCTTTAAATGTACTTTCCGAAAAAAATACAACAAAATTTCAAGATATTAAAATCTATGAAATTTTTCACTATTTCGAGAAAAATCATCTTTTTCTTTCAATCGATAGAAAAAATTGAAGGAAATGTCGGCCCACTCCATTTTGGGCGGCATTTTTTCCGGAATTGATCAAAGTATTTTTTGAGCGAAACAAAAATTTTTGAATGGCTAACTTCGAATAAAGATGATTTTTATCGAAAAAGTGTAAAATTTCATAGATTTGATGATTTTTATCGAAAAAGTGCAAAATTTCATAGATTTTAATATCTTAAGATTTTTTTGTATCTTTTTTTGGAAAGTATTAGTCTATGGAAAGCATTAGTCTATTTTTGAAGAAGTTATAGCTATTAAAAAATAAAAAAAATTTAGGTTGGGTAAAAAAGTTTGAAAATTTCTTGAAAAATGTTTTTAAGGATGTTGAGTCCCTATGAAATCTTTTAATGTTAATTGTTCAATAAATAGTTTCTTAATCATCGTGAAATTTGTAAACGACCCCATGAATACTTCATGTAAAAACATATTAAAATTTCAGAATTCTATCATCATTACTTCAACCTCCTTAAGGGTTAAAATGAAAAATGATTAGAAAATTCTGAAAATTTGGTATGTTTTTGTATTAAGTATTTAAGAGGTCGTGCAAAAATTTCACGACGATTAGGAAACTCGTTATTAAAATATTAACATTTTGTTGAGAACAATTTTTTAATCAAATAAAAAAATATTTATCAATAAACTTCGTTTTGTTTCCATTGCTTTTGCATAAGGCTACATTTAATTTAATTTAATTTGTTAATGTTAATTGTTCGATAACTTCCTAATCGTTGTGAAATTTTTACACGACCTCTTAAATAATTCATCCAAAAACATACCAAATTTTCAGAATTTTCTCATCATTTGCGATTTGGGACTCAACATCCTTAATGGAGTGGAAAAGGAAAAAAAAGACAGCCAAATCGAAAAAGGTCGGATTCAAAACGGGTTGATTTGACATGGAATGACCCATATATAAGGGGGGTAGTGGTTTCACAGCACGGCTTATCGGCACACGCTGAGCTGAAGGGTGTTAGGAGGAGTGCGAGAACGCGAAAGAGAAATATTACTCTCCTTCCCTCTCTCTTTCACTCATGTACAAGGGGAGAGAGTACACCAAGGGGTGCCTCCACCACTTATGAAAAAACGTGAAAGTTACGAGCGTACCGATAATATCCGAGCGCACCCTTCGCGAAAGCCTCACCATCGCCAACCACCGCCAAACGGCTACGCAGTATATACGGTACCTTTATTGATAATTACATCCGAGTAATTAGCGCAAAGTATCCGCACACGTGTGTTTTTGCTGAGGGTGCATCAAAACTTCCCACCATATGAACACTGTGATGGATATATATATAGACATATTTTATCTTGAAAAATAGCCCTCGTACGTGATCTGTATCTAAAATACGTGAAATAATAATAATACATGACAATGGATAATTGAAAATGAAACGATTTTTTTTTGAGGAGTTTTTTCACTATCGTTTACTGAGAAAAAATATATATGTTAGAAGAAAATGTATGCTATAAAGATCCAAACTGGAAATAAAGTATAGACTATAAAGAAAATATATCTTGAATATATATTCTTTTTCAAAAGTTAGATATTTGGTATTTTAGAATGCATGATAAATGTATTTGGACGAAAAATATATTTAATGTTATTTCAATATATAAAAATAAAAATATAATATTAAATAAACAATGAAAATATTAACACTAAAAATAAATGACTATTGAAATTTAAATAATGAAATTTTATTTAAAATTTACGCAATGAATCCTGAAAATAAATTTTTGATATTTCATCGTTAAAAAATCAGGATATGTAGAATTTTTTTTACAAATTTTGTCTCCATAATATGGGATACAAGCGAAATTTACCATAACATCGTAAATGTAATTGAAAAAAATTTAGACCTGAATTTGAAAAAAAAAGATATTTCTATATTTTTACGAAAAGTTATTTCCTAAACCCGAAAAAAAGTAAACACGATTAAAAAAATCATCAATAATTATAAAAAACTGGTCGTCGAATAATAAAATGAAACCAATCATCAAACTCGTATAAAGTTTCTCTGTTCTTTCAATTTTTAATTTGCGAAAAGTGGCTGCTGTGAAATGATAATTCACACAAGAGTAGCTTTAAAAACAAGATTCGAGAAAAACCCTCCCCCATATTATTTGCCTTTTATTCAGATGTCGAGAAAAAATGTTTGCACTTATTAGAGGAATTTTAGAGTGGTAGTCTGATCCTTCAAAAAGGGACTTGATCGATCATAAAAGTTCTCAGGGCTTATGAAGGATTCTTATCGACCAAGAAAATCGTTCGACACGGCGCGAAAATTGACAATCTACCCATCAATTTAATCGGCTCCAGGCCTTTTTCGATCAATTCCGGTGGACAATTTGCCAGGCTAACGTCCTGGAATATCGGTTCCAGGACCTCGAAGTTTTATTTTTTAATCATATGTGCGATGCACTAGTAAAGGTGTTGGAAAATATATATATATATTAGACTGATTCAAAAAAAGTGACCATTTTTTGTTTTTCGAAGTAACACATTAAATACTTTCGGGAAGGTGAAAAAAGATGCCTGTTAAAATTAGAGCTCTTAATAAAAATATTTAGAGGTTCCTCATCGCATATTTTTATTTCCCATTAAAATAACACAGGAAAAAATTTTTTTTACTTTGACATTTTCTATCTCGGTTGCAGTTTGTAGAGCGTTTAATTCTCTACAAGAATATGTGTCGTTGATTCTGGTGCATTGACTTGAAGCCGAGATATAAAATGTTAAAGTTTGACATTTTTTTTCCTGTGTTATTTAAATGGGAAATAAAAATATGCGATGAGGAACCTCTAAATATTTTTATTAAGAGCTCTAATTTTAACAGGCATCTTTTTTCACCTTTCCGAAAGTATTTAATGTGTTACTTCGAAAAACAAAAAATAGTCGCTTTTTTTTAATCAGTCTAATGTATATATACTTTTCGGCTTCGGATCGTTAAAAATATTTAGTCTCGCTCGCTTGTAACTACGAATTAGTCTTGCCCCATAGTTAGACTCGTGACCCAGTGAGAATAAAAACGGCGAAAAGTAATAGGCAAACGTCTACCTTCCCACCGTAATTTATTGACCCTCTCGGAGGTGTAAAAATTGCACGGTCAAATTTTCAAATTTTCTGTCCTCGTTCCGTCTGTATTATAGGGAGAAATTATATATATATATATATATATATATATATATATATATATATATATATATATATATATATAAATGTGTGTATCACTGACACAAGAGTCTGTATTTTCTGGTAACCAGACCGATGCATCGCAACCGCATTTTTACTACTCTCGCTTTGCTCCCGCGACTCACTCAACGGATTACAATCACCGCGCCTGACTTTTTTCATTCGTTTCTTCTTTTAATTGTTCCTATTAACTTTAATGTCTTTTTTCTTTCATTGCAGCAAAAATACATGTATTTTTACCAGAGAGATTTTTTTTATAAGATCACGATGGAAAAAGTTAATTTTCTGCAAAACTGGGGCAAAATAGATAACCATACTCTGTGCATCTCAATAAAACGTAACGAAAAAAAAATATCACAAATTTTATGTGAACAAGCGCAAAACCAATTTTTTCGAAAAAAAAATCCAATTTCAAATCGAGGACTGCGGGGTTTGAAGGTACAGTCAAGTCAGTAACGTCGAGTCATTCGAAAGAGAAATTAGCCCGACCAAAGATGGATCTGTATCAGATACTCTGGTTCTTTTTTTCTTTAACAAGTGGTTCTATTTTGCAAATAGGGAAAATTGTCATGAATATTTTCCGGTGAATTCATAGAGAAACAAAATGAGCCCTTTGTCATCCAGATCGGACCAAAATTACAAGTTTAACTTCAGGTCTACTTTAGAAGTCTAAAAAAACAAATATTTTAGATTTGTTGCTCAGCTCTTTTATCAGATATGGCTATAAAACTGTTTTTACAATATTGTTTCATTCTTCGAGAATAACAAAAAAATGTATTCGTTATTGTGATTCATTGAATAATTTATAAAAGACGCCAAAGTCGATCCTTCGAAAATGTCTTGTTCAATGGCCGACAGTTAATCTCAGGATTGACGAGTCTAAAACAAAAAAATACAGAAGCATTTTAAAGAGTTAAGTTTCTTACACAATAATTTACCTATGTTAATAAAAAAACGATTGAAAAAAAATGGTGGATGTTTGAAATAAATTGTGAAAAATTCAATTTTTCATTTTCATTTCAAACTTCCGCCATTAAAAAAAAAATCTATTCTTCATTAACGGTGGTAAATTGTTGTGTAAGAAACCTTTCCCTTTCAAAGGCTTTTTTATTTTTTTGTTTCAGACTTGCCAATTCTGAGATCAATTGTCGGCCATAGGACGAGACATTTTCGATTGACGCCACCTATAAATTATTCAAAGAATCGAAATGAAAAATGATTTTTTTTTGTATTTTAGACGGATGAAACAATGTTATGAAAATAGTTTTAAATCCATATCTGGTAAAGGAGTTGAGAATTTTTTTTTGCAATTCGCTTTTTTTATGACCTTAAAAAGAAGATTTTTACCTTAACTAAAAACTGCCTGCAAATAAATTGCCGTGAACTGAGTAAATTTTCTGCAAAATCAATGTTACAAATTTCTTCGTAGATCAAGTAGGTTTAATGAAAATGTATTAGTCCCAATTTGCTACTTTCATTGACTAATTACTTTACTGCATCCCAAGGGGCAAAATATCGCAAAAAAGAGGGCTGTATATAATAATGGATGAACGAGGTAAATCTGCCGTCCTTTTTATTTTATTTTCGCAAATAATGATACCTTATAGCGAACTACAAAAGATCCAACGGTAGCAAACATGTCGTTCAGCTTATCAGTCACTTTTTTTCAACTTCAAACTCAAGTTTCGTGAGTCACGCCGATCGTTCTCCGAGGAATAGAAAAAAAATTGTATCGTGTCCTGCGACGGATATATACACGAACACACACACGGGGAACCCTTAACCTCCGAGTCCACTTATGAAAAACGCGAAAATTACGGGTATTTCGATGGTTAAAGGCGGAGGAGCAGGCTCGGAAGCAAAAAAAAATCGACAAAAGAGGTTGAGCAACGTGTGCGGTTTTGTTCACCCTCACGGGCTTTCCGGGGTCACGGAGAGTTTTATTAATAATTATATCCGTGTAATTAGCGGTAGGCATGCTCTCGCGACGTGTGCGCCCTGAGTTCGGCCCTCCGAAAGCAGAACGGTAGACGCAAAGGACGGAGAAAGGTACGTGTGTGCCTCATTCTAACCTAGAAAATGTCGTAACTCCCTAGAATCAAACAACCGCAACTGGTTATATCGCGCCATTTTGTTTGTCAGCGATTTATCCGTAGATGTCTGTAGTTGAGTGTACATGAGGAAAACCAAAGTTCTGGTTGAAACACTACGCGAGAAAGCGCCATATCGAGTGAGGTTCATACCGAGGTTTTCCCTTTTAAAGCTGAGCTTTTTGCCGTCTGGGTTATGTGTGTACAGTAAAAAAAAAAAAGAGCTTACTCGACTCTTTGTCGAGGTTAAAACGATATAGCTTCAAAAGTCATGCACGGGCCAATCGCCCTCCCCAAGAGAGTCGCAGAAGCTTTTTCTCAAGCCCTCTTATGTAGTAACGGGCGATTCGAAAATAAGTATCGCACTTTGTGGTGCAGGTTTAACTCGGTTGCATTAAACAAAAACATTGCCAACTAATCGCTAAAGGGCACAATAGTTATTTTCACGAGAAGCGAGAAACAACTCAAAGCGAGGCTGTTTCGTTTGATCGCAAAATGGTGTCGTAAATGTGCAGAAAATGGCGTCGTATCGACCTAGTTTGGCAATTGAAGAACATGGAAAAGCTGCTCGGGAGCTTTGATTTTATTGATTTTATCGGAGTTGCACGGAAAAAAATGATCGGTGACAATTCATGTATAATATTCAAAAAATATACTGAATTCAATGCAGAATATACGGTTCAGAACTGTAATTCAGGCATTTTACTGGGAATCCATTATAAATTAATGGATTTAATGTAGTTTCTACTTTTCAAACCATTATAAATGCTGATTTACACTGTAAAAAATGCAATGTTCACCGCAAAAAAATGACAAAGTAGAAATAACAAGCAGAAGCAACGAAATCCACGGTGTTTGAACTGTAAAATTTACAATGGTCTCTGTAGAATGTTCAAAGCACATAATTAGAAATTGCAGTGTTCTCAGAGAAAAATCAAATGCGCGCCGCAAAATATGCAACCTCAATTTTAATTTTTACAGTGTGGCACTGTGACGGGACGACCTGCGACGTGCCACGATCTCTGCATTTCGCCCGAGATCCGCTAGATAGCGTCGGACGGCGCGCTCTCTCGCGCCAGCGAGAGAGCCACCGAGCACCTATATAAGGTCCGATGTATTGCCAACATCGGCGTCCTCAATCGACATACAATTGTTGGAACATCACCCGCATTCTGTGGTCGAGCAGTCCTATGGACCGAAGACTACATTTTCTTAACGGATCACCATTGCATTTCGGTGACGCTCGTGCTCTTTATGGGTGCGAGGTTAAACTAAATTCGCTTCATTAATTGATCTCACGATTAATTAGTCAAGTACAAGCCCTCGTAGTTATGAGCCTGAGCGAGGATGAATAACGGTTTATTGCAATATTCGAATAAATTGGAATTTATTTAAATATCGAAACGTTTCAGTACACTATAATTTATTTTAGAAATTGCAGTATTTTCAGTGAAAATTAAAAAAAACGTACCGCAAAATATACTACGTTCTTTTCAATTTTTACAATGTACACTCTAATTTTTTTCACGGGCCCTGGACAATTTTTACAATGTGAAATGTGTAAAAAGTTCACCGGATACAACAGAAATATAACGTTTTACATAGTGTACATTTTACTGTTCCACACTGTAAAAATTCGTTTGATGGGCATGTACCATGTCATATGTGACATCTGTATATTCCCGTGTAGAAATGTGATAGGGCAACCATTAGTTGATTCTTGCCCCTGATCCGCCCTGCCTGATCCGATTTTCCTGGCAGGGCCCTGACATGGAACTTAACGACCTGGTCCCTAGTTATTACATTGAAATAATCACTTATTACCAGTGCCCTGCATGATCAGAATATGAACAGTTTCCGACGACGTTATTTTTACACTTTTAAGCAAAACATATTTTTATTTTATTACCCTGGCAGGGCTCTGATGTGAAAACTATTGGATTGCCCTGAGTATTTATTAAAATAAAATTATTTGTATATCGGCTTTCAGTAGTATAATAATAATAATAATAATAATAATAATAATAATAATAATAATAATAATAATAATAATAATAATAATAATAAATAACAATAATAGTAATAACAATAATAATAAATTAACAATCATTGCCTCGTTTATTATTATTATTATTATTATTATTATTATTATTATTATTATTATTATTATGATTTAATTATTATTTACTTTTATCCCGCGAGAATAACAAGCAATTGTGCGCCTGTCACAAGTTCGTTACGTAGGCAGAGGATTATTATTATTATCACGACGAACCGCATCGCGTTAGTTCCGAGACTTGGCGCGAGATGGCGCAGGACAGCAACCGTTGAACTCGCATACGGATAATGTGTTCAGTATGCTTATATAGACGGGTGCGAGCACGGATGTCAGCAGAAGTCGGTGTCGGAAGAATCCATACAAGGAGTTCCTGCCGTCTTATGTAATTGTACTTATTTATTTAATTCTCGTAGAGAATTTCCGTTCACTCGGAATCTAATATTCTCTTCGAGGATTGCCAAAAGAAAAGTGTACCCTAAGAAAGGGTTGCCTCGAAATAAATAATAAGATGCATACATTGAAAAAGGAGTACCTCGTAAAAACGAATTGTTTAAAAAGCGCTTCGGTGTATGACCGTGACCGTGATCAGGGCCTTTAAGGGCATGATTCTAAAAATGTTAGGGGCCTGATCAGGATCTGCTAGGGCCGGGTCATATCGTCATAGGGGCCTGATCATGATCGCCGGATCCGAAAATGGCCAGCCAGGTGTTACATGGCTAAACAGGGCCTGTTAGGATGAGCGGATCATTTCCCTACATTAGTTAGGGAGGGCAAGTCAGGGGCAGAAGTTTTTCCCTACCAAAATTTCTACACGGGTTGTATCTGTATATAAAAATTAATGAGAATCTCAGCAGTTATCACTGATCATTTTTTTCCGTGTGAGATTTCAGATGAAATCTCAACTCGACGGGTGGGGGTCGAAGAGTCGAATAACCAATATTTCGAACGGCCGAAATCCCGAATTTCACGATTACGAGCGTTCGAATAACGAAGCGCCGAAATCCCGAATGCCAGGAAAGCGAAAGTGGAGAGAGCCGCCCCATGCGTAAGAGAGAGAGAGATGCGCCTCCTCTCTCTCTTACGCATGGGGCGGCTTTCTGGACTTTCTCTTTTCTGGCGATCGGGATTTCGGCGCTTCGTTATTCTAACGCTCGTAATCGTAAAATTCGGGATTTCGGTCGTTCGAAATATTGGTTAGTCGGCTTTTCGACCCCCACCCAACTCGACCACAAGATGGCGTCGCGATGCTGCGCAAAATGGCGTCACTGCCGCCGAGCTTGTGCTACTGCCGAAAGTTCTGATTAAAGAACGGCAAAATTGTGACGTCGTACTTTTGGTGAAGAAGAAAAATTTGAGTTGCGAAATATTTTAACATACTTGGAAGGGCTTAAACTTCGTAAGTTCGTACGGAAATTCGTAGCGTGCAAATCTTTACGTGTGTAGAATACACGTCCGAGAAGCTTGTCGTCGTCGTCGTCGACGCCGCAGCCTCGGTTTTGCTGGGCCGTCTCTCCTAACCACAATGGTTAGAGCGATTGCGATCGGCTAATGACTGAAAAGCACACCCTCGTTAAGAAATGCCGACACGATCTTTGCTGCAACGCGCAGCACGTGCAGGCACTATCCCCACTCTTGTCCAACCCCTGCGCTTGCAAACGTTTCCACACACACACACACACACACACACACACATAATATATACATATATGTGTATGTGCTCTCCCCTTGGCGATCATCTCCAGCGATAAACTTTTTTTTTAATTTAGCGTGTGTGGACCTAGCAATATTTATCGTTCACGCTTGAAATCATTATGAAGAAAAAAAATGTAAATACGATAGCAATTTTGTTGAGCGTTAAAAAAAGCTCGCTGTGCGATAAAATGGCGATTGAAAATAAATTTTCTTTTCAGCCAGATTTTGACAAATTTCGCGCGGTTAACGGAAGAAGGAGCGAGGAAAACACGATTACCACAAGCTTCGTTCAAAAAGGCAATCAAATTATGGAAGAACGGAGGCGTGAGAAGGATTGATGTGATATAATGTAGATTGTGGAATACTGTGCCATGTAAATAAATATGGGGGTGTTTCAAAGGAAGAAAATGAATTTCGCATTTTGAATGAAATTTTCTGTAAAATAAAGCCTCCTCAGGGCGAAAGTGGACACTCTACAGCGTTAGAGTACAACATTTACAACATTTGAGACAAGGAAAGTCCTTTTACTATTTACAAAAAAATATTCACATGAAAGAAAATATTTTATTAGCGAAAGTATTCAGGTATTAATACATATAATATATTTGGGATATATTATACACTGCCGGCCAAAAGTTTGGAAACACTCGTTCCGATTCCACACCGCACAAAAAATTTCGCTGCTCTTTTAAAAATGAAGATATTTTGATTCGTTATGCGGCGTTTTAAAGGGTACATATTCAGCTTCATTTCGCTTTTTCCAAAAAAGTTTTGGGATTTTGTTTAAACCCAGTGCGCTCTTCGAAACATGGTCATTTTTTCGGCTTTTTTTTTGGCATTGTAATTTTGACGCACTACTCATGAAAATTTTTTTCGACTGTTTTTCGCATGAAAAACCTGTGGCGGGAAGTATTAACTTCAATTTCGTTTTCAAAAAAGGTTCAAATATAGGTTCAAATATAGGTTTAAATATAGGTTCAAATATAGGTTCAAATATTCAATTTTTCGCAAAAAACGACCATACTTATAAAATGTAGCGTAACTCTAAAACTACTGGGTTTTCATGAAATCAGCAATTGGGCAAAAAGTTGCATACAATTATTCTGGATAAAATGAAATTTTTTAGATTTTTTTCGACATTTTTTTCCAATTTTTCCTGTAAACGATCAGATATTTTTTTATCTTAAACAATCGGGTCTCTTACCTCATCTACACGGCTTTTTCATCAAAAAACCTCATCTACATGGCTTTCTCATCGAAAGACGCGTGTAGATGAGGTGCGAGAATCCATTGTTCAAGATAAAAAAAATGTCTCGCTGACAGGAAAAATTTTCGAAAAAAAAAAATTTGAAAAAAAATCTGAAAAAATTGCATTGAATCCAGAATGATTGTATGCAACGTTTTACATTCTTAGTGATTTCACGAAATCACAGTAGTTTTAGAGTTACGCCACATTTTATAAATATGGTCGTTTTTTGTGAAAAATTAAATATTTTTGCGGAAAAAAATAGTAAAAAACTTTTTAAAAAACGAAATTGAAGCTAATACTCCATGCTACGAGTTTTTTCATGTGAAAACGAGTTTTTTCATATGAAAAAGCTGAAAAACGACCATGTTTCAAAGGGCGTACCGGGTAAAAAAAAATCGCAAAATTTTTTTGGAAAAAGCGAAGTGAAGCTGTAAATGTCCCCTTTAAACCCACATGGAAATAAAATATATCGGCAAATATTACGGAAAATATACTTTTGGATATATTAAGTATATTTTGTCCGAAAATGTATGTATTACAAATATGATTTTAGGTATATTTTTAATCTATTTAATAATATTACAATATAAATATAAAAAATGTATTGAAGATATATACTAAATATATCAAACATATATATTGAGTGCATGTACTATATATTTAAGATACATTTTTAATTGGTGTTTAAATGTACACAATATATATGTAAAAAATATATTTTTATGCACAATAATCATATATCTAAAATATATTTAATATATATTTCAAAGAAATATTTTCTGCCGAAAATGTACTTATCACAAATATATTTTTGAGTATATTTCTTATATGGAATATACATATTATATATTTAATATATATCTGATATATATTTTAGATACATCTAAAATGTATTTAGAATATATTTTTACGTATATCGAGAAATATGTTTTCCGGTATATTATATTTCCGTGTGGGAAAGGCCGTTTGGAGAACTGAAATATCTTCATTTTTTAAAGAGCAGTAAAACTTTTTGTGCTCTTTTGAATCGGGGCGAGTGTTTCCAAACTTTTGGCAGACAGTGTTATAATGGATTTATGATAATAAATAATGAGTGTTATCCCCAATCATCATTGCAAGTTATTTTCTTCACAAGCCATTATCAACTCCATGAAACCAAGTATAATGCCATTTTTACTTCGTGAGCATAATTCGATAAGCAAATTAATTTTAATTACGAGCGAAGTTTCACCCGGAAAAAATATTCTTTCACACCCCCTGATGTGTATAAATACGTGTACGGATGTTCCAAGGTACTTGTTAGCTCGTTAATTAATTTGGAAGATGAGAGCCATGCACCAAGTCAGTGAGTATATGTATCAGGAGATTGTCGAAGTTTGCAACCGCCGTGAACGTGCGATTCGGGACCATGGAAGGTTGCCTATGGGACCGTGGGAGGGGGTAGGTAAGCACATAGTACAAATGGAAGTGCGATTACGAGAATTGAATAGAAATAGAGGAATGATTCGTTGGTAGTGGGGTGCTTGATGCCACCGAATACGATAACGCCTGGTGCAGGGAGGACAAAGTTTTATCGAGTGTGTTTAAGTTACTGAAGCACTTAAGGATATGAGAGGACTGAGAGTCAGTACGCTTCATGGATCCATAGTTTGATTCAAAGGAGTGGATGAAGGCAATTACATCTTTCGTGTCGGAAGAAAATCGCGAGATGGAAACTTTGAGAGTCTGTTCACTGCGTCGTTACATTGAGCCGTGAATAAAGAGAGAAAACTCGAAATTTGTGGTTGAAAATTTTCCAACCACACATCCGACCCCGAGGATGTATGCTGAGGAACAATGAACACGATTAAAATGAAAATCTTGTACCTCACTTTTTATTTTTAACTTTATTTATTATTTATTATCGAAAATTTATTTATTAAAATTATTTTTTTTTATTTTTAATAATAGTGTCGGTGAGGGCGTTTTGAAAATTGCATCGCTCCAGTGCTGTAATCAATGTCATTTGTGGAAATTTTTATAAATTTTCTCATCACAGTGCTGTCCCCTTTCTCCATTTGCAACAGAATATGACTTCCAACTTTTAATCAATATCTACACTAGAATGATTTAAAAAAAGCGACTATTTTTTGTTTTTCGAAATAACCTATTGAATACTTTCAGGGAGTTGCAAAAAGATGCCTGTTAAAAGCAGAGCTCTTAATATAAATATTTAGATACGTCTCATCGCGAATTTCTATTTCCCATTTAAATAAAACAGGAATTTTTTTTTTTAACCTTGAAATTTTATACCTCCGCTTCAAGTCAATGTACCGAAATGAACGATACATATTTTTGTAGAGAATTGAACGCTCTACAAAAAAGATCTCTCGTGATTTTTCGAAAAACTCACTCGTTCAAAAGTTATTCATGGTCTAATATATATTCATATTAGACTGCGAATATGGTCGAACTACTTTTGGTCATTTCTTTAAAAATTACGTAATTCATGTTAATGCAATTTAAACTTTTGTTTCAAGACATCTTTTACGATATTTAGTAATAAGTTTCAACACTTTGCCGGAATCTAAAAAAAAAAAAGTGAAATTTACTCTAAATTTAACTTTAACCCTGAATAACTTTTGAAGGAGTGAGTTTAACGAAAAATCAGAAGAGACCTTTTTTGTAAAGCGTTCAATTCTCTACAAGAATATGTAACGTTCATTTTGGTACATTGACTTGAAGCCAAGGTATAAAATTTCAAAATTTAAAATTTTGTTTCGTGTGTTATTTAAATGGGAAACAGAAATTCGCGATGAGACGTAGTTCCTGAATATTTATATTAAGAGCTCTGCTTTTAACAGGCATCTTTTTCACCTCCCCGAAAATATTTAATAGGTTATTTCGAAAAACAAAAAATAGTGGCTTTTTTTTAATCAGTCTAATCTACACAAATCTATGACATTTTTTAAAAACTATCTTTTATAAAAAAAAATATCGTCTCCTTACTACACTTTTTTGGACACATATCCTTGCACCACAATCAGGTGCGAAGGGGTATTCAAAAAATGAATAAAAAAAAATCTCATCGCAACCATGTGAAAGGGATTTTTCAAATCCCCCCCACAGCGCCGATTGATTGAGCATTTTTATAAATCATTATTGGCGCAAATTATTGGCTGAAAAATACCTCAAATCAATTGTATAAATAATTAAATGATCAATATTAATCCACGCGGTTGGTTTTCATAATATAATTCTTCTTGATCACAATTTTGGGTGACTTTTCTTAATACTTTTGAGAATGACGATCACCATTTTGGAAGATACATTTTTTGAACAATTTTACAATCTCAGCGAAGAATGTCTGCATTCTCCACGTCGGACCAAGTCCTCACGTGAGAATGGGAAATGTTTTTTCTTAAAACGTGGGCACGCGCGAGTTCTGTCAAGCGTTTTTTGCCCATTCTCTTACCGTCAAGATCTTAAAGTCTCGGGTAACTCACGCGTCTTTTATAAACCACCGCCCGAGTACAATGTGTTTGTGTGTGTGTGTGTGTATAGTTTACCGACACGATACGCCATATATCAGCGAGGCAGAGCAGCAGTTCACGTGGAATAATTTCACTTTGCGCCCCGGTATACGGTATACGATAAGGACGTGGGTTCATGTTACCCTATGCCTCGCGCGTATGATTGTCGGATCGCGTGTGGGCGATCGTGGGCCCTCCCCCCCCCCCCCCCCGGTGTGAGGGTTGAAAGCAGCTCGTGTGTGTTTATGTGTAGATCGGGAGAGGCCTCCACCCTCGAAGGGAATCCTGCAGTCACAACGTCCAACGCAACCCTTGGGCAAACGAGAGAGGGAGAGAGAGAGAGAGAGAGAGAGAGAGAAATGAGGAGAGGTCGCGCGTTATGGCCTCTTGCAGCCACCCCCGCGCGACGTTTGAATGCCCCGGTGCGAAAATAAAGGATTCCGGTAACGCGAGTTTATGCGCCATGCCACTTAACATGAGATGCACTTAAACCGGTGTTTACAATGCTATTTTGTATTTTATTTGATTTTTATTATCAACAATGCAAGCAATGCAATGCAATGCAAATTCTTCAAGAAGTTATAGCGGGAAAAGTTTTTATTTAGGAACCGCATAGTATTTTCCAGGAATCAGCCAAAAAAATTACGATTTTCCATTTTTCAATTAATGGAAAATCGATAATTTGAAAGAATAAAATACCAATTGATGAAAAATTTAAAATTATCCAAAATTGTATTTTCAATTATCCAAATAATCGGTAATTGGTCGAAAAATAATATCAATCACTCAGAAAATGGGTAATTGGTTTGGAAATATTTTCAATTATCCGAATAATCGGTAATTGGTAAAAAAATAATATCAATTTATCAGAAAATGGGTAATTGGTCTGAAAATATTTTTAATTATTCTAGTCTTCTTGATTTCGTGTCAGCCGGAATATTCACACATTCAATGTTAAAAAAATAGGGGTTTTGCGGCTCCGTTTTTTAGCTGGGGATGCTTTTTGGTAAGTATTCTTTCAAATAATGAAGGTCAAGTTTCAATATACTCATGAAATGGCAACGCATTTTGTTATTTAATCTTGCGTGTTGAGTCCCTAGTACCGGACACTCGATTTTCCTTCCGTACCGGACGCGATTTTTCCTTCGTTGATGGAATATTTATGTAAAACATGTTGTTTTTGTTGTAGTGGTATTTCACGACGGCAAATCAGTTAAAAATAATGAGGAAAGGAAAATGGCCCGAGGAAAATATGAAAAAAGCCTCGATGACAATAATGACTGGATCCAGTGCGGCAGTTGTAAGCAATGGGCTCATGAGGCGTGCGCAGATATTTAGGAGTGTTCCGATGAATATATTTGCGATCATTGCAAAATTTAACAATTTTTAATCAATTTTTAAAAATAATATTTATAGTGTCCTGTACTAGGTGCCACTCTTCGGACTCGACCATTTTAACTACTAAATTAAAAAATACATTTTTCGGAGTAGTCCTTTTTTAAAAAATCTGTACTATCATTAACACACCAAAGAATGGGTGGGGGTCGAAGAGTCGACTAACCAATATTTCGAACGGCCGAAATCACGAATTTCATGATTACGAGCGTTCGGATAACGAAGCGCCGAAATCCCGGACGCCAGAAAAGCGAAAGCGGAGAGAGCCGCCCCATGCGTAAGAGAGAGAGAGATGCGCCTCCTCTCTCTCTTACGCATGGGGCGCCTCTCTCGACTTTTACTCTTTTCTGGCGATCGGGATTTCGGCGCTTCGTTATTCTAACGCTCGTAATCGTAAAATTCGGGATTTCGGCCGTTCGAAATATCGGTTAGTCGACTCTTCGACCCCCACCCCAAAGAAGGCTCCAAAGTTTGTGAAAAAAATATAAAAAATCGAAGTTCTTATATATATAATAGTCTTATTAACGAATAACCTTAAGTGTCCGGTACTGAGGGACTTCCCCCTATATCTCAAAACAACTTTTTTTAACACGGTGGCATCGATTGATGGAAGACCATGGCACCGATTTTAAATTTTTATTTTTTAAAACTTTATAATCGCATTGGCTGAGGTTGCGCGTAGCCGATTTTCAAATTTTTCAAAATTACTATTATTTAAGACCTTCTGAAAATAAAAAAAAACGGTCAAAAAAAGAAAAACAAAATTTTAAATCAGCGCTATTTCGTGAAAAAAATTATTAAAAAAAAAATGGCTAAGCTTAACGATAATCACTGTTGTGGAAATGTAAAAAAAATTGGATTTTTAATTTCGGATGATTTTTCATTGCTGTATCAATGCCACCAGGAGGAGTCATTTTTTTATTATGTCATTACGTTCATGGTAATAACTTTGTCAATTTTTAATATTTTTCAATGAAAATTCGTATGAATATAGTTGAATATATATTTAATAAATTTCTTTTCGTCTGATCCTCAAATAACCATCCCTACCTACAAAAAAAATCCCGAAAATCGGTCATTTTTAGACCCGTCACAGTAGTATAGGTGTTCCCCCTTAATTTGAAACTATTTATTATTTGACAGTGAATTTCCCATAGAATGAACTCTCCAAATCCGATTGAAAAATTGAACCAAGTTTCAGATCACCCCCAAATATGTGATAGATATGATCTAGTCCGAGTAAATCAAACATGAAAACCCTGCAGCGTAATCCTTAACATTTTTCGTTAGCCAAGTCTATATGTATTGAAGAAGTAGATAAGGAATTTCGAGGAACATTACGCTGCAAACATGAACTTTCAATAGCAAACTTACTGAATCTCAAAAAATTATGCGGTTTTTCGCAAAAGAGGGTTAACGAGGGTTAATAAGAGAGTTAACCCTCTGAAAATGTAATAAGCAATGAGAATTGGTTTACAGTTTCATTAAATAGTCAAAAAAAATTATAAAGCAAGTCCGCAAGCGTTCAAAAGTCAAACGCTGGTTCACTTGACTTGCCTCACCCCAGACATAGGTTCAGCAAAAGGGTCGAAATGGAGGGTTTACTTGATCCGTCCGGGTGAGACTCGTTCGAGGGCTACACTCGTCTTGATTAACAGTCCCTTTTACATTTACGAAATGGCGAGGGAGAGAGGAAAGAGAGTAAGAGAAAGCGAGAGAGAGGAAATCTTTGATGCTAACCGGAAGTGTGGCCAAAAACGTATTGCCACTATTCTTTTACTTTCGCAGTCACAAAATCGTCTCTATAGGACCCATTTGTTCTCAAAATTTCCACATTCCTTCAATTTTCACAAATTATCATTACCATTTCATATCTTGGACAAAAGTGTTTATGTGAACTGTAATTGATACTTTCACGGCGACTGTTTGAAATAATCCTAGAGATAAAAAATGGTCAAGATAACGAATAATTAAAGTGAATAATAAATAGTAGTAAAGTTATAGATGATAAGAAAAAAATTAAATTAAGTGATGAATAATTTAAAAAAAGAATTAAAAATTCATGCTCGAGCTTAGAATATTGAGGATTTTTTTTTCTCAGGCCAAATAAAAGAGAAAAGAAATTATAAAATGGTTATCATTATCATCTTCTCAATGTTCAACGAAAATTTCATCTTTGTTTCTCGTGTATCCAATTGATTTTCATTTCCAAACAATGTCATGATTGAAACGTAGCAAAAACAACGAGGCAAAAGTTTACGATCGATTGAGAATAAAATACCCGACCGTAAAGTATACAAAACAATTACCGGTAAAACGCTCTTTGTCTCTTTTCAAGCGCTGAGAGAGGAAAAAGAAAAAATCAGTTTCAACGAAGCACCGCAGCATAAAAAAAACACTTAATTGTTTTTGCTGGGAAAGGAATGAAAAATCGAGTTTCTTCCAGCAACTGAGATCGTTTATAACGATTGTTAATATTGCATGATGGGCAAGTGCAGCGAGTATGTACCTACTTATTATTATTTCAATTTGGCGGAGAGAGTGCGGGCAAAATATCCCATAAATACGGGCATTACCGATAAATCTGTGAATGGCGGAACCATAAATAGGTCCGTCGAGGTAATATAACGTCGGGCGTTTGTATTACCGATGGCGAACACGCTCTCCTGGATGAAGAAGGGGACGAAACGGCTCCGAGGATCGTGAGGGGAAAACGAGAAAAATTTTAGAGAGAGAGAGAGAGAAAGAGAGAGAGAGAGAGAGAGAGAGAGAGAGAGAGAGAGAGAGAGAGTCTCGACGAGGAGCTTCAAGTTGGCCATTGGCCAGCTTACACATTTTCATACTCTCTCGTATATGCTCGCATCCTCCTTTCTATTTCGGTGATAAATTATGTACTCTGTATGTATACATGTGTAATATGTATATCAAACGATCAAATATGGCGGTATGATATGTTCACCTCCTCCGGCTCATGTACCCTGAAAAAATAATCATCTTAGCCCCACAAACTGCTCAAGCCACCGGGAATGTACGTCGTAGATCCTGTCCAAGTCACATTCGGCGTGAAAAATCACCGAGGAAACAAGTGAAAATGGTTCAGAGATTTTTTGTCCATCAAGAGTAAATAAAATTGCAATAAAATAAATTATGGTTGACAGTAACATAAATAATGGCGGCCGGACACACATTGAAAATTGTGTTAGAAACGAGGGTGAAACAGGGATGTTCGATGCTTTGGAAAGAATCGATTCTGAATCGAATCAAGTAAATCGAATCCAAAGAATCGATTTTTAAAAATCGTAACAAAAATTAATTGCTAATTAAAGCTTACGTAAGTATTTGTTGAGTTTTTGCTATGGAAAATGATTAAATCATTTTTAATACAAAATCATAAATACAAAATAACAAATATAAAGTAGTTTTCATTCTGGCTAAACATAGTTTGATTCTTTTACCCATTTGTACTTTTTAATATATTGTTAAAAATATTATGAATGTTTTTAACAAATCAGACTTTTTTCAACTACATAAGTTTGTATTGTTTTACGATATTTGGTATATTTTTAATTTCGATTATTTTTTTCGTAGGATCATTATGTTTTCAATATTTTAACTTCTAATTTTTTTTTACTCTTTTTTTCACGTTTTCACAGTTTCGCATACTTTTTATTTCTTTTAACCTTAACGTTGATGTTTCATAGACTTTTTTCAATTTTTATTTAATTGCCAATCTTTAATAAATAATGAATTTAATAAAAAAATCGAATTTTCGATTTTTAAGGTCAAGAATCGAATCACCTAAAGATTGAAAAGGAAAGAACTGATTCGAAAGATCAATTTTTTGAAAAAAAGAATCGATCTTTCAAAGAATAGAATTGGAATCGAACATCCCTAGGTTGAAGTGACCTCCATTTTCCCCTTAAGATGATGGAGTTTCCTAATTGCTTTTTTGGAAATGATTTTATGGGGCGCAACAGTCTTAAATTTCACCGCATTTTCTTACTGAAATTTTGAATACATGTTTGTTAATTCTGCAATAATGCCAGGGTATAATATCGAAGCTATAACTGAAATATATGACTTCCATCAATGTCCAGGCAATTGATCAGCATTTTACATTTCATGAAATACTTATTTTTTTAGGCCCTAAAAGTAATGGAATTTTGCTTTCGAAAAATAAATGTATCTTCCATGAATAAAATCGTTCGCAGCCCGCCATGGTTTAATTAATTTTATAAATTTTCCTTGAAAAATGTAACGACACTGAAGTACGTCGAAAAATTGAGAAAACTGTTGGTTTTTTTTACATTCATCGTTAGTTTTCATCTGAGTCTTCATCTGTTTTCATCTGAGTCTTGAGAATTTTTAAACATGATTGAAAAACGTTTAATAATTGTTCAATTACCTTATTGCGAAAAATGAACGGAAACGAATATAATAATTGTTGTAAATTACAATAATATCTATTCAAGATATTGAAAAATTTCAAAGGGCTGAAATATAGATTGAAATAGCTAATGGATTGCCGTCAAAAATAATATAATTTCAGGTTTTGAGCTCATTTTTTCAGATTGTATGAAATTTCATGACACCTTAGAATTGTCATTACTTTTTCTGTAATTAAACGCTCTGAGTATATACAATTTTTTTTAACAGAAAAAAAACAATATTCATATACTTTTTTATACGTTTGTTTACAACGTATAAAAATATGCGACGAGAATATAGCAATTCTCATTATGATGTGATATATTATATTCAAGGAACTGTTCATTTCGTGAAGTTGGATTGTGGTTATCTACTAGACATATATATCTCGTGTTGTATTTCATCGCGTGTCATGTCTTTTTCGTTGCTACGTTCATCTTTCTCCATTTCACTTTCTCATTGGAGTTTCTCCTTTTGTTCGGAGCCATTTTCGTGAATAAATACCTCTTTGCCGGAGTCCCCAAACGAAATGTCGTTTACGTGTACAGACATAAATTCATATACGTATCTCTCTATATTATATAAATATTTGGCCGCCACCGCCGCGTACAAGACTAGAGGGGTCGGGTTTGGGTTTGGGGCAAAAAAAAAAATTTCGAGGATTACCACTTTCGATTTTATTTTCTTCTCAATTATTCAAACACTGAGGTCCTTTATAAATCCTCAAAAAAGCTCCAGAGTGTTGTTTTGTGAAATAAGCCCGGCTGAAATTTTTTTTCAAATAATCGTTAAAAAAATATGGAAGGAAAATTCGGCCCATTCCAGTTAGGGTGGCATTCTTTCTGAAATTGATCGAAGTATTTTTTGAGTAAAAAAAAATCAAAAATGGCATCTCCGAGAAAACGATGATTTTTCTCGAAAAAGTGAAAAACTTCATAGATTTTAATATCTTAAAATTTGTTTGTATTTTTTTTCGGGAAGTACATCTAAAGACAACAATTTTGAAAAAAACCCGTCCCGATTAGTCAATTTTTGAAGAAGTTATAGCTATTTGAAAAAACAAAAGTCTTTTTTTTTTAATTCATAATTTTTTAGGGTTTGGTAAAAAAATTTGAGAATTTCCTGAAAACTGTCTTTAATTGAGTAGAAAAGGAACAAAAATTTTCGACCAAATCGAAAGGGGTCGGGTTCAAAAGTGGTCGATTTGACATGGAATGCCCCATATATATATGTATGTGCTATTTCGGGGCAATCAAAACCGATTTCGATAAACTACCCAGGAGAAAGATAAAGGAACAAAAAGGGGTAAATTGATAGGAGAGAGAAAATGTCACCCAAATATTACTAAAGGTATGGAATTTATCGAAAAAGTGCACTTGTTCTATTTCCAATTCCGGGACACTCGTCTTGCCGTTATCGAAAATATTGAGGCCGTCGCAGAAAATGGGTCAGGTGAAGGACGATACTAAAAAGAGGGCAGAATCTCGATTGAAGACGCTGAGTAAAATTTTACTTGGATCCGTTTCGTTCATTATCAGTTAGCACATAACATCAAGCCATCAACTTTACCCCTTACTTGACACACTGGGGTACAAAACACCTCAGGCCTAAATTTCCTTAATTTCAAGTATCTAAATTTAAAAAAACATCTGTCATTAGTTCGAGGATGCAACTACTCCTTCAGGCTTGTAGCATCACTCTAAGACAATAATTGACTAGGACTGTTATATTATTTTACTACTACTATTTTTTTTTCTAGTAGTGCTATATATTAAGCAAACTTAGTTAAATTTTCAACCATTTTTGTCCGAAAATGAAAAAGTTATGATATATATTGTCGTAAAAGTTGTCTTTTTTCAGTTTTTTAAGCATTTTAATTTTTTTATCATATTTAACATTAATATTTTACTATAAATCCTGTATAACTCTGGGAAGTAACCTCTTAAGAAGTTCTAAAAAAAAATTCAAGTTAAAATAGTAAATGGTATACTTTTTATAAGAATTTTTGTCGCTGGGTACAAACGATCCCAATGTGTAAAGTACGTTATTCTGCAGAAGTGTGTCAAGTAAGGGTTAACCCATCTATATATCGTGTTATCTATAGACTCGTATAAAGCTAATTTGAATAACGAGAAACGACGAGAAATTCAATCAGAAATCTGTTTAAGATTCGGAGCTTTCTTTCTCACTACTTACTTACTTTCTGTAGATTACAGAGCAATTTCATCAGGATGATTTTGCCCGTAGTAAAAAACTCCATTGAATCGCCAATGGCAACCAATGGTCCTCATACGACTCCATTGGACAATGAATGGGGACCCATTGAGATTTCCGCATTTGTCAATGGCGTACAGGGCTGACCACTGATCAGTGAATGGGTATCCATTGAACATCAAATGCGGATGAATCGAATGATCATCATTACTCAATGATGCTCATTGGAAAGCCAATGCGGATGTATCGAGCGATCAGCATTGCCCAATGGTGTCCATTGGAAAGTCTGGATGCTATTGGATGCTAATGAACGAAATGATCCGCTTTACCCAATGATGTCCATTGGAAAGTCAATGCGGATGAACTGAAAGATCAGCATTTCCCACAGATGTTCATTGGAACCCAAATGCGGCTAACGATGAAATGATCAGCATTTACCAAGGATACCCATTGAATAATAAGTAACTACGAATTATACAATGATCAACATTTATCAATAATGTCACTTCATTGACGACTGATCGAATGATGAGCAGCATTCGTTAACGATGTTGCAATCCATATTCGAGTTTCAATGCAGAACAATTGAACCCATCGATCGATGAGAATTTTTCCGAATGCGATATTTCTCAAACGGCGGTGAATTAATAAAATTAAGTAAGAGTAGATGTCGCTGATTCTCATATATGAACCAAATATTTTCTTCAATTGTAATAAATGCTGATGATTATATCGATGGTCAATCAGTTTAAAATATAATATAATAGTTTAAAATAAAATATAATATAATATATTTAAAAAAAATATATTATATACTGCTCATCAAGTGCGCGTACGTTTGGGATAAATGATTTTTAAAACCGTTTATTTTTAACATATACACATAATTTTATCAGTCCCTCTCAACTCGATCTGTGAGAGGAGAAACGTATATACTTTCATTATCAATCGTCATCTGAATACACTTACAATCTATTTTCTCAATTCTGAGCTTCAATAATTTCTATTAAATGTAATATATATATATACATATATATATATATTTATATATATATGATTGCTATATATGATATATGATATAATTACTGGTCGTTATGCTAATATTAGCATTATGGTTAACCTTACTTACTGATAACTTACTTGATTATTTAATGCGTAATTCCATGTATATATAGCAATCATATGAAAGAATCACCATTGATGATCCCATTTATTCCCCATTGCCCACAAAAACCAATAGAGGTGAATATGGCGAATTCACTAGGGAGATTGTCTCCATTGAATCCTCATGGGATAATCCCCATTCCGTTTCAAATAGGGAATTTAATGGCGAAAATGTCCTTAGAAAATTCGGCATTCATATCCATTGGTTTTGTGGGCAATGGGGAATGAGTGGCGAACAGCAATGGAGATTCTTTCGTATAGTAAAAACTCCATTCATCGCCATTGAAAAATCCCCATTGCCAAAATAACCAATGGGGATGAATGCCGAATTGCCTAAGGGGATTGTCTCCATTGAATTCCCATTAGATAATCCCCATTCCGTTTCAAATGGGGAATTCAATGGCGAAAATTCCCTTAGGCAATTCGGCATTCATCTCCATTGGTTATTTTGGCAATGGGGAATGAATGGGGATTTTTCAATGGCGACGAATGAAGTTTTTTACTACGGGTGCTGTAGATTTACAGAAATATTTACTGACCCACAAATGTCCACAATCTAAAATTGTGGGCAAACTAATGGGCAGCTTGCGACATTCGATATTATAATGCACAGAATGAAAATAATGGCAATAATCGAGCTGCAATGCTATGATTACTATTATTGTTGTTGTTATTGTTTTTGATATATGGGAAATGATACTGTTTTCCAGTAATTTAAATGAGGGCGAAAAGTTCTCATGTTCCCCTTTTTTGCATGATGCTGAAGTTTGTATCGTTGCAATGGAACAAAAATAATTTTTTTAAATTCATTTTAGATGAGATTTACGTTTAGCATGTGCATTAAAAATCCTAAATCCTTAAAAATAAATTTTAATGATTTTTAATTGAAAAATCAATTGCCAATTGCCGTTGCATTCCAACGATGCAAACTTTAGAATCCTTTTTTTTTGCAACCATACATTTTTACTCTCCGGAAAAATTGCCTTTCGTTGCGACGTGAATATATCGAGAGAAGGGTGAGGTGAGGGTGAAGGTGGGTTTTAGCCGATAAGCGAACACGGAGATGCGGAAAAAAAAGCTCGGACGCGATCTATCGCCATCCGTCGAGAAATCGCCATCGTAAAACGAGGATTTGCATAGTCTCTCACGGCTTTTGCGGGGAAATCGCCATACACAGTCGGAATTTTGTGACCCCGGGTGCCCTTTTCCTCCCTGTTACTCGTCCCCTCTGTGGACCGCCATCTACGGAGCGATGGTTCGATGTGTGCTCCTCGCTTACAAATTGATACTTGTACACTGAGAAAAAAGTTCAGTTAAAACAACTAAACCCATTTAGTTGAAAAAATTTTAGTTGATTCAATATTAATTTGTTTGAAATAATGAAACTATAATTAATTCAACAAATGGATTTGGTTAACCATAAGATATGAAGTGAACGAAATTATTTGGTCAATTTCCAGATCCAGTTTAGTCCAATTTACACGTTACTGAGTTACTGTACAGACATATTTTGTTGATTTCCAGTATATTTTAACTAAATAAATTTAGCTGTAACAAAAAAACAATTCGTATTTTCAATCACACAATTTATTTGGTACAAAGATATTTATTTCATTGAACTGAAACTTTGCCCATTCAAGCAACGATTTAACCGATTTAACTAAAACTTCCACTGTATTTTTGTTGAATTACCAAAATGATCTCGTTGAACGTCCGGAAACAAATATTTGGTTGAGTCAAACAAATTTTTGCATTTTCAACAAAAAAAAATTCTCAGTGTACGCACGAATGCTTTTCTCGTTACTCTACGCGCTTTTTAACGGCGCGATTTTTTGCCTCGATCAATTTTCATGCAAAAGTAATAAGTGAAGATTTTGTCTCTGTTTCACTGGGATTTATTGGGATATCGATGACGTAAGAGAGATAAAATATCGTTTTAAGCTGATCATCAAGCACGCATTTTCTTCCCTCGTCCATTTAGCATGGAAATCCTTCATTTGGAACATCGATGGATCAACATTGATACTTCAAATGATTTATAGAGTTTATTGTCGTTCTCGCGTGCGGGCAACACAAGTGGCAACAACCCTTCGCGAAACCCCGTGGCATTGTACAACAGGATAATCGAAAGTGTGGCTAGATCGATTATTAACGTAACGGAAGTGGTTGGGAAGCGAGAGAGAAAGGGAGATAGAGGAAGAGATCGATTATGCTATCAGGAAACGTTACTAACGAGGCGGGGATGCAACCCCGCAATTTATACCGGGCTCAATCCCCGAGGCTGTTTATATTACAGGTTTACATTGTGCATACATACACAGCTCGAGGCATTAAAGATATATCGAGCATGGTAAAGGCTGTAGTCCGAATAATGTGAAGTTTGCTCGTCGATCAATTCGAAGATTCGAACGTTCTCTTTTTTGTCCTTGTTATGACGAATCTTGATTGAACTACGAATCGGAGGGAACCTTAAAAAAAAACTACTCCTAACGAAGGCTTGAATTTGAAAAAAAATTAAATCAAATTTTTCCATTACGAAGTTTACATAGTGTTAAGCGCAACCGAAATAGTTTATTTTTCAGTGAAATTCATTCGCCCCAGGAATTTTTCGAAGTGAAAAATTGTTGAAATGTACTTTGGGGTCTTCATCGTGAATTGATGCTAAATGCACGGGAAAAGCATAAATATCTCTAGGGATAAAAAAAAATACTTTAAAAAAATTCGATTTTGACTATTAAAATTAAATTAATTGTTCATTGTGTTTTCATTGTTACAATGTAAATTTAACTGGCTTTCATTTGCTTTTTTAAAATTCTTCTAAAGTTTGTGGTTTTTGAGATATTTCATTAAGTAGACATAAATGAGCCCACGAGGCAAGTTGTAACACAAAGCGGGGGCATGTTGTAACATGTTACATCTTGCCCCGTGTGCGTGTATTTTTGTATGCTCTCTAATAAGTGTGCATGTATTTGTATACATAATATTATTACAACTCCTAGTATAGTGATTACATAGAATTACAAATTATTTGCGGCTTTTTGTGCATTCTTTTATTCTTCTTTACCCTGATATTGCCCATAAAATTATGCTGTGTTATTATATTGAATTTTTTTTTTTTCAATGAGAGACTACAAGAGAGAATCCGAGAGAGGATTAAAAACCCACGATGATCAGCCAAAAATTTCGACTTGTGCCTCACTTTCTAGATATATAAAAAAAAAAGAAAAATGAAGTTAACTTCATCCGAGTTGCCTAAACTGCAACTCAGGTGAAGACTGATTAAGCTAGGAGATAAGTCGAAAGCGCCATGTTCATTTTTTTAAGTGAAATGTTGTGATGAAAAAAAAAGTATTTACGATATTTATAATAAGTGCCATGTTGATTATTTATAGTCCAAGATTATGATCATCATAAAAATGAACCACGGTGCGAATGTTTCATGATGGATAATACAAGACTGATAACCAATAAACATTACACTTAAGTTCAATACTCAAGATTCATCTTAAATTAAATTGGAACTCAAATTCGGTCTTAAGTTCCAACTTGAAAAGCAAAAAAAACGCAAAAATAACCTTTCTGCTCGCTGGAATAGTTATCTTTGAGGTTGTAATTTTGCGTTTGAGAATCTGTCGTGTATTTTCTTAATCAATCATATATAATATGGATCATTCCATGTCAAATCGACCACTTTTGAAACCGACCATTTTCGATTTGGATGAAATTTTGTTAATACAAACGTGTTGTTTCTTATAAATATTGCCGGTCTTTTCGTTGTTACTACTTGTCCCGAACCTGTTACAACTAGCCCCAAACATGGGGTAAGTTGTAACAACTCCCATTTTTTCAAAAAGTGTCTGTTGTAAAAGATTCGTAAAGAGTTTAAATTATTTTTTAATTGGAATTAGTGCTCAGGTATATACTTTACAAACTCTCTTACTCACAATCATAAAAGTATAGATATTTTAGGCAATACAGGCTTTTTTCCAAAAACTGTTGCAACAAGCTCCACGCTCCCCTAAAAAGAAGCTTTTAAAAAATAAAAAAAACGATGCAAACCTCATCTTCTTTTTCGGATTTTTTTTTCGAACTGAAAAATCATGTAAATAATATACAAGAAAGAAACTTCCGAGAATTTTGATGATTATTTTTATGACTCGTGAAACTAATTGTCGTCAAAAAGAAATTTCTTATCCAGAATGCCTGTCGTCTATTGAATTTTTTTTTCTGCATGGAAAATGTCGCAAATGAGTGAACAAAAAAAAGAGGTGACCCAAAACTCGCGGGATTATCGTTGACACAAAGGATTAAGAAAAAGGTGAGAAAAATATGAGAACCTTTTTACCGTGAGGTAAAAAACGGAGTTTGTCAGCAGCGAAAAATGGAATGAAGGGACAACCGAGAAGAAATATTCACGGAGAGTAATGGCACACGTGCAGAAGGGTTGATGGTGAATTTTGGTTACATCCCTCACAGCGTTTCCTTTTTTTTGTGTGAAAAACTAACCCTTGACGCTCGTCAAAAGTTGGATGTAATACGAAGCATCCAAATTACTGCAACAAAAAATTTTTATTCAAATCCAAAAGTTGTTGACGGTGGGTCTTTCCCGAATTCATCCGCGCCATTTCACACAAAAATCATCTGAATTCCCCCACGAAAACGAGAAGAAAGTATAAAATTACAGATTATTCCAAGAGCGAAAAACCGATGGTAACAATCCTAAATTAGATTTACGATTTCTGTGCGGAGCGCGTTTAACTCATTAAAATTTAGAGGGGATCGGTTTTGGCTTTTTTTGTAACGACTCTTTAAATGCAAAGAGAGTAAAACGTTTTAAATTTCACTGAAAAAGCTGCAGGCATTAAAAAGCTTCGGTTCAATTAACCCACACGGACCATATTATCAAATTCATCCCTGCAAGAGAAAAAAAAGCAGACACGGAAAAAGAAGGAGGGATGGCGAAACACGGTTTTCATTCGGGGCGAGGGTGTCCCGCAAGAGTAATATCGCTCGGCGTGCTTTTTGCCACTTTTAATCTGTAAATGTATCTCGCTCGCCGTTGAGGTATCCTCCGAAAAAGGGAGATAGGAAGGAAAAAAAGTTGGAGAGCGTATACAACGGTGAAAAGGGCTCTGCCATACTTTCAATGAGGGATGAAAGCATCGAGGGAGGGACAGAGGGAAAAAAATTTTGCTAGCGCGTAGAGAACTCGATTTTCGAGTGGATCCATCGGTGGGCATTTGTTCAGAGAACGCACGTACTCAAATTTATATAGGATGGTTCACTGACCAAATACCAGCAACGCGTTCGCAAAGCCACCGGTAACCAGTCAAATATTCTTCATCCCCTTCCGAGCCATCATCCCACTCTCCGTTCACAGCTTGCCCGAATCCGATTTTCGTATTTCCACACATTTCGAATATTCGCAAAAGCTCCGTGCGAAAATTCACATACGAATGAAAATGTTCTCATAAAGCATGTTGGTCGTGCAAACACATTTTAGAGCTTGAAACTTTGAAGCTACCACCAGCAAATTTTTCGCCATCGTCCCTCAAGTCAACCTGCCTGTTCCCTTCTTCCAATAATTCACATCGTTTCATTATTCTTTCATCGCCCTTGCGTCGAAATGTGGTTAAGCAGATTTAAAAAATCCATGCACGCAACTAATTTGTCGTATTTGAATTTAAATCCGAGAACGTTACTTTGTTGGATAAATTCACGGAGAATTATCGGCTGGATGTTTTTAGTTGTATGTTCATTTATTCATTTACTTATTCATTGTAGCAAATCAATTTTCATCTATAATCGCATGATTTTTTTTTCATAATGATAATGTTAATTAATTAATTAATTAATTAAATTGAGTAATTAAAAAATTTCAATAATAATATTTCTCCCTCCCTCCAGAATAATGAAGGTTTAGTTAATTGGGTTAGTAAATTTTCTTGATTAAAGATATGATTTATGAAGACCAGCTTCATATAGAATCAATATTAGGAGTACTTTTTATTCGACAACGCCATGACTGCGTCATCTGACTTGTACCATATTAGTTGTGTTGATATTAATTGTGTGCCGGATGATTAAATGCAGAAAAAACAATTTGTTGAAATACTTAGGTGATACTGCACGGAAAAAACGAGTCGGTTTGTAAGATATGCTCTTAGTAATTAGTTGGTTGGGGCAACCATTTTCGTCGTTATCACAACTATTTTATTGGTTGCCAAACACACAACCAATAAAAAGTTGGTTGCGGGAACCACGAAAATGGTTGCCCCAACCAACTAATTACTAGAAAGCATTGGTTGCCACAACCAACTTGTTTTATCCGTGTGCGGAAAATAGTTAATGATTACTTGCTTGTATGCCAAAATTGCAAAAGCTGGGCACTTGACCCTAGTTGTCTTCCTAATGATGAAGACAAATATATAATTTGTCTAAAGTGCAAGTAACTCCATGCTATGGCTCTTTTTCTATATTAAGTGAATTGGTGCGTTTCATAAGTTGTTAATATAAACTTTTGAACACAATAAACGTGGTTAATTTTCCATTTTATTTAAGCATCATACGGAAAAAATGCGTTAGTTGCAGAAGCTAACTGGTTTGTAAGATATGTTTCTAGTAACTTGATAGTTGGGGCAATAATTTTTGTGGTTCCCGCAACCAACTTGTTATTGGTTGGGTGTTTGGCAACCAATAATTTAGTTGCGCGGTAACCACAAAAAATGGTTGCCCTAACCAACTAGTTACCAGAAGCATATCTTAGAAACCATTTGGTTGCCATAACCAACTCGTTTTTTCCGTGTACAGCCGTCTAAAATCGGATTTAGACATTCCTGATTTCACTCTCAAATTAATGATGCAGTGTTCAATGTGAATAATGTATATGCAATAGTACGTGGTAGCATTTTATAAAGTAAGATTAGAGCAGCATCATTCGATTTTGCTTTAGATTTTCAAAGATATTAAGCGGTCTTGTTTGCCCCACTCTCCCCTTTATAATTTCTTTTAGGGACGAAATGTATGCAATTTTTGGTAAAATTAATCGCGATTCTTCTGTAATTCTCTTGATGCTCGTAAAAAGGTGTTGAATGCGCTACGGCCGCAGTTTTATAGCTTTTATACATACGCTTCTACAAAATGCAGAGGTGGAGTAAGCGGTAGCGGAATCGTGCAGCCACTCGAAAATGTAAGGTCTCGTGGAGTTTAAGGATATACATGTGTTGCCGAGTGGAAGGCATGGAATGGGTGTTACAACTTCGACTATCGCAAACGACACTCAATTGCCGGGGTCTTCAATTATGGTGATTCGTCTCTGTGATCCAAGAGTGGAAAAGGTTACCGGCACGTTTGTAGCCACACACCTGCCTATAAATATAATTTATGTTCGCGAATCATGCAAAAGCAAAGAGAGAGAAAGAGAAACCATTATATACAGTACACATATGTTAGGGCGATTAAAAAAAAAACAGGTTTTTTCCGAATGCGTTCCTCATCTTTACTTTTTCCCTTTTCTCGTAATTAATAGATTTCGCCCAAGCACAGGTTTGCACAATTTTTTTACAACTGCCGCATTAGCGTCGAAATTTGACAAAAAAAAAACCACCTTTTTTGGAAATTGCCGAATTTAAATTTTGCAAAATCTTTTGTTGTTTACTTTGTTGATCTGTAAAACAGAAGTTCATGTCAACCTTATGCGATAAGTTTGACCTATTTATTGGTATCAACATTTTAGCAACCTCTACATTTTCAACAATTGGAATCACTTTTCTTCTCAATTTTCATCTACTAATTGGATCCTCTTTGGTACCCGATAAATTATGTGGAAACTTGGATAAATGGATTAATGGAAGAACGAAAAATCTATCATCAACGGTAAAATAATAGAGTGCAAAAATTAGACCTCATTAGAAAATTAGGTTTGATAAAAACTCTCATCTTGTTAGAAACGATTCGCACACAAAAGGATTTTGTAGCATCAGATATTTGGAATGACCAAAAAAGCTGTATTCGTCAAAGTTAAATGTTGATGGGACAGCAGTGAAAAAAACGTACAGTTCTCTACTTGTATAGAATACATTTCTTTAGAGAAAAGCCTCAAAAACTATTGTGGGAAGTAATTCAAAAAAAAATTTTTTGAACCGCTCTAATATTTATGCATGTACTTATATATATATGTATATATTATACTATTTCTGCCATCATGTACTTATAATTTAAATACACATGCATATATATTAAACTGGATCAAAAAAAGCCATTATTTTTTATTTTTCGAAATAACATATGAAATACTTTCGGGGAGGTGAAAAAAGATACTTGTTGAAAGCTGAGCTCTTAATATAAATACTTAGATATGTCTCATCGCAAATTTCTATTTCCCAGTTAAATAACGGACAAGAAATAAAAATTCAAACTTTAAAATTTCATATCTCGGCTTCAAGTCAATGCACCAAAATGAACGATATATATTCTTGTAGAGAATTGAACGCTCTACAAAAAAAAATCTGTTATGATTTTTCGATAAACTCTCTTCTTCAAAAGTTATTCAAGGTTAAAGTTAAATTTAGAGTAACCTTCACTTTTTTTTTTTTTTAGTTTCCGGCAAAATGCTGAAACTTGTTACTAAATATCGTAAAATCTTTCTTGAAATAGAAGTTTGAATTGCATTAACATAAATGACTTAATTTTTAAAGAAATTACCAACAGTAGTTCACCCATATTCACAGAGCGTTTAATTCTCTACAAGGATACGTATTCTTCGATTCGGTACATTGACTTGAAGCTAGGCCTAGGATATAAAATCTTAATGGTTCAAATTTTTTTTTCCTGTGTTATTTAAGTGGAAAACAGAAATTTGCGATGAGACATATCTAAATATTTATATTAAGAGCTCTGCTTTTAACAGGCATATTTTTTCACCTCCCCGAAAGTATTTAATATGTTATTTCGAAAAACAAAAAATAGTCGCTTTTTTGAATCAGTCTAATATATATGTTTATACGTGTATAGCCGACGTACATATGCCTTTCTATGTACCCACATAACTGACCTAATGCGTGCATACCGGACCTCCTAGTCGCGTGCAGATGTTTCGCGTTACATACGCGTATTTACGTATTTATGATCGGCTTGACCGATTCAGCCCCGCAGATAACGAAGTGGGCAAAAAATGAAAACAGTATGAAAAGAAAAAAACCAACTTTTCACCGTTTTATACACCTGTATAAAACGTATATCGATCGGTCTGTTTTCCACCCCACACTCGCTTTTTGCGCCCTGACATTCTTCACGGTTTCACCCTTACTTCCCTTTACTCCAATAGAAATAACCGGGAATTCGGCTTCTTCATTTCCATTTCCTTAATTATTGTTTCTTCCTTGTCACTTAAGGAATTCAAGCTTGATTCTTATTTTCCAAATTTCAGATTTAAGAGGATGTGATAGATCTGTTTTACCGACAATTTTTCGAACAAGTCTTTCTCGTAAATGTTGAAGAAGTAAAAAAAAAAACAAAGTTTTAGGCCTTGCGTAATATACTGATGCGGAGCTTAAAAATTTTATTTTGCCCCAAATATTGATGATCTCCGAAAAAGACTTGTTCGACAATTTCAGCTATCTCTCTCGTACTCAGTTAACAGCTGATCAACTTTCACATCCTCTTAAGGATGTTGAGTCCTAAATCGCAAATGAAGAGAAAATTCGGAAAATTTGGTATGTTTTTGGATGAATTATTTAAGAGGTCGTGTACAAATTTCACGACGATTAGGAAGCTCGTTATCGAACAATTAACATTAACAAATTAAATTAAATTAAATGTAGTCTTATGAAAACTGACATAACTTCGCGATAAGCTTTTTTTGACCTCTCAATTGTTTAATATCTACACTATATTGAAAGCAACGGAAACAATACGAAGTTTATTGATAAATATTTTTTTTATTTGTTCAAAAAATTGTTCTTAACAAAATGTTAATATTTTAATAACGAGCTTCCCAATCGTCGTGAAATTTTTACACGATCTCTTAAATACTTCATACAAAAACATACCAAATTTTCCGAATTTTCTCATCATTTTTCATTTTGACCCTTAAGGAGGTTGAAGTAATGATGATGGAATTCTAAAAATTTAATATGTTTTTACATGAGGTATTCAGGAGGTCCTGTAAAAATTTCACGACGATTAAGAAGCTATTTATTGAACAATTAACATTAAAAGATTTCATAGGGACTCAACATCTGACTGAACTACGAAAATATTGTAGAGGTGAATTTCGAGAAGCGCTCGCACGAGAATATCTTCAGAAGTGACGGACTACCGTTGCGAATATTCGCCGAAAACGGAAACCTAAACAACGTGTACAAAGTTATCATTATTCTTTATTGTATTCTTGATTATTTCCTTGCTAATGATCTCATCATTAGTAGAGTCGAAATGACATCTACCCATGCAGAAATTTCGATAGGGACACCCTACGTCCCATCAAATCCCTGTCGGGATTCGGCATGGACTCCCCCAAAACGGGCGTCCCTATGGGGATCCCTATCGGGATTTGCTATAGATTCCCCAAAACGGGCGTCCCTATGGGGGTCTCTATCTAGGATTTACTATGGATTCCCCAAAACGGGCGTCGCTATGGGCGTTCTTATTAGGATTTGTTGTGGATTCCCGAATACGGGCGTCCCTATGGGCGCTCCTATCGGGATTTGCTGTGGATTCCCCAAATCGGGACTCCCTATTAAAATCCAGGTTGCATCGCCATATGGCGTCACTCCCATTTACCATGTCCCCATAAGATTCCTATGTGGATCGAGTATGACGGTCGTAGGTCTGGATCATATAGATGGCGTACTCGTGAGCCGTGCGGGATTTAGTATTATTACCTGTGCGATGCCAGTGAGGTTATGTCGTGTGTTTATTTTGTGCTTTCAATATATTTGGTGATCTGATTCTATTATTGATGAACAACGAAATGAATGAGCGTGAGAAAACTCGCATTCGCGTACAACGATGTCGGAAAATACGTCGGGAAATTAATCTCGAACTGCAACGCCATGCCGAAGCACGTGCTTCAATTCCAGGTTAGGAACAATACAAGTTTTCCACCGTTTTGATAACGATTATAATAGTTAATAAATATTTATTATTCATTAAAAATAAATACTTGAGATTGGGAGCTTTGTAAAACCTTTCACAGACTTTAACAAAATAAAAAAATTAATATAAATTCTAATAAAAATTGATTCGGTTCGGTATCCCTACAGGATACCGTTTGGTATCCCTACAGGATCCCGGTTGGGTATCCCTACAGGATCCCGTTTGCGTATCCCCATTCGAATCTAATGGGCGGATGTTACAATCACGATTGGAATCCAATCTGACGTCGCATTAGATCCCGATGGGGAGGCCGGGATGCGCGCCAGAATCCCACCGGATCCCTATCGAAATTTCTGCATGGGTAGCAGACTCTACAATATGATAGTTGCAAAAATGTTGGTAAATTCTGAAAAAGTCTCTTGAAAGATTCTCTTCAAATTCATCCATAGAAAACAATTGGCAATTGTTTACTGCCAAAGTGCTTTTTTTGTAAAAAAAAAATAAAATAAGCCCGTTGGTGGACCATTATTATCAGACATTTTTTTCAAAATATGATTTATCAATCCTTTGGGACGAATTAGGAAATGAATGTATATTTTTTTTAAAGCAAGAAAAATTAGTTAGGTGACGATTTCGACGGAAAATAGATAGAAGCGAAATAAATTTTCATAATCCTTGGTTCCATTTTCAATTCCTCCACGTTTCGCATTCCGTAGTTTTCCACTGTCCCTCGTTCTCTTCCACCTTTTTTTTTCTCTCTTCGAAACGAAAAATCCTAACTCGCTCTCTTTCGCCCAATAAAATCCATCCGAGCCGAGAAATCTCTCGTGCAATTTCCCGGCAAAGTGATCGGGGCCGACCGAACTCGCGCTTGCCCCTTCTAAATTTTATTTTTCCCTCCCGTTCCTGAACCCGGACGATCTATATGCGCGCAAACACGCGTGTATACATATATCTATAGATGTATTTAATGGCCAGACCCGAACTTTTTACTGTTTTCCGATTTCCCGATCGGGCCCGGACCTCTGGTACATGAAAAGCCCAAACCCATTTCCACATAGAGCCTCATCTATGTATATATATGGGGCATTCCATCCCAAATCGGACAGTTTGAAAATTTGTTTTTTTTTTAGTTTCCTCAATTATTTATATTCTTAAGTACCCATCAAAAGACCCTTTCTGTTAGATTTTGAGACTTTTTTGATTACCCGTTCAAAAGATATTAAATTAACAAAAAAAACCGCTCTTTTTTGGTATTTTGGTCATAACTTCTTTAATAATGGTCCAAATTAAAAGTTAGTTTTTCAAAATTTTTTTTTTATGGCCTTTTCAGAAAAAAAATACAACAAAAATATTCGAGATGTTTTTGAATGAGTTTTTTAAGTTTTAAACTTTAAATCGTGTTTTTAAAAATGAGTGTCATTTTTTATTTTTTTTCAAATTTTGTGTTTTAAACATCTATCTATTCAACAATTTTCAAAACTAGTCCGATCGTGGGATCTCAATAACGACTATTTTTTTCGATTTTTGAAAGTAAAAAAATTTTTTTTTCTCATAATTTATTATGAATGCCAATTTTTTTTACTGTATAGTATTTTTTTCAATATTTAGAATTTATTTGGACACTTTTTTTTTATTGTTAACAGGTTCTAAAAATTAATAATTAATCGTTAAGTCTGTTTATGAACAATAATAACAACAGTTTTTATTTATTCACGTATTTTTTTGAAAGCCTTACATATACGATTATTTCCTGAATTAGAGTATTCCTTTGCCAATACGTTTCCGTTGCTCATTGGAATAATTGAATGAAATTTTTGTGTCCTCCTGTGATTGACTTCGCAAGTATTTTATCGCAAATAAAATCTTTCTTTTGCATCTGAATAATATTTCTCTTGTAAAAATTTGACAGCAATATTCGGTAGACTATTTAGGTTATATGCCCACTCATACAATTCTTGAGCTGTTGTTATTTGCTCATCGATTAATTATTAACTTCAAAAATCTGTTAACAATGAAAAAGTCTCCAAATTAATTCAAAATGATTTAAAAAATACTATACAGTAACAAAAATTCGTATTCATAATAATTTATAAAAAAAAAATTGTTATCTTTCAAAAATCGAAAAAATCGTAGTTATTGAGTCCGATCCGATCTCACGATCGGACTAGTCTTAAAAATTATTGAATAGATAGATGTTTGAAACAAAAAATTAAAAAAAAAGAAATTAAAAATGACATTCACTTTTAAAAACGCGATTTAAAGTTTAAAACTGAAAAAACTTATTGAAAAACACGTCGAATATTTTTATTGTATCTTTTTCTAAAAAGGCCATAAAAAAACAAAAGTTTTGAAGAAAAAAAAATTCTAATTTGGACTATTATTAAAGAAGTTATGACTAAAATATTTTTATTTTTTTTTATTTTTTAATTTTTTTTAATTTTTTGTTAATTTAATATCTTTTGAACGGGTAGTGAAAAAAATCTCAAAATTTTACAGGAAAGGTCTTTTGATGGGTACTCAAAAATATAAAAAAATTGAGGAAATAAAAAAAAAAGTTTTTCCAACTGTCCGATTTGGGATGGAATGCCCCATATATATGTATATTCGTCGATCTACCAAGGTTTGGATATGGGATATTCCAGGTGCAATTGTGAGATTTTCCAAAAAATTTCTATACGTTCAGAATGAAAAACTAGTTATACCAAATGTGGATCTGGATTGCAGAGTTTCTATCCAATAGAAACAAAAATATAGGACAATGAATATAGGAAAATATAACGAACCGTTTTACGCGGTTTGTATGAAATCAAATTTATAAATTTTGTAAATTTTTTTAATTAAAAAATGTTTCAAACTTTCAAAAAAAGAATATAATCATCATTTTCTTTGGTGAATTTATAGAGTATCGATTGAGAAACGAAATTAGCTTTGACCTGCCTAGACCAGATTAAAAATACAGATTTTTCTTTACAAAAAAGTACATGAAAATAATTATGAGTCGCTTAATTGATGAGAATGGGTTATTTTTCTGTAAAATCAATGTTGTATAACCTTTAATTCAAAACCAAGTAAGAACTATTTGATTCAGATAAACCTTAATAGGCACTAAATTTTTTAATTCAAATTAAAAAAAGGCGGTCTTTAAAAATTCAATCATCCCCATAGATTCAACTCTTTCAACTTGGGTCGAGAATCAGGTGGCAAATTAATTATTCAACTTTGCATGGAACACCCCGTGGGCAGTTTGACTTCATTGAGCTTTTGTCGCAAGCTCTCATTCCTATTGCTAAGGGTTCGTTAGAAATCGGATAATGATGCTGGAGGGAGAACACGTGGACCTTTTTGCAAGAATAAAGTGCTACTGAATTTGAAGTTACGTTGATCTTGACCAATTAAATTGCGTCCCGACGCGAAAGTACTTTGGAAACGTCGAAAACGTTTTTCGTGCACAAAAAAAAAAGAAAAATCCTTTTCCACTCTCTTGATGGTCCGTTGGACTAAGGCAGGCTTTTCGAAAAACCATTTACATTCAACAAACCAAAGGACGGAAAAAGTCGCCCGTGGATATAAAGTTTGTCGCTAAGAGACCCGAGAGTAAATAAGAAGATCGCGACGAGTTGATTACGGTAATGCTTTTGTGAGTAAACCGAGTGAAAAATACGAGAGGACAGTTGTATATATGAGGCATTCTCCGTCAATTCCGCCACTTTTTTTTCGACCCTCTCAGATCCGTCCCATAACTTGTCACAGTTTAGTCCCACTTGAAAGTAGTCTCTGCTATTTTTTTCATATTTTTTGAGCGGTGAATTAAAGAGTCGCATATATTTTTTCGAATTTATATAGCTTAAAACGGAGAGGATGTACAAAAAAAATATTCCTACAAAGAAATTATGTTTTTCCATCAACTATTGAATGCAATATGTATTATATTTTTATTCGTGTTGCAAAGACTATTTTATGTAAAAAAAAATGAAAATTAAGTTTTTTTTTGCACGGTCTGACAGCTTTAATTCTACTGTCAATTTTATACAATCTCTAATAGTATTTGTGGGCCGTGAAAAAAAATCCACAATACGGCTACTGATTTTTTTCGGGGTTAAAAAAATGTTATTCACATAACTTTATGCAATTTTTTGTGAATAACATTTGTTTAATCCCGAAAAAAATCAGCAGCCGTATTGTGGATTTTTTTGTACGTTCGAATGATACTATTAGAAATTGTATAAAATTGACAGTAGAATTACAGGTGTCGAACCGTGCGAAAAAAATTCATTTTCATTTTTTTTGCAGAAAATAGTCTTTGCAACACGAATAAAAATATAACACATATTGCATTCAATAGTTGATTGAAAAACAATTTTTTTATAGGAATATTTTTTTGTGTATCCTCTCCGTTTTAAGCTGGATTCGAAAAAATATATGCAACTCCTTAATTCATCGCTTAAAAAATCTGAAAAAAATCGCAGACTACTTTCAAGTGGGACTAAACTGTGACAAGTTATGAGACGAATCTGAGAGGGTCGAAAAAAAGTGGTGGAATTGACGGAGAATGCCTCATATATAAATACAAATATATAAAAGGCAGATCCTATTTCAAAATGAACATATATACAACGTCAAGAAGCTTCGTCCGATTTCCCTTCCCAGAGGGTGTATATTCTTTCAAGCTCTATCAACTTTCCAGTGCTCCACTCCGAGGATATATATGATTCAGAAAACACGGAGCTGGAGATGGAAAATGAAAACGGACGTGACTGAAATTTATAGGAACAAACTGTTGCCCTCTCTTTTTCCCTCGCATCCTTCGTAAAGTCTCTCATATACGTGTACAACAATAATAATGAAAAAAAGGCGAAAAAAATGAGAAGAGGGTTGATAGGGCAACTCCTTGCCGTAACCTCGTCAACGTTAAAACGAACGTTGCGTAGCTTCGAGGAGACGATTTTTTTTTACGCCCGTAAAACGGGGGAGTATCCATTTGGGCCTGAGTGTTTCAGGTGATAGCTTTCACTCCGTGTCGCTTGAAAATGAACAATTTCCACGAGGCTAAAGAGATAAAAGACATGGTGTAGGAACTATAATCGAGCTTGCTGAAATTAGGGAAGATCCGATGAATTCTTGAAATAAAAAGAGCTCGAAATTCTAAAGGAACGAAAAAATTTGGCGTTGAGAAAGAGATGAGTTGAAGTCAGGAAATTTTTGCATTAAATGTTGAAATAAGGGAATCCACAGTCCTAAAATTACAATATGACAAAGAGATGTGTGGAAATCGAGAAATTTTTGCATTAATTATTGAAATAAGGGAATCCAAAGTCCCGAAATAACAATACAAATGTTGTTAACAAATTCGGTCAATGGAATTGAATAATTTATCAAAATATACCAGGTGTGTAAGTATGAAACCGGAATTTTCGTAGAGAAAAAACACGTTTATTGTAATGATATGATACAAAGTAACTTATTCAAAGTATTGTCCGTGGCTATCTATACATTTTTCCCATCTTTCTGGCAATTTGTGGATTCCGCGCCAAAAGAACTGTTGCTCTTTTGAGGCAAACCAGTCGCCGAGCCATTTTCGTACATCTTCGTAAGAAGTAAAGCGCTGCTCAGCAAGTGCGTGTCCCATCGATGCAAACAAGTAGTAATCGGATGGGGCAAGGTCTGGTGAGTAAGGCGCGTGCTGAAGAATCTCCCAACGGAACGACTCTATCGTTTTCTGGACCTGTTTTGCTTTGTGTGCTGGTGCATTGTCATGCAGCAAAATCACCTTGTGTTGTCTTTGTTGGTATTCTGGTCGTTTTTCACGCAAAACTCGATCCAAATCGGTCATTTGTTGTCGGTAGCGTTGAGTATTGACAGTTTTCCCAGGTTTCAGCAGCTCGTAGTAGATTACGCCCTTCTGATCCCACCAAACACGTTCTTCGTTCCTCACGTCAAAATCGCCACTTTTGAACCGTTCAAACCACTCGAAACACTGTGTTTTACCGAGAGCATGCTCACCAAACGCCTCCAGAAGCATTCGATGCGATTCGGCTGCGGTTTTCTTCAGATGAAAACAGAAAAGTAGAGCTGTCCGCAAATCGTAATTTGTTGGCACAAAACTCGACATGTTTATCTCTAATAAACTAATGCTACTGAATGAAACTCGTGTTATTGTGAGTTGGAAATCTTTGTCGGATATCAATACAATAACAAGACACCGCTGACGTGATGTGTCGGTAACTGCATCGACATCTAGCGCCACCTATGGGCAAATTCCGGTTTCATACTTACACACCTGGTATAGGGGAATATAGCGATAAACCGAGGCGCAGTAAACCACTTTCACTAAAATACTTTGATAATCTGAGAACTAAAATAAAATGAGGTACTGCGGGCCAAACAGTCACTATAATCGTAAACAAAATATTAAATAACGGAACTAGCATTCAAATTTAATTCCGTAGAACATCTAATTGCAAAAATGCCGCCAAAAGCTTGGTCCAGGTATCTTGGAGGTGATATAAAAGACCTAGAAACGAGGGATATTATTTTTCCAACGATTTTCCTCGTTTTCTTGAATTCTCAAAAAAAGAAGTTTTACGGTCGTGACCATTTTCCCTCCAACAATTTTTTTTCGACAAGCAATAATGTCGATAAAAACGTTCTTTTGAGATTAAAAACAACAAGTTTACATTATAACTAGGATCCTAACTGTGTTATCTTCTAATGATGGCTATTTTACCCCACGTTCTCCTATGCAGATGCATTTTGGAATGGATAAAAAACCACTTCACCGTTGTTTACTACGTAATACGCACCTTAGCGAAATATTCTTACCATCGTTGTGAAAAAAAATCTCGCAAAAGCGGAGACTTGTATGATTTTTATTACCGCTGCAGTATCAAAATTAAAATTTGGTAAAAACGGCGTTTCAAAAAAATTCAAAAATTGGGGTGTCGCAAAACATTGTCGGAAAACATGAGTTTTTGTCAATTCTCACGAATATGCGACTTTTTTAAAAATAGATGTCCATGTAAAAATGTTTTTAATCTGAATTTTGCAATTTTTTATAATGGATCTTTTTTAAATTTTCTTCTATAATCGCAGATTCCTTCTTCACGGCCGATAAATCGTACAGAAAATGCAAAATTTTATTTCCACAAAAAATTGTACAGAATATTCTCACACATTCCTCAAATTTCTTACGAGTTATCGTTTAATAGAGAGAAACGAAAAAATAGCATAAAAAATCAATAAAAAATCATCAAGTATAATAAAAATCAAGATTGCAGAAATTTCGACACCGACGATCGTTCAAAAACAAGCACAGGTTTCAGATTGCCCAAAATTTTTGTTTGGTCCCAAACAATTTACGCAGCAAACATTTTTGTGATATCTGTATCATGAAATTCCCAAAAACACATTTTTGCCAAATTTCAACATTGATGCAGCAGCAGTAAAAATAAATGAACAAACCTCTACTCGTGAAATCAATTTTTCAGGGCAAACGTACCTTGATGAGGATCATCATTGGAAGAAACGTGTTTTTTGCCGATTTAGTATAAATTGCATAGAGCATATATGAGACATTCCATATCAAGTCAACCTGAGTGTGACCCTCGACCTCGCTGATTTCGTTTATGATTTTTCATATGATTCTTCCAACTCAAAATAGCATTCAGATTTTTTTTTTAGATTTTTAAAATTAAATTTGAGTGCGTTATGATTTTTTGAACATTTTTTTCGAAAACCTCGACGGCCGTAATTAAAAAATCTGAAAAAATTCTCAAAAATCCGGTGTCAAAAATAGAAATTTTTGACCCAAAATTCATGATGTCCAGGCTTCCGCTTCCACGATTTTAGGTTTTTATGAAGAAAACGTAAAAAAAATAGATGCAGAATTGAACCATCTATTTTTTGAAATTGTTGGTTAACACGATAAAAATATTCAAGCCACTTTTCACGGTAGATCAACTTCTGCATCTATTTTTTTTTTGTTACGTTTTCTTCATAAAAACCTAAAATCGAGGTTGAAGGAAATTCCTGGACATCATGAATTTTGGGTAACAAATTTTCATTTTCGACACCAGATTTTTGAGAATTTTTTCAGATTTTAAATTACGGCCCTCAAGGTTTTCAAAAAAAATGTTCGAAAAATCATAACGTACTCAAATTTGATTTTAAAAACCTGAACAAAAATTCTGAATGCTATTTCGAGTTGGAAGAATCATGTAAAAAATCGTAAACGAAATCAGCGAGGTCGAGGGTCACACTCGGGTCGACTTGGTATGGAATGCCCCGTATAATTTAAGGTACGTGGGAGAATTTTTGGAGTTGGCCGCGAATTCCACAGCTGGGCGATGAGCCTCCGCATCGTGGCACATCGGAGGAAATGAGGAACGTCGGGAGATCCGCATCGAGAGAAATAAAAGATTGGAAAAAAGGGGACAGGGAAGGATGGAAAATGCGAGAAGAGTGAATCCTGCGGAAGAGTGCATAGAATCGCGGTAAAAATCACTCGAGGGAGGTTTTTTGGCGCGAGGCCCATTGCAAACTCGCCGAGGCGTAACATTTTCAAGCTCAACCGTTGCAGCATCCTTTTCCGCATCTATACGTATATCTACTGCTATACAATTTCGCGTTGAATATCGCTTGCTGACGGGCAAAAGGGCGTACAGAAAACGTCCTGAAAGTCAGCGTGATGCAACTGGCGACCTTTTGCTCGGCGGTTCGTGTATTGTACATACAATTAGATATATGTATGCAGACGTATAGTATGAATTTACTATGTATATATCGAACGAATTTGAATATATTTTCATCGTTCATGCCTCATCTCGGGACGTGCTAGTCCGGATAAAAGACTCTAGCCTCACTTTCTCGCCCTCTCTCTCTCTCTCGTCTGTTCGAGTCTCGCGGTTTCCCCTCAAAATGCAAAGACTTATCCCTCAGGAACACATTATCATATCGAGGTAAATTCGTCTAGACGTTTGTTCGTCGAATCGAAGATGCGGAACTACGTGGATTATTCGCAGAGGGGGTTTTTCGTTTTATTTTATGCTTCGCTATTTTCGATTGACGGAAAATGCGCGGGCGTTTGAACGATTTTTTACTGGGAGAAGTCATTTTCAAGGGAGATCAATTGAAAAAGAATTTTGTTGTTGCACTCGAACGCAGCAAGCTTCACATTCTTGAGAGGGTTGAATTAAAGAAAAAAACTTTATTCCTTGCACTTCAACAGGAAATAAGCCAAGGGGAATGTTAAGAGTCACTAACGATGCAATATTTTACACGGAAAAAAATGATCAGTGAGAGATTCCCATTAATTTTTACAGTTTTCGCCATCAACAGCGCCTCCTGGAAGGGCAAACAGTGAAATTTGCATATTTCTCTAATACAATATACAGCTGTCACATATGACATAGTACATGCCCATCAGACGAATTTTCACAGTGTGCGGAACAGTAAAATGTACACTATGTGAAACGTTCTATTTCTATTGTATCCGGTGTACTTTTTACACATTTCACATTGTAAAAATTATCCAGGGCCCGTGAAAAAATTACAGTGTACATTGTAAAAATTGAACAGAACGTAGTATATTTCACGGTCCGTTTTTTATTTTTCACTAAAAATACAGCAATTTCTAAAATAAATTATAGTGTATGTAACGTTTCGATATTTGAATAAATTCCAATTTATTCAAATATTGCAATAAACCGTTATTCATCCTCGCTCAGGCTTATAGCTACGAGGGCTTGTATTTGACTAATTAATCGTGAGATCAATTAATGAAGCGAATCTAGTTTAACCTCGCACCCATAAAGAGCACGAGCGTCACCGAAATGCAATGGTGATCCGTTAAGAAAATGTAGTCTTCAGGCCATAGGACTGCTCGACCACAGAACGCGGGTGACGTTCCAACAATTGTATGTCAATTGAGGACGCCGATGTTGGTAATACATCGGACCTTATAGGTGCTCGGTGGCTCTCTCGCTGGCGCGAGAGGGCGCGCCGTCCGACGCTATCTAGCGGATCTCGGGCGAAATGCAGAGATCGTGGCACGCCGCAGGTCGTCCCGTTACAGTGCCACACTGTAAAAATTGAAATTGACGTTGCATATTTTGCGGGGCGCATTTGATTTTTCACTGGGAACACGGCGATTTCCAATTATGTGCTTTGAACATTCTACAGAGACCGTTGTAAATTTTACAGTTCAACACAGTGGATTTCGTCGCTTCTACTTGTTATTTCTACTTTGTCATTTTTTTGCGGTGAACATTGCATTTTTTACGGTGTAAATCAGTATTTATAATGGTTTGAAAAGTAGAAACTACATTAAATCCATTAATTTATAATGCGTTCCCAGTAAAACGCCTGAATTACAGTTCTGAACCGTATATTCTGCATTGAATTCAGGAATTTTTTTAAATATTACACATGAATTGTCACTGATCATTTTTTTCCGTGTACCGGTATTGCGATCAACTATACGCTGAATTTTCAGCACCAGCCATTTTTCAACAATTTTCCATATCAACGACCTCTTACTTTGAAAACACATTCTTGAGGGAATGAATTGAAAGGAAAAAGCATCTTTTGTTGCACTTCAAAGAGGCAAACTTCAACATCATAAAATAAGGCAAAGGGAGTGTTGAGAATTGCTGGGGGATGCGATCTTTTAACGATACCCAGACAAAACCACCCTGAATCTCAACGCCCACCTTTCTCCAACCATTTTTCGTTTCAACAAGTTTTCACATCGATTTCACTTTGACGGAGATGAATTTTAAAAAATCCCTTTTCTTCGCACTTCAACAAGATAAACTTCAAAATCATGAAATGAGTCCAAGGGAGACTTAAGAATTTCCAAAGGATGCGGTTTAGAGGTACCAAGACGAACAACCCTAAATTCTCCGCACCAGCTTTCTTTCAACAATTCTTCGTTCCGACAACTTTTTACTTTGAAAACAAATTCTGGAGGGGATGAATTAAACGAAAAAAGTATCTCTCGTTAAACTTCAACGAGGCAAACTTCAACATCATAAAATGAGGCAAAAGGGGTGTTAAAAATTGCTGGGGGATGCATGACCAACTACCCTGAATCTCCGCGTCAGAGTTCTCGCTGGAAGATGGCGGCGTTGTAGTAGTAGTTGTTCGCGATGTACGGCATAACGGCGTGCGCGGAAGGAAAGAGATATTTATTGTGCTCGGGGAAAGAGGCCTCTCCCTTAAGAGCATCCGTAACGCGGTCACAAATTATGCATGCTGATATGAGTATGAATAGATGGGGCGAGAAGACAGGCGTACCGATGTTGCTGCAGAGTTTCCACTCTTGCGACCAACCGGCTGCACCATTGCACAATATTTTATCCCGCGTAAAATATATGGCCTATACGGTGAATTCTATGCGGAGTCATCGAATAAGAGATTTGTTCTCAACCCTTAATAGTCTTTATTCAATCATGAATCGTTGCTGGTTGGGAAAAGAAGACAAAAGTTTCTTCAACAGATTCTTTCTTTCTTCTTCCTTTCTTTATTTTTTCTATCTTTCTTTAGATCTTTAGTAGAAAAGGCATCTTTGGAGGTTCAATTGCCATAATCATAATAGTATATACAAAGTAACGGCGAAATCATCAGAAACAATTTTTCCAAGATAATTTTTTGAAATTTCGCCTGAACCTCCTTGAGCGTCGTATGATAATGTGTAAAAAATTGAAGGTTTCATCGTCTGGTAATGGAAATATTCAGTGTTTAAAATCGCATCTTTAACATAAGGTCTTATGGGAAGTTACGAAAAAAGATGATATTTCACAACAAATAACTCGATTTCTAGACGTTCAAACTTTCTCAAATTTTACCCACAGTTGAGTGTGATTGTTAAGAAGGTTCATTCGAATTTTAACCAATTAAACTTGGACTTTATCAAACGCATGAGAAACGATAGAACCCCTTAAAATAGATCAGCAAATCCAACAGAATATTTACTGAAAATATTGTCAGAAAAACAAAGAATATAAAGAAATATATTTTATCCGAATAATTTTTTTTTTGTGAAGTTGTTGTTCCATTCTTAGTTGGTGAATTTTCGTTTTTAAAAAAAGAATTAATGTCAAAAACAAATTTACTTTCCAATCATTAAAATGAGCTAGAACTCGTCATATTCTCATTAATTCTCTGTCGAAAAACTGATTTTTCTTGCGGTCATCGCTAGATACGATTTCCTTTATCGAGGACTCAATTCATAATTATGAGATTAAATCTACAATTATTTATGGAAATGGTTGAAAATTTGTATAATTCTGGCAATCTTCTCAATCGTTGTTTAATTATCTTCATTAACCAAATCAAATAGTGGCAACTTTAATAGATCAGCAAATCCAACAGAATATTTACAGAAAATATTCTCCGAAAAACAAAAAATATGAAGAAATATATTTTATCCGAATAATTTTTTTTTGTGTGAAGTTGTTATTGTTGCATCATTGGTTGATGAGTTCTCCTTTTTGAAAAATGAAGTGATATCAAAAACAAATTTATTTTCCAATAATCAAAATGAGCTAGAACTCGTCATATAGTTTTATCAATTATCTGTCTGATATGATTTTCTTTATCGAGGACACAATTTATAAGTATCATCTAATCTCAATTATTCATGGAAATAATTGAAAATTTTTAGAAATAGTCTCAATCGTTGTTCAGTTATCTTTATTTTTAGAAAAATGTTATAAAAATATATTTTAAAATTATGTAAATTATTAAAATACCCATTTGCGATTTCGAAAAACAGTCAATAAGACCTAGATATTGAAATGTACTTGCAAATATCGAATAGGTTAGTGAACTTTCCAACGAAATAATAAAATTTCCATTTCCGAGCTCATTCTTAATAACATTTAAGAATTTTCATGACTTTTCAGATCATCGGACATCCTCATGGAAAGCCCCATATGTTGATGGATTTACCAGTACATTTCTTGACAAGCTGTAAAAAGTCGTAACGGTGTAAGTATTAAAGCGAAAAGTGCGAGTAATGAAAAAAGGGTGGGGAGGGCGGGGAGAGAGAGAGGAGAGGGCGAAAGAATTCGCATTACCGAAAGTGGAAATTCCGCCGGTGTTTCGATGGTCCCCCGGTTCGCATTCTCCTCTTTTTCTCTGTCATAATAAACGAAATCATAGCTGAAGGTTGGAAACTTGCTAGGCGAGGAAACTCGAGAAGATTCGAGGGAGTTAAATCGAGGGAGGACGCGCGAATAGAGGGATGAAGAGGGAAAAATACGATATAGATGCACGGGAGGAAATAAGGTTCGCCAGGTACACGATTTACGTCGGCGTCGTCCAGAATCTCGAGGAACGAAAGAAGAGCGAGAGAAAGACAGAGACAGAGAAGTAGAGAGATGGAAAACCATTACAAACAAGTTGTAAGCAGACTATAAATATGCAGATGCATTCGAGGGAAGATTGCGAATGGCCTGGGAGAAGGTCTCCTCTTTCCCTTCTCTTCGTTTGCCCTCGGTATATGTCGAAAAGAAAGAGGGCAAGAGAGAAGACGAGGGTTGAAACAGAGGAGAAGCGCAAGGGTGTTTCAATAAATGTATGGAGATACTATGCAGTACTTATGAAACTGTTGTATTGTATATTGAAATAGGAGGGTCCACCCACGAGCAACAAGAAGAACATAAAATAAGAAACATATTTCTCTGTGGTGTATTATTCACACGGAAAAAAATGATCAGTGACAATTCATGTGTAATATTTAAAAAATTACTGAATTCAATGCAGAATACACTGAGAAAAAAAAATGTTGGAATCAACTAAATATTCGTTTGGACGTATTGAATAACAGATTTAGTTGATTCCAACATTTTTTTTTCTCAGTGTATACGGTTCAGAACTGTAATTCAGACGTTTTACTGAGAATCCATTATAAATTAATGGATTTAAAGTAGTTTCGACTTTTCAAACCATTATAAATGCTGATTTACACTGTAAAAAATGCAATGTTCCCCGCAAAAAAAAATGACAAAGTAGAAATAACAAGCAGAAACGACGAAATCCACTGTGTTTGAACTGTAAAATTTACAATGGTCTCTGTAGAATGTTCAAAGCACATAATTAGAAATTCCAGTGTTCCCAGTGAAAAATCAAATGCGCTCCGCAAAATATGCAACGTCAATTTCAATTTTTACAGTGTGGCACTGTAACGGGACGATCTGCGCCAGGCCACGATCTCTGCATTTCGCCCGAGATCCGCTAGATAGCGTCGGACGGCGCGCCCTCTCGCGCCAGCGAGAGAGCCACCGAACACCTATAAGGTCCGATGGATTACCAACATCGGCGTCCTCAATTGACATACAATTGTTGGAACGTCACCCGCGTTCTGTGATCGAGCAGTCCTATGGACTGAAGACTACATTTTCTTAACGGATCACCATTGCATTTCGGTGACGCTCGTGCTCTTTATGGGTGCGAGGTTAAACTAAATTCGCTTCATTAATTGATCTCATGATTAATTAGTCAAGTACAAGCCCTCGCAGTTATGAGCCGGAGCGAGGATGAATAACGGTTTATTGCAATATTTGAATAAATTGGAATTTATTCAAATATCGAAACGTTTCATGCACTATAATTTATTTTAGAAATTGCTGTATTTTCAGTGAAAAATAAAAAACGGACCGCGAAATATACTACGTTCTTTTCAATTTTTAGAATGTACGCTGTAATTTTTTCACGGGCCCTGGATAATTTTGACAATGTGAAATGTGTAAAAAGTTCACTGGATACAACAGGAATATAACGTTTCACATAGTGTACATTTTACTGTTCCACACTGTAAAAATTCGTCTGATGGGTATGTACTATGTCATATGTGACATCTGTATATTGTATTAAAGAAATATGCAAATTTCACTGTTTGCCCTTCCAGGAGGCGCTGTTGATGGGGAAAACTGTAAAAATTAATGGGAATCTCAGCAGTTCTCACTGATCATTTTATTCCGTGCATTTTTTCTTTCTCCTCAATAATCTTGTTCGTTATTTTCTGCACTGAAGATCCATATCCAGGACCATATTTCATTGGACTGAAGTGCAGGTTGAAGGACATCCAGGCTTGTATCAAAGTTTTAAATCCAAAAAGCCTCGTTAATGACTCTTGTTTGAGTATAATCTGAAAAGTTCGAAAAAGTTGCTCGTTATGGACGAAAAGTTTTGGCCGAGCTTTCGTTTCGACGATTCAATGACGACGACCTACTTTATTCATACGTTTTGGAAGTAATGAGTTTCGACAAAGGAAGTACTTGAAGTTTCGAACCTTCGGTTGAAAGAAAAATCCGAAAAAGTGTTGATTTAAGGAAAAATTAAAGTTAGCTTACGAATAACTTAGTGTATAATAATTTAAAAAATTCAAAGGTTTATTTTCAGAATTATTTCCAAAGTGTTAATAAAGTCTTAAAGTTGTTATATAAGAGAATAAATTTGTTAATTTTTCAATGGATACTTAAAATACCCGCACCGGTAATTATTACGATGGTTAATTATTTGCATCGTTGCAATGCAACGAAAATAAATTGTTTCAATTCATTTTTAGTGATTTTGACGTTTAGCTTGTGCATTTATAATTTGAAGACCTTAAAATACATTTCAAAAAATGTTCACTTGAAAAATTTGTTAAAAAGCATTAATTTCGTTATAATAAATAAATAATTGCCGTTGCATTGCAAGGATGCAAAATTCAGTATCATTAATTATTAAATAATTCTTTTAAATAATTCAAAAAGCTTTTAAAACGAATTGTCAAGTTTCAGCAGAATATTTTAGTTCTTCGTTGAAAGATTAAATATGTAGATTTTTCGTTCAGTTGAACGTTCGAAACTTAAAATTCATGACAAAGTGGCAATATTAGAGACGTTTACCCCTCCGTTACAAAGAATTTTTGACTGGTCGAAAATGTGCGCTAGAAAGAAAAATTTCACAATAACATTGACGAATTATACTTCATGATTGCTCGAAATTTACAAATTCAAAATGGAGGACCTGATAACAGGGTATATCCCGATATAGTTCACAATCCAATAAGATGGGAAGAAAAGTAATTGTTTCAAGAAAACAAGGAAATAGAAAAAATGGTAAATATTCGGAAGTGTAACTGCCGCTAAAAAGAGGCTGCAAATTTTCTTATAAATGCATTATGATTACACACTACTGGAAAAAAATAAGGGATACAAAAAATTTCCTAAATTTTTAGTGGTTTTTAACAATGCTGTATCTCATTGAAAAAATGGTCGTATCGAAGTCTAAAAAAAAAGAATTTTTAAGCTTCAAGTTTCTAGTTTTAAGACCTTTTAGCAAAAAAAAATCAGAAAATTCGAAACCATATAAAGTTTCAATTTGATCTATCAAATGGTTTTTTTTTTCAAGCAGTCAAATTTTTGAAAAAAATTGAAGAATCATGTTTATTCCCCCCTTTATGTAGTGTATCAGGTTATATTTTAATGGCAACATTAAAATAAAGAAATGGAGGCCAAGGATCGAGTCCAGAAGTCAACAACGCTGAGCCGCAAGTAGAAGCCACAAAATGGCGTCGTGCGGTGAAACACCGGCATCTCGCGTGAAGGACGGTAAAGCAGAATATATTTTGCTGATCTCAACCACTGACTGTGAGAGAACCAGTTGGTCGCAGCAGCAGCATCAGTGGAAAGAAAAACGAGGACACGTAGGACGAGATCCACGAGGTTTGGAATGCCCAATGGGATTTGAAAGTCGCAGGGATGCATCAGCGGGAAAAAGAGAGTCGGGTGGTGCGTAAGAAGGGGTTAATGCTTCTCGGGGCTGGGGCCAGCGTGGAGAAATCGCGTCCAACGAGATAGAAGATTAGCTCTTCGAGCTCGAACGCCCAAGGGGGGACCGTCCTTGGCATTTTATGTGTCTGGCAGTCGAAAAGCGCGTGTATCACCGGGGATTTCGAACATTGGCTTGATGGCTCACTAGCGCCCGAGAGCTTTACCGGTTCTCAACGTTTTTTCCCCACCAGGATAGATATATATATATGAATTCCTGGACGGAATAAACACCCCGAGAAAGTATCCAGACTGGACGAGACTACGTGAGGGACCCTTTTTTCGACAAGTACATCGTTCCAAGATATCCGGGCTTAACTCGACGCCATTTTGCATACCCGATGATACGAGGACCCTTAAACCAACGAGGGGTGGAAACAAAGTCCGACACTGCCAAAATGTCGCAACGGTAACGCTTCATTCAGATTCAATGTCTCGTAATGGAAAACGTCTGCTAGTCTCGCGATCGTACGAGCCATTCGTTTCGTATCAACTTTTAGTGCAACTTTCTTCGTCGAAAATAATGTTTTACTCGAATCATTTGGCATCGGACTCTCGTCGGTGAAGTTTTTCGAGTATTAGGATACTTTGATGCGTCAAAATTTTGTTCCTTTATATTATCAAAAACATTTTTGGGGCTCAAGTCTTATTTTTTCTTATTACCATTATTTTTTTAGCTGTTTTCGCTCTTTCTCATGCACAAATTTGTCGTCGACGAAAACTCTGCACCATGAAAAAAAGGTGGTGAAAAAAGTGACGACATTTTCAAGATCCTTGAGACATTTGTGTATTATTGTTATGCGAACAATAATTTAGCAATTTGGACATTAACTTTTTAAACTTTTTTAGATATCATACAATATTATTGCTATGGTCTATTATATTAGTAATATTATTCAACCATGTTTTGATTTCCTGTTAGTTTAGTTAAGTGAATTTGCAATGGTGAACTTTCCGTAAAACTCGATTCTAGAGGGTTAAATAAAAAAGAAATCAAGAATAAATTAACCAATATTGGCGGAATTGACCATGAAAAAATAATTCTGCACCATGAAAAATGTATGGTGAATAAAGTTATGACATATTTTAGATCCTTGAGACATTTGTGTATTGTTATGCGAACAATAATTTGGCAATTTGAACATTATGAACGGTCAACTTTTTAAACTGTTCTGGATATAATACAATATTATTGTTATGGTCTATTATATTAATAACATTATTCACCCATGTTTTTATTTCTGGTTAACTTAGTCAAGTGAATTTGCAACCATAAATTTTTTTGTAAAATTTGGGTCTGGAGGGTTGAATAAAAACGAAATCGAGAATAAATTAACCAATATTGGCGAAATTGACTATGAAAAAATAATTCTGCACCATGAAAAATGTATGGTGAATAAAGTTATGACATATTTCAGATCCTTGAGACATTTGTGTATTGTTATGCGAACAATAATTCAGCAATCTGAACAATATGAACGGTCAACTTTTTGAGGATGTTGAGTCCCAAATCGCAAATGATGAGAAAATTCTGAAAATTTTGCATGTTTTTGGATGAATTATTTGAGAGGTCGTGTAAAAATTTCACGCCGATTAGGAAGCTCGTAATCGAACAATTAACATTAACACATTAAATTAAATTAAATGCAGTCTTATGGAAACTGACATAACTTTGCGATAATTTTTTTGACCTCTCAATTTTTTAATATCTACACTATATTGAAAGCCACGGAAACAGAACGAAGTTTATTGATAAATAAATTTGTTCAAAAAATTGTTCTTAATAAAATGTTAATATTTTAATAACGAACTTCCCAATCGTCGTAAAATTTTTACGCGACCTCTTAAATACTTCATACAAAAACATACCAAATTTTAAGAATTTTCTCATGATTTTTCATTTTAACCCTTAAGGAGGTTGAAGCAATGATGATAGAATTCTGAAAATTTAATATGTTTTTCCATGAAGTATTCAGGAGGTCGTGTAAAAATTTCACGACGATTAAGAAGCCATTTATTGAACAATTAACATTAAAAGATTTCATAGGCACTCAACATCCTCAAACTGTTCTGGATATCATACAATATTATTGTTATGGTCTATTATATTAATAATATTATTCAACCATGTTTTGATTTCCGTTTAACTTAGTCAAGTGAATTGGCAACGGTAAATTTTTCGTAAAATTCGGTTCTAGAGGGTTGAATAAAAAAAGAATCAAGAATAAATTAACAAATATTGGCGGAATGGACAAAAAAAATTTTTCCCTTTTTATCGTTGAATTAAACATTTAGACTTTCAAGTGCATCTTTTTTGAAAGCACTAGAAAAATCCAGAATATTTTAAAATTTCCAAGACTATTACTATTATTAGTTCATTCACTATTCAAGACTACACGGAAAAAAATGATCAGTGATAACTGCTGAGATTCCCATTAATTTTTACAATTTTCCCCATCAACAGCGCCTCCTGGAAGGGCAAACACTGAAATTTGCATATTTCTTTAATACAATATACAGATGTCACATATGACATAGTACATGCCCATCGGACGAATTTTTACAGTGTGGAACAGTAAAATGTACACTACGTGAAAAGTTATATTTCTGTTGTATCCGGTGAACTTTTTACACATTTCACATTGTAAAAATTATCCAGGGCCCGTAAAAAAATTATAGTGTACATTGTAAAAATTTAAAAGAACGTAGTATATTTTGCGGTACTTTTGTTATTTTTCACTGAAAATACTGCAATTTCTAAAATAAATTATAGTGTATTAAAACGTTTCGATATTTGAATAAATTCTTATTCAAATATTGCATTAAACCGATATTTATCCTCGCTCAGGCTCATAGCTACGAGGACTTGTACTTGACTAATTAATCGTGAGATCAATTAATGAAGGGAATTTAGTTTAACCTCGCACCCATAAAGAGCACGAGGGTCACTGAAATGCAATGGTGATCTGTTAAGAAAATGTAGTCTTCAGTCCATAGGACTGCTCGACCACAGAACGCGGGTGATGTTCCAACAATTGTATGTCAATTGAGGACGCCGATGTTGGTAATACATCGGACCTTATAGGTGCTCGGTGGCTCTCTCGCTGGCGCGAGAGGGCGCGCCGTCCGACGCTATCTAGCGGATCTCGGGCGAAATGCAGAGATCGTGGCACGCCGCAGGTCGTCCCGTTACAGTGCCACACTGTAAAAATTGAAATTGACGTTGCATATTTTGCGGCGCGCATTTTATTCTTCACTGGGAACACTGCAATTTCTATTTATGTGCTTTGAACATTCTACAGAGACTATTGTAAATTTTACAGTTTAAACACAGTGAATGTCGTCGTTTCTGCTTGTTATTTCTACTTTATCATTTTTTTGCGGTGCACATTGCATTTTTTACAGTGTAAATAAGCATTTATAATGGTTTGAAAAGTAGAAACTACATTAAATCCATTAATTGATAATGGATTTCCAGTAAAACGCCTGAATTACAGTTCTGAACCGTATATTCTGCATTGAATTCAGTAATTTTTTAAATATTACACATGAATTGTCACTGATCATTTTTTTCCGTGTATTACCTACATAAATTTCAATGGGGGGAAGTTAATCGTGCCTGCATGTGTGTGATGAAAATTACAAAAAATCTACGAAAAATCGTTCTCCTTCTCGCGCGCATTAACAAACCTTTCTCTTTTCAAATCCTCGAAACTCGCCAATTTGTCACTCATCAATCCAGCTCTGTCAGCGACAGACTGTCAGTGACAGAACCTCCGGTGGTGGAGTCGCGCTCCCTCTTTTCATTTTCACGAGAGCCGTAACAAACGAGACTCGCGATAAACTCGACGTGTGACGTTATTCGTCTGATATAAATCCCACCAGAAAAAGCGGAGGAATAAAAACGACAAAATCACGCATGAAAAGAATAAAAGAAAACCCAAGAGTCGAGTATATAATGCAAATTCGAGGAGAAATTGCGACCATAACGTGGATCTGTAAGTTAAAAAGAAAAAAATATTATATTCTCGAGCCGGCAATGATTCCAGTTGTTTTCCCATATTCCAGTCGATCGATCTTTGTCCCGTGACAAATATGAGAGTGAAAAAAAAAAACATTCCTCCTCGCGCGAATGGTGGAGGGAAGGAAAAAAAAAATGCGCGGTGGAGGAACATAAAATTAAGCAAAGTTAAAAATTGCACGTCCTGTCGTGCGGGTGATGATCCCCTTCGTCTAATTCCCGCTTTCCGTGATCGCTTACAATTTTTCCACGAGCACAGCCGCGAAAGAGCCGCTCGTGCGCTTTTTCCACGGCCATTGGGATGGGAGTTTAATGCCGCGTCTACCTATATGCGACGTGTATGAGTTTTCTCGCGGTCTCCGTACTATAAAGCGGCGCGGATGATATATCGCCGGTTAATGCGAGCGTCGCGACGCCCCTCGGCCCCGCGGGACAAGGACAGAGTACGCGAAAGCTCAGCAGCAAAAGGGCGAAAATCGACTGAATTAAGGCGGTTGATAACGCGAGTTGGGCGCTTACCGACTTACCGAGAATTTCTATATGCAGGATGAAAAAAAAAAAATTGGAAAATTGCTGGCTTGTGTTTTTTTATATTCCTTAATATACATATGCGTGTGTGTGTGGATATGAATATATGCTGGGGTCTTGTACATGTGCATTCGCACGATTAAAAAAATCTTGCAAATTAAAAATTCGCAGAAATATTTTTTTTATTTACGAAACTCCGCTTTAGAATTTTTTTTTTCCGGAGAAATTTATTCAAGAGATTGATATAATGAATATGAATATGGGGCATTCCACGTCGAATCACGCGGTCATCGGCCTGACCCTCTCGGATTTTGATGCCCAAATGAATTGTGGGTTTCGCTTGGCCCAAAATATGACCTCAAGTTTTTAGACATTTTTATTTCATTTTTTAGGGGTTGCCCGAGCTAAAACATTATTAAATTGAGGGAAAATATTGAGAGGAGCCTTTTTCAAATTAATGAAATTTTTTCATAGAAACTAGGGCCCGAGACAGATATTTTCGTCATAGTTCGATAATGAGGCAAAAATAATTTCTATTTTTTTTTGTCATTGTCATTTAACTCTTAAACCAAGACAAAAAAATCCAGTTTCACTAGAAAAATATTTTTCTTATTGTTATTCTCACTACAAGAAACAATCAATATAAGAATTTATAAAAAAAAAAATTTGATACAAAAAAATAGTAATACTTTTTGGCCCATTATCGAATAATGACGAAAATATGTGTTTTGGGCCCTAGTTTCTGTGAGAAAAATTTAATTAATTTAAAAAAAGCCCCTCTTTATGTTTTCCCTCAATTTAATGATTTTTTAGCTCAGGCATCCCCTAAAAAATGAAATAAAAATTTCTAAAAATTTGAGATCATATTTTGAGCCAAACAAAACCCACAATGCATTGGACATCAAAATCCGAGGCGGTCAGGCCGATGACCGCATGATTTGAAGTGGAATGCCCCATTTATATACAGCTCATATCCTCTTTTGTACAATATTAAAAAGTTTGCGATGGATCTTAACAAAAATGAAATCAGTTTGAATTGCCTTGAAACTTTATGAGAAAGTGGCTTAGAATTTTTTTATTTTTTTCCGGCTATTCGGATTAAGATTTTGATCAATGTAGAATCGATTGACAGTTTTTTAAAGAATAATTAAATCAAAAAATTAAAAATGGAAAATTAATTAATTATTTTTTGCTAATTTTTCAGAAACTAAATATTGAAATTTCAAATGCTGATAATTCTGCTTTAGATTGACCGATTCGAAATTTTTTTTTGAACAATAAATTTTAAAATCGACGAAGAAAATGAAACAAGCTGTACATTGAAAAATTTTCTAAAATCGTTGATCGATCTTAAAGAATCTACGAAAAATTGAAATTGATCGATAGCGAATAAATAAAACGGTATTTCCAAGGTTCAACGATTAGAAAGTCAATTAATACAAGTAAAAGGCGAAATTATGATAGAACGAAAAAAACAACCATTACAGTGAACAGATTTGACTTTTCCAAAAATGTAAAAAATAATAATTAGCAACTTGAGAGGAAGAAACTCTGGCAAAATTTTATTTATTATCGACCTGTTCGGATAAAAATGTTAATCGACAATGAAATAATTGTTTCAAAATAATGGAGGAAAATATTTAATAATTACAAATTTTAAAAGTTTCCAATAAAAATAACCTGATAAAATTTTCAATCATTATCCGACTGTTCAGACTGTTTTCAAGAATAATTTTCAAAAAATCAAAGAAACGCTGCAAAAAAGTTTAAAATTGAGAAATATAAAAACTTCAAACTACCAAAAATTGCTACGTTTCGTGAAATTTAAATAAAAATAAATCATCAATGATCCGTGAAATTTCTCTGCTTTTTCGGGCCATAAAATTTCTTTTACGTGACCACAATAAACGATTTCAGCTTGTGGCGAGAATCCGTGTAATTTATGATTTCTCGAGCCGAGGAACAGAGGCTTATGATATTATTGGCTATATATATATATATACCGCGAACGGATTTAACGCTTTACGATAAAAACGGTTAAATTTATCACGACTCGATTCGCGAGCGGTGTTAAACGATTAGCCACGTCGAGATAATGTGATAACCTCTCTCTCACACGCACATAGTCAGCGGTTAAAAAAAAAAAAAAAAGAAAAATCGGTGAGCTCGAGGATTGGTGCTGAATTAAATTTAGCGGTACGCTCGCACGGATTACCGCGGGACGGAAGTAAAGATGGGAAAGAGCAGCGGGGAAAAAAGAACGGAAACGAAAGAAGCAAACGAACGTGGAAAAGTATAGCGCGAGAAAGGGCGGTTGGAGGGGGAAAGGGTATACGAGACTCTGGCGGTCGTCGGATGAAGCTCCGGACAAAATTAGTTTTTCTTAATTGGCGGAAGCCGCGAGAATCCTCTCGCGCCCCCCAACCCCGCGATATTCGATCGTACGTTCGTATAATTGGAAATCGTAAACTGGAATCTCGACCACCGCCATTCTGTCCTGTTCTCCGTTACATATATGTTTTTACCTTTTTTTTTTATGCTGGGAAAACAAAATTTCCGCTATTTTTTTTACATGGCTAGATATGTTTTGCTCTGGAAACTATGAAAGCTGGTTGGAATTTTTCAAAGTTATCGTATGAGGGTGAGAGAGAGAGAGAGAGAGAGAGAGAGAGAGAGAGAGAGAGAGAGAGAGAGTGCATTTTTTATCGCTGACCCAATCGAAATTGGACACTGAAAGAAATTTTATTGCAATATTTGGTTGCAATAAAATTTCTTTCAGTGGATGTTGGTCATTTTTTCCTTCGGATCACACGATTCAACGTGTGCAATCGATGTGTGTGTCTGTGTGATTAATCTAATCGTGCGATTTTTTAAAGTCAAATATTTCGATTTTTCCAAAGTTTAACCGAAGAAAAGGTAAATCGCAACAAGCATCAAAATATTAACATCATAATTACGACGAATCCAAAGTTTTATCGAAACGACGGGATTGTTTTTATAGCTTAATCGATTTCTTTTTTTCATTTAATAATAAATTATTCACTAATCAATCAATAATAATTTAACAATTCATCAAGCAATTAATTCGATAATTTGTTGATAATTGCATAATCAATTAAATAATTAATAATTCAATAATTAATTGATTAATTCAATAAATCATTAATTTCTGATTAAATTGTCCAATTTCCTGAAAACATTTTTTGGCAAAAAAAAACAACAAGATCATGTATGATCAAGATTTTACATCTCTGTAAAACCGATTTTGCAACAAAAAAAATCGTGGGGTCGATATTGACCCCTGCAGTCGTACATTGGAAGATCATAAAATAGCCAAACAATTTCAAAGTGAAAATAAAACATAATTGCTTTTTGAAAACTCACGTTTTACGATGCCCCTTTCACAATCCTGGAAGATACCGCGCAAGAAACAAGAAAGCCGATACAGGAAACGATGACCTTGAAAAAATATTTCGTCTACGGGATAACGTGGGATTGCAGTTGACGCTCCTCGCCACGGAGCGCTCGATATTTCACATAAATCACACGCAACACACATTTTACACAAAACCGCCGCGTAACCCCACATAAGTCGGAAAAGTTGAAAATCCGGCATCATGATGAAAACTGCGATTCGACAATGGGTGAATATTCCCACTTATCGATTTTCATACAACAAATCACAACGCGAAAAAACTAGAGAAAAACGGCCGTCACGTTTAAATTATGAAGTCTTTTCAGCCGATGGATAACGCCGCGTTAAGCCCGACTCGAAATTTCACAAAATTTGCCCGACACTTGCAAGAATATCACTGTCAAAGGGTATAAAAAACCGTTACTAATTCTCACGGGCACGTTGACTTTTCAACGATAAAATTTTAGGAAAAAAACGTTTTGAACAAAACCGCTACATAATTCCAAATAAACCCAAGAAATCCCGAATCCCACAACATTGCAAAAAATCCGATTCCCCCGTGAAATTATTGACTTTGGTACGAAAAATCACGGCCCGAAAAAAGCGAACAATCGTACTACAACAATGGCCGCCGCGTCAGTGAAATAAAATTTTGGTTACCTCGATAAACGGACGAACGCGCGGACTCTCGAAAACAGTACGCGTCGCGTTTGAAAAAATGTTTACTCACTGTACGAGGATTGTCGCGATCCTCATCGATGCGTTTGGCTTCAAGGAGCGAAATGCTGAGTAAATATCGTATTAATTAAAGATCGCGGTAGCATTTCGTCACCAAGTATTTTGTATTTGATGTGAAAAGAAATGATGAAGATAAACGCGTGGGAGCCACGAGGGAGAAGCGTCGTGCCGGTGCGATGGCGCGCGAGCGAGTGTGTGATCGAGAGAGAGAGAGGAGTAAGGGCGGCGCATGCGCCCCCTTTTCTCGCTCGTGCCGCGCGGTCCTGAGCGCTGTACGCCCGTATGCTTCTTTGTTTCCCCACCGCCGCGCGCGGGTAGCAGTTTAGTCGGAGAGAGAGAGAGACAGAAAAAGAGAAAGAGAAAGAGAGATAACGAGCGGCCGAGATCCCGCAGTGAGCGTATATATTCTTCTCTCTCGCACCCGCCCTTCCCTGAATGATCAAGGCAAGCGGTAAATAAAGCTCCTTGTATGGTAATTCTCGGAATCTTTCGAACGTTATTTTTTCGCGAGAGAGAGCCCCTCGTCGACACGTCTCCCTATACTATACTATACTATACTATACTATACTATACTATACTAGTCGCTTGCCCTTGATTCTTTTCGAGCATCACTTTCAGTGTGTAACGAAAAATAAACGAGCAATCTTGCGAAATTTATTCCGGTTTCGAGTGTTGAAAATATAACCTCGGCAATATTCGGACGAGATGTCTCGCATTGAATATTGAAAGTAATTTGTTTTAATGAACTTTTGATCGGTTCTACGTGATAGAAAAATCATTTCTTTCCCTCATGCGGACGTTCGAGATGGATTATACGCGTTTTTGTTGAATAAAATTTATGGAGTCTCACCTCGATCCGCGAACGATCGAACGAACACGCGGGGGAAAGGGGAAGGATCGCCATGATGATGATGATTGTGGTACTATTACGCCGGTTCCCGAAAGTAGTGCCGACTGACAGTTACGATTTTTGCCACCCGCGTCACCCCCTTCGCCCGCTTCACCAGCGCATCGCCCACGTCTCTCTCATTAGCATCGTGGTCAAACGATCGCCGCGTGTTCTTCAGAGTAATCCTTGTTTATCTAACAGGCATCGCGATGATCCCATCCCAGTGACTGTAGGAAAATGATCTCTCGTAACCGTAGAATCGACCCTCGCAATTATTTTTCTATATTTCTTCGTAATACATCGTCAAACCTCAAAATGCATCTCTGCGACAAATTTTCTCGCGTTGCACACAAAGAATGGCGGCCATGTTTTTTCGTGATGGAGTTTTTCGGCCATGTTTTTCCATTACTGTATGCAATTTTCTCGCGCTTGGAATCGAGTTGGAGGGGAAAGAATAAAAGATACGTGAGTTATACGATGAGACTTTTTTCACAATTCTGATCAATGGTTTTTGCCGCTCAATAAGAAAAATACATTTTTGCAAATTTTTTACTTTCTATTGCGTGAATATTATTTTCATTTGTTTTCTTACGTTCCTCGCGTAACATCATTTCTCGTGCGAAAGTTTCGAAGCACGAATACTTTTTTTGTTTTTTCTTTGTAAGAGGGTCGATCTACTGGTTTATTTAAGTTTTTCGCGGTTCGATCATGTGCGTATTTTTCTTTGACGTCTCGCGATGAGACAATTCGAAAATAACCGAAATCTCCGTCGGTAATAAATTTTTGTGATTAACTGATTGTCGGTAATAAATCTTGTGACTCACCGATTGTCATTCGTAGTGAAAAAATGTCCTGCGGTAAAGAAAATAGAATCTGTGTGAAAGAAAAATTGAACGGAAAATTGAGAGCTTAGAAAATTCAATTCCTTCAAGTCTGCCTCGTTTTTCACGTCTGTTTTTTGACCGGGAAATATCGGTGGTGAAGACATCGTGTTTCTCGCGTTAAATAATACACTCGGGTAATATTTTTTTGCTTTCGGCGCTTCTTAATCAGTAAAAATAATAAACCGGAAGTGAAGTGCGAGAAAAAAAAATGTGCGCGTGATTCGAGGAGCTGCGAAATTCCGGTCGAAATTCCACGATGACCAACTTCCGGTCCACTGAAGACAAATCACAATCAACCATCGCTGTCACATCCTCGGTCTGCCTTCGGAAAGGGATCTCTGAGGTTTGCACATCGATTGAAAAAATATTAAGGCGAAAGAGTGAGTAGCTTGCTAATATTTTAAGACTCATTTGCATTTTTTTTTGCAATTTCGACAACTGCTGTTCAACATTAATCCTATTTCAATGTATTTGTTGTATTTTTTCATTTTTTTTTACTTTATGTCACATGCAATTTTTCAGATGATTGTTTTTTTGTACACTGTTGGCCAAAAGTTTGTAAACCCTCGCCCCGATTCCACGCCACACAAAAAGTTTCACTGCTCTTTTAAAAATGAAGATATTTCGATTCGCCAAGTGGCGTTTTGAAGGGGACATATTCAGCTTCATTTCGCTTTTTTCAAAAAAATTTTGCGATTTTTTTTTAAACCGACACGTTCTTTGCAAGATGGTCGTTTTTCGACTTTTTTTTTTGGCATTGTAATTTTGGCGCACGGCCCATGGAAAATTTGTTTGACTGCTTTTCCCATGAAAAACCTGTGGCGGGGAGTATTAGCTTGAATTTCGTTTTTTTAAAGTTTCGTACGATTTTTTTTTCGCAAAAAATGACCATATTCATAAAATGTAGCGTAACTCTAAAACTACTGGGTTTTCGTGAAATCACTAAGAGTGTAAAAAGTTGCATACAATTATTCTGGATTCAATGAAATTTTTTCAGAATTTTTTTGGAAATTTTTTTTTTTCGAAATTTTTCCTGTCAACGAGATATTTTTTAAATCTTAAACAATCGAGTCTCTTACCTCATCTACACGGGTTTTTCGATGAAAAAGCCATGTAGATGAGATTTTTCAATGAAAAAGCCGTGTAGATGAGGTAAGAGACCCGATTGTTTAAGATAAAAAAATATCTCGTTTACAGGAAAAATTAGAAAAAAAAAAATGGAAAAATCTGAAAAAATTTCATTGAATCCAATGATGATTGTATGCAACTTTTTACCCTCTTAGTGATATCGCGAAAACCCAGTAGTTTTAGAGTTACGCTAAATTTTATGGATATGGACGTTTTTGGCGAAAAATTGAATATTTTTGCGAACAAAAATTACACAAAACTTGTTTAAAAACGAAATTGAAGCTAATACTCTCCGCCACAAGTTTTTGATGGGAAAAACAGTAAAAAAAAAAATTCCATGGGTCGAGCGCCAAAATTACAATGCCAAAAAAAAACCGATAAACGACCATTTTTCAAAAAGCGGTACCGGGTTAAAAAAAATCGCAAAATTTTTTTAGAAAAAGTGAAATGAAGCTGAATATGTCCTCTTTGAAACGCCGCTTGGCGAATTGAAATATCTTTTTTTTTTTAAGAGCAGTGAAACTTTTTGTGCGTCGTGGAATTGGGGCGAGTGTTTCCAAACTTTTGGCCAGAAGTGTATGTTTACGAATATTTTTATTTTCCGTCATTTTTTCTGTGCTGCAATCAATTACAATACCCGAGACTCTTCATATAATCGCTTGGAACTAAATATTGTCTATGGTGAAATTTGTAGTCTTTATTTGCGTTTCCGATAAAATTTTTGTCAAAATTTTATCAGTCTTATGAACTCGATCTATTTCTTAAAAAAAAGAATATAAGGAAATTTCTTCAAGAAGAAAACAAATTTCTTTTTGCTGTCGAATTTACCAGATCTTCCTGCAAATTAGATTCAGAAAAAAAATCCCCTCAAAGGAGCGTTTGGGGTTTGGGACTGAAATAAAATTCTCTAATAAATAAAATATGTACAATTTCTGATTATTCAAAAAAATCCCAGAGCTCAAAAATTGTTGAAACAATTTCAGGGCCGAAATTTTCTTATCGAAGCTCACCAAAATGGGTGCTAATTTTTTTTTTCAACTCACAACTCAGGACTGTCCTACTTTTTCGCAGAATGTACAAAATTGGTGAGCCAATTTTAGTTTTCACCCCAGAGTTTTTTCCGGCCGCTTAAATTTTTCAAAATAACCGTTCTTGGAAAAAAAAGTTCGTTATTTTTCACCGAATTCTGCCGTCGCTTGACAGTAAAAAAAAAATTTCCTAGATCTTGTCTTTTTTGCTTTATTCTGCATCACGAAATATATTTTTCAAGTTTCTCCTCGAATCGAGCGAAGCGTCGCCTTTTTTTCTCGTACGCTCGAGGAAGAAAAAAAAATTGTTTTGCACGGCTCGGCTTACCAGTCGCAGAGAGTCTGCGGCGAAGAAATTTCGAGTGGAATTGGACGCGGACAACAGAGGTCAAACGAGCTCGCGCGAATTTTTCCTGTTTTTTTTTCTCCTCGGCCTTTTTACATTTATATTTCTTTTATTTTCTTTAACGACTATATCTTCCTTTCCTCTTTGCCTCTTTCGCTACTTTACTCGTACTTAATTCGAGAAACCTTCTTATTACTCGACTATATCCATTCTCCGATACTTCTATTCGACTTATTTTCGCATTATCTCTGCATACATATCCTGCAGAACTTGAAGCCAAATCGCGTATACCGCTTATACTCGGCATGTACGATCGATAGGAAATTATCGAAAAGGCACTATCGAGGAATTAAAAAAAAAAAAAAAAAAAACAATTATTTCCACGAATAAAATAAGCTCTTCTCGAGTAATTTTGTTGAAATAAAAAATAATACAAAAAAACAATAAAATAAGGAATAATACAAGATATTCAAGCAACGTATGTTACAAAAATAGCACAAATAAAAATAAATAAATGATCAATAGTAAAACCACAATTTGAAAAAAAATTCCAATTAATATGAAAGTACAAAAAAGCAAGAGAAATTCCACTAGACTGATAATTTATTCATGATTCGAGTGTATTGAGAACAAAAAATGTTGTTTAAGTACATAAGAGGAAATTAATTAATGAAACAGAGTTGGGCGGTACTTGAAAGTACTCGGTACTTGCAAGTACTTGAAATACAGTATTCGCAAGTACAAGGTACTTGAAAGTACTTCAAGTATTGTACTTACATTTTTCAAGTACTTCCTGTACTTGAAGTATTGAACTTGACAATTTCAAGTACTTCACTGTACTTGAAGTACTTTTTTCAAGTACAAGTTTTTGAATGTGTCTTGCTGATGGTTGCATGTGCAAAGCCTTTGAATATGGGTCATTCCATGTCAAATCGACCAATATTCGGAATCGACCCCTTTCAATTTCGATGAAATTTGGTCAGAAGTTTTCTTTTATCATAAAACGAAGTTCTAACAAAGGAAAAAAATTATTTTTTTTTTGAAAATTCAAAATATCACTCTTTTTTTCAAGTTTATTTTTTTAATATTTCGAAAATTATTATAGTTACGAAAAAATCGTCCTGGGTTTGTCTTAAAGAGTATACTTGTGGCTACGAAAAAAAAAGTATTCCGAAAAAAAATGTTGAAAAATGATGAATTTGGAGGATTTTGAATTTTTCAAAATCGTGAAAATCCACGATCAACATTAAATTTTTGGTTTTATTTTTTTATATAACACTTTGTACTGATATTAAATGACCTTGAAATTTTCAGAAATGTGTTTTTTTTTGTTTCAAAAATATGAATTTCTAAATTTTGTTAAAACTTTTTTTTTTACCTCTAAGTTAAGTGAAGTTGATCAATCATGTAATTTCGGCTGCTCAAAATTACAAAATTACATGATTGCTCAACTTGAAAAAATTCATATTTTTAAAACAAAAAAAAACACCTTCCTGAAAATTTCAGAATCTTTTAAAATCAGTACAAGGTATTATATTAGAAAAATTGAACAAAAAATTTGACGTTAATTGTGGATTTTCACGATTTAAAAAAATTGAAAAGTCTCCAAATTCATCATTTTTCAAAAAATGTTGTTGGAATATTTTTTTTTCGTAGCCTCAAGTATACTCTTCAAGACGAAACAAACAATTTTTCATAACTATCATAGTTTTCAAGATATTTAGAAAAAAAAATGAAAAATGGTTAAATTTTGAATTTTGCATAACTTTTGAAAAAAAAAATTATTATTTTTTCTTTGGTAGAACTTGGTTTTATGATAAAACAAAACTTCTGACCAAATTTAATCGAAATTGAAAATGGTCGATTCCAACTCTTGGTCGATTTGACATGGAATGACCCAAGTACCAGAATTTACGAGACGTACTCGAGAACATGAAAAGTAACTGATACTTGGTACTTGATTTTTTCAAGGACTTGTACTTCAAGGACCACCGGTACTTGATACTTCAAGTACCTACGGTACTCTGTACTTTATACTTGAGCTACTTTCAAGTACTTTGGCCAACTCTGTAATAAAAAAAGAGAAAAATATAGCATTAGAGCTGGAGCTCGATTCAATTTGAAAATATAATATTTAGTTATGTTGCAGTTATTTTAATTATTTGCTAACTGTTTTAATAATTTCAAGCGGTTCAAGCTCATTTGGCGGAAAACATTGAAATTTCGACGAATTTTTTGTGTAAATCTCTTCTTCAAAGTTGTTAAAATCAATCTTTGCCCCCTCTAAAGAACGGTTTTCCGTGGATCTTTTTTATATTTTTCATATTCAAAATTTCCATTTTTTATATTTTCGTCGAACAAAAGATTCAATAAAATATTTATCCGATAAAAAATGGCGGCAGTCCAATAAGAGCGTTTATATATTCCGTGAGAATTGTTTTTTTTTATCTACCAAGAATAAAAAAAAAATTGATCGGGATTTTTTTATATTAAATTTGGCAAAAAATTTTCGAATGGTTGAAATTTCGAGCCATTCGAAAATTTCTAAAAATCCTTGAAAACTCTGTAAATGAGAAATTTGCACGTTTCTTCTCCATATTTTTCCGTAGTTCACAAAGCTTCCTTTATGAGGAAGCCAAAAGTTACTTGTGAATGAAGCTTTGAATTGTGGGAAAAAAATGGGAAAGCAAATCGCGAATTTTTAATATGCAAGAGTTTTTTCACGTCCCCGACGTATTCTCAGATGAATCGTCATGAGGGCCAAATTTATACGCCGGAAACCAAAAGAAAAAAAGACGAAGTGCGCCGGGGATTTCACTGAATCCATTCGGAAAACTCGCAAAGCTGGGAAATTGCCCGAACGGTGTGGAGCAAAAAAAAAAAGTGAGAACAAGGGAAGCGTGAAGTTGCTATCTACTTTTCGCTCAATTTTTTTGCGTTTTTCATTTCATCCCGTCACTAGCGCCGAGATGCCCCATTATTTCCCAGCTCGTCATCGCTCTTTTTCCACCATAATTTTCTTTCGTTCATCCCTAATACGGGTTTACGGTTTGAAAAAACGACGAAACGTTTTACCGTGACGCTTCAAACTTTTTTAACGGTACAGATTTTTCCTCTTTCTCCCTTCCATTTCCTAAAAACTTTAGCTATGATTTTTTTTTTATCCACACCTGTCGTTTATATAATACACCTTTATTTATCTTTTTTCGGCTTCACGCTTCATCCTCGCACGTCGACGATGTAATTTTTTTTCAACGTAAACGAAGCAATGGAGCTTCGTTAAGGCAGTTCGAAAAAACGCATCCACGATAACACGTATCGGTTTTATGACGAATTGTTCACCGACTTCGACGAAATTTTCCCATTTTATCAAAGTCGATTTTTTTTCTCTTCAAACCTTCTTTTTTCTCTGCCATCGTTGGCACGACGTTTCTCGATCATCCCAGTCCAATATTCCTGCTCAATGGAACGGATATATCGGCGATTGAACCCCTCCAAGTTTTCGTGGAGTTTACCCATCTCTCATCCAATCGCTCGAGCGCATTTTCTCGTTTTTCACTTATTATTTCTATATATGTGTCATTCCATATCAATTCAACGACGTTTTGACGGTGACCCCTTCGATTTTTTTTATTTTTTAATATGTTAGTATACATGCAATAAGAAATATCCATGCCAATTTTCAGCTCTCTATCTTAAACCATACCGAAGTTATTGATTTTTCAAGAATATACTTAAAATAATCATAACTTCTACATTAACCAAGATATTGTAATTTGTCAAGAGGTCATTTTTTTTTGTTTTCCAATGTACTTTTTGAAAAAAAATATTAAAAATTAAGAAACATACATTTTTAATGTCTTTTTAACTGTTTTAAGCTGACAAATTGGATTTTCTTCCAATGGGACCCCTTCGATTTTTTTTCAAAAAAAATTATATCATTCTACGTAAAAAAACAAAATTTTTGAGATTTTACCGAAGAGGGGATTCAAATAACTTTTTATCGAAATTTTTTTTTCTACATTCTTCTACATTCTACAAACTTCTACATTAACCAAGATATTGTCATTTGTCAAGAGGTCATTTTTTTTGTTTTTCAATGTACTTTTTGAAAAAAAGATTAAAAATTAAGAAAAACAAATCTTTAATGTCTTTTTAACTGTTTTAAGCTAAAAAAAAATGATTTTTTTCTAATGAGACCCCTTCGATTTCTTTCAAAAAAATTATGAAATTCTACGTAAAAAAAAAACAAAATTTTTGAGATTTTACCGAAGAGGGGATTCAAATAATTCTTGTCGTAAAAATTTTGTTTCGATTTTTGTTTGTTTGTAATTGTGATCTTTTTTCCTTCTATGACTACCATAGTTGATTTTAATTATGTTAAAATAAATAATCTAACTTGCCTCACATATTTCCATTGTAAATTACAATAATTAACATGATGAATTACAATTCAAGTACGTTTTGCACTTTATTCAATTAATTTGATAAATTTTCCAATACATCGACAGTTACATTTTAAAATTTAGTTTATAGACTCTTGAGACTAATAAAAAACAACATATTAAAAATATCATATTAAAAAATAAAAAAGATCGAAGGGGTCACCGTCAAAACGTCGTTGAATTGATATGGAATACATTAGGATGCTTAAAAAAAAATGTTCTCGCAAACAGGCTTAAAAGTTTCATTTAGGTATAAAAGAAGGCCTATCAAAATGTGAGCTCTTAATATCAATATTAACATTGTCCTCATCGCACTTTTCGATATTCCTTGAGAATAACACGGCAAAAATGATTTTTACGTCTTCTGATTTTTATAACTAGCAAAAAATTTATCATACGGAAAATCTACAGACATATTTTTGTAGAGAATTGAAAGCTCTACAAAAAAGGTTCCGAGGTACTTTTTGATAAGTCCACTCGTTCAAAAGTTATTCAATGTCAAAGTTTAATTTTTCGTAAATTTGGCCGATTTTTGGATATTGGAACTATAAGTTTTATCGACAAAATGTGGATGAAATTTCATATGAAACATAAATTAAACTTTCAATAAATGTTAATCAAAAGTTTTCACTATAAAAATAGAAAAAATTAGAACGTTCTAAAAAAAGTTGTGCAGCAGAAATTAGCTCAAGAATATAATTTTTAAAAAAATTTTAAAATAAAATCGAATAAAAATGTACTGTTATGTAGTATAACAGTAAATTTGAATGTCATTTTCTTAATAGAAACGTAAAATGTTCAAGCCTACTTTTGCTGCACAATTTTCTTAAAGCGCTCTATTTTTTTTATTATTATAGTTAGAACTATTGGTTAACATTTCTCGAAAGTTTAATTTATGTTCCACATGAAATTTTATCCACATTTTGTCGATAAAACTTATAGTTCCGGTGTAATATCCAAAAATCGGCCGAATTTACGAAAAATTAAACTTTTACGTCGAATGACTTTTAAGTAACTCAGAACTTTTTTTATAGATCGTTCAATTTTCTACAAAATATGTCTGAAGATTTCCCGTATGATAAATCGTTTGCTAGTTACAAAAATCAGAAGACGTAAACATAATTTTTTCCATGTTATTCTTATGGAAAATCGAAAAGTCCGATGAAGACAATATTAATATTAAGGGCTATTCTTTAATAGGTCTTTTTTATACTTAGCTGAAAATTCTGAGCCTGCTTGCGAGAATTTTTTTTTTTTTGCATCACCCTAATATACATACGTATATTTAAATGGCTGAAGTCTTTCAGAAACTAGCACGACATTTCAGCTCGGGATCTTCGACTCGATAGAAATTTGAGAATTCGATCTTATTTAGCAAAGAGACAATCTTACGTTGAGGAAAAATTTAGAACAACTCGATGTTCAGCTTGAAATTCGAAAGCTGATTCATAATTAACATATGGAATCTCAGTAAAAAAAATATTCAAGAATATTTGACCAAATTCATTTTTTTACTGTTTGCAATGAAATTCAATGACGTTGATGAGAATCCAATCTTACGTTCAAAAAATGCTTGCTCTTGATCAAAAGTATGCTTTGTAAAAAAAGCCTTAGTCATTTGGCAGGGAAAAGTATGTTTCGATCATAAAATTATATGTATTATCTTTATTTAAAAAAATCAGCATTTGAAAAATAAAAAAGTATTATATCTGCATTAGAGTAAAAATCAGAATAACGAGAGAAATCGTGCGTTGAAAAAAAAATGAGAACAATAATTCAACTCTATTTCAATATTAGAGGCTGGTTCGTAATTAATCAGGAAGATTTCTATTGACTTTTTCGAGTTGAAATGAATAATTCACACGAAAAATCCATTTGCTTTATTGCACTGAAGAACTCATGCTTGATTGATTATTTCTAGGATACCCGGCAGACATAAATATACCATTTGGACCAATCCGGTAAAACTTCATCACAAATTCATCAAATTTCACCGATGGAATTGCACCATCTCGCTTTATCTTTGTAGTTCACCCCTCTCCATTTCCCCGGCATCGCTTTTCTTTGCCACTGCAACAGAGAGGACTCACTGTAATAACTTGACGGACTCCGATGTCTATTTTCCGATATAGCAAATGCTGCAATCTCGTTTCGAATTGTTTTTTTTTTTCGTCAAATCCCTTGGATGGCGCTCGCTTTCGAAACGCATTCGAGTGATTTAAACTTCAGCTCACTCACGATAGCTGCATCACACTCGACGTTTCGCGAAACTGTAATGGTTTCGCGCGTCCCCCGTCGTAATTTCACCGGGGATTCATGTGACACGTACGAAACGAGAGTGCCAGATCCTAAATACAAAACGCTATCCGGATAGCGTCAGCAGTGAGCAGGTCAGTTTTTCTGTTTACCACACAAACAGGATGCTTTCACAGCTGAGAAGACCTTAAGGGGTCATACGCGGTCAGAATTTTAACAAATCGATTTTTTAAATTTCAGTTTCGCAATTTTGATGTATTCAAGTATATGGGGTATTCCATGTCAAATCGACCACCTTTGAACCCGACCCCTTTCGATCTGGCTGAAATTTTGTTTTCCTTTTCTACCCAATTGAAAACGTTTTTCAGGAAATTTTCAATTTTTTTTATCCAAACCAAAAGAAGAAGGTTCTTTCAACATGACTATAACTTCTTCAAAAATTGACTAATTGGGACGTTTTTTTTTTGACAATTTTCGTTTTTGAATGTACTTCCCGAAAAAAAATACAACCAAATTTTGAGATATTAAAATCTATGAAATTTTTCACTTTTTCGAGAAAAATCATCTTTTTATTGAAGTTCACCATTAAAAATTTTTTTTTTCACTCAACAAATACTTTGCCGGAGTGGTACTTTGTGAAATAGGCCCAATTGAGAATTTTTTTTTTCAATCGTTTATAAAGAAAAAGAAGGAAAAGGATTGCCACTCCAGGTTGGGCGGTATTTTTTCCGGTATTGATCAAAGTATTTTTTGAGTGAAAAAAAAAACAAAATTAAAAATGGCGAACTTCGATAAAAAGATAATTTTTCTCGAAAAATGAAAAAATTTCATAAATTTTAATATCTTCAATTTTTTTGTATTTTTTTCAGAAAGTACATTCAAAAACGAAAATTAAAAAAAAATCTTCCTAATTCATCGACTTTTGAAGAAGTTATAGTCATTTAAAAAAAAACTTTTTCTTTTGGGTTGGATAAAAAAATTTAAAAAATTTCCTGAAAAATGTTTTTAATTGGGTAGAAAAGAAAGACAAAATTTCAGCCAGATCGAAAGAGGTCAGGTCATCTCAGGTTTAAAAGTGGTCAATTTGATATGAAATACCCCATATTGTAGGCTGTTAGAAAAAAAAATGTCTACTTATTAAGAGCAATATTTTTTACCTCTGTACGTAGGAAAATGAATTTTCTGTCGAAACTTCATTTTTTTTTAAATGGCGGTCATAAAAAAAAGTAAATTTTTCAGGATAAAAAAAGTTGCTTAAACTGGGCACCAAAGATAAAATAACAGTTCTTCCAAAAAAATCCCACGTACATCCTTAGATTATACTATGGAAAAAAATTATGCAAATTTTCAAGTCAATCCGATGAAAATTGGATGAGTAATTTGACACGCAGACCGAAAGTGTTCCTGAAACTTTGGCACCACTTACAGGAGACTATTTTTAAGTTTTTCAAGATTAATTTTTTTTTCAACTTGAATGATATATAGTTATAAGTGCCTCAAACCGATTTTGTTTCTGCCCATTTTTTCGTGAAAAAAAAATCATTAATCACTCATTAAAAAATTGCAGCCAAAGTTGTTATTTTGCCTTAAGGATCATGAGTCCCTATGAAACTTGTTAATGTTAATTGTTCAATATATAGCTTCTTAACCGACTTGAAATTTTTACACGACCTCCTGAATACTTCATGTAAAAATATACCAAATTTTCAGAATTCTATCATCATTACTTCAACCTCCTTAAGGGTTAAAATGAAAAATGATGAGAAAATTCTGAAAATTTGGTATGTTTTTGTATGAAGTATTCAAGAGGTCGTGTAAAAACTTTACGACGATTAGAAAACTCGTTGTTAGAAAATTAACATTTTGTTAAGAACAATTTTTTAAACAAATAAAAAAAATATTTATCAATAAACTTCGTTTTGTTTCCGTTGCTTTCAATATATTGTAGATATTAAAAAATTGAGCGGTCAAAAAAACTTATCGCAAAGTTAAATCAGTTTCCATAAGACTACATTTAATTCAATTTAATTTGTTAATGTTAATTGTGCGATAACGAGCTTCCTAAGCGTCGTAAAAATTTTACACGACTTCTTAAATATTTCATCCAAAAACATACCAAATTTTCAGAATTTTCTCATCATTTGCGATTAGGGACTCAACATCCTTAATGAAAACTTTATGGGGCAATAATTATGGGGTTTTCCGGGCACTTACATTTTCTTAGCAGCAGTGAAAAGTACTACAGCCGATCCAGTAATATTGGAGCATGACTGGACACTTCAGTAATGATCACTGCGTTGTCGATGAATCAATACTGACTTTTTTCCAGGCAGCAGTTAGAAATTTCGCACACACAACGCAAAACCATAGTTTGTACATGAATCATGGTCACTTGTAAAACGTTTTCCGGTTCAAAACTCAGTCGATAAATCCACGCTGGATATCTTGTAACGCGGATTGACGTTGGCTCGCCGTTTGGCGAACAGTTTTGTCAAATGTTGCATTTTCCTCTTACTCGTGATCATTTCTTGTTTCCATCTTTGTCTGTCTTCCCCTCTCTTCCCCTCTCTTTCTCTTCCCCTGGGACACAAAGTTTCCGACGCCAGTGGTAGGAACGCTTTTTACAGGATTTCGGGATTCAGGATAGAGACGCATCCTGACTGGCATCCGTTACGTATCATTTGTCCATCCGTGTTATCGTTTTCCCTCCTCTCCTTTTTTTCAATCCCTCAAATACTTTTTTTCCTCAGAGACTTCCCGTTTCCGCTAAATTCGTCACGTTCTCCGATTACGCGAACTCGGGCTTTCCGCTGGCGAAAGAGCAGCGGGAATTTCCTCTCCGAGGGCAAAAAGCGTGTCCGATAGATTTGAGCTTGCACGGATTTCTCTGATATCGAGCTTTTTTGTTCGTTAATCGTTCCACGCATCAGCGTATATCACAGTCTCGTTATTCAATTGCTCTGGAATTGCTGTACGGATTTCTACAAATAGAAATGTCTCCCCCCCCCCCGCCCCTCCAAAAGAGCAAAAAGAATCGAAAGGATTTCAATCCGCAAAAACTGACGTCGTTTATCCTCGGCATTAGTTCATCGCTTATGGAAAGAAAATATATGCAAAAATATATTCCACGCTTCCGATACGTTTTTAGATGAAAAATTTATTTTCATTATTCTTTGGAAATAATTGGAATGTAATTTATTTTTATCAAGAGGATTGCAGAGTCGATCAAAGGATATTATTCTCCGTAGTCGAGAAAATATATTTTTTTTCACGAAATAATTGCAGTTTTTTGTCTAGCATCCTCACTATTTTCTATGTTTATTATTTCGTGTTAACAAAGCATGATTTGTTGACGTAAATTGATTTAGAAAAAACAAAATTCATTAAATTTCGCAAAATCAAATTTTTTAGTCAAGATTGAAGATACTTATCTATTTTGGAAGGCCAAAAAAGCAACTTTTTTATTTTTTTCTCAGCTCCTTTATCAGGTATGTCTATTAAACTGTTTTTGTAACATTGTTCCATCCTTCGAAAATACAAAAAAAACAGTATTCTATATTTTTGTTCTTTGAATAATTTATAGAAGGCGCCATAATCGAAAATTTCTTGCCCGATAGAAGCGAAACCCATATAAATGGTCGAAGATGACGAGGAATTTCGGGATTTTTTTTCAACGCAACTACCGGACCAATCGTTTTCAATTTTGGAGGCTATTTTATTGTACATTCGAAGACCTGAAAAACATTTTTTTAAATCGAAAATAAGTATTCATCAGCAGCCTGCAACCAATCGTTGCTGAACGAATTTTTGCCGCGATGTCGAATTGCGGCAACTGTAGTTTTTTTGTTTTTAATCCGAAACAAAAAAATCAGAAACTTTTACATTCTATATGAAAGTACGCTGTCGATAAGCCAAGAAAAAGTTTCAAAAGTTGAATATTGTAATAATGGCGGCACTCAGATAAAAATGATCGAATTTTCACCGAACATTTTTATGCAAAAAATGATTTTTAAATTATTTTTTTTTAAATGGAGGTTTATCGACGAGGGTTTGCAATGATGTGTCTAAAAATATTTGGTTGAAATGAATCGGATGAATAGTTTTTTTTTATCGCTGCCGCAAATTGCGAAAATGTCGTTTCGAGAAAATCGCGTTTAAAAGTTAATCAGAATCTCTGGTACCTTAAAAAAAAATTTCTACTCTTTGAATGTACAATAAAATAGCCTCCAAAGTTGGAAATGATAAGTCCAGTAGTTGCGTTGGAAAAAAATCCCGAAATTCCTCGTCGCCTTCGACCATTTATATGGGTTTCCCCCCTTTCTCAGGATTGGCAAATCTGCAACAAAAAAATAAAACATTTCAAAGAGGAATGTTTCTTACACAACAATTTACCACCGTTGATGAAAAAACGATTTTAAAAAATGGCGGATGTTTGAAATGAAAATGAAATATTGAATTTTTCACAATTTATTTCAAACATTAGCCATTTTTTATCGATTTTTCATTAACGGTGGTAAATTGTTATGTAAGAAATTTTCCTTTTTAAAATGCTTTTTCATTTTTTTTTTCAGACTTGCCAATTCTGAGATTAACTGTCGGTCATGGGACAGGACATTTTCGAAGACTCGACTTTGGCGCCTTCTATAAATTATTCAAAGAATCAAAATAAAAAATCATCACTTTTATAGCCATATCTGTTAAAGAAGCTGAGATTTTTTTTTTAAATTTGCTTTCTTTGGTCTTTAAAGTAGACTAGAGTAATAAACGAATTGACGCTAATAGTTTGAGAGTATAAAATTAATAAATTTTTAATATAGTTTGAAAGAATAAAATTAATAAATTTTCTCGATAACATTTTTTCGAAATCCATGGCTCAAAATGATTATTTGATTATTTTAAATTAATAATAAACTTGAGCTGCATGATCGAATAATTATGAAAGTCAAAGCAGTCACATTTATATTGCCAAAATTAAGAAATAATTATAAATAAAAACTTTCGATTTTATTGAAAAACTAATTTGTCAGCAAATGCATTTTTTTGCTGAATAATATTCGCCTACGATTCGAGTTATTTTGATTATACTCACCTAAAATTGTCGAAAAAAAATTTCACAAAAGACGAAAAATATTTGTCATTGGGTCAATCGGATTGAAGTAAAGTAAAAATGTCTGTGTCACAGAGAGTGCAACAATCGTGATTTCCCAATAGAAATATATTTGGACAGGTTTATCGAAAAAAAGCTTTCGTTGATCATAGCCCTATAAATAAATCTTCAATTCTATGCTCTCGAACTGTACGTACAACTTTTCATCAGTGATCGAAATCCATTTTGCTCGCGGTGGGAAAAACGATTGGAGGTTCTGAAATGGCCAAAAGAGTGCTGAAATAGAAAGAGGGACGAAAATAGTGAAAGAGGGAGAGAGGGAGATGGAAGGAGAGTGGATGGACCATTCGTACGTGCACGGTAATAAAACGTCTGCCATACTTTTTTGCCCCACTCTTTCCTTCTCTATATCTCGTTTCACTGTTATTCCAAGGATCTCTGTGTTGCCACACACGTAAAATTCGAATCGTTTTTTTTCGCACAGGCATAGAATGCCGCATAGGTATTTTATCAGGCGATCCTCGTTTTATACCGCGTTTGCTCTTGTTTTTTTTTTTTTCGTTCTCGCAGAGTTTGCCGAATACTTCAACCGACCTGAAACTTCCGGATGCCTCCACGCTCTCAAATGTACTTACGAACAGATCCAGTCCCATCTCCCTCTGCGATTGATCCAGTTGGCTATATCTCCCTATTTTTCTCTTTCTCTCCCTTTCTCTCTCTCTCCGAGCTTGTGAAAGATTCAGGAATTCGCGCATCGAATCCCGGTGAGTCGCGCTTATTATTTAACGCTCTTTTTTTCCGTGCCTTTCCGCTCGTTGAGAAAAATTGCAGCAGTCAAAAAGCCACCGAAACGATGGAAGATAAATTTATGTACGTGGTGCTGCCGAAATTTTCACGATGGCGGTGCCGATTGAAAATCATAAAAATCCTCTTCTCAGCATGGAATCGAAAGCTAGGTTCTTATATGACGATCTAATGGGGTCACGTTCACTTATAAACGAGAAAGATTCGATTTTTCGTAAATTTTTTACTCGCAAATCAACTAATGTTTCGTTTCAATTTGATAGAAATTCAATTACTTTAAATTATTATTATCTTTGTGTTGAAAATTCATAATCGGGTTGAATTATCGGAGAAAAATGGTACCGCAGTTTGCATTGTTAGAATACAGAGAAAACGAGCTTTAAAAAAATTATTTTGAGTATATGACTCAGAGGTGCCAGTGAGTCACTATTGTCACTATTGGTCACTATTTTAAAATCATGTCACTTTTCTCACTACTTTCGAAATTTGGTCACTTTTGTCACCATTTCAGAGCTCAGAAATGGTTAGAATAGAGGTGCCGCTTAGAATAGGGGACAAATTTCGAAAAATCGTCAGAATCGGATGAACAAAGCGGCGTTTTGATGCTTCAACGATTGCGAAGAGAATGAGCGCAGTCTAGAGCCAAAATTTTGAGTAGAAAACAAATTACACCCATTTTAATGGACGTATTCAATTTTTGTCAAAATGCAAAAAAAAAAAATTTTATTCCTTCATTTGAAACCTTATATTGATGTATTTTGTCCCCCTGAATACGAATCTACTAATAATTTTCTCAAAAAATCAGAAATTTTATGAATTTTCATCAAAAACGTTTTTGCTAAATTTTAGCCCCATTCTGCAAAACCTCAAATTCGTGAAATTTTAAACGCCTCTATAACTTATTTAGATGAAAAAGTCACTATCATGTCACTATTTCCGTGAAAGATCAGTCATTTTTCTACTATTTTTGACCCTCTGAAACGCTGGCAACTCTGGCATAACTTCATAGATTTAGGCTCTTATAGTTACTAAAAAAAGGAGCTAAAAAAATTTTAAACACCTGAAAACCACCCTTAGGAAGGGGTGAATATTAAAATCAAAACATTTCGTAATGTTCAGGAATTTCCATTTTTTTATTATCCTGTAGGTATTTTTATAACAAAAAAAAAAAGATTGTGGAATACTATGAGCTTTTCCAAAAAACAAGAATGAAATATCGAAAATTAAGAAAGTAACGCCGTTTAGAAAATGGTGTTTCGACTCTAGCAATATTTTTAACCATTAAAGAGTTGTTAAAGTAAACAAAATTTCAATCGATAGAAAAAAATATTCATATCGAACATTCTGTATAGAAATTTACCGAGCTAGAACTGTACCGAATGATTGTCTGTGCCGTGATAATTGATACACCGACGGAAAAGTGTATTGTTCGAGACTCGCAGCCCCCAAACACCTTACTCGAAATTTGCATTATGCAGTTTCAACCATCTGGTGAAATTTTGTCACAAGCACGTCCGCCACGAGCGCGAGAGAAAGAGATTCGTCCAAGGTACATAATTAGGACGAGAGCACGGCGCCGGAGCCAAGATTTTCCTCGCCCTCTTTTCGTGCTTCTCGTTCGCTCGTATAATTCCTTTTTCTTTCTCTTCTCCCACGAATCACGATGAAAAGTTGGGAGCTCTCGTCCACCCCAATTCTCGCCGTGAAAACCAAGTCCCTTTCCTTCGTATATGTATATACTTGGTCGAGGGTTACCGAGATGCAAACTCTCACTGGACACGAAGAGTTTGGCAAAGTGGCCAGCGAGAGCTGGTCCATTCGCGAAAAATCAAGGAATTCGAGTTGACGCACTCGTTCTTGCTATGTACACCACTCCAATTTCTTCACTCAATTCTTGCGTTACCTTACAAATAGAAATATATATCAGGGTGGTCCTCAATCGGTGTGTCAAAAGTTTCTAACGATTAGGTCTCGAAGTCGGGTTCCAAATAAATAAATAAAAATGTCTGCAAGACCCTTGCCCTGTATTTCTAATAGCAAAAATGATTGTAAGCTCATGCTGCTTACAATGAGAAAGTAGTTTATTCGTAGTAAAGGAATATATTTAGTTTGAGTCCACTGTGACGACCGAAATTGCGACGTTTTTTCATAAATTTTTTTAAAATAACAAAAAAAAGCGAACGTTTTGAAATTTTTACATGTTGTTAGTATTTTGAAGAGTAAACACAAGAATTTTTTTTATTTAATTTTACATTAATTTGTTTATGATTTTGGACGTCAAAGTGGAGTCCTCGAAGAAAAGGTGATTTGTTTCGGGGAAGCACAGATCCTTCCGTAGTAATCTGAAATAAAAAATCCAAAGAGATTATAGTTTTGTAGGCTTAATTCTAGGTCTATAACCTATAATATGCATATTAAAAGAAAAAAAACGAAATGGCGGAATTCTGAACAAAAAGGTCTTCGAAATCGAATTTTGTTGTTGATAAATTGTTTAAAAAAATTCATTTATTATTAAAAAATTGAATGTTTTAAAGGTTAGGTATTTAGCTATGTGTGTCTAAAATAACGGATAAAATTTTTAGCCAAATCAGTTGAATAGTTATTAGTCGGTGCTTCCCCGAAGTATCGAAAACGTAGTTACGAGAAAAATGCGTTTAAAGTGTTGACAACAGATTTTGTATTAAAAAAGTACATTAATCAGCTATGCCTGGTGCATAGAGCAATCTTTCCGTTTCCTGAAAGTTATCTCAAAGCTCTCTTCATTTCTTCGAGAGATTTATAGTTTCTGGTGATTGCCATAGTAATTAGTCATTTTTTATATTAACTCATTAGTTGAATGCTCTCTTCTTTTAACTATAAATTCAAAAATATTTTAAATTTCGGTCTGAAACTTTTACAGTATATTCTCAAGATCCTTATATTGCGAAAAATGTAAAAAAAAAACAATTTTTTGAACCCGTCACAGTGGGCTACTACCTTAACTTAAATATTCCTTACATATTACAAAATTTGTTAGTCGTTAAAAAATATTTTATTTGTGTCAAAATAATGTATTAACTATTTTTAAAAAATTATTTAATTTATTAACTGTTAAAGAATAATTGATTTCGCCATATTCAACTTTACATTTGTTAACAGTTAACGAATCCTGGTACATTTTTTTCTTAGTGTATTAGTGTATATTTTTGGTTTTCTGGCTCTTACATTTAGCACTCTTCTGAGTATGTAAACATATTTTTAAATCATATTAATGTATCGTGAATGATCATATGAATTCTTGAAAATATTTTTTGATTAAAAAGTTTAATTTACTTCTAGCCTAATAAATTCATCTTGCCTATGAAATCCATTGTCGATTTCATTGCTCTAAATTCGCCGAATGATTCAAGACAAGGACCCTACAAATTTTGTATTGTCTTTTTGTGCGCACATGCAATGCATCTATATGAAGTTATTAATTTTTGAACGCCTAGAATCAGCAAAAAAAATCATTAGAGGTACCGAGAAGTCCTACGTTATTTTAAAAAAGAACGAATTGAGCTTGCAGTAGAGTCTCTCCCTAGGAATACAGACCTGAAACTTTGCACAGATTTTTATTTATTTATTTGTGACACATCTGAGGTGGCGCAACCGTGAAGTTTCTCCCCCACTCTCATTAAGGACCACCCTGACAAATGTCCATGTATGAATATCACAAAGGGATGGTTCTGCATCGTAGCATCCAACGTCACTGTGACCGATGAAAAAAAGCTCAGAGCCAAGTTTATATCCACTCTTTTTCTTCCTCCCCTCGAGTTTCTATATTTTCCTTGAAAACTTTCGAGACGACAATCTCATGCGTCTCTTTTTATTTTTCCTAGCTCTGTCTCTCACTCTCTCACTCTCTCTTTCACTTACCGCGACCAGTTTGGTTTGTTCAAACACACACACCCATACCCATATAACACATACATATGTTCGACTCGGAAGTAAAGTCAGTAACAACCATTGAAAAAGCTCGCGAGCTTTCCATGGAATTATTTCAAAGTAAACGCGACGAAAGATGATTCCCTCACCGAGATATTTTCTATTTAGTCTCGTCTATCCTTTCATGTTTATGTGAACAGCGTTCAAACCTTCAGTATTTGTTGTAGTGACTTACTACATCAATCAACGCACGGAATTAATTAAGAGTCCAAGTACGAATTTACTCGTGAATCTTCAAATATTGATGGGTGAGGTTTCAATAATAAATCTAAGCATCTCCGGGAACTTAAAGATTCAAGGATATGTCCAATAATAAATGCAAAGCAGACGAGTAAAATCTATGTGCCATTTTAATAATCAATCTAAGTGCGTTTCCTTTACCGAAAGAAATTAATCCTTCATACTTATAATGCAGGTAGTCTTCATTTTGTTGCTAGAGAGTTGTAGAATCAAAATCAACAAATGGATTTAGTTTTAAGAACGATCAAAAAGATGTTGTATCTGGCTGTATATAAAAATTAGCGCATTTTTATAGACTTTGCTGAACAACCAACCAAACGAATAATTGACAAATGTAACTTTTTGACAAAAAGTTGGAAGACTCCAACGAATTTTAATAATAAATTATTATAACTTCTTTTATCATTAAAAAAAAACTATTTACCAAGTACTGTAAGATTTTTTTAATTTTTCCTCGAAGTAATGAAGTAAATAATTGCATCTTTAAATACATACTATCTTAAATATATTTTTTATCCTCATAAAAAAATTGGGGTTTCCACTTTCTCAATTTATATAAAAAATTTTATGATGATGAAGTTTGCATCGTTGTAATGCAACGAAAATAATTTTTTTCAATTCATTTCTATTGATATTTACGTTTTGCTTCTTCGTTTAGCATTTTAAGTCCGTAATAATCATCCCAAAATACATTTCAACGTTTTTTTAATTTTAATAATTTTAGAAAGAATCAATTTAAAAAAAAAACTATTTTCGTTGCATTTAACCTTGAGTATCATCAATTTTATTGCCATCACATAACCAAAAAGTAACCTTTGCTGCTGCTTCAAATAACCTCGGTCTCCCCTTAATTTTTTTCGGTATTGCGATTAATCCAAGTACTCGATAATCCAATTAATATACTAATAGCACAACCAAGTTGAAATTTGAATGTCGATGCGTTCGGATATTCACTCGCAGAGCCAAATTAAAATGTGGCTTCAAGTTTACTCTGTATTTATTTATACGAATCCAAATCAAGAGCTCGACTCTCCTTTCGGAGGTGCCTGAACGTGTTACCTCTAGTTCTCAATCTCCTGCAATCTCGCTCTTGCCTCCCGTACTCCTCATTAGGGATAATTTTTCGTACCAATTAATTACTCGAATAGAAAAACCGTGCCAAGTACGGCAAACCGGCAGTGTCATTTAAAACGAAACGATCTGACAAACTTAGGAGAGGGATTATTTAAAAAAGAGATATTTTCCAGGCTCACAGCTCATCCCTCTCCATGATTCCCACGCTCTCCGTATCTCCCCGTTATTTTTGTGATAATTTCGCAAACGCGTCTACAAACCCAACTAGAGTATAAATATCATCAAATGCAACCATGCTACTTTTTTTTAATGAAGTTAACATCATCCGGGCCAATTGCCACGTGTGATTATACATAACCCGGCGAATGAGGGGATTGAAAACGGTGGAAATTGCAGATTTTACTGTGGCCGTTCATGAAAAATCCTTCAGCTTCAAACTGAACTCTCGGTGTTCCTTTTAAACGCCAGTTTCTGCAACTATCACACTTTGGCGTGACGTAAGCTTGAATGAGAAAAAGTGATAAAGGTGTGAAACTCTCGAGCTCGGAAAGGTTAGTCCTCGTGTGGGCGCGCGCGCGCGTGTGTGTGTGTGTGTGTGTGTGTGAGAGAGAGAGAGAGAGACAGAGAGAGAGAGAGATAGAGAGGGAGGTAGATAGAATATTTATTATTATACCAGGTTGGTAACCCCGAAGTATAAATGAGATAGAGCAAGAGAGAGAGAATAAAGCGGGTTAGGGGTTTGAAAAAAAAAGCAGAATGAGAATTTCTGCAAAGTTGCGTATATAGCCCGGCAATGTCTGCGTAAACTCACCGGGAGTTTCCACTTCGGTCTCTAAATGCGTTCGGCTTTTTCACCGTGCTCCAAAAACCGTATGCAATTGCGAATGCAGGTCGCTAGCTACTATACCCTCTGCTTTAGACCGTCTACTGCACCCTTCCTTCCTTCTGTCCTCATGGTTCTAAGCGAAATATTATCCCATAAATTTCCGACACACTGCGTGAACGTGTACATTTACGTATCCCTTTTTTCCCGAACTGGACGAGAGTTTGCAAATACACGTATTTGTGTGTGTATATAGAGGGAAATATATGGGTGATTCTCCCAAAATACTCATTTTCGCTGTGACCTAGTTGATTTTCAATAATCCCTCCAATTTCTTACACCCAGAAAAAAGATCTAGTACATTTAACTAAATCCTAGTCAAGCCAAATAAATTTTTTTAGTTGTAGGCCGGCCTAATACAACTCTATTCATGTCAACGACATTTTTTTTTTGAATGACCTACTAGGAAAATATATTGCGATCTAATAAATTTTTATTTAATATTAATAAATATTATTTCAAACTGAACAAATATGTATTTAAATGAAATAATTTTTTTTTTTTTAATGTTTACACAATATATAATTTTAAACATTTCAATCTTTGAATGTAAGGTACCCGCGGGTAATAAGGCCTAGTCGCCAAAAATCATATTCACAATGACCGCTTTCGCGCAAGGCTACACTGACTGAAGCATAAGGCATAAAAATGTCGCTACAAGTTCGCGGAAGCGCGATGCGCCGTTCTCCGTCTCCAGTGTTGCATCATCTATCATATGACGCGGCCGCGCAGCACGAATACTAAAAAAATGGTCCACGTAAATCGTAAGTATTTTTGATAATACTATACTTAACGATCTAAAATCGTAGTCTCTATCTTCATGAATATCTACCTCGATGATCTTGACGATATAAATTACGTATCTTGGTCCAAATATTTGTTATTTGTTGTTTTTCTGAAATTAGTGGTCGGCGGGTAATAAGGCCTACTAAATTTTACCATAAGATAAACGTGTTGACATTTTTTTTTTATTATGTTGTTTTTTACATTATAGGGAAATGTATCCTCCACTTAATTTATTTTATTATTAATTGATGATTGATTTCCATGACTCGATCCCGATGATTCCTAAACCAGCGTTGTGGTAAGAAAACGACCTGGTATCAGCTGTCAGAGCAGTGTAAAGAAGAATTTTAAGTTCTTATAAGGCTACAGAGAGGCATTAATATGATTATTGATCACAAACACCAAATGTATTAAGTATAGCTTAATTATTTAATCATATTAAAGCCGTAGGCCTTATTACCCTCCTATAGTAAAATAAGCCCTACTGATAAGGTTTTTTTGAATGTTTAATTTTGTTTTTGTTTATGGTAAAAATTACCATTTTTCGTTTATATTTTATAGAAAATGTACTTGAATAATGATTATCATTAAAACTTATTGATTAAATTGTATATTTTTCATTTTATTACAAATCTCCCTTAGCCATAGGCCTTATTACCCGCAGGTACCTTATAGCTACACATATGAAGTCTACAATTTCGTAAAGCTTCGTCTTTTCTTTAACAGAAGGGAAAAGAAAAAAATACCCTTTTTTATGGGAATCCTTTGCGGGGATTCGTCCATCTTGCGTTTTGCCGCAATGTTCAATGTATTAAATATCCATACTGAAAAATAAGGATATCAAACATATACGAGCTTGGAAAGGATATGGGCGTCCAGAGGCAGGTTCGCTTGTGCGCGGCGTAGCCACCTGGCGGATTTTTGGGGTACTGACAAATCTGCAGATATGATCGGCTGAGATTACGGGTGAATAGGTATTTAGTAACAACGAATAGAATTTTTCTTCAACGCCTGTTTCTCGATGACTGGGAATTTAAATAAATAAATATAGTGGAAGTAACTATCGCCCAAAATTGGATGGAAAGAAAACTTTCTTTAAAGTAACTAAAAAATAATCAAATAAACGATTATAGTACCTACGACTAGATCTTTTTTCTGGGTGTATATTTTTCTATCAGAATACATTAGATCATAATGTTTTGGAACAGGGTGCCCGAACAGATTTTTAAAAAAATCATTTAAGTCGGTTTTTTCTCGTGTTTCAACCGTATCAAACCGTATCCATCAATCAGACCGTATCAAAAAAATGTTCCTACAAAAGTTGTTAGTTTTGACCTGAACATTTTTTTATTGAACAAAAAAAATCATGTTTCCATTTTAAAAAAACATGTCAACCATCCTAACGCCGCCATTTTGAATATTGGACCAAAATTTTTTTTTTTTAAATCGTCCCCCCTTGAACCCTCAAAATTTTATTGCACTCAATTTTTTATCGGGGCAGTATTTTTCGAAATAAATCAACTGTAAGATTAAAATGGGACATCATGTATAATGCTTCTGAATATTGAAGAAAGTTTTAAACATTAAAATTAGACATTGAAAGAGCATAATTTCATGTCGTGTTTAAACCTTGCTATACAAATTTCGATGTTTATCTCATTTGCGTGAAAAGTGTATGGAAAAAAGCGAAAGAAAGAAAAAAGAGGAAACACGCGTCAAATTCTTCCGTTAGCCATTTGCAGCCTCCATGATTTTCTTTCCTACTATTTATATGATGCATATTCTCCTCTCGTACTAACATTACATGGTAATTTCACCGTTTCTTTGTGCGCCAGTTTCGCGCGTCGTTTTCGCACATTTGCGACTTAAAAAAAAACAGCCTCGTCGTCATCATTAACCCAGAGTCTCGTTACGTCTCACTTTTCTAATTTTTCCTTCTCGCGCTTCTTTCAATTTTTGTTTTCCTTTCACAAACACGAGTTATCTCATCGCGCCAATTACACACCTATTCTCGTTCGACGTTTGAAATTAGAATCCACCCAGAAGCAAAACATTTGAACGAGAAAATTTTCATAAGCAAGATTTTTTCTTTGCTTTCTGTTTCGTCACAGATTTCTTTCGCTCTTCTCTCAGCCATTTTCTTTCTTGTAACCGCATATATCTTTTTTTCATATTTTACAGCAGAGTCGCGTGTCTGGATTTTTGCACGCAAATATCGAATATGTACGCCAGATATTACGGGAAAATGCGTTTGCTGAACAAAAAGGGCTCGAGGATGATTTAACACGTAAATTTTATTTGGGTCAGAGGCTTTTGTTTTCCGGCCGATATATATATGTGCTTGTATGTGTCCCTTATACGAGGGTGGAAGAGCGCATTTAACGCCACCCGACTCACGCGCTAAATTGAATTGAATTTTCTCAAGGGGGTGTTACGTGTCACGCTGGGGCGAACCTTTGCGAAGTGCGTTTTCGCGGTAGAATTTATAACTACTTCGTCGTTTAACTTTATCTCTCCCACACTCCCTCCCTCTCTCTCTCTCTCTCTCTCTCTCTCTCTCTCTCTCTCTCTTTCTCTCTGGTCGCTCTCTTCTCTCGTTGACTAGCTCTACAACATTTTACCTCGTACCGTAGAGAGTTATGTGTGCCCCGCAGTGAAGGGAACAAAAGTGCGAGAGTAATGTCAGAGGGTGCGCTATCTCTGCCTCTCGACTCCTATTTACTCCCAGACGTGCTTGCATATATTTATTTTATATATGTAGATACATAATATATACGTTGATATGATTTTTTATGATAAAATAAGCGTGCAATTCCGTATCTATTATGAAGATTATCATAATATGATGTGTCTCGGTGAAATGAACTTTTGAATAAAATTAAATTCCCCGATAAGGTGTCATTCTATTTTTCTTTCTATTTTTTTACCGTACTGTGTCTATCGTGCTTTTAACTCCATTTACTCTGTACCAATGCTTGTAAATCTTTGTCCCATAGTCTCCCAGGGCAATATTAAATAAATAAATAAATCAATAAATCAGTTATATCATCGCAGTGGAATCGCTCAGATTCTTCAGAACAATCGAGGATTACATTTCAATACAATATTATTGCAATAAAGGATGCATAGGGGGGATACCCATATAAATGGTCAAAGATGACGAGGAATTTCCGGATTTTTTTCCAACGGAACTACTGAACCAATCGTTTTCAACTTTGGAGGCTATTTTATTGTACATTCGAAGACTTAAAAACATTTTTTTAGATTGAAAATAAGTATTCATCAGCAGCCTGCAACCAATCGTTGCTGAACGAATTTTTCCCACGATGTCAAATTGCGGCAGTTGTAGTTTTTTTGTTTTTCATCCGAAACGAAAAAATCAGAAACCATTATACATCCTATATAAAAGTACGCTGTCGATAAACCAAGAAAAAGTTTCAAAAGTTGAATATTGTAATAATGGCGGCACTCAGGGAAAAAATATCGAATTTTTACCGAACATTTTTATGCAAAAAATGATTGTTAAATTATTATTTTTTTTAAATTGAGATTTATCGACAAGGGCTTGCAATTATGTGTCTAAAAATATTTGGTTGAAATGAATCGAATGAATAGTTTTTTTTTATCGCTGCCACAAATTGCAAAAATGTAGTTTCGAGTAAATCGCGTTTCAAGTTTCGGGCGAAGAAAAATCAAAATTAAAAAAATGTTTTTCAAGTCTTCGAATATACAAGAAAAAAGCCTCCAAAGTTGAAAACGATTGGACCAGTAGTTGCGTTGGAAAAAAATCCCGAAATTCTCATCTTCGACCATTTATATGGGTTTCCCCCTTGAAGTCTAAAATTTACTAGTTTTCGTCGAGGCCACATTGATGTATTGTGGGTCTTCAAAAATGTTCAAGAATTGGAGTTTGAGGGGTTATTCGCAGTCAGGAGGTCGAAAAAAGCGATTTTTCAAGAATTTTTTCTGGAAAGACATTTTAATTTATTAACGTAAAAAATGGTAGACATATTTTTGTAACTTTTAACTTTATTTTGAAATTTTTCTTTTTAAATAATGATGATTCTTGAAGCCGGTGCAGCTAATCTCCTTCGGGAGGTCCTCTAAAAATAGACGTCTTGCTGTGAGCACAATATCTCTGGATTGGATCATCCAAAATAAAAAAAAATAAAACAGATTTCGTTAATGTAAGGTTTAATCTAGTATTGAATCGAAGGAATGAGCAAAACATCAATGTTTAAGAAAATGGTCGCTTCTCAAAAAAATATTTTGATTTCTGATGAAAATTTTGCTCTCAAATTGTTTATAAAATAAAAAATATTTATCGGTTAAGAAAACGTTCGATTAATTACTAAAAAATATATTTATAAAGCTAGTGTAAAAATTTGAGACTGATCAGTTATGTCGTTTCTGAGAAATCTTGCTCACCGACTTTAAAAATACCGTTTTGAGAAAAATGCGCTCAAAGTTTCAAACGCACTTTACACTTAGTAAATACTGGTTGATTAATATACCCATAACTTCGAAAATATTTATCCAATTGACATGAAACTTTCTGTGTGTATACTTAAGTATATGTACATTACGAAAATGAAATAAAAAACCCCTTAAAGAATTCTTCATACAAAATTTGACTTATGACTGAAATTTAAATTTCATAGAATTTTTAAACATTCAAGCATAGGAGAAAATAATTCTTTGTCCACTTTTTAAACAGTTTGCTTTCTGGATAATTGCGTAATTGGAAATTATACTTTTCATTTTAATTATTGGAAAAAAGGATTATCGTTATGTAAGTGTTTACAAATAAATTACCTAAAAAATCGACGATTTTACGTGAAGCCAGAATCGATTTTTTGTAAAACTTGATTATGAAATTTCAAGTATAGAAAGCTTATAGTCATAACTACAGATTTTCAAGCTCAAAAAATCGTAAAGATAGATCTCAGTACATTTTTCAAAAAATTCTCAGAATTTCCTCATCTAATATCTTATTTTTGGCTCATGAGAAAAAAACTGATAACATTTTTGAGTTTTTTTGAAACACGTCATCGATGAAATGGGGAAGCGTCAATGTTGAATATTGCTCGATTTAGCCAGAAAACCCTCGAACATATAATTCTCAAGAGATCCCTCGCATTTCTCCTCCATTCTATCCGGTCCTGTTTAAACGACCGTAAACCGAGTCGCGTGCTCACATTTATTATATACCCACATACAGTTAATACACGTTTATCGACTCTGCCAGATTCGTGTGTGCCCGCTATCAACGATAACCAGCTATCCAAAAGTCTTTTGATTCTGTGACTGCGAGCTGTACGCGATCAGCTACAAAGATAGATTTGTTTAAAGCCGAGCGAATGCTCTTTTCCCCCTATATTGATGCGGAGGGGCGTCACGCACGGGAAATTTTCCAAATTCGATAGCTTTATCGACCGCTGACCGGTTTCGAGAGATAGAGGGTACAGAGAAAGAGAGAGGGGTGGAGAGAATGATAGAGAGAAAGAGATGGAGTTAGGGTGAGGGAGAGAGAATCCGATCAATCGTGATAAAACATATCACATGTGTGAAATAACAAATTCAAATCGGTATAATGGGCCGTCTCTTTCATCCTTTGACAATTCATCCAGCCGATTATCTCATCCCCATCCACAATTTAAGCCACACTCTGTTTTTTTTGCTAGGGAGAGAGAGAAAGGGAGAGTGGAAGAGCAATACAAAGAGAGGATATAGAAATTCGTTCGACCGCGTTGATTAATTCAATAGCTAAACAATTTGTTGCTCGAACAAGGGAAGCAAATACAAATCGTGATCGTTACCACTGGTACATGATATTTATTCCGATGCAATAGTCTTTTTGGATCAGCACACTAATTGTGCCAAGCAGACAGTGGCAGAATTGATTAGATTGCAAAGTATGAATTTACCTCTGTGCATTTTGGCTAGTCAGAGAGAGATAAAGAGAGTTTAGTAGTTATTCTGTGGTATCTCTTCGATAATGTTTGATAAAAAAATTTGGCTCATTCTTAAGGGGAGATATACACGAAGCATGGATGAAATAATCGATTTTTTTTTTGCATTTTTTTCATCGCAAGTCAATATCTCGATAAATAACGACGTTACAGCCGAGAGAGTGAACCGTCTCCGAGAGCGCGCCGTGCCGCTGCCACATGATTTATTAATTACCAAATTTTCAACCCCCTTTTTCCAAAACCATGTTTTTCAAATCGGTACCAGAAATTTCTCGAAAACCTATGAACCGATTGCCTTGAATTTTTTTTTGGTTATTCTATACATCATTATCTAGTATACTAGGATTTGTTTTTTCGTTGCTTAGTTTTTGTTTTATAGGCAAAACAATAACCAATTATTTGTCGAAATATTGCTATGTTATGTTCAAACGTCCGCCATTTCGTCATAAATCGATATTTTTAGAATCGGCTATGACGAGTACTAGATTATAATATCTAATTTGATAATCTTTTTGGTTTTTATTGTTTCCAATCCCACACGGAACCGAGTGTCCATTGGACGTCCATCTATCATCCATAGATCCTTAACACGTCTACATCCACGATGGACGTAATGCGGACATCCATTGAACATCCATGGTATACTTTTGATTGGACAAAACGCAATGGATCACACAGGACGTATATTGTATGTCCACGACACGTACTATTTCTTGAGCTACAAATATACACAACACGGCCATCCATGGTATGTCCATAGGTAGACATTAAATAGCTTTTAAGTCAGGATAGTAATTGAACATGCACTGGACGTTCCAGGTTCGTAAACGAAAATCACATTCGGAGGACGTCAATTGAACGTCTATCGGATGTTCCATGTAGGATTTCATATAGACGTGAACCTGGAACGTCCAATAGATGTCCAATTACGATACTGAATTAAGAGCTATTGAATGTCTACCTATGGGCATACCATAGATGGCCGTGTTGTGTATATTTGTAGCTTAAGAAATAGTACGTGTGTGAACATACAATATACGTCCTGTGTGATCCATCGCGTGTTGTCCAATCAAAAGCATTCGTCCTTTAGATGTACATTTAAGTATTTCGGGCAGCTGTGATATGGGTACGCCGATTGACCGTCGTATGTACGTACAAATTACGTCTATCGAAGGATAACGCGGAAGTTTATTCGACGTCCACGACACATATTTTTGGAGCTATAAATATATTCCGCGCGTAACTTAACAGCCAGGGGACGTCCAATAATCATTTAAGTTGGATGAAAATTTCATTCCGGGGAAGTCCATGGGACATTCCTTAAACCACTATCGGAGATGCGAAACGGCAGCGATTCTATGTGCTGAAAAAGTTTCGTATACGTACCCTTAGATATTTTTTAGAGGTACCTATAGACCACATAAAGTGACATTTAATGTACGTATTTAAGACGAATGCCAATAGTGCAAAAGATATCTAATGATCATCTATTATACGTCCCTTAATTTAAACGCTATTGATTACACATTATCCATTAATTATAAATTTCATTACGATTATACATTATTCAAGGTTTGTGAGACAAAGATATATAAGTATATCAGCAAACTACATCGTATAAGGTTTTTACATGCATGAGTTTCTCATAAGTCAAGTTAGTGTAGGTAGGTAGGTAGGTAGGTAGGAGATTAGAAAAGTTAAGCAGCACCCCTTGAATCCAATACTTGGATGGGTGACCGCAGTGTGAAAAATCGAAAACTATTTTTTTTTCTTTTTTTCTGTAAAATATGGATATCTCGTAGGCCCCGAATATTATATAATCAGTAACAAAGTTTATAATTAATTAATAATGTGTAGTTAATAACGATTAAATTATTTAAATAAAGGGACGTATAATGGATGATCATTGGACATCTTTCGGATCACTGGTTTTTTCGTCTTAAATACGTAAATCAGACGTCATTTTTTGGGGTCTAGTCCATCTAAAAACCGTCTCAAGGTACGTGTAAGGGATGTTCCCAGTACATAGAACAGGTGCCGTTTCGCACTTCTTTTAGCAGTGATAGGGATACTCATAGACGTCCCTGGGATGGAGCATTCATCCACCATGTATGGATATTGGACGTCTCATGGCCCTAATGTTCCGTGTGGGAATGATTTTTGAAGAAACGCCGGTTTGTACTGTTAGCCCGGATTTTTTTACGGTGCTCCGAAGATTATACAACAACCTCGTCAATATTTTGATTTTTTCTTATAACAAAAATTGAACATATTTCTGAATGTGTATACTTTTAGATAGAAAAACTCCCAATCCAAAATTTCAAATAGTTTTCCTTAAAAAAAATGACAAAAATTACCTTTTTTCCGGTCCTAGATGTATATCTCCCCTTAATGCTGATGTGAGTCTTTCACCCCTCATGGAAATTTATAAATGTAAATGATAAATATATGTGACATGTTTTACCTATAATCGATTTTCTATGGTGGGTATGGAGGCTTTTACATCGTTTATATACGACTCTAAAACGACTAATCTGTATCTCGGATATAAGCAATTTTTTAATTTCTTATATTTTTGTATATAATTTTCTTCGCTGTGAGTATTTGCAGTTAGCCCAGTAGGAGAAACATTTTTTTAACTTTTTTCTTCTATTGGGCTAAATCTAATTGGATATTCGTAATAAGCGAACATTTTACAATCGATATGGTTCAAAAAAGTCGAGGAATATATTTTTTTCGTCTTTCAGGGGCTCATCGGGTGAGTCTGAAATCGAAAAATTCGCGGAAAACACGAATATGCAATTTTTTAAAATATTTTTTCATGTAATACCTGATGGATCATGCTTAAGATATCCAAAAAGCGTTTTGGTTAAATTTGACCAAGTCGCAAAAAAAGGTAAAAACCCGATATTCTGAGGAATCATAACTCCGGTTCCTCTTAAACAAATGGATATTTTTTTATTGTTAGAATGGCGCAAGAATCATCCCAACATCTTTATTTTTGGCGGCGCTAGAAAAGTTTACAAAATCGAGAAAATTCGACGATCACCGTGGATGTAAAAATTGGACAAGAACTTTCATTTCAGATTTCGTATATGAATGAAATTTTATGTCAATCATTATGCCAGAATCAGACAAGGACTGATTAAGTTACAAGCCTTTAATTTGGTTACGATTGAATAAATGGCGAATGGCTTCATGAATTTGAATCACATTTATTCTTCTCGACGATTAAACAAATGTGATAAAAGTTGGGGTGTCGCACTTGCGGCGAACTTGCTCGTGATCTCGTTATACAATTTGGAGATGTATTTTCTCTTTCCGCATTTTGGTATTCAATCTTCGTAATGTCTATCTATCTTCGTGTCTCTTTAACCTCTCCTTCTGCCAACTGTCACTCAAGAGTCTAATATTTTATTATCAGGCTGATAATCGAATTGCAAGATCTTTGTCACATTTTATCCGTTAAATATCTCTCGATGAAATTATAATTGACAAAAGTGTCACCCTTTATATTTGGATGACACGAATTATCGTTCTGGAATAGAATTGAGCAATCTTCCGCCATGTATAATCAATTTTACTTTTGGATTATGAAATATACTATTCTTTTACTATTATTTTTGTTTTGTTTATATTATTTATTTATATTCTTTTTTCTATTATTATGGCTCTCAGCAACACCAAAAGAACTTCAGTCGAAAAGAAATTAACATAGTGACAACCAATTTTTAATTTTTTCAATACATCTATTTGAATTGGGCAAAAAATAATTTAGCTAATCTTCTAAAATAATTTAACTAATCTTGTAAATAGTTGTATAAGTTATATTTTATTATGAATTGCTTACTGATTTATACACATTGTAGATACTTTTCCCTGAATTTATTGAGTTACAGAGCTTCATATTTTAAATCGTGTGAAAAATTGCTAACAGCAGCAACACAATAGTATATTACGATACTAGTGCGATGAAAATTTTTCTGACGAGTGAGTTTGCAGCATGAGCCGAAGGCGAATGTTGTAATCACACGAGTTGAGAAGAAGTTTCTCGCACTAGTATCGTACGAAATTTTATTGTACGAGTGCGCACGCTGCGCGTGCTGAAACTGGCACTTTGCGCACGGAGTGCAATAAATCTTTTTTTATTACTCATGCGGGAAAAGCGGTATCTTTACGCCCGCTGTTACGGTTGAAAAGTAACTTTTTGCCCATTTTAAAATTGCGATGTAGGTGTTTCATTTACTGAACGGTTATTTGAGTGCGCAAATTTTACTTTGCGCACGCAAATTCAAATAAAAAACACTGCTGGAATTAAATAAAAGAATAACGTTGATGAAATTCAACAAAAACAAAAACGTAACCGAAATATAAAAACTGAATTGAGGTTGACGTGACAGATCGTATACTATTTTATTACTCATGCGGTTCTTGTTCTTGTTCAAAATAAAATTATTTTAATTGTTCCTTAACTAAGTTTCTTGTATATTTCTTAACTTTTTACTTATTATTTTTGGTCTGTGGGGGAGCTTTGCCCCCCCTCCGACCCCCCCGCCGGAGCTTCGCCCCCCCCCCCAACCCCCGCACCGGGGCTTGGCCCCTGGACCCCCACTGGGACTTCGCCCCCGGCCCCCCTACCCGGGCAATTTTATATTGGGATTTATTCCGCATTCGCAATAAAAAATAGTATGTGCGACTCGTGCGACGTGCGGCGTGCGTGCAGCGTTGTCGATCAAGCGAATGAGTACACTCACTTCACTTGTGCGCTCAACTTCGCTTTCGTGGGCAATCGACAACTTGCCGCACTAGTTGCACAATATAGGGTAACTTCACCAGTGAATGACCGCCCCCCCCCCCCCCCAGTGAATGACTGTCGACATGTAAATTATATCTATATATATAGCGATTTTAACTCGGTTGGTCGTTCACTGGTGGTATTTCTTAAGCCGGTCATTCACTGGTGGTTTCACCCTACGATGACCTCCAGAGAGAAAACAAAATTGAAAAAAGCTATGAATTCATCCCAGTCCTCTGCAACTTATGGAAACGTTCTTATCATGGATTTGCCATCGACTAGTGCGAGCAAATTCTTGCTTCTTACAAAGTCTTCTTTCTTTTCGGTTAACCCGTACGTTTTTGGGTACATTAACCCTTACTTGATACACTTCTGCAGAATGATGCACTTGACACACTGGGATCATTTGTACCCCAGCGATAAAAATTCTTATAAAAAGTATACCATTTACTATCTTAACTTGCAAATTTTTTCAGAACTTCTTAAGAGGTTACTTCCCAAAGTTATACAGGATTTAAAGTAATATATTAAAGTTAAATATGATAAAAAAATTTAAATATTTAAAAAAAATTGAAAAAATGATAACTTTTACAAAAAAAATATCATAACTTTTTTATTTTCCGACAAAAATGGCTACAAATTTAATTGAGTTTGCTTAATATATAGCACTACAAGAAAAAAAATAGTAGTAGTAAAATAATATAACGGGACACAAAATTGCACAAAATTTTCTAGTGTGTCAAGTGAGGGTTAACAATCTATAGCCTCCTCCAAGATGGTTCGAAAGCTGGGTCAAAGATCGCCAATTCTCTCGTTTATCGCTCACCTAATACTCTTGAGCTTTCAACCCTTTCAGAAAAATTCCAAAGTGCGCAGCTTTGGAGAGTATTTTACGCGGAATGTGTTGCCACTCAGTTGATAAAGTACCGCCTTGCAAGGTTGAAGAAGCTTCAGTGGAGACTGTGTACAAAAAGGTCTCAAAATGGGTTATGGGATAACGCAGGATCGATACACACTTGTAAACACAAACACACGCGTGTTGCCCTCTTTTCTCTCGTTTGTTGGATGACACCCCTTTGCCAAACGATAGACTGCACTCTGCGATAAGCTTTCTCGCCATTCCACTCCTTAACGTATAAAGCACTACGATGCTTATATAGAACCAAACACACTTTATTCCTTTTGCACACGCCTCGCGAAACTTTGATCCACCCTTCGTCATACTTCCAGACACGTCTGTGCAACCCTTCAATCACGCCGATATACATCAGTGTGCGTTTGATAAGTGAACATCTACATATATATGTATATAATATATTATATAGTCCAAAACATAAATGCACTCATGAGAACGGGATAAGCCGCTTTTAATCGAATAATATAATGCCGAATGCTTCACTAAAATAATTCATTCGGCTTTTATGTCAAATTAACATATGATCTTCAATCATGGATGCTTACGAGTAAATCTCTCTTTTATTTATGCACTTTTGCAAAAAATATTGCTAGAAATTTGGGAGATTGCAGAGGGTTAGTTGAGGATCAAAAATTTTCTTTCCCATCAAAGAGCTGTTCCAAAAAGCTCAATGTCATCCGCATAAATCCGGTGATTTTGATTCATGCGACTTGGAATTTGGATGGTGAATTCTGTTAGTATTTCGGTTGCACATTCCATTGGAATTACAGTAGGCGAAAACTTAAAAATTGCACATGATTTCTTGGCAATCGTTAGGGATCCGCAAAACTTCCTCTATGAAGAAATTATTGATGGTGAAATAGTTGATTTATTGAAATATTGAAGTTTATAAATAGTGAAATAACAAAGAACGCCTAAAAATATTGATAAATCAATATGCATATGAGTCAATCCATGACAAATCGACCAAGAGTTGGAATCGACCCCTTTTAATTTCGATGAAATTTGGTCAGAAGTTTTCGTTTTTAATCAAACGAAGTCCTACCAAAGCTTTCGTTTTCAATAAAACGAAGTTCTACTAAAAGAAAAATAAATTTTTTTTTTCGATAGTTATGCAAAATTCAAAATTGCACAATTTTTCAAATCTTTCATGTTTATTTTTTAAATATCTCAAAAACTATTATAGTTACGAAAAATATTTCTGGATTTGTCTTAAAGAGTATACTTGGGGCTACGAAAAAAAAATATTCCGAAAAAATTTTTTGAAAAATGATGAATTTGGAGAATTGTGAATTTTCAACAATCGTGAAAATCCAAGTACCTTATTAAATTTTTCATTCCATTTTTTTTATATAATACCTTATACTGATCTTAAAAGATCCCGAAATTTTCAGGAAGGTGTTTTTTGTTTTTTCAAAAATATGAATTTTTGAATTTTGATTAAAAAAAAATTTTTTTTTGCTCATCAGTTAAGTACAATTGAGTAATCATATAGTTTAGTAATTTTTAGCTGTAAAAAAAATAAAAGTTATAGTATTTTGGTATTAAATAAAATAAATAAACAGTATTAAAATTCAAAAATTTATATTTCTGAAACAAAAAACACCATCTTGAAAATTTCAGGATCTTTTGAGATCAGTATAAGGTATTATATTTAAAAAAATGAACCAAAAATTTAATACGGAACTTGGATTTTCACGATTTTCAAAAATTCAAAATTCTCAGAATTCATCATTTTACAATATTTTTTTTCGGAATATTTTTTTTTCGTAGCCCCAAACTCTTGAAGACGAATTCGGAACGACTTTTCGTAATTATAATAGTTTTCAACATATTTAAAGAATAAACTTAAAAGATTTGAAAAATTGTGAAATTTGGAATTTTGCATAATTAATTTTTTTCTCCTTCGGCAGAACTTCGTTTTATGATAAAAGAAAACTTCTGACCCATCGAAATTGAAAGGGGTCGATTCCAACTCTTGGTCGATTTGACATGGAATGACCCATATATCAATTATGACTTTTTAAAATCTTGTCACATAAATAAACAAAAAAAAGGAAATTTCGAAGATACAACATCAAAGGTTTCGCATTTGATATTACTCCAATGTGAAAACGTTGGGAACAGGATTCCAATGTGTATCGATTAATGTTGGCGATTTCGAAATTCGTGTCGTTTGCTAACAGTACATTTGTAAACAGACCAAATTACAGGTGCATTTTCAAGTAAACATTATATTATTCAGTTACGTTCAAATCACGATTTCCGCTATTTCTGCTAGTGATTTTCCTCCTATTTTAATTATACCGTTAAAATCACGAATTTATATAAATGTTTCACTCCACGACACACAAACACACAAGCACATACTCGATTCATTATTATTTTAGGGTCCGTAATTTCAAAATATTCAACTCACTCACACGCCAATACCCAAATATAATCGCTATAAAGTGTTCGAGAAGTTATTGCAGAATTGACCCTGCATAAAGAAACGTTCACCGTGCATATATTTTTCACCACAAAATTATAGATGTAATTTCGTTTTTATAGCAGAAGAAATTACGTTTTATGGACCAGTAGATGGACCATATGAGCGTTTGGTCCTGTATGGATGTGTGTCATACGGTGGACACAGCATTTTCATCCGCATCTGGGGAGCTTAATTTTTCATCAAAGTTTAATCAGTAATTATCGTTATGGAGCTTGGCAAGCGAGCTCGAACAATTTTTGAAATTGCTCGTACAGCGTCCATTCAACGTAAACCCCTAAACGCCTCTGCGGAAGTCAGTGCAGCGGTGGAGATTCGAAGTTTCTCACATGCAGCTTCGCAAAACTGCATAATAAACATAGCTGAATAAAATCAAGCTCTAAAAACGATATTCTTACACTAACGAATGCAATTCCAGGACTTTGAAATTTTTTTCGTTGTTAAATCAAAACATCAATTAATTTAACGAGAAATATCGTTTTTTCGAATGGATAACAATCAGTATAATTGGCCCAATCGCTTTTACATTCAAATTGATGAGTGAAGGCAATTAAAATTTTTTAATGATGGAATAACAATGCGAGATTTATTTTTTAAAAATCGTGGCTAACCGATCATTAGTTTTATTCAAATAATCATTATTGCTATTTTAATTGAGAGTTTAAATTATTTTTTTTTAATTTGAATGAAAACCATTGGATAATGGTATTCCGTACACTCCCGTAGTAAAAAACTCCATTGAATCGCCAATGGCAACCAATGGTCCTCATACGACTCCATTGGACAATGAATGAGGACCCATTGAGATTTCCGCATTTGTCAATGGCGTACAGGGCTGACCATTGATCAGTGAATGGGTATCCATTGAACATCAAATGCGGATGAATCGAATGATCATCATTACTCAATGATGCTCATTGGAAAGCCAATGCGGATGAATCGAATGATCATCATTACTCAATGATGCTCATTGGAAAGCCAATGCGGGTGTATCGAGCGATCAGCATTGCCCAATGGTGTCCATGGGAAGGTAAATGCTGATGAACGAAATGATCCGCTTTACCCAATGATGTCCATTGGAAAGTCAATGCGGATGAACTGAAAGATCAGCATTTCCCACAGATGTTCATTGGAACCCAAATGCGGCTAACGATGAAATGATCAGCATTTACCAAGGATACCCATTGAATAATAAGTAACTACGAATTATACAATGATCAACATTTATCAATAATGTCACTTCATTGACGACTGATCGAATGATGAGCAGCATTCGTTAACGATGTTGCAATCCATATTCGACGTTCAATGCAGAACAATTGAACCCATTGATCGATGAGAATTTTTCCGAATGTGATATTTCTCAAACGGCGGTGAATTAATAAAATTAAGTAAGAGTAGATGTCGCTGATTCTCATATATGAACCAAATATTTTCTTCAATTGTAATAAATGCTGATGATTATATCGATGGTCAATCAGTTTAAAATATAATATAATAGTTTAAAATAAAATATAATTAATATATTTAAAAAAAATATAGTATATACTGCTCATCAAGTGCGCGTACGTTTGGGATAAATGATTTTTAAAACCGTTTATTTTTAACATATACCCATAATTTTATCAGTCCCTCTCAACTCGATTTGTGAGAGGAGAAACGTATATACTTTCATTATCAATCGTCATCTGAATACACTTACAATCTATTTTCTCAATTCTGAGCTTCAATAATTTCTATTAAATGTAATATATATATATACATATATATATATATATGATTGCTATATGATTGCTATATATGATATATGATATAATTATTGGTCGTGATGCTAATATTAGCATTATGATTAACCTCAATTACTGATAACTTACTTGATTATTGAATGCGTAATTCCATGTATATATAGCAATCATATGAAAGAATCTCCATTGATGATCCCATTTATTCCCCATTGCCCACAAAAACCAATAGAGGTGAATATGGCGAATTCACTAGGGAGATTGTCTCCATTGAATCCCCATGGGATAATCCCCATTCCGTTTCAAATGGGGAATTTAATGGCGAAAATGTCCTTAGAAAATTCGGCATTCATATCCATTGGTTTTGTGGGCAATGGGGAATGAGTGGCGAACAGCAATGGAGATTCTTTCGTATAGTAAAAACTCCATTCATCGCCATTGAAAAATCCCCATTCATTCCCCATTGCCAAAATAACCAATGGGGATGAATGCCGAATTGCCTAAGAGGATTGTCTCCATTGAATCCCCATTAGATAATCCCCATTCCGTTTCAAATGGGGAATTCAATGGCGAAAATCCCCTTAGGCAATTCGGCATTCATCTCCATTGGTTATTTTGGCAATGGGGAATAAATGGGGATTTTTCAATGGCGACGAATGGAGTTTTTTACTACGGGCTGAGAAAAAAGTTCAGTTAAGGATGTCGAGTCCCAAATCGCAAATGATGAGAAAATTTTGAAAATTTGGTATGTTTTTGGATTAATTATTTAAGAGGTCGTGTAAAAATTGCACGACGATTAGGAAGCTCGTTATCGAATAATTAACATTAACAAATTAAATTAAATTAAATATAGTCTTATGGAAACTGATATAACTATGCGATAAGTTTTTTTTTTTTACTTCTTAATTTTTTAATATCTACACTATATTGAAAGCAACGGAAACAAAACGAAGTTTATTGATAGATATTTTTTTTATTTGTTTAAAAAATTGTTCTTAACAAAATGTTAATATTTTAATAACGAGCTTCCTAATCGTCGTGAAATTTTTACACGACGTCTTAAATACTTCATACAAAAACATACCAATTTTTCAGAATTTTCTCATCATTTTTCATTTTAGCCCTTAAGGAGGTTGAAGTAATGATGATAGAATTCTGAAAATTTAATATGTTTTTACATGAAGTATTGAGGATGGCGTGTGAAAATTTCACGACGATTAAGAAGCTATTTATTGAACAATTTAACATAAAAAGATTTCATAGGGACTCAACATCCTTAAAACAACTAAATCCATTTAGTTGATAAAAATTTAGTTTATTCAATATTAATTTGTTTAAAATAATGAAACTATAACTAATTCAACAAATGGATTCGGTTAACCATAAGATATGAGGTGAACGAAATTATTTGGTCAATTGCAGATACACTTTAGTCCAATTTACACGTTACTGAGTTGCTGTACAGAAATATTTCGTTGATTTCTAGTATATTTTAACTAAATAAATTTAGCTGTAACAAAACAACAATTCGTATTTTCAATCACACCATTTATTTGGTACAAAAAGATATTTATTTGATTGAACTGAAATTTTGCCCATTCAAGCAACGATTTAACCGATTTAACGAAAACTTCCGCTGTATCTTCGTTGAATTACCAAAATGACCTCGTTGAACGTCCGGAAATAAATATTTGGGTGAGTCAAACAAATTTTTGCATTTTCAAGAAAAAAAAAATCTCAGTGTAAGCGCTGGATTTTAAAAACCATAGTTGAGTTATTATGGTCTCTTTAATTTTTAATTCTCGATGATTTATTAACGCTGCGTCTTCTTTAGTGGCCTCGAGCCTCCATTCACCAGCTTTGGAAATCTGCTATACAGCCTATGGCTAACGTTATATCCCCATTTACGAGGATGTTATTAAGGGGAAACCCCTGGACGTTTAAACATTAATGAATTTGGCTCAGTTGGTTGGACTCGGTATAGAGCGGGTAGGTCATGGTGCCGTTAAGTAAAAGGACGGAAATCGCGAGTACCAAAACGCGTAGCCACAAGTTTTTTTTTCCCATTTCCATTAAAAGCTTTCGCTCAACGTCCGTGGGGAATTCTGTACTTTTATCGTTTAAATTTATGATGGACGTTGGGCATTCGCGTTGCATGGACACACATCGAAACAGCGGCTCAGGCGAAAGAGTGATGGAAAAAGGATAAAAAGAGAATGAGAGAAAGGAACGAAGTGAAATTAAAAAATATTAAACGTAAAGCAGCTTAAAGAAGTTTCTGAGAAACTTACGTGGAAATAAAATATACAAAATCTATCTCTTATATATTAAATAAATATATTATGCCCCAAAAAGCAGTTATTCAATATTTATTTTTCTAATATATGAATATGGGTTTTATATTTTTAGAGAAAATTTCAAATATATCCAAAGTATACTAAAAATATTTTTCCACTTACAAACCTGCGAAAAATTGGAATATATTTTTACATATGAGGCATTCCATGCCATTTCGAACGGTCAAAAAGTGCTCCACTCTCAAAAAAATTGACATTTTGTCAAATTATTCAATTATATGAAAAAGAGTACTGTACATTTTTTCAAAATTTTTAGTTCGCATGCTTTGGAGTTTTCGAAATTTCAAAATTTTCTAAGTACCGACAGTACCGTTATATCTTGAAAGCATACGATTGAACAGAAAAAATTTCCAGACAAAAAGTTACAGTTTCACATGAACTTTGTGAACAAATTTTTTTTTGAATTTTTCAAGTTTAAAAAATGACCATTTTCATCAAAAATATACGAAAATAATTTTTTTCAGTCGGTATGTCACTTTCGATTTATCTCAAAAAATTCCAGAAAATCTCTGCAGTGTGTGCAATACACACGTATTTTTTTTAGATGGCTCGATTAGTTGTTCCAAAGCTATGCTTTATTTTATTAATGATGTATTTTTTTGATCCGATAAGCTCTGAAACATTAATATTATTATTGTAGATGTTCTTTTATCTACAAATTTGAGAGAAATAATTTGGGAGAGTATAATTTTCCATAATAATTGACTTTTCTAAAAAAACAAACGGTACTTAGTAAGTACTGTTATATCTTGAAAGCATACGACTAAACAGAAAAATCTTTCAGACAAAAAAGTTGCAGGTTTACAGAAACTTTGTAAAATTTTTTATTTTTTATTTTGAGAGTTTAAAAAATTCTCATTTTCATAAAAAATATACGAAAATAATTTTTTTCGATCAGTATGTCACTTTCGATTTATGTCAAAAAATTCCAGAAAATACTCTGAAGTGTGTATAATAGACACGTATTTTTTATTGATGGTTCGATTAGTTGTTCCAAAGCTATGCTTTGTTTTATTAATAACATTATTATTATTTTTTTAAATCAATTATTATGGAAAATCATACTCTCCCGAATTGCTTCTCTCAAATTTTTTGATAAAAGGACATCTACAATAATAATATTAATGTTTTGGAGCTTATTGGAGCAAAAACAAAAAAAAATATTATTAATAAAACAAAGCATAGCTTTGGAACAACTAATCTATTGTACACACTTCAGAGTATTCTCTGGAATTTTTTGACATAAGTCGAAAGTGACATACCGACCGAAAAAAATTATTTTCGTATATTTTTGATGAAAATTGTCATTTTTTAAATTCAAAAAATTAAAAAAAAACATTTTTTACCAAGTTTGTGTGAAACTGCAACTTTTTTGTCTGAAACATTTTTCTGTTCAACGGTACTTGGAACATTTTGAAATTTTGAAAAACTCGAAAAAATGCGATCAACATTTTTTTAAAAAATGTACACTACTCTTTTTCATATAATTGAATAATTTGACAACATTACAATTTTTTTGAGATTGGACAGCTTTTTGACCGTTCGAAATGGCATGGAATGCCTCATATATTTTGCTTCCATTTGCATTTCATTCCATTCTTACTTAAATAACTGTTCACGAGGTGCAGGGCAGATTTTTAGTTTTTTTGGTAGCGGAATAACACAATTTTTTTAATGAATGAAAGCAAATTAAAAATATATTCCCATATATATATGAACTTATGTATATGTAATGGTATATGCGTGTATGAAACCGAAGCACATTCAAACTCGCATCCTGGAAAATTGGAAGCTTCTGGCGACCTCGGAGTAAAGCGCGGTAAAATTAAATCCCTGGCGCAAAATAGGTCGAGCGTGTGGCTCGTTTAATTATTGCGTTTTCAACTCACTTAGTCGACACACCGCTCGTCGCGGACCAGAGGTAAATTCAGCGTACTTTCAAAGTGGTCCGTCACACGCTTGGGCTAAAAGCGAATAATCCCAAAAGTGTACTTTTGAAAACGCTGTAGAATTAAATATTCATTGTTACATCGTTGCTTTCTTTCAAGCTGCGGGGAAAAATGTTCCACTTTGCGAGTACAGAAAATTGAACCTTACCACCCACGGATTTCAAATGAAAAATCACGCGAAAAATGTATTTTCCAGAATTTCCATAATCTCACTTCTCTCTCATATTTCGATAATTACGTTCGTAATTAAGATTCTGTTACGAATTCTCTTTTTGCATGCTCATTAAAATCGAGACGTGCCCTAAAATAGTTGGTGCAAGCGCACAAAGAAGAAGAACGTGCAAATTTATAGAATTTGGCGATTTGAAAAACTTCGTCGATTCGATATTTGAGTTTTTAGAAAAAATTTATTTCTTATTTACAGTCAAGATTGTTGAGACCTTTTTCTAAATTAAGCTTAAATAGCTTAAATAGAAGTAGTTAGATAGAATTTGCAAAATTTTTACGATTGCACCGTAATCTCTCAATTCTTCGAGCTATTTCTGCAAAATTCTACAACATCCTTCAAACTGTCCACTCATTTTTTTTAGCCAAACTTGTATTGAAAGACTGCAAGATTCGTCAAAGTCGGAGCTGCCACGCTCTTTTTTGGAAACATTTTCAGATGAAATCGAAATCCCTGAAATTTTTTTCATTAAAATCGTAGCAAACGAAGATTCGTAACCATCATTAGCTCGTTGCGTTTTTAAAAATCACCATTCATCCACAAGCACACATTTAAAAATTCTTTAGAAATATTTGGTATCAAGATTTGAGAATGTTTTAATTATCTTCGCTGAGACTTCGAAAACAAAATTCCGCGAAAATCAACGAGCTTTCTCTGTGAGGGAGCAAGATGAATAAAAAAAAGATCTATAGGAATTGACGGGATTGGCAGAATCATTTCGATTTTCGAAATACGGCAGAAAGTCTGTTATTTTAGTTTCCACGAGGAGCGCACTCTCATGACAAATTCGATTAAAGCTAAAGGACATCACTTTGATTGTGAGTGAGCCAATCAGCATATTGTAAACTCGTTGTATGTACACTAGGGTGGGCCGAAAATCCGCTTTTTTCAAATTCTTTTAGTAATACCGAAAATATTGTTCATTAGGCTACAAAAAAAATTTGTGCAAAGGGAAAAAATTTTGCGCCGATATTTTAGACTTGCTAAGGTTCGGCAAAGTTCAAAGTGTTAACATTTTTTTTGTCTGTGTCTACAAAAAGATCCTTATATCAAATCATGTAGAATTGATAGATACGAAGATAATTGCTGTTTTAATGAAAAAATTGTCATTTTCCAATATATTTATACTTTTTATGGGTAAAAAAAAATTTATAATCTTCTTATTTTATAGAAAATTTAATTTTCTACAAAAAAGGTTCTTATATGGAATCATGTAGGATCGATAGTTTCTAAGACGACTGCAATTTTAGTAAAAAAATTGTCATTTTCTTCTATCTCAAGATTCACTATTTTTTCAAAAGAAAAATTCCAAAATAAAGTTCAGGTTACAAAAATATGTATATAAATCTGTACGTTAATAAAATAAAATCTCTTTCCAGGAAAAAATCTTTAAAAATCGTCTTTTTCGGCTTTCGGATTGCGTATAACCCCTTAATATATATTTCTAATATACTTCTTATATATTGAAAACTATATTATTACATTTACTTTATTTCCATGGGAGGCTGTTTTTGAAAAAAGCATGTGGTAACTTGAAAAAAAAAAATTTTAATATTTTTATGGAAACATTCAGAATAAAATTGGGATTATAGCTCCGTCATGATCCTCGAAAAAATCGCGAATCATATTTAAAAGTTAGTCGACTCAGAATTCCCCGTATATTCATATGTATCTCGCGAATGTTTTAATTCTTATATAACAAGATTTCAAGATTCTTTTTGTAGAGAATCTAATAAAAAAAGGAATTAATTTTTATTCTTCATGGGAAAAATATTTATAGACAGGAAATTGACTATTTTTAGTAAAATTGCAATTATCTTAGAAACTATCAATCCTACATGATTTGATATAAGGACTTTTTTTTTGTAGAGAATTGAATTTCCAATAAAAGTAAGCTGAGAAAAATTTTTGTTCAACACATTGAACTTCGACGAACTTTGGCAGATATTGACTCAAAATTCTTTCCCTCCACACAGATTTTTTTTTGTAGCATAATGAACAATATTTTAGGTATTACTGGAAGAATTTCAAAAAAGCGGATTTTCGGCCCACCCTAATGTACACGGGGACTGCGGCATGGTCCAATGATGGCAAAACTCTCGGTGCGGGAAACAAATCGTGAAACTGTGTACCTTTGCTTTGGTAATCGCGATCCTCGCGCCGCGAGTTTGGCGATTCTCTGTCTTTCGATCTCGTGGAGAAGCATTGCACGCGCGTGAGTTTGAATTCGATATTCAACCGAATCGTGTTTGCTCATTGCGAGGTTTTCAACCATTTCACTTGCCGATTTTCGGCTCTTTTTTTTCGTTGGAAAATTCTATCCTCGAGGCTTGGCGGACGGCGAGTAATGCCACTAAATTTGTAAAACGTCGAGGGAATTGCCAATCCACGTGTTTGTTGGTGCGTGCGTGTGCGTTAAAACGACCCAGACATATATCTATGTCTATATACATGTAGTTATGTACTGGTTTATAATGTATATAGGTATATATCCAGACACCGAGGTTTTGCCAGCACCTGTGCGGATTCGATGCGGTAAAGTTCGTTAGGGTGTCGGTTTCGGGGTGTGTAGAATCGAAATACGTGACGTGACTCCGAATAGAGGCTTTCAATGCCCTTCTTCATCCCTGTCGTTAAACACTTTTACTACGAAAAAAGGTTATAGGCGGATAACATGGGCCCCTCGTTAATGGCCAATGTCATATATAGACAACAAAGCTGCGAGGCTCTCGAGGCGTCGATATACGCGACGTGTAATAACAGGAAAATTTGCACCTGTGCATTTTTCCCAATGTCCAGGCAATCAGTACGATATTGCATATTAACGTTGTTAAAAATACCCGGGCTTTATTTCCATCCCGCTCCTCATGGAGATTTTCGTAATTTTTCTGGAAATCATTCTCGTACAAGTGGAAGGACTTTTGTTCAATATTTTGATATTCCTGCCGCATCAATATTAAAATTCACCGAAAGGCATTTTTAGGAATGTCAAAATTTTTAGTATGCATTAAACTGATCAAAACTGATTTTTTTCAACTTTCAGCAATCTCTAACTCTACTTTGACATAAAAAAAAATCGGCGCGAAAACTGGGCCCTGTCGCTCAAGATTAAGAGGTCGCGCATCGAATTTTTCTCTTTTTTTTATCTCAGTAACACGTAAATAACGCTACTTTTTCCATATTTGACGTTTTCTCTTAAATTCTATAGTTTTTGAGTTACGGTGCATCTTTCAAAATTTGTATTTTTTAGCCAAAAGTTAAATAACTTTGCGAGAAAAAATCGTACGCATATTTTTAAAAAACGAAAATGAAGCATCTACTAACCCTTTCCAATATACCGTAGATAAAAAAGACGAAAAAAATGTTTTTTATAGTACATACCGGGTCGAAAAAAATCATAAAAAATATTTTTAAAAAACGGGAAACAAAGCTGATTTTCTTCCAGTCAGAACGCCTTTTCTTAAATTCAATCAACTTTTTTTTGACGAAGTTATGCAACTTCTAGTGCGGGAAGAAATATCGACAGGTGTATCCAAACTTTTGAGCGGGGGTGTATGTATCAATCGATAACACAGCAACACAAAAAGAAAAAAAATTCGGCCTGGGGGTCTGACTATGTAGACTGTATGTTTTTGGGGTTGCTGAATCCGAATACGAGGTTAGTTTAACCCCAGCACGTCATGGTTTAGCTATAACCTCAAAAACACTCAAAAATTAAGTTGTTTTTTAAATATCTCGAAAACTATTATAGTTACGAAAAAATCGTTTTGGGTTCGTCTTGATGAGTATACTTGTGGCTATTAGAAAAAAAAATATTCCGAAAAAAATTTTTGAAAAATGACAAATGTGGAGAATTTTGAATTTTTATAAATCTTTTTTTTTATATATTACCTTGTACTGATCATGGAAGATCCTGAAGTTTTCAGAAAAGTGTTTTTTGTTTTTTCAAAACCATTAATTCTTTAATTTTAAACAATCGTCTAAATCCACGATCAACATTAAATTTTTGATTAAATTTTTATTATATAATACCCTGGACTGATCTTACAAGATCCTGAAATGTTCAGGATGGTGTTTTTTGTTTCAAAAATTAAAAGGTCCTGAAGATTCGAGGATCTTTGAAGATCACTCCAAGGTATTATGAAAAAAAAAATTTAACAAAAAATGTAATGTTGATCGTGGCTTTACACGATTTTTAAAAATTCAAAAATTCATACACTAAAACTCGGATTTAGTTCCAGGCTCGGGGGAACTGGAACTAAAAGAAAGTGATATATATAAGACGAAACTCGAGCGCTGGTAAACATAGTGCTGTAACAATTTGGGGGACGGGCCCCGAAATGGAAATGGAAATGTTTTGTCTCGGCGTGCGGAAGCGTAGTCCCGAGAAATGGACATGTTTTGTCTCGGCGTGTGGAAGCCTAGTCCCCCGCCCCCGCCCATCCACTCAGCGTGTCCTTTGCCGGCACACTGGTTTCTCTCTCACTCCTCGCTTGATCGTCTTCGTATACACTTGAGTACACAAATCAACACACGGATAGCCCGCTGCGGTCTTTCGCCGTTTGTTGACATGTATACTCAAGTGTATACGCGGCTCAATATAGCATTTACTATATTTTATTTCCGAAGGTACCGGAGTTTATGGGCACGGCCCTGCATGGCTCGGAGCGCGAGAGGGTAGATCGCATAATCAGATAAATCTGGAACTAAATCCGGTGGAACTAAATCCGAGTTTTAGTGTATTTTTAAAAAAACAAAAACACCTTTCTGAAAATTTTAGAATCTCTTAAGATCAGTACAAGGTATTATATAAAAAAAATTGAACCAAAAAATTAATGTTGATCGTAGATTTGCACGATTTTTAAAAATTCAAACTTCTCCAAATTCATGATTTCTCAAAAAAAAATTCGGAATATTTTTTTTTTCGTAGCCACAAGTATACTCTTCAAGACGAATCCAGAACGATTTTTTCGTAGCTATAATAGTTTTCGAAATGTTAAAAAAATAATCTTGATTTTGGAGTGTTTACCACAGTATATTTCGTATATATATAAATGTAGATTATGATTCATCATTTTGAACAAGAATTATTCACGGTTCATTGATGCAAATTCGTTATTTACGTGTTAATGAGATAAAAAAAAGACAAAAATTCGATGCGTGACCTCTAAATCTTCAGCAACAGGGCCCAGTCTTCGCGCAGATTATTTCTTTATGTCAAAGTAAAGTTTGAGATTGCTGAAAGTTGAAAAAAAATATCGACTTTTTTTGAATCAGTCTAGTATGCATATTGATTGTGAGGTACTAAAAGTTTCCGGCAATTATCCCAAAGCTCTTTGACACTTTTTAAAAACATGTTATCGGTATAGGAATTTTCGCATTCTTGATTTTTGTTTATTTTTAACTTTATTTATTTGATCCGTTTTTATTCTACCGTTTTCTTTGTATTATTGAACCATTTGTACGTAAGACATAATTTTTTTGCTTACTCAATGCTGCATTTCGAATCTGAATGCGTAAATTTCGTGTAAGTTAACAAATGCTCGAGAGCAAATGATTAATGAACGATAATAAAACGCGGGCATTATTAAAAATGGAAAAATTGGGATTGCGAAAATGTTAATAAAAATATCAAACGTTAAAAAAAAATCACCAAGGGTTACAAATTGAAAAATTAAGAAAATCGTTTTTTCACAAAAAATATTTGAAAATTTTGTAACATCTAAACGTGGGCATATCCAAAAATGCCTTTTTTGTCAAATTTTATCGTTGATGCACCAATAAAATGTAGAAACATCACACATGCCTCCACTTGTGCGAGGATTTTTTTTCAATAGTACACAAATTCTAATAGTAATCGAGGAAAATATTTATTTTAAAATCAAAATATGAACATAGATAGAAATTTATACATATTCCCATTATCTCCCGTTTGTCTCGTGAAGCATTATGAGAATGTGAAAGCAGTGCCAAATTTCAAATTTTAAAATTTTGATCATATTCCAACGATGATTTCCGAAACGATTTACATCTTTCTCCCATGAAATAAAATAATGATTACTTTTGCACAAATTCGTTGGAAAATATAATTCAATTAATTTCCGAATTAAAAGCATTCTCACCATTCACGAAGCTTCATTTAATTAATATTAAATATCGATTGCACATGTGGTATTTAAATTCTTCAATGCTTGGATTGCGCAGAGTGGGAAGAAGCACCACTCAATTAAACAATGAATTATAATTGAAAATTCCATAATTTCAACTTGAAATACTTTTTTTTATATAATATAATATAATGTAATATATAATATTATGTAATATAATATATTTGAATATCATATTATTCGGATAATGTTCACGCAGGGATATTTTATAATAATTCGAGCAGGATAATCTATAAAAAAAATCCTTCTTCCCGTATATTATTTACCATTTTCCTCTGGTGCAACGTACTGCTAGGTCTTCCCAGTTCTCGCCACTATATTGGGATTCTCGTGCAACCTTACTTTTTTCACGTTATATACCTTCGAAAAAAAAAAAAGAAAATTGCGTGAAAAACGCTTCTGGGTCACAGCAGCGGTTCTTCGCAGCTTTCGGGAACGAAAAGCTCGCGTATATATGTATATATGCACTCTCTCACATACTGTACTGTATATAGCGCTCTGTGGATTATCCCGGAGAGCAGATTTACCACGAGAGCCGCCTGAGGGCTTGTGTGGTCCACCCTCTCGCACACGGTCCTCATCATCCCTTCCCTTGCATCCCCTCTCGCGTGGCCAACCGCGCGAGAATCCAAAATGGGCTCTCTAGATCCGCTGAGCGCGCTCGTTTACTCTTTCTTTCTCTCTCCCTCCCCTTCGTGCTTGGCACACCTGCATTTCCGGCGCATTTCATTCCCCGATGAGATTCATATTTCACAAGACGTTAATGAAAAAAAATGCCCCAGGCGATGAAAAATTCAGCCACTGCGAGAGAAAGAGAGAGAGGGAGAGAGGGAGAGGCATGGAAAAGTGACGACCCGGGAAAATTGGAAGTAGGGACGCGGATGAGGGCGAAAACTTTACGGATTTTAACAGCCAATATAACGTCGGATTTCTGTGAGATGTTACGCCGAAATGAATCGGAAAAAATGAGAATTTGTCGAGGAACGTATCCGAAAAGGTTGCACCCCTGTTATCACAGTCTTATCATGAATTCAATGTCTTGTCAGTAGCTTTTTGGTGACGAGAGACGAAGAAATTAAACGTATTCGGTGCGTAGGATCAGTTAGGCATTATGAAGAATTTTTTTTTCATTTCATTAATAGCTGCCATAAAAAAAGAGTTTAACTGTTATAGTTACAAAATTGTAATCAGATTTTAAATCGAGAGCTCGAATTCCCCTCTCTCTTTTTTTCACTATAGAAAAATTCACAAAAATAAAACTTCTTTGCGAGGAAAAAATTGTTAGTCTAGAAGCCAATAATTGTTGAGACGATTGAAATTTCTTCATGTCGAAATGACAATTGAAGAATTCAGAAAATCGGCATTTTGGCGTCATCGATCAACCAAGATTTTTCGTGTGAGCTGTAAAGTTTCGTGGAAACCGGAAATGTTTTTTTCCTTTTTTTGTACCGTTCCGTCCATTAATTTCATTCGCAATGTATAATTGCTTCAATTCTGCAAACCCGAGTGTGTGCGACGAAAAGCGTTAAAGCGAAACGAGCGAATAGCGGAAAGGTGATAAAAAAAAGCACACCTCTCGGCCCCGGCGTTTCGACGCTTCATCCGTCGTTTTCGCGTTTTCTCTCTGGCCGCTTCATTGTTCTCCAGCATCGCAATTTCATATGATATACAGAATACACATACGCGACGAGACCATTTCATCGCGAGGGCGTAGATCTCAAAATTGAGGCGCGGAATGACGCTAGTTGCATCCTTTTGCTCGGAACACAGTTATTGCACGAAAAACGCACTTCTGTGTAGGGGAGAGTCACCCTTTTTCGCCTTTGCAGAGACTCAAATGGGCTTTCACATCTGACGAAACTTTGACCAAAGCGTACAAACTATAAATTTAAAATAATATGGGCGAGAGCTTTTATCGCCTGCGCGAGTGTTCGTGTGTGGCGCTCGATACTTCTGCTATTTGTGAAAAATAAGAGCGCACAGCTAACAAGGTCAAAAAGAAGGAGGGGGCGATAGCGGTTAGGATAATCGGGCATCCGTAAGCATTTGGAATATTTGGATAGCTCTCGAAGCTTTCAAAAGAGCCTGACGTGCCGCGCCGTTGATGTATATAGATCTATGTATATGAGTTATTTTAAGTTAACTTTAAAAGCACTCGCTTTTAGTTTTTTTACTTTCGCGACTTTCTATAGTTTTTTTAGTCAAGTTTTTTAATGATGTCACTGTTGTTTAAAAGAAGAGGAAAAACATCCAAATAAGTAACTAATTAGGAAAATACGCCGGTCGCATTCCGGCTTCAAAAACTGTTTCAGATTCATAAAATTGTGCTTTTTTCATATGAGGTTTGATTGGAAGATTCTTAAAAATTTGGAGTTCTAATCGACCGCAGAAAAATGGTAAAAACCAACTGAATCAAATTCCAGCGGATCAAACTTTTCTTAAATTTACTTGAAAAATCCCATATACATGTATGGGATATTCCACTTCAAATCACGCGGTCATCGGCCTGACCCCCTCGGATTTTAATGCCCAATAAATTGTGGATTTCGTCTGGTAAAAATATGACCTCCAATTAAAAAAAAAAATTATTTCAATTTTAGGGGTTGCCCGCGATAAAAAAACATTAAATTGAGAAAAAATATAAAGAAGGCCCTTTTTCAAATTAATGAAATTTTTTCACAGAAACTAGGACTCGAAACATATATTTTCGTCATAGTTCGGTAATGGGCCAAAAATAATTACTAGTTCTTTTTATATTATAATTACTATTTTAAAATTTTTTTTTAAATTATCCGTTTTATTTCAGGTTGTCGAGGTTGATAAATTTTCGAAAAATGTTGTCGTCTCACTCTTAAGACAAGAAAAAAAATCAAGTTTCACTAGAAAATTATTTTTGTTGTTGTTATTCTCACTACAAGAAACAATCAAAATAAAATTTAAAAAAAAAAAAATTAAAATGCAAAAATCAATCGTAATTATTTTTGGCCCATTATCGAACTATGACAAAAAATATCTGTTTTGGGCCCTAGTTTCTGTGAAAAAAATTTCATTAATTTAAAAGAGGGCCCTCTTTATGTTTTTCCTCAATTTAATGATTTTTTTAGCTCGGGCAACCCCTCAAAAATAAAATAAAAATTTATAAAAATTTGAGGTCATATTTTGAGCCAAACGAAACAATTCATTGGACATTAAAATCCGAGAGGGTCAGGCCGATAACTGTGTGTTTTGACGTGGAATGCCCCGTATATATGTGGGTACAGTAAGTTGCTACTGGAGCTTAAAGTTCACGAGCGAGTTCCCTTGAAGCCACATAGACATAAAATATATACATGAAACTACAACAATAATAATATATCGATGGATATACAATTTTTTACCTCGTCGCTTAATAATCTGGCTTCATGGGGGATGTAGGATTAAACTCGATTTTATATATTATCGGAGGAGAAAGGGAGGACTGTATTTATCGATTTTTCTTTTTCCAAACTCCTCGATCTTCTAGAAAGGTGGCACAAAATACTTAAGGTTATTTAGAAGCTATGAAACTTTTGAATGTTAATTGTTCAATAAATAGCTTCTTTATCGTAGTGAAATTTTTACACGACCTCCTGAATACTTCATGTAAGAACATACCAAATTTTCAGAATTCTATCATCATTACTTCAACCTCCTTAAGGGTTAAAATAAAAAATGATGATACAATTCTGAAAATTTGGTATGTTTTTGTATGAGGTATTTAAGAGGTCGTGTAAAAATTTCACGACGATTAGGAAGCTCGTTGATAAGAAATTAACGATTTGTTAAAAACAATTTTTTAAACAAATAAAAAAAATATTTATCAATAAACTTCGTTTTCTTTCCGTTGCTTTCAGTATATTGTAGTTATTACAAAATTGAGAGGTCAAAAAAAAACTTATCGCAAAGTTATATCAGTTTCCATAAGACTACATTTCATTTTTATTTAATTTGTTAATCTTAATTATTCGATAACGAGCTTCCAAATCGAATAGAAAAGTCATTTGCCTTTTCTTGATATTTTAAACTCCTGAATTGTTATTAATTTAATTAATTATAATTAATTAAATTAATAACAAGAGGTTGATAATATCAAAACATGGCATAAAACTTTTCTACTCCATATCACGTTAATAATTCATTAAATTAATAACAATTTCCTGGAATCTAAATATAAAAAAATGGCAAAGGACTTTTCTACTCGATATTACGTCACGAATTGGGCCTCACGGTATTGCCCTTCATTCCTGGGACGTGTTACAATATATATGGGGCATTCCACGTCAAATCACGCGGTCATTGGCCTGACCCCCTCGGATTTTGATGTCCAATGAATTGTAGGTTTCGTTTGACCTAAAATATGACCTCAAATTTTTAGAAATTTTCATTTTATTTTTTAGGGGTTGCCCGAGCGAAAAATCATGAAATTGAGGGAAAACACAAAGCGGGGTCTTTTTTAAATTATTGAAATTTTTTTCACAGTAACTAGGACCCAAAACAGAAATTTTCGTCATAGTTCGATAATGGGACAAAAATAATTACTATTTGTCATATTTTGGGCAAATCGAAACCCACAATTCATTGGACATCAAAATCCCGAGGGGGTCAGGCTGATGACCGCGTGATTTGACGTGGATGCCCCATATATATGTGGGTACAGTAAGTTGCTACTGGAGCTTAAAGTTCCACAAACCAGGCGAACGAGAAGAAAAACTTTATTCTTCATTTATCTAAGTAAGCCATTCGGAACTTTTTTATGTATACATGTCCATATATTTATCTATATACGATGTAATTATATTCGTTGGAAAGCTGTATAAAGACGCTTACTTTACCGTGCATCTACCGGATTCCCTCCATTTATTTGTAAATTATTGGCGGAACTTCGACACCGTGTTGCACGAAATTGAGTGACGGATAGGAGATTTCTCATTCTATTTTGATGAGAAAAAAAGTGTAAACAATTTATTTCATTTTCTTCCATGATAAGTGCAATAAATAAATGTTCCTTGAAACCTAGAAAACTTATATACTAGGCTTAGCAAAATCAATTTTATAGAAAAAAATTATAATATCGAGGGTATTGGCATTATAACAGAATAAAACGATTTGAACGTTTTATAAATGCTATTGAGAGTTCTGACAAATTTTCACAAAGAAATTCCTTTAAGTATCAAACAAAGTTGTTCACGATAGAAATGCGTTAAAAATGTCGATTGCCAATAAAATTGAGCCTTCTTTTAAGAATTGGTTTGTCATATTCTCAGAATATTATTGATTAATCATTAATTGATTAATCATAATTTGAATAATCATTGATGTTTGGAAATTCGGTTGCATTCGCCAAAGGATCAGATAGTAAAGGATCAAGTGAAGGTCAATATTTATTTGTTTAATTGAAGTTAATTTATTTTTATAAAAAATTTTTGATAAAATATAATAGAATTTCTGAAGATGATCCTAATCAGGACCAAAACGTAAAAATAAGGGCCAAACTTATTTATCTTCGCTTAATCCTTCACCATCGGACCTTTTGGCCGAATTTCAGCTGATTTACCAAACATTTTTCATCATTATGATCTTTCCCTCCATAAAAAACAAAAAATTATCAATACTTCATCATTGGAAAATTTCATTAATAATATTTTCGGATTCATCTTTTGGCCTCGATTGGCTCAGCACAATTTTCCGCACGTATTTCACGCGTACAAAAAGTTAATTGTTCAGTGCAGACATTTTTATAAAATTCTTTAAAAAAAAAAATAGAAACGCAATCATCGTAGAAAACAGTTGAAAATTTTTGGACCCAACTATAAAGAGACATAATTATAGTAAAATACATCCGAGTTATACGTTCGTCCCTTTAAAATACATTTGTTTTCAGAACACCACCCCATATAATTCCCTCATCGCAACAGCGCGAATATTTCATTTGAAGGCAGTCTGGAGTAGACAGGAAATTTTGTCATATTTATCAGTCGTAAAGTAGCCGCCTCATGTATACATGCGGTTACAACAGCGTGTCAAAGTGCAACCCTTGTGGGTATCAGTCACGACAAAACGCTCGAAACTCAGACCGTGATTTAATGCAAACCGGAATTAGCTGCTGCGAAGGAGCTGGGGAGGGGTGCATATTATTATTATTATTGATTTCACACTCTTAATAACTCATATTGCGCATGGAGGATGGGTGTTTGGAGATTCAATGAGTATACAGAGTGTGAGGAAAATTTTGGAGAAGGGGTTGGTTATATGCACCCTTCACCTCCCCCCCCCTCTCTCCCCACTTTGCCGCCCGGAGAATTAATGCAGCGGGGACACGCTACCTCGTGTTTCAAAGGCATAACGGCCAGTTGTCAAAATGCGAAACTGCCGCATATTTGACGGCACATATATATACCGAGGTACATAAACACGATGGAGATACTCGGGGTCCTGGAGTGAAAAGGGGGTAGTTGTTATAGTTTGACGTGAAACTCTCTCTCTTTCTCTCAATATATTACTGTGATGTTTTACAAATTGCAATTTAATTTATAGGCTCAACAAGCGCCTCCACGATATCTTTCGATCACCATTCCCCTCCCTCTCAAAAAAAATTCGGACAAACCAAACCTTTTTCAATTTGTAAGATACGAGAGAAAAATAGTGGCCACGAATTGAGCCTATTGCCTTCTTTTGTGTCTCGGACAGAAAATCTATCCATTATTACTTTGCTTCCCCATGAAGGAAGCTTTTATTTGATTCAACAAATATTCGTCATTTTTATTTGAGCTTATTTATGAATTATGTTCAATACAGATTTTATCTCCAGAATATTCCTACGATTCTTGAAGATTTTTTAATTAATTTATTTATTTACATCCTCGGGAAATCCGGAGATAATAATAGGGGATAAATTTCGAAAAATCATCACAATCGGATGAACAAAGCGGGGTTTTTAACCTTCAACGATTACGAAGAGAATGAGCGCAATTCGGAGCAAAATTTTTTAGTAGAAATAAAATTAGACCTATTTTAGTTGACAGATTCAATTTTGGTAAAGATGCAACAAAAAAATTTCATTTTCTTTTTCAAATCTTATATCGATTTATTTTGTCCCTCAGAACGCGAATTTACTAATAGTTTTCTCGAAAAATCAAAATTTTTATGAATTTTCATCAAAAACATTTTTGCTCAATTTTAACCCCATTCTAAGAAACCTCAAAATCGCAAAATTTCGAGCGCTCATAATTTTCGATCGGTTTGACCGATTTAGAAATTTCTTGTTCGTACGTAAACCTTGTCACTAAACTTAGAGAATGCCGTTTGGTTCATTCTGATGCATGAATTTTTGTAGAAATGACGGCAGTTTGAAAATGGCCGAAAAAAACGGAAAGGGGTATGCCTAAAAAAATTTGCAAAAATCGATAGTTAAACTTTAAAAATCTGCAAAAAAATCATCAGGATTCAACGATCACAAAGATCACAAACAGAATGAGCGCAATCTAGAGCCAAAATTTTTAGTAGAAAACAAATTATTTACACCTATTTTACTGGACAGATTCAATTTTGGCCAAACTGCTTAAAACATTTTAAACATTTTTTTTTCGAACCTTATATCGATGTATTTTCTCTCCTTGAATACGAATTTACCAATAGTTTTCTCAAAAAATCAAAATTTTTATGAATTTTCATCAAAAACTTTTTTGCTCAATTATTTAGCCCTATCCTGAAAAATCTCAAAATCGCGAAAAAATCACTATTATGTCACTATTTCTGTGAAAGATAAACCACTATTCTACTATTGTGGACCCTCTGAAATGCTGGTAACTCTTGGAGATCCTTAAAAGATTGGAAAAGTCCTTTTTTTTCGACACAGACTGTTTCATCCTAATGGGTTCACGATTTTGTAAACCTATTTCTTTAGCATATTTTTATATGCTTATTTTTTCATGTTTTTTCTCCTATTATCCGACAATTTTTTTGCTCACTCCTGTTTTGTTTAACCCAGTTATTTCGAGAGATTGTTCAACCTCCGCAGTCCTTGAAGACGTTCGGAACTGACGGTTTTGTCAGCGATGCGGTTAGTTCTTTTTATTTCCTTTTTCCTTTCCGAAAGAAAGAAAATTGTAAATTCTCACCACGCGCTCGACTATAAACGATTGGAAATTCCGGAAGGGTGACAAAATACATCGCGCGAAAAGAGTGCGAGTACGAATATCCCCTGAACAAACTCGCGGCATCATTGATGTAGAAGGGAAGCTGGCTTTTGGCATAGAATTCACGTTATGTACGTCGCACGCTGGGGCGAAAAAATAAAACAGCTTAAATCGCGTCACTTTGTTCGTCGAGTCGTGGAATTTCATGCTCTTTTGTTTACTCGCACTCGATATATGTACTTCGGGGATGCGGGAAAGGATACTGCGAGGATTCCGAATATTCTCTTCGTGGCTGGGCGAATCGCCAATGATTTTTATATACATGTACATATGAGGTATTCCATACCAAGCCGACCAACCCGTATACCCGACCAATTTGATTTTGTTGAAAATTTTCTATTTTTTTGCACGTACTGAAAGCAGTTTCTCCGAATTTTTTTAGATTTTTGTCTCAACCCAACTAACCACAATAAATTTTTCAAAAATTGACAAATTTTTTTTTCAAATGCTCATAACTTTTTAAAAACCGGAGATATCAAAATAAGACAAAAAATCTTTTTTCTTGAGTTGCAGTTTTATCAAAAAAAAAAAATACAAAAAAATATCGATATTCATTTTCATATGTTTTTTGAAGTTTTAAACACAAAATTGTTTTTTCAACTTGAACCCTCTTTATTTTTTTGAAAAAAATCACCAATTTTTAAGAGACATTTTCACAAGTACTAAAAATTTGGCAGCTTGTGATTCTTATAACTTATATTTTTTATCTATTTTTGAAGTTATAAAAAACATGAAAAAACGGAGATACCAAAATAAAACAGAAGATCTTTTTTTTCCGACTTGAGTGGTAGTTTTATTTAAAAAAAAATATATATATATCGATATATATATCGATATATATATCGATATTTATTTTTATATGTTTTTTGAAGTTTTAAGCACAAGATAGATTTTTTTTAACTTGGACCCTTCGGATTCTTTTTATAAAAATGCACTACTTTTTAAGAGACATTTTCACAAGTACTGGAAATTCCAAGGTCCAAGTTGAAAAGAAAAATATTTTGTGTTTAAAACTTCAAAAAACATATGAAAATGAATATCGATATTTTTTTTGTATTTTTTTTTTTATAAAACTGCAACTCAAGGCGGAAACAAAGATCTTTTGTCTTATTTTGATATCTCCGGTTTTTTTGAAGTTATGAGCATTTGAAAAAAAATAGTATCAAATTTTGAAAAATTTATTGTGGTTAGTTGGGTTGAGACAAAAATCTAAAAAAAATCTGAGAGACTGCTTTCAGGACGTACAAAAAAACAGAAAATTTTCAACAAAATCGAAAATTCTCGGGTCCAAGGGTTGGTCGGTTTGGTATGGAAACCTCATATACAAGTTGGTATAAAAGAGAGTAAGAAGGAGAGAGAGAGAGAGAGGAAAAGGTGGAGAAGAAAGAGTTGCGTATACCGTGTGGAAAATACGTGAACTTTGCTTCTACAGCTCGTTGTGCCTTATCAGTGACTGCAGCTCTATATATGTATATATATATTTTTTTAAATCCTATATATTGTTATCGAACGGCGACAACGTCGCTTCCGAGGTTAAAGCCGCTTGCGTGTTCAGCTTATGAAAGTAGAAATTCGATTCTAAAGGAGACTCAGCCAGACGGAAATTCGCGTACGCTCTTTCCCTCTCTCCCTCTCTCTCTCTCTCCTTTTGCGGTGATTTCGTGATCTCTCTATATAACTTTTTCCGCCCAAACGAACTGCACTTCACTTCGGAATGTCCCGAATTTCGCGCATTGATTTCTTCTCAATGCCTTTTTTTCTACACGCTGGATGTATATCGAGGTGGAAAATTTATTGGCGATGTTTCCACTCCAAAAAGTACGAGCCGAAACGACAAGGATAATTTTCTATGGTATTATGTATTTAAATTGCGGCTAAGTTTTCTGGAATCGAATTCAACGATATTGTCAAGCGCAGTCGTACAGCCGACGATATGTTCCGCCACATTCCGCTGGAAGGTTTTCAAAATAGAGTAGGATTCTATCGTGAACCGTTCATTCTTTTTTTTTTACTTTTTTGAAAAAAAATCAAAATTCTTTCGCAGATTACCACTTTCAATTTTTTTTTTCTTCACAATTTTTCAAACTGAGATCCTTCATAAATCCTCGAAAAAATCCAGAGTGATGTTTTGTGAAATAAGCCCAGCTGAGATTTTTTTTTTAAATCGATATAAAAAAATAGAAAATGTCGACTCACTTTACGTTGGGCTGTTTTTTCCGAAATTGATCAAAGTATTTTTTGAGTGAAAAAAAAAAAATTTGAATGGCGAACTTCGAGAAAAAGATTGATTTTTCTCGAAAAAGTTATAGCTATTTTAAAGAAAGTGCCTTTTTTGGGTTGGATAAAAAATTTGAAAATTCCCCGAAAAATGTTTCTAATGGGGTAGAAAAGGAAAAAAAATCAGCCAAATCGAAAGGGGTTGGGTTTAAAAGTGGTTGATTTGACATGGAATGCCCCATATACATTACGAAAATGTAATTTAAAAAATCGATTTTTTGAAAATCCTGACTGCGTATAAGCTCTCAATTGAGTACAGAAATTTTGATGATCGATTAACTTATTATGGATGTATTTGTATCGCATTTGGTAAGGTTTTAGGGGAAAAATTTCCGCTTATGCGTACATTACGCTATCTTTCTTATCTTTAATTAAACTACCTCATGCATATTCTCTATGGATTTCATTTGAAATAATAAAAGATCGAAAACGATGATGCTGAAGTTCGCATCGTTGCAACGCAACGAAAATCATTTTTTTCTATTCATTTCTCGTGAGATTTACGCTTTCCTTCAGCATTTAGCATAAAGTCCTCAATAATTACCGCAGAATATATTTCAAACATTTTTTACTTTGAAAACTTTTAAGATGAATAGAATTTTGTTAACGTTTAAACTATTTCCCTTGCATTAAAATGATGCATGCTTCATCGACATATCATCGAAAACGTTGTGATTTTTCTAGTGTACAAATATCTCTTTCGCGAAAAATGACTAATGTTAGGAGGAAGTCCCTCAGTACCGGACACTTAAGGTTATTCATTAATAAAACTATTATATATATAAGAACTTCGATTTTCTATATTTTTTTCATAAACTTTGGAGTATTCTTTGGTGTGTTAATGATAGTATAGATTTTTAAAAAAAAGTAAAACTGAGAAAAATATATTTTTGAATTTAATAGTTAAAATGGTCGAGTCCGAAAAGTGGCACCTAGTACCGGATACTATGAACATTATTTACAAAAATTGATTGAAAATGGTTAAATTTTGCAATGATCGCAAATGTATTCATCGGAACACTCCGGAATATCTGCGCACGCCTCATGAGCCCATTGCTTACAATTGCCGCACTGGATCCAGTCATTATTGTCATTGAGGCTTTTTTTCATATTTTCCTCGGGCCATTTTCCTTTCGTCATTATTTTTAACTGATTTGTCATAGTGAAATACCACTACAACAAAAACAACATGCTTTACATAAATATTCCAATAACGAAAAAAAATGGCGTCCGGTACTGGAGAAAAATCGAGTGTCCGGTACTAGGGACTCAACATGCAAGATTAAATAACAAAATGCGTTGCAATTTCACATGCATTTTGAAATTTAACCTTCATTATTGGAAAGACTACTCACCAAAAAGCATCCCAAGCTAAGACCGGAGCCGCAAAACCCCTATTTTTTAAACAATGAATGTGTGAAAATTACGGCTGACACGAAATATTAATCGGCTCGAACGAAAATCAGCTCTCGACAACGGGCGCATGCGCACTGCGGCTAGCTCTCTAGCGCCACGGCTACCACTTTGGCCATCGTTCGAACTACGCACGAGAACTATTGCCGTTGCCCTCTAGTTTGGCTTATATCAACCGTGTCCGGTACTAGGTGCCGTCCGGCGTTAGGGGACTTCCCCCAACACATTGTGCCTCTTTTAATGTAGAATCGTGAGTTGGAATTGACCGAGCAGATTTTATATGCCAATCGTTTAAAAATCGTTAAGGTTACATCTGATCCATTCTGACTTTTTTGGATTTCCACAAAATCATAACTGCACCATTATCATGGCATGATGAAACAATTTGTAAATTTAATATGGCGGTTTGCTCTGATCGAATAATCGTGCAACTACACGGAACTAAATCATAAGTTAAATTTCCCACAATAAGTCATCGACGCTTTCGGAGTCGAAGGAATGATATTCGTTTCCCTCATCCCGATTTCGAAACCTCAAGGGCTAGTTAGCTAAACTAGCCAAATAGATTGTACAATTGTATGTCATTGATGATTTCTCGTATCTCATCTTTGCGGAACTCGTAGAAATTGAGGGAATAGAGTCAAAGCGAAATTTCGCCTCGTCAAATTCTCCGTTCCTGTTTGTAAATTTTCCTAACCAGAGATAAAACGTGAACTGTTTGAAAACCATAAGGGCCAACTAGTCAAGATTCGCCTATTGAATTGACACGACTTGTGGCATTTTGTTCGCCAACGATCGTTCGTACATCCGGAAATGGAGGGGAATAAGAAAATCGTGATGGCGCGGAACAAAAGCATCGGAAAACCCGAAGAGCTCAAGTTCGATTGTGACGATAGCGTTTGAGGATTTGGCCATTTATGGCGCGCATATACAAGCGAAAAAACGAGGGAAAAAAGAACAGAGAGAAAACGAGCGGATAATGGAAGAGGCAGCGGAGGAAACTCCTCTTTTTGATCTCTTCGCTTGACGCTTTTTGAAAGAGATCGAGGGAAGATTGGGAGATCGAGAGGAATCAAAGTTGACTCTGCTTTCCTACACCGGAGTGGCGGCAATTGTCCGCTTCCTTTGTTCCTAATTGGAATCACCGAGTGTAATAACGAACCGAGATGAAAAGTGAAACTTTTCTCCTCAATCGCGGTTAGTGCATTTGTTCCTCTCGTTCTTCCTTTTCTCAATCTCTCTTTGCTTCTCTTTCTCTTCCTATCTTTCGCTCGCTTTTGCACTTTCAATCAGCTCATCTTTCGTAATCTTAATCCTCGTGCCCATCGTTTCACGAATCTCCAGTTTTTCTTTGATCAGTAAAATGTTTGCAATCCTCAACCCGATATCATTTACCAATCGTTAACTGAATAAATTTGAGAAATACCTCTGTAAATCTCTCTTTTGAAGAGGACTTTTCGTTTATGTTGTTCGTTAAAAAATTAAAATTATCATATTTACAATGCTTACTTTTTCTTCAACATTTTGTTTTAATCGTTACATTTTGTTCATTACTTTGTTATCCTTTTTTGAATAAATATTTCATTAATGTTTTTATCGCTCTAATATAGTATCAAATTCGGAAGTTACGATGTTAAAAATGTAGGCTTTGTTTCTATTCTCAACTACTTTTTTCCAAATATTTTTCTTGGGCAATTATTCAAAAATTTCATTCCCTGGCGCCATATTTTTCCTGAAATTCTGCACGGCCCCTAATTAAAGGCCAAAGAAAAACGTCGTCTCTCGAATTGGTCAAATTTTTCGTCCAACGCTTCTGTTGTATTCTCGTTCCCACATTCATCTCCACGAAACATTTGTTCCGTGAAATTTCTACCTTGCTCTTATGTTCCTCCGATTTTCCTTTTTTTTCACTCCATCGTCGTCTCGCTTCTATCGTTTCGGGCTACTTTTTTTTTTTTTTTAGTGCCTTTCCTCGGTCTCTCTGCCTCTAGTTTTCTCGTCGTTCATTCAGCTTCGCTGCTCCTCTCTCTCTCTCGCTCCCGAGCTTTTTGGCTTCAAACTTTTTCGCATTACCTCCTTGCTCACGTATTGTTTGTTTATGAAATTACCCACGACCCAATTGGCCCGTTTGGCTGGCTGGTTTGTGCTGAATGCACGACGCGCCGTATACACACGCTCACTGGTATTGCGGGATGCATGGGAAGCGGAAACCAGCATGCCCGCCAGCTTCAAGAAGCAAATATACCGAGGCCAGAAGCAGGAGGCTCTCTTCAGTATCGAGGGGGGCGCTCGGTGCGACCATCCCTAAGGAATGCGAAGTGAAAAGAGTGCGCGACGAGCAAAGCCAGGAAAACCTGGTATATAGTCACTACATCCCTTAATGTACATACACTCCCGCTCAAAAGTTTGGAAACACCAGTCAATATTTCTTGGCGCACTTGAAGTTGCATAACTCCGTTAAAAAAAAAGATAATCGTATTTTTAAAAAACAAACGACATTTTTTTTTTTAACAATTTTTTATTAGTTGTTAATAAAGAATAACTGAAAAGTTAAAAATAAAGCTATTCCGATTGAAAATAAGTTTTCAAATAAAAGCGTGTTACACCCTCTTTTTTCTCTTGCTGTTAAAATGTAACACGCTTTTATTTGAAAACTTATTTCCAACCGGAATAGCTTTATTTTTAACTTTTTAGTTATTTTTTATTAACAACTAATAAAAGCTTGTTTAAAATTTTTTTTTTTCGTTTGTTTACTTTTTACTTTTTAGTATTTATGATGTTAAATAACTAGTTTAGTAATGTATATCTAGTTTCGCATAATTTTTTGCAAAAAAAATGTTTCGCAAAATGTGTTGCACAAAAATTATTTTGCAAAATTTGTTAGACAAAATTATTTCACACAATTAATTTGCAACATTTTTCTGCAAAATTTGTGCAAAAAATGTTTTCAGAAATTTATTTGGAAAAAGACTGTTGCGCAAGATTTTCGTAGAGAAATGTTGTAAATCAATTGCTTAAAACCATTTTGTAAACAAAATTTAGCGAAACAATTTTCTTGCAAACAATTTTGCGGGACATTTTTTTTGCAAAAAATTATGTGAAACATTTTTTGTTGCAAGACTATTTTCAAGCAAATTTGTAATAAAAATTTTGCGAAACAATTTTTTTTGCAAAAAATTTGCAAATTTCTTGTGATAATATTGCATTGTCATCCGATTTACATATGCATGACAAATTTTAACTCAATCGGAAACCGGGAAGTGGGTCAAATTTAACTTGCAAGATTTGATTACAGACACCGAGACAGGTGAAACTAAATAAAAGCTTTTAACACCGGGACAGGTGAAACTAAATAAAAGCTTTTAATAAAAAGTGTTTCAACGGGAAAGAATTCAGCTTCATTTTGCTTTTTTTTAAAATATTTTTTATGATTTTTTTTCGATCCGGTACACATTTCTGTACGCGACCATTTTTTGGCCTTTTTTCGACCATCGCGAATTGAGAGCATAACTTAAGGACATTTTTTTTTTGTATTTTTTACCTGCGGTATATTTGAATGGATTAGCAGATGCTCTATTTTTGACTTATAAGAATTTCCGTACGATTTTTTCTCGCAAAGTTATCTTACTTTTGGCCGAAAAAGAAAAATTTTGACTGGTGCAAAGTAACTCAAAAACTGTGAAGTTTAAGAGAAAATGTCAAGTATGCAAAAAGTAGCGCACTTATACACGAAATCGCCTGGAATTATTTTAGAATTTTTAAATGAATTTTTTTTTTTTACTATTTTCGCTCGAAATTTTGATGATGACGTCCTAGCGAAAAATCTTATCACATTGAAATTTCCGTACTTCGTGATACAATAAAAATTTGGAAAAGTTCATCAACATTGCACATACTACGAACAATAATGATCAATAATTATTATTGATAATTGTTAATGACTTTTGGGCAATATTATTATTGATAATTGTTGTTTATAGCATGTCAATTATTGTTGAATTCGTTCAGATTTTTATTATATGACGAAGTACGGAAATTTCAATCGGATACAATTTTCCGCTGGGACGTCACCATCAGACTTTCGAGCAAAAATAGTAAAAAATAATAATTCATAGGAAAATTCTGAAATAATTCCAGGCCATTCCTTGTAACCGTACGCTACTTTTTTAATATCTGACATTTTCTCTTGAACTCAATAGTCTTTGAGTAGCATCTTTAAAAATTTGTCTTTTTTAGTCAAAAGTAAAATTACTTTGCGAGAAAAAATCGTACGAAAATTTGTAAAAAGGAAAATGGAGCGTCTGCTAACCCTTCTAAATGTATCGCAGATAAAAAATACAAAAAAAAATGTCCTTAAGTTATATGCGCCCAATTCGCGTTGGTCGAAAAAAAGTCAAAAAATGGTCACGTACAAAAATGCGTACCAGATCGAAAAAAAATCATAATAAATATTTTTTAAAAAAAGCGAAAAATAGTTTTTTAAAAATGTCATGGGTCGTGCGTCAGAATTTCAACGTCAAAAAAGCCAAAAAAAAATGACCATTAAAAAAATCGAAAAAATTTATTCGATAAAGCGAATTGGAGCGGAATATGTCCACTTTGAAACGTTTCTAGTTGAAATGAAATATCTTTATTTTAAAAAGAGCAGTGAAACTTTTTATGCGAAGCGGAAATCGCCGTGCGATTTTTTCAAGCAGTGACGCATTGAGTTTTTGTATTCGCCATTTGATTAAAACCTAAGAAATTCAATTCTAACGGTAACAACTACCATACCATATTTACCACGTTTTTTAAATTTGCCAATTGATTTTACAAGAGATAAAAGGGCTAAACTCTCAAAAGTCCACGGTGCAAAAAAGAGAGGTGTTGAGCCTTTTATTAGGATTAGTTGATAAAACAACAATTATAATTTACGATTGTTCAAAAAAATGGCGAAAAATAATTCAACGAAATTTGGCAAATCGATTCCGTTCATTATAGACTGCGTTCTTTGCCGAAAATAATCAACATAGAATATAATCAAGGAAAACAAAAAGTTGTCACGCGTTCAATCAATTCTAGGCTAAGCGGTTATTATTTTCGCTTTTTTCTAAAGTATCTAGACACTTTGTCCGGCGCTCTCTTTTGACTCAACAAAAAACAGACTATTCTAAAATTGTCATATCAATCGTTCGATTTTTGAGAATTTATCGCGAGTGACAATGCGTCGTGCGTAAGTCGACGTAATTTCATCCCCGAGCACGTTTTCGCCAGAGTCTCGAGTATATGGTGAAAAGAAAATGGTGGATAAGCCACGTCAACTCTTCAGACTTTGTGGAATACGCGCGGAGTACAATAAGTCTGTTGCAAGTGCTCCAATCTATATATGTATATGGATTTAATGTGTGGTAGTCGCAGAGACGAGTACACAAGAAGTACACGCGTGTTTTTCTGAAGTTATGCGACATTCGCGAGTCTACAACGAACGAGAGAAAAGATGAAGAGAAAAAACGTGACTCCGCTTGATTCGGCTGTCGTATATCTCACGAATATACCCTGCTCATCCAGCTTTTCAACCCCCGCGTATACACTTGAATACTTCATCCCCTTTCTTCGTTTCTCTTTCTCTCTCTGTGTCCTGTAAGCTTTATTTCAATACGTGTGGTCTTCTCGACGACCATCCCCAACTCCGATTAGTCCTTCTTTTTTGCTGTACGAGACATACGGAAAGACCCTTCGGGACGGGCTCTGAAGGGTCGCCAAGAAACAGTAGGCGCACCCTCGCGCGCACAAAGATCAAGGAAAAGCGCTTGCGAAAAGTCAGGCTCGAATCTTTGTCCGTCTTCGAGGTTAAACTGAATATCAGAGCTCAAAGACAAAGAAAACTGGATATTTGGCTTTGGTGGCTTTTGGAAAACAGAGAAAATGTCATGCATTTTTATCACCAATTAATTTCAATCAATCCTCATTCTTTTGAAATATCAATGATATTTATGTTGCATTGGAATAATATTATTTCATCCAATACCTTATTCAGAAAATCAGGGGAATTATTTATCATGGAATGACGTAAATTCCGTTCGTTTTCAAAATTCGATGGTCACAAAGGCATTTGTGATGCAATCAATTATCGTCTCGTCCGGTTTGGTAATGCGATTTAATTTAATTGAATGCGTTTTAAAGTACGGTTTTTTTTATGCAGACGAATCTCGTTGAAAACAGGTTTGTCCTGTTCGGTTTAATTAGAATGGTATTTAATTCAATTTCATTATAATCGTGAATCGTCATGAAATTAATCTTCAACCGATATATGATTCGTTTTTTGTTGTTAATTAATTTTTTCATTCAAATTTGATCGTATGGCTTTGACAGATTTTTCGCGCTATTCAATTGAATTACGTTGCTTCGTCATTTGTGATATTAATCATCGTTGATTGAGAATAAAATTCATCTCCATCGGTGGGGGATATTTATGCCTGGTCCGGCCGTTCGGGGTAGACAGTCAATTTTTTTCCTTCCTGAAAATATTTATATTTATATTTCAAAAGAATATTTTAGTGCACGACATCGACATGCTTTAACGAAGCAATATAGATCATTCTGTGATCGCAATATAAGGTTATTTATTATGCATACATTTATTGCTTCGGTCGTGTTTTGGCGTTCGTTTAATAAGGGAAAGTTGGTGGCGATAGGCCGATTTTATAGATGGACCACTGTATCACGTTTTGGCACGTTTTATCCCATAAAATCGGTTTTTTCACCGTCACCTGCTTTTTACATGTAGTTGAGATTCCATACAGTAATTTTTATTTTTAAATTACAGATGTAATCAACAGCTACCCGCCAATAGTTGGTACACAATTTGTCAAATAATGTCGTAACTATTAAAAAATAATTATCCAAATATTATCGGGGTCTTTCAATATATCGTTTCAGGGATCAAGTTGTTGATTTTCCATTCAGCTAAATTAACTCCAAGTTTATCTTTTAACATGCTCTCATTTAAGACTATAAACTTATCAAATTATGTCGTAACTACTAAGAAATAATTATCCAAATATTATCGGGGTCTTTCAATATATCGTTTCAGGGATCAAGTTGTCGATTTTCCGTTCAGCTGAACTAACTTCAAGTTCATCTTTTTCCATGCTCTTAATTGAGACTATTACTTTATCAAATAATGTCGTAACTACTAAGAAATAATTATCCAAATATTATCGGGGTCTTTCAATGAATCGTTTCAGGGATCAAGTTGTCGATTTTCCGTTCAGCTGAACTAACTTCAAGTTCATCTTTTTCCATGCTCTTAATTGAGACTATTACTTTATCAAATAATGTCGTAACTACTAAGATATAATTATCCAAATATTAAGGGGGTCTTTCAATTAATCGTTTCAGGGATCAAGTTGTCGATTTTCCATTCAGTTGAACTAACTTCAAGTTCATCTTTTTCCATGCTCTTAATTGAGACTATTACTTTATCAAATAATGTCGTAACTACTAAGAAATAATTATCCGAATATTATCGGGGTCTTTCAATTAATCGTTTCAGGGATCAAGTTGTCGATTTTCCATTCAGCTGAACTAACTTCAAGTTCATCTTTTTCCATGCTCTTAATTGAGACTATTACTTTATCAAATAATCTCGTAACTACTAAGAAATAATTATCCAAATATTATCGGGGTCTTTCAATTAATCGTTTCAGGGATCAAGTTGTCGATTTTCCATTCAGTTGAACTAACTTCAAGTTCATCTTTTTCCATGCTCTTAATTGAGACTATTACTTTATCAAATAATGTCGTAACTACTAAGAAATAATTATCCGAATATTATCGGGGTCTTTCAATTAATCGTTTCAGGGATCAAGTTGTCGATTTTCCATTCAGCTGAACTAACTTCAAGTTCATCTTTTTCCATGCTCTTAATTGAGACTATTACTTTATCAAATAATCTCGTAACTACTAAGAAATAATTATCCAAATATTATCGGGGTCTTTCAATTAATCGTTTCAGGGATAAAGTTGTCGATTTTCCGTTCAGCTGAACTAACTTCAAGTTCATCTTTTTCCATGCTCTTAATTGAGACTATTTCTTTATCAAATAATGTCGTAACTACTAAGAAATAATTATCCAAATATTATCGGGGTCTTTCAATTAATCGTTTCAGGGATCAAGTTGTCGATTTTCCGTTCAGCTGAACTAACTTCAAGTTCATCTTTTTCCATGCTCTTAATTGAGACTATTACTTTATCAAATAATCTCGTAACTACTAAGAAATAATTATCCAAATATTATCGGGGTCTTTCAATTAATCGTTTCAGGGATCAAGTTGTCGATTTTCCATTCAGCTGAACTAACTTCAAGTTCATCTTTTTCCATGCTTTTAATTAAGACTATTACTTTATCAAATAATCTCGTAACTACTAAAAAATAATTATCCAAATATTATCGGGGTCTTTCAATTAATCGTTTCAGGGATCAAGTTGTCGATTTTCCGTTCAGCTCAACTAATTTCAAGTTCATCTTTTTCCATGCTCTTAATTGAGACTATTACTTTATCAAATAATGTCGTAACTACTAAGAAATAATTATCCAAATATTATCGGGGTCTTTCTATTTATTGTTTCAGGGATAAAGTTGTTGATTTTCCGTTCAGCTGAACTAACTTCAAGTTCATCTTTTTACATGCTTTTAATTAACACTATTAGTTTATCAAATAATGTCATAACTATTAAGAAATAATTATCCGAGTATTATTGGGGTCTCTCAATTTATTGTTTCATCAATCAAGTTGTCGATTTTCCGTTCAGCTGAAGTAACTTCAAGTTCATCTTTTTCCATGCTCCTAATTAGGATTATTAATTTATAAAATAATCTCATAACTATTCAGAAATAATTATCCAAATATTATCGGGGTCTTTCAATTTATTGTTTCAGGGATAAATTCGTCGATTTTCCTTTCAGCTGAACTAACTTCAAGTCCATCTTTTTCCATGCTCCTAATTAGGATTATCAATTTATCAAATAATGTCATAACTATTAAGAAATAATCAACCAAATATTATCGGGATTTTTCAATTTATCGTTTCAGGGATACATTTATCGACTTTCCGTTCAGCTGAACTTGAAGTTTATCTTTTTACATGCTCTCAATATAGACTTCAGAATCGATCTTCGGACTATATTGAGCTGCCGGAAAATTTGGGACTAAGTATGATTGGTTTTCTAATGCTGATGGCCTGATCATAAGGCCAGTTAATTCAGACTGAATTTCGGCAATGTTTTTCTTATGCTCCGGGCAATAATATGAGTCCTTCAAGCCTCGAAACAATAGCGTTCGTTTTTATTATGATGGTTCATCGATTCGGTTTTTTCCCCCTCAATATGAACGAAAGGGTTGCCCGAGTTGATATATCCATCCGTCTGTCTCGAGGCCCGCAGGGAAGACGACGACAATGAGGTAATAATGCAATACTTCTTGCCAGATCGATAACTCGAGTTCAATTCCCTCCTTGGTTTCTTCCCTGTCTCTCTCTTTCTCGTACTCTCGCTCCAATGTATAGACGAACGACCAGAAAGGGGCAGAGGAAGGAAAAAAGTGGAGGCAAACGACCGAGTGAACGTCTCAGCTTTTGCCAGTTTCTCAAGAGTTACGTAAATATCCGGACACGACGAAGACGATGACGACGCGATGTTTTGCTCATCGCACCACTTTTCAACCGCTACTTCAGCCGCCTCCTCCTCGTCGTCGTCAACTTCGTCCTCTTCTTCTTCTTCTTCTTCTTCATCTTCTTTGCTCATACATTCGTCACTATGATCCACTCGCTTTCAATTTATAGACGTCACTCCCTCGTGACTCAACATTTCTCCACACATATGGGACATTTTGTGCCAAAACGATCGAACGTTGATCGCATTAATCAAAATGCTTCGTCTTGTTGAATTCATTAAGGCACTGGTCTACTTTAGAAGGCCAAAAAAAGCAAATTTTTAAGATTTTTTTTCTCAGCTCCATTATCAGATATAGCGATAAAACTGTTTTTACAACATTGTTTCATCCTTCAAAAATACAAAAGAAAAATGTATTTGTTATTTTCATTCTTTGATCAATTTATAGTTCAAAAAATCTATAAAGTGAAAAAAAATCTTAAAAATTTGCTTTTTTTGACCTTCTAATTAAGTAGATTAGTACCTTAAGTATATATCGAGAAACGAATAGAGCTCCTTCTCCAAATCGAACTGAAGTTACGAAATTTCGCAAAAAACTACGTAAAAACGTTCCTGTTATTTAAATGGTGTAAATTGAATCATTTTTTTGTAAAATCATTGTTAGACATTTTTTTTTACATTAAGTAGGAACCGTTCGATCCAGATCCTTCTTAGTTTACCCCAATTTCATCTTCAAAACGTGTACAAAGAATTGTTGAAATCTCAGTGTCCGATTAATTCGACTTAAGGTTCTGAAATCGTTCGCGTGGATAAACAAAATTGATTTTACTGTTTGCATAGTTTGAATGCAACGAAAATAATTTATTATTTAATCAAATTCATTCTTCCTGACAAATGTTTAAAATGAAAAATCGTTGAAATGTATTTTGGGGTCTCTACTAATGACTTTGAATGCTTAATGCACTAGCAAAGTGTAAATATCATAAAGAATGATGTAAAAAAAATATACTTGTTAAAAATGTAAAAAAAATATACTCGTTACAACAATGCAATACTTGAACACCGTAAAGAAATTAGATTGAAAAGTGAGGTGAAAATATCATTGATCTCGATTACATAATATCGCACATTAAATGCCCCATATTTACAGGCATAAATATCGCAGGTAGCTTCAACGATTTTCGTGCAACAAATTCAGTCATCTCTCTCTTTCTCTCCTTCTCTTTGTAACTCTCTAGTGCATGTCTAGTGCACAATTTTCGACGTCGCCGAGTACATGTATACGCAGCAGCAGAAGCATTCTGCAAAGGAATTACGAGGAGGTAACTCAGTTACATCGTCGGGATGTAAACGTTTTCTGGGTAAAAGACGACGAGTAGGTGGAGGAGGTGGAACGTTACAGGGAAGATTATGCTCCTCCACTTCTGTACACGTGAATACACGTCTTCAGCTTCCACTTTGTTGGTAACACAAGTACATCCTTTTACATCAGTTACACGTAGTTACGATAAATTTATCATATCGCGCAGTAAAATGCATGACCTCTTTTTGCACATCTATCATAATGTACCTGCCAACATCGGTGGAGATAAAAATGTTGAATGGATGCAGAGAATCTTGAAAGATTGAAAATAAGTGGAATAGCATGTTGCGAGAGATTTGCGCAAAAATTGGAAAGATGCGGAGGATTTACATATTTTCAAAGGCTTCGAAAATCTCTTCAACCTGAAGTTATCATCTTCCTTCAACATCTCATTCAGTTTTACTATGGCAAAATAGGAGGATACTTTTTATGGAAATAAAATAAAATACTTTCAGCGTGTCTTGTTATAAATATTGTGATGATCCCGTACACCAAAAAAAAAGGCTTAGTAATATCAACTACTCAGCTGCGATCATGGAAAATTCGTTTGAATCAATCGTCACAGATTTGATTTTATTACCCCGTTGTTGAAATAATAAAACTGGTGTCGTTGTTTCGAATGTGTACTGCATTCACCGCAATTTACAACATTGGATCAAAATGATTTCAAACGAGATTGATTCAATAACTTGTTTTCTCATTCAATCGAATATTTAGTCATTTACTGGAAGTAAATACAATTGTTTTAACTGTATGTTTCGTCTCATCAACAAAATCTAGTTTTTATTTGAACTATTCATCCAGTTCAGAAGAATAGTAAATGCTTTCAGGTCGATCAAATTGTTTGATAAATTTGACTAAATATTTCAATGCGGCCACAACACATTTAGTCGATAGTACGTATAGTAACTACCACGATCTTGGCACTTCGCCCGAGATCCGTAAGGTGGCGACGATCGGCGCGCGCTCTCGCGCCAGCGAGACAGCCACTGTGCACCGATAAGTACCAGTGTATTACCAGCATCGGAGTCCTCGATTAACTTTAAATTGATGGAACATTACCCGCGCTCTGTGGTCGCGCAGTTCTATTGACTAAAGACTACATATTTGAATGAGATCTCCATCGCATTTTGGTGGTGCTCGTGCTCTCTATGAGTGCAAGGATAAATAAGTTAAATTTTCACTTGACTGTTTAATCTCACGATTAATTAGTTAAGTAAAAATCCTCGTAGCTTAAACAAATAACGCATATCATCAAATGATTTGTTAATTCAATTGAAATTTTCTAGCTTTATATTGAATGCATTTTTTTCCGGCGAACAATATCTGAATTGCATAGAAAATATGAACTGTTCATTCAACTAAACCATTTGGTTATGCAATCGCATATTGAGTGCATTTTACCAAATACAGAATCAAAACAATGTAATTTTCAATTGGACGGATTCTCTACTCTGTTGGGTCAAGGATATATATGTATTTATGGGAATGCAATTCTTGTTTCCATTTTGATACACGTTTTGAGTTAACTGAATTACACATTTCATTCGCCACCCATAACCGCCGGGTTTAGTTAATTCAAGCCAAATTTTTGTTACTTTACCAAACCTTTTTCTCGGTGTATGAAAATAACATATATGTGAAAAATTTATGTATAAAAAGTATAAGAAAAGAATATAATTAAAATATATGGGATACATATATTCCTATAGATTCATTTTTGTATCAAAAATCGGCCAAAATAACCATGTGATACACCCACAGAAAAAAAAAAATATTAGAATCAAATAAATTCACAGATTTGCGAACATTTTATTTAGAATTAATAAGGATTTATTTGTATTGACGAAGATTTTATTTGATCATGCCATTTAGTCATACTTGAAACAAATATATAAATTTATTTGCTGGTGCCGAATAACTACCATATTTATATTGATTTGTCGAAATAGCGATTTACTTACATCAAATAAATGATCTATTCAAAATATTGAACTTGAACAGTAATTTATTTACGTCAAATAAAATTTATTCAAATGTGCGCTGCGTCGTACTGCGCGCACAATATGGCGTCGCTCGCTGGCGTGACGACGCTCAGCAGTCTAGAGTTGGCGTATTCACGTGTTATGTACGTGTTTTCGTTTGTACGTGATTTTGTGATTTTAGTGAAATATTGTGATGTGAACAAGGAAACGCGAGATTTTCTTTGCGATTCGGGGCTCGAAGAATATATCGACATCTTCAAAAGTCAATAGGTTGTTAACATGCACGATTCACATGAGTGAGCAAACAACCAAGACTGATTGGCCAAAAAAGTTATTCACACCCAAAAATGTGATGATCTCGTATATTCCCATATTAATCAAAATTTCATAATTTCGCATATTATTCCCATATTAATCGTGAGTCCCAAATTTTCAGGTTATGGTCATGGATGGTCATGACCAAATAAATTCTTTATTTGTAACAAATAAAAAATTATTGGTGGCAACTAATATAAATTCAATAAGAGCATTTTTAAATAAATGTTTTATTACTATCAAATAAATTTTTATTTGAAGCAAATAACTTATTTATTGCAGGCAAATAAATATTTCATTAGGGCCAAATAAAAGAAGCTAAGAAATAGGGAACTTGAATTTAAATAAATCCAAATATTCGATACTAATAAAACCGTATTAGGCCCATATTTAAATAAGAAATTTTATTTGATTCAAGCAAATTTTATTTGCTTCAAATAAATCTTTTCTGTGGGTGTATTATATATTAGTAAATATATTTAATGATATATTATTATGTTGCAAGAATATATTATACAATATATTTTTGACATATGTTGTTTTTTCATACGGGATTGTTCATTCTGGAGAGCTGCGATTCAGACTGACACGTTAATAACTTACAGAAGATTGGAGCTTACAGAAGTTTTTTTTACCTCTGTTCATTATATTTACATTTTCCGTATATCGTAGTTTTTTATTTACAGCAATTCGCGAAATACGTCACTCCAATCTTTCCTCGCGATGAATGATAGCAAAAAGTGTATACTCGCGTTTATTCAACGCCAGAATTGTCTCGCGCTCTTTCAGAACTTTGCAATCTCCCTATTTCTCATTTTAATTTTTTTTTTCAATCAAAATAATGTACCCGGTGTTAACGCATCTCTGGCTTACCTTTTCCTCGACGTTTCACGAAACTCCATCTAATCCACTTTGCCGTATGAATATTTGAAGCGGATATGGGAAATTTGCCGGACGAGGTTATCCAACGAGAATCTCGTGATGTCTTGTTCAACGTGACGTCAATTCAATCGATTGTGAATTCGATCATCATTGTGAAATTGAATTTTCGGGAGCAATTTTCCAATTATAATATCCTCGATATTTCGTGGGAGCTTCATTGATTATATGAAATTTGATTAATCCTGCGACTGCTGTTACCGATTTTTGGCGACAATCTATTTTACTATATAGATAAAATTTGTCCGCAAGGATGCACGTTTAATATGGCGCTCCTTCTCCGATGAATAAATTTTTATCGCATGGCGTCACGTGTTCCCATTTGTCTGAAGCTACTTTCGTGTTGCAGACCCATTGGGTTAGAATAATGCAGGCTTTAGGAATTCTCATTGAATTCACCGGGGGATATATAGCCAGCTCCGAAAGATCCGGAAGTAGAAAGGGGGACAAAGAGGAAGGAAGAGAGAGAGAGAGAGAGAGGGAGGGGAAAGCGAGAGAGAAAGATTCGAGGATCGATCGACGGTCTCTCGTTATTCACTCGTCGCGTCGTGACGCTCGTATAAAACGCGAGTACGAGCAACTTGTACAAAAAAAATGTGAATGACGCAAAGACAAATGATAACCATAATGCTCGCGATTACCGCGGGGCTCACTCAAAGCCGCGAAAATATATCGCGGCAATTTGGGAACAAGAGCAGGGGTCAAAATTTTCGGCGATCAAACGTAGAAAGGCAGCTATTACTAAATAATAAATTGGCAATCTGCAATAACGAAGGATTAATTTTTCGAATATTTTGTTCAATCGAAAACGAACTCAAAGGTTTTATCCGAAAATGTTTCATTCGAGAGCTCATTCATTAAAAAATATACGATCGGATAAAGTTTGCTCAAAATAAACGAAATTACGAATCGTATCATACAGAATCCTGATATTTTGGAAATTAAAAATGGGGGCGAGATGATTTTAAGGGGTCATACACAGTCAGGATGTCGAAAATAAAATGATTGTTCAAGAATTTTTTGGGAAAGGACATTTTTATTTATTAATGTCAAAATTCATATACATATTTTTGTAACTTTTGACTTTCTTTTGAAATTTTTCTTTCTAAAAAATAATGATTCTTGAATCCACTGTAGCCGATCTCCGTGATTTTCTCTTAAAAAAAGGCGTTTTGCGGTGAGCACGATATCTCTGGATTGGGTCATCCGAAATGAAAAAACAAAATGATTTCATCAATATAAGGTATGATCTAGTATCTAATCGAAGGAATAAGCACAATATCTATTTTTTTACAAAATAGCGGCGTCTTAAAAAACATGATTTCGTTTTTTGATGAAAATGTTTATAAAATGGACAATACTTAATACTTAACAATCTGATACAGAAAGGCTTTTATTCCGAAGTAAAAATATTCATAATCAAAAATAACGATGGAACTTATTTGAAATATTGTTTTCGAGCGAATAACGAAGTATAGGATAATTCATTCCATCAAAAAGTCCAGCATTTGATCGTTCATTCTTTCGGTAATTCAGACAATTAATCTACAGATTTAAGAGGTTAGGCTACTCTACAGGACCAAAAAAGAGCATATTTCGTGATTTTTTTTCAGCGAAACCATAAAATAAATCAGATTAACAAAAAAAGTATTTCGTTATACATCTAATTGGCAGTACAAAATTATTTTTTCATGGCAATATATATCAAAATGGCGACTGTGCAGCGATTTTCCGATGAGGTCTTTATTTCTGGAAGGTCAACGGTCAACGGCTCCTATAATTTTTGAATCATGATGAGACACCAAAGTTTTTTCGATTATATATAAGAATAGCTAATAGAAGTACGTAGAATTTTTTTGAGATGTTGTTTTTAAAAATAAAAATAGCGTATTTCTAATTCAAAAAGTATAAAATGCCATGAGAAAATCATCAGGAAATTGTTTACGAAAAAGGAACTATGCAATAGAATGAAAAAATGCTACGTAGTGCTTATTTAGAGAAAGTTATTTTGAATGTACAGTTGAAATTTCAAATGAATCGGTTGAATGTTTGAGTTATGAGTTCGGCCAACTTGAAAAAGTAGTTCTGAGATAAGCGCGATCGCTGCGGATGAATACGAAAATCGAGTATTTAGGGATTTTTCACGCCCATAACCTTTTGGAATATTATTCTAGCGACCCCTCAACAAAAAAACCGAAATATCGAAAATCCCTAGAGTGGCTTAACAGATTTAGTCTCAGTATTTGTCGGCATTTTTCCTCAGACATTGCCTCCATGCGTAGCGCTTACGCACCCAGAAAAAAGATCTAGTACATTTAACTAAATCCTAGTTAAGCCAAGTAAATTTTTTTACTTGTAGGCCGGCCTAATACAACTCTATTCATGTTAACGAAATTTTTTTTTTTTAATGACCTACTCGGAAAATATATTGCGATCTAATAAATTTTTATTTAATATTAATCAATATTATTTCAAACTGAACAAATGTGTATTTAAATGAAATAATTTTTTTTCAATATTTACACAATATATATTTTTAAACATTTCAATCTTTGAATGTATAGCTACACATATGAAGTTTACAATTTCGTAAAGCTTCGTCTTTTCTTTAACAGAAGGGAAAAGAAAAAAAACCTTTTTTGTGAGAATCCTTTTCGTGGATTCGACCATCTTGCGTTTTGCCGCAATGTTCAATGTATTAAGTATCCATACTGAAAAATAAGGATATCGAACATAGACGAGCTTGGAAAGGATATATAGGCGTCGAGAGGCAGGTTCGCTTGTGCGAGAGGTAGCCACCTGGCGAATTTTTGGGGTACTGACACATCTGCAGATATGATCGGATGAGATTACGGGTGAATAAGTATTTAGTAACAACGAATAGAATCTTTCTTCAACAACTGTTTCTCGATGACAGGGAATTCAAATAAATGAATATAGTGAAAGTAAATACCGCCCAAAATTGGATGGAAGGAAAATTTTTTTTAAAGTAACTAAAAAATAATCAAATAAACGATTATAGTACCTACGACTAGATCTTTTCTCTGGGTGCGCGGTTTCATAGATTCGCGAAACACTTTAGCAGAGTTCTCGTGCCCTTGCAAAATGCCGAGGACATGGTCGCGAAAACATTAACGAGAAGGTATCGCGCGAGTCGCCACATCTCGTGTAAACATAGTTTTCGTTCACTTCTGCCTGCTTCAACTTAAATATTCGCTTATCATTGTTCAGCAGACAAACGGGCGTAACTCGCGTTTAATCCACGTGGGTTACGTTTGTTTGTCAGTTAAGAGACAATGGAATGACACCGTATATACGTATTCTCCACTGGGTTTCACGTTAGCCACACGACGCGGTTTGCGGTAACGTTTAGAATCGAAATAGTTGCGATAGTACTTCGTCTATCCGCAAGCCCACACACACACACACACACACACACACACACACACACACACACATAGACCAAAGCTCTCGTTAGTTCGTTGTCCACGCGTCATTTACCGGAGAAGCTTTCTCGGGCGAATCAGAGGTATATGTAACTAAATTGAGGTTCTATTCTCGCACTCGCTGCCAATCTCGATGGGACTGTAGACTAAGCTATCGGAATAATGCAGGACAAAGAACTATATATTCGCAAAGTGTATGTGTAAGTCTTAAGGCCATACATTCATCGGGTAAAATTACTACATGGGAATTCGTCGGGAAGCCATTTTAATTACACAAGACGAGTTCGAGTCTCGGGATGATCAGAGTGTGAAATAACAATCGGATGAATTTGGTGAAGGATTAAAAGATCCTCGTATTCAAACCCTGAGCGACTGAGCTTTGAACCGGAAATTGGCTCTTCTGAAGGAAAAAAAAATCACAAAAAAGTTATCAAGATTGTGACAATCAAAAAATTGTCAATTTTTTCAATGCTATTGCATTTCCAGTGAAATTGTGCAAAAAATCGTCAAAGATTGTCTGCATGTGTATTGAAATATTTTTTATTTGTAGGCGTAGATTTGTGCTCAGTCGAAAAAAAAACATTGATATGCATTCTTGCATTTTTTGCCGGAATTGAAGGTCTGTTCACTAAAATGGCTGAATTTTTTGTTCTACGTGAAATTTCAGCTTCAGTCTGCGTTTATTGATTTCGCGATCATTGAAGCTTCGAAAAACCACTGAGTTTATCTCATTCCAATCGTTTTTCAATTTATCGACGATTTTCAAAGTTCGACGAACGATTTTTTAAAACATTTGGAAGCAGAGATGGGCAGTACTTAAAGTACCGAGTACTTGCAACGTACTTGAAGTAATTAAAAAGTACTTCAAGTACGTTCAAGCACAATACTTGAAGTACGCAAAAAGCACTTCAGGTATTGTGCTTGAATTTTGAAGTACTTGGCCAGTACTGTAATTATGTACTTAAAATTTCAAATACTTTTCTGTACTTCAAGTACTTTTTTGAGAATAAGTACTTGAAGTACCCGGTACTTGCAACGTCCTTGAAGTGCTTAATAAGTATTTCAAGTATTGTACTTAAATTTGCAAGGACTTGGCCTGTACTTCAAGTCCTGTACTTAAAATTCCCATTACTTTTATGTACTCCAAATACTTTTTCAAGTACAAGTATCAATGAATTTTGGATATGTCTGCCTGATGGTTGCATATACAAAGCCTTTGAATATGTAATCGAAAATAATATTTCATGAAGTATGGACATTAGGGTGGGCTGAAAATCTGCTTTTTTGAAATTCTTTTAGCAATACCGAAAATATTGTTTATTATGTTACAAAAAAAAATCTGTGTGAAGGGGAAACATTTTGAGTCAACATCCTAAGCTCGCCCAAGTTCGTTAAAGTTCAAAGTGTTGAAAAAAAAAATTTTCTCAGCTTATTTTCATTGGAAATTTAATTCTCTACAAAAAAAGGTCCTTATATCAAATCATGTAGAATCTATAGTTTCTAAGATAATTGCTGTTTTAGTGAAAAATTTGTAATTTTCCTCTATATTTATACTTGTTATGGGCAAACAAATATTTGATAAAATTCTTATTTTATAGGAAATTCCATTCTCTAGAAAAAAAGGTCCTTATATGAATTCATATAGGATTGATGGTATCTAAGATAATTGCAATTTAGTAAAAAAATTGTAATTTTCCCCTATATTTACATTTTTTTCTGGTTAAAAAATAACTGATATACTCCATATTTCGTAAGAAATTTAATTCTCTACAAAAAAGGTCCTTATATTAAATCATGTTGGATTCTACAATTTCTAAAATAATTGCAAATTTACTTAAAAATAGTCATTTTTGTTTCTACAAATATTTTTCCTATGAAGAAAAAAAATTACCTTCCCTTTTTTAATAGGTTCTCTACGAAAGCAATCGTCAAGTCTATTTACTTCAATATTATACGTATATTTTGAAATTCTCGCTTATTGTAACAATTTTTATTTTTCCAAACAGATTTTTTCATAATAACAATTATAAATTGGCTACATTTTCTGTAAGTAACATTTCCTGTGAGTTCATTCAATGGCCGGGTTCATCTATGACTCTTTCTGTAGTTCTGCTTTTACGAGCACAGGTCGCCTCGTATGTAAAAAGACTCGCTATCGCGACCTTTGATCATATGGAACCGATTTTCCCTAAAGTTTGCAACATTTTTACCTCTGGCGCTAGTATTTCACGAAGAGAACATCCACCATTTGTTTCGACTTACGATTAGGCTATGTTTCGAATTCACTGCGAGTACTGACGTCACATCGTCAGTACTAAAAAAAAAATAATAATAAAAAAAGGAAGGAAAAATTTGTTTATCGGAAAAATATTTATTGAAAGAATAATGACTATTTTTAAGTAAATTTGCAATTATTTTAGCAACCATCAATCCTACATGATTTTATACAAGGACCTTTTTTGTGGAGAATCGAATTTCCTATAAAATAAGAAGATTATCAAATTTTTTTTTACTCATAAAAAGTATAAATATAGAGAAAAATGACAAATTTTTCACTAAAACAGTAATTATCTTAGAAACTATCGATCCTACATGATTTTATATAAGAATCTTTTTTGTAGAGAATCAAATTTCCAATAAAAATAAGCCGAGAAAAAATTTTTTTTAACACTTTGAACTTTAACGAACTTGGGCGAGCCTAGGATGTGGACTCAAAATTTTTTCCCTTCACACAGATTTTTTTTTGTAGCATAATAAACAATATTTTCGGTATCGCTAAAAGAATTTCGAATAAAGCGGATTTTTGGCCCACCCTAATGGACATACTGTTCCTCCACTGTCGCCTCCGACCGTTTTTCGAAGACGAACACGAAGTTGCAGTAGTTTTAACAATCCATGTATTACAATCTGCCCAAATACCTAATGTCAGTGCATTGCACAGGGTGAAAATATGTTTTCATACAAAAAGCACTCGAATAAAAATCAAATGAGAATACAAAATCAAATGTAAGTACTAGAACTTACGAGGTACACCTGAAAACTTGACAAGTATTTGACACTTGGTGCTTGATTTTTCAAGTACTTTGAATCTTAAGTACTTCAGGTAATAAGTACGTAGTACTCCAAGTACTTACGGTACTTTGTACTTGAATTACTTTCCGGTACTTTGCGCAGCTCTGTTTGGAAGCACTTGCCACTTTTTTTAGGGGGATGGTCAGCTTGACCGTTGATATTCCATCGTAATCATCGGGAGAATGTAACAAGAGAAAAGTGTGGGAAAACGTGTAGAACTCGAGATGGCCGTTTTACAAAAACCGGTGACGTCAAAATTTCTCGCTGTTATAGACAGACCATAACCCTTAGAATCTTCTCCCCGCGTTCACATTCGGTGTGTCTCACGAATCGCAGCTCTCGTGTCCCTCAGGGGCTTATCGAGATTTCGCGAGACGACACACAACCGACGAGAGAGATCTTTGCCCTCACGAAATGTCCCCCTTGCGAGGGTTCAATCGCCTCTCTTGCGGTGCGGCTCAGGACCAAGGGGACCTGTTATACGTGTGCGGCTCTCGTGCCGGCAATAATTTCGTCCGATAGACCCTTCGGCATTACGCCATCGTAAGGGATCGAAACACGCGCAAACGCGAGCTCTCCAGACAGAGAAAGTGAGGGAGGATCTTTCTCTCTCGCTCTGGCAACGAGCGAAATCTCATGCTCGCAACGTTGCTCAGCTTCTGGGTCAAGATAGCGAGAGACGTCCGTAATTGCCCGAAAGCGCTTTAACCCACAGTGAGCCAAACGCCGGGGGTTGATATTTATCATACCTCAAGAGAGAAAGAGTGAGGGACGGCGAGGATATCGCGCTCGATGATATCTCGATTTCCTCGATTTCGCAAACGTGTGTCCAACCTTTTATACGACCGCTTCTTGCGTTTCGCGTGGATCACAAAGATTCCTCAGGCACAGATCTGGAATGGCGATTCTCGTGCAGAGTTTGAAAATAAAAGTCCCCTCGGCTCGCTCGCGAATTTGGCGGTGAAAGATTTTATGGATTTTTTCCCAGTTGACAAAATGAAAATTCCGGCTAACAGAATGTGCTTTCGCAATATCTTTATTATCAACGGAAGTCCGGTGACATTGCTTGGCAATGGACATTCACAATTTACAAATTCCCTTCTTCGACTTTATATTTATCATGCTAAATAACCCTGCAAATTGGACATTTGCACATTGCTTCCTCATCTTTATCCATAGTTCACACAGCTTCCTTTATCACAAAGTATGGCGATCAAATTTGGCTTCCTCATAAAGGAAGCTTTGTTAACTGTCGAAAAACATGAGTAATCAATGTGCAAATTTGCCAAATTCTTTCAAATTTACTTCTTGCCAAATTTGATTTTTGCCAAATTTAATAGCGAACAACCTTGATCACTATTTTGAATGTGCACACAATTTCAGTGCAATATCTCGCAAATAGCCGAAGTTAGAGTATGCTGTTTAAAAAAAAAAACGAAAATTTGATAAGGTCTTAATCATTCGATCGATTTTCGTCCAATTGAATTTTAAAAAAACATCTCCGATAGCTATATTAGCTCTGTGTAAAGTTTCAGTGCAATATATTAAAAATTGCATAAGCTAGAGCGTTAACGCTATTTTTCAAAAAAGTAAAAATTTCATATAATGTTAATCCCTTGATGGATTTTCGCTAAATTCAATAGCGAACAACCTTAATAACTATGCTAGTTCCATACAAAGTTTCACTGCAGTATGTTGAAAATTGCGCAAGTTAGAGTGTTTACGCTATTTTTCGAAAAATTCAAAATTTAATAAAAATGTAATCTTTCGATCGATTTTTGTCAAATTCAATACCAAACAACCTCGATAGCTATACTAATTCTGTAGTACAAAGTTTGAGTGCAATATCTTGAAAATTGCAGAAGTTAGAGCGCTTACGCCATTGTTGCAAAAACGAAAAAAATCTGAACGTCCGTTAGAATTAAGGGGGTCAAGTCAGCGTCAAAACGGCGATTTTTAATAATAATTTATAATTTTTGTAGAATGCCTATACAAATATGATGTATCGTCCACCATTTGAGGTACCAAATGAACAATTTTTTGGGACTAGTTAAAAGCCTTGAGGTGCACCGGTGTCGTGAAAAACCTAGTTTTGCGTTTTTACACTCTGCGCATGATTCAGACAGAACTGCTAGACGGATTTTGTTCTACGACATCTCATTTCCTTCGTAACGCTTCTTCCCACGGGATGAACGCGGCACATTTTGATTCAAGTCAAAATTGTGACCAGAACAATGCCTGGAAAGTTCAAAATAGGCTACCAATTTCGAAACTGGCCTGCAACTCTGAAATAAAGGGCAAAAAACGAAATGTGCCGCGTTCATCCCGTGGGAACAGCGTTACGAAAGAAATGAGACGCCGTAGAACAAAATCCGTCCAGAGGTTTGTTCTAAATCATGCGCATCAGAGTGTAAAAACTCAAAACTAGGCTTTTTAGGACACCAGTGCACCTTAAGGGTTCTAACTAGTCCCAAAAAATGGTTCATTTAGTACCTCAAATAGTGGACATAACATCACATTTGTAAGTATTCTACAAAAATTATAATTTATTATTAAAAATCGCCATTTTGACGCTGACTCGACCCTCTTAAAACAAAAATTTCATAATGAAGGGCAATTTGTGCTGGCCTAGTGTGCCAAAGTTCAGCTCGATATCTCGAAGCGTTCTTGAGTTATTAATTATTTACATCAAAACTCAGGATACGGACACACACGCACACACACACACACACACACACACACACACACACACACGCACACACACATCCGTCCAGACATTTTTTCTAAATATGATTTCTCGATGTTTTGGGAAATTTTGAACACATTAGTCTAACAATCGCAAAAACAATTTTTTTAACGAAAACAAAGCTTCCTTTATGAGGATGCAAAAATTGAGATTGCAGTACCGACCAAAGTTGAAATCAGTAATAGTACGAACTGAATTGTTAACTTCTACTTTCTGGCGATTGTTCTAGACAAGTTCGTAAATTCATGCTAAAATATGCAACAAATTACTCAGTATAATCAATATATCACCATAATTTTTTGTTGACATCTTTTCCATTAAAAATTTGCTTTTGAATGTCTAAGGCGCGACCTTGGGGCTAAAAAGGGTTCGATTTTCAATATTTCATTCTGGGGAGATTCCTGAGATGACAAAATCGTGATTTTACACTCAGTCTCGCTGTGATTGATGTTTTTTTAAAAATTGAACAACATTGATAAACTATGATAATTTCAATTATCGAAATTGTTTAAATCGGGAAATATCATCGTAATCAAAGTCATGCGCATGATCGATTATAATGTACATACATTAACAAATGCACGATTTATGCATCATACATCAGCCGCCCCTGATTATCGAAATAAACGATAATTGGACTAAGCAATGCAGCAAATTATGCCAAACAGTCCGTTTCTAATGCGTGTAAACCATGCAGAGCATGATTTCCACGGTCGCATTTATCATAACAATTATATGCCCACATCTCCCATTCCCTTTTTCCCGATGATAATATCGACGTGTGAGCCAAGCGATAATCGAACAACTGGGAACCTACAATTCTATATTCGAATATGTATCGAAATTTCGTTGCATAATAAACGCTTCGATATCGTGTGTGAGCCGTTTAACAAGGTGGAGACCTCGTTTATACTATACAATCGCATCGTTTTAACGAAGCTATCGGGCGAATTCGATATACAAGCGATGAGTGCGAGTTCGTCGCTGCTTCTCTTTCTACGGAAAACTAACCGCCTCATGCGCTTCATGGAAAATCCAATAGACGCTGCTTCACATCGCGATACATGTATGAAGTATTCTACACAAATTTTTCTTTTAATATTCCGACGTTGTTCATAGTAATCAGCTTGATATTCGCCATGTAAATTCGATTTCAAGATGAACTGTTGCAACTCGATCTCGACATTTCTTTCCCGCATAATTTTAGGTTTCAGCCTTTTCCAGTATTTAAAGGCTTTAGCATAAGAATGGTAAATCGGCCCCCACCGATTTTGTGGCGCCAACTCTTTCCAAACTTCCTAACCGAAAAAAATAGTTTTGTGCAAAATTACAGCTTTCTAAGTCAATGCGAGGGGTCTGCCTACTAAAAAAGCGTTTTTTTTTTAATTTTTTCAATTTTTACATACCAAGGAGCGACCGAAAAATCTTTAAAAATTCTGAAAAATCAGAAACTTGTTAATGGGATTTTTTTTCTTTTTTTAATTCTATTTGTAATCATCGAATCTTCCTTTAAACACATTTTGCAACACTTTTCAATGTGTTGCAGGTGAAATTTTGGGGCTTTTTTTGAAATGTAGTGAATGAAGAGTCAATTTTTGTCAATTTTTGTCATAATAGAAGAAATATCGCTTCGCTACAAAATAATGTTTTTCAAGAAAGATTCGATTATTAAAAATAGAGTTTAGAATTTTAAAAAATGAAACAAATTTTCCCATTATACTGGAAAAATTGTGAAAAATCAGACGATTTCGTGTAAAATTACAGCTCTGTGCAAAAATTGTGGAAAATATTCTCTTTACTTTAGAAAAGTTGGAAAAAATTGGCTCCACCCATTTGACCCACAATGGTGACCGATCCACCATTCTCATCCTTCGATCGTTTATTATCGATCATTAATCGGTCATCCATCATAATTTAAATCAAAGGGCATTTGATTGAGCGTTACTTTGGAAGCTGTTTTTCTCCCTTATTTTTAATTATGATATCTTCATTCCAGCAGATTTGAGGACCAAAAGTATGCGGTGAAAATAATTGAAGGTAATTATAAAGTGTATATTGTGCAATCGGTGAAGAATACTTCATATTTGTGGAAACTTTTTGGGATATCGCGGACGGTTACCAACAGCACGCGCATTATTTGCGTGCAGTATATCGCTGGCAAGGATTTGCCGATTAAGCATAATAATTAATTAATATCCCCCTCACTATTTCCCTTCTCTTTCTCCCGTTTCGTAAACCACCGAAATTTCCCACCGCACTGATGCACCGATCTATATTGTCCTCTTGCTGTAATCGTGTCCCCGCATCAGCATTATGGACACGTGATCCGTTGGGGATTATTCGGCGCTTCACTGACGTCCATGACATAACTCCAGCATGCCTTAACTCCCTTGTATATCCTCTATCTCGCTCTGTAATTCTCTCGACCCCAATGATCCGTAAGAGAGAGAGAGAGAGAGAGTGCCAATTACAACCAAATATGAAACGAAATATCGCCAGCATTTTGATGAAATTTGCGAGAATTATACAAACAAGCCCCACACAGAGCGAAATTGAATTTTAACCTGCGTTATTATTCTAGTATTCGCGTTATTATTAGTCGAGTGTAACTGACAATTAAACAAAAACATGCTGTTGAAAATGAATTGGAAAATCCCCATGAAAAAGTTAATCGATCAATTCAATCCTTATTAGGGTAAAAGCCGGATAGTTGCCCCGGAGGGATAGTTGCCCCGGTTTTTAATACACTATGTTAGAGATGTCCCTAGCGTTAGCGCTTTTCTGTAATTATTAATATGCCCTCGCAGGCCTCAGCGCCCAAAAGACATAGGACAGGACCCACAAGTTTCGTCTGTGTGAGCGAAAATCTTCCGCGGTGAGACCTCGACGAGCGTTGTACTAATATTGGTGACTAATTTTTATTGAATAAATAATGTTATGGTCGAGGATTCAGTCAACTATTTGTTTCGTCGCATGCATTAGAGTTTCAACTACACGGTCTGATATGGTATATTGTTAAATAGCTTTTATTTATTTTTTTAATAAAAAGGGCAAGTTCTTTTCCGGTTAGTTGCCCTAACGGCAATATGACAAAAACCCAGGTGTAGTCCTTGCTAAACCGAAGTCAGTCTAGCACTAGCGTTTGAAGAACTAGATAAGAAAGAAAAACTGTTAATTAAGGGTATTTAGAAAAATAATGAAATTATTAATTATAAAATAATAAAATTGATAATAAAATGTCTAAATAAAAAAATAAAATTGAAAAAATAGAATAAAATAAAATAATCTGTAACTTAATATTAATTATAAACTTTTTCGAAGACCTTCGACGTGAGGCGACTATCCGCCACGTTGGGCAACTATCCCTCTTTGAAGAGATCAAATGAAACGGGATTTACTTAAAAACTATATTAATTGGGTTTACAAAAATAATGCACAATGAAAGATTAAAGACCAATGTTTTAATAAACACGAAGCATATTGTCAGTAGATACTTAATTTTTGTAATAGAGCTTTTCCCTTAAGTGTGGCAACTATCCGGCTCTTACCCTAATTGTTTTTGTCATTTCCTACCGTAATATTTCAATTTAGGAAACGATCCGAAATATCTTATTCACTTAATTCAATGTGCAAATATCGCGGTATGAAAAATTTCATGCTTACTGAAAAAGAATTCATGCGAATGATAATATAAAAATGCATGAATTTATAAATCACTCATCCGAATTTAAATCAAAGACTCCCGCGTTAATTATAAATTTTGCAGCGTGTTATGCAGTGATTTAGCTGTGTGATTTCAGCTGGTTCACGATTTTTGCAATTAAAGTATACCGGAGCGATAGAGCGATGTGCACAGAAGCAAGGAAAAAAGTGGAAACATCCGTGCATCGGCTCAAACGATTACGCGGAACTCTCGTCTAAGCGCCAAAGCTCTCCGTAGCGCAAGAAGCTTAATGAATTTTTTTTTTTACCCCCTCAAGCTAAAAGCAACCAACTCCATCCGCCCACTTATCTCCATCACTCCGAACTCGCTCGTCATTTCGCAAAAGTTTTCACATTGGGCTCAAGATATATATATATATTTTTTTTTTCAAACAAAATTTTTAGATCTGTATAATCGTGGTATTTTTTTGCATCGAAAATATTTCATCATTCATTAAAAAATTTTCATCATTCCCGGTGCACAACCATTATCGCGTTTTCAAGTGGTTACGGTATATTTAGAATTTTATATTTGATTCGATTATTATTAATCACGGTCATGAATAAATGATAAATGATATCAGATATTAATAAGCTGCGTTACAAAGTCAAAGAGTGGGACTCGAGTCCCGAAATAACTTAATGAACGATAAAATTGTCGGCAATGATTACTCAGTTACTTCATATCGTATCGATCGATCGGATTTTTTGTGTCCAATTAATTATCATTTTTAGTCAACGAATTTCAAATACATTGTCGATTGATCAATCAGTAGTATTAAAGAAATATCCTATTTGGATGCAGAAATTATTGTTTTTAGTATGGATTAGTATTCAATTGATAAATTTGTTGTAGTATTTTTTACTTCAGAAATTATCTATTGATTAAAAGTCAGTATTATGAATTTGCGAAAAATTGCCATTTGAATTTTTTCTTCATCAATTTCAACGCCAAGTTTTGATTGATCGATTATCGTATTCGACAAATGATTTTGAATAATTAATTCATCGACAATGAGAATCGTGGACAATCTGTAGAAAAATTGCAATTCCAAAATTTGAATGTTATTTATGATAACGTGCGACATTAATTTTGTCTTCGTTTTCGCACAGTGTTCTGCGACGCTTTTGCAGTGAATCCGATGCTTTTGTATCAATAATTTCTGCCGAATAATTCTCCCGTTCATATGACATTGTCGTGATATTCTACGAATTGTTGCAATGAATTTACGACAGATACATTCGCCACTAGTCTGCCAATAATATTCAATAGATATTGCCGATACAATATCAATTTCGTTTATGATACCCATCGACGTCATATAAATTAAAATGGATCTCCATATGAGCGTGATCCTATAGAGATCAGGGCGTATGCAATTGTTGGTATATGGTTACACAAATACGTTTGCCGAGATCCGCACTTGCATCAATGATTATGGCGTCACACAACAATGATTTCCGTGATAATAAATAAGTAATATATATCAAATCATTCGATTCCGTGATTTAGCAATGAGAAAATGTTTCGTTTTAATTGAATATCGATTTCCTTCCATAATTAATAATGATTTTTTTACTCTGGCTGTGTGAATGGAACCAATACGAGGAATTCTTTTGTTTAAATTATAAAGTAATTATCCCAATTATTAAACAGCTAAGGATCTGGGGAATGAATTCGGTGAGAAAAAAATCTAAAATCAAGAAAAAAAACTATCGCTTTCATGTTCAAATGATACTTTGATATTTTTACTTTCGAAAAATCACCCTTTAAATTATTTTTAAATGATTTCAAATGAAAAAAAAAGAATAACAATGTGAAGCATACAAATGTCCCAATTATTTAACACTGGAAGTGCCTATGTCCCTAATATTGTACAGGCATGTCCTAGTTATTGAACACTCTCGAGAATTCTTTTTCCGTTCTGAAAATATTATTTTGGGTACAATATTGAGAAATAAAAGCAAAATCAAACACTTAAATAATCTTTTATTAATCATGTAAAAATACAAAAATATATATTTAGTCTCTTTTGACAGGTTTTTGGTTCATTCGCATTTGGTTTATTTTTGCTTTTCAACTCGAACTTTATTTTATTTTTATTTTCAGCTTCCTCGTTTTTATGTTTTTTTTTGTTTGATTTTGTCGCAGCTTTCTTGTTTTTCGACCCCAACTTTATTTTCTCTTTATTTGCAGCTTCCTCTTCTTTGATGTTCTTTATTTCTTCTTTTCTTTTTATGTTTATGGCACGAAAAAACAAACAAAAAATATATTTGACGATCATAGAGTTATTATTAAAAGAATAAAGGTAAGTTTATTCAGGAACTTACAATTTTTGTTTGAATAAATCCGATTCACACGATCTGTCACACATTAACTGTCTCTATGTTTTGATGGGTTTAATGACGCCATCTTGGAGAATTCGAGTGTTCAATAATTGGGACACACTGCATTTTCTATGTCCCAATGATCGAACACCGTATTTTTTTAACAAATAATTAATTTAAAAAAAAAAATTAATTGTTATTTGTAAGAAATTTTTTGAGGAACCTGAAAGGCTTTTACTTTTTGAGATGCGACAGTTTTTGAATTTTTTATGCCCTTATGCATGAAGCGGCGCGTCTTAGCAAAAATGTTAAGCAGTTACCACAAAACGTCAAATCAGGTCACCGTTGCTGATTAAATAATTTTTTTCTCTATTAATTAAAGCTTTTTTTGCACAAGTAAGGTAGCATTTCGATAGCTAAAAGTTCCATATATGTAATAAAATTTTTATAAATAAGTAAATGCATGCAGGTGAATGAGAAATAATAGAAATATATTATAGTGTTCAATAATTGGGACTTGTTCAATAATTGGGACATTTACCTTACACTCATTGGAGCACAAATTTTATTTCAATAAAACCATAATTTCTACGAAAAATAATTTTCACAAAAATCGTCGCTATTTTGGATGAAGTGTGGAACATTTATTTTAAAGTAGTTGTGTCGTTTCACCGAAATGATGTTAAAAATACCAAATTTATTGTCAAAATACTCAGCAAATATTTTAAGCCGTTCAGAGAGCTCGTTAATATTAAATCTTGATTCTAACATTTTTTAGTAATATGCAGTTATTACAATACGTAATGTGATTTCGTTGACTGCCATAATTTTTTTGAATTATACAAATAAAATCGATAAAAGATATCGATCGACAAAATCGTTTTACGTTGCATAAGACGTTTTTTTGAACTTTTCAATCAGCATGAAATTTCTACGGCGTGTTTTGACAATGAATATAAATAATTACCACGATGTCATATTTTTAATGTAATTTTAGTGTAACGAAACAATTACCTTTTTTAAAAAAAATCCAAAGCGAGACAAGATCGCAGCTGATTTTTTTTTGCTGTCATCTCCGTAGATATTAATGCAGCTTATTTTTTACCAGAATTATGTCCATTTACGAGCAATATATATGCAATTCGTTTCATTAAAACAAATGTTACGTATTTTCTTTGACGTCTCGTTATTCTGATATAATTGGCTAAAAATTTGTATAATGCATTCAGTCGCTCATTAAGGAATAACGACGTGTTTTTAGTTCTAACAACTTTTTTGCGAACGTCAATGATTATATGAGAAAATTAGTACAAAGTATTTCATGCGCTGTTTCACAGTCAGCAGCTTTTTTTCATTTTTGTCCCCATTTATTCAACTCTGTTCTGCCTCTGTCATAATATCACAACTTTTTATTCATGGTTGATAAACAAGGACGCGATGAGTGATACGGTAATGATGTTACACAATATCAAAGTACAAAACAGTTGATGCGATAAAAATAAAATTGAAAAAAAAAAATTTCAGCAAGCATCTCGATCAAACGGGGACTGCGAGCTAATTAGCGATCCCGAGGTTTCCCTTGGTAACACAAATTTTTCGTGCTCAACATTTTCACTTTTTTAATTATTTTTCCTTGCTCGCATATTTTTCAGTTAAACGAAGCTTATTTAGAGCAGATTTATTTACGGCTGAAGATACAAATATAAAAAACAAAAATTTCACCTTTCATTGAAATTTTCATGGTTAGATTAGCCATAATATGGTTGAGTTTACTATAAGCGCGAAATAACATCAAACATGCAATTTTGAAGGTGTCTATAAATATCTAATATGCGCGAGGCTACAATTATTATTGTTAAGCCCGCAAAGATAAGTACATAATTCATTGAAAACATTCATTTAATTGTCAATAATATATAACAATCGTCGCATTTATTATTATTTGTTTCGTGCAAACTTTCTTAATCTTGTTTCGAGACGCTACTATTCTTATAGTCACTTCTAATTCCTGCTCATTCAACTTTACCACAGTGGTAAGGTTGAGTTCAACAATTTTAGCCATCAAAATGTATGTCAAATGCAGGCATGGCCTGAATTGGCGGGGACAATTGTAGTTCTTTGTCTACTGTTACTTTTGAATGCATTACACTATAAAATATAGACGTCGCATTACGGAAACATGTTACATGTTTATACGAACTAAACAACACATTGCTATGGTAAATTAGAATGATCATAGGACATGTGTGTGACAAAATCAGTGAATGGTTATCGGTACACTATAATAGTGCCTACATTCTGCTCAGGTTGCTAAAATCTCATACGATCTTATCTGCAGATTTGTCAGTTCACCAAAAGTCCGGTAGGTGGCTTCCTTTCGCACAAACGAACTTTCCCCTCGACGTCTATAAGGTCTCCAAGTTTGTCTATGTTTGATATCCTTACTTATGTATGGATAGTTAATGGTTTGCGGCAAAACGCAAGATGGTCGAATCCGAAAAGGATTCCCATCAAAAGAGTATTTTTTCTTTTACACGGAAAAAACGACTCGCACAGAAAAAAGAGTTGGTGTGGCCAGTGGCAACCAACTAGTTTGTAAGATATACTTCAAGCAAGTAGTTGGTTGGGGCAACCATTTTCGTGGTTACCGTAACTATATTATTGGTTGCCAAATACCCAACCAATAAAAAGTTGGTTGTGGGAACCACGAGAATGGTTGCCCCAACCAACTAGTTGCTTGAAGCATATGTTACAAACCATATGGTTGCCACAACCAACTCGTTTTTTCCGTGCAGCATAGAAACTGGCATTGACGCGTGTCTGTATGGAATTTCAACAATATGATTCTTTCCAACTACACGCCAATGAAACGAGGTTGGGATATCAGTGCTCAACGTCGACTATTAACTAACCGCTAATTTATATTTCATATAGTACCGTCAACTATACAACAGTAGGGATTATCTTATACACTATTGCTGAGTAAAACTATATGCTTTCAATTAAATGAGAATCATTGCTTTCTGTCGCTAATATGCAAAACGATTCGGAATTTGATGCATAATAGAAAGTATAACCATGCAAGTAATGAGAATGCAATGCTTTTAATAGTTTCTAGCACTTCATGCATGGTAAGGAGACAAATTGTTGCAATTGCCATACAGAGATGATCGGTGTGATTACGAAAATATGGTTTAGTTTACAATGTTTTTTCATATTAGGTTAACCATAAATTACAGACGTTGCATCGGGGAAACATATTTTATAATTGAAATATGGTTGACGTCGCCATACATGTTTCTCAGTGCACTTCACAGTGAAATAACTTGAGATTTTTCTTCTGACAAAAACTTGCATCTCTAAAATATTCACGTTTCGAGTTCTTTTGGAACGGAATTTCGTAAAGATTTCAGGGCAAATTGAAAAGATGAAGGTTTTAATCCAATTTTAACAGTTTTAACCCCAGGGATGCGAGTCTCGACCGCAAGAGAGAGAAAGAGAGAGAGAGACAGAGCATTATATACGGATATAGTGGAGGATGGTGGTCTCTCACTGCTGGACACCGAGGACAGTCGCGACGTTCAATTGAATTACAGGGGCTAATGAAATCAGCCGGAGACGGCGTCCTCCTCCTTGTCGATGACAAGTATATACCGTACTGTTCAAGTCCTGCCGTCTCCCTGGAAACCAAGATATGATGATTATGAGTGACGTTATACAAGACAATTTCACTACCTGATGATCAAATCAGAACGATAAATCTTCGTGTCTTTCCCATTAAAACCTTCAACTTTTCCATTCTGTTTAATCAGCTCTTGAAGGCAACAGCAGCATGGAAATGACGGAATGATAATAACTCATCGAGAACGTAAATAACAACTATAAAAATACATATTTAGGTAAAAAATAATCGTTTCAGTGTAGTTACATTTATTCAAAAGACGAAGCAATTAAAGTAATCTCAGACCCAATTCGATTCTCAGCAAAACGGAAAGTTTCGATAGCAACTAAAAAAGTTACAAAAAAAAAAAATTCAACCTCTTTTTCTACTTTAGGAAGCTAAAAAAAAGATCATGTTCAAGATTTTTTTCTCTGCTCCTTTATCAGATGTGGGGATGAAACTGTTTTTACAACATTGTTTGATCCTTCGAAAATACAAAAAAAGCATTATTCTTTATTTTGATTCTTTGAATAATTGATCAAAGGCGCCAAAGTCGAAAATGTCTTTTCCCATGGCCGCCAATTAATCTCAGGATTGGCAAGTGTGAAAAAAAAGCATTTTAAAGAGGAAGGTATCTTACGCAACAATTTACCACGGTTAATGAAAAATCGATTTTAAAAAAATGGCGCCTGTTTGAAATGAGACTGAGCCATTGAATTTTTCACAATTTGTTTCAAACATCCGCCATTTTTGTTTGAATCGATTTTTCATCAACGGTGATAAATTGTATAGGATACCTTCCTCTTTAAAATGCTTTTTTATTTTTTTTATTCAGATTTGCGAATCCTGGGATTAACCGTCGGCCATGGGACAAAACATTTTCGAAAGCTCGACTTTGGCGCCTTCTATAAATTACTCAAAGAATCAAAATAAAAAATAAAAATATTTTCTTTGCACCTTCGAAGGATGAAGCAATGTTGTATTTTATAGCCATATCTGATAAAGGAGCTGAGAACAAAATCTTAAAGATTTGCTTTTTTTTGGCCTTCTAAAGTAGACCTTAATGGAAATTTAAGACAAAATAATAATTTTTTTTAAGTTTGAAAACTTTTCAAATTGCAGCGCGTTTTAAGATTTTTGTTACGTGAAATATTCCATTTTAATCAAAATTTTTAAACAATAATATCAAGCGCGCAAAATTTTCGATAAAACAAAGTCATTATTTTTATCAATCAGCCAAGCAAAAAATTCCTTTTGATTGTACAATCAAAAGGGATTTTTCGATTTTGAAAATGAATTTTTGACCACACATTCGAAAGGAATTTTTCGATTGTATAATCGAAAAGAATGTTTCGCATAGCTGACTAATAAAAACAATAACATTTTTTATCAATAATTCGCTTGATATTATTATTTCGAAATTACGATCAAAATAATGAAATCTTTCACGTACAAAAAATATCGAACCGTTGAAATTTGAAAAATGCATGAACATTTTATTTGTGCAATGATTATTTCGCCATGATTTTCGATTGGAAAATTTAGATTATCAGCAAGAGATTGCATTTAATCTAATGAATTTCCGTTCGATCGTATAATCGAGAGGAATCGAGATAAAACTGATTGTATTTTGAGACGAAAAATTCCTGAGCCATAAATCCGACTTCATTTCCACTCATCGAAATTTCTCGTCCGGATTGTATGAAAAGGTGTGACGTGGGTGAAGAGAGAGAAGGATAAAAGGCTCAGAACGTCACAAATTGAAAATCAATCGAAACGATTTGTAGGCGCATTTGGCGTGATCCTTCGAAAAGCTCCATCTCAAAGCTCCAACATAGACGTTCCTTAAAGGGCCAATTACTGTATCGTTTACGCCAGATAGGTATAAAGTTTCTTGGTGCAACGGTGCACGATCTCTTAAATCGCTTTAATACTCGAGGGACCATTCACCTCCTTTCTTCCTTTGCTGCAATCCGTTCCCTCCCTCTCTCTTGCTCTCTCTATCTTTTCACGTTTATCTCTTATCTTTTTTTCCCTCTTTCTCTTTTTTACTTTCCACTGACGTTGCACTCGTGTGTTACCAACGATTTCTCCTCACCTTTCATCCATTTTATCCTCCTCGTCTCTTCCTTTTCGAAGCTTTAATTTCTTTCCCTCACTCTCCCAAGTGGCGCACTCACTTTTCTTCTATAGATATAGGGAAGGATACTGTTTGTATATATTAGGGCGATTTTTTTTTTTTTCTTGTTTTTTCAACCACTAAATCAAACACTTTTTTCTTAAAAAAATTACCATTCCGCGGCATTTTGTGCTATCGCATTGATTTTGGTCGCAATTTACGTAGAATCGAATGATCTTTAAAAGTGTTCTGAACAGCGTAAGTGTAACTTACATTGGTGAGATGGTACGGGTCCCTAAAGTTGATTTTTACCCGAAATTCTCGATTTTTTGCTGCTATCTCCGAAACGATTGAGTTAACCGAAAAATCGCAAAAGAAAATTTTGTTGGAAATTTAATTTTCTACAAAAAAGATCCTTTAGACCTTATTGTTAAAATTAATATTTCTTGAGATATTGAACCTTAACTTATTTATGGTATAAAATTTGTATAGTTTATCGAACGAAAAGTTTTAAATTGTTGATATTCCATATCATATCACCATATCACATATCATATCACCAGTGGTTATATGATATGAAATATCAACAATTTGAAACTTTTGGTTTCATAATCCATAAAAATTTTCATACCACAAATAAGTTAAAGTTCAATATCTCGAGAAAAATTTATTTTAGCAATAAGGTCTAGAGGACCTTTTTTGTAGAAAATTCAATTTTCAACAAAACTTCTCCTTATGATTTTTCGGTTCAGTTAATAATTTCGGAGATAACAGCAAAAAATCGAGAATTTTGGGTAAAGTCAACTTTAGGGATCCCTACCATCGCACCAGTGTAAGCTACACTTACGTTGTCTTGGACACTTTTAAAGATCGTTCAATTCTACGTAAATTGCGACCAAAATGAATGCGATAGCATAAAATGCCGCGGAAGGGTAATTTTTTTGAGAAAAAAGTTTTTGATTTGAGTGTATTTTAGAAGGGAAATCGTCTCACGCGATGGTCAAGTACTCAATATTAATATTAAGGACTGTAACTTTCAGGGAATGTTATTTTAGACATATGCAATAAAATTTTCGGTGAGGAGTGAAAAAACAAAAAAAAAGTCAAAAAAAATCGCCCTAGTATATACATACATATATTGATCTATGATATCCCCCTCTCGTTCATTCTGCCAGTAAAATCATCCCGGTGCATCCTCGCCTTCTCATCTGTTCCCTCGCACCTCGAGTGCACCCCTCGCGGATGAGGATACGCTTTTTTCACCCTTTCTCTCTTCACGGACGACTCTCGAGTGCACTCTCGAAAGTTTATAGGGTCACGGCAATTAGTATGTAAAGCTCGAAGTGCCAGCTCACCAGCGTTATAGTTACAGTGAAATGCCGTTTTTTTTCTCGCTCCTCTCTCTCTCTCTTTCTCTCTCTTTCTGTCTTTCTCTTTGACTTTTTTCTTTTTAACCACCGATGAACTGCCCTGGCTCTCTGGTTATAAATTTATGATGAAAAGCTTCCACACAGCGACACCGTAGACTATACGGAGAGTAGAGCTTTCCGCGGAAGCCATCAGTTGCACCCTTAAAGTGTATTCTGCGCTATTTCCAGCCGTGATAGGTTGATTTTTTTTACATTCGAGGGAAGTTTTTCAATTCCTATGTCGAGTGATTTGTAAAATTGATTGGGAAATTCCAAGCGAGAGCTTTGTTCATTAATTTTGCACCCTGGTATCTTGTTTTTTTTTTTACGTCGTTTGTTTAACAAGTTAACCTTGGAGTCGCGATCTTTCGATTACACACATTACATTTTTTGAAGGCAATTTAAAAATTGATATTCATACAGACTCGTTTGTCGAAGCGAAACCAGAGATAGGCGGGGAAGGAATGGAGAAGAATTGTTACGGAGCAATTTACAATGCAGATGTGGAAGGAAAGATGGGGGAAGGTAGACTAGCCTGATTCATTCGTCTGAAGAGGGTAAAAAAATCTTGGAAAAACGTTTCTTGTGAGAATTAAGAATTAGCCGAGATCTCTTCTACGGAAAGTTTGGGGCGTTTTCCCATGGAAACACAAGTTTCGTACAGTTTTCAGATCGTTTATTTTTTTTCTCTTTAAATATTCTTGGATATCGGTCACCATCGTGGATCTGATAATTATTATATGCAATTAAATTTCGTACATCTCGACACTGCTACACCCAGAAAAAAGATCTAGTCGTAGGTACTATAATCGTTTATTTGAGTATTTTTTAGTTACTTTAAAGAAAATTTTCTTTCCATCCAATTTTGGGCGTTATTTACTTCCACTATATTTATTTATTTAAATTCCCTGCCATCTAGAAACAGGCGTTGAAGAAAAATTCCATTCGTTGTTACCAAATACATATTCACCCGTAATCTCATCCGATCATATCTGCAGATTTGTCAGTACCCAAAAAATCCGCCAGGTGGCTACCTCTCGCACAAGCGAACCTGCCTCTCGACGCCTATATCCTTTCCAAGCTCGTCTATGTTTGATATCCTTATTTTTCAGTATGGATATTTAATACATTGAACATTGCGGCAAAACGCAAGATGGTCGAATCCCCGAAAAGGATTCCCATAAAAAAGGGTCTTTTTTATTTTCCCTCCTGTTAAAGAAAAGACGAAGCTTTACGAAATTGTAGACTTTATATGTGTAGCTATACATTCAAGGATTAAAATGTTCAAAAATATATATTGCGCAAATATTTAAAAAAAATTATTTCATTTAAATACATATTTGTTCAGTTTGAACATTTAAAAAAAAAATCGTTGACATGAAAACAGTTGTATTAGGCCGGCCTACAACTAAAAAAATTTATTTGGCTTGACTAGGACTTAGTTAAATATACTATATCTTTTTTCTGGGTGTATGCTTTAGTTGATTCTGAATTTGTCTTTCTCTTTTTCTATTATTCCAGTATTTCGTCACATCTATAAACGTGATTCCTACTGGCAAATAAAACGACACTTTTTGCACTAATAAACACATAAAAGCAATCCAAATTACCCTTTTTTATTTTTCAGCAGTAGATTGCAAATAGAGGGCAGAAGACTTCGTTTTTGTTACGAAAATAAAAGTAAAACAGTATAGCGATTGGGAACGGTTTTTTTTATCGGATTCAGATTTTTATCCTCTTCTTTGGCATTATCTTTTTTCACCGTAGAATTTCAATCAGTAAACTATTCTTGACTTTCTGACTGACAGTCAAAAATTGATTTACGCGCCAATAAAATGGATGCGAGACTTGCAATAATACAAAAATTATATGGTTTTCCAATTCGTGTAGAAAAATTATTGAAAAAGATCAAATTGTGTCGTTTAAAATTAGTAGGCCAAGCTCCTGTTGGATTTAAACAAATAAATTCATACCTTTGATACCACGCCCAATTTTTTGACCATGCTTTGTCCCTACAGACTCAGCCAAACATTTTATCTGATTGAAATTTCCGTACTTCGTGATACAAGAAAAATCTGAAAAAATTCGGCAACATTTAGCTTGCCATAAACAGCAATTATCGATATATATATATATTTTTTTCTGAACGCATATGAATTTTTTCAGAATTTTCTCTCTATTTTGAAATATTATAAAAAACATTCTTTAATACAAACAAAAAATTGCCAATTTTATATATGTTTTTGCACACAGGTTTATCGTCAGCTTTAAAAAAATTCAAAGACACTAGGCCAAAAAATGCATATAAATACAGCCATTCTAAAAATTAGGGGCAAATCCTTAAATAAATTATTAATTAATTCAATACATCGACTGTACGAAACCACTTAAAATAGTCGAGGAGGATTCTGACAAGTGATTTTCCGCAATCAATTTTTATTATCAAGGGGATACAGGGCTGTGTTTTCTAGAGCTGGTGTTTCTTTAGATTGTTTCGCATCTGAAAATTTATTCGCAAACGCTGAGGAAATTCATGGACAATTAGAGTCCCATTACAGGGTGGATACATACCGCAAAATTTGCTTGGCTATTCGATACATTGCCGTGTGGAAAGGTATTCTCCCCGGGGAGATTCCATACTCTCGGCTCAATGCAACATGTCGGTCAAGAACTCTCTCTCTCACTCTCTGTCTGACTGTTTTGAGAGAAAGACAAAGCCATCCTCGCAATAATTTCCATTCAACGAGTAATCCATACGTAATCGACACGGTCAGATCATATGCCCCGAGAGATATAGAACGGGGTTTATCCAGCGCTTTGAGCGCCATAAGGGTTGGCAGAGGGAATGAGATAGAACATGCAATGTGGCGAGCTAAGCAAATTCAATTAGGGCCGAACAATGCACCTCACACAACCTGTTGAACCTCGTGAGAAAGCGGACTATTATAACAAGCATTGTGCTCACCTCTGATCTCTCCTCTTTATATCATATATTCCATTATTTTAATATAATTGATGAAAAGAATTGCAGCAACAATTTTAAAAAGAATCGAGTTCCCTAATAAGAATTATTAAAGGGCAATTATTTTTAACTTTGTAGAAATTATTAATATATATGTACCAAAAACATTTTATGAATATGTTTTACTAAAAATTGTTGGCTTAACAAATAAATTTATGATAAACATTAACGAATAAATTTCAACAATCCATGGATTATATTCCATACCGTAAAACAGGGCTACTTTGACTTTGGGGATTACTTTGTTGATTTTAAAAACGTGTGCGCAGTGAACCCTCGTGACCTTGTGGGGTGGGAGGGGGTGTGGGGAGTGGGTAGAAGAGGAAACAGTCATTCATAAACCAGGTAAACAGATATGTGAACAAGTCAAGATGGTCTGAACAATCGATGATGCCATTCGCATGAAGGGAATAAAGAAGGGGAAGAAGAACGACTCCAACGTCTGTTACACCTGTAAAACCCGAATTTCAAGTCACAAGTCCTACCCCAAGATCGAACTTTCCATGGAACTCAAGTTGGAACTTAAGATCGAACTTAAGTTCCAATTTAAGACGAATCGTAAGTTAAACTAAAGTGCCATTATAAATTCATACTTAAGTTCGAACTTTAGTGCGAAATTCAGATCGATCTTAAGTTCAAATTTAAATTTGGTTTGAAGTTCGAACTTAAGATCCATCTTGAGCTTAAACTTAACCCTTTCACAGTGAGGTGAAAGTGAGATTTTCGTGCCATTTTTGTGTTGGAAAAAAAAATTCCTAGATTTGCTTTAAAGTCTCAGTATAAAGGTTTTTGGGGTCGCGGACTTCGAATTTGATATCAGATTTCCAAAATTCAAAATGGCAGATCCAATATGGCCGACACAAATTCGCGACCATAAACATCTAGAGATACAATTTTTTGTCAAAATCCAACTACTTTTCGAATTTGCGTTCACCATATTGGATCCACCATTTTGAATTTTGGAAATCTGCTTTTAAATTCGAATTCAGCGACTCCGAAAACCATGAAGTACTCACTTTCGTCGAAATCAAACCATTTTTTGAATTTGCGTCCGCCATATTGGATCCGCTATTTTGAATTTTGAAAATCTGATTTCAAATTCGAATTCAGCGACTCCGAAAACCATTGAGTACTTACTTTCGTTGAAATCAAACCATTTTTCGAAATTGCGTCCGCCATATTGGATCCGCCATTTTGAATTTTGGAAATCTGATATCAAATTCGAATCCAGCGACCCCAAAAACCATGATGTACCAAATTACAATGTATAAAATATTATTGTTTTTTTTTTAATCAAAATTATGTGAAAGCTGCATTTACGATGTGGATCTTTGACCTAAGTTGCATTTCAATGGCTCTCCAAAGTAGCCCCACACTCGGGGTTATTTTGGCTTCTTTTTCTAAATATATAAAATTGTGAGGATCTAGTGGGGCTTGCTATTGTAATACATTTTATAGCCAGAGGTCTCATTGTTCTGTTCAAGCAAAAAAAAATTTAATTTTGGACGTTAAAAAAAAGTTACGACCAAAAAACTTCCGAAACACCAACAAAGTAGCCCCGTTTTACGGTATATCCATAACACGGATATATGGAATAAAATTTGACTTCGAAATTTGTTGACTGCCGTATCATGATAAGGCTGTGTGTTTCTAATTGAACATTTCTAACTCACTACTTCTTAATACGATCAACTTTAAGCAAACGAGCAAAAAAATCTGAAAGTTCATCATTCACATCATCCAATTATTAATGTCTTGGTCATCTTTTTGACATTATTTGTTTTTATTTTCCAGATATCACGCCGAAACGATTGCAGCTCGATTGGTGAGTTTTCGAAATTCGTTGATTTGTATATTTCAGAACAAAAACATTGGAAATTTATTATTTTTTCCCTGACAATATCGCGAAGCTCCAATATCGTTTTAATGAATTAGAGGTAATTTCCATAATTACGACGAACATGTGTGGGAAGTGCTTACAACTGCAAGCACTTTGCAAAATCGATTAAATCAGCGCTTGTAGGTGGCAAATGAAATATTCAACTGATTCGATTGAATTTCCATTGAATCGACTGAAGATCAATGACATCGATCACACGTTTAGTCATCTTGGCGAAGCGTTATAGTTGTGTTATTAAAATGTTTAGTTTCGTCGACGCAGGCGCAGATTTCGTTTTTAACGTGATTTTTTGGTTTCTCCATTGCCAAAATTTGTCATTTACTACATAATTATCGTCCAACGTTATCGATTTGTTGTGTATGCACACACACGATGGAGGATTCTATCATCAAAGATAAAATAATATTCATCAACAAATGTACACTCTCGATGAACGACACTTTTGAATTATCGGATTTCTGTCAATGAGGCCGGGACGAACAATCAAAAGCTCTGCCATAAAGTGTTTTGCGCTTATTTCAGAGTATTTTCGATCACAAAATACGGTCATATTTGCTGTACAACGTGCACGAAATCGCGTATTTTCCATGAAAATTATTCCCAATTTGTCCCTTCGAGAGAAATAAAAATTCCAGAATATACGAGATAAATATACCATGTGCAAAATATATAGATAGCGAGAAAGAGAGAAAGACTAGTTATACATACGCTGGGCTGATGTATAAAACTTCATAAAGCTTAAAACAAAAATCCACCAATAAATTACAGGACATTGGTGTGGTGGGAGGTGTTCTCTCTCGGGAGGTGGGCGTGCAACAGGAGGTCGATTTTTTTTATTTCCTTTCCCATATCCTTTATATAAAACACCGCGAGGAGGGGACCACGATTTCGACGAATTTTTTTTTTATTCATTTCGCAACCGCACCCACGTTTTACCGCCACCAGCAGCCCGCAATTTAATTCACCCGCTGACTGGAGGCAAGAAAAATCTTTTTTTTCTCTTCTTCTATTTTACATTCAGCGCAAAATTTATTCTCGATCGTTTTGGAACATCGAAGGCAAAACGTGTACGCGATTCAGACAATAGAAAGAGAGAGGGCGGATCGGGGCTCGATATTAAAGAATTCTCTTTTGCCCACGTCGTGAAATTACCGTAAATTTGGCTTTGAAATATTGGATATCGCGAATTTATGCTGAAATTACAGTTTTGTGATAATCAGCTGAGTAATCTTGCTTCACGTTACTAGGTATTTATTTTTGGTAAACATAATTTTATTTCAAACATCCGTGAAAAATTGAATAACAAATGACGCATCAGTGTCGATGTGAATTTGCGGGACCCGAATGAATAATCATTATTTTCGAGGTTTTCAATATTTATTAACGTAAGACGGAGCTACTTTGACTTTGGGGGTTACTTTGTTGATTTTTGGGGCTACTTTGGACGAGCAGCAAAATACGGTAAAAACGTGTGCGCAGTGAATACTCGTGACCTTGTGGGGTGGGAGGGGCTGTGGGGAGTGGGTAGAAGAGGGAAAAAAAGTCATTCAGAAACCAGGTACACAGATATGTGTAACAAGCCAAGATGTCCGAACAATCGATGATGCCATTCGCATGAAAGGAATAAAGAAGGGCAAGAAGAACGACTCCAACGTCTGTTACATCTGTAAGGCCCGAATTTCAAGTCACAAGTCCTACCCTAAGATCGAACTTTCCATGGAACTCAAGTTCGAACTTGAGATCGAATTTAAGTTCCAATTTAAGATGAATCGTAAGTTGAACTAGAGTGCCATTATAATTTCATACTTAAGTTCAAACTTTAGTGCAAACTTCAGCTCGATCTTAAGTTCAAATTTAAATTTGTTTTGAAGTTCGAAATTAAGATCCATCTTGAGCTTAAACTTAAGTTTCATCGTACTTAATTATTTTCACAATTAATTTAAAATAACACGGTTGAGGGAGGCGATGAAAGAAGTTTGATCGAACTTAAGTTCATGCTCAAGATGGATCTCGAGGTCAAACCTCAAGCCCAATTTAAGTTTGAACTTAAGATCGATTTGATGTTCGCATTAAAGTTTGAACATAAGTGTAAACTTATAATGATACTTAAGTTCAAACTTAAGATTCATCTTAAATTTGAACTTAAGTTCGAACTAAAATTCAAATTTGAGTTCAGTAGAAAGTTCGATCTCAAGTTTGATCTTAAGAACTTAAAATTCGGGCTTAAGTATTTGGTATTTTTATGTAAAATATTTCTTCAATAAAAATGACGAATTCATTGTCAAAAATCGTTGTTTTTCATTTAACTTCATGTTCAATGTATAAAATATTATTGTTTTTTTTATCAAAATTATGTCAAAGCTGCATTTACGATGTGGATCTTTGACATAAGTTGGATTTCAATGCCTCTCCAAAGTAGCCCCACACTCGGGGTTACTTTGGCTTTTTTTTCTAAATATATCAAATTGTGAGGGTCTAGTGAGGCTTGCTATTGTTATACATTTTATAGTCAAAGGACACATTGTTCTGTTCAAGCAAAAAAAAATTTAATTTTGGACGTTAAAAAACAGTTACGACCAAAAAACTTCCGAAACAACAACAAAGTAGCCCCGTTTTACGGAGGATAGGCCGAATTATGATTTCAAGTTGAAGTAAAAATTTTAATACGATTTTTTTTAAAACTAATGACGGAAATATAATTTAAAAAAAATAACGAACTCTCTCTTTAAGAAGAAATGCAAATACAATCGACACAATTTTGAATCGAATTTTCTTATATTTCTACAATGCAAATATGAATCCATTTTATAGTTCTAAATAACTATACTTTTTAACAAAATCCGGAGATGGTAAAAAGCATTTGAATCTTTAAAAATAGCTTTATACAAATAAATACAAAATTTTTAATAAAAAAATCGTTTTTCTCCATTTTTTGGACTTTGATTGAAGATAGAAACAAATTCAAGTATCATTAAGGCACTTTATTTCTGTAGGATCGGTATTACGATAAAAATAAAGCTTGGGGTCGATATTAACCCGCGTCATTTTAGAGTTACTCAGAAAATATTCTTCTCTTTTTTTATACAATAAACATAAATCCCGCCACTGTGGAATTTCTTGATTTTCGTGCCTGTGATTGCCAATAGTCGTGACAATAAATTTTTTCGTATCGTTTATTGCGCTGCTAGAAAGTTCGTGGCTCTGAGTCGTCGTGAATAAATATTCAACAATCAGTTGGCAAGCCAGAAAATCGCAAGTTGTGCGGGTTAAAAAAAATAATTGATGCAGATAACGCCTATCTAATTATTCGGGATATATGCAGATCTGTTTTTTGAGATGTAAAAATAGTTTCTCGTAGCTGAAAACTTGGGAAAATTTATCCTCAATACCTTAAAATAATAGATAGAAAAAAATGGTGAAGGCTTTTTCGAGTCGAACAGTGCAATCGCTCTTGTTCATAACGTGTTTTCTTAAAGGGACAGAGTCAGCGTCAAAGCGCCGATTTTCGAACATTAATATAAATGTTTTTTGAATGCGTGGAAATCTGACCGATAGTCCATCATTTGACGTATCAAATGAAGAAATTTTTGACGCTAATTAGAACTCTTAAGGTCCAGCGTTTTTCTCATAAATCAATTTTTGAGTTTCACTGCGCTGTGCACGATCCTGACCAAAACGCTTGACGGATCTTATCCTACGACGTCCCATTTTCGTCGTAAGACTTGTCCGGACTGCTTAAGTACGACACATTGTTTTTTAGGTCCTTATTATAGAGTTACAGGCCACTTTTCGAAATTTTTAAACAAAAATTTGGTCAAAAATTCAAAAAATGGCCCGTAACTCCATAATGAGGACCTAAAAAAATTTGCCACACTCAACCAGTCCGGAAAAGTGTTACGAAGAAAATGAGACGTCGTAGAATAAGATCCGTCAAGCGGGTTGGTCAGGATCGTCCACGGCGTAGAGAAACTCAAAAATTGTTTTATGAGAGAGAGAACCACTGCACCTTAAGTTCTAGCTAACGTCAAAAATTTCTTCATTTTATACGTCAAATGATGGACCATTGGTCAGGTTTACACGTATTCAACGAACATCTATATTTATATTCAAAAGTCAGCGTTTTGACGCTGACTCGACCCCCTTAAAATTTATATTTTTCGAATAGGGTAAAAGCCGGATAGTTGCTCCGGGGGGATAGTTGCCCCGGTTTTTGATACACTATGTTAGAGATATCCCTAGCATTAGCGCTTTTCTGTAATTATTAATATGCCCTTGCAGGCCTCAGTGCCCAAAAGACATAGGACAGGGCCCACAAGTTTCGTCTGTGTGGGCGAAAATCTTCCACGGTGAGACCTCGACGAGCGTTGTACTAATATTGGTGACTAATTTTTATTGAATAAATAATGTTATGGTTGAAGATTCAGTCAACTATTTGTTTTCTCGCATGCGTTTTAGAGTTTCAACTACACGGTCTGATACGGTAGATTGTTAAATAACTTTTATTGATTTTTTAATAAAAAGGGCAAGTATCCGTATCGAAAAGGATAGTCGCCCCAAATTCTTTTCCGGTTAGTTGACAAAAACTCAGGCGTAGTCCTTGCTAGACCGAAGTTAGTTTAGCACTAGGGTTTAAAGAACTAGATAAGAAAGAAAAACTGTCAATTAAAGGTATTTTAAAAAATAATAAAATTATTAATTATAAAATAATAAAATTCATAATAAAATATCAAAATGAAAAAATAAAATTTAAAAAATATAATAAAATAAAGTAATCTGTAACTTAATATTAATTATAAACTCCTTCGAAGTATTTTCGACGTGAGGCGACTATCCGCCACGTTGGGCAACTATCCCTCTTTGAAGAGGTCAAATGAAACGGGATTTACTCAAAAACAATATTAATTGGGTTTACAAAAATAGTGCACAATGAAAGATTAAATACCAATGTTTTAATATACATGAAGCATATTGTCAGTAGATACTTAATTTTTAAGTAATAGAGCTTTTTCCTTAAGTGTGCAGGCAGCTATCCGGCTTTTACGCTACCATTTTTTTTATATTTCCAAAAATGGTGATAATTGCCAGCTGAATTTTTTTTTCTTTAAATCCCAATCAACTCAATGTCAGTAGAGGACAAAAAGCTGGCGCTAGCTGGGATGGGAAGAAAAATACACTTACCGATCAGGAGCCTCATGATATAAGCGATGCTCGATAATTTCCACATGGTTGGCCCAATTGTCGCCCTCTCCAACACCATTATTTATGTAGCTTCTTCCCCGACGTCTTCCACGGGTCTCCACTTTTTTCACGTGGCACAAAACACACGTTTAAAGTCTCACTGTGACACGCTGTTTCGCAGACAGCGCCACGGAAAAAAACCCGGCAAAACTATTATTTTTTTCTCCCTCGATGCACACGCGCAACTCGCCCAGTTTTTTCACCCTCGCCAACCTTTACACGAGACGCAGAAGTTTCTTATCCCTTTAACGACCGCGGTAGAGCATATCTTCCATTATCGGTAGACAACTTTTTTTTCTATCAAACAAACCCTCAGTGTCGAAAAAACCGAAAAAACAACGAGATGGTTTAAAATTTCCCGTCTTCAAATCTTTCGCACTGAATCCCAGTTCATCTTCATCGAATTTCCCGCGCGTTTTCGCCGCTTCGATTTTTATGAATTTACACGGTTCGAAGGTCACTTTCTATTCGTCACTTTTTTCTATACCAACTCACGTGACTCATCAAAAGAACGATTTGCCCCGAACGAAGAACTTCTGGATTCTTCAACAAAGTTCGCGCATGGTTGGGGAAAATGATTTTTGAAAAATGGAAAAAATGAACGTAAATTGAAATTACTTAGAGTAATACGGTAACACGACCTCTTTGTGAAAAGTAAGTTACTCCTGTCGATCGAATCAATGCATCAATTGTTCGTTTCGTCGATAAATGAGAGCAAATAAAACAACAATGAAATTTCCATGAAATTCCGTACGAATATTTTTATCAATTGTAGATCGCATCACCTGTAACACTATCCATCGATATAATCAATCACTTTTTGATCCAATTAAATTACCTTAACGTAATTTCCCTCCGCGTCATTGCGACGTATTGAAATTATTATGTTTACGATGATATTACGTTTCGGAACTTTCCACACAAAAATATGATGTTTCATGCAGTTCAATGATTCTGCTATGCTGAAAATTGTTTACACGGCGGATCATTCGATTCTCATGAGCCAAATTAATACCGCAACGTTATTTGATAACGCAATTCATGAGCTCGGACGCGACCGATCGCACTTGGATTAATCAATTGGCATAACTTATTTCTCCTCGTGATTATCATTGAAATCACAAGTTCGCAAGATGAATCATGCTTGTTTATGAATTAGGACGATAATGAGGATTACGTCGATGTAAGAAACGAGCGTTTGAGCGACCGAAAAGCTCGAGGTTTCCACCCGGATAGTCGACGGTTAAGTGAGAACGTGGAGAATTGCCGCGCGGGGTTCGCCGTTCTATTGGGTAAAATGAGAGGGTGCGCTGGTCGGAAGGGTTGCAGAAGGTGCGACGAGGATCGTAACATACCCGAGACGCCGAGCGTCGCGCATGCCCCTTTATGCCATTCGCGAGCTTTTCGTCTGTATGTGTATAATATACATTATATGAAACACACATATATATATATATATATATATATATATATATATATATATATTTATGTATACATAGATAACACAGAAAATTTCGCGCGCGCTGGCGCGTCTGACGAACTTCCGCGCTGAAAATTTCGCGGGCTTTATTTCCCTTGGCGTTCTCGCCGAGGCAGGATGTTCTGAGAGGTGTTGGTGCTCTCCGATATTCACTCCCATTGTTTTCCAATGGATGGCGATACCATTTTTTTACCTTATGAATTTACCGTAGAAATTGACCTGATTTTTTAATTCTCAAAGCTCATGAATCTAGTTCAGATTGAAAAATCTCTCTTCTACGTTTTATCACAAAGCTGAACAACTATATGCTTGAACATAAATAACTATGTGAGACTTTAAGAACGGTAGAAGATTAAAAAAAAAGAATTGTGTAAAATTAAAGTAGAGGAGCGTTGTAACAGTTTTTGGAAAACGGCCTGTATTGCCTAAAATATGTATACTTTCATGATTGTGAGTAAGAGGGTTTGTAAAGTATATATCTGAGCACTGATTCCAATTAAAAAATAATTTAAAATCGTTACCCATATTTTACACCAGACGCTTTTTGAAAAAATGGAAGATGTTACTACTTACCCCATTTTGGGGCTAGTTAGAGCAGGCTTTTATCAGTTATCAGTATTTTATTATCCATGAATTATCCGCATTGTCGTTCATTCTTATGACGATCATAATCTTTAACTATAAATAATCAACATGACACTTATTATAAATATCATAAATACTTTTTTTTATCACAACGTTTTACTTAAAAAAACGAACATGGCTCTTTTGACTTATCTCTTAGCTTAATCAGTGTTCATCTAAGTTGCAGTTTAGGCAACTCGGATGGAGGTAATTTCATTTTTTTTTTTTTTTGTTAAATCTAAAAAGTGAGACATGGCACAAGCCGAAATTTTTAGCTGCTTTTCGTATGCTGACCGTTTTTTCCAAAACTTTGGTCGCTTCCGATTCATATACATCCTAAGTTTTTAACCCTCTCGGATTTTCTCTTGTAGTCTCATTCTAAAAAAAATACAATACATTAGTATACAAATACATGCACTCCTATTAGAGAGCAGAAAAAAATACACGCACATGGGGCAAGTTGTAACATGTTACAACATACCCCTGCGTTTTTCGTATGCTGACCGTTTTTTCCAAAACTTTGGTCGCTTCCGATTCATATACATCCTAAGTTTTTAACCCTCTCGGATTTTCTCTTGTAGTCTCATTCTAAAAAAAATACAATACATTAGTATACAAATACATGCACTCCTATTAGAGAGCAGAAAAAAATACACGCACATGGGGCAAGTTGTAACATGTTACAACATACCCCTGCGTTGTGTTACAACTTGCCCCATGGACTTATTAGTTATTATGTCTACTTAATGAAATATCTCAAAAACTATAAACTTTAAAGAATTTGAAAAAAGCAAATGAATACCAGTTAAATTTGCATTGTAATAATGAAAACACAATGAACAATTAATTTAATTTTAATAGTCAAAATTAAACTTTTCGTAAGTATGTTTTTTACAATACCTGTCTGAAACAGAGCACGTGTGCACGTCCTCTCGTTTCGATGTCTGGTAGGGCACTGACGGTGTTTACGTTATGCCTCGAGTTATAAGAAGGACAATCAGAAAAAAAATTAAATAAAAAATTAAAATCAAAATTTAAATCAAAATGGTTTTTAAACCAAGGGGAGATGATTTGGGCGAGGCACGAGTGACCTGTTACCATTTAAGGGTTAAAATACTTTTTGCCAATTTTGTAAAATCTCTGGAAGTAATTAGATCCATAGATACGATTAACCCACACGGAAAGAAATAATGAGTTTGCCCAAACCAATAATGAAGTAGGGAACTCACTTACGAACTCTTTTGGGCTTAGGAAAATAATTGGTTCGGACAATTGACCATTTCACATTAGATAGTAATAGTGTGTCTGGACAATTGTTTCAGGAAGTGCCTTAAAGCTGCAGTATCGAATATTGTATGATACTTGTTTGGTTCCAACCTATTAACACTTCTCCTGAATTTTTGTCCAACCCTTCACGTGTGATCATCCTCGTACCCAATTCACTTATTTTCCGGCCTATACCAAGACCGGCTGATTGCCCTATTCCACTGGTGAGAAAGACCGAGAAGAAGGTAGTCTAATGTAGTACAGTATGGAAGCGGGTTACGTGTACTTTATAGACTCGGCCAACGTACTATTTCTTCCTGGGGTTTCAAGCCTTCGGGGAGTGAATTTCAATGTTCTAATACGGCGAAAACGACGTGTAAGGCTTATCGATCAAGAGAAGGAAAGAGAAAGAGAGGGAGTGAGAGAAGCAAAAAGGGTTTTACCATGAGGTTAAAGGCAAGAGCTCGAAGCTAGAAGGTTATATACTATATGGTATCGACGCAGGGAATACTTCAGGTCTTTCTGAACGTGTGTTGGATAAGCGATATATAGCCATTGGTCATCGCCCTCTCTTTCCCTAACTCAGTAACTACGCTAACCCTCCGTAAACAATTGCGGAAACGAGTAGTGCCAATGAGCGTCCATTTTCTCATCGTCTCCTCAAAGAGGCCAAATGTTGCAACGTTGAATTGTTTGTCCTCGCGTGCAAGTGTGTACATAGGGCAAATATATATCTGCGTAAACCTAGAGGATGGCATACATATAGGGACACTTTAGGACGGAGGTCAGAGCATTTGAATCTACCGTAAACGGGACAGTCAACGAGCCACTATTGGTCACGTGTGTGTTCTCGCTGCCGAGTCAACGGCGTAAATACCAACGCTTTTCCTGGTGGTCTTAAATTTACCCTGTACTCTGCATAAGAGCTACCTTCGGGGCTCAAAGTCGCACGTCCCGACGTTTGGACCACCCACTGAACTCTACTAACGTCCAACTGGATAAAACTATCCTCCTGGATATGCCCGGAATACAGTCAAGTCCCTTGACACGCTCGTGTTTTGTTCGTCGGAGTCAACAGACTTTGTGCATTCGTTTTGTTTCTTCGTATACGTTGAATAGTAAAATAAAGAAGGCTTGAATTTCTCTTTCACGAATTCTCTACTCATTGGACATTTATTAGTGCGACTAATATTGATAATACTGCTTAATACTGTATTGCGATTATTGATAAGTAATCGTTTTCAATATCCTTGCAATGTCCTTTGGCCCGTTCCTCGCTCTATATTCGCATTGTTGTATGCTTGGGCACACTTCGCCACAATTTTGTATCGGTAAGACTCTTGACGGATTATATGGATTATATGGCCAAAAAAAGTTAATTCTTCCGGATTTATTTTAAAAATCTCGTAACTGGGTCATTACATGTCATATCGACCAATAGTTGGAATCGACCCCTTTTAATTTCGATGAAATTTGATCAGAAGTTTTCTTTTATCATGAAACGAAGTTCCCCCAAAGAAAAAAATTTAAGATTAAGATTAATCGAAAGTATCGAATTTTTTTCGAAAGTTATGCAAAATTCAAAATTTCACCATTTTTACAATTTTTCAAGTTTATTCCTTAAATATCTCGAAAACTATTACAGTTGCGAAAAAATCGTTCTGGGTTCGTCTTAAAGAGTATATACTTGGGGCCACGAAAAAAAAATATTCCGAAAAAGAATTTTGAAAAAAAATGAATTGGGATAATTTTGAATTTTTGAAAATCGTGAAAATCTACGATCAACATTGAATGTTTGGTTCAATTTTTCTTTTAAATAATACCTTGTACTTCAGGACCTTTTGAAATCAGTACAAGGTATTATATTGAAAAAATTGAATCAAAAATTTAATGTTGATCGTGGATTTTTACGATTCTTAAAAATTGAAAATTCTCGAAACTCATTATTTTTCATAATTCTTTTTCGGGATATTTTTTTTTTTCGTAACCCCCAGTATACTCTTTAAGATGAACACATAACGATTTTTTTGTAACTATAATAGTTTTCGAAATATTTCAAAAATAAACTTGAAAAATTAAAAAAAATTGTAAAATTTTTAATTTTGCATTAATGTCGAAAAAAAAAAATTTTTATTTTTTTTTCCTTTAGTGGAATTTAGTTTTACGATAAAAGAAAACTTCTGACCAAATTTCATCAAAATTGAAAAGGGTCGATCCCAACTATTGGCCGGTTTGACATGGAATGACCCAACTATATACTTCTACAAAAATTTATTTCAGAAAAGTAGCATCTGAAGAACACCTGTTCAGTTTTTCGTGTGAAATTATACAATTGTAACGAATTTACAGTCGATGACTTGACTTTTTCATTCATCAACCCAAAAGTATACATCGGAAAAAAACACTTGTGATCATATACTAGATTTGCATATCTGAAAAAAATTCCAATAATTTTAAGAAGGAGAATTCAGTAATTTCAGATATCTCCGAAATAATTGCCTATAATAAGGTCCAAAAATATGGTTCCTAAACAAACATATATTTTCAATTTCTACAATTAACTCTTTGAAAAATTTACCCCAATAAATAAGATCCGATTCTGCGATGTCAATTATCAATCGATTAAGCTTTCTGATCAGTTCATTTTTCAATTTTCCTGGGGTTTATCAAACAGAGTATCACTCTTTTTACCCACAATTATAATTACAATCACTCTTTGTATTGATTGTTAATCGCAATCGCTCGGCTTTAGTAGATTGTCGAGGGACTCAATTGTCCTAGTTCAGAGAAACATCAAGAGCTTTCACTGTAGCCAACCAGTACTTTTATACACACTTGTGGACTTCCAGCTGCGGTATTATTTCCGCGCGCATTCGTCGCTAAACCAATACTCGTATGTTTTTGCGCCAGCACTGCGAACCAGGATCGATTTGTGGTGTACTAGCGATTTCCACTCGGCAAACCCTATTTCCTGACATGCGTCCGACTATTTTGTATGCGTCTGAGAATTGACACGCAACAGTTTCATGAAATACAAGACTCGCGCTTGATCAATTTTTTAGGCTCTCGCTACGCCACAATCAGGTTCGTTCAATGCAGTATTTAACGTATCGATCACTGGAGAGCCAAAAGAAGGCACTATATCCGTAGGCCTTCAATCGCGTCCATCAAGTCGCTGCTCTGTTCGCCAGCGATCGATGCGCATCTGATTTCATGAACTATCTAGATAAGGCCTCGTTGAGCTTTTCGCTGTCTCTCGTGTTTCAAGCACGATCTTTGGGTTATGCAATCGCACAAAAACGTCTCTATAGAGCCCGGTCGATCGTATCATGAATCACGAGTAATTCCTCTCTGTTTCTATTATCTGTGATACATTGATCGATCGGATATCTCACTCGTTGGCCTTGGATCGTCAGTTTTGCATGCACGCGAAACTAATCGTGCCCGAGATCAATGTGTGAGGGAAGGTTTTTCGTGGGTTTCGGCTACGAACGTTGTCACGCTAACCTCGCGAGAAACGTCCCGACATCCTCGCGTCGTCGTCGTGGATCCAATGGAAGGGATATCTTGTATATACGATGAGGTGATATTTCAACGTTGCTGGAAACAATACTCTCACTGCCGACCTTAGTCCGGCAAAACGTAGAGTGGGGTCGAACGGGACAGAAATGGTGTCGGTGGCCTCCGGTGTCCGACGGTATCTAATGGGTTTTCTTAACGTAGTGGGTGTCAGCGTTTCTGCCGTCGTAGTCATGGTCGTCGTCCTTAGTCGTCGTCGTCGTCGTCGTCGTTGACTTCCATTAATATGCCTACGAGTTAACGTGTATACCCAACAGCTGAGAGAGACTGAGAGAGATAGAGACTATATAGTTGCAGGAAGAGTAGTCGGTTACTCCAGCACGATTTCGACGTGAAATACTACAGACCATTCCGACGTGACACTTCACGTTTGTACGCGTGCATCGTCGTTCTCCCGCGGCTAAACTCATCCTCCTTATTTCCACTTACCATCGCCCATCACATTTGCATGTTACGTTCGTGCGTGAAGATACTAGTTTTAGAATTGAAGCTATCGGGGATTGATATAGACTTTGGTTCGGTCGTATGTAATTTTCAGTGGCGTTAAACGTGCATCGGAGGGACTTCATAGCATCCATGATAGCTAAATCTTACTTCGTCTCGAAGAAGATTTTTTTGGTTTTTTTTTGCTGTTTTGGATTACTGAAAAATTACTATAAAAAACCCTGCAAATAATTGGACGTTTGCACATTGCTTTCTCATCTTTATCCATACTTCACACAGCTTCCTTTATCCCAAAGTATGACGATCAAATTTGGCTTCCTCATAAAGGAAGCTTTGTTAATTATCGAAAAACATGAGTAATCAATGTGTAAATTTTGCAAATTCTTGCAAATTTACTTCTTGCTAAATTTGATTTTTGCCAAATTCAATAGCGAATAACCTTGATCACTATTTTGAATGTGTGCAAAATTTCAGTACAATATCTCGCAAATAGCCGAAGTTAGAGTACGCTGTTTTAAAAAAAAAACCAAAATTTGATAACATTTCAATCATTCGATCGATTTTCGTCAAATTTAATAACGAACATCCTCGATAGCTATATTAGCTCTGTGCGAAGTTTCAGTGCAATATCTTAAAAATTGCACAATTAAGTTAGAGCGTTTACGCTATTTTTCAAAAAATTAAAAATTTTATAAAAATTTTTTATTTAGAAAAATCTAAAAAAATTTGAGGGTGTATTGTAGACTCAATGCGATCATTAAAAAAAGTGACACAAATCCGAGAGGGTGAGGGAAACGGGTTTACACACTTGGGCTGGATTACCTCATATACAGTATATTAAATTTCATATACATTTTCAATCATTTTCATATACGGGGATATTAATTTTCTATGTTCACTCTTATAATTTTAATATACAAATATTAAATTTAAGATGAAATTGTTAATTTTCCAATACCATGTATATTAATTTCGATTCCGTATACACTTGTTATTAAAATTTCATATACTTTTTTGTGTTAAATTTAATAACATTTTTTACAGTATAACCTTACATCAATTCAAGAGGTACAACAACTTGATACAAAAACTTGCTGCAAAAATAAAAACTTCATAATCGTGGGATTTCGATTCTAATATCTCTTGTACTCAAATGACTAATGATGATTATTACCAATAACAACACAAATTCCAAATATACTACTGAGGTTTTGTATTGCGTTGTATTGAATTTTGTTAATCCTTCATCATTGATCTACTATAGTGTATTAAAATGAAAAAAGAAAAAAAACTGTAGGTTAAACGTAGGTAATAACAAAAAAGTCCAACGTGGGATGTGCTATTTACTGATGCATGATTCTTGAGAATTGATATACGTGTGTTTGTGTGTATATATGGGTATCGTGACCTCTTTTGAACTCGACCCCTTTTGACTTGGTTGATTTTTTTTCCTTTTCTACCCCATTGAAAACATTTTTCAGGAAATTTTCAAATTTTTTTACCTAACCCAAAAAAAATTTTTTTTTTCAAACAGCTATAAAAAATTGACCGGTTGGGACGTTTCGTCTTTAAATGTATAGATTAAAAGATTTTTGTATAGATTTAAATGTAAAGACTTTTCGTCTTTAAATGTACTTTCCGAAAAAAAATACAAACAGATTTTAAGATATTAAAATCTGTGAAATTTTTTACTTTTTCGGGAAAAATCATCTTTTTCTCAAAGTTGGCCATTTTCATTTTTTTTTTGTCACTCAAAAAGTACCTTGATCAATTCCGGAAAAAATGCCGCACAACATGGAGTGGGCCAACATTTCCTTCTATTTTTTTCACTTTTTTGAAAAAAAAAATCCAAATTTTTTCGGGGATTACCACTTTCAATTTTTTTTTCTTCTCCATTTTTCGAACTCTGAGGTCCTTTATATATCCTCAAAAATTTCCAGAGTGGTATTTTGTGAAATAAGCCCAGCTATGTCATTTATTTTTTATCGATAAAAAAATAGAAGGAAATGTCGGCCCACTCCATGTTGAATTGATCAAAGTATTTTTTGAATGACAAAAAAAAATTGAAAATCGCCAACTTCGAGAAAAAGATGATTATTCTGGAAAAAGTGAAAAATTTCATTGATTTTAATGCTTTAAAGTTTTTTGTATTTTTTTTTTTTAGGAAAGTACATTTAGAGACGAAAATTTTTATGAATAAACGTCCTCAAAGTCAATTTTTGAAGAAGTTATAGCGATTCTTAAAAAAGTTTTTTTTTTTTGGGTTGGGTGAAAAAATTCGAAAATGTCCTGAAAAATGTTTTTAACGGGATAGAAACAAAAATAAAGAATTGCAGTCAAATCAAAAGTGGCAGGGTTTAAAAGTGGTTGATTTGACACGGAATGCCCCATATATATAAGTATATCGAGCCACAACGGACGTGCTGGCAACCCTTGGCCGACGGGAGATATCGCGCCAGACCGTAGAATTGTGTCTGGCATTGTGCTTGCAAATCAACCGGTCCAAATTTACATGAGATTTATGGCGACGGTAGGACTTGGCCAAGTGAGAAAGGGCGAGGCCATCGGCAGTCGCGTCGCAGCTAACTCCAGCAGGGTGAGAATTCAAAATCAGCTTTGGGGTATGATATAGCTGACGCTACGTGTCCGAATCTTCGTGTCCAAGCTCTCGTATACGTCAATAACGACTATAACCAAGCTCGGAACAGCTCGATCAAGAGGGAAATGAAGATCGGCCTTTGAAATAAGACTCGGACCTTCAAACTGACATTTTGCTGCCTCCGTACTTGGGTGACTTTCCGAAATATCGATATAATTTTCAAAATGACGTTAAAGCGAAAATGCGAATTTCCTTATCCGTTGTATTCTCTACGTATATCGGCAGAAGAGATTCAGCGAACGGGAAGCGAAGAATGTCGACGAATGGGCGCCGATAAAATTTTTATCCACACTCGTGCGAGTGCTCTCCCGACGATAAGCGTCGATTGTTTGTGCCCACTGGTATCTCGCTTTTTTCCTTATCTCTCTCTCTCTCTCTCTCTCTCTCTCTCTCTCACTCTCTCTCTCTCTCTCTCTCTCTCCCTTTCTCTCTCATGCTCTCTTTCACTTCCAGCTTCTCGATAAATAAAAATCCTATATCCGCGATTCAGCGTTCCGCATCCGTGAATCGAGATTGGCCGTTATAGGCACAGAGACTAATAGATCCCTGTGTGGGTTATGGCCCATGATATGCACGGGACTTGAATAAAACATTGATTCTTCGTGTTTCGAATGTTAACCCAACTTTTTATGACCTCGTGGGGATTCAATTTTTTCATACCAATTGTGATAAACATCGGTTTATCATTTTTCTTTTTTTTCTCTCTTTTTATACATTACTCGTGCTTACACGAGCACTCTATCGTTCGTATTTTCCTCTATCAATATGGATGGGTTCACAAAAAGGCTTTTATTGCGGAACTTATTCGGGAGAACCAAAACAATCGCCAGAATTGTAACCGATCAATTAATGATTATCGCTGGATCACACGGAACCAAATCATTTCTGGAAATCGTCTTGGGTTCTAATTGAGAATTTTCCAATTAAAATGGGGCGAGAAGAAGTTATGTGATCAAAAGGAGAGATCAATGAATTTTTATATAATTTTTAAAAGTCACTTCAATTATTGTAAAATACTATTATTCAAGTACGAAAACACATTAAAAATTTGAATTGAAGTAAAATGTGCAAAGTGCATAATCACTCGCAAATGATTTTAATTAAAAGTCACTTACCTTGTTCGTTGTTCTTTGGAAAATTGATTTTGTAAACATTTTAAGAAATTGAAGGTAATTATCGATCTTAGGGATTCGTCCAAATGTCTCCAAGTTTCCGGATGGCTTGATTTTCCAATTTCGGTGATTATCAAAGATAAATTTCTGTCAAAAAATCGAATGATTGAATATAAAATAATTCAAGTTTGCAATGCTTTAAATTGTTTAATTTAAAATACTATTAAAAAATTCAAAGTTAAAATAAATTTTACCTATCTCCACAAATATTAGCTATTTTCATGTAATTTGGTGTGATGCCCCCCCCCCCCTTCTCGACTTTTTTGTGATTGTCGTAGATATTGATATTCTTCTTAAATCTATTTCTTATAAATAGTTTCAATTTTCTAAATGCTGTAAGTCCGTTTTCGAATGAACTACGTACCATTCTTTTTACGAAAGTTGAGATATTTTGTTTTTCGAGTTTCAAATAAATGATTCTTATTAAATTTTCATAATTCCAAAATGCACTTGTTTTTATAACTGCTTGTGAATTTTTGTTTCTTTTCTTTCTAGATTTATTTCGTCAATTTTAATACTTGGACATTTAACATAATAAGCTTGTATGTATTAAATCCAAGTGTTCTTGTGTTTGTCGATTGTTTTTAGCTTATAACTTATACTTCCTTTTGATATTCAGTGACTTCATTCTTATAAAATATGTTCATATTTCAATTAAACAAAAATTAATCATTGACCGGATATTAAATATTTTTTATGGATTTTCAACATTAATTTCCCGGTGACATCGAAAATTAATGTGCAAGTAGCACGACAGTTACTAATCAGTTTCTTAAGCTAATCTGCATTACCAAAATAGATTATTCCAATTTTATTATTGATTTCTTCCATTGATGATCTATTATCAGATAGGCGTATGTGTACTAATTTGCCGTGCTCAATAATATTCCAAGTTTAGTCTTCCGTCTTGTTTCAAATATTATAGAGCGTCTTTGGTCGGTTATATTTTCTACAATATTAATGAATTTCACCAGACTTAACGGTACCATGCACCCATCATTCAGTCTTTTTTTTTAATCTTCAAAATTTACTTGAAATAAAGATATAAACCTGAAACATGAGCATCATTCTAGGATTAGATCATAAAGGAATCGAGGGACGAAACAATTATTAACCTTCCGTGGTCACACTGGGTCAAAACGACCTCACGAATACTCTGCTTTTTCTTCTTTATGATTTTTTTTTTTAAATATATAGTCATTTTATTTTTTATAAACTAATTTTAAATACATCAACTAGATTATTTGAAGAATATTCTGTATTTTTTTTAGATGTTTTCGACCGATAGTTTGGTCACAATACTTGTTCAAAATCGTCAAGGTCAAATCGACCCAGATAAGTGTGACCACGGAGGGTTAATCGACTGGTTGAACAAACTGTAATCTCTGTAACAATGAGTCACTTATTCTATTTTATTGTCCGAAAACGTAAATAGCCTAACAGCTGTAGTGCCAAGTACTTTAATTCTTCCTAAATAGTACAGATGTCGTTTATTAGAGTCCTTCTGAATACGGGCAATCCATAAATGTCCGATCAACATGAAATCCTCAAAATTGACATTTAGAAAATGTATGTCGTCGTTTGCATCGCTTTGTATAAACGCTCATCGGTATAAAGGAAAATTTTTACAGATTCGTCCGTTACGATGATATTAGGGGAGAGTGGGGTACAATGAGCCACGGGGCACTGTGAGCCACATGCGATTTCTCGGAGGATTGTAGCTTGTAAAAATCGAAATTCGTTGTGTAGGATCACAATTTATATTGAATTTCATCAAACCTACAAAAAACGTCAATAGCAGCTCATAAGAATTATTTTAAAAAATTATTGATTGCTGCCCTGGAAAAAAAAAATTTTCGCTTGCCGGAAAAACGTAAAATATAATTTCACTCGCCGTGACAGCTCGTGTTTCAAGTTTTATTCGATAGTGTTATTATTCACGATTCACTTAGTCATTCGTATTTTTCTGTTTATCTCATAATTAATCATGATTTTTATCAATAATCAAATTTTTTCATAGTGGGGTACAATGAGCCAACGAGTTGTGGGGTACAATGAGCCGATATTTCCCATTGACCACGAACACCACGAAGTTGGCGCGAATTATACATGACGTCGATATTTTGTCAAATTTTTTTCAGGTTAAACACATAGAACACGAATGGCTCATTGTTCCCCACCGAGTGGCTCATTGTACCCCACCAGTGGGGTACAATGTGCCATTCTGCAAATCGTTTTGAATCCAATTATTCTGGTATTTTTAACCTTTTTTTTTAAATAATATTTTTATTATACCCTTAAACGTCTAGAAAAACCGATTATAATAGTTGTTTTTCTAATCAGACTACCATAGCGAGAGTAAAAATTCTTTATAAAAAAGTGGCTCATTGTACCCCACTCTCCGCTATTTCTTCCATAATTCTCCGACGACGTACGAAAACACACCTGGACGTAGGGTCGAAACTATGTACGTGGATAACGAGGAAAATGATGGCGAAACGATGCCATTGTCGTTGGCCGAAGACTGGCTAGTTGGCCCAGTATTATGACCTTCGTTTTGCACACGTGAATTGCCCTTTGGCTCGGTTTATGGCATGCGCTTCTATGAAAAGCCCTCTCTCGTCATTGTTAACGTCCGCAGTTAAATCCATTATATAACCGTGAGGTTGTTACGGTCACTGCGCCTTTGTACGAGCGAGATATCATGTCATTGGGAATAGATCGAGTTGCCAGTTGGGGGAGCGAGAAGTACGATGGACACGCGTGTGCGCGTGTACGCGCGTGTGCGTGCGCTAAAGTCGTTTGTGTGTGACACCTGATAAGCCGTTGGGTGCCTTTAGAGGGCCTATCGTTGTTGCCTCCTCGACATGGACGTATCCCAACATTTTTTTTGCGACCATTTTCCCTGTCCGACAATATGAACGTACTTTTTTCGAATGGTCTCCTACACAGTTCCACTTTTCCACAAATACTAACCACTCCGATACAGCAGAACGTTTGTAAACATAGTAAGCAATTTACATTTTCAATTCTTTAAATTCTCGTAAGAGAATTTAAGAGTAATTAAAATTGTTCAACAGTGCTCTTGGAAAGTATGGAATTTGTTAATGGCTCAGTCGTAGTCATCGATTAATTTTCCATCCTCCAAAGATTTGGTATTTTTTGAAAAAGTTTCAAAATCAGTACAAAATATTTAAAGCCAGCGAAAATTATAAAAAAGTTTCTCATTATTTTTAACGGAATAACGAAGAGTTATTCCTCGATTTTCTCAATTTTGACATTGACCTCAATTTTTGAATTTTGATCTCAATTTTGACATTGACGATTACCTTCAAGGGTATTTCAAGGTCAAATCTTTTATTTCAAATGGAAATCTCCTTTTTGACAATGGCAATCGATAGAGCGGAAAGTTTCACGTTCAAATATGTACTTGGGTTATCGACACATTTTGACCTTAAAGGTTTTCTACGGTCAACTAAACTTTAACAAGGTGTGGATACCTCTGGGAATAGAAGCTTTTCAAATTCCTTCGTGACGACCAAAGTTATTAATTTTAGTCCGGCGCATTAAGTAGAGACCTTGACGATGACCTTTAAGATGATTTCAAGGTCCACTTTTTTTAAAAATAGAAACCTGTATTTTTGAGTTCTGAAATCAAACTCATTACGAAAAAATTGATCGTTTCCGAATCTTTTAATGTAAATGTTGAAATATTGTTCTATTGATTTCAGAACTCAAAAATACAGGTTTTCATTACAAAAAAATACAAAAGTTGACCTTCAACTCACCTTGAAGGTCATCGTCGAGGTTCCTACTAAATGTGCTTTGTTCAAATTAATAACTTCGCGTGTTACGAAAGAATTTAAAAAGTTTCTATTCCCAGAGGTATCCACGTCTTGTTTAAGTTTAATTGACCTTAGGGGACCTTCAGTATCAAAATTTACCTATGACCTAAGTCCATATTTGAAAGTAAAATTTTTCGTTCGATCGATTGCCGATGTCAAAAAGGGGGTTCCCATTTTATATAAAAAAGTTGACCTCGTAAAAACCTTGGAGGTAATCGACAAGGTCAAAATTACAGTCACCATTGAATTCCTCGTCAAAAGTTATTAGAAGAATGACCTTGACCTTTTTGAACAATATCTTAGCTGAGGGAATATTTAGCCGTTCCGTTACTTTTGTGACACCCTGTATAACATTTGGGAATATCGGAGGTTGTTTGATAGAGTTTGCACTCAACATCGTTCAGTCTTTTCATAGTTTAATTTCTTTTTCTCGAAAATAGCGTTAACTTTTCTTTCTCTTTTTATTGTTAAATTAAAAGTTTCCTTTCAATGAAAACAAATTTTTACATCAAGAGCTTATAGGACGATGAAATTTTTTTCGAGTCCAGAAACGAATACAGACATCGACAAAATTTGAATTCTAACTCATTCGATGGGAAAATGGGAATGGCAAAAGAATCGCAGTTAAAATTGGCAGATTTTTTTTTTGCACGAAACTTTCGTCAGCTTTTCTCATTTCAGAACAGACATTTTATTTCCAAGCACCGTCACCGCGCAATTCTAGTTCTCCCAACGATAAAAGTAAAACAGCAATAAAACCTGTAACGACATTTAAACGGAAGCTTCTCTCATACAAATATATATATATATATATGGGTCATTCCACCAATTCTTGACTAAAATTGTGCCGGGGGGTCTGAACTCTGCATAACAAAAATTTTTATTGAAAAGTGCATAACAAAGGAAGCTTTCATGATTTTTTTCAGATTTTTTCGTCGAACCCTTCCGAAGATACAGTAGATCGAAAATTGCAAGATTTGCAATTATTGACTTTAGATATTAAAAATATCAGCCACTTGTAAAATTTCTAAAAATATATTAAATATTGGATTTTATGTAAAAAAAGCTCAGCTTTCTGAAAAAAATATTTTCAATTTCCTCCAGTGTCAGGAAAACCCCGAAAAATGAGGTCAAAAAGTAAAATACGCTTTTTCGACCAATGTATCATTTTTAATATTTTTTAAACTATTTTTTTCGAAAAGTTGAGACTTTTTTCCACGGGAAAGGTATGTTTTGATTGTGGGATTATTTAAAAATAAACCACAGCAAAATAAATTTTAAAGTTTCGTGATGAATTGCCGATCTGTATTGTGCTGCTGTTACGGTCGTCGCACGAACTATCGAATCAAGTTTGAAAATTTCTGTACATAGCATTATATTCAGCTATTATGTAGTGTTCAAAGTGTGAAGTGGGTAAGAAATTAAAATTATTATACAAAAGCGACATAAGAAGGATCAAATCTTTATTATTTATACTCTTCTTGTCACTGTTGACAGAGAAACATTTCTTACAATAGCAGAATCATGATTCTCGGCATCAGGGATAATACAATGCATAAAATGCGTGTTTTTTACAGCCACAGCATTAGCAAATCTTGTCATTAGCTGTGCTGCGCATACTTCGTATTTCTCATTTGACATAGAAGTGAAATCAATATTTTTAAATGACTCACTTGCCCAGTCATACAATGCCAAGGATGATAAAATTTCGTTTCTCGTGCCCATTTGAAGAGATGCCCTTGCAGCGAGACGCTTGATCGTGCCTGCTAATCCATCACATGGTCCTTTTCCATGGGCTGTAGCAAAGAAATGCCATTCAGCCTTTAGTTCAAAGTCATTTACATGGTAGCACAAATTGATTAATGCCAATTCGTCTTCGTCTTCCAACAAATTAATATATTTTTCGAATGAAGCACCACAACAGTTCAAGAACAGAAAAATATGATTTTTGGATGGAGCACCACAACAGTTCAAGAACAAATCGGCATTCATCAATTTGTGCTACCACGTAAATGACTTTGGGCTAAAGGCTGAATGGCATTTCTTTGCTACAGCCCATGGAAAAGGACCATGTGATGGGTTAGCAGACACGATCAAGCGTCTCGCTGCAAGGGCATCTCTTCAAATGGGCACGAGAAACGAAATTTTATCATAATTGGCATTGTATGACTGGGCACGTGAGTCATTTACAAATATTGATTTCACTTTCATTTCAAATGAGGAATACGAAGTACGCGCAGCACAGCTAAAGTCAAGATTTGCTAATGCTGTGGCTGTAAAAAAGACGCAATCTAGGCATTGTATTATCCCTGATGCCGAGAATCATGGTTCTGCTATTGTAAGAAATGTTTCTCTGTCAACAGTGACAAGAAGAGTATAAATAATAAAGATTTGATCCTTCTTATGTCGCTTTTGTATAATAATTTTAATTTCTTACCCACTTCACACTTTGAACATATATATTCACTACATAATAGCTGAATATAATGCTATGTACAGAAATTTTCAAACTTGATTCGATAGTTCGTGCGACGACCGTAACAGCAGCACAATACAGATCGGCAATTCATCACGAAACTTTAAAATTTATTTTGCTGTGGTTTATTTTTAAATAATCCCACAATCGAAACATACCTTTCCCGTGGAAAAAAGTCTCAACTTTTCGAAAAAAATAGTTTAAAAAATATTAAAAATGATACATTGGTCGAAAAAGCGTATTTTACTTTTTGACCTCATTTTTCGGGGTTTTCCTGACACTGGAGGAAATTGAAAATATTTTTTTCAGAAAGCTGAGCTTTTTTTACATAAAATCCAATATTTAATATATTTTTAGAAATTTTACAAGTGGCTGATATTTTTAATATCTAAAGTCAATAATTGCAAATCTTGCAATTTTCGATCTACTGTATCTTTGGAAGGGTTCGACGAAAAAATCTGAAAAAAATCATGAAAGCTCTCTTTGTTATGTACTTTTCAATAAAATTTCTCGTTATGCAGAGTTCAGACCCCCTGGCACAATTTTAGTCAAGAATTGGTGGAATGACCCATATATATATATATATATATATATATATCGGCAACGAACGTGTGCACAAATGGAATTTTTAACGACGATTCGATTTATCTTTAATCGTGTGTCTGCGTTGCGATTGAAATTTTCTCGGTCGGGATTGGAAAAGTGCCGAGGAATCGGAATCCGGCGTCGTTCTACACAGAGAAAATGTCCTTTGATGCGAATACATCTGGAATTAAAAGGAGGGACAGGCCTACATTGATGAAGAAAAGTAAAGAGAAATCGTGCAGCTTGCTCCAGCTCTTCTGGAAAGCGTCATGGGTAAAGGACTTTTTCTGAATCGACAGTTCTCTCCCGGATGTATTGAAAAAAAAAGATAGAGATAAAAAAATAAGTTTAGAACCATCGCTGCCACAAGTGTGTCTCGCGTCGTTCGAAAGTTTTAATTGCATTTCGATATTTCTCGCAAATCGTCGTACATTCGTTTACCGGAGAATAAAATATCGCAATCAGCGAAATCGATTTTCCGCCATTCGAGGATTCACCGGAAGATGAGAATCGCTCGGATCTCCTTGGCAATATTGCAGAAAATAAAGATAGAACATTCGTCGTGACGGAGTAAAAAAAGAAGAGAAAAAAAGCTCGGATGAGCCAAGAGGGAAAGACGATTCAGCAAAAAAAAGGAAGATGCCGAACCGATGCTATGCAAGAAACAAGAAACGAGAAACTGTTATCGCAGTCACGAGCAAGAACCCGAATAATGATCTCAACCGCGAAAACGAGACAAATATAAAAAGAGCTCATCTCAATAACCGACGTTAAGATGGAAAAAAAAAAATTCGCCAGCGTTGTCACGCTACATTGCGGCGAAGTTGATAATAAAAAATCTTTAAAAAAAATGTACCCAAGTCTAATACGAGCACGTTCCCAAGACAGATTTTGTAATGGCGTCAGACAAAAAAAAACGATTCTCGAGCTGTCAGTGAGTGCACAACCGCAACGAACATTCCGTATCGTATCGTCGAGTAAAACGATATCATCGTCTCTTCCTCTCAAGCATTTCTTTGCTTTTTTTATATTCTCTCATATTCGTTATTTTCAACTCTCGATTGTCTTATATCTCCAAATAGATATCGAAAATATGAAATTCTCGTCCCTGGAGATGCGCTTAAATTCCATCGTTTCGCCGTTCTCGATTATTCCCGATGTACGAAATACATTCTCGGACTAAATTCCACTCAATTACAGCATTATTGGAGGAATTAATTTGCAATCCAAGATGTGCTCAATATCTGTATCAGAAATATATACACTGCTGGCCAAAAGTTTGGAAACATTCGCCACGGAGACAGATAATGGAGACAGAATCAGCTTTATTTGGCTGTTAAAAAAAAAAATCGATTTTTTTTACCCGGTACGCTCTTCGGAACACGGTCGTTTTTCAGCTTTTTTTGACGTTGAAATTTTGGTGCACGAACCATGAACATTTTTTAGAACTGTTCTTTGCATGGAAAACTTGTGGGGATGAGCATAAGCTTCGATTTCGTTCTTTAAAAAAATTCGTACGATTTTTTTTCGCAAAAATATTTAATTTTTCGCAAAAAACGATCATATTTATAAAATGTAGCATAACTTCAAAACTACTGAATTTTTGTGAAATCACTAAGAGGTCAAAGTGTTCCATACAATTATTCTGGATCTAATAAAATTTTTTCAGAATTTTTTTTCGAAATTTTTTATTTCCTTATTTTTCCCTTCAACGAGATTTTTTTTTAAATCTTAAACAAGCGGGTCTCTCATCTCATCTACACGGGTTTTTCATCGAAAAGCCCGTGTAGACGAAGTAATTAAGAAATGACGTAAGATAGATTGTTTAAGATAGAAAAATATCTCGTTGACATGAAAAATTAAAAAAAAAAAGCTGTGAAAAAATTCTGCGAAAATTTCCTTAAATCCAGAATAATGGTATGCATCTTTTTACCCTCTTAGTAATGTAACGAAAGCTGAGTAGATTTAGAGTTACATACGCTACATTTTATAAAAATGGTCGTTTTTTGCGAAAAATTGAATATTTTTTCAAAAAAAAATCGTACGAAACTTTTGAAAAAACAAAGTTAAAGCTTATACTCCCCCCCCCCCCCCCCCTCTTCAAGTTTTTATGGGGAAAACAGTAAAAAAAGTTGTCATGAGTCGTGCGCCAACAAAAAAGACGAAAAATAACCATGTTTCGAAGGACGTATCGAGTTAAAAAATAAATCAAAAATATTTGTTGGAAAAGTGAAATGAAGCTGAATATGTCCCCTTTGAAACGCCGCTTGGTGAATTGAAATATCTTCATTTTTAAAAGATGAGCAGTAAAACTTGTTATGCGGCGCGGATTCGGCGCTACTGCTTCCAAACTCTTGGCCGGCGGTATATCAGAAATATTAAAATGTTATCATCAACAAAATTTGATTCCACTCGAGTCTAATTTTACCATCATAATCGTGCTATCAGGTGGACTAGTTTTTATTATTCGGTAATGAGGCAGGTTTCGGAGCACAAGGATGATCATAGAGATTCTCAGGGAAAATTGGGAGACATCAGTGTAATTTCAATTATAAAATTATTATCAGAGCTGACCTAGGTGAGCAGCACATGCGGATAACGACAAATGTCACCGCGAGGCAGTTCCCTCAGATTCTAAGGTTCATACCAGGCAATCTAGCGAAGGCTCTTTATTCGTGATGAGTTGAGCTCACCTGCAACGACATTTATTCATGAAGAATATTCGGGGTTGCCAATGTCCAAACTCATATACCTGCGTCGATCCTCTGTCGTTGTCTTTAACCGGGCAGTATGTGCTTGATTTAGTGACATTGGTTCTTATCGTTTTCTCGCTTTTTTGATGATCCCTTCGCAGCTTTGGACCTCGCAATCAGCAGGACACCCTTTGGGAACAGAAACAAGGGCTTTCGGTCAGTAATAGAGACAAAGAGATGGACGAAAAAAAAAACCGATAAACAGAGGTGGAGTTAATGCCACCAGAGCCAGAATGTGATAGGGGCTAACCCCAAAAATAGAAAATGTCCGTATACCGACCCGCAGATGGCAGTGGCGAGAGGAACTAAATAAGAGAGAGCGGGAGGGATGACCAGGAAACAAGAAAAAAATACGAGAAAGAGGACTTGCCATCCTTGGCTATTCTAGCAGCATCACTGTATCTATATAGACACGTGATTCCCGACAGAATGTTCGTGCAAACCCGCATGCATCGCATACCTTTTGGTAATGCAACCTCCAACCACGCAGTGCCACACAGTGTTCTCTGCTATTTTGCCACCAGCATTATAGCAATAGCCCGGAACTATGCCGTGGTCATCGGTCTATAGTAGTTACATAGATTGGAGATAATACAGTTCCGATAGAGAAACCCCAGAAATTGATGAACCGGATTGTTGAAAAAGAAATTGTGGAATGGGCCAAATCTCCTAGATACATGGATCGGCAAGTCCTTCGAAATTAAAGCTGTTCGCAGTATTTCTATCAAGATCATTCTAATCGGTGGAAATTGTTCTGCAGTTTCTTATCAATTATTAGTCTGAATTACTTCCAGCAAAACCTTAGTGGAACTGCATCCGATTCATGATTCTGCATCCAAAAAGTTTGGATGAAAAGTCGACAATCTCGCTATTCAAGCTTCGCATAAATTCTGCATAAAAAAGACCCTGTTATTCATTTACGAGACAGACATATAGCATCCCTCAGTTTCGAAGTAGACTGGATGAAAAGTTGGACATCAGAGTTCTCATTCATCATTGTTGATCGCCAGAGAAGAGGAACCAATTTGCAGTATCCACAGTGAAAACGAGACCATGAGCAAAGCCATAATCTTTTCGTGGCTATTAGTGCCCAAGTTGAAAAAAAATGGCAGTGCGAAGGCCACATCGCGGTTCCGAGAAACGGCAGGTGTTGCCCCAAAGCTACCTTCGTGTTAGCACGCGAAATTTCAGTGAACGAAATTTCACCTTTCGAAACAGGACTGTTGGATCCTCAACTGTATGTATATCTCTCTCTTCTTCACTCTGCTAGTTGGCAATGCAACCTCACTGCTGGACCTCCGTCAAAAGTTCGTTTCATAATGCATTCGCACCTGCCGAGTCCTCTTGCACCAATCATAATAATGTACTCGTATTATCGTTGTGTAGCGTGTGGATAATAAATGGTAATTGACAGATTTCACAAACCACGCGTTTCGAGAAAAGCCAATTGAATAATATTTCTCAACGACGGATTAATATCCGTCATTTCCCATGGATTCTCATGGACATAGCAAAATCAGGAATTGCTATGATTGGAAACAGTTCATAAATACCGAGAATCCGAGCAACGTTTCATCGGAACTATGCTATGGTCTCAATAACGGATATCGCCATTCAATGTTTACCATGCGTCAAACATTTATGCCCGCAGCGTTTAGATATTGCAGCGACGGGAATATGCCTAGTAATGAACATCAGACGATCTTGTGTGCGAATGTACGTGAATATAGTGGTCTTTTCATCGCTGTTTTCGCATATAGGTGGTGAATCGTTGCGTTGGCTGTTAAAAGAGAACTGGATACAGTTGATGGTGGAAGTGTGGATGTGAGAATGACTCGCTAAAAGTGGAACAGAGATGTCTACATCTACACGAAGTAATGGCGTATACGAGGGATGGAGAATTCGGTCCAACATTGCAAAGAGTCGTGTACACTCTTCGTTGTTCTCTGTGGGTCCTTTTGGCGGCTCTAGTTTTTGGTCTTTGACGTCACCGTAACGCTTCCTTTGTTCGTTTTCAACGTAATGTTTTTGACTGTTGTACGAGGAGAAAGAGAAAATTGTACATACTATTAACGCTACGCTGCAACAGTAAAATTCGTGAGGCTCGTAAAAAGGCACAAAGAGTAGATACCAACGTGTTCGTTTGCACTTTCGTGGCTCTATTGTGGCTATGAGAACGCTTTTGCAACGTGTTGGGAAGAAACTGATGGACAAAGTTTTTTTCTCATTTGTGGAAATGCCCACGGTGAAAAGAGGAACATCCAAAGTGATCGAGCCCGATCAGTACAAATCGAGCGATGCGAACTTATTGTCAAGCTCCGGTTACCGCATTCAAATCGTAGATCTATTTTTTTAATGATGAAGTTTAAACGATTCTACTTGTACTTTCGGTATAAAATTCAGGGGAATATCAGAATATAACTGCGATAGAGAGAGAATAGTTCGCATAGTATCGTGGAAATCGCAAATGACTTTCACATTTTATTTGTGCGTACATGGTGCGTGCCATATTTCTCTTTTTATTATTTCGATGGAGTGTTTGCCGCAATAAAGCAATTCGGATGGTAATAATGCCTACGGCAGCGGCAATACTCATACTTGTTTGTTATTTTTCTTGTTGCTGCGAGTGGTACAAACATCAGCATCAGACTATAACGGACAGATGGTGTATAGGATAGAGGAGAATAGGGAATGGAAAAATGGAAAAAATCCATGGAGAATTGATAGTGCAGTTGTATAGTAAGTAATCAAACGTACGAACTATAACACTCCGTACGAGTTGAATTCTGCGTCATTCGTATTTCAACATCTGTATGAATTGAACGAAAAAAAATATCGCTTCGATTTCGACGTCATAAAGCAATGCGAATATTGCGGTGAAACGCTGTACCGTTATAGTTAATGACATGAACCGATATATCGAGAGCAATTTGGTACAAATAATTTCGCCGTTTCATTTCTCACTGCTCGGGTGACCAAAAAGTTTTGAGTCATAACAACAAGGTGGATACGTACCATTTTACCAGTCAAAACTTAGACCCTCCATGTACTGATTGTGATGCATCTCAGTCCATTAATTGCGACCTTTCTTAGGCTCCGGAATCTAATCCCAATCGAACCACCTGAAATTGTCTTCCATTCTTTCTTCATTGACTCTCAAAAGGAAAAGTTTGGAATCAACCGATACAATCCAGGTCTAGCTGAGTTTCCGTAGCGTACTCATCAATAAATGTCGTGAATTCCCATCTCTATTCGCTGCGTCAACATTCGCGTGCTTTATTTGGCTTTGGATAATAAAACTGAGCCCAAATGAGAGCCACAAGAGCTATGTCAGGAGGAGTGAAAAACGACATCGTATGTGCGAAGTCTCGTCTCTGGAAGCTCTCTTCTATCCTATATGCTGATGGCGGAGAGAACGTTATAGGTTTTGGAGGCACGCGCGATTTCCTATAGATATCGTGACTGCAGAATCCACCTCGTGAGGCCTTGCAATGCGTCTACTTTCCCAACGTATTGGAATACAGGGATATACGGATATGGCGCGCACTCCCGCCAGGGACACGATAAGATATGAGACTTCTCTGGAATTTAATTATTGACCGGGTGGAATACATGCGCCGTACCAGCTCGTCTATTTCCACCATCCCTTTTCTATTCTCCATAGCTCTGCAAACATCGGGTACTCACATGACTGACCAATCGAGCGGGCATTTTCAATGCTCTCATCCAGTTGAACCTTGAAATTGCGAGAGATGTATCGATAGTTTAGAAAAAGGCATTCCTTTGGGTGAGTCCCCATTGACATCTGAATACTCATGTTTCATCCTTTTATGTTCAACTTGCCAATTCAATTCTGAGTATTTTACAAATAGAATGCTTAATCACACGTTTCCCGATCAATCGTTTATTCACGAGGGTCAGAATGACAATTATACTGTTATATTAACAATCCTCTGTCTTTGACTGGATATTCCTCGTTAAACAGACACCTGGGTCAATTCAATGTCTGTTGTAAATTTCCAAGATCTTAGCTCTTCACCGGCCGAATAAGATGGCTTGTACTCAAGGTATCCTACTTCCTTCATCCAACAGCTGCGATGTTTGAGCATCTTCTCTGTCTTTGAAGCTTTGAGGTGGTTTCTCGGTTGGAGTATTAAATTTGCATGTTATTTGACGGCGTATATCCTCTATGCAGGTCTTGTGATCTCATTGTGAGGCAAACGGGAGGGTTTACCATTTTTTCTTTTCACTGCCATTGAACAACAGTAGCGGAGTCATGGAGTGACGGGAAAACGATAAAGGCAATGGGAATAAGTCATCACAATGGCCAGTTAAAATTCTCTGTTGTATCCATTATCCGTCTATTTTATAATACCGCGTCATCTCGAGAACTCCGAGCTTCGGGAAGTGAGAATTTACTGCAATAAGCCGTTTCCTGTTCCTAAGTATACTGGCAGCACGCGCACGAATGCAATTCCGCAACCTCTGCTGCACATTAGTTTTCTTACATTATTCTTCCCAGCTCTTCTGTAAGTTTCTCCCTTTTTGGTTATTACTCAGTCTTCTGCAATTGCGGGAAGTAGAAATAATCATTAGCGTTGTTTCGAGCGAGTATGATAACAACAATGATCATCGGTGCTTTAGACACTCAATTTTTGTACTCTTTATGTTCAAGACTGTTTTGTTACCAGTGATCGCGTCTTATTGCGCAATTGTTCGCATTCAAGACTCCGCGGCAGTGAGGTCCGAGTACATAAATCATAGTCTGCATCCCTGACGTGCCAGCTCTAATTCTTGAAATTCTCAATGAGAATAATGGAATCGGGATCGAAGCGCAGATTACGATTGACCCGAAGAAATTCCGTGGATATTTTCACGGATTCGTCTTTGAATTATTCCGTAAGAATTTCCCTGCTCCCTAATTTCTCGGACATCAAAACCCATCGCCATTTTGACTGGTTTCTTGTTCTGATTTTGATAAATCCGAAAATTCCAAACCGATGGATTCAAATCCCAAATAAATCATTATTGAAGGTGGTAGGAAATTTTTGAAACTGAAACTCACTTCAATTAAACGAGTGTGGTTAGCATGGACAATTCGAACTGGAAATTTTTTTGTTGACAAAACATAGCATGACGGACCGTGAACTCGAAACATCGGGCTCGGTGTATGAAACTACAACGAGATTCAAAGCACACGTGCATACATAGCTTATGAACCAAGACCGGTTTTGCGAAGCCTCAGAATCCCGCGGTGCCGTTGCTTACTTTCTGCTCGACAGAGACTGCCGAGTTGCTTTGAAAAAACGTTTGCGAAGTGAAGGTAGAGCTAAATGAGAATCAACGCGCTGTTGTAACTTTATTTCTTTCAAATAACACGCTGCGGGTTGCAATGCCGTCGTAGCCACAGTACATACCAATGTATGTATAGCACTGCATGCTACGTATTTTGATCCCTAAATTGTTGAACATAAGCGGTAGCCATATTAAAGGCAAGTATAGGAGAAAAAGAGGAAAGCCTTTGACGTCAGGTTAGCACTTTATTTGCCCGATATTTCTTGTAATTTTTTTTTTTTTTAGAAAACTCCAATTATACATTCAGACCAGTATTCGGTATTTAAAAGAGTAAAATCTGAAGAGCAATTAGTAATTTTTTTATGTGAGAACATGTAATTGTAACGGGGTAACAGCTGATGACCGTGAAACCTGTTTTACAAAGGTCTTCTCTGATGCACAACGCCGATCCGGTCCAGATAATTCAAAATTTACAAAAAAACCCACCAGATTTTAATGCTACCCAAATTTCCAAAATATTAGATTTAAACAAAATCGAGGGTCTTCGAAATAAGAGTCTTAAATTTTGCATAGAAATGCACCTTTTCTTTCATCAAATCGAAAATGTACATTCTAAAAAAGTTTTTTCAATCAAATAAGATATTTTCACATCTACATGAAGCTCCCTCAAAGCTTGAACTTTCAAAAGAGGAAAAAAAGGAAAAGTGTCAATTAAGGAAGATTCACACATGAATATGATACCTTCCAATCCGCATAACTTTATTGATTTACATCTGATCGCCTCAATATTTTCAGGGAAGGAAAATAAGACTATATTCTGTCCGAAAAGTGTTTGACAGGTGATTTTTCCAATTTTACAACTCGACGTAATCGCTCAATCGTATTAACGTCCACCACGTAAATAAGTCGAGGTTGATTAAATATCTTGTCTGACATACATGAACTAGAGAATCCCAGGAATCCCATAGATGCCTGAGATTGCACGATGGCCTTCCATTGGCACCACCAACCACTAGTATTCCCGATTGGATTTCATTATCTGGTCCATCGATACACAGTCCGGATAGATAGACTGCATGCAGGTACATCACAGCTGCGTCAAGCTTTTGCCATATTGCTAATGTAGTTACTACGTATACGTGCAACAAACGAGAAACGGCCGAAGCGGACAATTTTGTCACGATTGCCTCATGTATTATTCATTCATTTTGTGCCAACCAAACCATCGTAGCCGCATCCCTTTGTCCCTTTTGTCGAGGTTTCACATTAGCATAGATCTAGCATTCACGTTCTCTTTCGTATATGTGCCGAGTACAGAGACTTTTTTCCTCCACAAGGTGTATCATAACGTAAGTGCGTGTCACTCATCACAATCGCTTCCAATATTGCACTACGTCCTATGAACTTTCGTGCGAGCGCGAATCGCAAAGTCACGCAGGTACTCTTCTGCATTGGATATAAACATCTCGTGTAAAAGTCCTTCGTGCAATCAAAAATGTTCATTTGCTCGACAATCAATGGAATTGTTCGTATAGAATAATGATTTTTTACATCTGGAAGAGTGGCCTCTGAATTAGAACTTAAAATGTATATGGGTCATTTCATGTCAAATCGACCAATAGTTGGAATCGACCCCTTTCATTTTCGAAGAAATTTGGTCAGAAGTTTTCTTTTATCATAAAACTAAGTTCTACAAAAGGAAAAAAATTGAAAAATTTATTTGCTAAGTCATGCAAAATTCAAAATTTCACCATTTTTTCCATTTTCTTAGTTTATTTCTTAAATATCTCGAAAACTATTATAGTCACGAAAAAATCGTTCTAGATTCGTCTTGAAGAGTGTACTTAAGGGATCATCACAGTGTGACCGCTGGAAAAATAGCCGATTTTCGCAATTTTTTTTGAGGTGGATCGGATAAGCTAATTGGTCCATTTTTTCTTTACAAATTGAAGCACCGATAAAAAATACAAAATGATTTTGTAAAAATTTATTAATTTATGGCTTAACATTGTTTTTATTTGCGGAAAATTGCGTAGAAAAAAAATTATGTCCCATGGGGGCCAGGATTGCGGCCGCAAATTTTATCCGAAACAAAAATTTAAAAAAGATTATTAATCTATAGGAAAGTTGCTATCGCCCTATACAGATTTTTTTTCAAAGTGAAATTTGAAAAAATGGCGGCGGTTTGAACAAAAAAGTATCAAATTGAGCCTTTTTTCGACAGTTTTTCGTAAACAAAAAAAAGATTTAAAAAAAGCTTCCATAGCGCGATAAGGAATGACGTGAAGAATGTTCGTTAATATTTTAAACGGATAGCTCTTCTTTTGAGAATCACCATCGTTTTGAAAAACACCATTCCGAGAAAAATGCGTTTAAAGTTTCCGCACTAGGTCTCATGCTCCAATAACTTTTTCTAAGAAAGACTGTAGCGACTGAAATAATTCGAATTTAGATCTAAAAATTGCACAGAACGTTTGTATGCTATCGGATCATGCAAAAAATCGATTTTTTTTTAAATTTTGCACTGTGATGATCCCGTAAGGCTACGAAAATAAAAAATTCTGAAAATTTTGTTTGAAAAATGATGAATCTGGAGAATTTTGAATTTTTAAAAATCATGGAAATCCGCCATCAACGCGGATTTCCACGATTTTCCGCGATTTTCCCCAAAAATATGAATTTTTCGAATTCTTGTAAAAACGATTTTTTTTTACCCTTTAGTTAAGTAAAGTTGTGCAATCATGTAATTTTTACTGCTCAAAATTATAAAATTACATGATTGCTCAACTTTTTTTAATTTAGAGGTTAAAAATAATTAAAAAATGTGTTTACCAAAATTCAAAAATTCATATTTTTGAAAAAATCATCTTTCTGAAAATTTCAGGATCTTTGGTATTCTCTACAAAGTATTCTATTAAAAAAATGGAACCTAAAATGTAATGTTGATAGTGGATTTTCACGATTTTTAGAAATTAAAAATTCTTCAATCCATCATTTTTCAAAACTTTTTTTTGGAATATTTTTGTTTCATAGCCCCAAGTATACTCTTCAAAACGAACCCAGAATAATTTTTTCGTAACTATAATAGTTTCCGAGACTTTTAAAAAATAAACTTAAAAAATTGAAAAAATGGTGAAATTTTGAATTTTCGAAAAAAGATTTCTAATTTTTTTCCTTTGGTAGAATTTTGTTTTATGATATAAGAAAACTCCTGACCAAATTTCATTGAAATCGAAAGAAGTCGATTCCAACTATTGGTCGATTTGAATTGGAATGACCCATATAGTAGTTACAAAAATTGAGATCTATTACAGCTGATCCAAACTTTGGGAAAATTCCGGTTGGACGGGCTTTTCCTGTGACTCGCTGGAATCGCTGCTATCTTTTCCGCATTACACTTAGAAGTCCAGCCTCTTTCCGCTTCTTTGGCAATCCGAATCTTTAGGTCCGTTCCCTCGCACCCTTTTTCTCTCTTCTCCCTCTCACCCGGCAAAAGTCCGTGTAACATCAGTACAGCTTCGACGTACGTTTCATCGTACCGGCTTTCACAGTCACACTATCTACCGCTGTTTCAAGCACGCAGAGATCTGCGGCGTAGTCCAGAGAACATGGAAGCTTGCTCCCTTCTTGTCTTCAAGTTTCTTCGCACGTTCGATACGACGACGCACGCGGAATAACGAACACCCGAGGAACATCTTTGGTTCTTTACACAGAAAGAGAATCCCGGCATGGACATTCGATTTGCAGCGTGACGAGAGAGTCTTCTGATGTCCCAACAAACGAGCTGCACTTCCGTTGTAGTGCTTGTTTTTTTTTTTACATTCATTCAGCCAAGTCACTAGGAACAAGCGATGCTTTGTTCGATTCCTATTATCCACGTCCTTAAACGATGAGTCATCAAGGATCAATCGTATATTTAAAATAAGAGTGTCATTGATATTTGATATTGTGATTCTTACTTTATTCAATGGCGATCACGATCTTTGACGCAATTTTCAAGTTTTTGAGTATAAGTCTTTTTTGTGTCCGTTGTTGCTGATTCCGGAATTTAATTTCTACCATCGAACGAAAAGCGTCCTCGGGACATGACAAACGTTTTGGCTCGACATTTTGGGTTTGACCTGATTGATGTCGACCGATTGTTTTTATTGCTGTAATCTCGTCGATTTATTCTCTCCGGCTAGTTCAATTCCATTGTATAGTTTGCTCGTGACGTGTAACACAATGTACGTCCACAGTTGACGAGAATCAAAGCGATTCTCTAAAAAATCCTGCGTGAACAATGGTGGCGAGTTCATTGATAAGCAGGAGCAAAGGATCGCTTTGCACAACCATGACGAAAAACTCGTTTACACGGTTGCATTGGAACATATGATTTTTTGTCTAGCTTGTGGACGAACGAAAACGATTGAAGGGCTAGAAGGCAAAGGAATTCGTTCGATTGATTGAAAAAAAAATCCACCTGGACCACGGATGCAACCACTGCGTTCCGTGACAGAGTTTTTCATTGTACCACCTCTTCTCATTCACTGGTCATCTCGCTTCCCCTCTTTGTTTTTTTTTATTCAACCGCCGTAGCTGTTTTTCCATTGCTGCTGGACACGAGGGAAATAAATTAATTGAAGCCCGACCGCACGTTATTTTGTTTCCAGATTTCCGAGCTGACGGACGTACCTCATGGGCTTGTTATGATTATTGTGGATTTATGTGATGGTCCGAGGAAAGACTTGGGGTTGTTTAGATGGCTTTACATGTTCGCTGATATCCCGGCGCCTGTGAAAATTTTTATTTTTTTTGTAGAATATATTAGGGCATACCCTTTATCGGCCATTTAAGCAATATTTGAAATTCTTTAGCGCTGGGAAAAATTAAGGTACCGCAAAGTCTTAAGGATGTATTGCCTATAGCTCCCAGCGAAAAATTGTATGTGAAATTTCCGTACTTCGCGATACAATAAAAATCGGAAATATTCAGCAACGTTTGGCATGCCATAAACAACAATTATCAATAATAATATTGCCTAAAAGTTATTAATGCATTTTTTAAACAAATAATTTTTTAACAATTTTTTAGTGAGTTTCTTTTCTTAAACAAATCGAATGCGTTACTTTTTCTCAACGCATATGAATTTTTTCAGAAGCTATAGGCAATACATACTTAAGACTAAAAATTAAATCGACATTTTGATAAAAAAACCGAAATTTCAAGCTTATTTCCAACGGTTCCAAATCGTGACGTTTTTTAAAAATTTGCTGAAAATCGATGACAGAAAAAACCATAGCGCTTACCCCCTGAATTTAGTGATACCGATTATTTGTAACAAAATGCAAATTTCCTGAAAATACTATTTCATCATTCATTAAATTTGTAAATATATTTGTTGCTTCCATATAAATTTACCATATTATACTAGAACAATGAAAGCTGAAATAATCCATGATATCATCGCCATTGCCATCGCAGTATTATTACAACTGTGTCGCCGAAAATGTGAAAACTCTCCTACGATTCCACATATACACGAAAACGCAAAAACTCTTTACCTCGAAAAAGTAGATAATTGTAGTCGCATTATCGAGTTATATTCGACGAAACGGATCGATCATAATTAAACGTAAAATCAAATGCTCGTTCTTGAAAAAGTAGCGATCCTGCGAGAAATTTGAAAATTCCGAAACAGCCGTCAAAGTTCACCCCTGTCAGATCATTCACTCGGGTGTAGATTATTGAGTGAATTGTGAGAACAGCAATGAGCAGAATAAAATATCTCTCCAGTTATACAAAAAAATCTCCCTTTATTTTCTCACGGGCATGTGAAATCCGTATGAGCGAACGAGAGATCACGACAGAGTTTTAAACAATAGTAGTCGGCAACGGTAATTATATTTTGACAAAAAAAAACACCCGTCTATTTCCGTGACGAAAACAATGGTAGACCGACGATTCCCAAAAAAAAAGTTAGACGCAAAACTCTGTATTCCGCCTCACCGTGAAAAGTTGAAACTGGCGGGAAATCTTATCGATCGATTCGTATCTCCATCAGCACGCAGGCAACTCTACAGGACCACAATGCCGATGCTTCACTTCTAGCCCAGCTCTTTCCATCATATCGGGTTACGTCGAATTAGAGGATGATGGATCGAGTCGATGACATACTGCTCTCACGGATTTCGACGTTATCGTCTGTGGTCTGCATCTACGTTTCTAGCATGAAATTCCCGGATGTGAGCATTTATAAGATTGACATCGATGAATATCTTGGTTTTATCGAATAAACGATCGATTTCCCGTTACATGAATTCCTGAGGAAAACTGATAAAATTATCATTGCTGTCTTTGATGACTATTTTCATTATGAATCAAGCAGTATTTCAACTAATTTTACCACGCTTTTGTAATAAAAAAAAGTAGTGATCTATATTATTCTCAGCAGCAAAGTAGACTCTCACCACCATTGCGATGAAGACCCCTGGCATTCAGCAACTGCCTGTGCCAGGAGGATACTTTTTTTTCTCGCCTGCATTTAGTCAGCCTTTCGTGGAAAATAAAATTAATTTTCCGGCTTGTTTGCTCGTGAGTAAAAGAAGTGCCATACTTACTAATACACTACACGGGCACCGTTGATGGTGGGAGTTCAAAGGATGCCTGGGTTTCGCATATTGCTAGGCAGGTAGCATAATAACGCGATGCAAGCTCTGTATCATTGTATCATTGGGAGACGGTGGCCACGTAGCCACGTTACTTCAATGGTACGCTTTAACTGTGCTGGTTACTGCAGGTGCGAAGCGCAGCTTCCGCACAGTTAGATTAGAGGCAACAGCTCCCCAGACGTCCCTTCATTAGTCTCGAAGCGCTAGGGAATGAGGCAGCTACATGATCCTCGCTCACTGTTCCGTCTGTATGTAGAAAATACATGTTGGTAGATTTCTCTTTCCGGTCCGTTCATATCCGTGCTTATAATAACCTTAACCGCAACCTTCTCCTCACTGGGAATCCATAATTCCTTTCGAGTTGGCGGATGCTGAACCGTACTACGCACTTGTGCAATACCATGATACAAAAGTAGAGCAATTGAGGTTTAGAGTACGAGTTTAGGGAACATCACCTCAATTATTGCCTCGCACACTCTGGAATATACATCTTGATACGAAGAGAATTATCATCAATCAATAATCTTTGTCTGAGGATGCCTTACCAGAAAGATTTACAACCTTTACTCCGAAAGATCAACTGTGTTCATTTTCCCTTAAGCCACATGAAGCTGAAGTGGTCAATATGAAGATAAAGGCACCTATGTCAGCCCTTTATTATTGCGCTATTGTGCTTGTCGATGGAAACTTTAATTCTGGCCCCTTCTCTCCATTCTCGTTCGTTGCAGGATAGCTTCCAGCCGCAACGTCGACATCGTTGACTATGGAGGAACGAGTATACGACCCCGTAGTGACTCTATACTGCGACATTGTGTACTGTGTCCTAAGCTAGTCTAGGGACGCGTCTCGCGAATGCAACGAGCTATCTCTTCCTGTCCCACACCCCTCATGACCCTTCGCCATCCGTGTCTATCTTCCTCTTTCTACCGAGTAACCGATGTAGATAAGCCCATCGAGTATTCATGCGGCTTTAATTACCTGAACAAAGTTTCTATCCCGATTGGAAAAGTTTCGACGACGCCTGCATACCCGATCGTGGAACAAACTGGAGTACTCGAGTGAGCCGAGAGAGCAAAGCATGCCGTAAAAGAAGAGGATCGCACTTGAAATTATTTTGTACCGATTTTAAAAAGGATTTTTTCGTGACAATAATTGAGACATCAGAGTGAATCGAAGGATATTATGCTAGTCTCTTTGTGGTTCATTGATTGAGAAAAAAAATCAAAGTCCATAACGATTCAAAGACCACTGAGTAGGAGGCTTTCGATTTTTAAATCAATTTGCATTTGGCTTTTTTTCTACTTCAAAGGAACAATAAATATATAAGGTAAGTGTCCCGAATACTGGGGACCTAAGCTTCGCTTGCCATTAGCAGAGGAAAATCTTTATTTAAAATTGTCTCAGGGTAAAAAGTATTGGTATTGTTGGAAAGCGTGGAATCTCAGCTAACGAATGCCCACCTCATTTTTGTTATTATTTATATTATTCAATTGTAATTTTGAAAATGCGTAAATGTGCAAATGTCCCGAATACTGTTCTACACTTTTGACAGATGTCCCTATTATTAGGGTAAGCATGGCCCGAATACTGTTGTACACTTTAACATGCGTTTGACATTCGTTTGTCATTCTTAAGACAAACGGCCCCATTACTGGCGTATGCATGTTCCGAATATTGTTGTACTCGTTTGACGTCCGAAGGGAGGTTATACATGGGCTACAGTATTCGGTGCACACGATTCTCACTACGTACCGAATTATGGGGTATGTATTTTCGGCCAAATATTTAACTTGCTCGTCTATTTCCGCACTCTACTACTTCAATGAGAGTCGTTTATAATACATTGAAACTTATTTCGACTGATTCGATGCTGTTTTTATTATAAACCATGCTTTTTTGCAAGAGCACTTCCTTCACCAAATCGACAAGGAAACGACCGTTTTTTACCTCACTCGGTAGCTTGTCATGAATTACGGGAAATATGAATTGAATAAAATTCACTCATACTCGATATTTATTTCTAGTGACAATACGTTAAATGAAGATTATTAAAAAAAATACATTACATTTATTGAACGTAAACTGAATTTATTCTAATAAGAAATAGACTGGACGAACAGTATTCGGTACTAGCCCAATATTCGGTACACTTACCTTAATTGATACAATTCACGACGTATGGCAACATAGTTAAATGACCGATGAAGACTGCAATTTCAAAAAGGTGGAATTAGGGCCAGTCTACACATTTTTCGTTGTCGACGGAAAATTTCTTTTCATATAATGCACACGCATTTACATGAGGATGAAAAGTGGAAGAGAGAATGAGTTTGGATGTCATCCTCCAACGAGCCGAATACTCTTCTTCTTTTCACCCGGGGGACTTTCTCCGTCGCGTCCTTTAACGCCTATCGGTGACATTATGGGATACGGGAGATGGTTCACGGCGTAGCGTGTCGTCTTTGATCGAGTTGTCTGTCATTGACGATTCATAGTTGCGCCCCATCCTCCCTAGACGTGATAGATTAAAATGCGCGGTAACTTTAAATTGACTTGCCCGAAGCGGTTTGCACGGCTCGCGGCGCGCATCATCCACCAAAGTCTCCTGCTCTCTCACTCTTCCTATTCCGCGTTTGAAAGGAGAGAGAACTGATACAAATTTACCATTTTATGCTTCCTCAATATAATCTTCTTTATAATTCTTATTTTTTTGCGTATTTTTTTATTGAATCCGTAAAAATTCAATTGTCAACCGACCTCAGCCATCTTGATCCATAAACTCCTGCCGGTAAAGCAGAATGGTTACATGGCTAAGAAGATTAATTATCCGACTCATTCAATAGATCAAATGCACAATTGGTCTAATATAGCGCAAATAGATTTGTAATGTAGACAGCTTTGACGTAGTATTCTAGTATAGAACGTATAAGCTCTAGTATCACGTTTGTGCACTAAAAGCCTTGAACCGGCTTCTGGAATATTGAACTTCAAATGGTCGAAATCCAAACCACCAATGTCTCGAGCGACGTATCGATCGAACGCATTAAGCCACCCTATATACATACATGTAGACGACGTCGGTAAACCCATAAGTAAGCCAGCGAATCCGCATTAGCAGCTGGATATCTGCCGATTCGTCGGCTTCCATCGTATACCAGATCGATATCTTCTCCCGTCATTAGCAGTCAAACGGAATGCACACTCTGATACAGTACCTTTGGAGACGAAGGCGAAGATGTAATATGCAGGGAACGATACATGGCACAGAGACAGAGATAATGAAGATGCGAAGCATTGTGACAACAACGTATCTGATGGAAATGAAGGACAAGTCAGATGGTTAGCTAAGATCTTGGGGACCGTAGAGTAGTCCACTGTACATTCCCACCACAACACCATATCGATGACGCTTCATTGTGCAGCCGAGAGTTCTGCGAGCCATCAGCCATTCTACGTTTAGACCCATTGCCATATCCGCGACTCTTATATGTGTAAATTCTGGTGTATGGCTGTTGCATTCAGATACGTCCTCGTACGTATCTTCGGTTCTGTTGGCACAAACTATCACAGGTACTTTGACCTATTGAAGGTGTTAATAAAGTAACCTCGCAAAGAACGCTGGAAATAAATTGGCATAGCCTCTGCCAGTCCTAGCAAACTATATTCCAGGCCAAACGACTGATGACACAAATACGACCGGATTAGCTGAAAACCTCGCAAATCAATAAGATAAGGGATCCACAGGATTGATAACCGGAGCAAAGGGTTTAAGCTTATATCAATATGGGTTACTGCATCAGCTGCAGGTTTAAGGTCATACCTAACTGAATTGAACCCCTCCGAAGCGTTGTTAGATTGAGACATCGTAAGCTCAAATGTCTTGCAAGACAATAATTTGGTCGAGAATGCGGGGAATGGCACGAGTAAACATATACACATTCATTCTGCAACCCCTCTGTGATGGGTGGTAAAAGAATTGATAGTAGTCAGGGAGAATGTATTGCGTATGTATTCGTTGGGGTCTATACGTAAATACAGATGACTCCCAGCGTGAGGGACACGTGTTTTCGACAGGCAATTTTCCATCATAAAACAGACGTCGCGCTTTTATATTCCAGCGACACGCTTGCCCGCCTGTATGGTGACTTGTGTCCCTGCATACTCGGTATATGAAGTTTGCATAGGGTGATTTTTTTTTATACCGTCATTCTACGCACACACGTTTAGGAGCCCGGCAAGTTACGAAGGTTCGTCCCTTTCACCAGGAGAAAAGCCAAGTTCGCTGACTCTGGCTCTCCTTCGATGGTCCATTCCAAGCTTAGGTTATATATATCATTTGAATTTTAGTTTATCGCTCTTAGTTCTACACTTGCGTGTGCCGTTACGTCTCTTTTCTACGAAGAAATGCGAATTCGAAATTTATTGCCTTCGATCCCTGGGACACGTGTCTCTAGAACGAATGCACAGAGTGTTTGCATAAATAAATTAAGATATACCAGACTGTAGTTTATTTGAAGGGATCGTCCAAGGAGGACTCGAGCATATCCAAGATGCTAAAATGCATCTTGGATATCTGAGATAATAAACGGGTCGAACCTCACCATAATTTCGTAACAAGTTTTATTTCAAGGAGTCTTGCCTAAGCCTCTACCGGTCTAAGCCCTAAGCCATCCTGGGACCTGTTTCGGTTTTAGGGATAGTCCTTATTCACCAGGGATAAGGACATCTGATCTGCTTTCTATTTCTATCGGAAAACTAGTTTTCTCACGGAAAACTAAGCTTGATTAGGTTTCACGCTACTCGCTTATCCACAAATATACCCAATTCCCATGTCGATGCTTTGGAGGCGTTGGTTTGCAGTGTTAACCGTACTCTGTATCCTCTTACGCGCCCTTCTCTAAATCCTCAAAGCGTGCAGACTAGTGTTGGACGTCCTTTCAAGTTTGCTTCACCACGAACTGATACTAATGGCGTACTAGAAGCAACAGTAGAAATTGAAGCAACAGTATATAGTGGTTATCATGGTATACTATAATTTGTCTAACCCCATGAGAATCTTACCTCACTGCTCGCAGATATCATCCGTTATTAAGCGACGTTAATCTGAAATACGTTGGCGCTTCTGACAACATCGCAAATTATATCCGGGATCCTTGTGTTCTACGGTAATATCGCCACCGCAGACACAGCTATTGCGGGGAGCACTTGGACCAAATTGTATTAGTGGCTGAACCGTTGGGAGATTCCCGAAACAACCATAGCATCTATATATAAGGTTTTCCGTAATAGCTATGGTCAGAGCTCTTGACTACGGAAACTTTGAGACTAGGAATAGATTAAGATGCGAAGCTGATCGTGTAAAAAGGAACCGACAGATTTTATCCTCTGATGCATCATAAGTCAAAATATTCGTATTTTCTACGCAATTTCAATATAAATTGACGCGAGGAATTCGTTGAAAGGTAAAAGAAATCCATCTTCCTGGAGGTTGTATCAGCAAGAGTCGATTTGAAAAAATATACATCCTTGCCTAGGCGTGGATATTTTTTTTTTAAGACTTCGTCGAAAATTGTTCTAGTCCACGGAAAATCGCCTTCCCATCATCAATATTTGATCAGGAAAATATCATTTATTTAATTCAATAGAATTTTGAGCAATTTTTAAATTCTTTTCACGCTGCAAAATATTCAGATATTAGGATGAATTTTGCAACATTTTCTAAATCTCAAAATTCTGCATATGTTTTATTTTTTAAAAACCCTCATTGAGATACACTGAACTGGAGTTGAAGGCTCTCAAAATATTGATCTCAACGTTTTCCGAAATTTCCTCAAATCTTATGTAAATTTCCTCTTCAATTTTTACAAAACGTTATGGGTTACGATGAATACCATTAGGAAAATAAAATTCTCACGAAAACATGATACAATAAAAAACGGAAACCACAACTGTTTACCTCTTTTTGGGTATTTCTAGGGGAAAATCAAAATTTTTGATCATTATCTCGCATGACATCATTTATAAGTTAACCATGCATGGAATTGTACTGGCGAAAAGTTTCCAGACAAAACTTAAAAAAAGGTCTGGAACGTTTTTTTATGCCATTTTCCGGAATTCAACGTTAACTAATTTAACAAACAGCATTTTAAATGGGAAGAATTTGGCTTCATTTCCTATTTTCTAAAATATTTTTATAATTTTTTTCTAGATTTGGACTCTATTTTGAAAACAACTGTTTTTCGCCTTTTTCTCCTTCTTTTCAGGTGCACCCATCTTCTAGAGAAAATTTTTTGTATACATTTTTACGATCGGATTCATAAAGAGGAAAGTTTTTGCTTCAATATCCTTTTTTTCAAAACCTTGAGCGATTTTTTTTCCAAACTTAGTCTGGCTTTTGTGAAAAAATAGGTAATTTGAAAAATCCCATATAACACGAAAACAAAGAGGATTCATGAAAACTTCAAAATAGCAAAAAGTTGCGTCTGTTTTCGTTGAGTTCAGATGAATTTTTTCAGATTTTTTTTTCCAACATTTTTTTTCCTCATATACGCTGGATAAAATAATTTGGGAAAAAAATCCAAAGTGTTGAAAATGGTAAAATAAAGTATTTTCCCCTGTCGAAATTTTATCAATAATCCCATAGTTCTCGAGTTATGCAGGTAATTAAATGATCTCAGCTCCGACCTCGAAAATAAGAACAAAAAATTTTGGAAAAAAATCTGAAAAAATTCCTCTGAACTCAACGAACACAGACGTAACTTTTTACTATCTCGAAGTTTTTCATGAATCCTCTTTGTTTTCGTGTTAAACGGGATTTTTCAAATTTTCTCTTTTTTGAAGAATAACTTTGGAACAAAAAATCGCTCAAAGTTTTGAAAAACTCAAATTGAAGCTCAAACTTTCCCCTTTATGAATCCACTTGTACAAATGTATAAACAAAAAATCATCTAGAAGATGGGTGCACCTGAAGAGAGGCAGAAAAAGGCGAAAAACAGTTGTTTTCAAAATACAGGCTAAATCTAAAAACAAATTGTAAAAATAATTTAAAAAACAGGAAATGATGCCAAATTCTTTCCCGAACTTTTCGCTAGTATATCTCTCGATCTAATTAATTGGTAAAAACAACCATACAATTTTGTCGAATAAATATGGAGTAACTGAATGGCAGGTTACACGTAGAACACAATTTTTCCAGTATAGTATATGCAATGCAGATGAAGAGCGGAGATTTTCAATTGCAGATTCGTTGTCGTACCTTTCGCCGCAGTGCACTGTTGTAATGCCTCAACAAACTGTTGCACACATTTTATCTTCCTCTCTTTCTCTTATACCATTTCTCTCTCTTCCTCCCTCTTTTTTCCTCCTGTTTTCGCTTTACCTCTTCGACCTTTCCTCTTTCCATCTCTATTCGTTCTGCGGTGACAGACGCTTTCCTTAACTCGTAAGAAAACAGTGAAAATGGATTTTCTTCTCTCCCACCCCGACGTGCTGTGCTCTCTCGCCGAGGGCTACAACGACAACCGCAAATTTACTCGTCTTACCGCGTTTCCCAGACCTCATCTTGTCCCACAGGATCTGTTCTCGTATTCGGGAGTTTTGTCTTTGACAACCCATTCGCGGAAACATTTGGGATTCCCGGAACTTGAAATCTCGCATTCGACATCGCTGAAACATCGCTGAAGCGTCTGTTTGCCAACCCAATTATACCCTCGTCGATCTTGCTGCCTTTTGGTTGACAAAGAATTCCCAAACATCCCTTCAATTACCATGCGCGTGTGCACTCTTTTTTCACGTCTAAACGTGCTGTAGCCTCAATTTCACGATCGATGGCGAAACCGTAAATAATTTACTCATTCAATTTGTTTGCTTCTTCTCAGACTGCGAAAACATAAATTATGTTTTTACATTTCTATATCTGTGTTATTCCAATGTGTGCCCTTTGAGACATGCATAACTTGTCGGGAAAACTCGGAAAAACTACTTCCAGCTCAACAATTGATGCTCATCTTGCATTCCCAGTGAATTTTCAATTTTTAATCGCCATTTTCCGGATCAGTTTAACGTAACATACCTTACATGTGCATTAGTGCATGAGATGTGCATACATTAATAAGTGCTGTAATCCAAATTCATAGTATAGAACGCATGAACGCTTATCGCGCGGTTTGTCCTCCCCGACGCGCTTAATTCTTTCGTGCTTCAGTTGTAACGAAACAGCGGATTGGCGAGGCATGACGATGAACATCCGGTCGCACGCCCTACACACGCACTCCGGGTCTGCACTTCTCGTAAGACCGACCAAAAGATAATGGATGAGACAAAGGAAGGTGGTAGGTGCGTCGAGATCCCGGAGTGGAGGGAGAGGAAGGAAGAGCACAAGAAAGGGAGAGAAAAAACAAAGAAGTGAAATGATTCGTTAATTCTAGCACTGATTATCGAGTAAGACGCTTCGATGTAGCGGATTCACTCAAGAATAATTCACCGATAGTCAATATTGTCCTCGACCCACACTATTTATTTCATACGTTGTATCATTTCAAAGGCAACAGAAGCATAAAGTGTTGAATGAAAAAGTTGAAGTTTTTATTCTGAACAATTTGACAATGCATCGTGAACTTCAATACTGCGTGCATTCGAAGAATCGTATGTCAGTTTGTATATGAGGCATTCCACACCGATTCGACCTGGGTCTGACCCTTCACCTCTCCGATTTTGTTCGGAATTTTTTATGGTTTTGTAGTACCTGTGAAAAGCACTCCGAATTTTTTTCAAATTTTTTGGAGCTATTTAACTTAACTATGGTTAAACTTTTTTTTCGAAAAAGCTTATTTCAGACGGAAAGAATCCCCTGCCCACTTTTGCTCAAGGCTTGAAATTTTTCATGCAAAAAAATCTGAAAAAATCACTAAAACCCCGTTTTGTGATGCGACGGTGAAGGGTCAGACCCAGGTCGAATCGGTGTGGAGAATGCCTCATATATAATTCTACAGATATATAGAAATGTGGACTTAATTAAGCTTGTGGCTTTCGTTAATTAAGTTTATCCGCAAGTGAAGATTTGTTTCTTATCACTCTCCTCACTGTTTCAATAAACCATGACATATTTATTCCTCGTCCTGAGAGAAACTAGAAGCGGAATAAAATGGCGTGTACTCGATAAAATGGCGCATGCATTATGCGTTTGAGAGGCGCAAAACTTGCCTAGATTTGCCAGGCATACACGGAAACTGGGTCAAACGAAAATATGCAAGAAAGTGCAAAAATGTTTCGCCAAAGCATATGTAGGGTGCCCAACATTCTTGAACTCTTGCATGGAGCAAAAGCCCGGTAACCTCGCTGATCTTCCAGTGGAAAAGCAACTAAAGGGAGAAGGAGACCGAGAGCATTACTCCCGCGCGGGGAGGCTCTTACCAAACTGCTCGGCCCTTCTGTTTCCAAGACGGATCTTCCGCTGAGCTTCCGTTATACCTCGCGAAAGCTTCAGCAAAGACCGTGTAACGTCGAATAGTTCAGAAGGCGAATACTCGAGTTTCTCACAGTCGCGGTCGAAGTGGTACTACACAATATGCTGTAAGTCAAGTACTGGCTAAACAACGGATATCCATGAGGCCACAGGTGATGCTGACTCGGCTCGAGTGCAACTTTCAGCTGGTAGCTGAAGTTAGAAAGAGCCTCTTACGCGTCTTCTTACGGCGTTCTTAGGTAGCTGCGCTATAGCTTTAACTGACAGGCTGTGCTTCATCTCTGCCACTATTACCACTTCACACACGCCACACCGTACTCTTCTGCAGCAGACTCTCCACTTGCCAGTGTCTCTAAGCATCAACATAGAGAGCTCTATCTTTCGGTTCTTCTTTTTGGCGGATTCGTCACAAACTTTTACTGTTTCGCTAAGGGCGTTGAACAAACTTCAACAACTTTTGATACTTCTGTGTCTCATTCTCTTTATTCTTTCAGCGGTGCCGTAAATTGAAATTATATACCCAATTGCACGAATCATCTAAGTCTCAAAATAACTAAACTTCTTATCAAAACAATTTCATGATTTTCAAAAAAATCATCATACCAAATTACTCTGGGGTACACTTCATAAATAGGGTTTTTTTTCTCTGCCAAACGCAGAATACATGGATACAAAGTACTTTACCGGAATTACAGAGAGGCCAACGAACTTTGAAATTGAGCCAAGCATTCCTCGAGTCCCTTGAGATCGATTCGATAAAATTTTAATCATACCTGTCTTCGACGTAAGGAGCTCGTCATGGAAATTTATCCGACACACCCTGAATAATGCTTTAGGTCTGAAAATACTATTCCGAAGGTTTTTGATAACGCGATTATATCTTCATCCTCATAATCGGATCAACATTGAATATTCTCTTGTATAATTCTCTAATTTCATGAGATTATGTCTGTTGAATCATCGAGATTCAAGCGTTGACGGCCCCGTCATGTCTTCTGTCGTAATTTTCATGAAATATAAACAGCATAAATCAAGCTTTCGTATTATTCGTATTGAGTTTGTGCAGAAAACAAAATGTCATTGTGACTTTTATTGATGATATTTTAATGAGTATCGTTGCGATAGTGAATTTACCGATAATTCTTTACAAACAACGGAGAATAGTGATGTTCAACCCATTTTAAAGTTGTACTGAAAACAGTGGAATCGTGGCCCGGTGACTCGGAGGAGCGAATCGACGATAATAAGAGGCAACGGTTTCGTGATCACCGAGCGTATCGTCAACGGTCAACGGATGCGCCACGAAACGCACGTGTCTGTTAGCAGGTGCTCGAGAGTCCTCCACGTTAGTACATGCAATAGTACAAGCAAGCACAGACCGTTTACAACGTCGAGTCCCAATGTTCACCGTAGCGTAACGCAAAGGTGCTGGAGTTGGTCGGAGCTCCTGCTTCAACTTATTTCCTTTATTTCCCTGGCTCTTATTACTTTCCCATTCCCGATTATACTCGCAGGTGAATCATATAATTATCTTTCTTTTTCTGTCGTCACAGGACGAACACCACACTTATTTACTTCACTCTGATTTAAAATCCCACGTCCTTGACATCATCGCGACCATGTAATCTTATACTGAGGTATACTCTGGTGGTTCAGTGATCGGAACGAAACTCGACAGTGAAACATCATACCATTGAACTTACGCTCGATAGTTTCTCAGGCTCTATTGCTATTGTACGAGGAAACGGGGAGGGAATGATATCAACTTGGTATTTATGTATGCTAATTATCTACGAAACCAATGCATCGAAAAAGAAATTGAGAGACGATCGTTACCCAATTGGAGCAGTACATGCGCTTGGGTCATATCAGAATTTCATCAATTCCTTGGCGGAAGAAGTGCTCAGCTCGTAAACTGAATGCCTCCGTCGTACCTAGAAGTACTTTCATGAGATGTCGGTCTCCTTTTCAATGAGCGGGCATACAGTGGACCAACTGCATTCATTTGAAATCATGGCCCTTTGCGGTCAAGGCAATTCCACATCTTTCATGCTCTTCATATCGCTCACTTAGCAAAAACGCACGATGAAAAGATGCATCTCGTTGACGGTGAAGCGATGAGAGGCTCTGGGGCTCTCGGCACTTCAGTATATACAACCTACCGAGGAAAGGACCGCCTATATAGAGGTAGAGAAAGAGACGCAGAAGAAAAACTCCGAGTTTACTTAGCTCAAGTACGTGTATGAATGCATCGCTTGTTACAGACGCTCTGTGCGGTTGTTTCGGAAAGACGTACAACGTAAAAGGGTTCACTAGCTGCGTCGTCGGAGTCCGTTGACCCTGGATTATTAACCTTGAATGCAAATTGATTTTTTCAAAATTCTAGACCGGAATACCGAATTTTTGTAGATCTACTGTACAGAGTGCATGCATTTCTATTATTTTAAATATGGTATAAGTTTTTTGCTGATTGCTCTTTTATCTCGTGAGATTAGTAAGGTTCATAGAAGCTGCATCCAGTATGGACCGTGCTGGCAAAATTTATTTCACGTAGCATAACGTATTCGTGAATTTGCTTTAACGTTCACAGAGGGTGGATAAACGTGATGGCATACAGGGCAGTAGCACGAAAAAGGAAAAAAAACTTTTTATAAAAACCTCAAACGCGTTCTTCAAGACTCTTCGTCTCTCATCTGGTACTCAGGAGGACAAACACCATACAAGCAAAGTGAATGGGAGCAAAGTAGCGTCCAACCGAGACAAAGGCTACTTTGCTCCAGACGCCGTGAGTATTAATGAGCGAATACCAGCTTCGTCAAAGGGCTGACTCCTTGTCCGCGTTGAATTTCAAAAGAAATTTTTCTGCAGACATCAAACTTCATAGCTCACTGGGTTTCGTATGGTTTTTTCATCCTTGCATTCAGTTACGGAGGAAGAGAAAAAGCCCCTCAGGCTCTTGTAATTTTTTAAATCGAGTTTCGTAGAAGGTATGTGAAATCTTTTTGGTATTAGAGCATATAATTTTTTTTTTCATTACTGATGGAGTTATCAGAAAGATAGAAAAAAATTAGATAATAAAATTTGAGCATGGCGCCATGGAAGAAAAACGATTTTTTTTCATGAATCTGATACATATCATAATACTCATACAGATTGATAATACGTTCGCTTCTTTTCCAAGATAAATACATACATATAGCGAACTATTGTAAATAAGCGCACAGATATGTATGATTATAAATGGGTCATTCCATGTCAAATCGACCAATAGTTGGAATCGATCCCTTTCGATTTCGATGAAATTAGGTCAGAAGTTTTCTTTTATCATAAAACGAAGGTCGGCCGAACCAAAAAATTAATTTTTTTTTTCTAAGTTATGCAAAATTTTAAATTTCACATTTTATCGATTTTTCAAGTTCATTTTTAAAAATAAACTTGAAAAATATCTCGAAAACTATTATAGTTACGAAAAAATCGTTCTAGGTTCGCCTTGAAGAATATACTTGAGGCTACGAAAAAAAAATATTCTGAAAAAAAAATTGAAAAATGATGACTTTGAAGAATTTTGAATTTTCAAAAATCGTGAAAATCCACGATCAACATTAAATTTGTTATTCAATTTTTTATATATAATACCTTGTGCTGATCTTACAAGATCCTAAAATTTTTGGAATTCCGTTTTTTGTTTTTTCAAAAATATGAATTTATGAATTTTCGTAAAAAAAAATTTTTTTACCTTTAAGTTAAGTAAAGTTGAGCAATCACGAAATTTTATAATTTTGAGTAGTAAAAATTACATGATTGCTCAACTTTTCTTAGAATTAGAAAAAAAAATTCTGTACCAAAATTAAAAAATTCATATATTTGAAAAAACAAAAAACCCGATTCTGAAAATTTCAGGATCTTTTAGAATCAGTACAAGGTATTATATAAAAAAAATTGAACCAACAATTTTAAGTTGATCGTGGATTTTGACGATTTTTTAAAATTCAAAATTCCCCAAATTCGTCATTTTTCAAAATTTTGTTTCGGAATATTTTTTTTTTTCGTAGCCTCAAGTATACTCTTTAAAACGAACGATTTTATCATAACTATAATAACTTTCAAGATATTTGAAAAATATACTTGAAAAATTGAAAAAAATTATAAAATTTTGAATTCCGCATAACTTTCGAAAAAAATTTTACTTTCTTTTCCTTCGGTAGAACTTCGTTTTATCATATAAGAAAGCTTCTGACCAAATTTCATTGAAATTGAAAGGGGTCGATTCCAACTATTGGTCGATTTGACATGGAATAACCCATGTGTATTTTTTTCGGATAGAATATACAATTTTTAACAAAATTTGAAAGCTTTTGAAAATCAACAAATGTGTGTTTAAAAAATGTCAACGATCATTCCAACTTCAAAAATTATGTTCAACACTGCGGCGCTTCAAGCAACAATTTTGCCCTAATATACGTAATACTGCTGTATCTCGGCATTGGCAATGATTATACGTTGATGAAATTCAACCGGGAATAAAACTTGCATCATCGATTCTGCGTATACTCGTTCGCCATAGTGGGATTAAGTGAGGGAGAACGACCCTATGGAACTACCAGAGTACGTGCTCCCACGCAAGTGTTTTACTCAATACTATATATATATATATATATGTATATATTCCGGTCCAAAGGACCTGGAGAACGTTGGGCGACGTACGGCTACGACTGTTTCTAATTAGTTTCTCGTATTACTTCGTCGAGGCGAGCACATGGATCGCGAGCCTGCTGCTCAACCACCGGTTCTCTCGCGGATAAATTGAACGAATTTCATGGCAGCCGTTCAACCTTGACTAACTTAGTAGAGTCGTTCAACGACAAAGTGAGTCTCCCGCTCATATTATAAAGTACGTCGCAAAAGTTTGTTCGTCTCGGAAGCATCATACTTCAATTCGTCGAGCAATATCAAACAGCGCGAGCTCTTTGTTTTCATACAAGTATACTGTTCAGCATAACCATCAAAGGCCAGCAAAATTATGGAAAAAAACGTAATGAATCTTCAACCTTCGAACTTAACGTCATTTGACAATGATGCGAATTATTCAGAGCGAACAGAGAAGCAAAAAGACTGTACTAAGCTCGCAGTATTGACAATGAGTTACCCAACTGTTCTTTCCATATTCTTGCATTTTCCAAAATCCTGAAGGGGAGCGTGGAGCTTGTTACAACAGTTTTTCGAAAAAGCCCTGTATTGCCTAAAAATGTATACTTTTATGATTGTAAGAGGGATTGTAAAGTATGAATCTGAGCACCAATTCCGATTAAAAAATAATTGTTCATCTTTACCCATCTTTTACAACAGACACTTTTTGAAAAAATGGGAGTTGTTACAACTTACTTCATGTTTGGGGCTAGTTGTAACAGGCTCCGGGCAAGTAGTAACAATGAAAAGACGAGCAATATTTATAAGTGAGAACACGTTTTTATTGGTTATCAGTCTTGTATTATCCATGAATTATCCGCATCGTGGTTCATTCTTATGACGATCATAATCTTTGACTATAAATAATCAACGTGACACTTATTATAAATATCATAATTACTTTTTTTTTGTCATAGCGTTTTACTTAAAAAAATGAACATGGCTCTCCTGACTTTTCTCTTAACTTTATCAGTCTTCATCTGAGTTGCAGCTAAGGCAACTCGGATGAAGATAAATGCATTTTTCTTTTTTTTTATATATCTAGAAAGTGAGACATAGCACAAGTCGAAATTTTTTGCTGCTTTTCGTATGTTGACCCTTTTTTCGAAAACTTTGGTTGCTGCTGACTCATTTACATCCTGGGTTTTTAATCATCTCTCGGATTTTCTGTTGTAGTCTCTAATTAAAAAAAAAAAAAAATACAACACAGAAACTTAGCATATTTTTCTGGGCAATATTAGGGTAAAAAAGAATAAAAGAATGCACAAAAAACCGCAAATAATTTGTAATACTATGTAATCACTGTACTACGGGTTGTAATAATATTATACATACAAATACATGCACCCTTATTAGAGAGCATAAAAAAAATACACGCACACGGAGCAAGTTGTAACATGTCAGAACACGGCCCCTGCTTCGTGTTACAACTTGCTCCATGAGCTCATTATGTCTACTTAATGAAATATGTCAAAAACTACAAACGTTGGAAGAATTTTAAAAAAAGCAAACGAAAGCCAGTTAAATTTACATTGTAACAATGAAAGCACAACGAACAAAGAATTCAATTTTGATAGTCAAAATCATAATTTTCATAAGTATTTTTTTTTTACGATAGCTGACTGATGAAGAAGAGCTCGTGTGTATGTCCTTTCGTTTCGATGTCTGGTGGGCCATTGGTCGTGTTAACATTATGCCTCGAGTGATGAGAAGGACATTCAGCAAAAAAATTAAATGAAAATAATTTGAATTCCGGTCAAAATTGAGTGTTACTACTTACCCCTGTTACAACAAGCCCCACGCTCCCCTACTTATCGTGTGGTCCAGGAACTTACTTCTCTAGATTTAAAAATAACCGTACAATTTTTGAACACCAGGGAAATCGGCGCCAGTATATATAAAAAAACGCGAAGCAGAGGAATCATACAACTATCAAAGACAGTGATTTTATTATCCGAGTGAAGGAGCCAGAGCTCGATTCCTTTTTTCCACCATTTTCTCGTCTATTCCGGCGTAGATAAGAGATAAAAAAAAGACGTAAGAGAGCTTCCGCCTCGAGGGTATTGCCTGTAATCTTCGAAGCAGCAAAGATTTCTTTCTCGAGAATCGCGGTGTGTTTCCTCGTGCCTTTCTCTCAACCTCCGTATTCTCTCGTTTATTTCGTATACCGTTTCGTCTCGGGCGCTCGTTTGTTCTCGTCATTTTACGTAAGTTATATAGCAGCCAGGGGGCGTTGGCATACGGGATATATAAGCAGTGACCAAGTAGTTGAAGGGCTCGAGCCTGTTGAGGATTACGGGGATATAGAGGCAAAGAAAAACGAGAGAACTCTACGTGCGGGAAAAGCTGTTCGGTTTACGATCTTGAAATGGTCGAGCCTGGCAGTACCTGCCACAACGATGTACGTCTTTCTTTCTCGGCCTCTGGCTCCGTTCCTCTTCAACGTCCTTTTGCCTCAAATGCTCTCACCACAGTGTCCAGCCCGACACTGCCGGTGGCGACTCATTGGGAAGCCATAACTGCCTCGACGACGATTTTTATTTATCACCACAACTTGCTCGGAAGTGGCGAGGATGCTTCAGCCGAGCCACAAAACTGTCCTTACAGTCACGAGCTCATAGCAAAGTGGTTTTACTCGTGAAAAACACCACGAAAACACAAAATCCACAATGACTGAGTAGAGGAAAGTGAAGGAAAGAAATTACCCGTGTAGAAATGTGATAGGGCAACCATTAGTTCATTCTTGCCCCTGATCTGCCCTGCCTGATCCGATTTTCCTGGCAGGGCCCTGACATGGAACTTAACGACCTGGCCCCTAGTTATTACATTGAAATAATCACTTACTTATCAGTGCCCTACATGATCAGAATATGAACAGTTTCCGACGATGTTATTTTTACACTTTCAAGCAATATATTTTTGTTATACCCTGACAGGGCTCTGAGGTGGAGACTATTGGGTTCCCCTAAGTATTTATTAAAATAAAATTATTTCTATATCGGCTTTCAGTACATGGCCAAAAAATGGGCAGGTCCTAAACATGTTTTGTGAACTTATAAAAATCGTATTTTCGTAATATGAAAATACGATACAATAATAGTACTAACAATAATAATAAATTAACCATCATTGCCTCGTTTATTATTATTATTATTATTATTATTATTTACATTATCACTTTTATCCTGCGAGAACAGGCAATCGTGTGCCTGTCACATGTTCGTAACGTAGGCAAAGGATTATTATTATTGTCACCACGAATCGCATCGAGTTAGTTCCAAGACTTGGCGCGAGATGTCGCAGAACGGTAACCGTTAAACCCACATACGGATAATGTGAAGAGTATGCTTATATAGACGGGTGCGAGCACGGATGTTAGCAGAAGTCGGTGACGAAAGAATCCATACAAGGAGTTCTTGCCGGCTTATGTAATTGTACTTATTTATTTAATTCTCGTAGAGAATTTCCGTTCACTCGGAAACTAATATTCTCTTTAAGGATTGTCAAACGAGAAGTTTATCCTAAGAAAGTGTTGTCTCTAAATAAATAATAAGATGCATACATCGAAAAAGAAGTACCTCGTAAAAACTAATTGATCAAAAAGCGCTTCGGTGTATGATCGGGAATTTCATGGCTGTTATCAGGGCCTTCAAGGGCATGATTCTAAAGATCTTGCCTGATCAGGATCTGCAAGGACCGGATCATATCGTCATAGGGGCCTGCTCATGACCGCCGGATCCGAAAATGGCCAGCCAGGTGTTACATGGCATAACAGGGCCAGTTAGGATGGGCGGATCATTTCCCTACATTAGTTAGGGAGGGCAAGTCAAGGGCAGAAGTTTTTCCCCTAGCAAAATTTCTATACGGATAGAGCTTTTAAACCTCTCGTGAAACGTTTTCTGACGTTTCATTTGATTCGGTAAATTCGGTTAAGAAAGGAAGAGAGGAGTGAAGTATAGGAATGAAAAAAGAGTGTGCTCTTACGTCCTGAGCTAGGAGCAACAACGAGGAGAGAAAACGAGCGAGAAAAGTGAGTCCAGGACGTGCGGACAGGCATACGAGAATAGGAAGTGGAAGTAACAAGGAGCGGAAAGTGGGCCATGAGTTTTGCGGTTTATTGAAAAGCTGCTGGTACCACGTAAGAGCTTCTTCCACCTTCGCTACTCGCGTATAAACGTGGATAGTACGCGCGCGGGCATTTCCTTCTTGCACCCAAGCAAACACAAGTTTCCTCGTTGCTTTTGTTCCGCAACCACGCGCACTCCACCATTCCGCATACGAGTTCTCTATTCTCGATTCTCAATCCACATTTTTCCTCTCCTCACGTTCATATCCTTTCTGACCCTTTTTTTTCCATCGAGTCTTCGTGTCTTAACTCTCACAGCTCCGGTAAGACACTAGACTTCCATTTCATTTTTCACAAGCATCAACGTACTCTAATACTCGATTTGTGTTTTTCTTACCAAGTCGAATCGTGACAGACCCGAGTTTACGCTCCTATTATCGGGTAAGCACGTGTGAAACGTGCCGGGCTCAAGGTGAAAGAATAAACGACTCAAACAAATGTTTATGATACGATCGATGGACTCTTTTATTTTTTGATAATTCGTGAAGCAACAACTTCCGAGCCGTTAGGTTATCAATGTCAACCTTTGAGAATAGATTGAAGATTACGATACAGGATTCGCGTGCCAAGAAAAAAAATCAATTTTCCGCTGCACAAACCTTTTTCCACTTAGGGAGAAATGGAGCAATGATGGAGACAAAGCTTTCTCCGTTATCGCTGGAAATTGCAAGCAAACTTACACCTGCGATCATTGTTCGTGTTACTCTCACTGATACTTTGAAAGACAAACGGCAATCCCAATGGCAAAAAAAAATATCCGGAACAATGTCCCGCGGGATGCAGAGCAAGGACCGAATGAATTCTGGAATCGTTAATCGTGATTACGAAGAACGACGAGAGAAAGGGTGAAGTCGATAGCGGAAATATTTGTGGGCGGAAGATTACGTGGTAGAATGGCGATGAGAGTTAATGAGACGTTTTTGCTATCCATGGAAACAACTTGCAGAGTTTACTACAATGCCACGGAGTCCCGGTGGAACTGCCAGAGGACAGAAGAATTGAGAAGATGAAGGCGTTTACTTCGCTTGCTGACAATATGCCTCTTCATTCTTCCTCAATCTTTATCGTCAGCCAGAACTTATTCTTTCTCTTTGTCTTTAGGCGCTCACTCTGATTTTACATCAGGAGTGCCTCTTAATTTATCAACGCACGAACCTCTTAACGTACAAACGTATGAAAGAATTTTCTTGTTTCTCACTTCTCTTCCGTTCTTCTTTTTTCACACATATAAACTTACGGTGAAGTTGAGATGCGATTGAACTTTTTTGCAATTTTTCAATAAATGTTTTACCTAAAAAAATCTCTTGCATAAAAGAAGGATCACAATTGTGTGCAAACGTAAAAAAATGTGTTGAAGTGCAATAAAAATGTAATTTGATCGAAATACAAAAAACAGAATATTTTATTTCTAATTTTTTCCAATTATCCGAAAATATTAAATGTAAATTGATAAAACTAATTTTGGATAAAATATAATTATCGAACATAACCTCATTGCCACGTTTGAAATTTTAATTTGAAACTAAAAATAGTAATAAAAATACTTATCAATCCCAAACATTACACTAAACATTTGTATTAAAGTAGAACATTTTTCTTACACTTATAAAACGTTCATTTAGTTGTTTTTTTCAATCATCCTTTTATATACAGTAACCATATAACGAAATTGACTGAAATTTATTCCAAACGTGGACATAATCGTTCGCATAGTAATTCGGGAAACATAATCCTCACTTGTAATGCGAAACAAAGAAGATTAATCATGAGAATGAATATGTTGTGTACGACTCTGTTCGGTTCTCGCTCGAGTTTGGATACATTTAAATTTTTCCCTGCATAACTCAGCAGGTTATAGTCGCCGAAATCAAATATACGATTCTCATTCATGTGATGTTAACGTGTATTTAGTATATTTACGTAAAGGGGAATAAAGGAAGCAGAGACTGTCCAAGCGTGCCGGTACTCTCGCATGGCTTAGCCTCACTTACAATAAGATTAATTCAGCCTCGCTGACGGTCGAGGGCTTCATGGAGAGAAGAATATGGGAAAACGAAGGGTACATCTGGGAGCTCATACTGCAGGGAATTTTCTCAATTTTGTTGAGAGCTTAAAATCTCGAAATTCTGAAGGTCCATGCATAATATATGAAGCATTCTCCGTCAATTCCGCCACTTTTTTCGACCCTCTCAGATCCGTCCCATAAGTTTTCACAGCTTAGTCCCACTTAAAAGTAGCCTCTGCGATTTTTTTCAGATTTTTTAAGTGGTGAATTAAGGAGTTGCACATATTTTTTCGAATCCATATAGCTTAAAACGGAGGGGATGTACAAAAAAAATCTTCCTACAAAAAGATCATGTTTTTCCATCAGCTATTGATTGCAACACGAATAAAAATATAATTCACATTGCATTCAATAGTTGATGAAAAACCATAATTTTTTTGTAGACATTTTTTTTTGTACATCCTCTCCGTTTTAAGCTATATGCATTCGAAAAAAAATATTCAACTCCTTAATTCACCGCTTAAGAAATCTGAAAAAAATCGCAGAGACCACTTTCAAGTGGGACTAAACTGTGACAAGTTATGGGACGGATCTGAGAGGGTTGAAAAAAAAGTGGCGGAATTGACGGAGAATGCCTCATATGTATGTTGCACGATTCCCCGTGGAACTTTCAATTCCATGAAGAGTTAATGCAAACGCCTAAACGTGAAGTCATCATACGTTATCGGTATTACGTTTCCATCATCATCATGATGATGATGGAAACGTAATACCGATAAAAAGGTTTGGAGATCAATGAAAATATAAATGTGATGAAGTAACGAATTTGCCAAGTACAAGTGTATCCGAAATAGTAATTTCATGGACTTAACTTCGTGGACAAACGAAATTTGTTTATTCTTTTCAATTTTTTTCTCAATTTTGATTTCTTTCGTTTTATATTTCTTAAAAATATAAAATTTTTATTTTTTTTTGACCAGCCAGATCATTCAAATATATTTTTAAAAAAATAAAAAAAACTTTTGACTATTTATAAAATGGGATACTGTTCCATTTCTTGAAGGTGTCAACATCAGATAAATGTTTGTAAATCCTCTAAGATAAGAAAACTTTAAGAAATCACGCAAAAACTTTCTATACATATGGAGTAACGTGCGAAGGTCTCCAGTACATTAAGCAGAGTTCATTAAATATCAGAAAGTACAAACCTTATTCATGGACGAATGACAAACGTAAAACGTTTTTTCAAATGAATTTAGTCAAGCGGTGAAACAATATACAAGGTTATAATTTTTCTTAATATAAAAGGTACAGAATATTTTATTTTCAAGCTTAATAAACGCTCCATCTCATTCGAGAAATTCTACATAATAATAATCATACAAAAAAGTAGCGAAAGAATCGGAAGAGTCAGAGTTAAACATTGACCAATTTGACTCGGAAATTTTCGTATACTGGTCTAAAGTATACTTCCTATGTCCAATGTACATCAATATGATGTAATTAACAACATATGTCACATACGATTCATGAATAAAGTTATTTGGCAGACATGTCTTCAACTTTCGTGGATTCAGTGTGGCCCTAAATCCGACCAGAAGAACATCTTATCAGCAGCATGTCATCTGCCTTGAGTACACAATATGTTCCGGACAGTGCCTACGAAGGTTACGTCCAAGTAACCTACGTACATCCAGTTTACGTTGACTTTCTGGTAACCCAGCGAAACCGAAACTCCGAGCTTCTCCTAAACGTCTGAATCCAAGCTTCCATAGTTAATTGGCTAAAGTTCTTCGCTACCGTTGCATTGTTATTGCTGCTAATTGCCTTGATGGTAACCTCCTCTCACTGACCGTTGATCTTTCGTTGTCTTCGTGCCTCTCTCCATTGCAGTCAAGTTGGTGAAGTACAGCGAACTATACAAAAGGAGCGCTTACACTGCACACGTTCATCTTAGACCCTTTGCCCCCATCATTTACATCGTCTGACTCCAGTCTTTCCAGCGTGTCCTTGCTCTAGCTCTGGAATTCTTCGGAGCTCCTAATAAATAAACCAAGTTTCATGCAACGTGTTGCTCTTTTCGCGATAACTGGTCCTGCCTCTGGCCGTGCTGGCAAAAGTGCCAAAAACTTTTGCCAAAATGTATAGACCTCGCGAATAGAAAGAGGTGCCCTCAATTGTCAATCTGCGATAAACAAGCATCAACCATGTGCTTGTTTATTACTCTCTACGTCTTACTTTATCCCGCAGCCTCTCAGTTTCAGAAACTGTCTAAAGCTTCTAGCTTCATTCGTTTTGCTGTTGAAATCAGCGAAACAACTATGCTTTCGAATTACGTTCAATCGCGAGCATAAATTTTAATGAGACATCCAGAGCCAGCGTCAATCGCGTGCGAAAATTCTTATTCCTCTGAATTTGACAACTAATTTAGTACATGATGGGTGCGTGAAAGGCCTCGGGCTATGTGAGTGGAAGCGGCTGGAGGAGCTTGAAAAAGATTGCTTCCAGAGCTCTGTGACTCCGCTCTATGCTCTCATCCACTCGTTGGTACGAATAGATTATACCCTCGTATTGATACTCATGCAGGGACTTTCGACGTAACGTAATTCTCGTACCAGATTACGAGTCTGTCGTAGAGCAGTCACACCCAGCATCATTGTGCGTACAATGTGTACTTCTACGTTACGTCGCTGGTATTCTGGCTTCTCTCCACCGTCGGCGATGACGCCCCCACGAGGGAGATGAAACGGACGTGTAACTACATTTCTAACTCGATTGCGACTGCGATCTTTCGAAACACAATCCTCTCGAAGTAGAAAACACACATCGCTGCGTAGAACTGTAACGGGGAGCAGAAAATATATGGGGCATTCCACGTCAAATCACGCGGTCATCGGCCTGACCCCCTCGGAATTTGATGTCCAATGAATCGTGGGTTTCTTTTGGCCAAAATATGACCTCAAATTAAAATTTTTTTTTTTCATCTTTCAGGGGTCACCTGAGCTAAAAAATCATTAAATTGAGGAAAAATATGAAGAATGCCCTTTTTCATATTAATGAAATTTTTTCACAGAAAATAGGGCCCAAAACAGATGTTTTTGTCATATTTCGATAATGGGCGAAAAATAATTACTATTTTTTTGAAATTGTGTTTGCATCATCCGTTTTATTTCAGGTCGTCAAGGCTAATAAATTTTCAAAAAATGTTGTTTCACTCTTAAACTAAGAAAAAGAAATCAAGTTTGACTAGAAAAATATTTTTGTTGTTGCTATTCTCACTACAAGAAACAATCAAAATAAGAAATTATAAATAAAAAAATTAAAATATAACAAAAAAATAGTAATTATTTTTGGCCCATTATCGAACTATGATGAAAATATCTGTTTTGGGCCCTAGTTTGTGTGAAAAAATTCATTAATTTAAAAAAGGCCCCTCTTATGTTTTCCCTCTATTGAATGATTTTTAGCTCGGGCAACCCCTAAGAAATGAAAAAAAATCTCAAATTTGAGGCCATATTTTGGCCAAAATGAAACCCACAATCCATTGGACATCAAAATCCAAGGTGGTCAGGCCGATGACCACGTGATTTGACGTGGGATGCCCCATATATATGTATATATACGTACGCAAGGACCATAATAACTGTGTGCAAGGATCAATCGCAGCGTCGGAGGGGTGAAAAACCAGCCTGGGTCAGACGTCGCCGTCGAACCATTTGAATGATTATTTTAGCGAGAATCGAAGGGCTATGAACGCTGCACCGTTCGTTGATTACCAGACCCTGCATCCGGAGTCTCTCGAGTACGATAAAAAAAAAATGACACCAGAAGCGAAATCGAAACTCGATATAGCCCGCGTAGGGCTGTGAGAGAATGAAGAGAAGGGAATGAAAAGTAATGGTGGAGGGAGAGGTTGATTGTGTCCCCAGCAGCAAAATGGTGTATTGTTAGTTTCGGTATAAAATTTTCATGGCATATTCGATTTACCGGCACGACATTCCCATTCCAGCCCATCGGGAGCTCTGGATTTCTCTATCGATGTGAGTATACACTGAAATTGTATTTTATCGATCGTGAGATACGGAGTCAAGGAAATAATGGCCCTGTCAGTCGTTGAAACGCTATGGTGAAACAGAGAAGTAATCCAGCTGCATCAGCAATCGTACTGTTCATTCATTTTTATATAGTTAGCGATACCATATCAATAAAAAATTTTAATATAGAATTTCGATGGCTATATAATACTTTCTCCGATAACGATCAACCCCTCAGTGCGTTGATATCTCAGCTAATTCTACCTAAATAGATTTTTCATTGAACTTTTATTATCTCGTCTGAATTAGGAAGGGGTACTCGTAGTTTTTGCTCGTGCAGTTTTTTCTCTCTCCCACTTGTCCACATGTCGCATACTTTTTCTCTTGTAATCTGTGTTTTATCAACGGCCTGTTGACGCAGCAGTATGGCCAAGTGCATCAGTCGCTCGAGTGGCTAAATGGGGAAAGAGAAAAAGCGAGGTAACGAGAGAAAAAGAGCATGGAATAGTCAGCGTATACTATCGTGAGCCTGATGCGAGACTGGATTAAAGGGTCGTGCCCTGGCCCTGATACACCGCATATATCCACCACCGGTCTCACTCGTGTATCACGATCGTGGGAAGTAAGGAGTAAATCGAATGAAAAGTCCGGTTGATAGCTTGGGTCGGAATAAAATACAAGTATCATACACGATGTTATGCTGACAAAACATTTTCATATACCGTAAAACGGGTCTACTTTGACTTTGGGGGTTACTTTGTTAATTTTTGGGGCTACTTTGGACGAGCAGCAAAATACGGTAAAAACGTGTGCGCAGTAAACCCTCGTGATCTTGTGGTGTGGAAGGGGGTGTCGGGAGTGGGTAGAAGCGAAAAAAAATCATTCATAAACCAGGTACACAGATATGTGTAACAAGCCAAGATGTCCGAACAATCGATGGTGCCATTCGCATGAAGGGAATAAAGAAGGGCAAGAAGAACGACTCCAACATCTGTTACATCTGTAAGGCCCGAATTTCAAGTCACAAGTCCTACCCTAAGATCGAACTTTCCATGGAACTCAAGTTCCAACTTGAGATCGAATTTAAGTTCCAATTTAAGATGAATCGTAAGTTGAACTAGATTGCCATTATAATTTCATACTTGAGTTCAAACTCTAGTGCGAACTTCAGATCGATCTTAAGTTCAAATTTAAGTTTGGTTTGAAGTTCGAACTTAAGATCCATCTTGAGCTTAAACTTAAGTTTGATCGTACTTAATTATTTTCACAACTAATTTAAAATAACACGGTTGAAGGAGGCGATGAAAGAAGTTTGATCGAACTTAAGTTCATGCACAAGATGGATCTGAAGGTCAAACCTTAAACCCAATTTAAGTTTGAACTTAAGATCGATTTGATGTTCGCATTAAAGTTTGAACATAAGTATAAACTTATAATGATACTTAAGTTCAAACTTAAGATTCATCTTAAATTTGAACTCAAGTTCGAACTAAAATTCAAATTTGAGTTCAATGGAAAGTTTGATCTCAAGTTTGATCTTAAGAACTTAAAATTCGGGCCCAAGTATTTGGTATTTTTATGTGAAATATTTCTTCAATAAAAATGACGTATTCATTGTCAAAAATCGTTGTTTTTCATTTAACTTCATGTACAATGTATAAAATATTATTGTTTTTTTATCAAAATTATATCAAAGCTGCATTTACGATGTGGATCTTCGACATAAGTTGCATTTCGATGCTTCTCCAAAGTAGCCCCACAGTCGGGGTGACTTTGAAAAAAGTTACGATGAAAAAATTCCGAAATACCAACAAAGTACGTTTTACGATAGTGATTGAGTAATGAGCATAAACATCCTGAGAGTCAGCGCATACGCTTTCTTATCTTTCCTTCATATCATAATATGAAGGAAAGATAAGGAAGCGTATCATAATATGAAGGGAGATAAGGAAACGTATGATAAATTCCAACTGACAAAACAAATTTCAAAAACACACTGCACCTGTTACAACATATTCAGAAGATTATTTTGGAATCATGAAAGCAAGTATCAAGCATGCCTATTGAAGAAGCGTATCCACGTCTATAAAGTGTCGTTCAGAATCTCAAGAGAGAACATAACGAAATAAATAGCACAATCAGATTCTACCGGAGGTTTTTAATTACTTGAATTATATAATCTTCGGATATCTCGTGTTCAATTTTCTGCTCCATCCCTTCCGATAAAACAAGCCTTATTGCCCAAGGGCTCAAAAGAGAACATAACGAAATAAAGAGCATAATCAGATTATATGCTTTTAAGATATGTCGTGTAAAATTTCGTTGCTCCACCGCGTCTGAAGAAAAAATAACCTAAAGATAGGAAATAGAGCAATTGATCAGCCTAAAAAGGCACTAAAATCTTGGGATGGAACAATAAAACTGAACGCAAGATGTTTTAAGCGCATCATTTAAATAAGAATGGTAGTTCAACCTGGTTTTGTTGTTTACTTCGATACTATTTTTTTTGAATCTCTGAATTACAGTGGTCGTTTTTTTTACAGAAGGCGTAAAGTAATAAGACAAAATGATTGAAGTAGCTAAAAACGACTTATTAAATCTGATGGTGCTGGTTACTTCAACACGTCCTCACTTGAGCCAATAAACGATAAAGCCTTTTTTTGCATCCCTTTGAAAATGCACGGGAGTTGCAAGAAGGATGAAGAAGGCAAGTAAAAAAAGTCATTACATCCACGCAGACGACCAGTATGGGAAAGACAAGAGTCCGTTGAACTTCGGTGGAGCTCACCATCTATGCAATTTTTTTGTTCCCGAAGTCCAGTCCTTTTTCTTCTTCATCATCCGCAAATTGCATCTCTTGCTTCTTCGTAATGTCGTTGTGACTTCAGCTTCTTTGCGCCCACTCGCTTTTCATCTTGGAATTTCCTGCGGGTGTTATTTTTTGTTCGTTTGCAGCAGGGTGCAAAGATTTTACTCGTGAAATTCCGAGTAAGATATTTTTCATTTCGAGCGTAGATTTCTCGAATATTCTGCCAAGGCAATTCACGTTGCCTGTGGAAAGGCATCTCTGTCACTGTGAAGCGTTCGCTGTAAATGAATTGTTGGGTGGAAAATTAGCAGCGCTGACTCAACCGCTGAGACGCGGAAGGATAATGACGAAATTGTCGTTGTCGTCGGTCATTACAGGCTACTATGACTCCTTCTCGAACCGCGGTGATTCCCCTTTCTTTCCAAAGATACTGTAGAGCTAGTTCATGGACAACATTGCTAGTGATTTATATCTTGCTTCCTGAACCTTGGATATAACATATGAGGTATTCCCGCTCAACGGGACCCCCTTTTAGGCCGACCTCTTTCGATTTTCTTGAAACTCGAGTATGTTTTGGTGTTTCCTGAAAGTATATTGTACACCAATTTTCAGATCTCTAACTATAATACTCTTTGGAATACACCAAAAGTTATATTTCAACCTTTTGCGTATTCAGCGCTTCGGAGCTTTGGCACGGCGCAAAATAGAATCGAAAAAAATTCTTTGACAATAGCTTTCGATCGGAAATTTTCTGCCCTTTTCGAAAAAAATATCAGCGATTCCGAAAAAAAACGAATTCATTCGAATTTCGGCCAAACACCGAAAAAATCGATTTACAAAAAAAGAGCATAATTTAATTCGGCGGAACAATTTTTTTCATGTTTTGTATATATCTGAGAAGTCACGATATAAATTTCAAGTTAGAACTCACATCCGCTTACCAATGCCAAGTCTTTTAGCAGGATAAAAATTATTAAATATCGTGTGTTTCGTATTCAACAGTTCCCTGATGTATTATATAGCGTTTTTTAACGAATTTTGAATGTAGTAAGTTTATTAAATAAATTAAATTAAATTTATGAAATAATCAAATTTATTCAATTTATTAAATTAATTTAATTAAATTTCTTAAATCAAATTTATTAAATTTTGAATTTAATAAATTTATAAAATTCGAAATTCGTTAAAAAAAAACTATATAATATATCAGAGAACTGTTGAATACGAAAAACACAATATTTAAGAATTTTTATCGTACTAAAAGACTTGGCATTAGTAAACGGATGCGAGTTCGAACCTGAAATTTACATCGTGACTGCTCAGATATATACAAAACATGAAAAAAATTGTTCCGCTGAATTAAATTATGCTATTGTTTTGTAAATCAATTTTTTCATTTTTTGGCCGAAATTGAAATGAATTCGTTTTTTTCGGAATTGCTGATATTTTTTTCGAAAAGCGCAGGAAATTTCTGATCGAAAGCTGTTGTTAGAGAATTTTTTCGATTTAATTTCGCGCCGTGCCAAAGCTCCGAAGCGCTGAATGCGCAAAAAGTTTGAAATATAACTTTTGGTGTATTTCAAAGAGTATTATAGTTAGAGATCTGAAAATTGGTGTACAATATACTTTTAAGCAACACTAGAACATACTCGAGTTGGCCTAAAGTCGGCCTAAAAGTGAGTCCCGTTGAGCGGGAATACCTCACATACTATAAAGTGTACACTGCGGAAAGAATAAGAACTCGATGAAGAATCGGTAAAAGAAGTTGAAGAAAATTTCGCTCCGCTGCTGCGTAACATATACCGCCATTAGCCTCCACCTCTGTCTTGTATTTGGACAGCCACAGTTGGCAGGAGAAGAAGTAGAAAGCAGAGAGGCAAAAAGATGTATGCCCTCGGATTCATACTCTCCCTCGCACTTCTATAGTCGACAACAAAGTCTGACACCCTCGTGTCCAACTGCTGCTGCTACTGCACGCTCAAAGATCGCAAAACTTTTCAATCCTTCAGCCAAGTTACACAGTGCATGATTCACTCACCTATACGAATGTTTGTTCAATTTCTTCGAGAATGCGAGTTGATACGTAGACTTTTACAATTCAATCAATCATCTTATCTACTGTACTGTTTAATTTGGCATGTTTCGAGATGAACAACATTTTTACAGGCGAGCATTAATATTTACTAGGTGTCTAGACCCTGAAAAAAGATTCTGTTTCACAAATCGGGATTGTTAGTTGATAAATTCGAAGATATCTTAGCGGTTGATAAAGTTTATTGCCCAGTGACTTCACAAAACGAAACATCTGACGAAAACATCTTCAATAGAGTTTATCGAATTTTCGAATAAATCTAATGTCATCGACCTTCATGAGGTTTCATATACGAGCAAAGCCTGCTTGATTCTACAAAAGCTTCGATTCGTGTTCGTGATCGTGGTTTGACAGTTCGGTCAAAACAGTCACTGAGCTTATTGATTACCGTAATAATATGCCCAAATTGGTCGTGAACCTGGTTGTCAAATATTAGACTCAAGGTATTGACGTCAGTGCAATATCGTACGTTCAGTTCGTCAGATTATTAGCCTTCGCTTGATTCTGTGACGCTAAAACGCTAATGATCTATATTTAAAAGAGATTTTCCGCCAAACCGCGTTCGATTTACACGCCCTTTCATCGGCATTCTCTCGTATGAATTTAGAGTGTTCGAGAGCTTATCAAGGATAGCTATCGATGTCATATTCAAGCTCCCTCATTATCATATCATACGATTTATCGGCCGGAGTGAGCTCTACTGGAACTCTAGATATCGCTATTAACGATATCTATGGAACTTGTCAAAGAAAAATTATGGGTCAATTTGAATTTTCACTCGAAATCACGAATCGCTTATTATCACTACCTTCACTGTACATATGTGGGTCATTCCCATGTCAAATCGACCAATAGTTGGAATCAACCCCTTTCAATTCCGATGAAATTTGGTCGGACGTTTTCTTTTATCATAAAACGAAGTTCTACCGAAGGAAAAAAATTAAAACTAAATTAAAATTAAAATTTCACCGTTTTTTCAATTTTTCAAGTTTATTTTTTAAACACCTCAAAAACTATTAAATTTACGAAAAAATCGTTCTGGGTTCGTCTTAAAGAGTATACTTGGGGCTAAGAAAACAAAACATTCCGAAAATTTTTTTTGAAAAATGATGAATTTGGAGAATTTTGCATTTTTAAAAATCGTGAAAATCGACGATCAACATCGAATGTTTGGTTCAATTTTTTTTATATAATACCTTGTACTGATCTTAAAAGATCCTAAAATTTTCACACAGTTTTTTTTTCAAAAATAAATTTTCAAAAATAAAATTCAATAATTTTGAAAAAAAACACCTTTCTGAAAATTTCAGGATCTCTTAAGTTCAGTACAAGGTATTATAGAAAAAAAATGGAACCAAAAATTTAACGTTGATGGTCATGGATTTTGACGATTTAAAATTTTTTAAAATTCTCCAAATTCATCATTTTTCAAAGTTTTTTTCGGAATATTTCGTTTTTCGTAGCCCCAAGTATATTCCTTAAGACGAATCCAGCATGATTTTTTCGTAACTATAATAGTTTTTGAGATATTTAAAAAATAAACTTGAAAGATTGAAAAAATGGTGAAACATTGAATTTTGCATAACTTTCGAAAGAAATTTTTTTAATTTTTTTGCTTTGGTAGAACTTTGTTCTATGATAAAAGAAAACTTCTGTCTAAATTTCATCGAAATTGAAAGGGACCGATTTCAATTATTGGTCGATTTGACATGGAATGGCCCATATCCATGAATATTTTTTAATGAAGAAAAAAGTCCTTCAACAGACAATTATGGTTAATTTTGTATTCAATCGTTTCTGAGTAGATTGAACGTTACGAAATTAATTTGTATTTGAACAATAACGTTGTTATTCAATCTTTATATTCATAATCTGATGGGCTCTCGAGGAAAATGAGTGCAAGGGAAGGAGAGTATTCACCCAGAGGAAAAAGAGTCTTTATCCCCGAAGTTTTCATCTTGAGAGTTTGCATTAGTGGTCCCTGTGGACGCCGATGAGCTTCTCATCCTGTAGCACCGTCCGTTGTGGCAGAACCAATGGCTTATATGCATAGAAAACTCCTCTTGCTTCCTTCGCTCCTCTCTTCTTCTCCCTTGATGATTTTCCTAAGCGAGACACACGTTTTAACGAGAAGGGTTTTACGCGCTCGTCTCGCACCTGGTGCACCTTAGTTCTCTCTTTCCGTCTCTTCGCTGAATCTTCCGCACATGCTTTTTTTCAAGCAGCGAAGAAAATTTTCCTTCTCGTTCTTTCGTTCGCAGCGTCACATCGTGCAGGTTCAACGAAAACGAACGCAAGATGCACTGTGTCCTGCGCTGCCTATAAAAACGGAGTGGAATCTACACCATATGGATTATGGACTCTACCGGGGTTGTTCTTCGACGAAGAAAGGAAAAATGGAGGTTCAAGAGAGTGCCAGGACTCTCAGGGCGGTGGCTTCGTCGTCGTCGATATCGTCACTAACCCAGCACTGGGTTCCATCCGTTTATAAACCTAGCACGAAGCTCCTAGCGCACACTCCGCTCTCGCTCCTCTCTTCTTTTTCTACCCACCAGTCGCTATATCTACCCTAAGCTCTTCCAAAGTTTTCGCTCTTTTCCTTTTTCTCGTGACGTATAAGTCTACTTATCGGCTTTATTCCTCTTCGTTCTATCTGGAGTTCCATATGGAATCTTTTTTGACTCAACCGACGTTCAAATACCGAGTACCTTGTAACACTTTCGAATTTTGTCACTGCGCAAAGTTTCATCTCTTCAATTCAACACGCTTGTCCCGCAGCATCTTATCACTCCCACAGCAGCCCACAGATTACAACGAAAGTATTGTTTTCCATTTTGTTTCCATACATATCAATGTGGTGTGTTGGACTTGTTAGTCTCGTTAAAGAGGAGGTTGTACAGTGTAATACAGCGTAGGATCGACACTTTCAGCTAAATATAATCGCGTTCACCAGAGCCAAGCAGATCGGCGCTATATGTGAGAACCAGCAGGATTATCCGCTAGTCCGCTCACGTTCCCACGGTCTTCCAGTCAGATTATCCAAGCTCTTGGATATTCCCCGTGAGGATTTTCGAAGCTCGCGCGGCTGGGAAATTAGTATCAGCGTGCTCTGCCCCTTGCGCCCTCGAACTCCCGCTTTCGCCCGATCTTCCTCCAGTCCCTTCTCTCCGGCTCTCTCATTCTCTCGCTCGTACCATCGTTGATTAGTTTTCAAAGTATTCCCCGGTAATTATACGGAACCGCAGATAACTGCGGCTCGCGCCTGAGACCTCGGACGCACGGTCTTAATAAAATAGATTAAGAAAAAGCCATCGGTAGAAAGAAAAAGGATAATTTTCTAATAGTCTCCCGCACGATCCTGAAAATTTTACTAAGCGGAACAAGGATCCCAACGCTTATAGTCGACGGTGAGAATTGAATTTATTGATCTTTGATCATGTTAGCATATATTCTGGAACTTGGAATTGGATTTATTCATTCGTGTAGAGGAAAATTTGTCTATCGGGATTGAAAATGAATTTATCGACAATTGTAGTGTTCACGGAAAAAAATGATCAGTGAAAACTGCTGAGATTCTCATTAATTTTTACAGTTTTCCCCATCAACAGCGCCTCCTGGAAGGGCAAACAGTGAAATTTGCATATTTCTTTAATACAACATACAGATGTCACATATGACATGGTACATGCCCATCGGACGAATTTTTACAGTGTGGAACAGTAAAATGTACACTGCGTGAAACGTTATATTTCTGTTGTATCCGGTGAACTTTTTACACATTTCACACTGTAAAAATTGAAAAGACCGTGGTATATTTTGCGGTACGTTTTTTATTTTTCACTGAAAATACTGCAATTTCTAAAATAAATTATAATGTAGTAAAACGGTTCGATATTTCAATAAATTCCAATTTATTCAAATATTGCAATAAACCGTTATTTATCCTCGCTCAGGCTCATAGCTACGAGGGCTTGGTACTTGACTAATTAATCATGAGATCGATAAATGAAGCGAATTTAGTTTAACCTGGCATCCATAAAGAACACGAGCGTCACCGAAATGCAATGGTGATCTGTTAGGCAAATGCAGTCTTCGGTGCATAGGACTGCTCGACTACAGAACGCGGGTGATGTTCCAACAATTGTATGTAAATTGAGGACGCCGATGTTGGTAAGACATCGGACCTTATAGGTGCTCGGTGGCTCTCTCGCTGGCGCGAGAGGGCGCGTCGTCCGACGCTATCTAGCGGATCTCGGGCGAAATGCAGAGATCTTGGTACGCCGCAGGTCGTCCCATTACAGTGTCACACTGTAAAAATTGAAATTCACGTTGCATATTTTGCGGCGCGCATTTGATTTTTCACTGGGAACACTGCAATTTCTAATTATGTGCTTTGAACATTCTACAGAGACCATTGTAAATTTTACAGTTCAAACACAGTGGATTTCGTCGTTTCTGCTTGTTATTTCTACTTTGTCATTTTTTTGCGGTGAACATTGCATTTTTTACAGTGTAAATCAGCATTTATAATGGTTTGAAAAGTAGAAACTATATTAAATCCATTAATTTATAATGGATTCCCAGTAAAACGCCTGAATTACAGTTCTGAACCGTATATTCTGCATTGAATTCAGTAATTTTTTAAATATTACACATGAATTGCCACTGATCATTTTTTTCCTCGTTCTATTCCTATTGAAACTCCAGATAGACCGGAAAAAATGGCTACCGGCAATATACGATTCTCAAAGTTCCTGAGAAAGTTTGTGTGTGGAGTAGAGATATAGAGTAGGCAGGAATAAATAAAAAGTAAGCGGAGCAAAGTAGAACAAAAAAATGAAATACTATGGCGTCGTTGAACGAAGAAATTACCTCGTAGCTGTCGTGGTTTACCACCTTTTTGGCGTTGAATGAATGCAAAAGTTACGACGAGGCTCCATTCCTCCTCGTTCTCATGTTCTCTATGCCCCCATCTCTCCCCCCCCCCCCAAACTTAGCGCTGGGCATAGTCTCGCTAATATACGTACGTGCTAAGAAAGAAATTCGCATTCTCTGTTTAGTTTTAATCAAAACTTTGGCTTCGCTTCCCCACTAACTTGCTCCTTGTTGTTTTTGTTTTTTTTGCCAGCCTTTCTCATCGTCCATGGGCTATGCAGCCGGAAGCTCCAAGGTACGCTCATGAAAACGGAAAAGGGGATGAAATGAGAAATAGGTGAGTGATATACATAATAACGAAGGAAAAAAATGCAAGTAGTTTGAAAGAAGGATCACAGCGAATGACCAATAGCCTGTTCCCTCTTGTTCCATTTGTTTGAGAGTATAAAATTTCCTTTCCTGTGCTTTGTAAAATGATTGTCACGAATTATGATATTGGATTTTCCGATCTCTCTTTTTTTTCGTCATCAACGTTGGCTCCGCTTTTCTGCGGAGAGTCGAAAAGGGAGTCGATGAAAGATTCATGAGTGAAATTCAGTTCTTGTGTTTCATGTGACGCAGAGACCTCTTCCGTCTCTTTTTTCTCTCTTTTCTCTTTCTCTTCTACCGGTACTCGCTCCCTAAGTGGCTTCTTTTCATGATGTGAATCGCTGAATATTAATTAAGAGCCCGTGCGCGAGCTGCGGGTCCACTCTATCCCTCTGTGTGGTTCCACTATCCTTCTTCTCGCTCTCTACTCTGTCTCTCGGTCCGAGAGACCAAGAACCCGAGTGGCCCGTCGAGTTTAATGTATATGTGCCAGCCCCGGGCATTCATAGAAGGCTATGGTACAGGACGAGTGTTCATCGTGCACCAGAAGCCACGCCGTGCTTTTTCAGAGAGCGAACGACGGTTAAAGCGAGCCTCTCCCTTGTACCACATCCCTCGTTAACCGCTTCATTTTTATTCATTGTTACGATACGCCGGGAAAAAGTGAAAAAAATTCGGTTTTTCGAGGTTTAACCACTGCGAGTCTCGCTGATTATAAATCTGACGGAAGGAAGCATGCCGAAAGCCTCCCCCAATGAATATTCGTTCAGCAATAAGAAAAACGACGTGCGCCACTCGGTATCTACGTCAATTAAATTTTGAAATTTTAAAAAATTCGAGTAGTTTCTATGTGAGTGAATTAATCATTGATACATGAATCTCTGATTGCAGACACAGATTTCAGACGAATGCATCGATCGATTCTTTTGGTCCCGTGAATCTTGTATCAATTCTTCCTGTATCAAGTATCGATGCTCTACTCATGTGTCTTTTTACATCTAGCCGAGATTTTCGATCGATTTTACGAACTTCCGACATGATGCACACCAAATCTGTTCTTAGACCTTTTATCGTCACATTGCGAATTGGAACAAACCGATTGCAGGTCGTTCTTTACGAAACTCTATAGAACCACAGCGTAGTACAATGCTGAAATGTATAGTGTATATCAATTTGCTGAGTCCAAAAGTCTCGACACGAGGACGAGTGTAACCTCCTGGGAGCTACCTGGTTATCGCGTAAAAACTCCTCCATATCCCCGGTTGTTACCCTGTCCTTGTGCTCTGTACTCTATGCACAAGGGAATGATTCAGTTGTTCAGCTTTTCCGTAAAGCACCACCAGCATCAAGGGGGGTTAGAGTTTGGCTCGCGCTGTATAAGTTTTTCCATCCTCGCTACCCTCTGTACAAGCAACGTATATATATATGTGTGTGTACCTGAATAGTATATACTTTAACTGGCAAATCCCCGGCGAATCCGCGAGACTTTATACATCCTACGCTATAGCGAGAACCCGTGAGTCGTGAACCTCTGTCTGCAACGTAGAGAGAGAAAGAGTGAGAGAGGGAAATAACGTATACCTCGGTCTCCATCAATGTACGAAAAACTGAACAGTGATTCTGTGGAAAACCATGAACGGTGGTGGTTTTCTACTGATACCACGAGCAAGAGAGACAAAGAGTCAGAGGTAAAACCCTGCAAAGCTTCCAGAGGCCTCCGAATTTCCCCCGGTGGAACGTCCTTCCAACGCTTGTACGTGTGTGTGTGTGTGTCCGTATAGCTCGTACATTGCTGAAGGCTCGGTTCACCATCCCGCATCCTGCAGCAGGAGTTTTGTCGGCTGAGCTTTTCGTTCGACGGGCCATACTGGCGTTGTTCCAAAAAAAAGGGGATGAAAACTGCCTCGGTCGATCTCTTCTCTCACGTGCACAACGCCTACACACCAGCGAGTTTTCCCGTATGATTTTGACCGCTCCTGCGGACCACACCGACCCAGAAATCTTCCCTCCTCATCGTCAACGTTGACTCCCGTTTATGGTCTGCACGCGTTGGAATAGTTCACCGAGACTCAGGAAAAAAGACAGAAAGAAGAAAACAGAGAGAGAGAAGGAAATAGTAAAATATCCCTACGGTCGCAGACACATTGAAAATATATTACAAACTTGCGGTGAAAACACATACGTTTTCGAAAAAGTGAAGCTGGTGGTCGAAACTGCCAGTGTTGCGCATCCTGTGGTCAGCTGAGCGGCCACAAGCTTAAAATTCATACCTTGTCGACGAAAACCTTCACTGCTATATCCACGGATTATTCTGTGTGTATGTGTGCGGAAGATGAATTTATGCCGTGGATCTGTGGCCATACTGAAATTTTGATGCTGGGTATGCACATGGGAGTCAACATAGACCCATTGTGGAGTGGAGTGGAGTGGAAAAAGCGAAAGAGAGAGAGAGAGAGAGAAAAGCAAAGCGTCTAGGCAGGACTTTCAATGTCCTGGTTTTCACTGGGCAGGAAAAAACCGTTGGTACGCACGAAGGAGCAAAAATTGGCTGCAATCTTTGCACCGCTTACGGACAATTACCGTCGAGATTGCTTCTCCCGAGCTATATCGTGGAACGGGGAATCTCGATCCTCCACATTCTACCACCTTCACGACCTCTTTCTCTCATCTTCCTGCCCTCCGTCCCCGCCTTTCATTTTGTTTTTCAACCTTTCCACCTTGTTTGCCTTTTCCTCATTCCATTTTCTCTGCCCCCGCGTTCTTTCTAGATTCGTTTTTATCTCGTTCTTTTTCACGTTTCCCCGTTGGCTCCCTCGTCCTTTCATTCGGCACACGCTACCGGTTAAGTCTGCACTGTTTCAACGCGTTCTCCAACGTTCCGTTAAAACCCTCCCCGTTTTTATACATTTTGTTTCCCTCCCCCCAAAGACTTTGTCTCTACCTCACTGACTTTTGCAAGCTCCTGGCTTTTTCCCCCCTTCTCTGACTCTCACGAGCTGTATCTTCGTGCATCTTTCTTTCTTCATTCGGATTCCCCATCTCTCGTTTTGGCTTGCTCCACTTCTCGCCTCTACACAGACCTCTCACGAACAATTCGAGCGCAGGATAAATGAATCGTGCAACACGGTGGGTGGATGAAACGAGATTATGGCGCCTCCGAATGAACGCTATCCGGGGTACCTCTATCGGAAGATGTGCGCGCGTCCGATTCACCATTCAACACCGGAGTTTGCGCCCGGAGAGGAGGAAGAGATCGCGCTACTTCCTCGGAATGGCCCGATAATGAGCTTTCGACAACGATCTCTCGCCTCGTGATTTAGGATCTCTTTTCTTCGGCCCTGTACAGCCGAGCAAGCGCATTCGTTGCACATAGCTCATTCCACGAGAATTCTTCTCTCCCCTCGTCGAAGGCTTGAGCTCTGCTCCTCGGAATGCTATATAATCACGATTCGTTTCGCAACTATATCCGATTGCACAATCGTAATTCATTGGGTGATCCGTCGGATGAATTAAAGTTGGCAAAGTATTCGTAAGATTATGTCGCTCAACGAGGTGAAAATAAAAGATAAGATTCGGTGAATCGTCGACTAATCGGAGATCAGCAAAAATGCCATCCACAGGTTTCTTCGGTATTCTTCCCTCAATAACGTTTGCAGGATATCGCTGATCAGCGTGATACAAAGTTTTTCATCGAAAGACCTTAGTACTCGAGCGCCATTGTCTCTTGAACCGTTCCCTCTCGGTCGTGTACCATCGAAACACTCGTTTGTAATACATACCGTCTCGACCCACTGGATGATAATGCCACGGACAAGTATGTAAAGTAAAAGTAGACCGCGCACACAAGCTCATTCATAGGACACATTTACACCTCTACCAGTTATTACTTTACCGGAAATAATATATCTCCAACAAACACCGACTCTATTGTACAAACAACTCTGCCAGATTAAGTCCTCTTAATGCTTTTGCCGATTAACCGAAGCCTACCAGAATCAATCTCTATCAAATAACCACCCTATGATATTACAGTCATATCGTATAACAATAGTCTTCTGGAGAACAGATCTCTGAGAACTTCTTTACCACATAATCGCGCTGTTAGGCTCAAGATTATGTGGTCGAACCGTCCGAAGACGTTCGTTTCCTTTTAGAGTTATTACAGGGTAGATATATAAACTTGTCCCTTACCAAGGATATTTAAACACTTTTATTCCGCGTAGATGATGTACAGCGCTGTTTTTGTAGGTAAGTTGTAACAGAGTCTCATTGCGGTGAGGATGAATTTCTGGTGGAGAAATAACTGGTAGAGCTGTAAATGTTCCGTTCGGAGTACTTCTATACCGTAATACTCTCGTGTATACACAATATGGAGCTGTACCGAGGGAAAGCAGCGTGCAACGTGGCTCACGGGGCACAGAGAATATTTTCAGTTCTTCGTGAAACCCATCCTCACTTTTCTCTCTCTGTTCTCTGTCTCTCGACCGCGTAGTATCATTCGTTTAATAACCACGGCTAATCCCGCTTTGTTTCCACCATGAGAGCGTACCACCCACCATCGCAGTTCCTCCATGGTTTCAACTCGTTTCGCTATCGTCACCCTAAAGGCTCTCTTAATCCTCTTCGCAGACAATGTATACCGGAGAATTGTTTTTCGAGCCGTCGACTAACGACAATGTGCCCCCGCGCGGTGTCTGTAAATTTCCCGCAACTTTGCGTTCCCGGATCAGCTCTGCTTGCATATGACAACCAAAAAAAAACAGAAACAGAAACAGTATTCGCCCTTAACCCATGAGTTTTGTTTAAATTGCTTGATCCCGTGCGTGAATTTGATTGAGGCCCCGACTAGGCCTCGATCGGTTTTCCCTAATTTACTTCGGGCCCTTGACTCGAAGCCCAATAGGGCCCATGAATGGACGGTCACGCTTTTTCGACAAGGGCCTTAGAAGGTTGCCAAATGAGGGCCTTTACAACCGCCTCACGTCTGCCATGTCGAGTCCATGACAAGCTCATGGTCAAGCCCTATCAGGACCCTAGTACGTAGTACGTACGTAGTATACGTGTACATTGTGAAATTGAATTATTTCAATAATAATAACAATATTATTATTAATAATTATTATCATATATTATAATAATACATTATTATTAATAGTTATTATTATATATTATAATAATCTCTAAGAGAATTTTTACAAACAAAAATAGTATTAAGCAGAGGATTTCTATGTAGAAATCTTGCGGGTATGACTTCCTGAGAGGCCTGACTCTACGGTGTCGAATACAACCTGTGCTCTCACTTCGGCTATATAAGCATTCTATTTGTATATTCCGTATGCGAGAGAGCCCACGCCGTATGCGACATCTCATGGCGAGTCTCGGAACTAACTCCCCGTGAAGCCCGATTAGACCCTCAAAGGGTTGCCTCGTCAGTGCCATGTTTGAAATAATTAGGGCTTCGATACTTTCGCCCTATTTGGGCCCGATTTGGTTCTGTTGTAATTTACCGACTTCTATAAATTTGGATTGCCCGATCGAAGCCCGACAAGGTCCTCAACGGGTTACCTTAGGTCAGCCATATTGTAAGTAAGTCTGGCAACCTGGGCATTGCCCTGTCAAAGCCCAACCTGGCGGTGTTATGGCAATTCATGACAGGGCATCCAGATTTAAGCCCGACAAGGTCCTCAACGGGTTGCCTTAAGTCAGCCATATTCTAAGTAAGTCTGAAAACCTTGGCACTGCCATTTCAGGGCCCAACCTGGCGGTGTTATGGTAACCACTATCATCATTATTATCATTATTATGTTTTTATTGTAATTACCAATATTCTACTACTTTACTATTACTATAAGTATTTTTAGTTGTTTCCTTTTTCTTTTTTTTCTCTTTTTTCACATGTTTTATTTCGATTATTATCCACACGATTGTATCATTTTGTTCTTAACATTTGCCTAAGGTTTACCATGGCATAAATAAATATCAACATCAATATCAATATCAATATCAATTCATGACAGGACATCCACGTTTAAGCCCGACAAGGTCCACAACGGGTTAGGTCAGCCATATTGTAAATAGGCCTGGCAACTTTGGCATTGCCCTGTCGGGGCCCAACTCAGCGGTGTAAGGGCAATTCCTGACAGGGCATCCACGTCCAAGCCCGACGAGGCCCCGGCTTAAGTCAGGGCTTCCCTAGAATTTTCACGCACTGGATCTGGATTAACCAATTAATCTTCGACTCTGGCGGCACAATTTGGCGATCGACGAATTCTCTCTCGTTTAGGTTTCTTTGAATCGAAAACACAAGAGAGTCTAGAGACCGTTATAATTTATGCTGAGACCCCGTGATCGCGATGGCGTCGAGTGATCCATCACTGACTAAGCTTAAATACGCAAGAGCAAAGACCTACGGCGGAGGATCGTGCAGGCTGATTGGTATAACGTGTTGTGCGTTTACCATAGACACACTGCATTGCAGCTGTTGTTGCACATTGGAACGATAGATGCATGTGCGTGCATCATGTCGGCGTCCATCGATGCTGTTGGGTTGACCGGTGATGGATAGGACAATGTTTACGATAACGCGACGATTAATTGACGTTGCCAGATATGTACGTGTATGCGTGTGTGTGTGTGTGTGTGTGTGCATATGCGCGTTATGCGCAACATCATTAAATCCAGTGCAAACGTTGCGGCTTTAATTTCTAATTGGTAACACGGAAATTGCTTAAATTCATTTTACCATCAGCGGGCAGCGCTCTTCATATCATGACGAGCGAGTGAAGTTGCTCGTGGAAATCTATACTCGATACGAGAATTACACGTATAACGATGCTAATTCATCGGGTGCACGGTATAATGGGCATATGAGAAGGACACGAGTTTTGCTCTCGTCATTACTGAGCTTCATCCTTTCTCTGCGTTTGCTCCTGTATCATCGTGTGTGTTATATAGCGATAATGGTACTCCACCGAATCCGCACGAAGCAAATTGCCCGTTTAGTCTCATGAGCAATTTGTGGCTACGGCGGCACACAATTTGCTACATATACACACGCTCTCCGAACAGCAGCAGCAGTTTATGGAGAATCACGCCAAGGGACCGCCCGCCGACGACCACCGCTTCTAATCGACCGGACCATCTATTTCGTATCTCCGGGCCCACACAGCTTGATCGTCTCCTCGGCGATCTATTCCAATTCCTCGCAATTAGCTGCGGTAAAACGAGGTCCTGTTCTCGCTGACTTCCAGTCGTTACATTGTCGATTCTGTTTATTGCTGATCAATCGTTTCGTTACACCTCAAATATTATGATCGAATGACCCAGGTGCAGCTTGTATCGCGAATGATTGTCATTTGTGTACAAATGAATGCGCAATTTTCGTTGTGATCATCAATGAAAAACATTTTCACGGAGAAATCGTCTCCGTCATCAGGATAAAAATCTTGAATGACGCATGAAGTAAATGGAGTGACGAGAATCCGAGATAATGGACAATAATTTTGAGTAACATGGACCAATATTCGCGATGAATTGGGTCAGATGAAAGTGGATGGAATCGAGAAACTGTCATTGGCGAAATCTCGTACTCCGATTGGCTTTCATCGTATACCCGTGGCACAATATGCACGAAGCTAAATCGATTATGCACATAGCTTGTGGTATCTGTCGTAGGAAGGTTCTAACTGACAACCAGCCGGTCTTGATGGACGTAGGCATCGTGCATCTGCAACCAATACCATCTTGATCTGTTTCTCCGGTTCTGGTTATTGCTATCAGGCCAACACACACTTTCGTATCCAATGTGATCCACCACTGTTTACGGTGCACGTAATAATAACAAAACAACTCTCAAATCCTCATTAAGATCGCAGAGTAGCAGGATAATACATCGTGGTATTTGCGTTCAACCCCGGGGATTACCGTCTGCAATTTTCGTATAATGTTTAGTCATAGGGAGCTAATTTCAGCGAAGCTGAAGTCTCTCGTGGCAACAACGAGAGAAGCATCTTCATCTCCCCAGTTGTTTGTAAGAAACAAAGATAAACAGAGTATTCCGGAAATTCGCGATCAGGGGATTCTGTTTGGAATTAAGTGGATGCGGAATTTCATTCTCGTCGGGAGTAAGATTTTTCGAATAGTTTTCTATCCGCTGTTGGACTAAAAAGTTTGTAATATCGCTTTGGAAACGCACTTTTTCTAAATCCAGAAGGACATTAGCATTCTCCATTTTCATACGGTGAAACTTTTTGACACATAAATGGAAACCATTGTGCGCATTTAAACGATTGATACGATAGAATTGGCCAACTTTGGCAATAAAATCACAAGAGCGTTCACTGGTTTTAAACTCTGCCGGTCCTGGTATATGTGGTGTGATAAAAGAAACTCGCGTATAGTAACAATGTTGCATCGAGTCTGCGAAAATACCGAGTAGAATTTCGTTCAAGATTTATCCTCTGCCACGAGTTTCAACGAGACGGTTGTACCGATAAAATTGCTTTTATCGAGATAACGTTGAATGGCGCGTGAATTCCTCGGAATTGACAAGCTGCAATCGTGTTTGTCGCTTAAATTGAATGCTTTTTCAATCTTTTAATTACAATTTAATTATAAAAACTTATTTACCGATGACTCTTGCTTCCCGGTAAATTTCGTTTTCGCCAAATGTTTTCCTTTCAATCGGTAATCAATGAAAATGCATCATTTATTCGACCTCTGCAAACACCATTCGGATAAGAGCAAAGTGTACAAATTATTCGGGAGGTGATGTGCCTGGTCAATCGCCCGCGGAAACGCAAACAATCGAATCTCCGGAAGAAGAACCAGAGGTGAACTTTTCTACGCCACCACCGAAACTTTGCCGCTTCCACGCTCTTTAGTTGAAAGTTGGAAAAGTTGGGGAAGCAGTGGGAAATAAACTGACGAAAAAAATCAGGAGTATTCAAGTCTCGTCCAGCCGAATATCTCCAGAGACTGGTCTGATCACGAGGGGTTGAAGAGAGTAAGAAAAAGAGATTGAGAGAATAAGGAGAGAGTGCCTTAACAGGGTTTCTCTGATAAATCGCGATTCGCCAGAGATTCTGAGTACCGGAGAGCGTCGTATAGAGTTCGCAGAGAAACAGTAACGAGTAAAGAATGAAGTGGTGATTTTCACCCTCGAGAAATCGTCTCATGAAAGGGAAGGGGCCCTCCAGCGCAAAAACTTTCCCTGTATCATTGATTACTGTATCATTGAATGCGTAACTTCGAACCGTATACATTTTTGTGTTGCATCAGCTTCAACAGTGTCATCAGAATTACTATACAGAGAAGTCCAAATGTTGAAGAAAAAATGGTACATAAAAATAGGCTGGAACAAGTCTATAATGACAATGACTAGAAACAGACTAAAGCGCGCTGGGTGAGAAAAAAACGCTGAATAAATTTGGATCCAGGCCAAGCTCTGAGTTATAATAATGATAGTAAAAGTAGTAGACGAATGTAGTAAAAGATCGATTTTAAAAGGGTTCTCTCGAGTCTCGTTCAAGGAGAACGAGAACACAAGTAATGTTCAAGTTCATGCGGCTTAAAGGTCTCGAGCTCCTTCTCGCTTTTACTCATCATCTTCTGATCTCTCTCTCTCTTTCATGGTTTTGCATTTGCCACACCACCGACCACTTTTTTTCACGACTTTTTATCTTGGCCAAAGTGTTGCAAAGGAGTGAAATAGTGGGCGAGGGAGGTCTCAACACTGAGTGAGTCGTACCAAACTTTCGTGGTGTGTATATGTGTATGCGTGTGCGTTTGTGTATACAAGTGAGAGCTTTCTCGAGCTCGCATACAGTCGCGAGTCCTTTTCCTGCTTTTAGAGCGAAAGGGATTTCGGCATCACTCTCTCGAGGGTCTCGAAACGCGTCAAGCTCAATGGCGCCTGAAACGTATACCGTTCTCCGGAGAGAGAAGCAAGAGAAAGAGAGCGGAAGGTCCACAACTTCTCTTTCTTCTTTTTCTTTTGATACGTTCGGGCAACCCTTTTTCCATTAAGATTAGGGGGCTAATGGTTGCAGTTGAAGAGAGGGGAGCGTGGTGAGCTCATATTGCCAAAAACACTTTGTATACTTGGGCTCGTACTCTCTTTAATGTTTTCGCATGCAGCTTCTGGTATCTTAATACACATGAAATAGTTGTATACGTGGCATTCCACGGTATTTCGATCAAAATCTTACCTTGATGATTTCGATTTTCCTCTAAATTTTTTATATAAATAAGGACATTGAAAAAAAAATTTCCAAATTTTTTCAGAATTATTCGTTCACGCGTTTTTTGGATTTGTTTTTTACTTTTTGAAAAAAAACGGGACAACTTTGTAAAATCTGAAAAAATTCAGAAAAATCTAACAAAATCTAACAAATTTTTTGGGCTTTGTCCCATAACGGAGATTTCAATACTCTACAAGTCAAATTCAAAAAATAAAAATAAAAAAATTTAACTCGTAGAGTATTAAAATCTCCATTTTGGAAAAAGCTCAAAAATTTTGTTACATTTTATTAGATTATTCTGAATTTTGCAGATTTTACAAAGAGGTCCCTTAAAAAAAAAATCCAAAGAACGCGTGAGCAAAAAATTCTGAAATAATTTAGAAAGATGTATTTCAATGCGTTTTTTTATATAAAAAATTTAGAGAAAAATCGAAATCATCAAGGCAAGATTTTGATCGGAATGTCGTGGAATGACACGACAAAATCTTGTTTTGATGATTTCGATTTTTCTCTTAATTTTTTATATAAAAGAACACATTGAAAAAAAAATTCCTGAATTTTTTCAGAATTTTTTGGTCACGCGTTCTTCGTTTTTTTTTTTTCAAGTGACCCTTTTGTAAAATCTGAAAAAATTCAGAATAATTTAATAAAATATAACAAAAATTTTGGGCTTGGTTCCAAGATGGAGATTTTGATACTCTATGAGTACATTTTTTTTCTTTCAATTTTTTGAATTTTACTCATAGAGTATTAAAATCTCCATTTGGGAACAAAGCCCAATAAATTTGTTATATTGTATTAGATTTTTCTTAATTTTTTAAGATTTTGCAAAGTTGTCCCGTTTTTTTTCAAAAGAAATAAATAAATCCTAAAAACGCGTGACCGAAAAATTCTGAAAAAATTTGGGAATTTTTTTTCAATGTCCTTATTTATATAAAAAATTTAGAGGAAAATCGAAATCATCAAGGTAAGATTTTGATCGAAATATCGTGAAATGCCACATACATATATTTTTAGCGACGATTCTTTTTGCCAAATATAGTTCAAAAAATATAGGGAAAAAAATTATTCAATCCAATCAAGTTTGCGAGAAAATGATTGTGTAAAAGACCCCACTAAAAGGAAAATTAAACGGTAGACAGTTGTATTTCCTCGATGATTTTCCTCCAGTTTTTTTTTGTCTTTCAAAACAAGAGAAAGCGTGGATGGAAATAGAGTCGCCCGTTGTAAAAGAGGCCACAGGCTCATTGATGGAAAACGAGACGGAAATCGAAACTGAAATTGTTTCTGTTTCCCTCCATCCCTCTCGTTTTTCTGTCTCTCGTTCACTAATGGTTTGTGTGCAACTGTACCTACGATATATCGACAGGGAAGCCAATCGACCGCAACTGGCGTGACAATTTTCGTATTTGTTTTTTTTTTTCTTTCGGAAAACGACATTCTCTCTTTTTCTGCACTGATTCTGATCGCGGTCTATCGTCGAATGGACAATCTTCTATACGTCTTTTTTTGTTTTTATAGTTTCAAATGTAATCATGGCGAAATATTCTATGTACAATATATGGGTCATTCCACCAATTCTTGACTAAAGTTGTGTCGGGGGGTCTGAATTCTGGGTAACAAAAAATTTTATTGAAAAGTACATGAAAAAGAGAGCTTCCGTGATTTTTTTCAATTTTTTTCGTCCAACCTTTTTGAAGATACAGTAGATCGAAAATTGCAAGATTTGCAATTATTGACTTTAGATATTAAAAATATCAATCCCTTGTAACATTTCTAAAAATATATTAAATATTGGTTTTTGTGTAGAAAAAGCTCAGCTTTCTGAAAAAAATATTTTCTATTTTCTCCAGTATCAGGAAAACCCCGAAAAATTAGGTCAAAAAGTAAAATACGCTTTTTCGACCAATGTATCATTTTTGATATTTTTTAAAATATTTTTTTCGAAAAGCTGAGACTTTTTTACATGGGAAATGTATGTTTTGATTTTGGGAATATTCAAAAATAAACAATAGCAAAATAAAGTTGAAACTTTTGTGATGAATTGCCGATAAGTATTGTGCTGCCGTCACGGTCGATACACGAACTATCGAATCAAGTTTGAAAATTTCTGTACATAGCATTATATTCAGCAATTATGTAGTGAATATATATGTTCAAAGTGTGAAGTGGTTAAGAAATTAAAATTATTATACAAAAGCAATATGACAAGGATCAAATCTTTATTATTTGTACTCTTCTTGTCACTGTTGACAGAGAAACATTTCTTACAATAGCAGAACCATGATTCTCGGCATCAGGGATAATACAATGCATAGATTGCGTCTTTTTTTACAGCCACAGCATTAGCAAATCTGGACTTTAGCTGTGCTGCGCGTACTTCGTATTTCTCATTTGAAATGAAAGTGAAATCAATATTTTTAAATGACTCACCTGCCCAGTCATACAATGCCAAGGCTGATAAAAGTTCTGCTATTGTAAGAAATGTTTCTCTGTCAACAGTGACAAGAAGAGTACAAATAATAAAGATTTGATCCTTGTCATATCGCTTATGTATAATAATTTTAATTTCTTACCCACTTCACACTTTGAACATAAATATTCACTACATAATCGCTGAATATAATGCTATCCACAGAAATTTTCAAACTTGATTCGATAGTTCGTGTATCGACCGTGACGGCAGCACAATACTTATCGGCAATTCATCACAAAAGTTTCAACTTTATTTTGCTATGTTTTATTTTCGAATATTCCCAAAATTAAAACATACGTTTCCCATGTAAAAAAGTCTCAGCTTTTCGAAAAAAATATTTAAAAAAATATCAAAAATGATACATTGGTCGAAAAAGCGTATTTTACTTTTTGACCTCATTTTTTGGGGTTTTTCTGATACTGGAGAAAATTGAAAATATTTTTTTCAGAAAGCTGAGCTTTTTCTACACAAAAACCAATATTTAATATATTTTTAGAAATTTTACAAGGGAGTGATATTTTGAATATCTAAAGTCAATAATTGCAAATCTTGCAATTTTCGATCTACTGTATCTTCAAAAGGGTTGGACGAAAAAAATTGAAAAAAATCATGGAAGCTCTCTTTGATATGTACTTTTCAATAAAATTCTTTGTTACCCAGAATTCAGACCCCCCGGCACAACTTTAGTCAAGAATTGGTGGAATGTCCCATATATTTTTTTTTTTCACCCATGCAAGATTTTCGTGCTTTTCACCATATCCGTAGACAGCCGAAAAGTGACTCTTTTCTGACAGCTGAGGGCGAAAACAGACGAGTTCGCTTCTTTTTTCCTCTGCAGGGAAAAAAGAACCGAACTCGTCTGTTTTCACACTTAGCTGTCAAAAAAGAGCCCCTTTTTGGCTATCCACGCATATACTGAAAAGCGCGAAAATCTCCCATGGGGAAAAAAAAGATCGTGTGCAACGCGGGCCAGAGATTCGTCTTTTGTCTCGCGTGGTTGCGGCCCTCGCTTCGCTCGTTGCGTCAAACTTCACGCTCGACAAAAAGACTTATCTCTGGCCCTAGATGCACAAAATACTATTTTATACAACATTTAAATTATCTAAACTATTAATTTCCTTACATCAGAAGGGAGATGGGAATTCAGAAAAAAGAGGAAACTCTTTTAGTGTCCTTATTGGACCGCAATGCAGTTTCAATAGGGACCTACGATCACAGTGTAAAATTTAGTAAAAATCATTTTTTTTCTATCAACAACGACCAATTTGAGATAGAAGAAGGGGTTTTGTATGGACCTGGGATCGCCGATTGATGGTAAGTAGACAATTCATATAAAAAACCCCTTCTCCAAACTTTAAACGCGTTTTGCTCGAAATGCCCTTTTTAAAAACGGTGCCTATTCCCAGAGGGAGAGTTTTCAAGCTATCAGCTTGAAATTTTTCCTAAATATTATTTATTTCATTCTTTATGTTCTTATGGAAGCTTTTTTTTTTTAATTTTCCTATTTTTTCACACGAAAAACTGTTGAAAAAAGAGGCTAAATTTTGTACTTTTTATTCAAACTGTCGCCATTTATTCAAATTTAAAAAAAAAATCCCCATAGGGACATAGCGGCTTCCCTACACATTAATGATCAATTTAATTTTTTTTTTCAGATGCAAGCTGCGGCCGCAATCGTGGGCACCAATAGCCTCCATTTTTTTAACAACGAGAAATTTTAATAAATTATAACAACGAGAAAAAATCAATGAAAATGAATTTAAAAAATATTTTTATATTGTTCATTGGTGATCATATTCGTAACAAAAATCAACCCGATTCCCCAATCTTATCCATCCAAAAAAAAACCGCGAAAATTGACTGTTTTTCAGCCGGTCACACTGTGATGGTCCCTTAAGATGATTTTAGAATGCGTTTAAGGGTGTTTTTATACGAGCAAAATCGTGCAAGCTGATTGAAAGAGACAACGCCACGGCGGTAGGCTTCAATCTGGCTCAATCCGTATGGCCTCCAACTTTTCTTATGTATTTTATATATCTAACCTCGCTTAGAGTAAATGTAGTGGTCTCATACCTACTTTTAACGTTAGATTAGATTAGTTTCGGTACTCATGTGTATGTATGTCTCCCTTTCTCTCTCCATTGTCATCCACTTATGTACCAGGGACCAACGAACTTTGCCACGTTGGAACAAAGGAATGACGACGGCGGTGGATTCTCTTTCCCACTCGCTCCATGGCAGTTTGCACAATTCGTTTGCCCAAGTAATTCTCTTTATCAAGACTCTATTACGTCGCTCGAACTGAACCACGGTTTCCCGGATGCGTTTCATCGTGCGGGTATCACGCAAAAGCGCCCGTAGCTTAGATCAACGTTTCCAGAATTTCTAAAGAAACCGTTTTTTCATTCCATACGTTCACCCTCGAGCTCGTAAAATCCCTCGTAATACTCCAATTTTGGGTGTTTGACATCAGTAGGGGAAGAAAAAAATGCCGTACTTAAGAATGAAGGAGAATTTTCCGGAGGGGAATATGAATCGTCGTTGGACGCACAATGAAATGTTCGTTTATTCTCATCTATAATTCGTGTAGATTGAGAGTACGTTGAACCATTATCGTACAGATCGAACCAGCTGATGTTGAGCCATGTCATGGCAAATGTACGCCGAATATCTTGGCTTCGAGAGGCGTGGTGAATGGATCTGACGCGTTACATAGAAATTTTCAAAGCAGTCGAGGGGGAGAGGCTTACAACGATTCTTCGGCCATTCGTCGTACAACATTATTACTCCACTTTGTGACGGTGAAATGAAGCAATGACGTGGATTAGAGGACAATGCGCTACCCTTATGAATATTCTCGTGCTTTAGTCAAATAATGAGTCAATGTCGTTGAACTGGACTTATTAGGCGGATTCAGACTCTTAATAATGGTCTTTAGCAAAACAAATGTTGGTTATTCATATACATAGGGTTGTATTGTTGTAGGTTGTAGGTTGTAGGTTGTTTTGGAGTTGAAATGATTGCTATTGTCGAGAGAAATATCAGGTACAACTCTCAAATACGCGAATAATATTAAAAATTTAGACGCAATATTTATGCTCAGCGGAGATGGGCTCTGGCAATTACTTTTATAATTAAATTGCATATCAAATGACTAATTATTTGAAGCATTTGTAACGTAATAGAATTTAGTTATGCATTACCTTGAGCAGTTTCAATTAGTATCCATTCAATTGAAAATTATTTCGGCATTTTGTAATGGAGATCCGTTCGACTACAAATGATTTTAGTACTTCATACTCAAAATCATCCAATCAATGAGGACCGAATTTAACTACCTCTTTAATTAAATTACATTTATCATTAAATTACATTTATAATTTGACACTTGAAATAATTCTCATTTAAATGGAGTCAATTATATATTACACGGGTAGTGACTAATTAAGTCGCACTTTAATTGCGCATTACTATTGTAACGAGCAATTAATTAACTTTTTAATTACAGATTATCATCGTAATGAATAATTGAATACAGTTGCAATTACACATTGACACGACAATTTGTAATTAAATTTTATTCCATTAGGTATTTGCCCATCTCCGATGTTCAGTCATTTTACGTTGGATTAAAGTAAAATCCCGAATAAAGTGATTTAATTTTTATTTATTTGTCCGGGCGAAAGATTTTCGCGATTTTTTTTAGGTGGATAGAATAAGCTAATCGGTCCAATTTTTTTTACCAATTGGAGCCCCGATAAAGAATACGAAATGATTTTTTTTAAATTATCTTTATTTATTCATTAACATTGTTTTTATTTGCGGAAAATCCGAAACAAAAATTTAAAAAAAATGATTAATCTGTAGGAAAGCCGCTATCGCCCTATGGATTTTTTTAAAAAAGTGAAATTTGAAAAATGGCGATGTTTTGAACAAAAAAATATCAAATTTAGCCTTCTTTCAACAGTTTTTCGTAAAAAACAATAGGAAGATTTCTTTTAAAAAAAAAGCTTCCATAGCGTCCTAAGGAATGACGTGAAGAATGTCCTGTACAAATTTCAAACGAATCGCTTGAAAACTCTTCCTTTGAGAGTGAGTTTGAAAAACACCATTCCGAGAAAAACGCGTTTAAAATTTCCGCGCTAGGTCTCACGCTCCAATAAAAAATTTCCAAGAAAGGCTGTAGTGACCGAAATAATTAGAATTTCGATCTAAAAATTGCACATAACGTTTATAACCGTGTATACTATCGCATAATGCAAAAAAAAACGATTTTTTGAAAATTTTACACTGTGATGATTCTTTAATTCATTTATTTTTATAATTTTATTTATTTTATTAACAACAAAATCTGTCGAATGGAACGCAATCGACACACGATGACAATTCGACACTGTCATACCCTACCTGATCACTGAAACGGGTTGAAAAAAAAGTTTTGGGAAATTTGACATCCTGAAAAACAATGCATCCAATTTCTTGGGAGGAACTTCAGGCTGAATACCATTTTAACGATCTATTTTCAATTATGTTTTTTTAAATTTCACTTTTGCAAAAGAATGCTTGTCAGCGGAATATGACGTCGCGAAATAAGGTCGCGCGAGTGGAATAAGGATGCTGACGTTCGGTAGGGTGCGAACGAGGCTAAAAACGAAATGACAATCCGGCCACAGGGGTGGACAGATAGAATGACGTGAACGATAAAATGGTGCAAAAGCGCGCGAACGCCATCTTTCTCTCCATCTCTCTCGCTCTTCTTCCGCTCTGCATCTGCACCAATGCGACTGTCACTCTTTTTATCTCGAGGCCAGATCCCGGCTCAAAATTGTCCGCCCATTCTCGATATTTCGATCCCACTCCTCCGTCCCTCTTTCGTCCCTCTTTTCGTTTAAAGCTGTCCAATGTTTCTCCCACTAATACCTGCGATACAGGCTCATGTCCTTCTGCACTCTTCGTGAATGAACGTACGTCGGACGATGGTTCTCCGGGGATGGGCAAAGCGGCGCATCACCGCACACGACGAGAGAGAACGATACCGGAATCCGTCGCATCACCACACAATGCACATTGCGATTTTTCCCATCCCCTTCTCTCTCCCTCTCTCTCTCTCTCTCTCTCTCTCTCTCTCTCTCTCTCTCTCTCTCTCTCTCGCCGTATCACGACTTCGATGCGCGCGTTTGATTTTTTTTCGTTATCTACGTGTATGTACATATAACCAGCAGTATCGATTGAAATTTCAACATCGTTATAAAAGACGGGAAGCAAAAAATCTCAATCCAACAGCTGGAGTGCGCACGAACCGCAAAATTTGATCAACGCCGTCGAATGACCACGTCAAAGAGTGCCGGTCTCGTTACTTTACTGCATGTATACAATCGACAATCGTTGCGGTTACTCGTGCTCCCTCTATGAGCTTTTTTTTTTCTTACCGCAAACAGCGTATTCGACAATGATTTTTCAGAATTCGCGCTAATTGAAAGTCTCACGTATCTTTTATAATTTTTTGCCATGGTTTGTTTCATATCCCTTACAAGCGAGTATGCTTATAAATAAATTTAGCTGTCTCTCGAGGGAATCTTGACTAAAGATTTAAATAAATAAAGAAATGGTTTTTCAATATTTTTCGAAAAAATTCAAGTTCATGAAATCGCAATTTGCAAAATTTTTGAGGTTACTTGAAAATGCTTCTTGTTTCAGGAAGTTTCAATTTGAAAAAAATACTTGTGACCACTTCAAGTCTAAGTCAAGTTCTAGTTGAACATTTACGATACGTTATGAAAATAGTATTAAAAGCCGGATAGTTGCCGCACTTAAGGAAAAAGCTCTATTACTTAAAAATTAAGTATCTACTGACAATATGCTTCGTGTATATTAAAACATTGGTCTTTAATCTTTCATTGTGCACTATTTTTGTAAACCCAATTAATATTGTTTTTGAGTAAATCCCGTTTCATTTGACCTCTTCAAAGAGGGATAGTTGCCCAACGTGGCGGATAGTCGCCTCACGTCGAAAATACTTCGAAGGAGTTTATAATTAATATTAAGTTACAGATTATTTTATTTTATTATATTTTTTAAACTTATTTTTTTATTTAGGTATTTTATTGTCAATTTTATTATTTTATAATTAATAATTTCATGATTTTTTTAAATACTTTTAATTAACAGTTTTTCTTTCTTATCTAGTTCTTTAAACGCTAATGCTAAACTAACTTCGGTCTAGCAGGATCACGCCTGGGTTTTTGTCATATTCCCGTTAGGGCAACTAACCGGAAAAGAATTTGGGGCGACTATCCTTTTCGATACGGATACTTGCCCTTTTTATTAAAAAAATAAATAAAAGCTATTTAACAATATGCCGTATCAGACCGTGTAGTTGAAACTCTAATGCATGCGAGGAAACAAATAGTTGACTGAATCCTCAACCATAACATTATCTATTCAATAAAAATTAGCAACCATATTAGTACAACGCTCGTCGAGGTCTCACCGCGGAAGATTTTCGCTCACACAGACAAAACTTGTGGGCCCCGTCCTATGTATTTTGGGCACTGAGGCCTGCGAGGGCATATTAATAATTACAGAAAAGCGCTAACGCTAGGGACATCTCTAACATATTGCATTAAAAACAGGGGCAACTATCCCCCCGGGGCAACTATCCGGCTTTTACCCTACACTCGAAAAATTCCCACATAACCCATTCAAAACGATTATGAGGAATCTCGATGCAAAAATACAATTGTCTCTCAAGGAAATCTTGATTAAAGATTGAAATATATGAAGAAATGATTTTTCGATACTTTTCGAAAAATTTCGATTTCATGAAATCGTAATTTACAAAATTTTTAGAATTACTTGAAAACGCTTATTGTTTCATGAAGTTTAAATTCAAAAAAGATACTTGCGACTACTTTATGTCTTGTAATTTTAAAAGGAATTCTATGAACTTGTAATTAAATTCGCGAAGCACAGTCGAAATTTTATGACAGTTGACATTTTTAATATATCATGGAAAAATTGTACATTCAAAAAATTCCCACATAACCCATTCAAAACGATTATGAGGAATCTCGATGCAAAAATACAATTGTCTCTCAAAGGAATCTTGACTAAAGATTGACATATATAAGAAAATGGTTTTTAAATACTTTTTGAAAAAATTCAATTTCATAAATTCGCAATTTACAAAATTTTCGAGGTTACTTGAAAATGCTTCTTGTTTCATGAAGTTTAAATGCGAAAAAAATAATTGTGACTACGTCAAGTCTTGTAATTTGAAAAATAATTCTATGAACTTGTAATTCAATTCACGAATCACAGCTTGAATTTTATGATAGTTGAACATTTTCGATACATCATGAAAAAAATTGTACACTGAAAAAATTCTCATATAACCCATTCAAAACGATTATGAGGAAACCCGACGCAAAAATACAATTGTCTCTCAAGGGAATCTTAGCTGAAGATTGAAATATATAAGGAAATGATTTTTCGAAAAAGTTCAATTTCATATATTCGCAATATACAAAATTTTTGAAGTTACTTGATCACGCTTCTTTACATGAAGTTTAAATCCTAAAAAAGTACTTGTGACCACTGCAAGTCTTGTAATTTTAAAAGGAATTCTACCAACTTGTAATTTAATTTACGAAGCACATCTAGAATTTTATGTTAGTTGAACATTTTCGATATATTATGAAAAAAATTGTACACTCAAAAAATTCCCACATAACCTCTTCATAACGATTATGAGGAATCCCGATGCAGAAAAACGATTTATGCAATTGTATCGATGAGAACAATGCTTTCTATATAAGGAAGTAAAAATTAACTACAAAAATAGTTTTGCTATTCGTACAGTCTCGTAATCTCATATTGAAAAAAAAAATCGATCAAATTCCGATATGACATTCATTTTTATCAGCACCAACGTCATTCCTTCGTCACTGAAAAAACCGAATGAAAGTCCTATAAGCGTGGAGAAAAATTTTTACCACTTTGTGTGTGCGATAAATCACTAAATGACGCGTAGAAGAGGAAGTGAATGAAAAAGAAAAACATGTCTGTGGGATCCGAAGAGGGTGGTTGATGTAATGAAATGCTTCATAATGTAGGTATCATCGGTGTATATCTCGTGCAATATGGAGCATAAAAAAACGCTATGAATGAGTGTGTCTTATATAACTGCCATATCAATCACGGCGAGGAGTTACAACGCGCTACATCGCTATTATACGCAGATACACGTATATCCCCGGTATAGATATACGTTGTTCTCAGGGGTGGTCTGCCAACCGGAAGTATATCGTTCGTCACTCCCGAAGACCCGTCTTAGCGCGTCGTATAGAGGCAAGAGTCACACCGAACGAGCTATATACCCATATACCACCAAAGTACCAACCCCCGGTATACGAAAGGGCGCCATTTTGAAAGTTTAAACAATTCGGACCGCGTCCTTTTGTTCGTCAGCGGTCGATGGAGGTGCGCGCACGTTGCTTGGGCATACATGCCTTTTACGAAACATCCCCCGCCCGTTATTACGACGTTACGTCATGCCAACTATAGGGGTTGTGCCGCACGCTACAAATATATACATACATATTAGACTGATTCAAAAAAGTGACTATTTTTTATTTTTCGAAATCTCCTATTAAATACTTTCGGGGAGGTGAAAAAAGATGCCTGTTCAAAGCAGAGCTCTTAATATTAATATTTAGATGCCGCTCATTGCGAATTTCTATTTTCCATTTAAATGACGCAGAAAAAAAAATTTCAAACTTTGAAATTTTATACCTCAGCTTCAAGTCAATGTACCAAAATGAACGATATAGGTTCTTGTAGGGAATTTAACACTCTACAAAAAAGTTTTTTTGTGATTTATCGAAAAACTCACTCCTTCAAAAGTTATTCAAGGTTAACGTTAAATTTAGAGTATATTTTACTTTTTTTTTTGTTTCCCGCAAAATGTTAAAACTTATCACAAAATATCGTTAAATTTTGTTTGAAAAAAAGTTTAAATTGCATCAACAGAAATTACCTAATTTTTTAAGAAATTACCAACAGTAGTTCACACATATTCACAGTTACGATTTTTTATATAATTCTTCCAACTCAAAATAGCATTCAGAATTTTTTTCAGATTTTTAAAATCAAATTTGAGTGCATTATGATTTTTTGAACATTTTTTTCGAAAACCTCGAGGGCCGTAATTTAAAAATCTGAAAAAATTCTCAAAAATCCGGTGTCAAAAATGAAAATTTTTGACCCAAAATTCATTATGTCCAGGCTTTCGCTTCCACCTCGATTTTAGGTTTTTATGAAGAAAACGTAAAAAAATAGATGCAGAATTTAACCACCTATTTCTGGAAATTGTTGGTTAACACGATAAAAATATTCGAGCCACTTTTCCCGGTAGATCAATTTCTGCATCTATTTTTTTTTTTACGTTTTCTTCATAAAAACCTAAAATCGAGGTGGAAGGAAAATCCTGGACATCATGAATTTTGGGTCAAAAATTTTCATTTTTGACACCGGGTTTTCGAGAATTTTTTCAGATTTTTAAATTACGGCCCTCGAGGTTTTCGAAAAAAAAGTTCAAACAATCATAATGCACTCTAATTTGATTTTAAAAATCTGAAAAAAATTCTGAATGCTATTTCGAGTTCGAAGAATCATATAAAAAATCGTAAATGAAATCAGCAAGGTCGAGGGTTACACTCAGGTCGACTTGGTATGGAATGCCCCATGTATATATTAGAGCGTGAATAACTTTTGAAGGAGTGAGTTTATCGAAAAACCATAAGGGACCTTTTTTGTAGAGCGTTCAATTCGCTACAAGAATATATATCGTTTATTTTGGAACATCGACTTGGAGCCGAGGTATAAAATTGCAAAGTTTGAAAATTTTCCTGTATCATTTAAATGGAAAATAGAAATTTGCGATGAGCGGCGTCTAAACATTTATATTAAGAGCTCTGCTTTCAAAGGGCATCTTTTTTCACTTCCCAGAATGTATTTAATAGGGGATTTCGAAAACCAAAAAATTGTTACTTTTTTTAATAAGTCTAATACACATACCAGCGTGGTTCCTATTTGGACTACCGGCGAAATTCTTCATAGCCGTTCTCCTAATCTGATTCCAATAATTGATGAAAGATGCGCTATGTTTCTTAAATTTTTATCTAAGTACTATATAATCTATCGAAAAAACATTCCCTTTAGTAATAAAAAATAACGTTAACATGTGTTAATATATTATCAAATGAACAATAACACAAAAAATAATATATTAACATAACAATGTTATATATTATTGTTTTTGTGTTAATGTTAATATATTAACATAATGTTAATATATGTATTATTCATAAAAAATGCTAATATGCTAATATTTTATTTCGATGCTAATATTTTATTTCTCTAATAGGAGCAGCCACTGTTAATAACATTCCGTTATTATTGAAAAATTTTGTGCCACGTACACGTTAGTCTCACGCTGGATTAAATACTGAAAAAACAATTAAGAACTGTCTATTAAAATACATTCAAGGTAATCGTCCCGAGGTTATAGAATCCAACTTTGAGGGGTGATTTTTTTTACAAAAGATACTTGGAATTAATAATTTGACACTCGCGAAGATTGACGTGATATTATCGATTTCGTTGAGCAAAAAAAAAATTGTTTGAATAATCACACATCCAACCCGGGCTTTAATGAGAATATGTACTTTTTGGACTTTGAAACGTATTTTTTAACGTCTAGAATCCAAGTTTTTGGCTTCAAAAAATTCATGCACGCTCGTAAAACAATTGTAAATTCATAACCATTGGAAAAGAGAAAGGTCCTCAGCCCACAGAAGAAGAAAAAAATCCGAAAAGGTTTCGCTATATTAATTATTCCCCCAATTTATTCGTTAATTTATTATTATAAAATTTGTTATACTTTACTATAAAAGGATGATCGCTTTAAGTGACAATTTTCACTTTCTTTGCGCGAGACATTAACGCTGCGAAAAAAAAATCTAAAGAAATTGAGATATTTTTAAAAATTACTTGGCACAGATTTCAAAGCCAATAACTTTTAGACTCGCTCATAGCTCAAATAAGGACCACCCCAGAATTTATCTTGGATACATGAATTCTGCCTCTTGTGCTACATATCACGGGGTTACATTTTACTCGGGTGCTCACCTTGTACCTCCAACATATCCAAGGAAGCGGACGTATGTTATACATGTGTACTACTTCATACTTCCCGGGTATGAATCACACACGTGCGCATCAGCATTTTATTCTTGAAACGGAGAGTGCACTGTACGGCCGGGATTACGAAGCCAGCGAGGTGTGAGCTTCGCAATGCTCTCCGGACTCTGGTTACCGAAGAAGATGCTAGTTAGAAAGCTCGTTGTATACAGGCGTGTATAGAGAAATATATATGTACACTTTACGAGTTGACGGGCAACTCCACCACCCGCAAACTCTATATATATAGGTTGTTCTGTGCGCGATAACGAGCCTTCTGGCATGACCCTCTACCTCGTCCAATAATGCCATGAGACACCTTTCAACCATCGTCATAACCGGGTCGACGTTGTACATTAGTGAATTACACGATGTGAATTATAACATCTGCAAGCATTGATGGCTTAAAATCAACGAAGCGTAAAATATTGGACGCGTAAAACGATAAGCGATGCGGTCTTTCCATTTTTTTTCGTCCATGCTTGTAAAATTGTTGGAGTAATGCACATTGCAAACTGCACATTGCACAAATTGAAAGATGGTCGTCCGTATTGAATGGAGGATAAAAGTACCACAACCTAAGGTAAATGTTCCAATACCCGAACACGTCCCAGTACCCGACCACTTGAACCAATATATCAGCAAGTTAAGCGTTCACTTAAGAAAAATCTTTAACTGTGAATTGATTTTATATCCAGGATTCATAACCTACGTATACGACACTACTTTTAATAGTTCAAGAATCGTCTGTAATTTAATTTTGGATAAATATGACAGCACGCGTACTATTCGGGGCACGGAAGCCATTATCTAAGCTGAAGTACTAAGGAATCGCGATATCTTATTGAAGCTATTTCGAAGTGGTTTTTATTGTTTTCGAACTGAGCCTTAGCTGTTTTTATTCGGAAAGATACCACTAATTTGATCATGTTGTCTCAATTAGCCAAAAATGCATTTTAAGTACGTAATTTTCATGTCCGGTTATTGGTACATACGAAATGTATCCTGTACCGATAACCGACCATGTGTCCGGATATCGGTACTTGCTCGCGACTATGTTCAGTCCCATCAGTAACCGGACATCTGCAGACATGTATATTATTCGTGCATAACCTCGAAATTTCGGTGACACATTCTCTGAGCAGCGACGCATTTTTCTCAATTCACCCCCTCCCTTCCCCCCACCATAGAGATGAGTGGTCGGTTATAGGGTCATAATGTGTGGTCGGATATTGGGTCATATAAAAAAACGGGTGGTCGGGTACTGGTACATTTCCATTTCTCAGTATTTTCGGTTATTATGAATAAACAACTAATTGTAGCAACAACTATACCCTGTGTTATGGAAACTAGAGACTTCAAACTTTCCAATAGTCATAGTTGTTATAGAAAATAGTTTATTTTTGAACGCGAAAAACAAGTCAACTTTTTCGTCGCCTCTTAGATGATCGGGTATTGGGACACTTACCTTAAATAAATTTCAACTCTTATTTGTCAAAGGAAAAAAAGAATAGTGCAGTGGAAAAGGGTTCAGCCAATATTATAAATTTAGAATTCACAATTGTCAATCGGTTTATTTATTTATTTATTTTTTTATTCGATTGAGGTACATGAAAACACAATAATTTTCTGAGTTTGCAAGCCAGAAGCCTCAAAAACATCCGGCAATCGTGTTATAAATATTTTGCTGAGAATCTTTATTTATTTTTAAACTGGGCTTATCAATAAGAAAACTTCATCAGGGCGTTAAAAAATGTCAATGACATTTGTTTAAAAAAAGTCGAAAATAATTTACAGAAAATCTGTATATAGCAAGTATCGTAAATTGAAGTTTCAAAAAATTCTGTGAGGGAAAAGCGTGACCATGGAACGAGAATGCACGTATGACTCGCTGTGAAATATTCTCCGTTATAACATGAAAAATGATGATAATAATACTAATAACAATGATAGTAAAAACACGTATACGCTATAAAGCAACGTGGATTTCGTCGCGACTCGGTGACAACGATGATTCAGATTTTCCCTTCTCTGGTTTTCCTTTCTCGGGCAACAAACACACACATATAGGTACACGGTATAATGATACTCATGCCGTATACATATTTTAGCTCACTGTTACTGGTAGAATGAGAGTTTTCGCACGGAAATTATGCCAAACGCGACAGTCCGGAAAATTTGCGACATCGTGTACGTATGAGAGTCGGAGGGTTTGTAGCGAGCGGAATAGGTTGACAGACCCTGGCAGACTTTGCCATTGCAAATCCGCGCTGAAATGTCCTTTCTCTCCATTTCTCTCTTATTTTACCGTACCAATGTAATTCACTGAATTATTTATTCACAGCGCATCATTATTTTCGTTTTGTTAATTGCTTCCTCACAAAGAAGCTATTCCGTAAAAAAAAATTCTTTAAGATTTGCATTCGACATATTGATGCGGTCAGTGTGTTCGAAATCTCCCAAAACGTTGTAGAATCTCGTTTAGACAAAAATTTCAGACCTAGGCGAGACTGGGGAAATACTTTATGCATGGCTTTCAACCATCAAATCAGTTTACTTTTGTTCTATCTTTAACGAGTTCATCGATATTTTGCCGCAACTTAAACAAAAAAACCGAAGCACATCGGCCCCACTTTAAAAAATGATAATGTTTTTCTTAAATCTTTCAAAAAATTTTTTCCATTAATCGGAATTAATGTTATTGTTTATTTGTTTCACATTGAAAAAATGTGTAGATTAATTAAAAATTCGTTAAATAATAAATAACTTCTATATTTTTCAACTATTATTTTTTTAACCCAATTTTTTTTTCTCCATAATAGATCATTTTGTTTTCTTTTGAAAATTTTTCAACTTTGTCAAAAATACATTTTTTTCAGATTTTTTTGTATGGTCCATTTTATCCCGGATGTAGTGCATCGGCCTAAAAATGGATGAATACATTAAATTCATCATAATTTGAAGAAAAAAAAAAATTCTGACCCAATTTTTTAGATTGGTCCATTATGCCCCAGGTACCGCGGATCGGCCTGAAAATGAGTCAATGCATCAAATTCATGACAATTTGTCAAGAAACCAAAAAAAAATTTGTTTACCAAATTTTTTAAGGGGGGCCGTCGTGCTCCAGCGTCCCCTATATTTGTGCAAAATAGAGAAGATGTAACTTTCGACATTTTTTGCCAAGACAAAAATTGGTAAATTATATATTTAGCTATCACGTCGTAGAAGTTAAATTTAGATCTCGATGCAAATGTTGGATTTTATTTGCAGGAGCAATTATTTTTATTCCTCTCCGATTGAAAATCTGATTCATTGATCGCGTGATTATAATGAAATTTTCGGATGCCTGATCGATGATAAACGACAGCGATGGGAATTCTAATAAAGAAGTTTCGTACATATATTTATTTAAGCAATTCCCAATGCGTACATCGAAGTAGCATTAACCAAGTGAAAACGACGAGCTCCCTCATTCTGATCCGGCGTTGGGCGTTCCATCTCAAATCGGACAATTTGGAAGACTTTTTCTTCTTCTTTTCTCAAATTTTGTATATTTTTTAGTACTCATAAAAAGACTCTTCCTGTTCAATTATGAGATTTTTTTGATTACCCGTTCACGAAATATTAAATTCTTTTAAAAACCGCTGTTTTTCGGTTTTTTGGTCATAACTTCTTTAATAATGATCCAAATTAAGTGTTTTTTTCTTCAAAATATTTGTTTTGTATGGCGTTTTCAGAAAAAAATACAAAAAAAATATGTGACGTGTTTTTGAATAAGTTTTTTGAGTTTTAAACTTTGGATCGTGTTTGTAAAAGTGAGTGGATACTTTGATGTTTCAAAAATATTTTTATTTTAAACTTCTATATCTATTCAACAACTTTTAAGACCAGTGGGCATAATTACTATTTTTTTCGATTTTTGAGAATTAAAAAAAAAAATAATTCTTTAAATCATCATGAATATCAATTTTTGTTACTCCGTCTGATTTGGGATGGAACGTCCCATATATATGTATAGATCACCAATGTGCAATACGATGCTGTGGAGAGAATCGAGCAGACAGTCGAACTGAAGCTTTTGTACTCTCGCAATTCAACGTTGAAATGAAAGCTTCCATTAGCGGTATGCAGGGCTCAATATCTACATATCATATGAACGCATATTTCAAATTATATACACAACATCGCTAATGTGCATATTAGTGTTACATAAGGCTAAATAGGAGGTCATAATGTGCGCTTCTCTCTCTATCTCACTCCATCATGGCACTCCCAATTATTGAACAGGATTTTAGTATTCATGCGCATTAATATACGTGAATGGAATAACAATGTTTCACAGCGAATACATTGAAAATAAAGGGCCTTGTATTATACGATCGCGACGAATTATTCAAAAGTGCACGGTACAAATGCAATACACAAAACATTGAATAATCATCGAGGTGACGCGTGAAAACGCGTGTGAAATATCGGAACATTGATCCATCAAACATACGATTATTAAAATACGGTTGAAAGAACAATATAAATTGATAATGAGTGATTTACAACACAGAAAAGATTATATATGAGTCATTCCATGTTAAATCGACCAACAGTTGGAATCGACCCATTTCCATTTCGATGAAATTTGGTCAGAAGTTTTCTTTTATCATAAAACGAAATTCTACCGAAGGAAAAAAATTAAAATTTTTTTCTTCGAAACTTATACAGAATTCTAAATTTCACCATTTTTTCAATTTTTCAAGTTTATTTTTTAATTATCTCGAAAACTAGTATAGTTACGGAAAAATCGTTCTGGGTTCGTTCAAAAAGTATACTTAAGGCTACGAAAAAAAAAATATATATTCCGAAAAAATTTTTTGAAAAATGATGGATTTTGAGAATTTTGAATTTTTAAAAATTATGAAAATCGACGATCAACATTAAATTTCTTGTTGAATTTTTTTTGCAATACCTTGTACTGATCAAATAAGCTCCTGAAATTTTCAGAAAGGTGTTTTAAGATCAGTACAAGGTATTATACATATTTAAAAAATTGAACTAAAAATTTAATGTTGATCGTGGATTTTGGCGATTTTTAAAAATTAAACATTTTCCAAATTTATCATTTTTCAGAAAAAAATTTCGGAATATTTTTTCTTTCCTAGTCCCAAGTATACTCTTTAAGACGAACCCAGAACGATTTTGTCGTAACTATAATAGTTTTCAAGATATTTAAAAAATAATCTTGAAAAATGTAAAAAATTGTGTAATTGTGAATTGTCGAAAAAAAAAAGAATAATTTTTTCCTTTGGTGTAGAACTTCGTTTTATGATAAAAGAAAACTTCTGACCATATTTCATCGTAATTAAAAGGGGTCGATTCCAACTATTGGTCGATTTGACATGGAATGACTCATATCCAAAACTTCGTTTATGACGTCAAGATAAAATTATTATATTATTAATTATTATGTTGCCTGTCAAACCGCGGAAGAGTGCGTTAATGTTCGTGCGATAAATTGGCTTGGACATTATTCTTTTATTTTTTAATGTAGATTTCGAAATTCGACTTTGATACGCTGTGGCCCTTCTAAACATTTTCTGGAGGCCACAATAGTCGCATAAGATATCCGAAAAATGAAATTTACCAAACTAAGTGACGAATTATTCGACTGACCGAAGCACAAATTTTTATTCATCGGTGTAAACTCATGTGAGGTCGTTCAGCGCATGTAGGACACATTATACGTGAATTTAATATGTATGGAGGACGCGCCCATCAGCCATCTAGACGAGCTATCACGTGAGTGAGCCGAACCGTTCGGGGAAATTAATTAGCGATAAGATTAATTAGCCTCGGCACAATGCCCGTTCTCGATAGATATCGTATCGGTTCTCGACTCGTATATTATACATATATATATATATATATATATATATATATATATATATATATATACATGTATCTATATAGATAAATGTACATGTACATTAGTGGAATCTACGTATATACCGACTAACAGAATTCTGCCACCGTTCGGCCCCGATCTCTCTCGTCTACTGTGGCGAACTTCTCTACCGACTGTATTCATACGAACTACATATGGGGCATTCCATCCCAAATCGGACTGTTTGAAAAACTTTTTTTTTTTATTTCCTCAATTTTTTTATATTTTTGAGTACCCATCAAAAGACCCTTCCCGTTAAATTTTGAGATTTTTTTGATTACCCGTTCAAAAGATATCGAATTAACAAAAAACCCGCTCTTTTTTTGGTATTTTGGTCATAACTTCTTTAATAATGGTCCAAATTTAAAGTTTTTTTTTTGAAAATTGAAAAAAAAAAAATTTTCATAAATTATTATGAATACCAATTTTTGTTACTGTATAGTATTTTTTTCAATATTTAGAATTTATTTTGACACTTTTTTATGGTTAACAGGTTCTTAAAATTAATAATTAATCGTTAAGTCTGTTTATGAATAATAATAACAACAGTTTTTATTCATTCACGTATTTTTTTGAAAACCTTACATATACGATTATTTCCTGAATTAGAATGATCCTTTACCAATACATTTCCGTTGCTCATTGGAATAATTAAATGAAATTTTTGTGTCCCCCTGTGATTGACTTCGCAGTATTTTATCGCAAATAAATTCTTTCTTTTGCAACTGAATAATGTTTCTCAGGTGAAAATTTGACAGCAATATTCGGTAGACTATTTAGGTTCAATGCCCACTCATACAATTCTCGAACTGTTGTTATTTGCTCATCGGTTAATTATTAATTTTAAAAATCTGTTAACAATGAAAAAATGTCTAAATTAATTCAAAATGATTAAAAAAACACTATACAGTAATAAAAATGGGTATTCATAATAATTTATTTAAAAAAGTTTTTTTTTCAATTTTCAAAAATCGAAAAAAAATAGTAGTCATTGACATCCCACGATCGGACTAGTCTTAAAAAATGTTGAATAGATAGATGTTTGAAACAAAAAATTAAAAAAAAAATCAAAAATGACATTCACTTTTAAAAACGCGATTTAACATTTAAAACTCAAAAAACTCATTCAAAAACACGTCGAATATTTTTGTTGTATTTTTTTCTAAAAAGGCCATAAAAAACAAAAATTTTGAAAAAAAAACTTTTAATTTGGACCATTGTTAAAGAAGTTATGACCAAAATACCAAAAAAAGAGCGTTTTTTTTTTTTTGTTAATTTAATATCTTTCGAACGGGTAATCAAGAAATCTTAAAATTTAACAGGAAGGGTCTTTTGATGGGTACTCAAAAATATAAAAAAATTGAGGAAATAAAAAAAAAAGTTTTTCAAACTGTCCGATTTGGGATGGAATGCCCCATATATATATATATACAGAAAGAGGAAGAGAAAGCATTCGAGAGATCTCTGATGCGGTGGGGTCACCTAGATGGTGTTATATACGAGTCCAACGTCCACGCAGCGTCACTCGATTGCATCTCTATGGTGATTGGGTACGTTTTGCTGATCGCACGTATGAATCCCCCTATATATACAGCGAAACCCAATATATCCGGCTACCCAACACAGTATACATGTTTATGCTAGTCTGGATCCATCCACAATCATGCATAGGATTCCATTTGGAATAGACGTTTTCCTCATCGATTTTCCGTTGGATGAATTTTTTTGGTCCTTCCCGTCTGTAAACTGGTCCATGGCTTTATGGAAACCTCGCCATTCTGATCACTGGGACTTTAAAAATATCGATGATTCTGCATTCTTCCCCGCGACGAATGGAAGGGACCGGATGATTACGATTCCCATTTTGGATAAAGTGTCCTAAACCTCTCGTGGAGCTTTTATCATTGATCACGATATTTACGATTGAAAATTTACGACGATGACTTTTGAACCGTAAATTCAGGTTACGAGCAATAATGATAAAACTGTGATGTTTTTTATGTCGGTGGAATTTTCCTGACCGAATTTTGTTCTGACAGTTTAATGTTAGAGTTTCCGGACTTATTTATCGGAGATTGGAGGAGGTACAAAAAATGCAGCCTCCTGCTTTTAGGGTGAGCTCAAAAAGGTTTAATTGTTTATTGGTACCACCTCAAAAATGGTTAGTTCGTCTAGGCTAATTCTTCGCGTCTCTGATTACAAACAAAATTTAAAAAAATTTGTTGCAAAAAAAAACTTTTCATGATTATCATTAACATGCTTTTTCCATCATGCGCATTTTTTATGTCATAGACTAAACTATTTGCAAAATGTTCCTATTCGGAATTATTTCTTCAAAAAACTTGTCAAAATATATTTGAAACCGAGTACAAATAAAAATAACTACTTTGCTGTTTGAGTATTGTTTTTCCCTTCATTCCACCACCATATGAATGCTTCAAGATGGATGCTAAAAAATTGACGAGAAAATAATCAAAAGTCCGATTGTTTCACTTGGAACCGAATGTCCTATACGTGCGTGTGCGTCTTTACCAAATAGAGACGCGTAGGATTGAATCGAGATCCGAGTGATAACCCGATGCATAAACATAGACTTGCATGTATATTCCAACCATTAGGAGTTACATTGCGAGTTTCTCTCAATATATCTATACATGTACTCTTAGTGGACATGCATGCGTGTGTGCTTGTAACTTCACCGGTGAACCAATCCATGGCTAGGTTACGTGCGACGTATGCAATACAAACAGTGCGATCATCGGTCCCACGAATTGCCAATCATCCAGTTATTGGCGTCTGTCCAGTGCATTTCCCTTCAATTTACATCGCACAAATGGGGCACTTTGACACAGAGTCCACAGTGACTGGCATTGGTCAAAGCCCACACGCGCTATCGCACTTGACCCCAGAACTTTGACGTTGTTCACAGTACAGGTGAACATGTCTCAATTATGCTCATAAGCAATACATTCATGCAGATTGATGAATATATGCGATGTTTGTACGAGTATTTCCAAAACTGAGGTCAAAGGGTATCAGAGATGATGCTTGTGCAGCTATATAATGCTAACGGTGTCGCGGTGCGAGATCTCATCATCGATTGAGTCATGAATCTTATCATGGTTCAGCTCTGTATATATTCCTTGATCCTCCAAACTCGAACCTCCAATTATGAATAACACATGAGACTTCTGTTAAAGTTCGGCAGAAAAGAGTTTAATATTTGGACACATTTACAGTTCTACCACTTATTTCTCTACCAGTAATATATACATCGCTACCAGAATAACATTAACACTACCGTAATAGCACTGCCAATTAATAAGTCTACTGTATAACATCTCTGCCCAAAGGAAGCGTTTCAATAATCCTACAAAACATCAACATCCGTTATTATGGTAGTTTTCTATTTTGGTAGGGATGTATTGTTTGGCAGAGCAATGAATGCTAGAGCTGTAAATGTGCCAAAATATTGACTCGATTAGTGATTCACTCTGAGATCTGATTCATTGTATTCACATAAAAGACCGCCTCGCAGAAACATAATATTATCGAATCCTTCAATTACTTTACAAAGGATGCAAAGGTCCATAGTATCCAGTTCAAATGGGCAACTTTATGGTTGAGCTTACCCAATACACCTGAACCACCACTATTCAAAGCTGGCAATACATCAATTAAGCAGTAACTATAATCGAAAACTTGTATGCCCACAATAATTTGATATATATTTTCGTCAAGGATCAAATTAATTTATTCACTCTAAACAAATAGAAATTACATAAGTTAAATTGGCATTAAATAACCCCAGTCTTTTTGTACAGATTTATACACGAAAGTTCATCGACCTTATTAAACCCCGTCCTACATAAATCGAATACTCGACCGTCCGAGATTGAAGCCCTAAAATCTCTCTGATGAAATTATAATGGTCGGGACCCATGATCCTTCGTCCATTGGGAGCGGATTTGAACCAAGAACGAGAGGGGAAGGAGATGGAATAGTAATGGGTCTATACATCAAGCATTCACGATGACGCGATACATCCATTATTGCTTTAACGAGCGTGTACCAGTATTAATTTCCAATATGGCGATGGCGTGCTTCGCAATACCGTATGATTTCAGCACTCCACCTCTCTCTTGACCTCTTGGTATAACGTCACCCCAGAGGGTGGTTTATATTTCGTTTCGGTGACCATTTATTAACCGTATATATATATATATAGATAATAATATCCATATATTTGTGTACATACATATTAGGGTGACAGTTATTTGGACTTTGGCGAAAAGCGTTCGACGCCACCCCAAAAACATAATCAAGGTGTATCCAAAAAAATCTGTGTAAAGTTTGGAGGCGCTCAGAAAATTGGAACACGCGCCACCGAGCGATTGAAATTTTAAATGTAAAATACATGTATTTATCCCACGCATCAATTATTTTTTTCCGAGTATAATATTAATGAGAAAAATTTGAATCTTGGTACACTTATTGTGCATAGTATGGTGTACAAAACCAAATTTTTTCAATTTTTTTCGTTCATTATTTTGTTAATGACAAGCTCTGTAGAGATGCCCAAAAAACATTTGAAATTTCAATCGCCCGGTGGCGCGTTTTCCAATTTTCCGAGCGCCTCCAAACTTTACACAGATTTTTTTTTGATAAACCTTGATTATGTTTTTGGGGTGGCACGGAACTTATTTCGCCAGAGCCTAATTAACTATCACCCTAATACATATATACAAATGTGTGTGTATTGATGGAGCTTGATGCTGACAAAGGAAGTGTTAGCCACAAGGATAGCCCGGACAGTAACCTCTCGCGCTACTTAGATGTAGTTCATAATTTGAGAAAACTATATACGTATGTATATATGTATAATTTGTCCAGGTGTATATCTTCAATGAGAGGAGGCTATTATACACTGCTCTTCATTAGCGCGTTCGATTTAGCAGCAAGATTTAGCCGACTCTCTCCGGAGCTTCGCACAAAGAGCTTAGGGATAAGGTGTTGCCTGGATCACACTCGACGGACGATGAGGTTTCGACATTCGATGTTACACAATCTACGAACTGTGTATCGATAGGTCCAAGGTAAAAGGACGGATCAAGTTCCCATTTGTGAGCAACTTCCAGACCCTTTAGACTCTCAGACTCCTTCGAACTCAGACGTGTATATTGCGGAAATTCAAGGCATGATTTCAATACTGCTGCCACCTTATGTTTCGCATTATATTGCTCGTATGCATCGAACCGTAGCCAGGAAATTCCGTGAAATTACATCAGAGGGTATACAAGGCTAATGAGTGGAGAGAGGGGAGGGCTTCATTACACTCTGGATATTGTTTTATCCATGTATGATATAATAAGTCGTGACGTATTAATGCGGATCGGAGAGTTTGATGGCGCATCAAATTCGATAGTAATCGATATAGTTGGCAATAACACATCGAAATATCTTCTGTACAGCGTACAGTCGAGAAATTATCATTTTCAAATGCTCGTCATTTGGAGTCATAATAAATATGCACTAGACTGGTTGAAAGAAAATCGATATTTTTCAGCTTTAAACAATCTCAAACTCTACTTTGACATAAAAAAATAATCTGCGCGAAGACTGAGCCCTGTCGCTCAAGATTTAGAGGTCCCGCATTGAACTTTTGTCTTTTTTTTGTCTCATCAACACATAAATAACGAATGTGCATCAATGAAACGTGAATTATACTTGTTTAAAATGATGAGTCATAATCTAAATTTATATGTATATATTAGGGTGGGTCAAATAAAATGACTATTTTTTTTCCTCGATATAATGAAAAATGTATTTTTTGGCAGCTCAAAAAAACCCTCTGCAAGAATTAGCCCTTCATATTTAAATTAAGAGGTCCCTTATCACAAATTTTTATTTCCCATTTAAATAACATAGGAAATTTTTTTTTTTAACTTTGCAATTTTATTAGACTTTAACCGCTAAAGTTAGGAGAGTTTTTTAGCACATTTTTGTAGAAGATTTGATGCTCTACAAAAAAACTCTCTTGCGTCTAATCGATAAAATTAACCGTTCAAAAAATAATCGGTGATACTAAGTGATAATTATCACCGATTAAAGAGATAAAAAATGTTTTTAGGTTGTGCGCCCAATTCGCGAGGGTCGAAAAAAGCCCAAAAAACGGTCACGTTCATAATGTATACCGGGTCGAAAAAATCATAAAAAATATTTAAAAACAGGGACACAAAACTGAATTCCTTCGCGTCAAAACCCTTTTTTCAAAATTCTATCATTCTTTTTGTTGATGGAGCTTTTGAGCGGGGCTGTGTATATCAATCGATAATTGTTGTTGCCACAACCAAGACTGTTTATCACAGTATATTTTGTATATGTATATAAAAATTTAGATTATGATTTATCATTTTGAAGAAGAATAATTCACGTTTCATTTATGCAAATTTGTTATTTACGTGTTAATGAGATAAAAAAAGACAAAAGTTTGATGCGTCACCTCTAGATCTTGAGCGACAGAGCCCAGTCTTCGCGCAGATAATTTTTTTATGTCAAAGTAGAGTTTAAGATTGTTTGAAGCTGATAAAAAATATCGACGTTTTTTGAATCAGCTTAATATACATTCAGAATTTATGTTTTGTTATTATTAAAATCCTGAGGCATTATTTTTGAAAAGAAAATTATAGCTATCTTTCGAGAATTCTAGAGTAACATTATCTATTACTTAAAAGGTCTAAACTCAGGATTTTAATAATAACAAAACATAAATTTTGAATGCATATTAAACTGATTCAAAAAACGTCGATATTTTTTGAAATATTGCAAACAATATTTGTCTCAATTTCTAAAAATATAATTTGATATTTCATTATTTATGCAGCTTTATTTTATCTTTTTAAACAATAATTATGCCGATGCACTTCAGGTTTTTCTATAATTAAATTCCAAGTGAAATATTCAATATGTCGACGGCAGTATGGAAGATCGTGCTATCTCAAATTGTGCTAGAAGAACGTGCTATCTCAAGTTGTGCTAGAAAAACGTGCTATCTCAAAATGTGCTAGAAGAACGTGCTATCTCATAATTTGAGATAGCACGTTCTTCTACCACAATTTGAGATAGCACGTTCTTCTAGCACAATTTGAGATAGCACGTTTTTCTAGCACAATTTGAGATAGCACGTTCTTCTAGCACAATTTGAGATAGCACGTTCTTCCATACTGCCGTCGTTGAATTTTTAATTAAGAGTACATCGACGGCAGTATGGAAGAACGTGCTATCTCAAATTGTGCTAGAAGACCGTGCTATCTCAATTTGTGCTAGAAAAACGTGCTATCTCAAAATGTGCTAGAAGAACGTGCTACCTCATAATTTGAGCTAGCATGTTCTTCTACCACAATTTGAGATAGCACGTTCTTCTAGCACAATTTGAGATAGCACGTTTTTCTAGCACAATTTGAGATAGCACGTTCTTCTAGCACAATTTGAGATAGCACGTTCTTCCATACTGCCGTCGATGCACTCTTAATTAAAAATTACAGGGAGTCGCACATAGTGAAGTTTCCTGTTGAAAATCACGATCCCATTGCTGGCGAGGATTTCATTATTTTCTGCACAAAATGTATATTTATTTATGGACAGAGATACTCGGCCGCGCAAGAATCCGTCGTTCTCGTCGTGAAAGCTCCGATAATGGCGTGTCCTTCGAAATAACCTATTTCGTACGAGAGACCCGCACCCGTTAATTAATCGTGAGAATAGTTTTGCGTCGTGGGACGATGGAGTGGGCAGGATGCACCGGGCAGAGGATGAGGGAGAGGATGATACGGGAAATGGGGATATATCGCGCGGAAATAGGCGAATCTCGCGCAAGCTCAAGCTTTAACGACACTCTGCGGACCTCTGGCGCTTAGCTGTGGTTCGCGAGTGTATATGCTTTCCACGTTGGTCGTATACCAATTCAAAACGTACGTACAGGCGTGTATGTCCCGTATTTGATGCAACGAAAAGACTGATATATGTATACAGATACGTTGCATTCTCTCGAGCAGGAGCAAACGTTAATAACTCAATTATCGCGAGTACGTTATTATCGAAAGCGAACATGGAGAAGCCCAAAACTTTATTCACTCACGCTGAATTACGTAATTTAACTTTTAATCGACGATATATACTGAAATCATTACCGAAGCAAACGTAAAATTCGCTGGGTCGAATAAGCGTGAAATCAAGTTATTGGCAAAATTGAAGCGGAAATTATGTCACCTTAAAATTTTATTGAAAACGCGTGAGAAAACGCTCCATTATTATCGATGAAAAAAATACATTGCATCGAAAAAAGTTCTCTCGTTCAAGGAATGCTTTTTTTCATGAAACAAGCTCGAGAATCGGATCAGTGGACTGTTTTCCGGGAACAACTTTGATTCTCATCGTATCGACTTTAAATTCCCCGATTGAATCAAAAGTGAATTCGGCCAAGCAATTTTTTTTCTCCACCAGTGACAGTCTCAAATTTGAGAAAGCTCGAAATTCACGATCATAAAATCCAAATGGGGCCAATAAAAATTAAATGGAATTATGATTCATTGAATTAATGCGTTTTTCATGTTTGATGTATATTCTAGTAAAATTTTCGGTGCTCCTCGTAAATCATCGAGCGATTTCCATCGAAAGGGAATCCTGGTAACTCTGATATAATAACGACATAGTTACATACACTGTCGGCCAAAAGTTAGGGAACACTCTCCACGATTGCGCGCCGCACAAAAAGTTCCACTGCTCTTTTAAAAATGAAGATATTTCAATTCGACAAGCGGCGTTTCAAAGGGAACATATTCAGCTCCATTTCGCTTTTTCCAAAAATTCTTTTCGTTTTTTTTTCAACCTGTCACACTCTTCGAAACATGGTCGCTTTTCGGCTTTATTTTTGGCGTTGAAATTTCGACGCACGACCCATGAATATTTTTTTGAATTATTTTTCGCATGAAAAACTTATGAGGGGAGTGTAAGCTTAAATTTCGTTTTTTAAAAAGTTTCGTACGATTTTTTTTCGCAAAATTATGAAATTTGTCGCAAAAAACAACCGTATTTATAAAATATAGCGTAACTGTAAAACTACTGGGTTTTGTGAAATCACTAAGAAGGTAAAAAGTTCCATACAATCATTCTGGATTCAATTAAATTTTTTCAGAATTTTTTTTCTACATTTTTTTTTCGAAAATTTTTCCTGTTGCGATATTTTTTTATCTTAACCAACCGGGTCTCTTATCTCATCTACACGGCTTTTCATCGAGAAACCCGTGTAGGCGAGGTAAGAGATGACGTAAGAGAGATTGTTTGAGATAAAAAAATATCTCGTTGTCAGGAAAAATTTTCGAAAAAAATTCTGAATAAATTTCATTAAAATTAGAATGATTGTATGCAACTTTTGCCCCGAAAAACCTCATCTACACAGCTTTATCATCAAAATACCTGTGCAGATAAGGTAAGAGACCCGATAGTTTGTGATAAAACAAAATCTCTTTGACATTAAAAATTGCGGAAAAAAAAATTTGGAAAAAAATTCTGAAAAAATTTCATTAAATTCAAAGTAATTGTATGCAACTTTTCACCTTCTTAGTAAATTTACGAAAACCTAGTACTTTCAGAGTTACGCTACATTTGATAAATATGGTCGTTTTTTTGCGAAAAATTGAATATTTTTGCGAAAACTTTAAAAAAATTTAAATTGAAGCTTACACTCCCCCTAGTAAGTGTTTTACGTAAAAAATGGTAAGAAAAAAAATTTCTTGTGTTTCAAAATTTCAACGGCAAAAAAAGCGAAAAACGACCATGTTTCAAAAGACGTACCTAGTTCGATGAGAATCGAAAAAAAATTTTGGAAAAAACAAAACGAAGCTGACTATGTTCCCTTCGAAACGCCGTTTGTTGAATCGAAATATCTTCATTTTTTAAAGAGCAGTGAAACTTTTTGTGTGGTGCGGAGTCGGGGCGAGTGTTTCCAAACTTTTGGACGACAGTGTATTCGTTTTTATACATTTTCCGTTATTCCTATGCACATAAACCTCGCATAAAAATTTAAAAAAAAAACATGCGGACCTTGTTGCTCGTTATATCGTCAATTATCCAAGTCGTGACTGCATAAAAAATAATATTTGTCAACCCGTTGTTTGACTGACCGTTGGCCTGAATTTCCTATATCCTGGACGTGTGCATCGCGACGCGTTTCTAAACGCTCGTTGTGTGCACGGTGGAACTTGGCTGCATCGTTGACGCTTCCGCGTGCCCTCTGGGTTATGAAAAATTGCTAAAAGTCATCAACGACAAGATCTTTATGACACTCCCGACTCGACCTATGCAGTTGGAGACGCGATGCATTTACGAGAATGCCCGTGAATAACGACGTCCAAGCAGTGAAATGAGAGATTAGGTTTTGCGGTAACGAACCCAGAGAGGTCGTTGCCAACATTCATGAAGATTAAATACCTCGACATTCGCGATTTTCGTGGATAACGGAGAAGATTGACGAGAACGATCTATCGATCATGCGCAATCCGACGACGCCGACGCGCTTCTCTCCTAGTCCATTTTACATCTCCAGCACTTTCCCAGTCCAGCAGAGGTGCGTGCGAAATTACTAAGTAGACTGAGCTGCGCGTCATTGGCGAAGCTATTTTTTTCTCCCCTCTTTGCACCAGACGCGATAATGCTCCAACGATAACAATAATAACGACGATAATAACAGAGGCACTGTTGCACACATGTGTACAAGAGTGACGACCACTGATTGCACGTTATAAGTATTTACAACTTTGCCGTGGAACATTTTTTATTTTTATTTCTTTCTTTATCGAGATCCAGAAACAGATGACGTTGATATTTCCGCTTTCCCAATCTCTTCTCGACTCACGAATTCACCTCGTTCGTATCGTGGATATTTTTAGAGTCGAATAATAAAAAGCTCGTTTAATCTTAGGTTGTATGAAAACACTGATGACAAACTGATGATAACGACAAGTCGGAAAGATGTTACTTTTTATTTTTGAGTGAAGTTATTTTTTGACGAAGTTATATTTGCGGGTTATTTTTTGAGAATCCAAAGTATAATTTTTGTGATTTTTTCTCAATCCCTATCTTTCGGCTTGATTGACTTTTTTGCAAACTTTTGCGGCGTTGCATTAGAAATTTCTAGATTAGAATTTTGCAATTTTCATAGAAGATTGTTAATTTCATTTTTCGAAAAAGTTGTTACGTTCAAATTTTCGAATGAGTCATTTAGAATCACATGGAAAATGGCAAAATAAAAATTGATAAATTTTTCGTTTTTCATTTCAGACGAACTTTAGGATCGAAACATTTTACTTATGGGGTATTCCCGCTGAAATTTTCATGTTCGAACCCGGACCCTCTTGAATAATTATGAAAATTTTTTTCCGAAAAGTGTTCGGAAAAATGAAAGACACGTATTTTTTTGTTAAGGCTGAGAATCGATATTTTTTGTCGTACGACTTTAGTAAAAAATCCAAATTTTTCACTAACTCTCTATTCTAAACACGTAGTATCTTGATAATTCGAGATCCTATAGAAAAACGCTTCAGATAAAACTTGTTCGTTATAAAACGAGTAAAACAATTAATTTTTTTTTTTTAATTGTGGGCACACGAAAGTTTGTTTTCACTTCATAAAACACAAAAAAACGATTTTTCAGCAAGTACGCCCCCTCGAATTATAACAGAAAAAATTTGTAAAAATTCTGTAGGAAATCACGAAACTTTTAAGACCAGAATGAGGATAGCAAGATCAAAATCCGCAAAGCTACAACCAATCGAAGTTTCGTCTTGACCTTATTTTCGAGCCAGATCATGCAGAACTGTATGTTCTAGAAAAATTATATACAGAAATACATTTGAATATTTATTTAATTATACATACGTAGATTATTTCGTACTTGTGTATATTATTTCATACAAGAATAATTAAACATTACGTATTTTACGTATATTATTTCATACTTGTATTCGGAACTTCGATTGGCGGATTTTGATCTTGCCATCCTCATTCTGGTCTTAAAAGTTTCGTGATTCCCACAGAATTTTGACAATTTTTTTCTTTTATAATTCAAGGTGGCGTTCTTGCTGAAAAATCGTTTTTTTGTGTTTTATGAAGTAAAAACAAACTTTCGTGTGCCCCCAATTGAAAAAAAAAAATGGTTTTACTCGTTTTATAACGAACAAGTTTTGTCTGAAGCGTTTTTCGATAGGGTCTCGAATTATCAAGATACTACTCGTTTAGAATAGAGAGTTTATGAAAAATATGGATTTTTTACTAAAATCGTATGATGAAAAATATCGATTCTCGGCCTTAACAAAAAAATACGTGTCTTTTATTTTTCAGAATACTTTTCGGAATTTTTTTTTCATAATTATTCAAGAGGGTCCGGGTTCGAACATGAACATTTCAGCGGGATTACCCCTTATACATTTCAAAATATTTTTCTACAAAAAAATAAGGATGTAAGTACGATAAAAAATTGTTGTATAATGCAGAAATAAAACGTCGCAAGAGTTTCAAAAATATTATAGTTTTAACGAAGCTGAAGCGAAAAACCGCAAATATTCATGCAAAACGGCGTGAGAAAAAATTCATATCAGCCCTGTGTAATCCACATCCCTAAATTTTTGTGAAAAAAATTAAAAACACACTTCATTAAAACGAAAATGAGCGAAAAATGGAAGCACCATTGAAAAAAATAAAAATTCATTGCATCACTTCGAGCTCGTGGAGTGAAGTCATTCGGTATAGCGAAGACGTCGCGTACCGAAGTTATTTCATTATTTTCCAAGACAAGTTATTACGTTATTATAACGGCCGGAGAAGAAAGAGGGTGAGGGTGAGAAGAGGAAAATAGGGATGTACATACCCAACGAGATGGTACATGAGTGAACGACAGTAAGAAAGATCTGGTCGCGGAGTGCATAATGGAATTTCGCTACCTGGCACGTTCTAAAATGCAAAATGAAGTGGAAAAAGGACAATAGTAAGGAAGGCGCGCGAGAACCTGTAGAAACGAAAGAAAGAGAGAGAGAGAGAGAGAGAGAGAGAGGCGTTTACAGAAATGACATTTGCTAAAATGGGTGGAGGAAGATGAAGAAGTTGAAGGGACCAAAGAGGGACAAGCTGGATATTTATTCCCTGTCCCAGCCGCGGCGCATTGCCGGGCTCGATCTTCGACGCTGCCTTGGCTCTATGTTCGAGCTTTAGTGAATCACGATGTAAATTAAATTGTTGGGACGTTGTCACGACGCTTTCTCGTCAGCGACGAGAAAACCTCGACTGGTTGGGTTACCAAACGACACGAATATATATATATATATATATAATCGTATTCGTTTTATATATATATGTTTGTGTGTATATATTTATATAAATATATATATGTATAGAAAACATACATTTTCCTTCGACAATCTCCCGTCCTCCTCCTTTCTCGTCTGGACACTTTCCTCATCCTCCGTTTTCCGCTCAACCAACAATAGCTTTTCCGTCGAGAGTACGCCCAAGCGACTTTCGGAATTTCCATCAGCCTCGTTGCATGTCAAATAACGCGCGATAAATAACGAAAATAAAAGAAAACTCGATATTTTACGTGCAGTTCAATTTTTTTTTCGATCCTGACTGACGTAGCTCTTCGCGATTCGGTTTTTCGTATCTACGACGAGTCGATGGATCGAAAACTTCTTTTCAGAATTTTTCATTATTTTAAAGCAGTAATCGTGTCTAGAGTGCTGATTGAAGGGTTTTTTCTTAGCATGAAAGAAACTTCGAAATGTACGGTTTTTCATGCTGAAATTTGTAACTCATATTTATTGATCCTTTGAAAATATATGCAAATGAAAGTAAGAAAAATATCATAAATACTATCATAAACGTTATTACTATCATAAACGTTATTACTATCATAAACGTTTGTTCACAATGGTGCGCTGAAAATCACCCACTACGATACCTCGATAACGAAAGGTCCTGTTTGTTTATATAAGTAGTTTTTATAACTCTTTTTTACAAATTTTTTTATATTTTGGAAGGATGAATTGATATGAGGCATTCTTCGTCAATTCCGCCACTTTTTTCTTCGACCCTTGCAGATCCGTCCCATTACTTGTCACAGTTTAGTCTCACTTGAAAGTAGTCTCTGTGATTTTTTTCAGATTTTTTAAGCGGTTAATTAAGGAGTTATATTTTAAGGAATTAAGGAGCAAAGGAGTAAAATATATTTTTTCGAATCCATATAGCTTAAAACGGAGAGGATGTACGAAAATAATATTCCTACAAAAAAATTATGTTTTTCCATAAACTATTGAATGCTATATGTGTTATATTTCTATTCGCGTTGCAAAGACTAGTTTCTGCAATAAAAAATGAAAATTAATTTTTTTCGCACGGTGGGACACCTTCAATTTTGTTGTCAATTTTATACAATCTCTAACAGTGTTACTAGGACGTACAGAAAAATCCACAATATGGAAACTCATTTTTTTCGGGGTTAAAAAATTTTTTTTCACAAAAAATTGCATTAAGTTATTTTTTCGAATTCATATAGTAGCTTAAAACGGAGAAGCCGTACAAACAAAATATTCCTACAAAAAAATTATGTTTTTCCATCAACTATTGAATGCAATATGTGTTATACTTTTATTCGTGTTGCAAAGACTATTTTATGCAAAAAAAATGAAAATTAATTTTTTTCGCACGGTCGGACACCTTCAATTCTGCTGTCAATTTTATACAATCTCTAATAGTATTAGAGGGACGCACAGAAAAATCCACAATACGGCAACTGATTTTGCCTCATGTTTCAAAAATTTCAGAAAGGAAGTTGTAAGTGTTTAAAAATTATGTCTCCCTAAAAATCACCTTCAAAAGTACATGCAGATAACAATGTTTTAATATCAGTCCCTAGTGACTCGATGAGAAACGAAAAAATTTAGTTTTGGGGTCGCAATTTTTTTTTCATGCCCGAACTTTATAGGAAAATCGCTGAATACAATTTCGCTTTGACGATTATTGTAAGGTAATTTCCATCATTATAAGGTGATAAAATTTAAAATCGTGGCTTGCAATCAGACGGAAAATAACAACTTCCAAAACAAATCCAGTTTTCAGGAGAAAAAATCGCGACCAAAAAAATGTAACAGTTATGCATGAACTGTGATACATACTTTATCATTATCACCCACTTCACAAATGGATCAACACACCTATCTACATTCATCGCGGAAACTATATGTTCTCTTCTTATCTTTCTTTTATCTTTTTCTTCCTCTCCGTCTCTCACGCTTTCGTACGCCATAAAATGTTTTCATAATTTCCGTTCCAGCAGGCTTCCAAGTAACTTTCGTTCACCCGACGAGCTTCAAACAGCCGATAAACACAGTCACGATGAGGGGGTTGTTTATCGTCGCGCTTTCATAGTTTAATTACCACCGTGACACGGTATCAACCTTCTGCTCGCTCGTCCTCGATTTTCATTGTTCTCAATGCTTCGTTGCTACGACCACGATGATTCACGAAACCGAATGTTTCGATGGCCCATCATCGAGTTTTTGAAAATTCGTTTAAAGTTCGATGAGAAAGAGACTTTGCGGGCCGCGTATAATTAACGTGATCAGCAGGAGCGACCGACATTTTCTTTAACATTATGGTCTAGAATTAACTCGACCATTAGAAAATCCTCCAGCAAAAGTATATTGTTTCTTCAATCTGATGAAGTACATCTCTTCAGCAGAGCATTTCCAATATTTTGTCAAGAATTATCCTTCTGATATTCAATGAGAAAGACAGAACGTTAATGAATGTCGAATTTCTACAAAAAAAAAAACAACATCGACAAATTTTCGCTTCATCCTTCAACCGGTATTTTCACACAATAGTCGCTGTAAATATACGAGGTCCATAGCAGAGAGGCAAAAAATAAAATGGTCGAGCTTTTGCATCGTTTTTTTTCCCATTCGATGAGTTTCGATTTAAATCAATATCGAATTTCGTTGTTGCCAGTCCTGCACCGTGCATTTCCGTAACAACACATATTTGTGTGCAGAAACACACACACAAACACAGGTCAACGTATCGCATAGTCGAGAGATCTCTGGGTACATCCATGAATTCGTGTCTCGCCGTAAAGCCAGAGGGACTAAACTAAACGTGGCAATTTGCCATCGACCGGACTCTACCAGGGTCCCGTTTCTGCTCCTTCTGCCGTTTGATATATCCATACATGGGTCATTCTGTATAAACTTAACCTTCGTCTGACCCTCGCACTCTCTCATCGCATTCATAAATTTTTCAACCGATGCTCATAAGCACTGCCAATTGTTTCAATCAGCCCGGAGGAGGAAAAGGTTTTGCATTCAAGCTTTCCAAAGCATGAAATTCAAAAACCGGAATGAATTCTCAAAAACCCACGATTTTATATTAAAATTTATATTCCGTAATTCATAATGAGCTGATCTTATTTTCCCTAAGAATTGCACAATTTTTGGAGATGCTGAAATACTTTCAAGAGGATCTTGGAAAACCTTGCGGAAATTCAGGCTCACGATTCTTATTGTCATTGGAAAAAAATCGTATACGAATGATTTCTTTTTATTTAACCCGATTTTTTAATTATTTTCATTTTTTTTAACATGATTATGAAAAAAGTGTGCTAGCCGCAGGAAAAATAAATATGCCCTGTGTACAGTCTTGAGGCTTCTACATTTTTATATGATAGTTGCGGAGGTTTTACAATCTTTTTTACATTCTTCAATTTGGGGCGTTTATGTTTATCGAAATCTTTTTCAGCTAAGATAGCAAAGACAGATATCAAAGTTTCAAACATAATTTAGTTTGCTTACTTGTGCTATTAAGATTGTATTAAAAAACTATGAACCACATACGTTGAACCGTCAGACGTTGATTAAATTGATATGGAATATCCTACATGTATATGAGGCATTCCACACCGGTTCGACCTGGGTCTGACCCTTCACCTCTCCGATTTTGTCCGCGATTTTTTATGGTTTTGTAGTAAGGTAAATGTCCTAATACCCGACCACGTCCCAGTACCCGACCACTTGAACCAATATATCAGCAAGTTAAGCGTTCACTTAAGAGAAATCTTAAACTGTGAATTGATTTAATATCCAGGATTCATAATCTACGTATACGACACTACTTTTAATAGTTCAAGAATCGTCGGTAATTCAATTTTGGATAAATATGACAGCGCGCGTACTATTCGGGGCACGGAAGCCATTATCTGAGCTGAAGTACTAAGGAATCGCGATATCTTATTGAAGCTATTTCGAAGTAGTTTTTATTGTTTTTGAACTGAGCCTTAGCTGTTTTTATTCGGAAAGATACCACTAATTTGATCATGTTGTCTCAATTAGCCAAAAATGCGTTTTAAGCTCGCGACTATGTTCAGTCCCAGTAACCGGACATCCGTTGGCATGTATATTATTCGTGCATAACCTTAAAATTTCGGTGACACATTCTCTGAGCAGCGACGCATTTTTCTTAATTCACCCCCTCCCTTTCAACCACCATAGAGATGAGTGGTCGGTTATAGGGTCATAATGTGTGGTCGGATATTGGGTCATATAGAAAAACGGGTGGTCGGGTACTGGTACATTTACATTTCTCAGTATTTTCAGTTATAATGAACAAACAACTAATTACAGCAACAACTATACCCTGTGTTTTGGAAACTAGATACTTCAAGCTTTCCAATAGTCATAGTTGTTATAGAAAATAGTTTATTTTTGAACGCGAAAAACCGGTTAACTTTTTGGCCTCTTAGATGGTCTCTTAGATGGCCTCTTAGATGGTCGGGTATTGGGACATTTACCTTACCTCTGAAAAGCATTCAGGATTTTTTTTCAGATTTTTTTGGAACGATTTGACTTAATTATGGTTAAATTTGTTTTTCGAAAAAGCTTTTTATAGACGGAACGAAACCTCTGCCCACTTTTGCTCAACGCTTGAAATTTTCTGTATAAGAAATGGGATTTTTGCGATTTTTTGCAGAATTTTAATTTTGCACTAAAGGTAATTTGTTTATGAAATTTCAATTCTATAAACAAGTTACTTTTAGCCCAAATTTAAAAATCTGAAAAAATCACAAAAATGGAATTTCATATAGAAATTTTCAAGCGTTGAGCAAAAGTGGGCAGGGGTTTCCTTCCATCTATAACTAGCTTTTTCGAATTTTTTTTTTAAATAAACGGAGAAACCTCAATTGCGTGAGCCCTCATCCAAATTTTTTTAAATACCTTTAATTCAAACAAAAATGTTTGGATAACGAACCACTCAAGTCAAGTTCCTCCTTATATTTTTTTTAATTTTATTTTTTGAAAAAGCTTGTTATAACAAGAACAAATCCCTTGGCCACTTTGGCTCAATGCTTGAAATTTTCAATATTAGAAATCACAAAAATCCCGTTTTTCACATGGAAAATTTCAAGCGTTGAACAAACATGAGCAGGGTTTTCTTTCTGTCTATAAATAGCTTTTTCGAAAAAAAACTAAATCATAAAACAGTCAAATCGCTCTAAAAAAATTTGAAAAAAAATTCTGAGTATTTTCAAGAGATACTACAAACCCATAAAAAATTGCGGACAAAATCGGAGAGGTCAGACCCAGGTCGCATCAGTGTGAAATGCCTCATAAGCACTTACATGTTCATTCCAATGGCGAACAATGAAAACGCAAGTCGAAAGAGAAAGGGATAGAGAGTAAGACAAAAAGGACTAACGTTTTGCGCCTTCTGCATTCCCCTAGAAGTAGTTTGTTGAATAGGCGAGCATCAAAAACCTCGTCTTTCTTCTTTATCTCGCGAACCCCGCGAGTTTTCTTCGTCATCATTTTCTTCTTGGTCTTCGTCTACTTTTTGTTTTCCCATCTTCTTCCTTCTCTCCTCCTTCGTCTTCTTGATCTTCCTCCTCTTCTTCTTCCTTTTCTTGTTCCTCGGACCAACGTGCTACGAATTAGGTTTACGACGTCGTAACGACGGAAATGTAAAACGAAGGAATATTTCGCGACTCCGAGTCCCATACACCGTTGGGACCTTGGCAAACGAGAAGAAAAGAACGGTTACAGTGAGAGGGGAAAAAAAAACAAGAATCTACATGTATCTTTTATATTTTCGTATTTTCTGCTACGAGGACGGTAATAACTGTGAAAGGATTCCGTGCGGTTGGTCCGACGGTGATTTTAACTCGGACGATATCGGTAATACCCCGCGGTAAAAAGTGCTCGTATCTTTGCCCGTTGCTCGCGTACCCTTGCACCAGTGTAAGATGAGAGAAAGAAGAAAAGTACAAAATTCAAGCGGACGATAAAGTTCTTCCGGGTTTTGCAGGTGTGCCCTTTTCGCGTCGTCGACGCGCAAACCGCGGGCGCGAAAGATCCCAAGCAATCGCGTCCTACATTCGCGTTTAGGTATCGCTTCAGATTGCTCGAACAGAGCTTGAGGGAAAGAAACGCGCGGATAAGAGGGTAATACGCTTATCGTTTTTTTCGTGGGATATACGTTTGGTAAATCGACGCGTAACATGAGAACCAAAAGGGCCTGAGGGACATCCCTTTGCCACTTGAAATTGTACCGGTCACGTCCTTTTGCATCGTCGGCAATTGACGTGTAAAAATTCACATAGATGAGCCTTGAGTGAGAAAACACCCGAGCAAAGAGGATCAAGAAACCGAGAATTTTCCTCTGTGGCTTCTGAGACCGTGATTTCGGAGATCCACGAAGATATCTCCGGAAATTCTGGAAATGAATCCACGTACGAATATTGGCGTGCTGCACGGTGCAAAAACGCATGGGTAAAATTCTTACGGTGGCGGCGCAAAAAAGGACAAAATTGTTCGCAATAAGAGCGGTGAAATCTTCATGCGATCTTGGCGTTTTTTCGTGAGCGAATCCCTGAGGCAATGGAAAAATGCAAGAGACCGCGAGCAATCAGTGATCCTTCAGGGACCGAATGGCCACGGCCTCTTTGATTAAAGTTAATACGAGAATATCGTACAAAATCGCGCAAATAAATTCAAAAACCATTGTTGCGGAAATGTTTCCGTAACGATGAAATGATGGATCGAATTATTCGATATTTAATATTTGTTTAAATAAGAAATGTCAAACTTATGCCGACTCCTCAAGAATTTTTTCTTTCGAAGATTGATTGCGTATAGAAACATAATTGGGAGGATGTCTGATAAATGTTAAAAAGAAACAGAAATCATATACGGAAGTTTAGCAGAATTGACATTTAATGCCCACAGAGAGGAATGGCAGAGAAAATGAAGATGGAATGTGAATAAATGGATCGGAGTAGAAGAACTGCCGCAGTTGAACAACAAAGAGAAGTGAGGGCGATCTTTTTTATCCCAAGAGGTTGGAAAAACTTTTCAACTTGCTCTTTATATGAAATATTTATTTTTCCTCTGTTTTTCACGCGCTGTAGGTACTTATTCGAAAGTTTCGTCGTCTGGGATCACGACTGTACATACCGTATAACTACAGTTTCTCAGTTTTCGCCGAGACGCGTTGGTCATCCACTCGTAAGCAGCAGCTACGGGTTTTCCTAACTTTTATGAACCTTCGAAGAAAAATACTCAAAACGCGCATTCTCTAGTTCCTGCATTCGCCAATCTTCAAGCCCGCGATTCACAATGCACCAAAGTATTCAAACTCATTTTCCGGTCCATTCCGCATAAATGTCACAGACGGAAAATACAAAATTCCCAAAAATTACAAGATCCGAAGTTTCGCAAAATTGTGTAGCAATTAACGTCCCTATTTGAAAACTGGGTCAGCTGCTGATAGATTTTGTAAAGTGCAATCGAAAAATATTTTGCAACTTTCCAGTGGATGACTTAATACAATTATTACGAGAAGCGACTGTCAAGAGCAAACCATTTGAACAACAAAAAAGAATACGAACTGTAAATTTGAAAATTGCTTCCTCTTTATTTTCGCCTTTACTTTACTATAATTTGTAAATGAATATTGCTTGTCGTATTAATTTAAATACTATAATAAACAATATCGCAAGCGTTAATATTTACTATACTTTGACTTGTGGATTTTTCTAAAAAACGTATCAAAATAATGTGGGAAAATGCACGAAAACTGGAGTAATTATGGCACTTTAAAAAAAAAAAGTCTAAATTTGACGAAATAAAAACGAACAAATATAGAATATATTAATGCGCCAAACTATATTGAAAAATTCATAAAACAGTTAATTGTTACAGAGTTGGGCAGTGCTTGAAGTACCCCGTACTTCCGACGTACTTGAAGTACTTGAAGTGCTTAATAAGTATTTCAAGTATTGTAGTTAAATTTTCAAGTACTTGGCCTGTACTTCGAGTACTGTACTTAAAATTTCTATTACTTTTATGAACTTCAAGTACTTTTTCAAGTACAAGTATCAAGTATTTTTGAATGTGTCTTGCTGATGGTTGCATGTACAAAGCCCTTGAAAATATATAAATGAAAATAATATTTCGTAACGTACAGACATACTGTCTCTCAACTATCGCCTACGAAAGTTTTTTGAAGACGAACACGAAGTTGGAGTAGTCTTAACAATCCGTGTATTATATTCTTTATTTTTTCTTCTTTGAACCTGTGTCAAAATAAATCATAATTATAATCGTCAATGCTATTTTTGAATTATTTTTAAGTCTTTATTCAAATATGTCTAATAGCCTAATCTCAGTGTATTGCACGAGGTGAAAATATATTTGAATACAAAAAGTACTCGAATAAAAATCAAATAAGAAATCAAATGTAAATACTAGGATTCGCGAGATATACCTGAAAACTTGAAAAGTATACTTGATACTTGGTACTTGATTTTTCGAGTACTTGTACTTCAAGTACTTTAAATCTTAAGTACTTCAAGTACTCTAAATCATAAGTACTTCAAGTAATAAGTACATAGTACTTCAAGTACTGCCGGTACTTGATACTTCAAGTACTTACAGTACTTTGTACTTGAAGAACTTTCCAGTACTTTGCCTAGCTCTGGTTTCGAATCTTGAATACCATTTTTCCAATAGGCTTACAGAGAGAAAAACTATTTTTCATCTATCGCCCACCACTTTCGCCCATTTCCAATTTATTTACTATTCTCTATACTCTAGCATTAAAATATCGAAAAATGAATATTTCACGAAAACAAAGTAAAATAACTTGAGCATGAGGCAGCAAAAAAGTTCGTACAGCACACCTGTTGGCTAAAACTGCGGCGCGTAGTCCAGTAAATATGCCAAACAAAAAAAAAAGAGGTCAGTTCACTGAACGGACAAAATCGGTTTCTCGATCAGTCGTTTAAATTCGATTGTGCGAAAATGGTATCGGGGTCAAATTTTAGTGTTTTTAGCGCAGTTCATCGAACGATTGCGCAAGGTTTTTTTTCTCCAAAAGCGAATGTTGCACTTATCGCTCCAGCGATAACAACTTTTTTCCCCTAATTATCATTGCTGACTCATAAATTCAAGACACCGAGCGTTATACTGTGGGGTGTAAAATGTTATCCGTTTCGCAGTTCTCTCCTGTGAATTTGTTTTCGCACGATTCTTTCTCCCTCCGATGCGGTTGATTTCGCCCGTTGCAACCCTCGCACGAGATATCCAGCCTCGCGAAATATCGAGATAATTATATATACACATAAAAACGAGCACAATGATAATACAAAATTATGTGTAAGCTCGAGTTAAAGCACGCATCGTCGAAGGGGGTGAAATTCGGAGGGTGGCACTGCTACAATTTGTACACGAAAAGAGGGAAAGATATATATATATGGGGCATTTCATCCCAAATCAGACAGTTTGAAAAACTTTTTTTTTTATTTCCTCAATTTTTTTATATTTTTGATTACCCAAAAGATCCTCCCCGTCAAATTTTGAGATTTTTTTGATTACCCATTCAAGAGATATTAAATTAACAAAAAAACTGCTCTTTTGTTGGTATTTTGGTCATAACTTCTTTAATAATGGTCCAAATTGAAAGTTTTTTTTTCAAAATTTTTGTTTTTTATGGCTTTTTCAGAAAAAAATACAACAAAAATATTCGACGTGTTTTTGAATGAGTTTTTTGAGTTTTAAACTTTAAATCGCGTATTTAAAAGTGATTGCCATTTTTGATTTTTTTTTTTAATTTTTTGTTTCAAACTTCTATCTATTCAACAATTTTTAAAACTAGTCCGATCGTGGGATCTCAATAACTAGTATTTTTTTTGTTTTGAAAATTAAATTTTTTTAAAAAATATATTATTATGAATACCAATTTTTGTTACTGTATAGTATTTTTTTCAATATTTAGAATTTATTTTGACCTAATTTTTGTTACTGTATAGTATTTTTTCAATATCTATAATTTATTTTGACACTTTTTTTATTGTTAACAGGTTCTTAAAATTAATAATTAATCGTTAAGTCTGTTTATGAACGATAATAACAACAGTTTTTATGTATTCACGTATTTTTTTGAAAACCTTGCATATACGATTATTTCCTGAATTAGAATATTCCTTTGCCAATACGTTTCCGTTGCTCATTGGAATAATTGAATGAAATTTTTGTGTCCCCTTGTGATTGACTTCGCAGTATTTTATCGCAAATAAAATCTTTCTTTTGCATCTGAATAATGTTTCTCATGTGAAAATTTGACAGCAATATTCGGTAGACTATTTAGGTTCAATGCCCACTCATACAATTCTTGAACTGTTGTTATTTGCTCATCGATTAATTATTAATTTTAAAAATCTGTTAACTATGAAAAAGTGTCCAAATAAATTCAAAATGATTTAAAAAATACTATACAGTAACAAAAATTAGTATTCATAATAATTTATCGAAAAAAAAATTTTAATTTTCAAAAATCGAAAAAAAATAGTAATCATTGAGATCCCACGATTGGACTAGTCTTAAAAATTGTTGAATAGATAGATGTTTGAAACAAAAAATGAAAAAAAAAACATCAAAAATGACACTCACTTTAAAAAACGCGTTTTAAAGTTTAAAACTCAAAAAACTCATTCAAAAATACGTCGAATATTTTTGTTGTATTTTTTTTCTGAAAAGGCCATAAAAAAACAAAAATTTTGCAAAAAAATACTTTTGATTTGGACCATTATGAAAGAAGTTATGACCAAAATACCAAAAAGAGGGTGGTTTTTTTGTTAATTTAATATCTTTGGAACAGGTAATCAAAAAAATCTCAAAACTTAACAGGAAGGGTCTTTTGATGGGTACTCAAAAATATAAAAAAATTGAGGAAATCAAAAAAAAGTTTTTCAAACTATCCGATTTGGGATGGAATGCCCCATATATACCACCGAAAGAGGGAGAAATATTCCAGCCTCGTTGCATCAAGGGGTGCGGTGCGTGATTTGTGTCCCCGTGGTTCGGCGGAGATCCCTCCCCCGCTCGTTGCTCTGCCCGCTCGTGCTTGTCGCAATAATTTATCGGTGTAAAATATTGTCGCTCCCGGAAAGTGGACTCGACGGGACGGGACGAGAGAAACGCCTGGTAAACTTCATTCGCGTTCAACTTATTAGGACGGAGAGTGAGAGATAAAAATTCATCGTCAACGCGCGGCTCGTTCGTCTCCGTCTCTCATCTGCATTGTATATGGCTTGTATTCTTTGTTTCTCTCAAATTGCGATCGATCCTGAAAAAATTGGACGTCGCCGACGATCCTCGATTATAGAGCGCTTTTTTTACCCTTCCAGACGTTCCACATCGTTTTTCCGGCCATTTTTTGTCGTCCTTCCTGAAAACCCCGCAAAAGCAAAACGCTCGAGAGAGCTTGATGAAAATATATACTCGTAGCGAGAGTGACTTCCGCGATTAATACTTCAAATCGATGTGTCCGGCGATCGAGGAGAATCCTCGGCAACTCTTTTTCTATACGTTATTGTAGAGATCGTTTGGATATAGAGCACGGTCTGCGACATATGTCGATTGGCGGAAAAAAACTACGCCGATAAATTGCAGATGGCAAGAAAAGGGTGAAAAACAAACTCTCGATAGTTTTTATTCGTCGATCGTTCGATAGTTCGTTAGGATAGCAAACAATATGGGTTACAACTCCGCAAACAATGAACTGTGATTTTTTATTTTTCATTGTTTATTCGTCATCACTTTTTTTCTCGAATTCTCTGAGGGTAAAACGAATTTACTGGGGATAAAATTAAATTTTCATTGTATGGATCTATAGTTGATCCATTTAAGCGTATGCAGGGTGTCAAAAAACTAACGGGATGGCTGAATATTTCCTCAGCTAAGATATTTTTCAAAAAGGTCAAGGTCTTTCTTGTAGTAAGTTTTTACGAGGAATTCAATGCTGACCTTAATTTTGACCTTGATGATAACTTTCAAGGTTATTTGAAGGTCAAATTTGTTTCTTCAAATGGAACCCCTGACCTTGAAATAACCTTGGAGTTCAACGTCAAGGTCAATACTAAATGCCCCTTGTTAAAGTTAATAACTTTGGTTGTTATGAAAAAATTTGAAAAGCTTCTATTCCCAGAGGTATCCACGCCTTGTTTAACGTTAATTGACTTTGGTGGACCTCGAAGGTCAAAATGTGCCTATGACCTAAAGATATATTTGAACGTGAAATTTTCCGCACTATCGATTGCCGATTTCAAAAAAGGGGGTTCCCATTTGAAAAAACAAAGTTGACTTTCAAATTACCTTGAAGGTTATCGCCAAGGTAAAAATTGAGTTCACCATTGAATTCCTCGTAAAAAGTAACTACAAGAATGACCTTGTCCTTTTTGAAAAATGTCTTAGCTGAGGAAATATTCAGCCGTCCCGTTACTTTTGTGACACCCTGTATATGAGTAAAATCATTGTAAATGAACTTCGAGATTGACGGCGTAACACGGTTTTCAATCATATTTTATCAAAAATCGTAACGTCTGTCACAGAGTACAATATCATATTTGCAGTTATATATAGGGGAGATCGGGGAACAAAAGTAACAGGGTACAGTTGTAACACAGCGAATATCTCCCAAACTATAGTAGGGTACCACCGTGTCCCGCAGGCACATAATGCGTCTTGCAGTTCCTCACATTTGGTTACTAGACTAGGAGACATCCGCACTAAACAGACTTGACCAGAGAGGTGTATTGGTATTGTCAGGTTCAAAGTAAACTTTTGCGGCTTTCGATAAACACGAATATCTCGATTACTGTGCTACATATAGTCATTTTCTTTTTCATAAGCTTCCTTGGGCATTTTTGTGTCAACTTTCGCGGTTTTTACAGCCTCCAGCTTGAGACAATTAATCAAATTCGAACTTTGAAGTAGAAAAGACCATCTGGGGACAATTGTAACAATTTTGCCGGGGACGGTTGTAACAGTTTGTCGGCTGTCAGTTGTCATGATAATTTCACATCTAAACATTGAATCTCACGTCAAACGGACCTTTTTTTTTAGTTTTTGTGTGCAAAAATGCCTCTGCAATGCGTAAGAATCACGCGACGAGCCTGTGCCGACATGTCAACGTACAAAGAAGCGTATGAAAAGATCAAAAATGGAAAATCTATACAGGCAACCACGGCACGTATCTTTGGGTTATATGTCATGTTTCTTTGACAAGTTTCGTGTGTCTGAGACTTTATTCAATTATTTCATGATTTTTATCAACTCGATACGACTATTTCTATGTGTTAAGATTTTATCATTGTGACCGTAATATACATCCCTGTGATAATGTTTGATGTAATAATATTATATAATATTGGTCACAATGAAAGATATAATTTTGTGTTAAAATCTCATGTTACAACTAGCCCCATCGACCGTGACAACTGTCTCCATCGACTGTTACAACTGCCCCGGTGTAGGGGACGGCCGTAACAATTCCTTACACTTTTTATAAAGGCCTATACTTTTTTTTCAATTCTAGTTACAGACTTCAACACAGAACCATTTTGTCGACCATCAAATGCTCTATGCAGGGGTATACGTGTGATTTACGTAAGCATTATACTTTGGGCCCAAGAAAAGCCAAAATACAGATTGTTACAACTGTCCCCGGTCTCCCCTACCTCTTTTTAATTCTCTACGTTAATATGAGACAAAATTTCGCCAAGATAAAAAAATCCGTTTTTATTTTTTTCATTTTAGACATGAATCTGCTCCTCCAGAGTGAAAATAAGGATACGAATCTTCGTGTGAAGCGTGAGTTCTCTTCAATGTTACAATCATTATTTTTAGTAAATATTTATTTTTATACTCGTTCGAATCTCACTCGGAAATATAATATACCGGAAAATATATTTTTCGATATACGTAGAAATATATTCAAAATATATTTGAAGTGTAAATTATATATTCTAAATACATTTTAGATGTATCTAAAATATATATCAGATATATATTAAATATATAATATGTATATTCCGTATAAGAAATATACTCAAAAATATATTCGTGATAAGTACATTTTCGGCAGAAAATATTTCTTTGAAATATATATTAAATATATTTTAGATATATGATTATTGTGCATAAAAATATATTTTCCGTAATATTTGCCGATATATTTTATTTCCATGTGGGATGCTCGTTGAATTATCCTCAAAGTTTTAAAAAGTTCAGCGTTTGCATTCGTATTTTTTGGAATCCCAAATAAAACCCCTCTTTTAAAGTGGTTTTCTCCGTTTAATAACGAAAATTGACGGAATATTTTCCCTCTCGTAAATCCACGAGAGTGAGGAATTCATGCTGCGAAGTATTGTTCAATGCTTTTAACATACACGCGCATGTATTTCAGTAAATCCTCACATTGCTACTAAATCCATGAACAAAATATTATTTGCTTTTATCCATTGTGAACGACCGATGTACGAGTATATGCAAACATCCAGAATAACGAGTCCCATTGACGGTACGGATACGTTTATAAATCGGGTGTTCGATAACGTGATACATGATAATAGGGAGTCTCACGATTCTCACGATGAATTGAAATCCAAATTCGTGATACTGCTTGCATTTCCGCGGGCACGATTTCTGCCTCTCGGGCCAGAACAGAATCCGAGGAAATCGTAGTCTCTCGGGCGAGAGCAAATTCCTAGCTACGAGACTTCCTGCATCCTGAAATTTTGTTCGAGTTAATGTCAACCCTTTGTCTGTTTCTACAGCCACATCTCCAACGACTAAGCATATATATAGTGAGAAAGATAACGCGTGGCAAAGAAATATACGTATATCAACCCTCCAGTAGCCAAATCAACAGTCTCGAATATATCGGAAAGTCAATATACCATTTACATTAGAGTCTTCCAGATGTAAAATTTTGTTAGACTTTCTTGATCATGGACATTCTTGTACTTTAGAAAAATAAAGAAATTTCGCATTACAAAATTCATGATATCCCCGTTTATAAATTAATTAATTAAATAATTAAATAACTTTACAATTTATATATGGGGTATTCCCGCTGAAATTTTCACGTCCGACCCCAGACCCTCTTGAATAATTATGAAAAATTATTTCCGAAAAGTATTCTGAAAAAGAAAAGACACGTATTTTTCTGTTAAGGCCGAGAATTGACATTTTTCGTCGTACGATTTTAGCAAAAAATCCAAATTTTTCACCAACTCTCTACTCTAACCACGTAGTATCTTGATAATTCGAGATCCTATCGAAAAACGCTTCAGACATAACTTGTTCATTATAAAACGAGTAAGAAAGTTGAGATTTTTTAAAAAAATTGTGGGCACACGAAAGTTTGTTTTTACTTCATAAAACATAAAGAAACGTTTTTTCAGCAAGTACGTGACCTCGAATTATAAAATAAAAAAATTGTAAAAATTCTGTAGGAAATCACGAAATTTTTAAGACCAGAATGAAAATGGCAAAAGATCAAAATCCGCAAAGCTACAGCCAATCGAAGTTTCGTCTCAGCCTTTTTTTCGAGCCAGATCATGCAGAACTAGATGTTCTCAAAAAATTATATACAGAAATACATTTGAATATTTATTTAATTATACATACGTATATTATTTTATACAATTATAAAAGAATATACGTATGTATAATTAAATAAATATTCAAATGTATTTCTGTATATAATTTTTCGAGAATATAGGTATAGTTCTGCATGATCTGGCTCGAAAATAAGGTCAAGACAAAACTCCGATTGGCTGTAGCTTTGCGGATTTTGATCTTGCCATTCTCATTCTGGTCTTAAAAATTTCGTAATTTCCTACAGAATTTTTACAATTTTTTTATCTTACAATTCGAGGAGGCGAACTTGCTGAAAAAACGTTTTTTTGTGTTTTATGAAGTAAAAACAAACTTTCGTGTGCCCACAATTAAAAAAAAAATACCAATTGTTTTACTCGTTTTATAACGAACAAATTTTGTCTGAAGCGTTTTTCGATAGGATCTCGAATTATCAAGATACTACGTGTTTTGAGTAGAGAGTTAGTGAAAATTTTGGATTTTTTACTAAAATCGTACGACGAAAAATATAAATTCTCGGCCTTAACAAAAAAATACGTGTCTTTTCTTTTTCAGAATACTTTTCGGACAAAATTTTTCATAATTATTCAAGAGGGTCCGGGTTCGGACGTGAAAATTTCAGCGGGAATACCCCATATAGTGAAGACCAATCTTAAAAATTTGTATTATTTAAGGGACCATCACAATGTGACCGGCCGAAAAACAGTCAATTTTCGGGATTTTTTTCGGATGGATAGGATGGGGGGATCCGGATGATTTTTTCAAAAAAATTTCAAGAAAAACGCGTTTAAATTTTAGAGAAGGGGTTTTGTTTAATATAAATTGTCTACTTATCATCGATCGGCCATCCCAGGTCCATACAAAATCCCTTTTGCCATATTAAATTGGTCGTTGTTGATAGAAATTTGTTGATAGAAAAAAAAATAGATTTTTACAAAATATTACATTGTTTTGGACCCTTAATTAATTTTGTTCAATTAAAAATTGTTTAATTAATATTTTCTTAAGTCGCAGAGGTCACCTCGTTGATATCATCACCTACGAATGAACGAAAAACAAGCCGCGAAATTTTTAATTCCACCAAGGACAGAAAGAGATTTTGCAGAGCCCCTCTAAAAAAAAAATTCCCAAAATTCTCATTTCGCAACAGGAAGCGCTATGAGCGATGAAAACTAAAAACGGAGTGCAATTCCGACAGACTCTAATCTATACGTGTATACACTATCGTTGATACAGCATCCTAGACCATGAATATACGAGGGAGGAGGGAAGGGAGATAGATAGGAAAGGAGGACGATCGCGGAAACGACGCGCGTCAAATGCAATTTCGGAACAGTCCGAGGTGGTGCAAACCACCAAGCATTGCGAATGGCACAGAAAGAGAGAGAGAGAGAGAGAGAGAGAGAGAGAGAGAGAGAGAGAGAGAGAGAGAGAGAGAGAGAGAGAGAGAGAGAGAAAGGGAGAGAGAGAGAGAGAGAGAGAGAGAGAGAGAGAGAGAGAGAGAGGGAAAGAGAGAGATAGTCAAGGAGCGAGAGGGAAATCGTTGCTGGTGGATTATATAGAAAGGCTTCATTGATATGGAAACGAGCGAGCAAGAAATTACAATTGGGGAGAGAGGGGTGAGAAACAGCATCGTGGTACGAGACGGTGGTTCTGGCTCTGGTTTTCGATGGTTCTACGATTCTGAGGTACACATAAAGATAGTATATATGTATTATATGTATATATTAGTGACGTGAATTGTTCGGCGCGGTGGGTTCGGCCAGTCCACACGAACACGGATAGCTGCGGGATCGTCTGAATAATGGATTCACCGAACTCGTAGCATAACAATGATCCCGTGACCCAATAGTGTCGCTGAAAATAAATCGATAGTCCCGAAAGCACCGCGCTATCATATATATAGAATTTCTCTTTCCCCTGCAACACCACAGAAACGACGAAGCACCGCGTTTTACCTTGCAACGTTTGCATAGATATCTATACATGCATTCAGTCCTCTCTCTCTCTCTCTCTCTCTCTCCCCCTCTCGATACGCTTCCTCTTCTTCATCGTGGCTGAAGCTACCTCCGAAACGTGTTCTCCTTCGAACTCTCCTCTCTATCATCGATAATACCGTCAACCGCTGAATATATATTCTCATCGATTTACCCTTAACGTTTATTCGTACAAGCGCCATCGCGAACGTTCAATCAAATTTCAGTTATGGAACTTGACTCTCCCCCACCCATCTTTCTCTCTCCGTCAACCTCTGCATCGACTTTGCCTATAGTTTGGCTCTTGAAAGTCAAAATCTGAAGTATTGGTGAAAGATATTGGCTTCTGCTTCGCCATAACTTTATTTTCAGAAAAAAATAATTTCTTTGATATTCCAATGCGAGAATATCTGGAATGTTTTATAACCTCAAAATATAAATTTGGAAGAAATGTCTGAATGTCTTTATATACACTCCCGCTCAAAAGTTTGGAAAGACCGGTCAATATTTCTTGACGTACTAGAAGTTACATAACTCCATCAAAAAAAATATAGTCGAATTTTAAAAAAGCATTTCGACGTGAAGGAATTCAGCTTCGTTTTCCTTTTTTTTAAATATTTTTTATAATAATATTTTGATCAATGCACTTTTAAACGTGACCGTTTTTTGGCCTTTTTCGACCATCGCGAATTGGGCACACATGTATCTTAAGGACTATTTTTTTTGTTTTTTTTTAACCACGGCACATTTAAAAGAGTTAGCAGGTGCTTCATTTTCGTCTCTTGCAAATTTTCGTACGATTTTTTCTTTCAAAGTTATTTTACTTTTGGCTAAAAAAGACAAATTTTAAAAGATGCAACGTAATTCAAAAACTATAGAGCTTAAGAGAAAATGTCAAAGATGTAAAAAGTAGCGTAGGTGTATACGGAATCGCCTGGAATTATTTCAGAATTTCCCAATAAAATTTTTTTTTATAACTATTTTCGCTCGAAACTGATGATGACGTCCCAGCGAAAAATGGTATCTGATTGAAATTTCCGCACTTCGTGATACAATCAAGATCTGAAAAAATTTAGCAACATTTGGCATACTATAAACAACAATGATCAATAATCATTATTGATCATTGTTCATCAACAATAATAGTTGCAATAACAAATTCTTTGAACAATTGTTTAAACTATTTATTAATAACTTCCGGGCAATATCATTACTGATAATTGTTATTTATAGCATGCCAAATGTTGCTGAATTTTTTTAGATTTTTATTGAATCCTAAAGCTGGGACGTCATTATCAGTTTCGAGCAAAAATAGTAAAAAAAAAATTTTATAGGAAAATTCTGAAATAATTCCAAGCGATTTCCTGTATACGTACGCTACTTTTTCATGATTGATATTCTCTCTTAAACTCTGTAGTTTTTGAGTTGCGTCGCATCTTTCAAAATTTGTCTTTTTTAGCAAAAAATAAAATAACTTTGCGGGAAAAAATTGTACGAAAATTTTTAAGAAACGAAAATGGAGCGTCTGCTAACTTTGTTAAATGTGCGCGCAGATAAAGAAGACGAAAAAAAATGTCCCTAAATTATGCGCTTGATTCGCGATGGCCGAAAAAAGGCAAAAAAACGGCCACGTTCAAAAGTGCATACCGGGTCGAAAAAAAATCATAACGAATATTTTGAAAAAGGGAAATAATATTTTTAAAAGCACCTTAATATTGAAAAGACTCAGACCGCCGAAAATCACGATTTTGGGAATTGGATACTTGTGATATCATCGACAATATACAGTCCGAAGGATTTCAGCCTCAGGATCGAAGAAATACAAGTTTTCTTCAATCCTGAAACGCTGTTCGATTTTTTATCGAACGAACCAACCTCGTCGAATAATATTGTACTTCATTCCAACGATATTTCCGCATCTGAGAAATTTATTTGGCGCCTTAGTGCGGGATTGAAGCCTCTCGTATTTCTCGTTAGTAGCGTGCCTGATTAAACGCCGATCGAGACTCCTTTATCAATCGACTATACTCAGGCGAGACCTCATTCGTGAGTCACCCGAACATCCCTTTAGGCTCGCACGATCATAAGTTACCGGAGACTTCGCTGCGTCGAGAAATTCGCTCGATCGTCCTGAACGATCGATAAAGGATCTCCGTTTACATTCGATTCCTCTCTGATGACGCGAACAAAGAAAAAATCATTTTCCTCCTTCCTGGTACACTTGGGGGTAATGATTCTCTAACAAGATCTTCCTGTTCGGTGAATGTAATGCAAAAGCACTTCACAATCATTTCAATGCAAAATAGAAGCCGATATTACGAAAGGATGGAATGAATTTTCGAATGGAGTAGCCTTTTTGTTTTCTAGCAATCGATATATTGCGGCAATTGCGAATTATCATTATCAGATCATTAAGTAACAAACTCGGTACGTGTCGGTTAGAGAAAATGGGATTTGATTCGAGTGTTACGTGATGGCTAAAGCACGTTAATAGAGAACGAGAGAGCCCCGAAGTCTATATAGTGGGACTTCGCCATTAAAAGCCTCCTACCCATTTTAGGGCGCAAAACAAGAAAATACATCACACTTATCCACAAATTATCACTTCCTATTATCCGTGGGCGCGCGAGTGCCATGGCCACAGCGGGAGCGTGTGAGTTCTCGTTCATTTCATATAATTATCGGAACGGTCCCGCATGATAATATACGGCATATCGGTCCGAGGGTAAAACGCCACCACTTTCTCCCCCTCTCTTTCTCTCTCTCTCTCTCTCTCCCCCCTTTCTCTCTTTCACACACTCTGCCATTTTTCCCCTCCATCTCGTAACTTATATTACACGACGATAACGCCGTATTAACGCCAGAGAATATCGGTGATAACCCGCGAGGCTTCTCCTGCACGCGATGGTGAATATATACCTAAGCCTGCGATATATATCATTTTTTTTGCCAACCCCTGACTGTCTTCGAAACTCTGTTAATTTTGACGCCCACCAGAGGGGTGACACTGACCGAAAGGATCGGATCGCAAAGTGTCCGATTCTTTTGACGCCAAATTTCGTCACTCGTGGCGCTAGTAGTCTTCTGCGAGACGTAACGCATATGGGGTGTTCCATGGATAGCGGGGCAGGTTTTGGCCGCAGGTCTCAAAATTTTTCGTACATCAATATATCGTCTTCTTATATCATATAAAAACATTTTCATGGAGTTATGGACAATTTAGTCTGGGTTTTTGTTGAATTCTAATCGAAAAATAAAAAAATAAAATATTTAACGTACCTTTAATTGTGTGTCTCTTGAGTGTCAGTACAGCAAAACTAAAATCTGACCAGTGCTTTTTTACTGGAAAAAAGCTCTCTTTTAAATAAGGCAAGTGGAATATTAATCCGACATGTGAAAAAAATGACAGCCAAAAAACTGAGAAAAAAACCTACTTTTTTTTTGGCCCTTAGGGTCTACTGAATTTTATCAAAATTTTGACTGAACATTGTTGAACATGGTAGAAACGTACATTAAATTTTTCAGCTTGCCTTTATTTTTTGTTCACTGGCAATAAAATTAATAAGTTTTGTCTTGAACGAGTTCCGATGGAAAGGGAGCGTCGACTATTTACGGAGTAACTACACATTTAATTGACAGTGAACAAAGAAAAAACACAAGCTGAATATTTTACCGAACGTTTCTCACGTGTTGAACTATGTTCAGTAAAATTTTTGATAAAATTCAGTAGACCCTAAGGTCGAAAAAAAATAAAAACGGGTTTTTTCTCCGTTTTTTTTGCTATCAATTTTTCTTTACAAATCGGATTAATATTCCATCAGGTTTATTGAAAAGAGCGCTTTTTCCGGTTAAAAAGCGCTGGTCAGATTTAATTTTTGCTGTATTGACACTTAAGAGACACACAATTCAAGGTATGTAAAATATTTTATTTTTTTATTTTTCGATTAGGACTTTAAAAAAACCAAGTCTTAATTGGGGTTCATAACTACACGGAAATGTTTTCAAATGATATAAGAAAACGATATATTAATGGACGAAAAATTTTGTGACACGCGGCAAAAACCTATCTCTCTACTCATGGAATGCCCTATATGTAAGAGAACAACTGGCACCACGTACAGAGTAAAAGAGGAACTAAAAATGCGGACAGAATGCGTGGCACTTTGAAGTACAGGGATAGATGGCGATGTCACAGCCCTGACGAAGCTTACCTAAGCTTACCGAAAAATGTCAAAACGTGCAAGTTAATTTCCAAATGTTTTTTATTTTATTTTTCGCATCTCACTTTTGTCCAGTCAACGAAGATGTGATAAAAATGTTGGGTTCATGAAGAATCCTTTTTGCGTTAAAACGACCTTTTTTCAGGCTGTATTTTCGAGGATACTTGAGAAGAAAATCGCTTGAGCGAATGAATTCCAAAATGTAAAATAATTTTCGGAAAAACCTTTCAAGTTGCACTTTCCATATGACAGTGAAGTACACTGAGAAAAAAATCTTTGAATCAACTAAATCTGTTATTCAATACGTCCAAACCAATATATAGTTGGTACAATTCAATATTATTCAGGCAAAAAAATATTGAATTGTACCAACTAAATATTCGTTTGGACGTATTGAATAACAGATTTAGTTGATTTAAACATTTCTTTTTCTCAGTGTATATTTACCATATAATCTGAATTATATACGAAATATCTAGCATTTGCAACAAAATCGATTTAATATATTCGAGATATATTTTCTGTTTACATCACCCATTTTTTATTTCCATGGGGGTTCCTAGTAAATATTTGAGAACTTTTTTTTCGGTATCGCCAAAACTTGTTGGCTCAACGGAGAATTCTTTATAGACGTAGATGCGTGTATGTTTTGTGGTGTGCAATTGAGCCGGAGTTCGTATGTACGAGTTTAATATACTGTATTAGAGTCGATGGGAAATCGAGGAGAAGGGTCCCGAAACTAATGCCAGAAGGGGATGGAAAAAGAAACCCTCCCCGTCAACAGTTACATTAAGACTATATACAGAAGAATCTCATTCTCCTGCAGTGAGTCGTTATTATCTTATATACTTTTCATCCATCGTTCGCTACGCCGAGAGGCTCAAGGACGAAATATTATATTCTCATTAGATCGAAATATATCGTGCGGAAACTCTGGCAAGGAAAAAAAGAAATGTTTTTTTCTCGTATATTATTTTACGATATAATGTATTAAATTCTTTTTAGCAGTAAATTAGTTCGCAGAAGACTGTGATGCGGTACATTCAAGTTGAAATCGGCACGTTATTATAACTAGCACCACTAATAATCTGAGTGCGATTTTGAGAATAACAAGCAGAATAACGTACTTGACACACTGGGGTCGTTTGTACCCCAGTGACAAAAATTCTTAAAAAAAATAGACCATTTAATATATTAACTTGAATTTTTTTTTTAAAACCTCTCAAGAGATTACTTCCTAAAGTTCTACAGAATTTGTAGTAAAATATCAAAGTTAAATATGATTAAAAAATTTAAATATCCAAAAAAATGACAACTTTTACGAAAAAAATTACAACTTTTTTATTTTTCGACAAAAGTGGCTAAAAATTTAACCAAGTTTGCTTAAGGGCTTACATACACTTGTAATTTTCAAAAAATCGTTTTTTTTTGTATTTTCTGAATATACATATATTGGAGCATACACACTCAAAATTTTATGTCAATCAGACGAATATTTTCGAAGTTATAGACACATTTATGAAGGCGCGTTAGGGAGGCGCGTCTCACAGTTTGAAACTTTAAACGCGTTTTTCTCAAAACTATGTTTTCAAAATCGGTGATCAAGATTTCTCGAAAACGGCTGAACCGATCAGTCTCAAATTTTAACACAACCTTTTTAACTAGATATTTTAGTAATTAATCGAAGATTTTTTTTCTCCGATAAATATTTTCCATTTTATAAACAATTTAAGGCTTAAATTTTCGTTCCAAATCGAGTCTTTTATTTTGAGAAGTCGCCATTTTGTCAAAAATTATTTTTTCACTAATTCCTTCGATTAAATACTAGATAATGTATTATATTAACGAAATTTATTTGGTTTTTTCATTTCAGATAATCCGGTCCAGAGATATCGTGATCACCGCAAAATTGGTTGTTTTTGCGGAGCTCTAGGAGATCGGCGATAGCAACATTCGCGATGATTATTTTTACAAATAAAAAATATGTTAATATATTATAAGGTTATTATAATATGTACACCAATTTTCAAATTAATAAATTGAATAGTCTGCGCGAAAAAAATTCTTGAAAATCCGTCTTTTTAAAGCCTTCTAACTGTATGTAACCCGTTAATATATAGCACTACAAGAAAAACTTTCAAAAAAAAAGTATTTATTCTGGAAAATTGATGGAGAAATTTGACGAAAAAAAAATGTTTTTTTGAAGTAAAGGTATGTTATAATACTTTTTATTTAAACCAAATAATCATAAGCTTTACATTACAAAAGAACTTAAAAATATTAATCAGTATAAAAGATCACATTGAGACTTTTCGTTTTCGTAGATTTTTTTTTAATCCTCCCTGTTTTTGTAATAATTTCTCTGCTCATAATAAGGCACAGTGAAAAATCACAAATCACAACGAATCTTGTCTCGCCGTACCAACGAGACCGGCTCGAAGTTTACTGCCTTTATACACGGTTTTCCTGTCTCCTCTTTTCACTGCGTATTCCGTTACGACCAAGTAAAGAACGTGAAAAGTAAAAAAAAAAAAGAGGAAAAACAAGAGGCAATACCGTGACGTAATCTCATTTCTGGGTCGAAAATTGTGAAAGATTTGTCACGAAATAGCGGGTGATAAAGCGCGCGAAGGGAAGAATATCTCTCGGTGAGCATTATTTATTTTTTCTCGTGTTTTATTTCGCGCAAACGCGTGGTGCGCGCTTTTACGAGACGGTATAGAACGGGGATAACCTCATCTTTGCGGGGACTTTATTATTTCACCCTTGCCTATTTCGCAAAGGGGTTGCCGCGCGGCCATTGCTACCAACACCTTCATCCCCTTTCTACTCAGTCGTTGCACTTTGCAGCATATAGTTAGTGTGGCGATGGGACATTCACTGGGTCTAGGACAGCGATATTGCAGAGAAATCCGGGGCACAATGGGACACTTTTTAAGTGAAAATTTGTTCGTGAACGAAAATTATCCCGTTCAAAAATCGAAAATGGGAAATTGTTCCTACCAATTCAGGCAAGACTGATCGATGAAGATGAAATGGAGTTAAGAAGCTACGATTTTGTGTTATCTTCATATTCGGACGACGTATCCTTCCAAACTGGCCCATCTTACCCCGGTATCCCATTCATACATACCCACGTGGGCTGTCCTACACCACCGCGTGGGAGGAGAGTCACGAGCCGCGAAACGAGATTTACCGTGGACGGTGCGCATCGTCGTGAAACGGCATTAGCGACACCACGTATATATGGGACACTCCTTGTCACTGAGCCAACGAATAACTCTCACCCTCTTCAATTCAGTTCATAATTTTTTCTACGATTCCACAGAGACTGATAATCACTCCTGATTAAAAAAAAAAAATCCATCAGGTTTTGATGAAACAAAAAATTTACAAGTAGAAAAACGACGAATTTTTTTAATTAAATGAATTCTCAAGAAATTAGAAATGTTCTATACAAATTCATAAACTATTAGCCACAGTTAGCAATGTTTGTATTAACTGTAAACTTTTTGATACGATCATGTCAAAAAAGTAGGGACCAGTCGGAAAATAATTTGAGCTGTTTCGGGCCACTGAAATATTCCTTTTTTTTAAGCTCGGTTATGAGACAAATCGATAATTTCAAAAACTTGTGATTAAATATTTTTTCATTGTCGAACAATTGTCGGAAACGCTTTACTCTGAGAAAAAAAAATGTTTGAATGAACAAAATCTGCAGTCAAATACTTTCAACTAGATATTTAGTTAGTACAATTCAACATTTTTTTGACTGAATAATATTTTAGTCAACCGAAGCGCAGAATAGTTCAAAAAACTAATTATTTAGTTACACCAAATAAATGTCTAGTTGAACGTATTTGACTGCAGATTTTGTTCATTCAAACATTCTTTTTTCTCAGTGTAATTAATTTCTATGCAGCTTTCTTACATTCTGCAACGAGTACTGAATCATTCTGCATATTGATTTTATAAAATATTAATTTTTAGTAGGTATTTAATAATTAATATTAATTTTTACATAAAACAGTGGTCTCAAAAATTTATTTTTACATTTGGAAATAAATTTTTTTTCAATCAGAGGACAGTTTAGAAATCTCAAAAAACGGTTCAAATAGGAAAGACTGAGGGTGAATTATTGATGGAATTGAGATGGGATACCTCGTATGCATAGCAATCTTTCACTCTTCCTCTTTCCTACTGCCACGATCACATACTATTACACGTACTGTACGACGATACGTAACACGGTTTACGGGAAACCCTCGAGTTTATGATTTTGCCAAGAGAAGGATCCTGCGAACAGTACAATATTACCGTTAATGGAGGACTGTATCGTCGACCAAAAGCCATTCTCGATAGAAATGAGGGTGAGTTTGTGTGTGTGTGAGTGTGTGTGTCTGTGTGTGTGTGTGTGTTCGCATGGATAACGCAAGATTCAAATAGCGGCATGTGATTTTTGGATTAAGGCTCGTTTTAGCACCTTATTAATATCGTCATTGTACAAGGTTGAAGCTATTGTTGAATTTACAACATGTTTATTGCTAAAAATAATATTACAAACTTATGATCCCGCGATGATTCTGGTGGTAGAATTCATTCACATATTGCATCAGATGTGAAATTTCTTGTTCTCATTCACTAATGGTTGAATATTTAGTAAAAAAATAGACAGTCAAAAAAATTATAACAGTAGGAACCATATTATATGGCGTAATTAGGTTGATAATCATGTTTTGCTTCTTGGTAATCATTTTTATAGCGACAGATTCCTTTTTTCATTAGGACAGCCATTTTTGCTGTGCAAATTACCAGATTATTATAGTAAAATAGGTTACATCCATCGTTTATATCTGAAACCTTACTCCATACTTTCTTGAAGGTATACATTATTTTTCTAGTGCTGCGATTGCCATTTTTCTGCATTTAAATAAATGTCATTTTGTTTACTGTGTTTAAATCAAGTCAAATGATTAAAATCATTAAAATTTCGTCTGCTTGACGTTGACAATTTATTTTTAACGGTTTGTAGACTTGCAAGGTAGCTTACAGGCACAGAAATTATGGATTATGGATTATAGTTGTCAAATATTGTGTTCAATAACCTCGAGAATATATTTTAGTTCACTTTTACCACGCTCACGATCCCCGTGATAATATTTGGTCAGACGGGAGTTTGCACTCGCAATTCATTCTACGATTCTCTCGGGACGACAAAGAGAGAACATACATATATATCATTTAGTGTGCGTGTGTGCATACATTTATGCGAAGAAATATATATATACGTAATAACAACTTCCCGAGGAACACGCGCTTCCCAGGACACCCTTCAAATGACTCGGGCTTAATGCATCTGTGAAACTCACATTCGCGAAACAGCGAGGTCCTATGTATTAAGCAATATTGCAAAAGTTCATAAAAAAGCTCATCCCACAAACCTCTAAACAAAACATTCAAAATTCCGGTGTGAAAATTGACATTTTCGCAAAAAATATATCGCGTCAATTAAAATAGAGTCTTGCTTCCAATAAAAACACCTAACTCTCGGTAAAAACTTAATTTTTCAATTTTTATCAATTTTGAAAAAGAAAATTTTCGAATATTCCATTCAGTTTTTTTACCAGTCTAATTATTTTTCTAACTGGCGATATTTTATGAGCCTATAGCGCACTCGATAGATTGGTCCGTGTACTCATCTCACGCTGCGCAATCTAACGTTAAATAACAATGCGAAAAGTAGCGAAAAGAGCCTCGAGGGACATTGACGGGGCGATCAATCAAAGGGAGGCTTGATAAAGCCCCGTTAGTTGTTGCCTCTAAATATATATAGTACTCGGCGTCGCATTAAGGGAGAAAAAAATCAACTTGAATCCTGAGAGAAATGGATAAAGGACATTCCCAAATGTCATCCAATCCCCTCTCGAGGACCCACATGAGCCGGAGAAAATTTCTTTACCGCACTATGTAGGTTCAGGGGTATATATGTATGGCAAACTTAGCGAAGGATACTTCTGTCTCACTCTGCTGCATGTGAAACGTGTTCAACGTTCGAGAATGGCACACTTACTTAATTGCAACGAGCACGCGTCCGGCCCCCCTCATTTTCCACCCCTCTTTATACTCCACGTGCTGTGTACGCTTCTCTTTCTTTCTCTCTCATCTCACTTCCCCCCTCTCTCTCTCTCTCTCTCTCTCTCCTAACGCGTTATGTTAATGAGAGGAGATTTATGGCCCGAGAAGTTTAAGAGTTTACCTCTATTAAGGCGAGAGGCAACGGGTCCTTGCCTCTCAGCACTGCCTCGCCGTTGGCAAGCTCCTGTAAACTCTTTCTCTCTCTCTCTCTCTCTCACACACACACACACACTTTTGAACCCTACCGTGGCCGGAAACATCCCCTTGTAAGCACTAAATTTGTGGTTTTCGGGCTCGTCTACCGTATACGTATATACTTTTTGGTCTTTTGCGCCGTTGACGACGTGACCTCTCTCGCCGAAACTCTTCGCCGAGTTTACTCCCTCGTTGTATTTTGCGAAAACTACGAAAGTTTAAGCTAGAAAAGCGTCCTCGTAATTACACAAAAATAAGAGCCTCGAGTTATATTTTCATTTGATGGTCTGTCGTTTCATTCTTCTTAACCCTGAAGTCGTTGAATTTGTGACATCGATAATAACATGTTTCGCCATTTTAAGACAGTAGAAAATATCCGAAGTTTCGTTTTCTTGAGATAAAATCACGGGAAGTAACTCAACCGACTCAACCGAGGGGTCAAGTTCATCCTTTGACTTTACAGATTTCAAAATCAACATACCGAAAACCATCGACTCACCAAAAATGTTGGATTGGGGATACATTTTTTCGAAATCGATTTTTTTACAACAATTATTATACTCCAAAGCAGTACGTAGGATTTTTTTATTATGTTGCATAGTTCCTTTTTTATAAACAAATTCCTGACGATTTTCTCATTGCATTTTATACTTTTTGAATTAGAAATCCGCCATTTTTACAAAAAAACAACATATCGAAAAGATCCTACGTATCCCTAAAGCTATTCTTATATATAATCGAAAAAACTTTGGTGTCTCATCGTGACACAAAAATTATAGGAACTGTTGATTCGGCCGTTGACCTTCCACAAATAAAGGCGTCATCGGAGAAACGCTGCACAGTCGCCATTTTGACATAGATTGCCATGAAAAAAAAAAATTAGGCTGAAAAAAAACCATAAAATATAATGCCCTTTTTTGTCCTGTGGAGCGGCCTCAGGCTTTAAAATAGAATTTCCCGTATTTCGCTGAATCGATAAACAACGCATCGATTCAATTCAATTCTGAAGATCGATTTGTGCAGCGAAAAATTCGATGATGACTGTAATAACCTCAATACTAATCGAATATTTGGCTCTTCAGTATCAAAGGTTTTGAAAATAATTGCTGCTATCATAAATGCTTCCTCATCATTTTCATTATGAACGCAATAAAAAATAGCGTAACACGGTGTTTACCGAAGCAATCATGGACATTGATTCTTGGGAAAAAATCGCCGAAATGAGTTGTGTTTTTTTTTCTACTTTAATCTCTCCGGATATGATGGTGGATTTTGCCTGGGATTTATACTCGTTCCTGTCGTTTCAACGTCACACATGTACATGTACAACCCTTCAATCCCTTTGTCGCCCTTCATCCGTCGACGAACGCTAATAAGCCGCGGATTCAATGCCCTCCACCATTTTCAGCATTAGCTTTTAAAACTTTGCTCTCCAATCTCTCTCGACCATTCCCTTCCCTCATCCCTCGCCCTTTTCTCACACACACTCGGTTTCTCTCTCGCTTTGTATTTTTTTTTTTTTTTTTATGATATGGTTCGTTGTATCGCCAACCACGGCTCGTCCGTGGCAAATCGGGGCACCCAAAAGGTTCTGTCTCGTTCGATGCCATATTCGACGAGTGGGTGGGAATATGAAAGGGAAAATGCATGGGAAAAAGCAACATTCGTTAAAAAAAGGTTTACAGAAAACTGTGGCGATGGGAGGGCGAATGAGAGAGAATATGCGAAACCTAGATGCAGACCAAAGGGAAAAACGTATTCAGATGAAGAGAGGAAAAAAAATTTGATCTCGTAATTTTGGAAAAAGCACTATCGTATGAGAGAACGAGTATTTTCCAGCGAAAACTCAAATCCAAACAAAAAGCGGAACTGAAAAAAATGTATACATATGAACTTTTTCACGTTTATTTTGAAATAATCGTCATAGTTGAATAACCCAGATAGAGCAGAGCTATCTTTCACACGTATATGCAGAATTCTGGACCTGCAGAATGAACTATTTTTCCATTCCCCGACACGTTGAAATTTCTTGTATTTCCGTACACGTTCGTTCGAACGAGGCTGTGATCAAAACACACACATGGCCGGCTAATGGTCATTGGTTTTTTATTCAAAAAGTAACATACGCGCATGTACAGTTATCGCTACGCTTGTACGTAGCCTCGAGTCCCTTTTCGTTCTATTTCAACGTTACGAAAATGATGCCAGAAAAGTTTCGAGAGTCATTTCCAAACGCTGACGCAAACTCCCCCGTGTCACGGTGATAACATTTTTCCAGAGTATTTTTTCCTTCTTTTTTTTCGTTTGTAACACTCATCGACGAAAGTTCGATGCACGGTTTCACGAGCTCTGTTAAACAAACACTTGAGACCACTCCTTGCTCACTTGTCGCCGAATGTAATCATACACATGCGTGTGCGTGTCACATAAAGAGCAATGTATTTTCAGGGAAACTCGACCTGATAGGGAAATCAATAATTTTGTGTACCATTTCTATTGCAAACAGTCACACAGATTTCTCCATTTTACAGCATTTTTGAAAATCAATGTCCCTTCATGAATTGGCATGAGTTGAATTGGGGTTTATTTTGAAAGGAATTAGACATCTTGCTTCGTGATTTTGAACTTTTAGCAGAAAACAACACCTTCGTAAAATGCAACGGAAGTCACGATCATTTTCTGAACGGTTGGCATACAAAACCAATGATTCTTCTTCGAAGAAAAAACATTTCATTAACATCCTTCGAATTTTGTAAAAAATGTAACAGCCTTTTTATAGAAGAAATCGAATGCTTTGAAAAAATCATAAGCATCGTAAATTGGGTGCGTCGCTATTAAAATACTTTTTTATTCAAAAAATTAGGTTTCTAATTTTTACCCAAGTTGTCGAGAATTATCTGTGCTTCTAATCTAATCATAGGAACTTACGGATAATATTTGTTTATTTTAAAATCGTCTTCGCCTGATTTTTGATTCACGATGCGGAAAATTGTGTTTTTTATTTTATGTCAGTTTTTTCTGGGCATAAGATGATTTTGACTGAATATTGAAAACATCACAATGAAACTTGAATCTTTCAAAAAAACTCACGAATTTCCTCAAATCATTCAGTCGGATGAAAGTTATTATTTTTAAATAAACCTTTGGCGATCTCTGACCTCGTGAACTGCAATGATTACAAAGAGAATGAGCGCGGTCCAGAGCCAAAATGTTGTGTATGCTTTAAAAAATTTGCAAAAATCGATGGTCGAACTTTAAAAATTAGCCAAAAATCGAAAAATCATCAGAATCGGATGAACAAAGCGGCGTTTTGAAGCTTCAACGATTACAAAGAGAATCACCGTAGTCTAGAGCAGAAATTTCGAGTAGAACAAAAATTACACCTATTTTAGTGGATAGATTCAATTTTGGCCATAATACAAAAAAAAAAAAATTTTTTTGTTCAAACCTCATATCGATGTATTTTGTCCCCCTGAACACGAATCTACCAATAGTTTTCTCAACAAATCAAAATTTCTATGAATTTTTATCAAAAACATTTTTGCTCAATTTTACCCCATTCACAGAAACCGCAAAATCGCGAAATTTCAACCGCTCATAACCTTCGAACGGTTTGACCGATTCGGAAATTTCTTATTCGAACGTAAACCTTGTCCCTTAACTTAGAGAATGCTGTTTGGTTTATTCTGATGTATAAATTTTTATAGAAATGACATCAGTTGGAAACTGGCCGAAAAAAAGGAAAAAGGGGTATGCCTTAAAAAACTTGCAGAAATCGATGGTCGAACTATAAAAATCTGCCAAAAATCGTCAAATCATCAGAATCGGATGAACCAAGCGGGGTTTTGAACCTTTAATGATTACGAAGGGAATGAGCATAGTCAAGAGCCAAGATTTTGAATAGAAAAAAAGTTACACTCATTTTAGTAGACAGATTTAATTTTTGCCAAAATGCAAATAATTTTTTTTTTTTCAAACCCTGTATCGATGTATTTTGTCTCACTAAATACGAATCTACCGATATAGTTTTCTCAAAAAATCAGAATTTTTATAAATTTTCATCAGAAACATTTTTGCCCAATTTTAGGCGAAGAAGACTATTTAGACGAAAAAGTAACTATTACGTCACTTTTTCTGTGAAAGATAAATCATTATTCCACTATTTGTAACCCTCTGAAACACTGGCAACCCTTGAGAGCTACAATTAAAAAGAATCTTACAAATTGAAACTTGCACATTGCTTTGCAAATGAGAATAATCGCGGATATAAATAACAGAAGAATCGTCCAATTTCGAGGGGACAAAGCGAAGAGTGTTGCCCATATGGGAATACGCGTTAAATCTAAATATTTATGTCAAGCGGAGACTCATCGTGAGATGTTTGTCATAAGCGTGGGCGTTGAGGGAGAATGAGGAGAGGGTGTAATGTCACAGAAAAATTTCTCACCCCTCGCAGCCCTTGATAAATCTATATACGGCGTGGGTGACGTGTACTGCAGTTGAGTGTTTGATGGGGACGACGAAACTTGTGTACACAAGCGACGCACACGATGTGATATGGGTGCTTTCGATGCGGGTGAATACGACTAAATTATCCGTATGAGAAATTTTGGGCACTCATGATGCTTCTTTACTCTGAATAAATTTGCGTTGAATTTTTTTCAAACTTCATACCGTAAAATCCAGAAAAAAGAAATCAGCTGGGAAATCATGATTCACTAAGAAGTTAAAGATAATTTGTCGTGCGAAAAATTAAATTTTGGCCTTAGATGTGGAGTATTGGAATTAAGAAAAAAAGGGCAACAGAAAGGGTAAGAAAAAAACTGTTGATGAGTTTAGCACAGAATGCCCCATATGCATGTTGGTGTTTGTATACAAGAGAGGATCGTACCTTTTCCCCGATACGAAAAACGTGGGCATTCGCTGGGAGATTTATATAAAGCCGAGAGAGGATTCCCTCTGTACACTTGTCTCGTTCACCTTTATTCTTCCCCTCACTCGCGTTTTTTCACGCCTCTATCGTGCTCCATCGTTCCCATTTCTCCCGCTGTGTGACGTTTCCATACCTCTCAAAGACCCGTCCGAGAAACGGCACATGCTCGTGCAACATCCTCGGGCCACGACAGTGTAATAAAATCGAACTCTGTTTGAGAGCATCCTGTCCGTCGCAGAGATACTTCCAGGTCGAAAATCTTCCTCCCTATCTTTCTCGCTCTCTCTTCCTTTCTCACGCACTAACTTGAACAGAGGTGCTTTGATTTCTAAAATACGATGGCAGTCTCTGTGCAAACCGATTTTTGCGATAAGCAGAGAGACGAAAAACTTTTCAATGCGACTAAAAAATCGGCAATGTATAGCATTCAGTGCTCCTATTTTCTTATTCTAGTTTATTCTTTCAGCGGACCAAATATTTTCATGCTAATAATCAAGCTGAAATTTGATAAAGGAAAGATTACACAGGCCCACAAAAAAAAAGTTGTGTGTGCTGGGGGTCGGACCATATTTTTCTTTTGTATTTTTTCCCGCTGAACATGAATCTGAAGTCAGAGTTAGGGGTTGATGAACAAATTCTCGAGAAAACCCATAAAAACTCATCAAAATTATGACCCAGTAATTTTTTCTGCTTGATGATAATATCCTTATAATTTTCGTCGTTTCTTGACCCTTTTGTCTTCAAATGGCCGGTGCACTGAATTTCTGCTGCGCTTTTTTCCTCCTTCTCGTGCTTCTCTTTGTAACATTCAACAGTAATCTGGAAACATATTTACTCCCCATTGTTCCTGAAATCGCCGTTCAAATTTCTTCAAATGTTAGTGAAATCTTTCTTCTTGCTCTTCACTAAAGTCTCCATTATTCGTCGGGAATTGATCAAGATGAGAATCAAGAAAGTGCATTTTCAAATTCATCAGACAACCTAAATTTTGAAAGTTTTTTTATCATATTGGCCACAATGTTTGTGTAATCAGCATATTTAATATTAGCCAAAAGTTTAGTGCACACATCTTTAAAACTTAACCATGATGCCTTCTCTTGGTCATTCATAGCTAAAATGAATTCTGCATCTTTGAATAACTTTCGAATTTCCGGTCCATCGAAGATGCCTTTTTTTAGTTTAGCATCGGATTTGTGCCACGAAATGTTGACTGAACGAATCACTCTACACATCCCGTTAAACGGCAGTTGCCGTCGCATTCCAAGCACTCCGTGGTAGCAAGTTTCTGCCGGTACTTGTACCAAGCTTGTCAAAAAACGAAAGATAAAAAATTTATTTCATCTTTCTGTGACCTAAATGAGACGATAGGATGTGAGTTAACATGTTTGCAAAGTACTGTTCCCTATTACAGAGAGAAACAAACAAAAACCGCATGATAATAATATATCATACAGAAAAGATTACCAGATCATGATTTTTATCAGTTTTAATGGATTTTTTTCGAGAATTTGCTCATCGACCCCTAATTCTGACATCAGATTCGTGTTCAGCGGAAAAAAATACGTAGGAAAAATATGGTGGGACACCCAGCACGCACAACTTTTTTTGTGTGGGCCTGTGTTATGACCAGGCATTTGCCAAATGGGTAAAAAAAATTGAATTCACTAGGGTTTCCATTTTTGCAGGCGATTCCTGAAATTATGTAAGTGTTAAAAACGTTTTTAATTCGAGAAACAAGCAATCACCGTCGATGGAAAGTCGAATGTTCCTTAATGTGAAAAAGTGTGAGAGGAAAATTCCACTCTATCGCTCGTTTGTTTCCAAAATATTTTAGGTTCATGTGGCATTTATCAACGAGCATCATCTTGAGACCCGACATCGTCCGAGCATGTAGAAACGCCGACAAGAGCGAAGGGTTGAATTCACTGGATATGGTCGAGCTGGCTACTTTGTTTGCTGCCTCTCGACCAACCTCCCTCTCTTTCTCTCCTTCTCTTTCTCTGTGCCCGACTAATTCGAAAATACATATTTAATCCTTGGCAAACGCGACATGGTTACCCTGGTAACTCGGGCATATGTACTACGAGGGAGAAAGAGGGAGGTAGCAGACCGTAGAAAGCACAAAGAGCCACCCCGTGAGGGACTCGAAACCTCATGGAACTCCCTCTCTCTCTCTCTCTCTCTCTCTCTCTCTCTCTCTCTCTCTCTCTCGCTCCTTCTTGGTCGGACCATCAGCTTGCAATGTGCCGAGGAATTGCGAAGGGGTCGTTCGCCCAAAAAAAGAAAAAAAGAAGAGAGAGAGAAAGAGAAAAGCGAGACGGTGTGTACAGGTAACGATGAAAAAGCCACAACGAAGAAGGGAAGATGTAAAAAAGAAGCAAAGAAGAGAAAAAGAGGCATAAAGAACGTCGTACGAGAGAAGGGGGTACGTGAGATGCACGAAGAGGGGGTGGGAAAGGGGAAGAACGAATGAGAAAGAATGTTGAGAAGAAAGAGGAGAAGGAAAGAGTGCACGAGGGTGGATGAAAGAGAGTAAACGAGAGGGAAAGAGTGCATGAGAATGAGGGAATAAACGAGTGGCCGAAGTGACGGTGGCTGATGGTGTGTTGCATGCAGAAAAGCTGTATGCAGAAATTGCAGCATGACGAGAGAAAGAGTGAACGAGCGAGAGTGGGAGATTGAGCTGTGTATGACGATGGAGGCCTCAGTGCGCGCCCTCTCTCCGAACTCTTCTGTACCTCGGCGAGTGGAGAACGCCAAACGCGCTGAGTGCATACGGCAAGGGAAACCGCTCGGTAGACTACCGAGGGAAAAGAGAGAAAGTGCTTTCCACTGTGGCTTGCAATTCTCTCCGCTGAACGAATTTTTTGTTCTCTGCGGTGGACGTTTGTGTGCTCCGACGAGATTCGACCCTCTGATGTCTCGACTATACACAGGTCTAATGGGCGAGAGGGAGGTTTTAGTCCACATTGTGGACACTTGTGCGGGATATATCTGGTTCGACGTGTAGGGAAACGTGGGGCTTGTTGTAACAGTTTTTGGAAAAAGGCCGGTATTGCCTAAAATATCTATAAGGTAAACGGCCCAGTTAGTGACACTTTTAGAGCCGTGGTGTCGAATTTCTGCTATTCATTTATGCGTGATATAGCTAAACCGAAAACTAAAGGTTTCCACATGTGCATTAAAGCTCTCCGAATGAGATTCACTTATTGCAAAAGTGAAAAAATCAAATTTTATTGATAAAATCATTGTTTTAATTGCGTTTCTCTTCTGCCGGGGTTCCTGACACTGAAGACACGCCCATGTCCTAGTTTGTGACCCCTGCGTTGTACCGATTTATGACACTCGTGGCGCAGTTTATGACGCCTGCGCATCACCAGTTACTGATAATAACCTTCAAAAAAATTCACAAATGATAATAGTTTCATTATTGTCTATTTTTTCCGTTTTTTCCGTTCATAAAAACTAATATTCTTTTCTTTAAATTGTTTTTTCACAGCAAATTAGAATAAATAAGCCAAGAAAATTGTTCGATGCCACAGCTGACAAATCAAGGTTTAACAAACAGGGACACAAGCTCAATTATATGACCCAGTTATTGACACCACGAAATTAAATAAAACCCTCACCAAAAGTTGAATTTTTTCTTATCTAGTCGATAGTTTCGTTCCTGCTAAAGATGTTGATACCATTTTTATATCGTTTTATCCTAACATGACATGACGAACAAAATTTCGTCTAGCACTACCGCTGTAGAGCCACTGAGACGCATGGCGTACTATTCACTGGACCATTTCTATTGTAAATATTTAATTCTAAAAGGTTTATCTCTCCAATCATTGAAAGTGAAAAATTCTTTTTAATTAGCCGGTAATCGGATTATTATTCGACAAAAATTGTATTTATGGCAAACGAAATTGAGCCGTCGGTGTCACAATCTGGAACAGTGTCACTAACTGGGCCGTTTACCTTACTTTCATGATTGTGAGTAAGAGGATTTGTAAACTATATATCTGAACACTAATTTCAATTACAAAATAATTAAAAATCTTTACCCATCTTTTACACCAGACACTTTTTGAAAAAATAGGAGTTGTTACAACTTACCCATGTTTTGGGCTAGTTGTAACATGCTCGGGGCAAGTAGTAACAATGAAAAGTCGCAATATTTATAAGAAAGAATACGTTTTTATTGGTTATCAGTCTTGAATTATCCATGAAACATCCGCACCCTGGTTCATTTTTATGATGATCATAATCTTGGACTATAAATAATCAACATGGCACTTATTATAAATAATGAAATAATAAAAAAAAATGAACATGGCTCTTTTGACTTATCTCTTAGCTTAATCAGTCTTCATCTGAGTTGCAGTTTGGGCAACTCGGATGAAGGTAATTGCATTTTTCTTTTTTTTTTATATGTATCTAGAAAGTGAGACATGGCACAAGTCGAAATTTTTTGCTGCTTTTCCTATGCTGACCCTTTTTTCCAAAACTTTGGTTGCTGCCGACTCATATCCATCCAGAGTTTTCAATCTTCTCTCCGATTTTCTCTTGTAGTTTCTCATTCTAAAAAAAAATACAATACAATAACTTAGTATATTTTTCTGGGCAATATTAGGGTAAAGAAGAATAAGAGAATGCACAAAAAGCCGCACATAATTTGTAATACTATGTAATCACTGTACTACGAGTTGTAATAATATTATATATACAAATACACGCACACTTATTAGAGAGCAAAAAACAATACATGCACACGGGGCAAGTTGTAATACGTTACAACATGCCCCTCCTTTGTGTTACAACCTGCACCATGGGCTCATTATGTCTCCTCAATGAAATATCTCAAAAACTACAAACTTCAGAAGAATTTTAAACAAAAGCAAATAAAAGGCAGTTAAATTTCAAAATCAAAATTTTCGTAAGTATTTTTTTACCTGGCTAAAACAGAGCTCGTGTGCACGCTCCTCTCGTTTCGATGTCTGGCGGGGTATTGGCGGTATTTACGTTATGCCTCGAGTTATATGAAGGACATTCAGCAAAAAATTTAAATCAAAATGTTTCAAACTCCCGGTCAAAATTGCGTATTACTACTCACCCCTGTTTATACAACAAGCCGGACGCTCCCGTACTTTGGTATTTGTCTTTTTCAATGGTATATTCGAGATCAGCAAGAAATTTTCCATCAAGGTAGCGCCTTTTTTGTTCAATTTTTGGTACAAAGTGAAAAAAGACCCCCACCAATATCTTTCTATTAATAAAAAATGGAGTCTGGCAGAGATGGGAAGAGAAGGATGAAAGGGAGGAAGATCTGATTACGATCTGTTTGCGTATGTCATGTTGTTAATTAAAGGCTCAAAGATGAAAGCGTGGTAAATACTCTTCAATAGTACCATGTATCATGTAAAGGGCAATTAACTTTTCGTGAATCGAGAAGCGTGATTGAGGCAAAAGGGCGGGATTAACCTCGCGTATTTTCGGATACCTGCACAGCTTCCGCCTAATCCGGAGAGAGTAAAGCACGGAGGGTGAGAGAAAGCTGGAGATCGATCCACGGGACTACGTAAAATGGGTGCAAGAATACGCGATTGACGGAAACTTGAAGCGCTCAAGGGCATCAAAATGGTTAAAGTTTAAAAAAATATATTTTTTTGGGGTTCAAAACTAAAGAACCTTTGAAAATTCATTTCGATATTTTTATTTTATTTTTTCATGAAACTACAACTCAAGACGAAAAAAAATGACCTGCTATCTTATTTTGATATCTCTGTATTTTAAAAAGTTTGCGAGTATTTAAAAAAAAATGGTGTAAAATTTTGGAATATTTATTGTGGTAACAAGAGTTGAGATAAAAATCTTTAAAAAAAATCTAAAAGACTGTTTTCTGTACGTACAAGGAAATAGAAAATTTTCAACAAAATTAACAATGGTCGAGGTCACGGATTAGTCGGTTTGATATGGAATGCCCTATGTATATTTTCCTTACTGGCTTTCTAAGGGGAAGCAGAACTACCCCTTTTAACCTTGTAGTCCTAAGATTAGTCTCTCATTGTATAAAATTTCGTACCCCCTTATTGCGTTTTGATCGAATCGTGAAATAGTTTTTTTTTTTAAATAAAATATGCGTTTATTTTAATGCCCTTTTGCATCGCATGCAAATTATTTTACTCATTGAATTCTTGACGTGTCGATCGTGTTCACAAAATTTGTGATGTGATAAAAAAAACTTGCACTCCATGAACAATAAAGGTACATGGTCATATCTTAGGCCCGAATTTTAAAATCTTAAGATCAAACTTAAGATAAAACTTTCCATTGAACTCAAGTTGCAACTTGAGATCGGATTTAAGTTCCAATTTAAGATGAATCTTAAATTTGAACTTGAGTGTCATGATAAGTTCGTACATAAGTTCAAACTTTAGTACGAATTTGGTTTAAAGCTTAAACTTAAGATCCATCTTGAGCTTGAACTTAAGTTCGATCGGACTTAATTATTTTGATAACTAATGTCAAAAAACACGGTCGAGGGAGGCGATGGAAGAAGTTTGATCGATTTTAAATTCAAGCTTAAGATGGATCTTAAGATCAAACTTTAAAACAAATTTAAGTTTGAACTTAAGTACGAACTTATAATGATACTTAAAACTTACGAGTCATCTTGAATTAGAACTTAAGTTCGATCTTAAGTTCCAAATTGAGTTCAAAGGAAATTTTGATCTTGAATTTGATCTTAAGATAGATCTTAAGAACTTACAAAACGGGCCTTAGCGTTGAGATTTTCTAACACACCTTTTTTCCCTCCAAGGGCTTATACGGCGAACTTTTTATCTTTGTTGCTGAAAAACATCGATACAAAGCACCTTCGACGTCGTGTCAAGAAGATCCGATGAGGAATCGGAGGATAGAGAGCGCAAGTTGGTAACAAAAAATAGACAGAAAAAACGGTAGAATGAAAAGTGTGAGGAAAAGCGCGAAAATGTTTACACGCCGCAGAGGCACCATCGGGATTTACGGTTCGTCGCAAGTCAAAGAGATTCACCGTGTTACACACGCACACATCCATGAAATTACATACCGAAAATTCCATGTTGATATCACATTTTTACTTCAAAGTGTTTTCAACGCATCCGAGAAACTGATGAAAATAGTTCTCATCCTATTTTCAATTTTTTCCACAATCATTTAAATCTTTACTGAAATTACCAACGATATGAAAATGTATTTTGTTATTAGTTAGTTTCAAAACAAAACAATCGTGTTTTTTCACGCTTACAGTTTTTTAAAACCAATCAAGGTAATGATTGCATAATGTTTTAATTAGTGCATTAATTTTTATTTCTTATTTTTTTACGCTTCTTCATCGCAGTTATTATTGACTCATTCTTGAATAATTTATTTCCGGAAGTGTCTTGTTAGACATAGAAAAGTCCATAAAAATGACCTTAAATTCCCGAAATTTGAGAGATATTAACAACTTAATCATCAGAGACTCAAAAAATGGGTCTTTAAGGGTCACTAAAATTACTCTGGCATGGAAATAAATATTTATTCCAAAAATATAGCTCTTTTCTTATGGTCAATCATCTTTTTATTTATATCTTTCTCAAGACTTCTAAAGATTTGAACAATATCATAGTGAAAATACAATCCTTTCAATTCTAAAAACATGTTCAACATTTCTCTTCAAAGCGTCCTCATTTTTGGGCTGTAATTGTCTATTTCACTTATGCATATTTTATATAGATTGTAATCTGAGAATTAGAGAAATTGAAATTTTATTCTTCAATTGTCAGAGTCGGAAAATGACGAAGCTACTCATATACATTTTTATTTGTATGTCCATTGAAATACACAGAGTAGAAATGTTCAGTGATGCGCGAATCCATCCTCTTTTTAATAGCACGCAGAAAAAAAACGTATTTTGTACCAGCTTCGCCGTACCCTTTCAGTATAACGCGCGAACTTTGATTTTTCCATGATTCTCCAATTCTTCTCTTTTTCTCGTTTGTCGTTCTTTCTCACCCGCAACATTCTCTGTTTCATATGTTGGATGAGAGAGAAAGAGGAAAGAAATCTCTGGCGCTGGAAAATCGCGATGAAAAGCTCCGAGTAACTGGAAAAGCTTGTGCTCGCGCGACGTTCACATACCGCGCTTTGGCTCAGGTCTCACACTGAACCTGGGAACACAAGAGTGAAAAAACAGTGTGATGTGAAAGAAAGAGAGGAGAGGAGAAGAGAGGCAAAGAGCGATGAAACACGGGAGAATGAGTTCAAAAAATAAAATAAAAAAATAGCTTCACCCTGGAGGTAAAACTATAGTAACGCAAATGTCAATGAAGCGACACGGATGAGGAAGAGGATGTGAGACAAGGGACAAAGTGAACGAGAAACTATACATGCAAATACGTTGCACTCGCTGCCCATTTCTCTCTTTCACTCTCTCTCTCTCTCTCTCTCTCTCTCTCTCTCTCTCTCTCTCTCTCTCTCTCTCTCTCTCTCTCTCTCTCTCTCTCTCTCTCTCTCTCTCTGTCTCTCTTCCTCTTGCTCTGACGGCTGCACAGCAAAGTTTTCGCAGTGTCTAGTCGAATGGTGACATGAGAGCTAGTGAAAATAAATATGAAAATCCCCGGATTGAACCATCACCGATAGTGCAGAGACCGAAGATATGTATTCGCTGATGTGTAGGTAAATCCGGTCTCGTAAAGGAACAACGATACGAATGAATAACCCGGTGACCGACGATATCAGTATTCACATCAGAGTGTCCCTATTTCGACAATAATTTTTTGTTATGGCAAGCCTCATACCCAAAATCTAATTTTTTGTTGAGGATAAAAATGTCTGCAAAAGATACAGTAGGAAAAACAATTTTTAAATTTCACTTACAAGTGTTCAAGCATCGAAGGGTTTGCTTTATCGATCATTGGTCAATTTTGAAAAAAAATTGGTCTTGTATACTATCCTCCGAGGTGAATGATTCCATCACTATATCGCCTTGACTGAATAAGTACTTTTTCAAAGGAACGATGATTTAACCTATACATATATTCATAAACGTTATTGCTTATAACAAAGGTTAGAACAAAGTGAACAGAGCGAAAAAATGATGAACAACTCGATTTTCCGTAAAAGTGGTAATTTCCGATTTCTTTCTTTCAAATATCTATACTTTCGAAAAATGGAATTAAAAAAAATCGATTTTTTGAAAATTGCAATTAGGGTAGACCCCTTAAAGACGCTCATAAATTCTTTGTTTGTTTCGCTGGATGCATTACGTTGATTTTTCATTTGTCAAAAGTAATATATTTCGTGCGCGCAACTGAAAAGAAATAAAATAAACGTTAATACTGCCACCCTAATATATAGATGAAAATGTATAAAAGTTTGAGTACCTCTTTACCGTTTTTTTAGTATATTTAGCGAAAAAGCACGAAGCATTTTGCCAAAAAGCTTTTACTTTCCTAAAAGAAGCTACTTTTACGATCCCATTAAAGTGCTGATTCAGACTTGTACTAATGCCTCCTAAAGTATCGTCGTTTGGATTAAGGAAAACAGGTCTTAATCAGGGTAAGCGATTGAACGAGAGACGAAGATTCGAAGGGGTTGAGAATCAGGATGTATAACGACTGGTCAAATTGTACCTAAAATTGTACCAGAAATGAGAAAATTGTTGATATGTAAATTACAAGATGACGAACGAGAAGTCGAAGTATGCAATCCCCAATGTTTAACTGAGGGGAAAGTACACGGTCAAACGCCAGAGATGAGATAATTAGAGGGAATCGGAATAGAAAGACGAGCATTGGAAATAGATGACCATGGGTCAACGTGGAATCTCCCTCTCTCGAACAATGAGACACGATCAAGAGGGAAACTGGACTGTAGCAGGCGGTTAGGTAGGACGGGACGAATCAGGGTAGGGGATCTTCCATTGGGGATTAGAAAGGATTACGATACCGGATCAGGAGCCCTCGATCCGCGGCGCGATTCGATGTTACCGATCAAGATTTAACGGATGTCCGTAGCTTCCCGTTGGAGAATACCTATATACCGCCATTGGCGATCTGACGGTTACCTTGCCCCACGTGTTCACCAGCTGGACAATGGGAAACGACCAGCCTTCATTCAATCCCTGAGGAATCGCCCTCGAAGCTCGCCCTCTCTCTGCTGGTACTGCACATATATAGTCTTAACTCCATCTCGAAACTCAGCGACTTTCATTTGTTTGGCTTTTCCTACCTGACCGCAATCGTCAATCCTCCTTTCTGTTTCTGTTGATAGCGATTTACGATAAGCGATCACTGTCAATTGAAAGCTGCATTCGAAATTAGGACATCCGCCTGATCGACTGTTATTGCGCCATTGACGTTTCAAAATCATAACTATAAGTCTGAGCGCATTTACAGCTCAGCCTCTAGTCTACTAGAAATACATCTTTACCACAATAAAATCTCCCCACTACTTGACAGCTTTCGCATCTGACAAGCTTACCAGATTTCAAGTCTTCGGCTTGTCAATTCGGCCGGATACTTATCGACGTTGGAGTCCGCCCCATTTAAAAAAACAGTCGCCCCGCGGTCGGTAAGTAAGGTATCGCAGGATTAAAGACCTGGAGATTTGTAATCTGGTAGACTTGTAAAATAGGGAAGCTGACAAGTAATAATTGTTGACAAAAAGCTTCGATATTTGTTTCTTATGATCATCAAACTTTTTAATATTCATTCCTCATTGAAACTAAACGAAAATACACGATTGACACTACAAGGATTATACGATGTCATAACCTTAATGAGATCTCTCTTTCCCTCCCTTATTCTCACCCTCGAAGATGTTAAAGATTCTGTCCTCGCCAGAAACTTTTTGTTTCCAAACGAAGGCATCAGAAACATGGCAGTCGTTGTTTTGTTATCACGAAATCGTCTTCATCGCCGTCGTTGTCAGATCTGATAATCGCTATGGCAAACAAACGTGACGATTTCCCTCCACCCTAAAGGTCCTTTCGTCCTGAAAGAATGTATGTACTGATCGAGGGAGTCAGTATATACAAGGATCACCGGAAAGACATCGAGGGTGGGTATTTATTTTCGAGAGCAAAGTCTCTGTTTTTCTCCTGTATTTGTGCCTTCCCCCTCCGCCACTCGCAGATAGGGGTAATCATCGGTCGTGCGAGAAACGGAGGGTGCGAGAAAGCTCGTCGTTCTTTCGCGCGCTTCCCCCTTAAACGAAAGCTCATTCCCAACTATACAAACCAGACACGCTGGGAGTGTGCGCAATGCATCCACTGGATCCTTCTAATCCGAAACCCACATATGTAGGCTGCTTACATAAGCCTAGATAAAACTTGGACGCTCTCGTGCTTCTCCTACGGGATGTCCCCCGTATGTATGAGGGATGGAAAAGGGGATTTCGAAAGTTAGTGGCATTCGATATCTCTGTGCCAGTTAATCTTCTTTGTATGTGCACGTGCGTTAATGGCACGTAACGTGATGCTTCTCTATACGTTCACCATAATGTAATGCCTCATATTGCTCAGGATTATCTTCATTACTCCTATTAACGAAGCTCGGTACAGTCGACCGAGATATTATCGATGAAGTTCGATGATATCTCGATCGCATTTGTGTCGATAGAACCTCAATTCTCATGATTAGTTTAGTATCGTCAGAAGACTTTTTTTTCGAAATGAGAGCATTTGTTGAAAAAAAGGGATGCGATGGCTCTAATTTCAATTTCTTTGCGACAGCGATTTAAGCAAATTCATCCAGATCAGTTCGAGGTTACAGTTATTAGTATTGAAATCCGCGAAAATCGGTCAAGACATTTCTATTTTGATACTCTTTTTTACTTTATAGATTGTTTTTCAAAATGCTACTTTTTATACTATTCAGAAAATTTTGTACACGCTCAGAAAAAAATTCCTGAACGTATGTGGGATTGTGTATGGAGGTGGAATTTTGAATGATTTGTGAATATAAAACTTGACAAAATAGTAAGAGATTTTGTACATCCAAGTGGAGTCCTCGAAAAAAAGGTCACTTGTTTCAAGGGAGCACACAGCCTTCCGTAGTCATGTAAAATTAAAAAACCAAAGAGATTATTGTTTTGTAGGCTTAATTCTAAGTCTATAACCTATAATATGCATATTTTGAGAAAAAAAACGAAATGGCGGACTTGTGAACAAAAATGTCTTCGAAATCGAATTATTTTCTTTAGAAATTCTTGAAAAAAAATGCATTTATTATTTAAAAAACTGAATATTTCATATGTCAGGTATTTAGCTATGTGTGTCTAAAGTAACGGGTAAAATTTTTAGCCAAATCGGTTGAATAGTTTTTGGTCAGTGCTTCCCCGAAATTTCGAAAACGTACTTTCGAGAAAAACTAAGTCATTTTTAACAATAACTTATCAGTTAATTGCTCTCTCATTTTTGCTATAATTTTAAAAATATTTTAAATTTTTGTCTGAAAATTTCAGAGTATATGTTTAAAATGTTTATTTTGCGAAAAATGTAAAAAGAATCGATTTTTTAAACCCGTTACAGTTGGCTACTACGTTAAGTTCTAACTTATACTTAAGGGACCATAACAGTGTGACCCGCCGAAAAACAATCAATTTTCGCGATTTTTTTTTGGATGGATAGGATGAGGGGACCGGGATGATTTTTTTTACGAATAAGACCACTAATGAACAATACGAAAATATTTTTGTTTAATACATTATCATTGATTTTGTCTCGTTGTTATTATTTATTGAAAAAACGTGTGTTAAAAAAATGGGGGCCATTGGTGTCCACAATTGCGGCCGCAGTTTGCATCTAAAAAAAAAATTAAATTGATTATTAATCTGTGGGGAAGGTGCTATGTCCCTATAGAGGTTTTTTTTTTTAATTTGAAAAATGGCGGTGGTTTGAATAAGGGTACAAAATTTAGCCTCTTTTTTCAACAGTTTTTCGTATGAAAAAATAGGTAGATTAAAAAAAAAGCTCCCATAAGAACGTAAAAAATGAAATAAAGAATATTCAGTAAAAATTTCAAGCTGATAAGCTTTAAAACTCTCCGTCTGAGAGTGGGCACCGTTTTTAAAAGGGCGAATTACGAAAAAAAACGCGTTTAAAGTTTGGAGGAGTTTATTTATATAAATTGTCTACTTACCATCAATCGGCAATCCCGAGTCCATACAAAATCCCCTCTGCTATTTCAAATTGGTCGTTGTTGGTAGAAATTTGTTGATAGAAAAAAAATTGATTTTTACAAAATTTAACACTGTGATGATCCCTTAAATTGTGCAATATTGCAATGATGATAAGGAAACGATGGAGACATTTTCTATTTTTGCTATTTTCGCTGACGCTTGTATATTTTTTAATGATAACAATGAGTTTCATATTCGATGGGAAATTAATTTGACACGATATTCGAAACTTAAATTACCGCGACACGATCAAGTTGTAAATCGACTCAACGAAAATTCCACGTACGATCATATTTTTGAGTTATTAGTAACCTGACGTGTGAGTTTATCGTGTCGTATTGCAGATGCTTATTTCCCCGAGATATATAACGCGTGGGATTCTCGTGTCTGTGCATTCTGTGACCCGAAGCTGCAAGTGCGGCATCATGAACTCCGGCGTGAGACTAACGAAGCAAAAGGGTCTCGCACGGATTACACTCTCCTGCTCTCGTTTTCTCATTTCCTACAACCCCTTGTAGTACTTCCCATCCATACATCGTGACGACGTATTTTTCAACACGGCTCCCCAAACCTCAGGATAATGATGCATGTACATCGATGAGACGTATACTATTCCTAGGGGTGTGTCGAGGGGTTCCCAAAGTCCTTCTCTTCTCGTGACGCACACACGCGCGTCAAAACTTCATGAGAGACTCGTGGTTTATGGATTGCATTTTTTCACCCTCCTTCACGACGAATTATTCACGACATGTGACCTCGAGACGTCAAAGTTCTCGATGAAGAAAACTGCGACAGAAAATAGCGATCAAATGACTGGATAACCATAAGATAGTCGATATAGGGGAGGGTGGGTCACGACGGCCCCCCTAAAAAATTTGGTCAAAAAAAAAGTTTTCGGTTTCTTATCAAATGATCATAAATCTGATTTTTATCATAAATTAGCTTTTTATCACAATAAATTACGGTGAATTCGTGCAAGATAGAACAAAAGTAAACTGATTTGATGGTTGAAAGTCACAAAAAGTATTAACCGGCGTAGGAGAGCCGTCGTGCCCCACCCTCTCCTAATATCGATGTTAATATCAGTTTGCGGAAATGCAGCCATGACACTTGTGACAATTGGAAGGAATCACACTCGGTAGTGCATAAATACAATATCGATATTTGGTTTGCCGAAAATCTTTCTTCCATTTTCACCATTCGTATCTTTGCTTACCCGCAAAACGTCTTATTGCCTTTTGACTTTCCTCCTTTTCAATGGATTCGTATAATATGAGGTATTCCAACCCAAGTGTGTAAACCCGTGAACCTGAACCTCTCGGATTTATTTGATTTTTTTTTTCATATGATCGCATTGAGTCTAAAATACACCCCCATAATTTTTTTAGATTTTTCCAAACATCTCTTATTTAAAAAAAAAATTGTTTGAAAAAAACGCCTTTTTTTATATAAAAAAAATTCTGAAAAAACCGTGATAATATATAAAATTTTTTAAGCTATCACCCCTAGTGGGCAGATTTTTTTTCTGTGTTTTACAAGCTATATTAACGTTCTCAAAATTCCAAAAAATTCTCAAATAACTCACCTTGAGCGGATAATGATTTATTTTGGTACTCAAATTAATTTTGTTGGTGATTTTCGAATAATGCAATACGAATTATAAACCTTAAAATGAAAACAATGCCTTCTCATATTATTCTTATTTTAAGGTTTATAATTCATATTGCATTATTCGAAAATCATCAACGAAATTAATTTGAGTACCAAAATAATTCAGTATCTGCTCAAGGTGAGCTATTTAAGAATTTTTTCTAACTTTGAGAACATTAATAGCTTGTAAAATACAGAAAAAAATCTGCCTACTACGAGTGATAGCTTGAAAATTTTTATATATTATCACGGTTTTTTTCAGAATTTTTTTAGATTTTTCAAAAGTGGCGTTTTTATTTTCAAATTTTTTTTTTTTAATAAGGTAGATTTGGAAAAATCTAAAAAAATTATGAGGGTGTATTTTAGACTCCATGCGATCATATGAAAAAAAAAATCAAATAAATCCGAGAGGGTCAGGGTCACGGTTTTACACACTTGGGCTGGAATACCTCATATATGCTTAGATCCCCCAGGGTTTTACTCGATATATTTATATTTTAACGTCCTTATTTATTTATATATGCGTAATACGGTTTGTCACACCGCGGATATCTTTGGCTATCGTATAAAATCACGGGTATAATAACGAGGATTCATAACCAAAAGGTACGCACTAACTGTGCTTGAACGTTGTTGATACGCCTCTGTGAAATGCAACCTTCGACATGAATTTTCCTTCCTTATCCTTTGGATTACGACTAAACGATAAAAAACTACCCGAAGTGGCCATGAATAATATCGCGCCAGAATAAAGACCATTCGAATACTATCGTAAAATATTTTGAGCTATTCAGGAGTATTCCTGTCTGCTAGAAAATTGTTCATGTTATTTTTGCGAATCGATAAAAAAGTGCTCAATACATCGTTTGGGAGGATTTTTTCCCTACATCTTCGCACTTGAAAAATATGTTTAGACATTTTTTTATCAAACAATTAACTAGCGATAATAGCTCGTGCAAAAAAAAAAGTTGCAGCTTCATAAACAAAATGCATTATGAATAAAGTATTTTTCTAGTCAACGAATAATCCTCGAAGGAAAAATTGACACTCTGACAAAAATCGATATCTTCGAATTGAAATTTCCACCTTGGTTCGCAATTTCGCGATCTGTATTGAGTCTTCACTTGTGTAGATAGTCTTTCCGCTCTTTTTTTTCATTCAATGAAGTGAAAAAAAGGGACGAGAAACAATAGCGTGTTGGTGCTGGAGGAACAAGATGATTCCAAGGGCCTTTCGTGTGATACATGTGTTGATCAGATGTCCGAGTCGGGTCCGTCAGAACGAGAAGGAACCTCGTGTACCCGAGAATACGTACAAGCTTACACGATGGATAAAGAGAGGATAGAGAAAGGGAAAAAAAGAGGGAAAATAGAAAGATCGTACACGCTGCACGTACATTTCGCGTCGACGAAGTCAAGTTCCTCTTGCTCGAGCGCGAAAATCGACGCCTGCTTCCGCTCGTTAACCCGACCTCCAACACCGCAGCTTCACCCTTTGCTCTTCGGTACTACTTTAGCCTTCTATATACATACACATCTACGGTATAGTATAAAGAAGGAACGTCGTTTCTCTACGTCGACGAATTTACGAGTCTTTTACGAGCCCCGGGACATGTACCGTAACTTCTGGAGAACGGGAAGAGTAACGTGTGTTTTCATACAAGGTCCCGCAAAGAAATGTACCAAAAGATAGAGAGATAGGGATAGAGAGAGAGACAGAGAGAGAGAGAGAGAGGGAGAGAGAGAGAGAGAGAGAGAGAGAGAGAGAGAGAGAGAGAGAGAGAGAGAAGAGAGAGAGAGAGAGAGAGAGAGAGAGAGAGAGAGAGAGAGAGAGAGAGAGGTAGAGAATGGATAGAGACAAAAAAGAGATAGCGATAAATTCGATAGATTCGTGTTTATCTACCTAAAAGCTTGTATAAAAATGCAAAAATAATCAATCCTGCCGTAGGTACGATTCATACGGGCACTTCCTACGTCATGCATATTCCATGTTATGTGCACAGATCGAGGTATTAATATTGAGAAGGGCGTTTTTCGTGGCATATACAGTGAAAAGAGAGAGACTGAATACGTCTTTTTGCCTCTGAGCCAAACGAAATAGATTTTCGATGCGCATATGACAGTGGCCATATCAAAATTGAATTGATGTTTGAGAGCTGGAATAATCGAGGCAGTCATATTGCATAGCTACTGTATACGATCAATTCACCCCACGGTCAAATAACGAATATTTTTTACTTTTATATTTTTCCCTTTGTATCCAATTAACTGTCGATCGATTTCACGCATATATCCTTTTTCTGGTCGTACGAATTGTTTATCCGCGCTTCGTGAAACTGATTGATGAATTTGTGTTAGCCCGTGTATTGGCGAACCATTGACGACCAAATTGTGATCATTTTTTTTCGATCGTTCCCTTTGGGACATATTTCTAAAAAAAACCCTTGATTTTCCGGTGAACATTCGTGGTGGGATGGTAATTTTGGTTCCAGATCACTGTCCAAAAAAAATGGTTATTGTGGAGGATATGATATTTTTTTTTCCTCTTGTTGATTCACGAAATTTTGATAATTGTTGCTGTGCCGAAATCCATTATCAATAATAAAAGATTCCCAGTGGACACGGTAATGTTACAGCAATGCAACGGCAATGTTACCGATTGTAACATGTAATATTACATAGACGTTACATGTAAGTTATAATTTCCTACACAGTAATATAACATTGTTATATAACATGTTATATACCAGGAATAATATACGTAATGTCACAAGTCATAACAGCTATATAACTGCTATATAACAGTTATGTAACAGTTCTATAACTGCAATATTGGAATGTAATGTTGCATTAATGTATTTGTTATATTCCATTTAAACAGGGTGTCACATAAGTAACGGGATGGCTGAATATTTCCTCAGCTAAGATATGTTTTCAAAAGATCATCAAGGTCATTTTTGTAGTAATTTTTGACGAGGAATTCAATGGTGACCTTAATTTCGACCTTGACGATCATCTTCGAGGTCATTTCAAGGTCAACTTTTTTTCCAAATGGAAACCCCTTCTCTTGAAATCGACAATCGAAAGAGCCGAAAATTTTACATTCAAATATGTACTTATAGGTCATAGGTACATTTTGACCTTGAAGGTCAATTAAACTTAAACAAGTTGTTGATACCTCTGAGAATTAAAACTTTTCATATTCTCTTGTGAGGACCAAAGTTATTCATTTTATCAATGCGCATTAAGTAGTGACCTTGACGATGACCTTCAAGGTGATTTCAACGTCAACGTTTTTTTTAAATGGAAACTTCTATTTTTGAGTTCTGAAATCAATAGAACGAACAGGTTTGAATTTTTATTAAAAGAGTATGAAAAAATCAATCAATTTTTTCGAAATAAGCTTAATTTTAGAACTCAAAATTACAGGTTTCCATTTTTTTTTAAAGTTGACTTTGAAATAACCTTGAAGGTGATCGTCAAGGTCAAAATTAAGGTCACTATTGAATTCTTCGTTAAAAGTTACCACAAATATGACCTTGACCTTTTGGAAAAATATCTTAGCTGAGGAAATATTCAGCCGTCCCGTTACTTATGTGACATCCCGTATAATAGCAATAGTGCAGTAATATCATTGTAACATTGCAGTGATACAACTGAAACATTGAAATTATATTATTGCAATATTATTATTATTATTATTATTATTATCATTATTATTATTATTATTATTATTATTATTATTATTATTATTATTATTATATTACCGCAATTATGCGGCTATTAATCGACTGCGAGTCCTTAATTTAAGGACAAATAACGACAAATCACGTCGTTACATCCCATTAATCTGACGTAAATATAACCAAAGTTACACTTACATCGTTAAAGGCATGTTACGTAACGGCTACACCATTTTTTTACATTACTGTAATGTAAAAACGTTATATACCAGTCATGTATTATAAGAATAACATTGTAATATTACATGTAACTTCCATGGTATATTGCCGCAATATAACATATGTTAAATAACTGTAATGTCACTTCGTTACAAGCATGTTAAGTAACGGCTACAAAACTTGTTTACATAACTGTACTTTAACAAAGTTACATATCAGTTATGTAATCTGCATATAACAAATGTTACGTAACACGTTACTGTACGTTGTATAACGGCTATGTTACACAGGAATAACTTTGTAACATTACATGTAACTTCCATGTTATATTGCTGCAATATAACGTGTTCACTGGATTGATTTAAGAATATTTACCGAAATAATGTGATTGTTGGATTGATTTGAAGAAAAATATTGGTTGAACTATCAAATGAATGGCGCACTTGAGAGTGCAATTCATTGGTTTGCGTAAAAGGTTTTTTATTTCGTCGTCGCGCTTGGTTTCAAATTTCCGCTTGGCTACAGCAAAGCAACGAAGTCTTTCCGGTTCTCGAAGGTTTACGCCGGTTTACATGACACTCTAACCCTTCACGAACAGCCTCGATGTATACGACGAGGGTGTATATAAATGCGTATCTCATACACTTTTATTCATCCGCCAACGTGTTGGCAAAGGATGTCAAACGATCGTGAAGATCCCTCGCGCTCTATAGCTTTTCTCCTCACTCTTGTCAACAATATATTTCCCTTTAATATCGCGTTTAGCGAACACACATGAGATCCTATCTGCCAATGCCGCCCAAATCCCTTCAGGCATTTCTACACTGTATTTTTCTTACTGAAAACCACACGGTACAGCAGTTTACATCACTGCAAACAAACATATATACTCCCTGCAAACTCGGAATATCCTTCGCGGCAAAGTAGCTCGATATCGGATTTCGATGGATTTATGGAGTTTTCATATGTGCAAAGCAGTATTTACCGTTTTACGAATGATTTATATTAAGCGCGACTGGACATCGAACCGAAGGAGTTACGATGATATATCTTTTGCTAAAGTGGAAAAATTTCGTTCATCGACATACTTTATTGTGCTAGAGATTTAGCTGACCAGACAGTTCCTGTTGTTAAACTTGGGTTGAAAACGGAAAATGTGACTTTTATTTCGAATTAAGGGGTCACGTCGGTTTCGAAGGTTAATGAATAGTATCGTACGAAATGTTATTGTACGAGTGCGCAAAGTGGCACTTTGCGCACGGAGTGCAATAAAACATTTTTCTTATTATAACATAAATACGATATTTTATTCAAAATTTTGAGCATATAAAAAAGCAACATTTAAACAATATTTCACAAAATTTTCATAGAAAAATTTAGAAAATTCAACCGGTGGGACCTAGTTTCCAAAGATCCCTGAATAATAAGTGTCCTCGTGGTGGTTAGGATAACTCATGACAGCTTTATCTGAAATTAAAAAACTAATTTTTATCTTATAGTGGGTCAATATAGCTCGTGATTAACCGAAGGATTCAAAAAAAAATCAAATTTGAATTTTTGACAACGTTGCAAAACTGTATAATTTGTATCACAATATACACTAGGCATATCTTTGTAAAATTAGTTGGAATCGAAATGAAACACCTTCCTTCAATCACTAGCCATCTTATTTTGAAAAAGTGTGCGAAACTTTCATAAGATCGGTGCATTCGTTTTTGTGAAATCGTGTCAAACGAATTCAAAAATAGTGTTTTTAGAAAAAAAAAAGATTAAAGTGTCCGGGTTTCAAAATTTCCAAATGCTCTCTCCCTCTCTCTCTCTCTCTCTCTCTCTCTCTCTTCTAAACATTTACTTTAATTGACTTAAGACTTTGGGATTGGATTATTAAATTGAAAAAAAAAATAATGGATTTTTTTCAATTTTTTAGCCCATGTAACTCCTCGAAGGCACCAAGTTACAGCCCAAAGGAAGAGATTTAAATTATTGAAAAAAATCGGTATTAAATATGAGTTTGTGTTTAGCGGTGACGAAAAATAGAATTCAAGTGAGCTTTCTAGCTTCGTTTCTAGTGAAAAAAACACCTCCAGAATGGCTCCGATCATAAAATGACTTCTGTTCTCATATCGTGCTTATGCTTCAACCTTAGCTCACAAATACTGTTGGTTATATAATATACGTGTATATGCTGCAGAGAACGTATATGTGCCTGAACAATTCATAAACTTATCGAACAAGTTGAGACATCATACTCGAGTAAAGTAGCTGTCTAGGGGTGAAGTAAACGAGAACGAGAGGGTCAAAGACGTTGCGTGTATGCTTTGCATTTGCGTCAAAACACGACAAGTGAAGCGCTGCTGGGAACATCCTGGAACTTCCGGTTTCAAGGTGCCGAGGTCGAGCCCAACAACGACAAAGGTCGAGGGTTCTCAGAGGGAATTCATCCTTAAGGGATGTTGATGCCTCCCATTGCCGGAGCAAGTATTCACCGAGAAAGTCAAGGATCGGGTTGCGATCCCATGTTCGGCGTTCTCGTGCACAACCACTTCAACGTCAAGGTTGCATCGCCTTTCGAGACGACTCCAAAGTTTCTATCCTCATGTACAGAAATTTATGCTCTTGTTATCTTCGCTCACGTAGAAAAGGGATCTGGTGAAAATTACCCAGCTCTATTGTGAAGATACCTAACTTGCCGATGGGACAATCGGTCTACATTATCGAAAAGCATAGAAATTTTTTAGGAGGCAGTATAGTAATTTTTTCCACATCAGTTGAAGAAGCTACCATTACTTCTGTTTTGCTCGAGGTTGGGACTATTCATTCGAGGTTCTGCCTATTTATCATATGTTTAGACATCACTCGCGATGATCTTATCTTATCCAATCTTGTCCATTTGATTTGGCATCGATTCTCGTGTGGTTTTCTCTATCAGAACAGGATGGCCCAAAAATGGACCTTAGGTCGCAATAAATAGCGAACAGAGTTCTATCTTATTTTTGTAAGATCTCATATCTGTGCCGTTGTATTTTTTATTCAAGCTGAATCCTGGCAGCAGGCGATTTTATCCAACTCCGTTTGATGCTGTACCTTCAGACTGTGTTATAGACCACATAGGGCAACTCCAGACACTCATTCACCGACCCTCTCACGTCGAATACTCAGACGAAAGTTACGACGAGCCTTTATGGTATTTTCGTTGGGTGGTGGAGCCAAACTGCCTTTACACAGACTCAGGTCACTCCCACGCTCTCTCTTGAACCCTCGTCTTTGGGCCCTTTTGGCAACCCTCATTATACATGTATCCCGAGATAGATTTGAGCACTCGTAGGTGGTAGCTAATCCAAAAGGCGTAAGCGGCTCATGCACTGCATGCACTTTCACGCCTTGTCACATAGGACCACGTATATGGAGCTTTCAATGTCAGTTCTTTTGTTATTCCTCATTTTTCATTCAACGAATGTATATTGTGTCTGGAAGCAAAATCTCGCAACATCGTCAGTTGATGATTCGCCGATTATCTCAAAAGGCAATAAATATTCTGCAAATAGTCGCTCAGTGAAAATAATATGAATGCCATATTCAGGTAATTAGAATTTTGAAATAGTCATCGCAGGACCAAATGTGTAGCCACAATATGAAAACAAAAAAAAATAGGATTATTAATGAATGAAACGTTACGATCCCGAAATCGTTCGAGCTAGCATGGAATGTCTCACGTATTAAAATCTGCAGACCGCTTTAATCATCGTATTCACACCTTTCTTTCTGAAATGCACCTTATTTCACCCTCATCTCCGACTGCCTACTTTGCTTTTCCGTCCTTGAGGTGGGGAAAAATCTTAATTATCCCTAACAACTTTAAGGCCTCTTTGAGACGCTTAAGGCCAGACTGCTGGATGTTAAAATTGGCAGATTCGTTTGTGAGTTCGGTAGCAGGAGAGAGACGGAGAGAGAGAGAGAGTGAAAGAGTGATAAAGAGAATGAAAAAAGTGAGAAAGACATATGAATTATTAGCTGCACGAAAGCGTGGGCACATCCGGAAAACGTGAAGAAAAAATGGGGAAAGAGTGAGATGATAGAGTGTATCTATACGGGGCATTCCGCATCAAATCGACCACTTTTGACCCCGACCCCTTTCGATTTGGCTTATACTTTCTTATATTTTTCTACTCTATCAAAAACATTTTTCAGCATTTTTTTACATTTTTTTACCCAACCGATAAAAAGTAATCATTTTTCAAGAATATTGACTTTTTATTTTTCAAATATCTATAACTTTTTCAAAAATTGACTTACCGAGGCGTTTTTTTTCGTAATTTTTGTTTTTAAATATACTTTTTAGAAAAAAATCGAAAAAAATTATTCAGACCGATCTTCAACGTTTTTTTTTAATTTTCGGAAATTAACGAAAATTTCTCGATGATTGCCATTTTTAATTTTTTTATTATTTTTTTTATAGAAACTTTGACATTTTTTGCAAATTCTCTGAAATTTTCAGAGTAGGGACTTTTCGTTTTCTTTTTTTTCCAATTGAAAAAAATTATTTCGCAAGGAATGACCCATATATACTGTTGAAAGGAGAGAAAGATTTTACTCACGTGAATATGTTTTATTGTATGCGCTGGATCTCCACATCTTCTTCCATGTCATGATGCGAGTCTGTAATTAGAGCTAGAGAGATTATATTCAAGCCTGATTATCATGCAGATGAGAATTCATTTAGTGATGAATACAAGACTTTTTAAAATGTCTATTATTAAATTTTATGAAGGAAAAAAGCGAGGAACTGGGAGCACTTAGGGAAATCATGAACCATTTTATTCGAAATTAGACAGGCAATCGCTCGGGCGATTTCGGGAATCGAAAATCACGAAGTCACGAACCATAGAATGAGCGAGTGAGCAGGTCCTCGGAAAAAAGTTTATTGAATGTGTGGATAATGCATCGTCAGTTTTCCAGTTATTATTAATTTCCATGCTCGTTTCGTTGAACGGCATTGAAACTGCAAGATAAATTAGGCCAGTCTTATTTTAATCCATAGTTTGTGGTAATCAATGTATTAATGAATAGGTACATACAAAATTTGTTCAATGTAAGTTCCAGTTCTGGACATTCAAAATTTACAATATACTGATTAAAATGGCGTAATATATGCAATGAAAGCCTTGACGTTACATTTGAAACGGCTTATGATAATTTCAATAATAATGCTTTAATCCTCTTGGAGTTAATTCGTGATGACCCGTGCGTGAATTTGATTGAGGCCCCGACTAGGCCCTGATCGGTTTTCCCTACCTTACTTCGGACTGAAAGCCCAATAGGGCCCCTGAATGGACGGTCACGCTTTTTTAACAAGGGCCTTAGAAAGTTGCCAAATTAGGGCCTTTGCAACCGCCTTATGACTTCCATGTCGAATCCACGACAAGCCCATGGTTGAGCCCTATCAGGGCCCAAGTACGTACGTAGTATCGCTATGCGTATAGATTGTAAATTTGAATTATTTTAATAATAATAATAATAATAATAATTTATTCGTCACGTATACGACGAAGAATTAAAATAATTTTAAACGACTTCGAATCACTGTATCCTCAAGGAGGATTACGACAGTGTAAGTCGAAAATTCTCTAAGAGAATTTTTACGAAAAAATAGTATAAATCAGAGGATTTCTATATAGAAATCTTGCGGGTTTGATTTCTCTCGAGGCATGACTTCTTGAGAGGCCTGACTCTGCGGTGTCGAATACAACCCGTGCTTCCACTTCGGCTATATAAGCATACAATGTGCATATTCCGTATGGCAGAGAGCGCACGCCGTAATGCGACATCTCGTGGCGAGTCTCGAAACTAACTCCCCGTGAAGCCCGATTAGGCCCTTAAAGAGTTGCCTCGTCAGTGCCATGTTTGAAATAATTAGGGCCCCGATACGTTCGCCCTATTTGGGCCCGATTTGGTTCTGTCGTAATTATACCGACTTCTTTAAATATGGGCTGCCCGATCGCAGCCCGACAAGGTCCTCAACGGTTTGCCTTAAGTCAGCCATATTGTAAGTAAGCCTGGCAACCTTGGCATTGCCCTGTCAAGGCCCAACCTGGCGCTGTTATGACAATTCATGACAGGGAATCCACATTTAAGCCCGACAAGGTCCTCAACGAGTTGCCTTCAGTCAGCCATATTGTAAGTAAGCCTGGCAACTTCGGCACTGCCATGTCGGGGCCCAACCTGGTGGTGTTATGGCAATTCATGACAGGGCATCCACGTTTAAGCCCAACAAGGTCCTCAACGGGTTGCCTTAGGTCAGCCATATTGTAAGTAAGCCTGGCAATCTTGGCATTACCCTGTCAGGGCCCAACTTAGCGGTATAAGGGCAATTCCTGATAGGGCATCCATGTTCAAGCCCGACAAGGCCCCGACTTAAGTCAGGGCTTCCTTAGAATTTTCACGCACTGGGAGTTATCAATAAAATAAAATTGCGGAAGTAAAAAAAAACAACAGCAGTTGGCGTTTAACTGGAATTTTATAACAAAATATGTTTGTTTTAAATAGAGGATTCTCTTAAAGGATTAAAAGGATTAAAAGCATTAAGAAAAAAGGTCTTCAAATTACCCTTTAACGGATTTGTTTCAGAAAACGATTGCGATAAGTTTTTCAAGCTATTGCATACGTCAGATTGATTTCATGTACGTTTTACATACATGAAATCCATCATCGAGATTGAAAAGGTGAAAAATTCTGCATACATTTTCATCAAAAACGCTCTGATAATTGACGAAACATAAATCTTGTACGACGACTTTATTGACAATGTTTGCAAGTATCAACGTTGAATTAATTTTGTTGACCTTATTTCTATTATGTACTATATCTTATATAATACATACAATATATTACTATGTATAATTAATGACAATATTTCATTGGTCAATCATTACATATCTCTTCGCTGCGTGAGTCCTCGCTGGTGCTTTTAGCTGAAAAGCCCGATGTAACAAACACATTCTGCGAATCGGTCAGAAACGATTGTATTCCAATCAGTCAATTAATTAGTAACAAGGCATCTCTGTAGCTTTCCATTTCGTCCCGTTTCTATTAAAAATTAATTGCCATTTTCGAAAGCTATTGGCACTATCGATGATTATTTTTCAATAAACTTATCGTTAACAATTATTGTAAAATACCACTTTTGTAACGACGAATGATGAAATTCCTTGATGAAATTCACGATTTATGTGTTATTGAGAACAATCAGCCATACACTGAAAAAAAAATTTGTGTGAATCAACAAAACGTTTTGTCAAATACGTTCAACTAGATATTTATTTGGTCTAACTAAATAATCTAGTTGAACGTATTTGACAAAAGATTTTGTTGATTCAACCATCTTTTTTTTCAGTGTATGTATTTTTTCATCAATTGTAATTAATACAATCAGAATATAACAAGTCAAACAGTCGTAATCGAAAAAAATGCAAATCTCTATGAATGAAAAACTGTTTATTGACAAGATGATACAGATGATACTGATAAATCCCATTGAAGAAAATCTTGCGTTTGGGGAAAAGATATTCAAACGACGTATTTATTCCTTGGAAAAAACGAACTTCACAATTTTTGCCGAGTATTCGAGGAACTCAAGTGAAATCATCCTCCATCACGTAGCGCAAAACAAGTATAGGTAATGATTGAGATTACGCAACAGTTTCGTAAAATTATTAATGCCTCGCCAGCACCAGAATTTCCGCAAAGAGGATTCAGGGTCTTCTCGGCATTATGCAAGCCTGTTTTATTGTTCGAATTCTTGTTGTAGTCTCGAATCGTTTCTCCCCGACTCGTGCCTCTCGTTTTCCCCTTTCAGCTTACACCGAGCAAAGCTCTGTAAAGAAAAACAAATAAAAATGTACGATTAAAATAATACTGGTTCACGTTTCTACCGCACGGAGAGGACAAGAGCTACATGAATAAAATTGAGTTGTTCAAGCTTTACAAAGAGCGAGAATATCAAGTTAGCCAACCACGTAGCTTGTCGAAACGGCAAATTGTTTCTGACAGATTCGAATAATACCGGCGCTACTGTCTGAGACAGGACAATGAATTTCATACCTTGAGGGTTAATGAAAGAGTCTGCACACAAGAGGTTATTCAGAGAAGGTAGAAAATGATTAACAAAGTAAATATTATATGATTAATAATAATGATAATAATAATAATAATAATAATAATAATAATAATAATAATAATAATAATAATAATAATAATAATTAGAGGAATTTTGCAATGGAACCATTTACATCAACACCACAAAGAATGCATGTACATTGTAAGCGGAAAATCGTAATGAAGAGCCCGGGATATTGACCCTAAAGCACTTTTAATTAGTGCATAATAGTTTTTGAAATTTTTAAAGCCGCTGCAAATGAACGAAATGACGATAAAATGGCTTGTAGCTGTATCTCTGCACAAGCAGTGAAAATTCTACTAAAATAGCGACCAAGAATTCTTAAGAATATTTTAATCCCGCACATTTCATTTATTAGCCTCAGAGTGAAAATATGATAACCACAATTATAAAAATTGTGACTCAAAGTGATTACTGGATATAATATTTTAGTTCGAGTAAAATATCTGATATTTTTGGTTAGTATATTTGTAATTGGGATTCCGATATAAAATGCAGGTCCTTAAACTACTCCAGGTATAATAAACTCTTTCGTTCATTAATCGTTTAGTATTTCAACGTTTTTAGCTTATTTTGAACAATTGATGCGTATCACAGAAAAGGATTTTTTTCAAGCAAATCAGATTTCCAATTTACCAGGTCGAGAACTCTATTTTTGGTTTTCAATACAAGTGGATGTGTAGCATATTTCCAACGGTATATTTTTCTGCACGACGTACACTGTCGGCCAAAAGTTTGGAAACACTCGCCCCGATTCCACGCCGCACAAAAAGTTTCACTGCTCTTTCAAAAATGAAGACATTTCAATTCCCCAAGGGGTGCTTTAAAGAAAACATGTTCAGCTCCATTCCGGTTTCTCAAAAAAAAAAATTGTGATTACGCCCTTTGCAAGATGGTCGTTTTTCGGATTTTTTGTCATTGTAATTTTGGCGCACGACCCACGGAAATTTTTTTCGACTGTTTTTCCCATGACAAACTTGTAGCGGGGAGTATTAGCTTCAATTTCTTTTTTTAAAGTTCCGTACGATTTTTTTTCCCAAAAATATTCAATTTTTCGCAAAAAATGACCATATTTATAAAATGTAGCTTAACTCTAAAACTACTGGGTTTTCGTGAAATCACTATGAGGATAAAAAGTTGCATACAATCATTCTGGATTCAATGAAATTTATTCCGATTTTTTTTCAATTTTTTTTTTTCATTTTTCTTATAAACGAGATACACATTTTTTTATCTTAAACAATCGGCTTTCTTACCTTATCTACACGACTTTTTCATCGAAAAACCTCATCTACATGGCTTATTCATCGAAAAACCCGTGTAGATGAGGTAAGAGACTCGATTGTTTAGAATATAAAAAAATATCTCAGGAAAAATTTTCGAAAAAAAAATGTTGAAGAAAAATTCTAAAATATTTCATTGAATCTAGAATGATTGTATGCAACTTTTTAGTCTCTTAGTGATTTCATGAAAACCCAGTAGTTTTAGAGTTACGCTGAATTTTATAAATATGGTCTTTTTGCAGAAATATTTGTACGAAAAAAAATCGTACAAAACTTTAAAAAAAACGAAATTGAAGCTAATAATTTCAGCCACATGTTTTTCATGCAATAAACAGTCATACGAAATTTCTATGGGTCGTGCGCCAAAATTACAATGCCAAGAAAAAGCCGAGAAAACGACCATCTTTCAAGAAGCGTACCGGGTTCAAAAAAAATCGCAAAATTTTTTGGAAAAAGCGAAATGAAGCTGAATATGTCCCCTTCAAAACGCCGCTTGGTCAATTGAAATATCTTTATTTAAAATTTTTTGGAAAAAGCGAAATGAAGCTGAATATGTCCCCTTCAAAACGCCGCTTGGTCAATTGAAATATCTTTATTTTTGGAAGAACAGTGAAACTTTTTGTGTGGTGTGGAATCGGGGCGAGTGTTTCCAAACTTTTGGCCAGGAGTGTATATTTTCCAATTATGAAGGGATTGTACAACAGACGAATTTATCTTAGCAAGTTGGGGTCTTTAAATTTTTCACAAGCTTCGACATACATATTCGAAAGCATTTGAATAAATAGGCGAAAGCATCTGAATAAATAAAATTACAGCCGAAATTCAATATAATATTTATGAGTTTTAAGACCAGAATAAAAATAAAGTGCAGGACAGCATAGAGCGACTTCTTTCTATTTGTTAATTGAAGTTGAAATAATTGCAGACTAGTCAATATTAAAGACGAATTAACTGAGATAAAATCAAACGCGATTCTGGTCACAGTTTTATTCAAAGAAAATTTGATTACCGCGGTAATTGAATTATTCGAAGCATGCACATTATTCAAATGTAATTTTTTTTAATGCCGTGAAGTGTATACTCGTATTTTCTTCGATCTCTTCACCATTTCTTGGTATTACTCGACACAGGATGAGGGACAAAATCATCGATATTTCATTCCACATCTATTTTATATTGCCTTCATCACGACCTTACTTACAAACACCCCTCGGAGTCTCTTATAGCCTCCGATAATCTCGCATGAAAAAAAAAATCCCCTTATTGTCAACCCCCAAGCCCTGTTCTCTCTATATACTAGCGCCATTTATAAAAGACTGTTTCTGTAAAAATGTAAACACGTGCGGAAAAACGAACCTCAAAACCATAGATATATATTTACAGATACATGTATGAATGTAAATATATTTTTGTTATTTTTCAAAGGAAAAACCCTCTATTTTGTTCTCTGTTTCTCTCATGGACGTGAGAAGAAAAAGCGAGAGAGAAAGCTATATGGTCTTTGGCACGAGGGTTACTTTGATATACGACGAAATATGTACGTTCGATTGCTCTTTCCATTCCCGTTTTTCGCTCTATTATCCCCTCACCCCTCCTTAGCTCTGACCCTCGTCGTATAAATTACCATAGGACGAAGGCCTTTTCCTGACACGTAAATATCAATGTAAATCATGCTTTTGTCGGTTAAACCGAAAAATTTTATCTCCTCCAATAGGTCGCATATTTATCGATCACGCTGACTGAAAAATTGAGCCGTAGCTTTCGACCATTACACGCGCCACGACCAGCGTAAAAAACTACTCGGTAAAACCATTGAAACGTAAAAAAACAAAATTCACAAGCTCGACCATCGTTTGATTTGGAGGGGTTGAAGAACACAAATTTTGACGATACACTTCACCTTTCGTTCGTATCCCGCATTTTTCATTCTTTCTCGCTTCGATAATTTTACTAACCCCATTCAACCAGAAGCCTCGAACTTTCCGGACATATTTTATTCAAGAATTTGAATAAATTTGTTTGTATTCTTAAATTATGAGTATACGTTGTCATCCAAAGTGAATCCTTAGAAGAATTGAATAAATTCGTACGGATTGATGTAGTCTAATAAATCTTCAGCAAATATTAACTCTCTACCAAGAAACAAGTAAACACCTCTTCGGTAACATCTTTACTAAAAAATATCTCTACCACTTGGCAGCTCTCCCATTTTACAAGCCTACAAGATTACAAGTCTCTGGGTCTTTAATCCTACGATACCTAACTTACCGACAGCAGAGCGACTGTGTTTTTTTTCATTGGAGCTAAGTCGGTAAGTTATCGGCTGCATTGACAAGCCGAAGTTTTGCAATCTTGTAGGCCTGTTAAACGGAAGAGCTGTCAATTGGTAGATACTTTTTATGGTAGAGATGTTAACGCTGAGCTATAATTTACTGGTAGACTTGTTTTGTAGAGATATTATTTGAGAAAGTTATTATTTGGTGAAGATTTATTCCGGAAGGTTTGTTATTTTGTAGCGAGTTAATAAAATGTGAGCGTTGTACAAAAGGAGAGCATCGATTTTCAATTGACTTTTACTTCGACTCTAATGACCGCAGAGAACGGAAATTAATTTTTTTTAAAACATGATCAACGTCATTTTTCGCTCACACGTATTTTCTTTATTTGTTTGTACATTTACACTCGTCACAGCGTTGATTATCCGCGTATCCAACAAGCGAGAATATGCCATACGTATATAACGATGTGATAGGTGAACTATGCTTGCACTGCATCTAACGCCCCCTCTGGCTCTTGTACACATATATTCGCATCGGCTTTGCGTACGATCGGCAAATGTTTACAGTCATAAGGGTAAGTTTGTGGTCAGTGTGCATATATACATTCCGTCGCCTTGGGCGTCTCCCGTGGCTTGTTCAACCCCTGAAGCGAGGTTTACCCACACGACGCCAACTTTAACACACCATCGAATCCTATTATCAATATCGCGTGATCCAAGCACGATCTTTTATTTGCCTCTCTTCCACACTCACAATACCGTCGTGTCTGCAAACAAATTCAGAACTCAACTTTTCCGACTACAAGGTTCAAGTAGGAATTTTTTTTCTCAAGAATAGTACTCCACCAATTTAACTAAATAAATAAATAAATAAAAGAGAAATTATAGACTCCACATTGATAAACAAATTATAGGATCGTTTGTCGGCAAATTCGAGGACTTGGGATGGGTTTTAGTTACTGGGCTTACTTGAGTTACTTTAGTAACTTGAAGATAAAATTATCAAGACAACTGATGAAAATATCATTGGTCAGAATAATCATGGTAATGAGATTATGAGAATGAAAAAAAAAAAGTAGGTCAGAGGATTTTTTTCGTGGGTTGTAGATGTATACAAGTAAGTGTATAACGCGAAGGAAAAAGAGAGCTTGAGAATTTACATGAATAAGATGTCATCGCAACCGTGAAAAGTCAAGGCAGGGCCTATTCTCTTTCCCTTTCTCTCGTGATCTGCGCGTGTAACATGTAAATCTCTCGATCCGTTGCCTTGTTCACGAGCTTGGTATTCAAGAAGAAAAGCCCGGATATATAAGATATATACCAAAAGGAGGGAGAGAAAAAAAGCCATATGAAAAAAAAAATGTGGAGAAAACGATAAATAAAAGATGTGAAGATTTTGCGCGGAAAACTCGTGTGAAACCGAGAGTGCACCAGAATATATGACGCTATTAAATATATATGTATCTCCGTGTCGTAAAAATGACAATTTTATCGTTTTTTTCTCACAAATTCAAGACTAAAGAAATTGACAAGATCCAAGGAACAAAAGTCTCGTTCTTTTCTTTATCGCTCATCAAAACATTCTCGTGACGCTTTTTAAATATCCAATCAATTTAGTTCCTTGTAGCATAATAGAGCATTTAATGATCTGGTAAAATTTCAGTGAAAAAAAAAATTAACCCTCCGTGGTCACACATGGGTCATTGTGACCCCAGTCATCTTTGAGCGCTTGTCATGTCCAGAGTATTATTCAAAATGACTTCAAAAAATTCAGTGTGATACTTTAAATCATCCTCAATATGTAATGCACCCTGAATTTTTTTCTCAATTTTTAAGATGGTGAAAAAAAATCACGAACGAGTGAAATCGCGATAACACCCATTTTTTACAAAAAACGATGATAACTTTTGTACCATTTATTTTTTTTTCATAAAATTTTAGGATAACACTTTTGAGATATGGCACTTTTGAGAAAAAAATAGTTTCATAGTGGGCATTTCAACAAAGTTATTTATTTGGACGTTTGGAAGAGGGGCTTGGGCTGCTTTATTTCGGAGTAAAAAAATACAATAAATATCAAAAATACTTCATTTATTTCAAAATTTTCGTGTATAAAAATGGAAAAATTGCGTGTCCTTACAGACTTAGACTGTTATTTAAGAAATATTTGAAGACTCCAAAAGCCGTAAAAATTCCGCAATTTTCATTGTTGGAGTTTCGAAGTCAATTTTAATAGTTTATCTAAAAAAAAACTTTCATGATGTTATTTACCTTATTTACCTGTTCAACACAAAAAAAAATCAAAATTTCCAACAGAAAATTACACAATGGTCAAACCGGTGGTCAATCTGACCCCAGCTCGCCCACGATGTTTTCTTTTAGAATGTCACAGCAAAACTGTTGGCAAATAATCGCTATGCCCACTAAGGGAACTCCAAAGCATCCTTAGGTGGCAGGCCATTGCTCTTGGTCTCCAAGAACAGATGGAAATTTTAGCTCAAAGTTGTACTGGGGTCGTTTTGACCCCCGATGACCACGGAGGGTTAAGGGGAGAACACTAATGGGAAAACGAAAAATTTAGCTGTTTTTAAAGATTTTTTTTTTAAATTATAAGCCTTGTTTAATTTGTTTACAAATTTGCACACTTTTCACTCAACATTTCGAGTTTATAAAAATATTTTTTCATTTTATTTTTATTTTTTATTGGCAGGTATGCAGGCTTCGTGAAAAGACACGTCGGAAGTTGTCAAACTGTTGGCATCTTTTCCAATTGTCTGAAACAGATAAATCAAACATTTTTTTAAAGCTAACATCCATTCACTATCGCTGAATTTTGAAAAAAAATCAAATTTATGGAGAATTCGCCAAATGACAACTGAACAAAGTCGATGTTGTGAAATTTGATCAAATTTCTGTTATATTTTGCGGGAAAAATCCATTTTTTATCACTTGAATTTAAACGTCATTTAGGTTCACCGACAAACTGATACTATAAGAAGAACGTGTGCTAGATTTCATAAAAATCCGTTGAAAACTTTTTTAGAAATTGTGCCAACGGTTTAGAAAAATGAATTTTTAGTTAAACCCATTTAAAATTCAATAGGGGGAAACGTAATGATTTTTTAAACTTACCGCTTAATCAGCGATGCCAGCGCCATACATTAGTCCTTTCGACTAATTAATTAGACGAGGCTTCTTATTTAAAAAAAAAATTCAGAAACAGCTAAATTTTTCGTTTTCCAATTAGTGTTCTACAATACTATAAGAAGAACGTGTGCTAGATTTCATAAAAATCGGTTGAAAATTTTTTTAGAAATTGTGCCAACAGTTTTGAAAAATGAATTTTCAGTTAAACCCATTTAAAATTCAATAGGGGGAAACGTAATGATTTTTTAAACTTACCGCTTACTCAGCGATGCCAGCGCCATACATTAGTCCTTTCGACTAATTAATTAGACGGGGCTTCTTATTTAAAAAAAAAAAATTCAGAAACAGCTAAATTTTTCGTTTTCCAATTATTGTTCTCCCCTTAAGCAAAATTAAAAATCTCTTTCAACGATTCTCTCTTCAATTCTCTTTCAACGACTCTTCTCTAAACAATTTCTCATGACGTAGTGAGAAGTTTAATCATCGCGATTTATTTGAGAGGGTGCAGGAAGTAAAGATTTAAGAAATTTGAAGAAAAAAAAGCGATGTGGCGAGAAAAGGGTGTGCGAAAAATGGCGGAATATGAAATAAATCGAGGAATAAATCGAAATCACGTGACACGAAGATTCTTGCTGTAAAAATGCATCGTTTGCAGCTGTCTGTTGCCCGGGGGCTATTTCAACGGGGATGAGAGCTTCGAGCGCGAGATTGAGACCCTTAAACTGCACATCGTACGTAACTCGCACGTTTCTTTTCCCGTGTGCTCTTCCTTTCATATTCCCAGACTCTGTCCCTGTATTTCTCGTGAGTGTCCTTAGCGGCCCTCTCTCTTTTTCTTCTTGTCGCAGACTCTGCACCCCGTCCATCATCTCGTTGCACGTCTCGCCGTTGAGAGAGTAATATCGAAAAATCTCGAAGAAAAAGTTTTATCGGAACGTCTCTGCGCGCCACTCGTCTCTTTTCCCAAGTTTCACGGTGGAGACCCGAGAATTACGATGGGAATATACATATGTATGTAGGAAAAAGTAGAAAGTAGGGAGCACAACGCCATTGAAAAAGATGAAAAATCTCAATTGCGTAACAGAGCAGGGAGTGCTGTGATCCCCTCTGACCGGAAACTCGTGCGTAACGATTCTCCATTCTCTTTCCACTTGAATTTTTCTCGCTCTCTTTTATATATTCCTCCTTTCTCATCGTATATATCGACAATTCTAACCCCCCCCCCCCTCCTTCCTCCCTCTCAATGTCCCATTATCCCTTGAGCTCGTGCGCCCCGTCAATATTGGCGTTTTGGCTGACCACTCCCCTCTTTCGCTCCCCACATTCGTCTCATCTTCGTAGCCAATAACGGGAAACTTTGCGTTCACAAAGAACTCAATTTTCTATTATAAAATGTTGAAGAGACTCGCGGCCATCGGGAAAAAAAATTGCGAAACGAAGTGTGCAAGGGAGATGAGATCGTTGCTGAGAGAATGAAAAGAGAGATAGTGAGAGGGATGAAAAAATACAAAAAGTTTTCAGTGAGCACGCGAGAGAGAAAATTGTCGATTTTACGATCGAATGCTCATTCCACGTTTGCTCATCGCTCCATACTTTACGTTTTTCCTCGGTTCACCCTTCTGCATACGTATCCCTTCGGTTTGCAAAGCGAAGATAAAAGTCGACGGATCAAAGAGCATTTTTGCGCTACTCTCGGGGAAAAAAAGTGAATTGAATTATTTTTCAAATAAAAAAAAAATATACCAGAGCCCTCGTGATGATACACGCACGGATTTTTCACGATTTTCCAGCGAGGAACGCCCTTTAGATATTACGGTCTGCATAATATTTGATGCGGTGAATGAATATTTTTTTCATTTGTCGACTTCTATCGATGAAAAAAAAAACTTTTTTTTCATAACCACTCAAATTGATCAAAGCCATTTTTTTCTTATTATCCTCATCGACGGATATCGTGAAGTGAATCTTTTTCTTTCTCATCCGTGAAGTATACAACGAGCGAAAATTGCAACCATAATGTGCCTCGTCGAATTTCACGATTTACATAACTAAAAGTTTTCCGCGGTCGGTGGCTTCTGGGTAAACTGGAGGGCTTTCATGGGACGAGAGGCAAAATAACACATTGATGGAAAAAAATAGAAAAACTTGGGAGTGATGAAAGAAAGACGTAGAGTATGTTTGCGCGGGATAGAAAAGTGAGCTTTCGGGGAGGAAAAGAGCTCGAGAAATTCACGCGATGGGATGGAATAAGCGGAAGTGCCCTATTCGACGATATGAGGGAGTCGACGCGGTGGAGAGCAAAAAAAGAAGAAGAAAGAATTTTCATACGAAAAATTCCTGACTGAAGCGGTCAATGTTCAATCTTGACCCTTCAAGGGACGCTGCAGCTTTGAAGGAAGAGTTATGCATTTTTCATATTTTCTACACGTGCCAACTCTCTATTCCTACCACATTATCATACATACATATCTAAAATATATTAGAATATACTAGATTATTATTTTTAAGATGCAAAAATGAGGCGCCAATTTTAAAAACCTGACTGAATTACGAAAAACAAATTGGCACTTGGCAAAACAGCATTTTTTTCACTACTAGTATCAATTTATTCAATTTTCGAACTTTTTATATTCCTATTAGTGTCAAACTTTTAAAATTTTAAAAATTTGCAAATCCTAAAATTTTCTCTAAAACAAATCCTTGAATTATTATAAATTTTCAAATTGGACTTAAAATTTCGTATATATAACAAGAAAAACTCTGAAAATGGCCAACAAATTGAAAAATATTTTTCAAGATCCAGAAATTTGGTACCCGTTTGAAAAAACTCACTAAATTACAAAAAACAGGTTGCCATATGACAAAGCCCGTCTTTAAAAAAATACTAATGTCAATTCATTCCATTTTCGAACTTTTTATATTTCTATTAGTGTCAAACTTCTAAAATTTATAAAATTAGCGAATCCTAAAATTCTCTAAAAATAATCCTTTAATTATTATAAATTTTCAAATTGCCCTCACAATTTCGTATATAACAAGAAAAAACTATGAAAATTGCCAAAATATTATTACATATTTTTTAAGATCCAAAATTTGGCACCCATTTGACAAATCTTACTAAATTACAAAAAACAGGTTGTCACATGGCAAAGTCCTTTTTCTAAAAAATACTAATGTCAATTTATTCCATTTTCGACGTTTCTAGAATCCTATTAGTGTGAAACTTCTAAAATTTCAAAATTTTCTTTACCAATGACTTTTGAATTTAGATTTTCAAATTGAACTAAAAAATGTGTACATAACGAGAAATAAAGTATGAAAATTTGATTTTTAAAGAATGGTTGAAAAATGGGAATGCTTTTGAAGGGTCGTGAAAATATGTGGAAAATCAGTTGTGAAGTCAAAAGGGATAAAGTGACGACGATGTACCGATTCGGGCAGGAATCCCTCATATGATGTTATATAGGTGGCAAAACATTCGACGCGTGTGCAAATCGTCTTGCCTATTACCCCGCACACGGTACATAAACTCGTAACAACAGTGCTATCCCTCTCGTACCGGGTTCTCCCCTTTTCCTCGTGTTGTATCTGTATGTACATAAATGACCGTACAGCGGTACGAGAGGGATCAAAGAAGGCTGTACGAAATCCGAGTGAAATTTACGCGAAGAGTTTCCGGATCCCGCACCCCTCCACGAAGAATCGTTCGTTTCTTCCGGTTCGAACCTTCGGAGATCCGAAACAGAGAGCTCTACCGTTGAAAGCACTCTCTTGGGCATAAAGGAAAAAGTGGCTGTTTCACCCGCTGGAATTCCCCGTGATATTATACTCGATCCCATTACTATATTTTATTGTTTCCTGGTTTCCCGACTATCGTTCGTTGCGCAATTTTCATACAGTTCAAGTTACTTTATTTCGTTATCTCGTATTACGAAATAATATATCACGAAATTTGACAACTATCATCTGGTTGAAGTCTTTTGAAAAAGTGGATTTTTCTTTTCCATAAATTTTGTTTGTCGTGAGAAAAAATATACATTTCACACTGAGAAAACAGTTTATTTATAGTAAAGAAATATATTTAGTTGGCACTTTTATTTAAATATTCCTTAACTGTTGCAAAATTTGGTAGTCGTTAAGAAATATTCGTGTTCTCACGACAAAATTTTATTTGTGTTGAAATAATTTATTAACTGTTAAAAAATATTTCTTTCGCCATATTCAACTTTACATTGGTTAAGGGGTTATACAGACCAACAATAGTGCATATTTCGTGATTTTTTTCAGCGAAACCATAAAATAAATCGGATTTACTAAAAAAGTGTCTTATTATAAATTTAATTGGCAATCCAAAATTATTTTTTCACTGTGATATATTTCAAAATGGCGACTGTAAAGCATATTTCCGATGACGCCTTTATTTCTGAAAGGTCGGAAACTGAACCAACAGCTCCTATAATTTTTTAGTTACGATGGGGCACCAAAGTTTTTTCGATTATATATAAGAATAGGTATAGAAGTACCTACGATTTTTTTGATATGTTGTTTTTTGTAAAAATGGCACATTTCTAAATCAAAAAGTATAAAATGCCATGATAAAATTGTCAGTAAATTGTTTATAAAAAAGGAACCATACAATATAATGAAAAAATCCTACATAGTACTTTAGAGAACGTTATTTTGAATGTACAGATGGAATTTCAAATGAATCTGTTGAAATTTGTTTGAGTTATATGTTTGGCCGACTTGAAAAATGCAGTTCTCAACGCGTTTAAAGTTTGTAGAAAGCTCGCTGCGGATAAAGAGGGGCTGCACTTGAATATGAAAATCGAGTACTTAGGGATTGTTTACGCACATAACCTTTTGGAATATCATTCTATATATACTAAGCTACCTTATTAACAACAAAAAATCGATATTTGAATATCCTAGAGTGGCCTAACCTCTTAACAACTAACAAGTCCTGGTACATATAAATCTATTGTTTTCTCAGTGGCACGATTGTCATAAAAGTAAGTCAAAAATGTCTTTACAAAAAGTATGTAAACCTTAAAAAAAAACCTAACCTCAAATTTTTCAGGATGAACCTAGAAAGAAGATAACTACGCAAAACTTGAAGTGGCACATTCGATCTTTCATCCACAAATATTTTATTACTGGAACCAGAACTTAAGAGAGTTGCTCGTTAATAAAAAGATTTGTTATCAGCTAAAAATGACGAGTAATTCATGGCCCATCGATAATTTTGTTCCGCTGCAAATTCGCAAGTATCGGTAATAGTACATTGTTCTGTAAAGGAAATACACTGTTCAGAGCACACTATATCTATATATGTGCCCTCAGGTATAGTGAGCAAAGCCCCATTTTGCTTGTTACACTGGGGCTGTATATATACCGGGTGGTCCACGCAACGTGTACACCTCTTTTACGGCTAAAATATGCTCTGCACAAAAAAATGTTATATACAAAAGTTACATGGTTTATAAGGCTGCATTATGGAGTACATTTATTTTTTTCTAGGTGGAGGCGCTTCGAAGATTTTAAGGTCAACTTTGTTTTTTTAAATGGAACGGCATATTTTTTATAACGTAATATGGTAGGGTATTGAATTCTGAATAAAAAAGTATAGACCTTTGTTAGCCGTAAATTTAATAGCTAACATCGCTGTCCTTCAGAGATTTGTAGTAGATTCGAACTTCTAGTTTGATATGACATGACGCGAAGAAAATTTAAAATTAATAAAGTGAAATTACTCGTTAGCTATTAAATTTACGGCTAATAAAGGTCTATACTTTTTTATTCAGAATTCAATACCCTACCATATTACGTTATAAAAAATATGCCGTTCCATTTAAAAAAACAAAGTTGACCTTGAAATCTTCGAAGCGCCTCCACCTATAAAATAAAATCAATGCACTTATAGTGCCACCATAGTGCAGCCTTATAAACCATGTAACTTTTGTATATAACATTTTTTTGTGCCGAGCATATTTTAGCCGTAAAAGAGGTGTACACGTTGCATGGACCACCCGGTATATAGGAGGTATTCCCGCTCAACGAGACCCGCTCTTAGGCCGACTTCTTTCGATTTTCTTGAAACTCGAGTATGTTTTAGTATTGCCTGAAAGTATATTGTACACCAATTTTCAGATCTCTAACTATAATACTCTTTGGAATACACGAAAAGTTATATTTCAAATTTTTTGCGTATTCAGCGCTTCGGAGCTTTGGCACGGCGCGAAATAAAATCGAAAAAATTCTTTGACAATAGCTTTTGATTGGAAATTTCCTGCGCTTTTCGAAAAAAATATCAGCGATTCTGATAAAAACGAATTCATTTAGATTTCGGCCAAAAACCGAATAAATTTATTTACAAAAAAAGAGCATAATTTAATTCGGTGGAACAATTTTTTGCATGTTTTTTATATATCTGAAAAGTCACGGTATAAATTTCAAGTTGGAACTCACATCCGTTTACCAATGTCAAGTCATTTAGTAGGACAAAAATTCTTAAATATCGTGTTTTTCGTATTCACCAGTTCCCTAATGTATTATATAGCGTTTTTTTAACGAATTTTGAATTAAGTAAATTTATTAAATTTATTAAATTAACTTTAATAAATAATCATATTTATTCAATTTATTATATTAAATTAATAAAATTCGACATTTGTTAAAAAAAACTATATAATATATCAGAGAACTGTTGAATACGAAAAACACAATATTTAAGAATTTTTATCCCACTAAAAAACTTGACATTAGTAAACGGATGCGAGTTCCAGCTTGAAATTTATATCGTGACTTCTCAGATATATACAAAACATGAAAAAAAATTTCCCGCTGAATTAAATTATGCTCTTTTTTGTAAATCAATTTTTTCGGTTTTTGGCCGAAATTCAAATGAATTCGTTTTTTTTCGGAATTGCTGATATTTTTTTCGAAAAGCGCAGGAAATTTCCGATCGAAAGTTATTGTTAAAGAATTTTTTCGATTTTATTTCGCGCCATGCCAAAGCTCCGAAGCGTTGAATACGCAAAAAGTTTGAAATATAACTTTTGGTGTATTCCAAAGAGTATTATAGTTAGAGATCTGAAAATTGGTGTACAATATACTTTTAGGCAACACTAAAACATACTCGAATGTCAAGAAAATCGAAAGAGGTCGGCCTAAAAGGGCGTCCCGTTGAGCGGGAATACCTCATATATATATGCCCCCCGTTATTAGGGCCAAAACCCTATTGGGTTGCTTGTAACGGGGCTCCAGTGTAAAACGTTTTTTTCATGGTTTATCGAAACTCTAAAAAACCTACGGTCGAGGAGAAAAAAGTTATCCAAGTGCCTTTGAATTTATCTCCTATAAATGAAGTTTAATGAAATTGAGGAAAGTTCGATTGGATCGTAATACAATTTCAATGCGTGAAATTCACTCGTACGAGTTGCAAACCACTTGAATCCGCGCTTTTTCGTTGCCTCGAATGAATTTAAATTATTTTTACACGTCTTTTACGACCAATGTCGTCAAGCTCAAGGGGTCCGGAGTTGCAGAATGAGAGGAAAAGAGAATGTGCTCTTTCTCCCCGTTATGGAAAAAGTTTTTTATATCACGTCGATCGGATTTTCATACTTTTTTTCAAGCATCTCTCCTCGCCGTGTCACACATCTCGTACACGATATTGTTATTACGCCCTCGTAATTCCTTGCAGTTGATCTATAGCGCCGGATAGCTGAGTTCAAACCTTCCGCCGGAAATTATAGCTGAAAGCTTGGAAAACTCGATCACCGCCCCCTGCGCCGCCGTTTCGATATAACGAAGTGCTTCGTTTGTTTTCCGTCCCGACTCGCACTTCCTGCCCCTCCTTCCACTTTTATCGCCTTTTTCTCTCTCGCTTTCCCTCCCTCTCTCTCTCTCTCTCTCTTTCTCTCTCTCTTACTCCCTCTTTTCCAGCGTGGATCGTGTGTGCAGATTGGACAATAAACTACAAAACTTTTTTTCTCATTTTTGCATAATTGAAACACAACGTTGCGATACAGTTTCTGAAGAAAATTGCAATATTGTATATGTTCATATTAAACAATGAGCAATTTCCATACTTTTCATTGCAATAATTTACTATTTTTTTCAAATTGAAATAACCAAGTGATTTTTCGTAGAAACAATTTTCAACCGTCGGTGAATCGATTAAAGGGAAACGCCTGAATTGTGACGGGACTAAAAATAGCCGATTTTCGGGAATTTTTTTTTTGTAAGTAGGGGTTATTATTTCAGGATCGGACAAAAAGCAATTTATTAAGGAAATATTCAACTATATTTATACAAATTTTTATTGGAAAATATGTTTTTTTTCAGGGGGTCAGGCCGATGACCGCGTGATTTGTCGCGGAATGCCCCATATATCTGCTCTTCGTTTGGGTATATCTCATTGTCAGTCAATTTTTGAGATTTTGAGTTCAAAATTTGTTCACACATTTTTGAATATATACTATACTTTTAAAAAATAGAAGAAAAATCGTTTTTTTAACCCGTCGCAGTGGCGTTCCCCCTTAATGAATTATTATCGAATAAAATGAAATTTCAGATAATCGCTATTCGGATAAATTCCATTCTTCCAGGCTCTCGAGTTTTCAAATACGTCAGAAATATATCACAAAAAATTTCCATCCCCTAAATCAGACATATCTCTTTTTATCCCTCTCGCCGCTTTCTTCTCGTTCGATGGAACAGAGTCGTCAAGCATTATACGGCCTTATTAAATGTTTCACGACGAACAAGTACAAAAGAGAGACGGGGAGAGTTCTCCAAAACATGTACGGCTCGTAGGTGATAAAAAACTTTTTTTTACTACGCAAAAAAAAAATTGCCACCATTTCTCCACGCGTTTGAGATCACACCGTCGTCATTGGTTTTGTTTTCACTCCAATTGTTCTTATTTGTTTTTTTTTCACTCTACACCCTGGTTCCACTGTCTCTCGCGCATTATTTTTTCTCACCCTCTCGCCAGCATCCTTCATCCCCCCAGCTCAATTCTCCCTTTTATCGCCGCGACAATCGTCCGGGATTCCTTCTTGTTTTTTCAAACCCTCTTCTCGCCCCTCGTATCATGACCGAATTTTCGTGGCACTTGCGTGTGGCTCGTTTAATAATTTCGCGTGGTTAACCAGTCCCTCAGTCCGCGTGATATACGCCACGCAAGATATATATCTGTATAATATGGAGAAATATAAAATGCGTGTGCGGGGGAGAAGAAAAGAGAGAGAGAGAGAGAGAGAGAGAGAGAGAGAGAGAGAGAAAGAGAGAGAGAGAGAGAGAGAGAGAGGGACTCGCAGACCGTGCAAATTCCGCTCGTATAAACCGTGACAAATCCTGGCACTTCATCCACGAGGACCCACAGCTATCTCTCTTCTCTTTCCCATTCTCTTTTCTATTCTCACTTTATCCCTCGTCCTTTTCGCATTTTCATCCCTTCTCTCTGTCCCTGTCTTCTATTTTGCATCCCTTATACGCATTCGCTCGCCGACGCGTAGATAATTTGCATTATTCTCCCGTTCGCACCCCACCTACGTTTCGCGTAGTCTCTCGAACTTACGCTACCCTCTCATTCATAAATATACATGGGTCATTCCATGCCAAATCGACCAATAGTTCGAATCGACCCCTATCAATTTCGATGAAATTTGGTAGGAAGTTTTCTTTTATCATAAAACAAAGTTCCACCAAAGGAAAGAAATTAAAGAATTTTTTTGGCTAATTCAAAATTTCACCATTTTTTCAATTTTTCAAGTTTATTTTTTTAATATCTCGAAAACTATTATAGTTACGAAAGAATCGTTTTGGGTTCGTCTTGAAGAGTATACTTGGGGATACGAAAAAAAAATATTCCTAAAAAGAATTTTGAAATATGATGACTTTGGAGAATTTTTAATTTTCAAAAATCGTGAAAATCCACGATTGACCTTAAATTTTTGATTCTATTTTTTTTTTTATATAATACCTTGTACTGATCTTAAAAGATACTAAAATTTTCTGAATTGCCTTGCTTTTAAATGTGAATTTACGAATTTTAGTTTTAAGAAAATTTGTTTTATTCACCTCTAAGTTCAGTAAAGTTGATCAATCAGGTAATTTTGTAATTTTTAGCGGTAACATTTACATGATTGCTCAACTTTACTTAACTCAGAGGTGAACAAAAAAATATTTCTTTCACCAAAATTCAAAAGTTCATATATTTGAAAAAACAAAAAACGCAATTCTGAAAATTTCAGGATCTTTCAAGATCAGTACAAGGTATTATATAAGAAAGTTGAATCAAAAACTTAATACCGATCGTAGATTTTGACGATTTTTAAAAATTTTAAATTCTCCAAATTCACCATTTTTCAAAAACTTTTTCGGAATATTTTTTTTCGTAGTCTCAAGTATACTCTTTAAGACGAATCCAAAATGATTTTTTCGTAACAATAATAGTTTTCGAGATATTTAATAAATTAACTGAAAAAATTGAAAAGATAGTGAAATTTTAAATTTAGCTTAACTTTCGAAAAAACAAAATTTAATTTTTTTCCTTTGGTAGAACATCGTTTCATGATAAAAGAAAACTTCTGACCAAATTTCATCGAAATTGAAAGGGGTCAATTCCAACTATTGGTCGATTTGACATGGAATGACTCATATATATATAAGCAGATCCCTGTATATGTTGCCCTAGCCAACTCATGCGATTTAATTCTCTCGATCGTACAGTCCATCATCGTCCTTCCTTGATATGAGTTACTCGCCACGATCCTGCGATTACTTTCTCCCTTCACCCATCAGAGATTATTTATCCTTTACCAGTTTAGCGTTCCCCTTGAGAAGTTTGTGAATTTATTTTCATTTCTTTAAGCAATTTTTTAGGATTTCAATACATTTTCTCCAGTAAAAAGTATATCAAATCAAATGTGTCTCAGATTTAAAGTTTTCTGTGCCAATTTTTCCACGGACTTCATTACCTTTGTTTAACCTTCATAACCCGATTTACCGAAGTTAATAACGTTGCCTCAGTGTCGTTATTGACAGCTGGCAATTTCCGTCGAGGAATAATTGATTTTTTTTCCAACAATCAAGTTACATATTTATTGGATACTCGTTTATCTATAATTACTCAATTTAGGTCAGTTTCAATGACTCGAAGTTTAAAAGACACGAAAACATGAAAACCTCTTCTTCTCTGTATTATTTGACTCATAGTTGATAGAGTTTTGACTACTGTCAAGGATTTTATGCCATTAAAATATAAAAATTTAATAAAGCTGCTGGATTCATGGAGAGTATTCGATATATCGCGCGTCATGATGACAAACGGAAAATTTCACGAATATATCTCCACTGACCACTGTCCATCATAATAATGTCCAGAGCACAAAATACAACATTCAATGTTACGTTGACCGCTGTCGAAGAATTCTGGCCGCATAATTTTAAGTTTTAATAAGTACCGCTACGCCCTCTATAGTTTCACGCCGGTCCATTCGCGCACGTAACTATTTTCTACGTGACTCGTGATACTAATTAAAGTGACCGTGACAACTCTCGGAACTCGATGCCCAAGCGCCACCCTCCAACTTCACGCTGTACTCGCTGAGAATCTTGAAGTTTGAGCTTCAACAGAAAAATTCTGCCGACCAAATGTCATCAACGAAATCCCAAAGCTCCCTCTCCCTCTCTCTCTCTCTCTCTGCTGTTCTTTTCACAACGAAATTGAGTAAGGAATTTATTCGTTGTTCAATTTTTGTTGAATATTCAGTTGTTAACCCTCGTTGGTCACCGCGGGTCAAATTGACCCGAGCTCTCACTTTGAGCTCAAATATCTCTAACTATCCGGGCTTCTTAAAGTACACTACCGGCGAGAACTTTCCAGACAAAACTTCAAAGAAGGTCTTGAACGTTTTTTTATGCTATTTCGCTGGAAGTCAACGTAAACTAACTTAAAAAGCGGCATTTTAAAGGGGAAAAATTCGGCTTCGCTTTTCCTGTATATTTTTAATGATTTTTACCATTTGTTTTTCGATTTGGGGTCTATTTTGGAAACAACTGCTTTTTGCAGGTGCATCCATCTTCTAGAGAAATTTTTTTAAAAACATTTTTACGATTGGATTCATAAAGGGGAAATTTTGAGCTTCAATTTTCTTTTTTTTTTTAACTTTGAGCGAAAGTTATTCTTTTTTTTGTGAAAAAAAGAAAAAATTTGAAAAATGCCGTATAACACGAAAACAAAGAGGATTCATGAGAAACTTCAGGATAGCAATAAGTTGCACCTATTTTCGTTGAGTTGAGAGGAATTTTTTCAGATTTTTGTTTCAAAATTTCGTTTTTCTAATTTTCTGGGTCGGAGCTCAGATCATTCAATTACCATAACTCGAGAACTATGGGATTATTGATAAAATTTCAAAAGGGGAAATTTTATTTTACCATTTACAACACATTGGAATTTTTTTTCAATTTTTTTTCCCAAATTTTGTTTCCAGCCTCAACATAAAAAAACGAAATTTTGGGGAAAAAAATCTGAAAAAATTCCTCTGAACTCAACAAAAACAGACGCAACTTTTTATTATCCTAAAGTTTTTTATAAATCCTCTTTGTTTTCGTGTTATACGGGATTTTTCAAATTTCATCTTTTTTCACACAAAAAACGAATAACTTTGGACAAAAAAATCGCTCAAAGTTTTTAAAAAAAGGAAATTGAAGCTCAAACTTTCCCCTTTATGAATCAAATCGTAAAAATGTATTGAAAAAAATTCCTCCAGAAGATGAGTGCACCTGAAGAGAGGGAAAAAAGGCGAAAAACAGTAGTTTTCAAAATAGAGTCCAAATTCGAAAAAACAAATTGTAAAAATCATTAAAAATACAAGAAATGAAGCCGAATTCTTCTCCTCTAAAATGCCGCTTGTTAAATTAGCTTACGTTGACTTTTGGCGAAATAGCATAAAAAAACGTTCGAGACCTTTTTTGAAGTTTTGTCCGGAAACTTTTCGCCAGTAGTGTATATTGAGAGTAGTATTTTTGTTCTTAAAGTACCATATATTGAGAGTGTCGTATAGAAATTTATCCAAAAAATCTTTAAAACTAAAAGAGTTACAATTTTTTAAGTAAAAAACCGGATTTTTGAAAGTTGTTTTTTCCTGATTTCTTTCCATATCATTATTAATTTAAAAAACACACACACACAATTGTTTTATATACTGAAATGTTCAAAGACAATTCCTATTTTTTTTTTTAATCAATCGGATAAGTACTTTTTTTTGACAACCATCCAAAAACTGGATTGGGTAAAATTGACCCAGTATGTTAATCTCAATTTCGAGTCAGGTAACATTAAAAAAAAAACTATATTTATTGCTTTTCTCGCGTCTCCCTTCAATTTACGGAATATTCAAATTTGTTTCACGGTTACACGTGAACATTTTTCATCATACATCTTCTCCATACTTCAGCGTGCAAAACGCGTAGTTCTTGCGATTTTCCAATAGCAAAATACGTATACGGGGATCGGAAAATGAGAAAAAACGGTGAAAGGTTTTCGCGATTAGGTTCTCCGTCATCCATGATGGCAATTTGCTCGCTATATATTCGCGATCTGTACCAACTTTTTCCTCTTCTATTCTTCGCCCTGTACAATCGCGCGTATAACGTGAAACACATTTTCCGTTCGCTTCAAAATATCCAAACGCAATATCCCGTGTTTGGGTCAATATCTATATATTAATAAATATATATCTATATGTAATACCTCTTTTCGAGAACGAAGTTCCTTCGTCCCTTGTGACTGTCGAGCGCCGGAGCGCATCAGCAGTAGAAACAGCGCCCGCTCCCTGTTTCCACTGCTATCAATGGCTCAGAGCTAAAAGGGCGTATCTCTCAACCACAGTGGCGATTTATGGTTCTCTTTGCCTCTGAGACAAGCGTAATACGTATGTATACAGTTAGCATTCGTTCGTGCTGAGCGCAGTGGCACAATTCTCATCTTGTCGAGAGCGATACAAAACTCGAGATATCCAGGGTGGAGCTTCGTATTCTCGACCGTGCACGTCAATTGGGACTTTACACTCCGCTGAGGGAAACGAAAAAATAACCACGAAGACCGCAAGTGAGACCGAGAACCTCCAAGAGCCAAAGAATGGAAAATAAAGTTCCGGAAAACGAGAAACACAAACACACACATACAATTTTGTTGTAAACTATTTTTCGAACTTGCGCTTTCACGCAATCGACAAGGGAAATTGTATAAAAATAGTTTGTTCCGCGAAAGCGAAGTATTAATCGAAAATCGAAATACACGAATAGCAAAGAAAATTTTTTGTCAATATTGAGTTTACTCGTAATACTCTTGATTAATAATTTAATATTTAAGCTTGGAATGAAATTTGTAAGGGGTAAATTTTAAGCACCGAAAAAAAGAAAGCTTTTTTTGGACCTGCTGCAAAAATACCGAAATTTCTCAGGGATGAGTAGAAAAAATGCAACCATTTGTAAAATTGAACTAGAAATTGAATTTAAGAAAATTTAAGGAATTATTTTTAAACTAAAATTTCGTCCCAGTTGTTTTTACTTTGATTTGAATATTTTTACATAAGCAAACGAGGTTTTAGCGAAATTATCCGTTCGGAGTTTTGCGATATGATTTTTTTTAGCAAAGTACAAAAATTGGTACAATTTATTATTTTCTCTAGCGTGAACCATCGCCATGTAAGAGACGCGATGCATTCTTGACGCTATGTCACGTGTAAGCGAATACAAATTCTTTTTCCAAGTCCAGCGAGGAACGAGAACGAGCTAATGATGGCATCGCTCTACGCAGAATCGAAACATCACTTCGGTCGCAAAATTACCTACCAGAGTGCCATTCAACGCGAAAGGATAGTGCAGAGGTAAAGGTTGATGGTTGCAAAAGTGTGTATTTCGCAAAAGTGGTGTTCTGACCCGAGTCGTTGCTCGAGTCGAACCCAACGAGTCACTTTCCCATCGCAAGAATCTTCGCTTATTTTTCCATTGACTTCACTTCCTGATCGCAACATTGTGCTTCGTACAGTTTCAACGTAAACGGCAGTAAACAATATACAAAAAGAAAATAAGTTTCTTGTGAATACTCTACACAGAAAAAACGACTTAGCTGTGGTAACGAAGAAAATCGTTCACCCAACTAACTATTTTAGTTAGTTATTTTATTTAGTTAGTGCATAAATGGCAGACCAACTAACTTTTTAACTCAACCAACCACGAGTGAAATGGTTCTATCAACTATTTTGCTCGTGGTTGATTATAAATTTTTTTTTATAGCTACACAATATTTTCAAACATTTCAATCTTTGAATATCGTTACACATATGAAGTTTACAATTTTGTAAAGCTTCGTCTTTTCTTTAAGAGAAGGTTAAAGAAAAAAGACCCTTCTTTAATGGGAATCCATTTCGGCTTCGACCATCTTGCGTTTTGCCGCAAAGTATTAATATCCATATGAAAAAATATGGATATCAAACATAGATGGACTTGGAGTTATAAGCGTCGAGGGGACAGTTTGTTTGTGCGAGAAAAAGCCACCTGGCGGATTTTTGGGGTACTGACAAATCTGCAGATATGATCGTATAGTTGGCTAAAGTGCCTATAAAATTCATTGTCGATCCTTTTCAATACTACTTTATTAGTTGGACTGACTGATCAAGTCAGATGTGTTGACTAGTCGCATCAACTAACCATAAATAATAGATGGAACTAATGCTAGGTGGTTATTGTAACGAAACAGATGCTCACGGTACCATTTTATCCTTGAACTCTATTAGTAAACCCTTCAACTATTGCAATTTTCTAGACCACAGATCTGAAACTTTTTACACAAATACACTGAATGACAAACACAATTCACATCGTATTTGGCAATAACCATTTGACCCATTCGGATTAAAAAAAAATTTTGTACATTGAAAAAAAAAATGTGTGAATGAACAAAATCTGCAGTCAAATACGTTCAACTAGATATTTATTTGGTCTAACTAAATAATTAGTTTTTTGAACAATTCTGCGCTTCGGTTGACTAAAATATTATTCAGGCAAAAAAAAATGTTGAATTGTACTTACTAAATTATCTAGTTGAATGTATTTGACTGCAGATTTTGTTCATTCACACCTTTTTTTTCAATATAATTTTGAAAATATCAGAATTAGTAAAGATAAACCTGAATAAAGATAATACGAAAGATAAACCTAAATATTACAGAATTTTGATAGAATTAATCTCCATCGAGTAAACGCAGCTGTTTTCTTCATCGAAGGAATTTTGTAAAGTGGGTTAACGCGAAGAGAGCTCTATTCATTTCGATTGCAAGACTATCGACGATAAGACAAATCGTCGACTCGTTTCGCAAGATCGTTCGTTGCGGGAGACGGATATTCTTCGATTTTTCCAGTAACTCGTAAGATTCAAACACACTTTGTACAACCCCATGTAGAACAAATGAAAAAGGGGTTTCAAAGCAAAAGAGAACGAGAGAACAAAAGTTGAAAACAGCGTGGATCGTCGTTCGCTCCAGTATTTTTCTTTCACACCGTGAAAAATAATAGTATCCGCGGGAATATGTACGTAGCTAAATCAACAGGGTTTTCGAAATGTACAACATGGATATACATTTTCGACCGAGTAACATCTACACAAACCTCCTCCAACGTTTCATTCCTATTTTCTTCTCATGTTGCACCGGTCTTCAGGCTCGATTCCCAAAGGTTTTCTCTCTTTTATATCACGAAAAAAGCGAATAGCAATCGATTGGGCTAGTTGCGAAACCCCTCTTCCTTTTTTCTCTTCGCCCTCATTCAACCCTCTTTCTCGACACGTCCGATGCTGGAAACGGGACCGGTAGCAGCATCACTGGAAGGCTTCCACGCGTTTCCCAGTGAGTTCTTTCTCTCCTTCGTGGATGGTCCTCTCGTACACATCGAGAAGTGTTTTTCAGAGACTCAAAACACTTCGTATATGTCGGTATACATGTGTATGTGGGTCTGTATGCACATATCCGTGTGGCAAAACACCTACAATAAAAACTATCGCATCTCGGAGGTTTCGCCGAGGGCGATTTCGATGCAATTTCACGAAATGAAGGTTCCCAAGGATTCGACCGTCGATATTGGTATACCCGATATAGTACCGTGCGCTACATCTCGTCCCAAACAATGATACTCCCTTCGTTTCACCATCGCGTCTAATCTTCGGATATATATATATATACATACATGCATATATATACGTATACACACATATATATATGTGTGTGGGTCATTCCATAGCAAATCGACCAATAGTTGGACCTTTTCAATTTCGATGAAATTTGGTCAGAAGTTTTCTTTTACCATAAAACAAAGTTCTACCAAAGGAAAAAAATAAAATTTTTCGAAAGTTATGCAAAATTCAAAATTTCACAATTTTTTCAATTCTTCAAGTTTATCTTTTCAATACCTTGAAAACTATTATAATTACGGAAAAATCATTCTGGGTTCGTCTTAAGGAGTATACTTGGGGCTACGAAAAAAAATATATTCCGAAAATTTTTTTTGAAAAATGAAGAATTTTGAATTTTTTTAAATCATGAAAATCCACGATCAACACTAAATTTTTAGTTCAATTTTTTTTATATAATACCTTTTACTGATCTCAAAAGATATTGAAATTTTCAGAATGACGTTTTTTTCAAAAATATGAGTTTTTGAATATTGGTAAAAAGAAATTTTTTTTTTACCTCTATAAGTCAAGTAAAGTTGAGCAATCATATAATTTTTACTCCTCGAAATTATATGATTGCTCAACTTTACTTACTTACTTAGAGGTAAAAAAAATTTATACTCTTTAAGACGAACCCAAAATGATTTTTTGTAACTATAATAGTTTTCAAGATATTTAAAAAATAAACTTTACAAGATAAAAAATTTGTGAAAATTCGAATTTTGCATAACTTTCGAACAATATTTTTTAAATGTTTCTCCTTTGGTAGAACTTCGTTTTATGATCAAAGAAAACTTCTGACCAAACTTCACCAAAATTGACAGAGATTCATTCCAACTATTCGTCGATTTAACATGGAATGACCTATATTTATATATATAGTATATGTACTGTATGTATATCCGTTCGTTCTCCCTCGAACGAGCGAGAAAATGAGCCACACTCGCCAACGTACTGAACAAGTATACGAACAAATGGACCAATTTGAAAAAATTTTGTAAAAGATACTTCCTGCTTTAGCATTTTTTTCAATAAACTAACAAACTAAATAAATACCAACAAGTGAACCATATTTAAAAAATCTTGCGGAAGGTATTTCCGTTTTTACACTTACAACAATCAGCAAATAAACAAGTACGAACAAATGGACCAAATTAACAAAGTCGCGAAAAAGTTATTTTATTTTAACAATTCGCAAACTAAACGAGGACAAACAAATAAACAAATCTAAAAAAAAATCGTGCAAAAGATTTTTTTAAATGCAATTAAATGCGAGCAATGAGTGTTGGGCGCTTTTTTTGAACCGCAAAAATATCCAAAGAGAAAAAGCACTCGTCGTTAAAAAAAACCGTGTTGTCTGCTTTATTGCGTGAACCAAATATTTTTTGTCCTAATTCAATAAAATTTCTCATCAGTTATTCATTAGCTTGACTCAATGACAAAATTTCTGCAATAGTAGTCAAAAACAAAAATGATCTACTAAAGAACGGAAGACTCTGTATATTATTGCACATTACGAATAATGTTAATTGGGGGTTATTTTTTTTTTTTGCACATGTGGTTGAGGTTGATTTTTATGCGGTCGAATATTTCATCTCGGAATATTGTTGGATATAATTTTTTGCCGCTGCATAATTTGTCGAAATATTTTATCACTGAAATTTTTTGACTTGTAACCTATTTATTCGCATCGTCAAAGATAATTTATTTTTCAAGAGGAAAAAAGTAGCGAGAGAAAATTACATAAAAGGACGAACCCGGTGGAAAAATAACTTGTTTTTTTTATAACGCTTTAATCCCAATACTAATTAGCACAAACGTACAATACAATCCGCTTAATAGGAAATCGGGATTATTCATTTTTATTTTAATTAAGATGAAAAGGTTGTGTACAGGTTTGCATAAATATTTTGCCACTCAAGAAATCTGCTGCTGTCAAAGAACAAGCAATTAATCTCGAAAAAGAAAATGGCGAAACTGCGACCGACTTCTGATATCTGGAACAAAAGTGAACTCGGATAAAGCAGGAAATACAAAGAAGAGAGTTTGAAAAAAGTAGCTAGAGAAAAAGAAGAATGAGCGGAAAACACAGGGAAAGAGAAAAACGAGTTAATCTAACGAGTACTGTCGGCACTCGATGGACTTTTTCTCATTCTTTTTTTACCTCCGTCTTAATTCTCTTTTCTTCTTGCAGCACAATCGTCACTTCGAAAAACATGGAAAATTCGTAGGAGGAAAAACAGTGATTCGATTAAATGATAATAAATTGAAAGAATTTTCAATTTTTTTCAAACATCACTGAAATTCCATTTCGTTATAGAAATTATGGATGCTTCTTCCGTTGTAACATAATTCAAACGAATTCGAGAAAGTAAATTGCAGTTCGCATTCGGGCATTTAATTCAATTAATTCGCGTTTGCACGAAATGCAGAAGCGTGCAAAATAATTTGTGCGAATTACCGTCGTTGAGATTTTCTTCCTTTGACAGTACGAAATCGTCGTTCTTCTCGGAATTCATTCTCACCCGCGTTTTCGCATTCTTTGATCCACCTACTTCATCTCGATCTCACCCCAAGCTTTTCCTCTCTGACATAATACGTAGACTATGTCGTGTCTCTTTGCTCCGTTCGACAGTGTCCTCTTCAGAGAGCTTTTGGTTTATTTTTTCAAACGTTTTTTTTTTTTTAGTTTATTCTTCCTCATTTCATCTTCCTACGACTGACCTCGCACCGGGGTTTCGGCGCTGTGAATTATCCTTTGACCGGGTTGTTCCAACCGCGGTTTTCTCATTATCCCTCTGACGTATCTCCTCGCTGAAAACTAAACCCGCACACCATTTTACTCGCTCTCACGCACTCACCGTGAGGCTTTGAAGTTTATTCGGATTTCCACGATAACCGTGACTCTCCGAAACTCTTGGGAATACCGAAAAGTGCAAATCTAATGGGAATGCCCACACTGTAAACAATTTTTGTATTAAATTTGATTAAAAAAATATGAAGTTTTTATGCATATACAATATATTAATTTTAATATACGTTCGTATATTAAAATTTCAATATAAGTATATGAAAAGTCAAATAACTTCTTTTAATTTTAATGTACGTTCGTATATTAAAATTCTAATACAAGTATATGAAAAATCAAATAACTTCTTTTAATTTTAATATAAGTTCGTATTTTAAAATTCCAATACATAGTATGATTTTTAAAGCAGAATCATGAAAAAATATATGAAAATTAATATTCTTTTGTAAATTAAAATTAAAAGAAGTTATTTGATTTTTCATATACTTATATTGGTTATGAACACATTGTTTATGAAATTTAGTGTCCTGTATATGCATAAAAACTTCATATTTTTTTTATTAAATTTAATACAAAAATTTCTTACAGTGCAACTAGAATTGTACGCCCGAGATATCCACATTAGGGATATTCGCAAGGGTCAGCTCGACCGAAAAGTGCAATGGAAGAGCTTCGCCCTGGAGGAACCGCCTTAATCATCACGGTATAACCTCTGCGCCAGGTCAGTATATTGGGCACGCTGGCCGTCCGGTATATAACACCGTCATACGCCTATTTCGCTTGGGCACAGAGGTCCGAGCGCATGCGACGCATAGTGGTGGATGCGTCAACTAGCACGGCCGCTGACATTGATTGTAATTTTGGAAAATAAGTGTATTAGTTTCCAATAACGTATCTTAAAAATGCGAAAAAGCATATAGAAACCATTTTAATATACGGGGATTTGAATTTTCAACGTTCATCTTTTAATTTTAATATCCAAATATTAAATTTAAGATGAAATTGTTAATTTTCCAATACCATGTATATTAATTTCAAGTTCGTATACTTGTTATTGAAATTCCCTATACTGTATACTAAATTGCAATTTTAAGAAATAAGTGTTTTAATTTTCAATAATGTATTTGAAAATTGCGAAAAAGTATACAAAAACTATTTTCATATACGGGTATATTAATTTTCAATGCTCACTCTTTTAATTTTAATATACAAATATTAAATTTAAGATGAAATTGTTAATTTTCCGATATCTTGTATATTAATTTCGGTTTCATATACTTGTTTTTGAAATTTAATATACTTTTGTATATTAAATTTAATAACATTTTTTACAGTGCAGCTCGTTAAGGAGGTTCTATCGCAATAATCATGATAGTATACACAAAGTAACGGCAAAATCATCAGATTCAATTTTTCCAAGATAATTTTTTGAAATTTTGCGTGACTCTTCGTGAGCGTCGTATTATAATGTGGGAAAAATTTGACAAGGTTTCATCGACTAGTAATCGAGATATTCAGTGTTTAAAATCACAACTTTAACACAAGGTCTTATGGGAAGTTACGAAAAAAGACGATGTTTTACAACAAATAACTCGATTTCTAAACGTTCAAACTTTCTCAAACTTTTACTCACAGTTGAGTATGATCGTTAAGAAGGTTCGTACGAATTCTAAACAATTAAACTTGGAATTTAATACTTTCAATTATTCTCAATATGCAATGTACCATGAATTTTTTTTTCAAATTTTTAAGATGGTGAAAAAAAATCACGAACGAGTGAATACGCGAAAAAAAACATTTTTTACAAAAAAAATCATAACTTATGCAATTTTTTTTTTTCATAAAATTTCAATTTCAATTTCGTTTCAACAATTTTATTTATTCGAACAGTTGAAGAAGGGCTTAAGGAACTCTATTTAATTTGGAGTAAAAAAATACAATAAATACCAAAAATACTTTATTTATTTCAAAATTTTCGTACATAAACATGGAAAAATTACGTGTCCTTAGAGACTTAGACTGTTATTTGAGAAATATTTGAAGACTCCGAAAGCCGTAAAAATTCCGCAATTTTCATTTTTGGAGTTTCGGAATAAATTTTAATAGTTCATTGAAAAAAAAAACAACTCGACTTTCATGATGTTATTTACCTTGTACGTTGATGTTCGACACAGAAAAAAAAGAGAAAAAAATCAAAATATTCCCCAGAAAATTACGCCGTGGTCACACTGGTGGTCAAATTGACCCCAGCTCGCGCGGAATGTTTTCTTTTCGAATGCCACATCAAAACTGTTGGCGCGATTATTCCTCTATTACGCTGTGCTCACTGAGGGAACCCTAAAGCATCCTTAGATAGCAGGCCAGTGCTCTTGGTCGCCAATAACAGATTGAAATTTTTGCTCAAAGTTGCGCTAGGATCATTTTGACCCCCAGTGACCACGGAGGGTTAAATATTAAACACATAAAAAAATCATTGAAAATGCTAAGAAACAGTTTCATAAAAACATTAGAAGCTTCGATTGTTAATATTATTTTCCACAATCTGTAAATTTCATTTCCAAAAACAATATGCTCTCGTAGTTTATATGAAAACTTTCAAGGTTCTTGAATTGACCCTGAAAATGTAACGATATGCCTCGTTCCTTCCAAAGGATACACAAGGGTTGATACCCAGGGTTGAAAAATGATATTCATTCATGTTACTGTAAGTACTACTCAAGAACAAAACAAAACAAACATAGAAAGGTCAACCGAGAATAAAAGGAACCGATTGGATTATTAAAATTTTTCAAAATCCATGCCACACGATGTGACGGAATATGAAATTAATTTCAACGTGTCTTGCGTGTTCACTTGTCCTCTTTTTTGCGCATGCAAAATATCACGCAACCCTGTGTGCCCCCGTGCGCTTTCGAGAATCCTCGCATGAAGTCTGACACCGTTTCTAGGTGTCGGAAGTGCGCCATGGATTTTTCACGTTGGGGATTCTCTCAGCGCGGCATTACGTATGCAAACCGTATATCTCGTTTGTTAAGGATAATGTCCCGGACTGCTGTTTGTGTGTGTGTCGGCAGTGGAGTATGTTTTCGTCCTGGTTTTCACCCCTTCACACTTTGTACAGTAAGGGATGCAATATATGCGTGGGTGGAAGAGAAACGACGACGAGAGTGAGAGGAATGAAGAGGTCATAGGACAACGCTTGGTTGGTATAAGCGTGCATTATTTACGTTAGTCGCGAGAACGTCCGCGGGCCTCATGGCACGTAACAAACACCACCTGTACATTCGGTGTAATGCAGCCATGAACACCACAATGTTGTTGCACTATATATGCATAACTGGGTAATACGATGTAAGCAGAGAGATAGAAAGAGCAATGTATGGGCTTGTGGAGGATGCTTGTGTCTGTGTCTGTGCAGAAGAGGTTACGTTGAATCGGATGAAAACATGAGCTATGCACATGGAAAAGCAAGAGGACCAAACCCCGGTGAGACGAATTCGCGCCAGAGTCCATTATTACTCCCCCGTCCGTGGATTATTCTGACAGCTTAACACTCGCCCGTTAAGTAAATCCTATGTCCCAACGGTGCATTCTCTCTATGCCTGTCTCTTTCTCACTCCGCTACCCCCGCATCACTCGCGCATATGTCCTGGGTCCGTGTGGGTCTATGTTGCGAGACTTTATCCCACAAAATGTCGAGTACCCTGCAGGATATCCCACAAGCCTTCAGCTCGGGTTATACCAATCCATGAGGACACAGCATGAGCCATAAGTGCCTCACTGCATTACACTTGGACCTCGTTAGTGTCCCTCCCTGTCACTTTTTGTTTCAACAAATAAAAGTGGCAGAGCTTTCAGAACACAATTCACAAGGTATTGGACTTATCAGACTGTTTCTGGCCTTCGTAGAAATTGATTAACTAGATGCTGAAGCGGAGTCTGGATGTATTACTGAATGTCGATACTCGATTATATCATCGAGGTTGAAAGTCTTCACCGTGCTGCGCGTGATGTTGGATATTGGAAATCACTATGGAAGTGTTGCATATTCAATGTAGTCGTTGAATCCCGATCAATGCCTAACGGATAAATTATGTACACCATCAACAAGGATTTTCAAAAGAGGATCCTACTTGTCGGCTCATCTTTCCGCAAGTTTTTAATTTTTTTTTAACCCTCCGTGGTCACACTTATCTGGGTCGATTTGATCCTGTCCATTTTTGAACAAGTATTGTGACCAAACTATTGGTCGGAAAATGCTCAAAAAATTACAGAACATCCTTCAAACATTCTAGTTGATGTATTAAAAACTAGTTTATAAAAAATCAAATGTTTATATGTTCAAAGAAAATTCATAGAGAAAAGTAGTAGTGGTGTTGTTTTGACCCAGTGGGACCACGGAAGGTTATTAGTTAATATAGCAAATTGTTCATAAAACTATATATGTGTAAAATAAAGATCATTTTATATACTTAATGGCAAAAAAAAAAGTTTATTTCTATACCCTTTTCCGAGCACCAAAGTAGCGTAATCTCTTAATTAACGCGTAAAAACGATCTGGCAATAAGGTTTACATTGTTGTTGGAATTTACATGTGAAAAAAGTCAGTTTGATACTGGAAGCTCGTTATGGTTGAAAGAAAATCATGATATAAAAGAACTCCAGTCTGATGATCAACGTTTTCTCTATTATAGTCACTTCTCGTATTTAACCCATCATCTATAAACGGCACCCGCCGTCTGTAAGCCTGGGTCGTTCGCGTCCGACCGTTTTTTATGGGGTTAATGAACTCGGAAAAATTTAATGAAATTTGAGCTACTGTTCGAAGCCTTCAACTTCATATACCAACCATAACCTTTGTGAAAATTGTATTTTTACATATATTTTTTATTTAAAAAAATGAAGCAACTCCATAAAGAATCAGTATTTTGCTTTAAAAACCATAACTTGTCGAAATAAATCATGTATTGATATTAACACATTTTATTATAAAAAAAAAAATTCTTTTATAACCTTCTTATTTACCTGCAATTTTTGACAAATGCAGTCTGTAAACGTGGGTCATTTATGTCCAATCCAAATTTTGTCCACTCTTTGTAACGGTTCAAGAGTAGCTGAGGCCTTGCATTTTGGGAGTCAAGTCCCTCTCCTATGTAATTTTTTTAGATGGGTGTAGCGGTCCCCATCGCTCGCTCGTTCGGAAGTAATCGGCGCAAACAATTTTGAATAGGACAAAAATGACCCAGGTTTACAAAAGAAGATTTAAGAAAGAAACTTAATTAGCGCTTTGTTTAAACTGCCACGACGTGTTATTGAACGTTTATGTGCAATTTTTGAATATCCCATGCATAGAAAATATGATTCCCAGACATCGCTTTCGCGGAACTGCAGGGAAGCAGTCGGGAGGAGATTTTTTCTCAACTAATTTAGATCGTGGGATTTGGACCACATTGTGAAAAGTGGAGCTCGCGAATTCTCACGACGATCCCCGCGAGACCTGCTTGCTGATATTGCGGGAAGTGGCGTGCTCTGGTTATACATATTATACAGGAATATATGTATATGTCTAGAGAGGAAGAGAAAGAAAGATGGATGAACGTACAGGGTATATACATGGGCATTCCCGAGGGACAGGCACCGAGCTGCCAGATGTTTGCCAAAAGCCTCGAGCCTGTTCTCCCTGCTCATCGCCCACAGTACCAGGACTCGACCTTATTGAGTACACGCGAAGAGTGGGAAGGAAAAGGATCGAGCATTTTCAACCACGTGTGCCTAGCGGTAAATGAATTAAATCGACCCCTCAATCCTTGCTCTCTCTCTCTCTCTCTCTCTCTCTCTCTCTCTCTCTCTCTCTCTCTCTCTCTCTCTCTCTCTCTCTCTCTCTCTCTCATTTTGTACTGTGAAAACCAGGGAAAGACCCCGAGGCTTTTGCCTTACTTCTGCATGCCAGGGAGAAAGAGAGGGTGTCACGGGACTCTCTTTTCCACCCTGTCTCCCGCTTCGGCATATCCTGCAACCAACTCGATCCCTTCATCCTCTTCGATGCCACTTGCTGCGAGCCCAGAAATAATACACTCGCGGCACGGTGAGTTTTCGATTGGGGCAAGGGGACTCTTTTTCATTCTCTCCCTCTCTCTTTCTCTCCATCCAATCTTACACACACCGAGGTACAAACCATCAAATTGACTCATTTATTCGTAATTTTCCGAAGAGCAGAACGAAATCGATTAATTTCACATTACTCAATTATAACTCCATTGTTCTCGCTCGAAATTATTATTGTCCGGCGTGCAAAAATGAAATGTCGTGTGAAATAACTTCGTCATCGATCGTTCGAATTTTTGTTCCTCACGGAAAAAAGGATTTAGCTGGGGTAACAAAAAAATTAGTTGACTCAACCAACTGTCTCGATGCTCTGAGCGCCGAACGAGAAATTTGTTGGATCGACGATTTTTATATTGTTGGTTTATAAATGGCAGACCAACCAATTTCTTAGTTCGGCGAACCACGAGTGAAATGGTTGTATCAACTATTATTTGCTCGTGGTTTATTATAGTTTTTTTTTATCAACACAATATTTTTGAACATTTCAAAATTCTATCAAAATATTAAGAAACATTGGAAACATGAAGTAAGAGATTTAACAAATCGATCCTATTACCGAATTAGATTACATGAACGGCATTTTTAAGCCGTTGGCATTTTTTATTTAGTTGGTTCATAAATGGCAGACCAACTAATTTTTTAGTTCGGCGAACCACGAGTGAAATGGTTGTATCAACTATCATTTGCTCGTGGTTTATTATAATTTTTTTTTATCGACACAATATTTTTGAACATTTCAAAATTCTATCAAAATATTAAGAAACATGCAAAACATGAAGTAAGAAATTTAACAAATCAATTCTATTAACGAATTAGATTACATGAACGGCATTTTTAAGCCGTTCGCATTTTTTATATAGTTGGTTTATAAATGGCAGACCAACTAATTTTTTAGTTCGACCAACCACGAGTGAAATGGTTGTATCAACTATTATTTGCTCGTGGTTTATTATAAATTTTTGTTACCGACACAATATTTTTTAACATTTCAAAATTCTATAAAAATATTAAGAAACATGAGAAACATGAAGTGAGAAATTTAACAAATCAATTCTATTAACGAATTAGATTACATGAACGGCATTTTTAAGCTGATGTGAGATATTAAAAAATTGGCTTATAATTTTATAAAAATAGTGAGGATTATATTTACGACAAATTTACAATTTCGTAAATCTTCGTCTTTTCTTCAAGAGAAGGTAAAAGAAAAAATACCCTTTTTTGGGAATCGATTTCGGATTCGACTATCTTGCGTTTTGCCACAAAATATTAAATATCCGTACTATAAAATAAGGATATCGAACATAGACAAACTTAGAAAGATTATAAGCGTCGAGGGGAAAGTTCGTTTGTGCGAAAAGAAGCCACCTAGCGGATTTTTGGGGTACTGACAAATCTACAGATATGATCATATAGTTGGCTACAATGACTATAAAATTCGCTGTCCATCCTTTTGAATACTATTTTATTAATTAGACTGACTAATAAAGTCAGTTGTGTTGACTAGTCACGTCAACTAACTATGAATAGTGGATGGAACTAATGCTCGGTGGTTATTGTAACGAAGCAGATCCTTACAGTAACCGAAATTTACCCAACTAATAATCAATTGGTTGTCCCAACCAACCATTTTTTTCCGTGCATTCTTTTTTTCACACGAATACAATAGGATTCTCTTTCTACGATGATAAACAATTTTTCATTTGCCCAATTGAATTTTGACATTCTTACAGTTTTTTTTTAATATGACACTGAGACAATATTCTGTGAAAACTTCGATTAAACCTGATAAAAGTAAACGAAGTAACGAGGCTCGTAATGTTGGTAACTTAGCCGTGTGTAAACTCGAAATGATACTAAAAAAATTTGACATGAAACTGAGAATTAAAATATCAAAATATTTAATATCAATTATACATGACAAAGAAAAAACGTTGGTTTGCAAAAATGACAATGTTGAATTACATTCATTTTTGATTGAATTAACAGAGATATCGCGGAATTCAATGAAACAATTTATCTACGAGCTCGCGCAAAATTTAAATGAAATGAATAAAATGTTTCTCCTCCATTTGATTTGCGGGTAAAATTCGTACAAATATTTTAACGCGCATTACCGTATCCGCAGATGTATTAATTGAATTGGCCCGAATGATGACAATGTTACGCTTAGAGTGCACGATGAAATTAATTTATTGCTAATTTCATTGTAACGTTTACAAAAATACACGTATGGGGAAAACGAGGGATTGGGGGAAAGGGGTTTGTCCATCGCATTATCCGATCATATTGAACGGGATGAAACGAATTTCTATAACTGCAGGTATACATAATATATACAAGCCAATGCGACAACCCAGACCGCGTGTTATTTCCCTCATTATATTGTGAAGCTAATTCAATTATCCGCGAAAACTGGCGTTATAATTAAATCGAGTATAATCGGGTTGAAATATTATTGTAACGCAGATATGTGCTTGTATGTTTGTGTGTACGCATATCGATGCGAAATACATGTCACGTACGACGTATGAATTAATTTACTAAAATTAAATGAAAAATGAGAATACAGTCGAAATTATTCTCTCGAACGGTGAAACAAATGTTGCACCGATACTCGAGATCCATTTTTTTAAATCGTCAATATGTCCCCTGTTGGAACATGAAAATAGTTAATTTTTTTATACTATGGCCGCAGTTGTACGAGTTTCCCAGTGGACGTGTTGCACATTTTTTCAAATTATCGAAACATTGGTAGAAAAAAAAAGAACAAGGGGTCTTTTATACGAGGGCAACACCATGCGAATATTTTTCATGTAGGAAAAGTTTTTTTCAATCATTTTTTTTGGTCAGCTATTAGATGGTCCAGAGGCCCAAAACATCAACAACACTCGTACGTTTTATTTCGAAAAAAATGTATTAATTTTTCATGTCCTCAAATTAATACATTTTTTTAAAATAAACCTTTTCAAGCATTATTATTATTATTATTATTATTATTATTATTATTATTATTATTATTATTATTATTATTATTATTATTATTATTATTATTATTATTATTATTATTATTATTATTATTATTATTATTATTATTATTATTATTATTATTATTATTATTATTATTATTATTATTATTATTATTATTATTATTATTATTATTATTATTATTATTATTATTATTATTATTATTATTATTATTATTATTATTATTATTATTATTATTATTATTATTATTATTATTATTATTATTATTATTATTATTATTATTATTATAGCATTCTCTCAGCATTATTCCAAAATCTTGGGAAAGAAATTTTTATAGTTCGACGTATAAAGAAAGTAGTAAAAAAAAATTTCTTTATAGTGAATTTTGTTTTTTCTCGAAAAATATTCGAAAAATTATTAAAAATCAAAACTTGATTGGTCTTCCACTTTTATTAATAGTTTTGATATGAAACGACACGAAAGTAGAGCGTTTTTGGCAGTTTTTATGACAAATTTCCAAATAAACCTGCAATTTTGTATTAAAAATTCTGTATGGATCTTTTACAAGACATCTTTTTTGCGATATCCAATATTTAAGTCCGTATGACATTAAGAAATGAATTCTGTAACAATTCCATTTTTACTTCATTCTCGAATATTGATTGAAAAAATAAGAAGCTAAATTTTTTATTTGAACTGAAAGCTTTTTTAAAAGTCATATTTCTATAACACCTAATTAATACACTACCATGAATAATTTGGGGGGGCCAACATAAAAATAGTCTCATTTGGTGAAGAATACTTTATGAACGAAATTATTCGAATACAGTTACCGTGATGGGTTTTATTTTTTCCGAATATCCTTTATCGTGTATTGATCCGGGGATTATTTCATGGCGTTATGTAGGATGGGTACGTAATTTTATCAACAGCAATGTAACATATACCCATGAGCTTCAATATACAGGGTGTCACAAAAGTAACAGGGTGGCTGAATATTTCCACGGCTAAGATATTTTTCAGAAAGGTCAAGGTCATTCTCGCAGTAACTTTTTATGAGGAATTTAATGGTTACCATAATTTTGACCTTGAAGATAACCTTGAATGTTATTTGAAGGTGAACTTTGTTTTTTCAAATAGAAACCCCCTTTTTTGACATGGGCAATCGATAGAGCGGAAGATTTTACGTTCAAATATGTTCTCAGATCATAGGTAAAATTTGACCTTGGAGGTCCTCTAAAGTCAATTAAACTTAAACAAAGTGTGGATACCTCTGGAAATAGAAGCTTTACAAATCCTTTCGTAACAACCAAAATTATCAATTTCAACAAGGCGCATTTAGTAGAGACCTTGACGATGACCTTCAAGGTGATTTCAAGGTCAATTTTTTTATCTTTAAATGTAAATGTGAAAATGTCTGTTCTATTGATTTCAGAACTCCAAAATACAGGTTTTCATTGAAAAAACAAAATTTGACCTTAAAATCACCTTGAAGATGATCGTCAAGGTCACTACTAAATGCACCTTGTTAAAATTAATACCTTTGGTCGTTACGAAAGAATTTGAAAAGCTTCTATTCCGAGAGGTATCCACACTTTGTTTAAGTTTAATTGACTTTAGAGGACCTCTAAGGTCAAAATTTATCTATGACCTAAGAACACATTTGTACGTGAAATTTTCCGCTCTATCGATTGCTGATGTCAAAAAAGGAATTTCTATTTGAAAAAACAAAGTTGGCCTTCAAATAACCTTGAAGGTTATCGTCAAGGTCAAAATTGAGGTCACCATTGAATTCCTCTTAAAAAATTACTATAAGGATGACCTTGACCTTTTAGAAAAATATCTTGCAATGAAGAAATATTAAGCCGTCCCGTTACTTTTGTGACACCCTGTATAGTTGCGTATGGATGATATCGATCTAGCAGATTAATTTACAAGTACCAATTTACCGGTTGCAGCGCCAATGGCAGATGAAATACGTTTTTATTCCCTGTTCTACCTCTTTTATACCGTAATTCTCCCCCTTTTTCTCTCGACTTCGCTATTTCATTTTCATTTTACATAATGATAGAGAGCTCCCTTTCTCCTGCCGTGAACCACTGATTCCGTCAATTTTTTAATATGCTCATCCGAGCTCATATTAGATTTAAATCTCCCCCAACCCCCCCCCCCCCACTTGCCAACGATGGGAAAATTTGATTTTTCAGTCTTAATAAATTTTCTATTCAATCTTGAGCTTTTTGAATCCATTGTCATTTATGTACCAGGTGTGTAAGTATGAAACCGGAATTTGCCCATAGGTGGCGCTAGATGTCGATGCAGTTACCGACACATCACGTCAGCGGTGTCTTGTTATTGTATTGATATCCGACAAAGATTTCCAACTCACAATAACACGAGTTTCATTCAGTAGCATTAGTTTATTAGAGATAAACATGTCGAGTTTTGTGCCAACAAATTACGATTTGCGGACAGCCCTACTTTTCTGTTTTCATCTGAAGAAAACCGCAGCCGAATCGCATTGAATGCTTCTGGAGGCGTTTGGTGAGCATGCTCTCGGTAAAACACAGTGTTTCGAGTGGTTTAAACGGTTCAAAAGTGGCGATTTTGACGTGAGGAACGAAGAACGTGGAAGACCACCGAAAAAGTTTGAAGACGCTGACCTGCAAGCCTTGTTGGACGAAGACGACGCTCAAACACAACAACAACTGGCGGATCAGTTAAAGGTGACCCGAGAAGCCATCTCCTTTCGGTTAAAAGCCATGGGAAAGATACAAAAGGTGGGGAAATGGGTTTCATACTTTCGAAATTCCGGTTTCATACTTACCCACCTGGTATGAGGCATTCCACGTCAAGTCGGGCACCCCATTTTTTTAAATAACCAAAAATCGCATACAAATTTTTATAAAGTTGTTTTAACTGTCAAGAAAATTCGCGATTTTTTCCCGTTTTTTATATTACATATTTTAGCCGGAAAAAAATACAAAAAATTTTCTTGTTCCATTTTGTAACTCGAAAATTATTCATCATACGAAAAAAAGTACAACATGAAATTTAGGATTTTAAATGTACTTTTCACTGAAATTTTTTACGAACTCCTCCAAATGCTCCATATGCCATTTTCGGAGCAAATAATGTTTTGATATTTTTTTCTCAGAATTGACATCTTCGATTTGACTGTAGTTTTAACAGTTTTTTACTTGATATATTTACAGACTATAAAAAAATTGGCTTAGTGGAGAATCCATACCTTCCCATGCGTTTTCCATCCCAAATGAATGCATAAATTTCTCTGTGCATTAACAGGGTTGAGACTATCTATAGATATTTATTAAAGCCCGTATTTTTGTTTATTTTTTGTACTTTTTCAATTTTTTTAAGTTTTTTCATTTTTATTTTTTTAAATATCTTTTTGTACATTTTAATAAACTTTATCAATGGACCCATGTGCACCGTTCAAGTCTATTCAAATTAAAGTAAAAGGCTACTCACGTCTCTTGATTGCAAAAAAAAATTAATTTACCCTCATTGGATACACCGACGTTTCTATGGCCAATGAGTACTTTTTTAGTTCAATTTGGGCATGAAGCAATGATACTGCTTTGTTCCTGGAATCGTCTTCGCAGTATCAAAATGAGATTATTTTATTATTTTTCCCTGTCTACGATTAATAATGATAAAATATCAATATCTACACTATTTTATTAAATCACTCTATAATGATAAGTTATATCAATAAAAATGCATTTGAAATAATGGATTCTCCACTACGCGAATTTTTTTATAGTCTGTAAATATATCAAGTAAAAAACTGTTAAAATTACAGACGAATCGAAGATTTCAATTCTGAGAAAAAAAATATCAAAAGATGATTTGCCCCGAAAATGGAACATAGAGCGTTGGGAGGAGTTTGTAAAAAATTTCAGTGAAAAGCACGTTGAAAATCCAAAATGTTATGTTTCAGTTTTTTTCGTACGATAAATAATTTTCGAATTACAAAATGGGACAAACAAATTTTTTGTATTTTTTTCCGGATAAAAAATGTAATTTAAAAATCTGAAAAAAATCACACATTTTCTTGATAGTTAGAACTACTTTCTAAAAATTTGTATGCAATTTTTAGCGATTCCAAAAAATGGGGTGGCTGACTTGATGTGGAATGCCTCGGATATTTCTGGATACATTGTTTTATTTTTTTCATTAAAAAATGTTGAAATTTTCAAAGCCATGAAATTTTGTATTAACTATCAATAAGAACTTGATGAGTCAAGATATATGGAGAGAAAAAAGAGTCAATTTAATTTAGTGAAAGCAAAAAAAAAGTATTGCGATATAACAACTTTGTGATAGATAAATCGTAATTTTTTATTCTATCTCATAAAGCTCATAAAGTCGTTAGAATCTCGCAACGTTTCAAGCTTCACCACCATTGTTTGACTGAAACTGTCGAGAACTCGACGACTTTTCCCCATTCTCGTGAACGGAAAAACCAGAGATTTTCTCATACATCTCGATGGCTGAGATGGCTCCAAAGTACGGTTCAACGAATGTCCCATTACCGTTCACATCATTATTTGTCTTCGAGGTTTTCTACCATTTTTTTTTCGCCTTCTCCTCTTTCTCCCAGAATCTCTTCAGCATTGTCTCTTCGATATCTTCACCACGGTTACCCATTAAAATGGAGACAGAAATGTAGGAAGAATTGAGAGCACTAGAGGAGAAGAAAAAAAGGCAGAAAGACAGACAGACGGAGAAAGAGAGGGAGAGAGAGAAAGTGTGATGCTGAAAGAAGTGCGGGAGAAAGCCAAAAGCAGAAAGAAGAGGCCAAGTTTTCCGTTGAGACGTTATACGAGTTAATCAGGGACCGCCAGTGCCAGACGTCTCGAGTTGGAGGTGGAGGAGTAAAAAGCTTGAGAACAAGAGAGAGAGTGAGAGAAAGGAAGAAACAGGGGAGAAAAAGAGCGAAGCAAAAGCAGAGACTTTTACTCACCGGCAAAGGGGCGAAAAAAACGACGGAGACGAGAGTCTCAGAGACACCCTCGCAAAAGTGTGGAGGGTTGAAGACTAGGAGGAGCGAATGAGAGAAAAGTCGCGATAAAGATGCACGAAGGCCGTGGAAATGGGAAATGAGAGAGGGAGGGGGGTAGTGTTGGAACAGGGGGATGAAAGAAAAAACCAGGAGAGATGAGGAAGTTGCCTGCGAAGAAGAATGGAAACGTTGAGGTAGGATAGCAAGAATATATAAAGGTGCACAGGGAAGGCAAAGTGGATGTGGGTACGTAGGTCACGTATTTAAGGGGAAAACTGGTGAAGACTGGCCGAGTAGAAATGAAACGAATCTTGGACTCCACTCAGCGCACCTTCGCTTAACGGTGGTTGTCTGCTTGAAAATCAAATCTTTGAGGATACCTGTTTCTTCATTCCGCTTTGTCGTTGCTTAATCGCGTTTCGTTTAATCGGCACTATCGACAATTGAGCCGGATTCGCTGTTAGAGCATAATCGAAATTCGCCGATATCTGCATTACAGATTTTTTCAAATCTATTTTATTAAATCGATTTCAATCGTAATGACTCGTTTGCAATTTTAATTATACCCGACAAATCTCTCGATTGTTACATTGAGATACATTTAAAAAAAAAGAAAAAACATCTGGCAAACGAAATGAATTTATTTGCCATCACCGAATAATTTTGGAGTAATCTCATTCTTCATTAACCACTTCTCGAGTCTCTTTGAATAATGCACACACCGAGACATTCAATTGTTTTATTCAGTTATCTTCAACCCGCCTCAATCTAGTCGGGGCGAAAGTCCACTTTTTTTTATCTCTCTCTCCTTCTTTCTCTCTTTTTCTACCACCAAGCACGTCTAATCCATTAGTTCTTGGCGCAGGTCGTCCGACGATTTATTCGTCCGGAAAAGCCCAACGGTATAATTTACTTCAATTTTATTCCAGCGTATAAAGTAGCCAAGGGTGAAAGAAACTGTGACCACGGCGAGTAACTCGCTATGAGCGTATCAAACGTGTGTCTTTTCATCTACGATTTATGCACGTAGTCGAGAAATTTTGATTTCACAATAAAACAAAATCGACGGTCGTTGGAATTTGTGAGAAAACACTTTTTCCTTCGAACTCTGTAGAAATTTAATTTCAGGGTAGGGGACCCGTAGTAAAAAACTCCATTGAATCGCCAATGGCAACCAATGGTCCTCATACGACTCCATTGGACAATGAATGGGGACCCATTGAGATTTCCGCATTTTTCAATGGCGTATAGGAACGACCATTGATCAGTGAATGGATATCCATTGAAAAGTCACCATTGCCCAATGACGTCCATTGGACAGCAAATGCGGATGAACTGAATGATCACCATTACTCAATGATGCCCATTGGAAAGCAAATGCTGATGGACCGAGCCATCAGCATTGCCCAATGGTGTCCATTGGAAGGCAAATGCTGATGAACGAAATGATCAGCTTTACCCAAAGATGTCCATTGGAAACCGCGTCGCGTTAGTTCCGAGACTTGGCGCGAGATGTCGCAGGACGGCAACCCGCTGAACTCCCATACGGATTATGCGAAGAGTATGCTTATCTAGACGATTGTGAGCACGGAATATTAGCAGAAGTCGGTGTCCAAAAAATCCATGCAAGGAGTTCTTGCCGACTGATGCCCATGGGATAATCCCTATTCCGTTTGAAATGGGGAAGTCAATCCTCATTGGAAAATCCCTATTCGATTTCAAATGGGGAATTCAATGGCGAAAATGTCCTTGGGCAATTCGGCATTCATCTCCATTGGTTATTTTGGCAATGGAGAATGAATGACGATTTTTCAATGGTGACGAATGGAGTTTTTTACTATATGAAAGAATCTCAATTGATTATCGCCATTCATTCCCCATTGCCTACAAAAACCAATGGAGATGAATGCCGAATTGCCTATAGGGATTTTCTTCATTGAATCCCCATAGGATAATCCCCATTCCGTTTCAAATGGGGAAGTCAATCCTCATTGGAAAATCCTCATTCGATTTCAAATGGGGAATTCAATGGCGAAAATTCCCTTAGGCAATTCGGCATTCATCTCCGTTGGTTATTTTGGCAATGGGGAATGAATGGGGATTTTTCAATGGCGACGAATGGAGTTTTTTACTACGGGGAGACCGGGGACAGTTGTAATAATCTGTATTTTGATTTTTCCTGGGCCCGAAGTATAATGCTTACGTAAATGACACGTATACCCTTGTATAGAGCATTTAATGTTCAACAAAATGGTTGTATGTTGAACTCTGTAACTAGAATTGAAAAAAAGTATAGGCCTTTATAAAAAAGTGGGGACAGTTGTAACGGTCGATGGGGCTAGTTGTAACATAAGATTTTAACACAAAATTATATCTTTTATTGTGACCAAATTATATAATATTATTACAACATCAAACATTATCACAGGGATATATATTACGGTCACAATGATAAAATCTTAACACATGGAAATAGTCGTATCAAATTGATAATAATCATGAAATAATAGAATAAAGTCTCAGACACACCAAACCTGTCAAAAAACCTGACATAACCCAAAGTTACGTGCCGTGGTTGCCTGTATAGATTTTCCATTTTTGATCTCTTCATACGCTTCTTCGTACGTTGACAAGTCGGTAAAGGCTCTTTGTGTGATTCTTACGCATTGCGGAGAATTTTTCGCACACAGAAACTTAAAAAAAAGGTCTTTATGACGTTAGATTCAATGTTTAGATGTGAAATTGTCATGACAACTGACAGCCGACAAACTGTCACAACCATCCCCGGCAAAATTGTTACAATTGTCCCCAGATGGTTTTTTCTACTTCAAAGTTGGAATTTTATTAATTTTCTCAAGCTGGAGGCTTTAAAAACCGCGAAAGTTGACACAAAAATGTCCAAGGAAGCTTATGAAAAAAAATAATGACTATATGTAGCGCAGTAATCGAGATATTCATGTTTATCAAAAGCCGCAAAAGTTTACTTTGGGCCTGAGAATACCAATACACCTCTCTGGTCAAGTCTGCTTAGTGCGGACGTCTCCTAGCCTAGTAACCAAATGTGAGGAACTGCAAGACGGGACACGGTGGTACCTACTATAGTTAATGGGAGATATTCACTATGTTACAACTGTACCCTGTTACTTTTGTCCCCGGTCTCCCCTACAAAAAAGATATAAATTTTCAATAGCGATGAACGAATTTCCAGCCCACGTGTCTCCCTTCTATTTTGACACGTGATAGTAACTTTTAGAACGTTAAGAAGCCGGGAATTTGAATAAGAAAACCCACCCTTCGTTCGGATCTCGATGTCTCCCTTGGGCATATCGACACAGTTTAAGGGTTGAGAAGAAAAAAGTTTCCAATGACAATCCAGTCGTCAAAGCCAGCACGTTTATTCGTCGTGTTCATACAGTAATGTATACAATCGTGCAATGAAAAATTCATCACACAAAAGTCTAAGGGCGTCAGTCACCGAATTGAAGGCCCAAATCGACGAGAATTACATCCTTCTGCTTGTCAGCTATTGGTGTATTTTTGTCATTTTTCTCTTTCTAAGCGATAAAGATTCAAACTCCCACAACTCGGATAACTTTTTGTGGGGAGATCTTCATTCACTAACGATACTATTCTATCCCGGAAGTTAGTCCCGACAATTTCGATACACAGCGAAAAAGTTTGAGCTTTCGGCATTGAGACGCGACCAAGTTGTTTTGTCAGAGGGGGAGAGTTGAAACGGCGCACTCTGGATACGTATTGAAGCTCTTGCTCTGTTGTCACAATTTCAATCGACCCCCCGTCGACGTGCCAGATGCGACCGACTTTGCGCGTGCCACGTCGCGATGAAGGATGATTCCAAAAAGGCTATACATGTTATATATACTGTGTCTATGAGAAACCTCTACCGGTTATAACTCTCCCTAGAAAAAGTGGATCAAAATACGATGGATCATCTCAACGTTTTATGTCTCTACCAAACATTGAAAGACATCTCAACTAGAAAACAAACATCCAGAAATGACTTTACCAAATATATACCATATTTGACAGTCCTGACGAAAAAACACTCAAAAACAACTATGCCGAATAGGAAGTCTATCAGCAAACATCTCTCTGGAAGCTGAACAATCTCTTTGCAAGAGGGAACTCCCTCCGGAATATTCCAGCGGAATTTTCTCTGTTAGAGTTGTCATTCTGGAAAGTTGTTTCCTGGAACATTCTTAATATTCGTTGACTTGTTGTCCGGTAGAGTTATTCCGGGGGGTTTTTGTGGAAAAGATACTTTTTTCTTCAATATTTGATAAAGATGTTATTTTACAGAGTTCTTAAATCTTGAAGAGTTCTAAAGAGTTCTAAAATTCATCGGTAGGGTTAATTCCAACGTTGTTAGATGATGTCGTTGTAACGGGTAGAGATGTAAATGTGACACGTGTGTACTGCGATAGTTAAAGCAGCGGAGGACCCTCGATTGGGAAGCATTGTTCCTCGTGCGGTTCACCCGGACGTTTTTTAGTGCCTTCTCAATCGACCCTTCTGCTCCCTCCCTCTCTCTCTCTCTCTCTCTCTCTCTCTCTCTCTCTCTCTCAATCTCTTTGGCACTGTGCTCTGTTTATTTTTATTATTGTACAGGTCCCTTGCCCCTGAAACAGGTCCGAGATTATCCGAACGAATTAAGTGTTCCCGTCAGCGCCACTTGCGCCAAAAACCCGAGTGTAGATACGGTTCCTTCCCAACGAAACGAAGCACAGTTTTATATACATTTTTCAAGAAATGATTGCCGAGTGTATTCTCCGGGGATATGACATTATCTTTGGCGAGATAATTGAATAATCGTGGATTATTACAGTGGGGCATAGTGAAAGATCATACACTATGTATAATTATATTACCGTTTCGACTGACGCTACCGCGCACTGTGCAATTCAAATTCGATATTGGATAATAATATATTAATTCAGTGGTTCTCGAAAATCTTAAGAGACACGGAATGTATATGGGTCATTCCATGTCAAATCGTCCAAGAGTTTGGAATCAACGCCTTTCAATTTTGATGAAATTTGGTCAGAAGTTTTCGTTTATAATAAAACGAAGTTCTACCAAAGGAAAAAAATTAAAATTTTTTTTTTCGAAACTTAGGCAGGATTTAAAATTTCACAATTTTTTAAATCTTTCAAGTTTATTTTTTAAATATCCCGAAAACTATTATAGTTACGAAAAAAACGTTCTGGGTTCGTCTTGAAGAGTATACTTGTGGTTACGAAAAAAAAATATTCCGAAAAAAAAATTTCAAAAAGGAAGAATTTGGAGAATTTTGAATTTTTTAAAATCGTCCAAATCCACGATCAACATTGAATTTTTGGTTAAATTTTTTTTTAATAATACTTTGTACTGATCTTAAAAGATACTGAAATTTCAGTGTGGTGTTTTTCTGTTTCAAAATATAAATTTCTGAATTTTGGTAAAAATTTTTTTTTTTCACCTCTCAGTAAAGTAAAGTTGAACATTCATGTAATTTTGTAATTTTAATTAAGAATTTCAGTTAATGACATAAGAATGTAAAAAACAGAAACATAATTTTAATTTGCGTTTTTATTTATTTGGTAAAGCGTTTTAAGCGTAAATCATGTATATTGAGCTTACGCTTAAAACGCTTTACCAAATAAATAAAAATGCAAATTCAATTGTGTTTCTGTTTTTATATTCGTATATGATTATTTGAAATTTTTACTGCTCAAAATTACAGAATTACATGATTGCTCAACTTTACTTAACTTAGAGGAGAAAAAAAATTTTTTTTTACCAAAATTCAAAAATTTATATTTTTGAAAAGAAACACCATTCTGAAAATTTCACGATCTTTTAAAATCATTACAAGGTATTATATAAATAAATTGAACCAAAAATATAATGTTGATTGTGAATTTGCACAATTTTTTTAAATTCCAAAATTCATCTCTTTGAAAAAAAAACACCTTTCTGAAAATTTCAGGATCTTTCAAGATCAGTCCAAGGTATTATATAAATAAATTGAAACAAAAATTTAATGTTCATCGTGGTTTTTCAGGATTTTTGAAAATTCAAAATTCTCCAAAATCATCATTTTTCAAACCTTTTTTTCGGAATATTTTTTTTTTCGTAGCCCCAAGTATACTATTTCAGACGAATTCAGAATGATTTTTTGGAACTATAATATTTTTCAAGATATTTAAAAAATAAACTTAAAAGATTTAAAAAATTGTGAAATTTTGAATCTTGCATAACTTTTGAAAAAATTTTAATTTCTTTCCCTCGGTAGAACATCGTTTTATTATAAACGAAAAGTTCTGACTAAATTTCATCGAAATTGAAAGGAGTCGATTCCAATTGGTCGATTTGACATGAAACGACCCATGCATATACATATATAACCGTGGACTAGATCGTTTAATCGGTCCCTCGATGCAGTCAATCGCAAAATGAAATTCTCTCGTGGGATCTGTATCGGCAGAAACAGAGGCGAGGATGCACCAGCATCAGGCTTTCCATCTTTCTCGTATATTTCTCGCAAATGCCTTTCTCTCTCCATCTGGCTCTGTCTCTTTCTCGCTCGACCTATTCTCTAAATTAGATTCTGTTAAGTAAGAGTACGGAACAAGGAAGGAGAAGGATGGAATTGAAGTTTGCATACAAAAGAGCCACTCGATGAGTTCGCGGTGCAGATCGTCGTTAACTCTTCACTCTTATTTCTGTCCTTTCTATTCTCTCTGAAACCTTTGCTGTCGGATTTAAATGGAAAACCTCTCCCCCTCCCCCTCCATCCCCTCTTCGCCATCGTTATAATTTCAACTTCTCTGCCGATTTTACTTCCGAATGACTTTTGCGGTCCCAAACCTCAAGTACAATACCTTTATCAGTGTATATAAACTATACATTATAAAGGTTTATCCAGAAGTGCAGCAACGGGCATATAGAGAAATATCTTGACTCCAGAGGGGTTCATGGCGAACTTTATAGGTATGCAATAAAGCAACGTGGAGCGCAAAGTCTCTTTGGATTCAACTGAAATGTCGTCTCAAATGCACGACGAACTCTGGAGGCTTCTCTTTGGTGACGTTATATGCGCATTGAATAATGAAGAAAAATAGATGGAGGACAGACAAAAAGCCAAGTGCTCTCGTCTCAAAGATATATTCCTCGGATACTTTTTGTTTATGATAAACCAATAAATTCGTGGCCAATATGAATATTGAATATGAGGGTTTCTCTGTCAATTCAGCCACTTTTATTTCGACCATCTCAGATGTGCCCCATCATTGGTTATATCGAAGTGCTGCTAAAAGGCATTCTATGTGAATTTTATCAGATTTTTTAATTCAAAATTTTAGAAATCGCCGTTTTTTTTCCAAATGAATATATCTCGGAAACTTGAAGTAACTGAAAAAAAATGTCGATACATAAAAGTTGTAGTTTCGTGTTAGCATTCGAGCGGAATATTTGAAATAATTTTTACGTTCCGGTAACGCTGATTTTTTATCAAAAAAAGGGGGAAATTATTTTTTCATTCAATAAAAGCCCTTTTTATTTGGATGAAAAAATTACAGAGTCTTCCTGTATATCTGACAATATCGCAAAAAAATCGCCAGAGTGGCACGGATCGAGGTTCTAGAGTAAAAAAAATGAAACCACACAAATTATTTTTTTTTACCGGAACCTCGATCCGTGCCACTCTGGCGATTTTTTTTGCGATATCGTCAGACATACATGACGACTCTGTAATTTTTTCAGCCAAATAAAAAGGGCTTTTTTTTAATAAAAAAATTATTTCCCCCTTTTTTGGAAAAAAATCAGCGTTACCGAAACGTAAAAATTATTTCAAATATTCCGCTCGAAAGCTAACACAAAACTACAACTTTTATGTGCAAACATTTTTTTCAGTAACTTCAAGTTTCCGAGATATGTTAACGAGGTTCCGGTAGAAAAAAAATTAATTTATGTGGTGTCATTTTTTTTACCCTAGAACCTCGATCCGTGCCACTCTGGCGATTTATTTGCGATATCGTCAAATATACTGAAAGACTGTAATTTCTCAGCAAAAAAAATTGCCTTTTTTAAATAAAAAAATAATGATCACCTTTTTTGGTAAAAAATCAGCGTTACCGGAACGTAAAAATTATCTCAAATATTCCGCTCGAATTCTAACACAAAACTACAACTTTTATGTATAGACATTTTTTTCAGTTACTTCAAGTTTCCGAGATATATTCATTTGGGAAAAAACGGCGATTTCTAAAATTTTGAATTAAAAAATCAGAAAAAATTCACCTAGAATGCCTTTTAGTAGCACTTTGATATAATCAATTATGGGGCACATCTGAGATGGTCGAAAAAAAAGTGGCTGAATTGACAGAGAATCCCTCATATATATCTTTACCATTCTTTATCTTTGTAGTCCTATGGATTTTCAACTAGTCAACGTTACTCGCAATATACCTCGAAATCGATTACAGATTGGGATTAATTTTGAAATCAATTTCGAGGCAACAAGATTTTAGACATAATTTTAGAATGTACGAAGAATTAAACGACGTGCGGCAGAAGATTAAAAAAAAAATGAAAATGCATCTCGGAAAAGGAAATTGAAAATACGCCAAGAACAGCACTGATGAAAAACAAATTAATAACGATTATAACGGAGTGCAAAGAAGTGGGATATCCTTATTCATCAAAGGATATTTACGCTTAATCAATGAATTAACGCGAACGAATATTGATGATCGGCTAATGAGATTTACCGTCCAGAAAGCTCGTCAAGTCCACGCGAGATTAAAAGCTCATAACCGATGGCAATATATATGTAATGACGTTGATAAAACCGGAAGCGGTTGCGTAAAGTTGATGTCTTTCGCCGATTTAAGGAGAAAAATCTACGGTAATATTCCTGAAAGCCATTTAAGCGGGCGATCCTTCGCAGACGACCGAAACGACAGATGTTTTTCACCTTTATTCCTTTCATCTAGTCATTACTTCCTCGCTAATTTCACCACATTCAAGATTTATGAAACCGTATTCAAGCTTCCACGACGAGCTTACTTTAGGACCGGAATAGCAGCAACATTTTCTCCAACACACAGCCATGTATTGAGAAAGTGCAAGAGATTGAATAAAGATTGAAGATTGAACAAGAAGTCAAGAGGAAACTTGAATTGCAACACCAGGAAAAAAATGTAACTCTTGCAATTTTTTCTTGGCTTCCAAAAGAAAAAATCTTTCCCAAATTTCTGGAGAGCTTCATTACATGTTTCGATTTTTTCATGCATAATTTTTTCATTTTTATGTCCTTGATACACAAATAATTATTTTGGAAACAAATTATTCTGAAATATTATAATATCTTGAAACTGAATTTGTTGATCTGCGTACAATATAGCGTGCGTAATTTTCGTCTGACTCTGTACCTAAAATCGTACTTATACCTTCCATAAAAACCAAGAACATTTATCAAAAAATTGATTTCATCCTTTTCAAAAAAGATAAACATTTTTGCATAATTTTTGCATTTCTACATAATATAGTCGGATGATTTTGTTCATTTCAGTTATTGAACTGAATAATGATTTGAATTATTTTTTTGTTCATTTGAGTTATCGAACTGAATAATAATTTGCGTAATTTTTGCATTTCTATATGAGTCATTCCATGTCAAATCGACCACTTTTGAACTCGACCCCTTTCGATTTAGCTGGATTTTTTTCTCCTTTTCTACCCTATTATAAACGTTTTTCAGGATATTTTCAAATTTTTTGACCCGACCAAAAACAAACTTTTTTTTTCAAATAGCTATAACTTCTTCAAATATTGACTGACCGGGACGTTTTTTTTTTCAAAATTTTCGTTTTTGAATGTACTTTCCGAAAAAAATATAGAAAAATGTTAAGGTATTCAAATCTATGAAATTTTTAACTTTTTTGAAAAAATTGTCAAGGATTACCACTTTCAATATTTTTTTCTTCTGAATTTTTCCAACTCTGAGGTCCTTTATAAATCCAACAAAATTTCCAGAGTGATATTTTGTGAAATAAGCCCCGCTGGGAATTTTTTTTTCACAATCGATAAAAAAAAATAGAAGGAATCGTCGGCCCACTCCATGTTGGGCGGCATTTTTTCCGGAATTGATCAAAGTATTTTTTGAGGGAAAAATGGAAAACTGAAAATGGCCAACTTCGAGAAAAAGATGATTTTTCTCGAAAAAGTGAAAAATTTCATAGATTTCTATATCGTAAAATTTTTTTGTATTTTTTTCGGAAAGTACATATAAAGACGGAAATTTTGAAAAAAAAACATCCCAATTAGTTAATTTTTGAAGAAGTTATACCTATTTGAAGAAAAAAATTTTTTTTTTGTTGGGTAAAAAAATTTGAAGATTTCCTGAAAAATGTTATTATTGGGGTAGAAAAGGAAAACAAAATTTCAGGTAAATCGAGAGGGGTCGGGTTTAAAAGTGGTTGATTTGACATGGAATGCCCCATATATAGTCTCATGATTTTGTTCAATTACATTTGTTCAGTCTTTCATTGTGTCGCGTTTTTTAATTGAAATGATTTCACGAGAGTTCTGTAATTTCGTGATCTCTCCTACCACCAAAAGTAAGGTAAACGGCCCAGTTAGTGTCACTTCTAGAGCCGCGGTTTCGGATTTCTGCTATTTATTCATGCGTGGTATAGCCAAACCGAAAACTAAAGGTTTCATCATGTGCATTAAAGGACCCCGAACGAGATTCACCTATTGTAAAAGTGAAAAAATCAAAATTTATTAATAAAATCGTTGTTTTAATAGCGCTTTTCTGCTGCCGGGGTTCCTGACACTAAAGCCACGCCCATGTCCTAGTTTGTGACCCTTGCGTTGTACCGATTTATGACACTCGTGGCGCAGTTTATGACACCTGCGCATTACCAGTTACTGACACTAACCTTCAAAAATATTCACAAATGATAATAGTTTCATTATTGTATATGTTTTTTCCGTTTCTTCCGTTCATAAAAACTAATATTCTTTTCTTTAAATTATTTTTTTCACCAGAAACTAGAAAAAATGAGCAAAGAATATTGTTTGATGCAACAGGTGTCAAATCGAGGCTCAACAACAGGGGCACAACCTCAATTATATGACCCAGTTATTGACACCGCGAATTTAAATAAATACCTAAACAAAAGTTAAATTATTTCTTATCTCTTCGATAGTCTGGTTCCTGCTGAAGATGTTGATACCATTTTTATGCCTTTTCATACTTGCATGACGAACAAAATTCACAATATGTCGCTTGTCGTAGCTTGTGGGTTTCCTCTAGGACTGCCGCTGCGGAGCCACTCAGAGGTGTGTTGTACTATTCACTGGTCCATTTCCATTTTAAATATTTAATACTAAAAAGTGTACCTCTCCAATAATTAGAAGTGAAAAATTCTCTTTAATTAGCCGGTAATTGGATTATTATTCAACAAAAACTGTATTTATGGCAATGAAAATTGAGCCGTCGATGTCACAATGTGGGACAGTGTCGGTAACTGGGCCGTTTACCTTATCAGAAATAAAATTGAACCGATTTCTTTCGAGTCGCCTCTCGATCATTCTTCGTAGTTGTGTAGAATATCTCGGTTATACATCGCATATAGAAACACGTTTTCTTATCGATTCTCTCGAGCTTGTCCCTTCGCTTTGGATCGTTAGAGTCAGTAACGGAAAGAGCGACGGACAGCCCGATGTAATGCCCATATCGAAGTTATCGTTTCGTGCCTTCGTTTCTCCATCGCGTTGTCGTTCTCGACTGTCGTTGTCTCTGGCTCTATGTAACCCACCCTCGATCTTGCGATGTGACCTAAGGTCGGAGGAGGGGAGTCGCAGATCGGTACGTCAAGAATCGTGAAGGCGTCTCGTTGCCATTTTGCCGACTGTTCCAACCCTCGAACAGCTTATTCCCGCGAGACTTTTGGCCTCTTGTCTCCGTTCGAGATTTCGGGATCATCCCTTACTTTCGGGATACTTCGATTTCTCTTCGCCCGATTTGCGATGGTGACCGATGAAAGATCGATCGCTACTACGGGAGATACGAAAAATTTTCGTCATCGTAAAAAAGGTCGATGATCGATGAAATGACTCGACGCTTGAGCCAATAAATTTTCCCTACAATCGATAATACCGTTTTTTTTTTCAATCGAATTTCACCAACGCACCGAATGACCAATTTTCTTGAATAACCAGACGGATGATTCATACGCAGGCGCCAATAGAGCGGAGAAAGATTGATCAGTTGACCCTTGAACTTCTCTGGAATTACCCTAAACCATTTTTGCCATCAAATTGCACCTTTTTACTGCTCATCAAAAAGTCTCTTCCGACATAAACTGAAAGAGCAGTGAAGATGTATACATGATCTCATGTTTATAGAAGACGGAATTTCCAATAACATCAATCACTTTACCGAGAGAATATAGGAAAAATCTTGTTGGAACATTGCTCGTATTCTATGAAACTTGTAAAACCAATTTCATGATAAAATTATTCTAATTTTTGTGAAAGAAATAGTCATCGATCCTTCTATCGAAAGTGAAAATCGGATGAAAAATCTTCTGATCGGATAATAAATTTTTACATCTAGAAAAAACAGCAACAATTTCATAATAATCGTAGATTTTTTTATATTATTTTTGATATAACAGAAACGTCAACATAGCAACCCATAATTCTCCGAATTTTAATCTCATAGTCTGAAAATTTTCAAGGAACATTGGATAAATTATTCTATGCAAAAATATCGTTTCGAATTTTTTTTTTTATTCCAACGACTAGATTTAATCTCTTAATGCTCTCACAACTTTGGCAATTTTCCGAAATTCAGCTTGGAATTTGTTGAATCTATTTTTAAAATACTAATGAATAAAATACCTTGAAGAATATACCAAGAGATTATGATGCGCAAAAAAAGGAAATCCTTCTGAGACTAATATTTGCTTGAGAAAATTGTGGAAAAGTTTGGAAGATTGATCTTGTCGATATATACGATTTACAGCGCGTAGTGCAGTAGAAAAGGACCCATTTTTAGTCGCCTAGGCTGATCAATATGCATAACGAGGATCACAAGAAGTTTTGTCCTACTGGTTTGAAGCTACAGACGTGAGAATTTAATCCCCGAAGTTAACTTGCCAATATTCTGTTTTTGACACATTAATAATCGGCTTATATAATGTGAAACAACTTCCTGTCCATCACGTAAGTAAATTAACCATTTTCTGTAAATCTTTGATTGGGACGAAAAATTAGTTGAACTTTCGAGGATCACCGAAAGGATAACAAGTACGCTTCGCGTACTCGTTGGGGGGCTCCGCCCCCCAAGCCCCCCCGCGAAGCGCGACAATGTTGAGTAGCGCGGAGCGCTCACGTTTTATTGGGGGGCTCCGCCCCCCAAACCCCCCTTAACGTTTTGTTGGGGGGCTTTGCGCTCCGTATTCTTGACCATTATCTTAATTTATTCGGTATGTAAATATTATATTGTTTTTATGTTATTGAACATTGTTTTTGATAATATTGAGTCACATTTTTCATTCTCAATGGGGGCAATGATTCATAAAGGTAATGACCGAATTTTAAGAATTATATTAGTAGGCACTCACAATTTCATAATATTATAATCATATATTTTGTTTTTGTGATATATTTTGAATGTTGGTTAACATGTCCCTTAGGGACGTTTTAATAGGCACTCACACCGTTATTTAAACTCTTTGATTCATTGTGAACATCGAGTAGTCGTATAAATTCTATTAATTATAATTAAAAAGACAGATTTGAATATAATCAATATGATATAAAAGTATCTAGACAATCATATTATTTAAATGTTTTGATAGATTATATTCACAGAATTGTTACAATATTAGGCAGTAATGAAGAATATTAGTGACATTTGAGATGGGCTTATTTATCATAACACTTTAATCATTTAATGATTATTAGTCCATTTATAATAAGTAAAAAAAGCTTTCGGTTATTAATCAATGCTCAGATTCTGTTTTTTCACGTTTAAAACGCGTGGGTGATCGCCATATTGCCAATAGAGCGTAAGCACACAAAAGAACCATGTACTTTTTATAAGAGCGAAATATGGGTTTTGAATTTGGCGCGCTCAGGTCGTGTTTAGTTCCTCTTTTCTCTGTACGTGGCGTAGCGGCGTCGTGACGTACGTGGCGACGTCGCGTGCGCCGGTCTATGCTTTACGTGAAAACGTGAGAGTGTTAATGTGCTTGTTTACAGTCATATAGAAATTCTGTCAGTGAGAAAAGTAGTATTTTTTTTGTTAAAAATATTGTTTTTGTGTAAAAGTTATTCACTTAGCAGTGTCTAATTGGATTGAAACTTCATGGGACATTTGTTCATAATCATATACAGAAATTCTGTAAGTTAGAAAAAAATTCGTCCGTGAACTTCGGAGATCCAAGTGCGAATGAACAGAAATTGCCTTTTTTCGTTAAAAATTGTGTTTTCGTTGCAAAAATTGTAAACATAATGGTCTCCGATCGGATTAATACTCCGTGGGACATTTGTTTACAATCATATACAGACATCGTGTGAGTTAGAGAAAAATTCGTCCGTGAACTTCGGAGATCCATGTGCATATGGACAGAAATAGCTGTTTTTTCGTTAAAAATTGTGTTTTCTTTGCAAAAATAGTAAACTTAATGGTCTCTGATTGGATTAATACTTCGTGGGACATTTGTTTACAATCATATACAGACATCGTGTGAGTTAGAGAAAAATTCGTCCGTGAACTTCGGAGATCCATGTGCATATGGACAGAAATAGCTGTTTTTTCGTTAAAAATTGTGTTTTCTTTGCAAAAATTATAAACTTAATGGTCTCTGATCGGATTAATACTTCGTGGGACATTTGTTTACAATTATATACAGACATCGTGTGAGTTAGAGAAAAATTCGTCCGTGAACTTCGGAGATCCAAGTGCATATAGATAGAGATAGCATTTTTTGGTTAAAATCATGTTTTTTGCCAAATTGCAACCTTAATAGTGTCTGATTGGATTCATACTTCGTCAGACATTTGTTTACAATCATATAGACACATTCTGTGGGTTAGAGAACAATTCGTTAGAGAAATTCCAAGTTTCAACTACATATGATCATAAAACGTCTTTTTTTGCTCAAAAATGGCAATTTTTTTCAAAAATCTTTGTTTTACAATATCCGTTTGGATTTAAACTCCTTGGGCATAGAGATTACAACCATACACAACTACCCTCCAAAGGAAATTGAATTCCGTACACCGGTTTCTGAGATCTGGGTCTGGACGGACATCCGACACAGATTTCGAGGCGATTGCAATAGGCACTTTCTGTCATAAATGAGTGAGTGCCTAAAAACGGGCACGTGAATAAGAAGATTACAAAACTGTAAAATTCATGACTTATTTTGTATCTGTATTTTGATCACCGATAAGTCAATGTTGTCTATTAATCGCGCTGAACACCCCCGCTCAAAAGTTTGGATACACCAGTCGATATTTCTTGCTAAACTAGAAGTTGCATAACTCCGTTAAAAAAAAAAATCAAATTTTTAAAAAAAGTTTTGGAGGAAAGGAATTTAGCTTTGTTTCGCTTTTTAAAAATATTTTTTATGATTTTTTTTCTATCTGGTATGCACTTTTGTATACGTGACCGTTTTTTTGGCCTTTTTTCGACCATCGCGAATGGGGCGCACAGATTGAGGACATTTTTTTTGTCTTTTTTATCTTTGGTACATTTGAAAGGGTTAGCAGACGCCCCATTTTTATTTTTTAAACATTTTTGTGCGATTTTTTCTCGCAAAGGTTAAAGGTCTCACTTTTGGTTAAAAAAGACAAATTTTGAAAGGTGCAACGTAACTCAAAAACTATAGAGTTTAAAAGCAAAAGTCAAGTATTCAAAAAGTAGCAAATATACATGAAATCGCTTGGAATTATTTCAGAATTTGCCTATGAAATTTTTTTTTTACTATTTTCGCTCAAAATTCTGATGACTTCCCAGCAATCAATTGTATCTAAATTTCCGTACTTCGTGATACAATAAAAATCTGAAAAAATTCAGCAACATTTTGCATGCTATAAACAACAATTATTAATAATAATATTGCCCAAAAGTTATTAATAAAATGTTTAAACAATTATTTAAACAATTTGATGTTGGCAATATTATTATTGATGAACAATGATCAATAATTATTATTGATCATTGTTGTTTATAGCATGACGAATGTTGTTGAATTTTTTCAGATTTTTATTGTATCACGAAGTAGCGAAGTTTCAATCAGATACAATTTTTCGCTGGGACGTCATCATCAGTGTTTCGAGGGAAAATAGAAAAAGAAAATTCCCAGGAAAATTCTGAAATAATTCCAGGCGATTCCGTTTATACTTACGCTACTTTTTTCACACTTGACATTTTCTCTTAAACTCTATAGTTTTTCAGTTACGTTGCATCTTTCAAAATTTGTCTTAGCCAAAAGTGAAATAACTTTGCGAGAAAAAATCGTCAGAAAAATTTTATGGAACGAAAATGAAGCGTCTGCTGACCCTTTCAAATGTACCATAGCAAAAAAAATGCCTTCAAGATGCGCGACCAATTCGCGATGGTCGAAAAAAGGCCAAAAAACAGTCAGGTACAAAAGTGCATACCAGGTCAAAAAAAATCATAAAAAATATTTAAAAAAAAAACGAAACAAAGCTGAATTCCTTCCCGTCAAAGCGCTTTTTTTAAAATTTGATTATCTTATTTTTTGACGGAGTTATACAACTTCTGGCGCGGCAAAAAATATCTACTGGTGTATCCAAACTTTTGAGCGGAAGGATGATTCGTTTCAGGGCAACTTTTTTTTTTACCCATCGTGCCCGAAAACCTTTAGTTGGTGCCCAAAAACGGAGTTTCGTGAAAGGGGGGTGTTGTCAAAAAATATTTAGAGGTCGCGAATCAAAATTGAAGGTTTCCCATTTGATTAACATTGGAAAAAAAAATTCTCATTATTAGTGTTACCATTCCGTGAACTTTGATATCGCGATATTTTCCAAGTGGGTTTTCATCGGAAATATGATAATCTGTAATAAAGTTCATTGAGCCATGTCCGTAAATTCAACCGTTTCAACGGTATCATTATTTCAAGTGAATATTGTATGAAAATATCTATTCAAACGGCTGTAACGCCTATGCTATTGGATATATCGAAAAAATTCAAATGAAAACTTTGCAGAGAAAGTAATTTGCTACAAAGAAGTCTCATAAGCCGAGCCCGTAAATTCAATTCTTTCTCAGGTATAGGTGTAAGAAGTAAAATAAATAGATATTTTTTTGTATTGTTCAATGAAACGAACTCCGTTTTCTATGAGAGGGCATGTACAAAATCATCAGAAAAACCATTCAAGATAGTGATGGGCGATACAGTATCGATATTTGGAATATCGATACTCTTCGACCCAAATATCGATATTTTGTATCGATTCTTGGCGTTACGATATTTTCAAGTATCGATATACAATACATAAATATCGAAATTTCGATACAACCGATTTTTATTGAGTTTATGTTACCGACTGTGGCAAAAAATTACCGGTTTTGTTACCGACTGAGGTACCAACGACAGTTTTTTGTTACCAACTGAGGTAAGAAACTACAGTTTTTTGTTACCGACTGAGGTATAAAACTACTGTTTTTATTTCGAACTGAGGTTTGTTTGCATTTTTATTTGAGTATCGATATCGGTGATATCGATATCGCATTCCCGATATTACACCTGTATCGATACTCAGACCACCAATACGTATCGATACCAAATATCGATACATTCATCAAGTATTGCCATCACTAATTCAAGAAATGTTACAAAGAATTACCTATGCACATAAATCAATAAAACAAAAACAAAAAATCTATTTATTTTACTTCTTCCACCTATAGATGAGGAAGAATTGAATTTACGGGCTCGGCTTATGAGACTTTTTTGTAGCAAATTACTTTCTCTACAAAGTTCTTATTTGAATTTTTTCGATATATCTAATAGCTTAGGCGTTACAGCCGTTTAAATAGATATTTTCATACAATATTCACTTGAAACAATGATACCGCTGAAACGGTTGAATTTACGGACATGGCTCAATGAACTTTATCGTAGATTATCATATTTCCGATGAAAACCCACTTGGAAAATATCGTGATATCAAAATTCGCGGAATGGTAACACTAATAATGAGAAATGTTTTTTTTTCAATGTTAATCAAATGGGGAAACCTTCAATTTTGATTCGCAAACTCTAAATATTTTTTGACAACACCCCCCTTTCACGAAACTTCGTTTTTGGGTACCAACTAAAGGTTTTCGGGCACGATGGGTAAAAAAAAAAAGTTGCCCTGAAACGAATCACCCTAGTATATATATCGTTGATCTAATGCCGGAAGGACATATCAGCATTGCTCTTCCACAGTCAATATACCCTTTTTTACTTCACGATATTGAGAAACAAAAATCGCTATAGGGACATAAAGTGCTTATCGACAGATATCGATCGAACGTAAAATGCGTGGATCATATATTACGTATATCAGAACAGCAATATCGCATTACCCACATATAGGTGCACCTCCTCGTGCAATATCTATATTATCCCTCTTTCGCGTCGTACGAAGCCCTTTGTGCTCACATTTTCATAGTATCATCGTAAAAATTCTTCCCGTTGCGTTATAATAACATCATTACCATTTTTACTGCTCAAATGGTGAATATTTTACTGACAAAAAAAACTACCGCACTGCGTCTATGCAAGTCGTCCATCTTCGATTGTGGAAAAATCGATAAATCGCGAACCTCACCACGAGACCAACGAACATATTGAAATAACGCAATTTTCAATGACAAATTTTCATCTTTCGTCGTACATTTATACGTTCTAACGATATTCGAAGAAAACAATTTGAAGCCATTTTTTTCACAATACAAACGTTAAAACTGTCGCTAAAGCCATAACGTGTCATTAAATTTTTTACCGTCGCGATTCTGAATGTTTTATCGAAACTCTAACATCAACGGCTTCTACATAATTGCGGATCGATACAATCGCGTTTCATGCTTTCCCTTCCGAATGTGCATCCATTTTGGATGTAACGGGAAAATCGATGTGTCGAGCAAACGTCCTGAGCGAATCGGTATGACAGGAAAAAATAATAATAACGGGATAATACAGTCACTTTTACGTTTACTTTCTGAGAATCACAATTTGGATGTATAGGCGCATCTACGTTATTACAGCTTGTAACTTATCGCTACGTTTTTATTGCGACAGTGATGAATATTTTATTGAAACTTGTGCCAATGGTCCTGTTTTATGTCTCGTAGATGTGACAGGATATTGTTTTACATGTAAAATGATACCTTTGACAATACAATTGTGCGCAGTTTTACACTCGCTGCGTCGTTCGAACGTGAAAGAAAAAATTATGGAAAAAAGTCGTCCATGAAAAAGTCGATGTCACGATATTATAGTGTATTGATCCACTTTTTAAAAATTGATTTTATAAAATGCTGAGACTTAATGAAAGAACAAAACGTTCCATGGAAATAGTAATTCTTCTTCAATTTTTGATGTAGGAAATATGAAAAAAAGATTTAAAAAATTATACATTCTCCATAAAATTAACACCTCAAATATACATAGAAATAAAAAATACCGTTTTTTTAAATGTTTGAAATCTTTCAATCGTTTGCACAAAGAGATTTGTTCTAGAGTAAAAAAGTGCTTATGACAAAAAAAGTTTACAACGAAAGGCAAAATCAATACAACTTTTTTCAGATAATGTAATCTTGCAAATAATGGTAAAATCTTCAAGAAATTGATGAACCATTATGTTTTCGGCCAGTTTCAAAAACGCATTTTTCTGAAAAACGCTTTTCAACTTTAAGTGCTTAGTATCTTTTGATAAAAATTTTTTACAATATGCTTCTATTCGCACTTTCCCTCCAGCTCTTAAATTTTTATGAATAGTAAAATTTCGAAAATGGAGGATCATCTTTTGTGTCGATGATCCTTTATGACTTCACCAGGCTCAAGATGTGGGCTCGGTACAAAGTGCCCAGCTATAATTGACGAAAGTAATCCCTAATACCTTTTTTCTTCTAAAATAGTTATTATACTTTATTTTGAAAAATCATCATTAAGGGGTTAGGCCACTCTAGGATTTTCAAAAAATCGATTTTTATCGTTAAAAAAGTAGCTTATTAGTATATGTATAGAATTATATTCCAAAAGGTTATGTGCGTGAAAAATCCTTAAGCACTCGACTTTCGTATTCTAGTGCAACCCTTCTTCATCCGCAGCGGGCTTTCTACAAACTTAAAACGCTTTTATCCCAAAACTACATTTTTCAAGTTGGCCGCAACCATAACTCAAACTTCAACTGATTCATTTGAAATTTTAACTGTACATTTATTTTTACATTCTCTAAGGCAGTACGTAGGATTTTTTCGATGTATTGCATAGTTCCTTTTTTATAAACAATTTACTGACGATTTTCTCATGGAATTTTATACTTTTTTATTTAAAAACGCGCAATCTCTACAAAAACGACATATCAAAAAAATCCCAGGTACTTCCATAGCTGCTCTTATATATAATCGAAAAAACTTTGGTGCCTCATCGTGACTCAAAAATTATAGGCAGAATTAAGGGGTCTACCCTAATTAGACACGCAAAAAAATGCCTATTTTCACGATTTTTGTTCATTGTTTTAAATTAGAAATATTAATATGACAAGTATGAGGCTTGATAAATATAATCTTGAAATGCATGGAAAATTTTTTTTTTTAATTTATTTTTCGGTTTTTTATTATATGAAAATGCAGGCCAAAAAAATATCCAAAAAAAAAGATGCGTGCACCCTATTGACGGAATCTCCGGAGTGGATTATCTAAAAAAAAAAAATAAAAAAGGTTTTAGATTCAGTAAGGTCATGACTATGTCGCATATCATACGATTTTTGATTTTTTTTAAATTGGCAAAATGGCGGCCATATATCGAAAAGTAACGAAAAATAACCTTTTTTATCAGTTTTTTTTTATTTAAACCAAGTTAAACTCAAAATTTCAAAAATCGTATGATATGCGACATAGCTGTCGACATAAACAATATGTGGTAAAAATTTGGTAAGGATTGATGCAGTAGTTTCCGAGATTTTTTCAACAAGCCGTACAAAAATGTCATTTCGAAAAAAAGCGATCAAACTCCGAACGGTCACTATTAGCGCACTCAGGTAACTAAGTAAAAGTCCCTCATAAGTACACTTAGACTGCTCGGATCTTTACGAAAATTTAATATGATACTTTCAAATATCTATACTTTCGAAAAATGGAATTTAAAAAAAATCGATTTTTTGAAAATTGCAATTAGGGTAGACCCCTTAAAGGCGTCATCGTAAAAATGCTGTACGGTCGCCATTTTGACATATATCGCCGTGAAAAAATAATTTTGATTGTCAATTAGATGCATGATAAAACCCCTTTTTTGTAAATCCGATTTATTTTATGGTTTCGCTGAAACAAAAATCACGAAATATGCTCTTTTTTTGGTATGTAGAGTGGCCTACCCCCTTAATGCCACTATTTTTTCTCGCCGATTTTGTCAAGCGGTAGAGCGAAATTACTCTTTAATGTGACAGTGATAAGCCTTTTGTTTCCATTAATCATTGCTGTCTTCCCATTACGATGACCCAAGGCTTATTCCCTGCGGTACGTATGGTAAGTCACACAGAACTCATTGCATTCACAAAAAAAAATGATATTGCGTCGAGTGAGAGGAAAATGCGGCAACGTGTCAACAGTCGTTTGTCAAGACGTCTCCTCTGTGACGTTGGTTTTCGCTGCGGTTGGCAAAAGTCAGGAGAATTCATATTTCTCACGTCTCGTAATCGGGACTTTTCCCGAAACTACGTCATTAGCGGTTTCTAATTGGACGCCAGCACTTTGGTTATTTCTCGGTACACAGCACAAGAATAAATGACACGATCTACCTTATACCGATACACTCAACGATCGCTTTCTGTGCCATTCCATTTTCATTATTGCAAATTCGCATTTTCCACCCTCGTTTACTTCCATCTCTGGCGAAAAGTCTCTCCCTCGAGAAGTGAGTGACAGCTGCCCGCGAAGCTCTCGGAAAATCCAATTAACATGGATCTATTAGAAAGAAAAAAAATTATTCCCAGAAATTTAACCCTTTCCCTACCGACGAGACAAAATGTGTCTCGACCATTCGAACATGATTATCCGCAGTTGCATTTTCCACCCTGTTATGTCATTCGATAATATCGCACTGAAAGTGATTCAGTGCATTATTATCCGGTGCCATATTTTTTCTAATAAAAAAAATCCTCATGATGTGCAAAGCGCTATTCTGAGAATGCGTTTTTACATTTTTTCATAGTTTCCGCGTTTTTTGCATCATTATAGAGAAAGCTCACACATTCGAATTTTTTCTATACCTGATGTCTCGAGATTTTGAGGCGAAATTGAAAAAAATAATTTTACAAAAACAAAACATCCTTTATGTGGAAGAAAAAAGATCCTGAAATTGGAATAAATTGTCGAGTCAATTTGATGATACAAATTTCAGCATTTTTATAAATTTGCAGAAGAAAACCTCCGCCTAAAAATTTTTCCCTCGTCAATTTTTGCCGTGTCATGAATTCCGCAACAAACGATAATCGTGAATCCGGAGTACCAGTAAAACAGGGTATATCATCCCCTTGTTCGTACAAGAACAAATATTTTATCCACTCCTAAGTTCATTTCATTATTCGTTTTCCATATTTTTTCTTCCTTAACGAGTCAGCAAACCCTCGTATTCGAGTAAGTTCATTATTAGGACCATGATAAGGTAAATGTCCCAATTATTGAACAGCTAAGGATCTGGGGATTGAAATCGGTGAGAAAAAATTATAAAATAAAAAAAAACCCATCCCTTTCATGTTCAAATGATACTTTAATATTTTTACTTTCGAAAAATCACCCTTTAAATTATTTTTAAATGATTTCAAATAAAAAACAAAGGATAACAATGTGAAGCATGCAAATGACCCAATTGTTGAACACTGAAAGTACCTATATCCCTAATATTGAACAGGCATGTCCCAGTTATTGAACACTCTCGAGAATTCTTTTTCCGTTCTGAAAATATTATTTTGGGTACAATATTGAGAAATAAAAGCAAAATCAAACACGTGAATAATCTTTTATTAATAATCATGTAAAAATACAAAAATATATATTTAGTCTCTTTTGACAGATTTTTGGTTCATTCGCATTTGGTTTATTTTTGCTTTTTAACTCGAACTTTATTTTATTTTCATTTTCAGCTTCCTCGTTTTTATGTTCTGTTTTTATTTGATTTTGTCGCAGCTCTCTTGTTTTTCGACTGAAATATCGGAGAGCAAAAAATATTGAACATTACATTCGTATTTTTAGGTTACATTTAGGTTATATTCTCTTTTTACTTTTTTTTTATGTTTATTGCACGAAAATACAAATAAAAAATAGATTCGACGATATTAGAGTTATTAGTAAAAGAATAAAGGTAAGTTTATTCAGGAACTTGCAATTTTTGTTTGAATAAATCCGATGCACACGATCTGTCACACGTTAACTGTCTCGATGTTTTGATGGGTTTAATGACGCCATCTTGGAGAATTCGAGTGTTCAATCATTGGGACACACTGCATTTTCTATATCCCAATGATCGAACACCGTAATTTTTAGCAAATAATGAATTAAACAAAAATTGTTTAAATTGTTATTTGTAAGAAATTTTCTGAGGAATCTGAAACGCCTTTACTTTGTGAGATGCGACAGTTTTTGAATTTGTTATGCCCTTATGCATGAAGCGGCGCGTCTTAGCAAAAACGATAAGCAGTTACCACGAGACGTCAAATCGGGTCACCGTTGCTGATTAAATAATTTTTTTCTTTATTGATTAAAGCTTTTTTTGCACAAGTAAGGCAACATTTCAATAGCTAAAAGTTCCATATATGTAATGAAATTTTTATAAATAAGTTAATGCATGCAGGTGAATGAGAAATAATAAAAATACAAGATAGTGTTCAATAATTGCGACCTGTTCAATAATTGGGCCATTTACCTTATTAATGATGAAGATAATGATAGGCATTTTGATTGAGCAATGCATCAAGAAAGAGACGCTTCCACTCGGGAGCATTGTGAATTTGCTGAGAATGTAATCTGATAAAATCCAGATATATAGCTTTGTTGGTTGAAAGGAAATCCACGTGCAACACAATGTGAGCGTCACGTGGATTGCGAAATTACGCGGAGGAATGAGTTCCCCAATTTAATAATAAATAGAATAAATAAACACTACAAAATAGATAAATAAATAAAATTAATCAACAAATAAAAATAGTAATATATAAATAACAACAATAAATAGAATATAGTTAAAAACCTTCGGGTTTAAGTTGCAGATTAAATCCGATAGGTTATTATATAAATAATAACAATAAATAGAATATAGTTAAAAACCTTCGGATTTAAGCTGCAGCTTAAGGTCCATAGATTATGGCAGCATGCTGCCATAATCTATCGACTTCTAACGTTTCTTGACAGCAATCCAATCTTTCGCGATTGGAGCTCTCAAAAACGTCACCACGTGACGTCTTCATGGGAAATATCGTGCGAACGAGTTTTTTTTAATCTTTTGTAGAATAAAAATCCGAGCCAAATCGATGTACTATCAGAACGAATGACCTACTTTCAGTGGCCTGATTTTTTTTTTCGTTCGAATTTCAGCATAGGCAGAAAATCTCGTATCTGGCAGCTGAGAAAATTTGTTTTTCCTCCCCCGCACTCCGCAGTCATCCCTTTTCCGTCATAGCATCTCGTGATACTTCCTGCTTCACCACGAAAAATCTCGCTGGATCGTTTCTACCAGCCTAGCTGCCGTTATCAATATACTCTCGTTTTCCTCTCGCTCTCTCACCCTTCCTCTCTCTCTCTCTCCTTCTCTTTCACTGCGGACCATTTAACTTGGTGCACTGCTTGCACTCTTCGTCGAAATAGGCCTTTCAAATCCGAGTTTCGATTCCACGGACCAGCAAACAAAATTGAGTTTTCATCGGTATGAAAGGGGACAGAGATAAATAAAATGAGAAGTTGGTTTTATTTCCTGCCGTCAGGACGAATTGTCTCCCAGTGATTATTTTCTATATTTGCCGGAGCGGTACAGAAAATCATCGATCGGCTTCCATCACCGAGATGATGACCACAATCAAATTTTTAGGTACCTATCCAAAAATCAGCCGAAATATAAAAAATTAGAATAAGAGAATTGGTAAATATTTAAGAAAATTTTCTCACAAAAAACGCCAGACTGTAAATTCCTTAAATGGATTCAATTGATCCAATCAATTGACTCTCCTTTGCTTTTAAAATGCTCGATTTTAATTAAATCGAGCAATTTTATCCCCCGTCACTCCAGTTTATTTTCGTTCAATATAAAATTTCAACCCGTCTGTTTTTTTCCAATATTCTCCTCTACTGTCAACTACTCTCGGGGCAGAAACACGAAAATTGTAGATTTTTCATTCATAACATTCATACAGTGCGGAAAAAGTGCTCGAAAGAACACACGTTTTTTTCGCCAATCATGGTGTTTTTATTTTTTTATTTTAAAAGAATATTTGTCATTCAATGGTCGTTGAAAAAATGATATATTTTTTTTGTCTACATCGTGTTTTCTGCAATGTGGAAATAAATATTGCATCCACTATGCGAGTGGTGTGTTCATTCAGTGGTCGTTGAAAGAATGATATTTTTTTTTCTACAGCGTGTTTGTACAATGTGGAAATAAATATCGCATCGCACGCGAGTGGTGTGTTTTCATTACTCTGTCCTTCCAATTTTATTACTTTTATTAATTAACTCTGGCGCAGGATGCAGAAAGTATCCAGGCACTCATCTCGAGTGCCCGTTGGGAAATATAAATATCACGTGTACACGTTTTGTGCCGTGAAACGTTTTGACGATTTTTACAAACGCCCTCGCGTATATTCTCCCGAGCTTTTTTTGCACGGTGTTAATATTCGTTCGTTTCCTTTCACCGCGATTCTCAGCAGCTCAACACCGATGCCCAGGTCCACTTTTTAGGGACATAACTCGAAAAGAATCAAATGAAACAACGTCAAGGATTAAGGGGCCATACCAGTGTGAACGCTCTGAATTTGGGTGATTTTCGGAAATTTTTTGCAAGAAAAGTACTCGATGAAATCTTTTGGAAAATGGTGAATATATTTGGCCATATTCGACGCGTGTTTCATAATTTTTTCACTTAAAAATACCCATGCATAAGCGATTTATGCTGAAACTGAAAAAAAATGGGGTTAAACTAGAAGGTATTTCCTGTATGCTGAACTAGGATTTTCGAAAAATATCAAAAACTAACAAAGTGGCGTAGTTATGAAAAAACAAGTCTGTTTTCTTGCTTAAAAAATGGTCGTATTTTCAATGCCAAATCGTCAATTTTCATCCAATAAAAAATATCCTAGTTCATCTCAGAGTAAATATATTCAAGAGTACTCAGTTCAAATTTCAAGTCAATCGAATAATTGCTCTTTGAGTTACAATGTCAGTAAATTTGAGAAAATGTCATTTCGAGAGAGAGATTCGGAGAGTATTAGAGATACGGCCTTGAAATTTTCACAGAATATTCTTGAACCTATAAACTGTCCAAAAAGGCAAAAAAACATTGATTTTTTGAAAATTTCACACTAATATGGCCCCTTAATTTAATTTCTCTCTCTTTCTCTCTGTCTCCAGTTTGCTGAACGTTTTCCTCCTTTATCCCATTTTCCTTCCCAGTCAGTGCGTCAGTCGGTCGAGGCCTTTCGATTTTCCAACTTTTCTTCACACACTGACACTCGTGAAACTTCTCCAGTTTCCGGGTACCCACTTTTGCTCTTTTATTTCTCTCACTCTCTCTTTCTCTCTCTGTGCAGCAAACCAGCGAATGACCGCCGGGAATCTTGCGAACGACATCGAAGACTTCCCGAGCCTCGAAAAGCTCGACTTCGTAAACGACCTCTTGCGCATATACGACCCTTAAAACTTTCAGTTCGGGAATTTAGCCCGACACTCGCGATATCTATATAAAACTGCAGTTTTCTGTCATTTCTACAGTGCCATCTCTCAATTCTCTCTTCAATTCCTTTCGCGCCTTCCAGCGCATTGTTCTTTCCTTCTTTCTCATTATTTCTCCGGTGCTATAAAATCATATCTTCGGTGTCACCAACACTCTGTTGAATGTTTGCACTCTAGCGATACTCCTTTTTTATCCTATCATTCTCTTCTCTCAATACCAAGATCGGCCATGAACAATGCTCGAGAGAATTACGGATCAGGGCCGCATTGGGTGTTACTCTCTTATCCAACCCAAAAAGAAGTTTGTTCTCACGGTTGATTCTCGGAGTAGTTGATTCGGTTCTTTTTATTTCAATTCTTCACGAGATGTCTGAACGAACGAATGACGGCACATCTCAGGTTACATTAAAATCCAAAATGACCGATTCTTACTCGTAAATGATCATTTTTGTATGAATTGCTGTGAACAAACGAAACATTCCACTTATATTAATTAAACATAACAATGGTTCGAGATATTGGCTTAGATATTTTATGAATCGACGGGCACGCATACCCGAAGAATATAAGTAGAAAATCAATACATAATCGCAGATATAATTCCGACTGGGATTTTTTTATTCAGTTTTTTAAGCTCAGAGAACTATGAAATATTCAATCTAGTATCTCAGAAAGTGGCACGTATCTCGCAATTGGTACATTTACCTTAAATAATTGAGTACGTTTACCAAACGGAGATTAGAACTTGAATTAAAGGAACAGTCGGTAAAGGAATGCACAAGTTGAGTAGGGTAAATGTCCCAATATCCGACCACGTCCCAGTACCCGACCACTTGAACCAATATATCAGCAAGTTAAGCGTTCACTTAAGAGAAATCTTAAACTGTGAATTGATTCAATATCCAGGATTCATAATCTACGTATACGACACTACTTTTAATAGTTCAAGAATCGTCTGTAATTTAATTTTGGATAAATATGACAGTACGCGTACTATTCGGGGCACGGAAGCCATTATCGAAGCTGAAGTACTAAGGAATCGCGATATCTTATTGAAGCTATTTCGAAGTGGTTTTTATTGTTTTTGAACTGAGCCTAGCTGTTTTTATTTGGAAAGATACCACTAATTCGATCATGTTGTCTTAATTAGCCAAAAATGCGTTTTAAGTACTTAATTTTCATGTCCGGTTATTGCCACATACGAAATATATCTTGTACCGATAACCGACCATGTGTCCGGATATCGGTACTTGCTCGCGACTATGTTCAGTCCCAGTAACCGGACATCTGCTGACATGTATATTATTCGTGCATAACCTCAAAATTTCGGTGACACATTCTCTGACCAGCGACGCATTTTTCTCAATTCACCCCCTCCCTTCCCCCCACCATAGAGATGAGTGGTCGGTTATAGGGTCATAATGTGTGGTCGGATATTGGGTCATATAGAAAAACGGGTGGTCGGGTACTGGTACATTTACATTTCTCAGTATTTTCGGTTATTATGAATAAACAACTAATTATAGCAACAAATATACACTGTGTTTTGGAAACTAGAGACTTCAAGCTTTTCAATAGTCATAGTTGTTATGGAAAATAGTTTATTTTTGAACGCGAAAAACAAGTTAACTTTTTCGTTGCCTCTTAGATGGTCGGGTATTGGGACATTTGCCTTATTTTATTTTGGAAATCATTAAAAAATAAGAGAGTCATAAAGAAGCCGCTTGGAGGTGAGGATTTGGTACAATGAGAACAGAAGAAGTACGAGAATTGTCGTTTCGAATCGTATTACCTTTAATGATGCCAATGTTTGCCCAAGGAAGAATTCACTTCGCTGGTTTCTAAATCTCAAAAATTGTGAAAGGCTCCCAGCGAAAGATCTTCACGTCATCGTCAATTTTGGAAGACGAACGCGCATCAGCGTAAGGCACAGCCCTTTCTGCCTATTTTATCCGAGGGAAACGCTTAGGAACAAGCACCCTTCTGAGAAATTGAATGCAAATACATGGATTCGCCAATACTTATGCAGAGAGCTTTCACAAGGTTGGTGTGTATGTGTGTGGATGTGTCTTTGTGTGTACGAGCTCAGGCAGAACGATCCCTTGACGACGAGGACGAAGACTTCTATTTGGCCAGTCGTCAAGAGGATCCGCGTTTTCGTAAGGTCCGATGTATCCTCATATTGCCATGTGTATTCACAGTCCCTCGAGTTTAGGGAATGAGTGAAACCGGAAAAAGGGAATAGTAGAGAGAGAGAGGAGACATACTATCGGGATAGGATCGGATAGGAAAATAAAACAAGAAAAAAGAAAATAAAAAAGGGTTCAAAGAGGCGCCATCGAATTGAAGTGTGAAGAAAATTGTATCTGAACCTACAGAATGGAGGTCCTGTTCGGAAGAGTATTTTCTAAAGGTATAATGCCGAGTATAAGAGAAATTGAGGGATACAAGAAAATGACAGAATCGAGACAATTCGCCGAGAATGAAAGGGCGAGGTGGGAGGATGAACGGAAGTCCTGGGGGAGTTACCCGAAGTTTTTGGATTCCAGCATCCATATAGCAGCATAAGACCCCGCTCGACACTTCACGCCTATACGAATGAGTCACAGAGCGCGCTAGCCCTTCAAGGGACTAACATGTGAGAGCAAGGGAGAAGGAAGAGGGTGAGAGTAGAATAACGGTACCAAGACTCATTATTAATTCACACACAGCGGAGAATTGCTTCCTTCTTCACGGGGGTAAACTGACTGCGAGAGCAGTTACGCGCAGTATGCAAAGTGGATCGAGAGAGTGTGTGTGCAATTATGCCCTCGCATTCCCCTTCCTTCATGCTGGTAATGCGCAAGGTACTTGCAAAAGTTTCTCTGCGTTTATGAACGATGAAATTGAGCGACTCTTGCTTAGTTGCACAAATTTTAATCCCGTAGAGCCCACATGACGTGAAGTTTAGATATTGTTCAATAGTAAAGAGGCTGAAAAAAGGTGCCCAGGTTGAATTGAGGCCCAGGGTTGCAAGTAATGCATTACTTTTTGTAATGCATTACTATTTTCATTACCCATTACAATGTAGTGTGTGAAAAAATTTCCATTACTCATTGCAATGTAGTGTGTAATGGAAAAAAATTTCATTACCCATTGCAATGTAGTATGTAATAAAAGAAAAACCCATTACCCATTACAATGTAGTGTGTAATCGACAAAATTTTGCTTGTTCATTACAATTTAAAGTGTAATGGCATTTTCTGACATTTTTTATTATATGCAGTAGTTTTTTGGCCTGCGTTGAAATGAGCCAAAACTGGTAATTAAGTGGTCGCGTGATCATTTAGGACGGCAAGGAAAAATTCATGCTTAGTGCCACACACTTTTATTCTTATTTTTTCTTGTTCTTTATAATTGACACTTTTATCATTTTCTCTTATAATAAAACTTTTTTGAAATATAATACGTCACTGCCATCGTCTGCCCCGGTGGAACGGCTCTTCAGATACGCAACGATGATGAACGCTCCTAAATTCAATAAGCTCACAGAACATCACTTTGAGCAAAGGATATTGGCCAAAGCGAACGCTGAAAAAAAGTATATTTAGAAGTGCAGTTCAACGTTCAACTTTTTGTATGCATATAGATGCTTTTCAGAATTTAAGGTACCTAAGTCATTAAAATGTAATGCGAAATTGCAATAATTTATTCATCTATATTTTTCCATTCCCAAAATTGCAATCAAAGTTTTGTCCATTACACATTACATTGCAATGGGAATTTTTTCTATTACGCACTACATTGTAATGGGTCATGAAATTTTCTTCCATTTTACACTACATTATAATGAGTAATGAAAAAAATTTCTATTACACACTACATTGTAATGGGTAATGAAAATGTTTTTCATTAGACGCTACATTGTAATGGATGAGGGATTTTTTTTTTCATTACACACTACATTGTAATGAGTAATGTAAATTTTTTCCATCACACACTACATTGTAAAGGGTAATGAAAATTTATTCTATTACACACTACATTTTAATGGGTAATACAAATTTTTTCCATTACACACTACATTGTAATGGCTAATGAAGTTTTTTTCTACACACTACATTGTAATGGGTAATGGAAATTTTTTTCCACTACACACTACATTGTAATCGGTAATGAAATTTTTTTTCCATTACACATTCTAAAAGTAATGAATAATGCATTACTTTTACATTACAAATTTCGCAACCCTGATTGAGCCAAATACACAGAATTAAGGGGAGATATAGATCTAGCATGGTTGAAAAAATCGATTCTTCTTTGCATTTTTTTCATTGCAAGTCAATATCTCGATAAATAACGAAGTTACAACCGAGAGAGTGAATCGTCTCCGAGAGCGCGCCGTGCTGCCACCGCATGATTTATTCATTCCCAAATTTTCAACCCCCTTTTTTCAAAGCCACGGTTTTAAAATCGTTACCAGAAATTTCTCGAAAACCAATGAACCGATTTCCTTAAATTTTGTTGTGGTTATTCTACGCATCATTATCTAGTACTTGTCATAGGATTTTTTTTTTTCGTTACTTAGATACTACATTATAGGATCTAATTTAATAATCTTTTTGGTTTTTTGTTTCCAATGATTTTTGAAGAAACGCCAGTTGGTACCGTTTACCCGGATTTTGTTACGGCGCTCTGAAGATTATACAACAGCCTCGTCAATTTTTTATTTTTTTTAAATAAAAAAATTAAACATATTTCTGAATGTGTATACTTTTAGATAGAAAAATTCCCAATCCGAAATTTCAAATAGTTTTCCTTAAAAAAATTCACAAAAATTACCATCCCGACATCTGTCGTTCTTTCGAGGATGCTACTACTTCTTCAAGCTTATAGCATCACTATAAGACAATAGCTTTTATACAGTAGCCGTCCAAAGTCGAGTGGTCTCGCCTGAACCCCAGTGTGTCAAGTAAGGTCGACTGCGAAAGTTTTGTGCAAATTTGGTTCCTATTATATAATTTTACTACTACTTTTTTTCTCATAGTGCTATATATTAAGCAAACTCAGTTAAATTTTTAACCATTTTTGTCGAAAAATAAAAAAGTTATGAATTTTTTCGTAAAAGTTGTCATTTTTTCAGTCTTTTCGGATATTTCCATTGTTTTATCATATTTAACTTTGGTATTTTACTATCAATCCTGTATAACTTTGAGTAGTAACCTCTAGAGAAGTTCTAAAAAAATTCGCAAGCTAAAATATTAAATGGTATATTTTTTATACAAATTTTTATCGCTGGGGTACAAATGATCCCAGTGTGTCAAGTACGTTATTCTGCAGAACTGCGTCAAGTAAGGGTTAATTTGTTAGTAATTATTAATTGAGATTTATTATCAACTAATTGATTCTTTTAGTGTTAAAGAAGATTTATTAATTTAATAGTAATTGTGATGTATCTGCCACCTGCGCTTGTACGAAAATAGGTTATTGCTTAGGGAAAAATTGCAACTCCTCCTTATCGCACTTTTCTCGTCAACACTTTGTCGAAGCTTAGCCACGCTTAGCTAGTTTGCCAAAAGTGGCGCCTGAGAATTACTCATTCAATATCCATTAGAGTCGGATACGTTTCAAGCTCAATGGCAAGTGCGTATAAGCATCGACTACCAAGAGCTACCGTGTATTAGCTCGTATAATGTACGCACCGTTTACCCACATGCTGATGGACCAGATGGAGCACCACACTCGAGAACATAAATGAGACTATAGCTGTGTGCGTGTGTATCTGTATGTGTGAACTCGTCGAAACGTTCGACGGGAATATATTAACTGCACCGTGTGTACCAGGGCAAAAGAGCGGATTAGAAGGCGGTCCCCTTAGGATTATATTGAGTTGAGGGATAAGTAATTTAAGAGAGACGGAGCGCGAGCTTCATCCGTGGGATCTACCCAAGGAATTACTATAAATGAAACAAGAGAACGACCAATAATAAATAATCTTATCAGATCTCTTTCTCCCTTGCTATCCCTCTCTCCCTCTATATATTTGACGCTTTTTGGCTTGAATAAAATTCACCCCATCGTGTTGAGTCCTTAATGTCGATTCGAGAGAAGCGTTGATTTAATACGAACTTGCCTGTATTCGTAGAAGCAGCGAATCAACGATCAATCGCATCAATCGTACAGATCACGCATTTTTCATTTAATTATACGTATATTTTTTCTCTCTGTATTATTTTAGCGGATTTTAATTAATGATTAAAGGTTTGGCTTAGAAATATGGGAGAGAAAACTTTCGCATAACAATACGCCCGAATCAATTTTTTCCGCATCATAAATTTTGCAATAAACGACATTCCTTAATCCAGAGTGCCTTTGTTCTGTACCAAAAAAAAATCACTTTATCCGCCCCTAAGTTTATTTCGTTATTCTCAGGTCAACGAAGGCAAGCCAAGTTATTTCAGAGAACTCTCAAATTCCTTTCGGCATAGCCGGAAATATAACCCGGCAATATCTAACAGTATTTTTGGCTGGAATAAAATCCACGTGCACCACAATACTCCCTTTCTTTCAAAGGATCCCACTGTATTTCCGCGTGCCTCCATCCATTCCATTTATATCGTTGCCCATTTACAGAAGAAACTTTACTTACTTCAAGCACGTTTTCATTGCAATATACTCCTGGCAATATCTGGACATGGATTCATCAACATTTCCTGGAGTGACTTCCAAAACGGAGTACGCATAAACGTACTCCCTATGGCGGTGCCCAGTGCCTCAAATACAGCATCCAACCTAAACTAACCAGGTAACAATTGTGTGCATTTTCCTGCTGCAAGTGTACAAATTGATCCCCCCCCCCCCCCCCCGGCATTTATCGTACCCACCGAGGATATCGCCAAATGACGAGGCAAAGGAGGATCATAATAGTTCCGTTTCGTTGACAAATTTGCAAAAATGCAATTTGCTGCGAGATTCGTTTGGTCCGTTTCGATATGTAACTAAGCTCATGTCGTGGACAGGCTAATTGAAATTCAATCAGCGGGATTAATCGGTTAACATCCCGTGATCACATCCGTATATCGTTGAAATAATGTCGAGAAGACGTATATCTGTCGATAATGATAGAAGATACGCCCTTTCGATTCTCACCTCGTGATATATCCTATGTAGTCAGGGTGAACGATCAAGCTGACGGTGGACTGCATATACGATCTTTGCAAGGGTGTGCTTCTGTATTGGGAATTGCCGGAGCTATTTAGGTATTTAACGGGCAACACCCCCAAGGTACAAATACATACGCACCCACATATACACACAAATAGACACACAGACACACACATAAATACACACACACTTCTATACCGAATCGTTAGGCCGCAGGGCGTTAACCAACGGCTATATTTTATGTTTGGTCCCGTTTAGCTGCCGGTTGCAGACGTTTCTCACTTCTAGCAGATAGGTTGTGTGCCCACAATCTCTAGCCCTTAAATACGCCCCCAACTTCATCCAGCTCTTGTTTTGTCCGTTCGATGGGCCTTGGGAGACCATTTCCGCACCCACACCGATCTTTCGTCTTGAAGGCAGTGGCATCAATGTCCATCGTTATGTCCGTAACCATTGCTGTCATCTCCTGGATAAACTCACCAGATCTTTGCGATATATTCCAAATAAATAAGAAACTTTGGGGGCGGAAAGAGAAAAAAGTATTAATGCCTCGGACGGAGATAACGGAATAACCGGAAGTGAATAACGATACGCGCACGTTCACACAGATGCGAGTTTCTTTTAAGCGGTAAATTTTTCGTGCTCTGTTTTTGATTTGATTTTTATATTATATTCATTCATATACACTGCTCTCCAAAAGTTTGGAAACACTCGCCCCGATTCCGCACCATACAAAAAGTTTCACTGCTCTTTAAAAAATGAAGATATTTCAATTCAATAAGCGGCGTTTCAAAGGGGCAATATTCAGCTTCGTTTCGCTTTTTTCAAAATTTTTTATTATTTTTTTTTAACCCGGTACGCCCTTTGAAACATGGCCATTTTTCGGCTTTTTTGGCGTTGAAATTTTGGCACACGAGCCATGCCATTTTTTTTCACTATTTTTTCCCTGACAAACTTGTGGAGAAGAGTATAAGTTTCAACTTTGTTTTCTAAAATGATTCATATACTTTTTTTCTCAAGAATATTCAATTTTTTTGCAAAAAAAGACCATATTTATAAAATGTAGCGTAACTCTAAAACTACTAGGTTTTCGTGAAATCAGTAAGAGGGTAAAAAGTTAAATATAATTATTCTGGATCCAATGCACTTTTTTCAGAATTTTTTTTCAAAGTTTTTTTTCGAAAACTTTTTCTGTCATGAGATATTTTTTTATCTTAAACAATCAGGTCTCTACCTCATCTACACGGGTTTTTCGATGAAAAACCCATGTAGATAAGGTATTTCGATGAAAAAAACATTTAGATGAGGTAAGAGACCCGATTGCTTAAGACAAAAAAATATCACGTTAGCAGGAGAAATTTTTGAAAAAAGATTCTGAAAAAAATGCATTGATTCCAAAATGATCGTATGCAACTTTTTACCGTCTTAATGATTCCGCGAAAACCAAGTAATTTTAAAGTTGCGCTTCTTCCATAAATATGGTCGTTTTTTAGAAAAAAAAATGAATATTTTTGCAAAAAAATGCGTACGGAACTTTTCAAAAAACGAAATTGAAGCTTATACTCCCCCCTGCAAGTTTTTTGCACGAAAAAAGTTTAAAAAAATTTCATGGATCGTGCATAAGAAAAACGAGCATGTTTTAAAGGGTGTACTGGGTTCAAAAAAATTGGGAAACATTTTTTGGAAAAAGCGAAATGAAGCTGAACACGTCCCCTTTGAAACGCCGCTTGTTGAATTGAAATATCTTCATTTTTGAAAGAGCAGTGAAGATATTATACAAAATTTCATACGTTGTCTAACGGACCTCACTAACACACTTTCCAAATTTTCCATTCAAGATAAATTAGTTTCAGTTTATAATTTCACTCTTCAATATTGCGAAGTCTGCCATTTCACCCATTTCATTCTAATCCCTTTCTCCCTTTTTTTATCTTTCCCAACAGTCATTTCACTGCAGTTCTCTCCTCTTTTGCTTGAACCGACGCGACTAATGAGATATTAATCTCATTTGGTCTCTGTCCTCGTCCTTGTTCCACCCGTTTAACTCTTATTTCCCTCTCTCTTTTCCTCGACAACTTTGCACTGTCGATAGACAGTGCATTATGAACTAAATTGAGTTCTCGTTATGTTGTATTCGTTTGCAGATTTTGTCTTCACCTAGAAGTCTACATATAGAGTCCTGAAAAGATTGGCACAGAGTAATATAGCACAAAGCTCCGGAGAGCTTTCGAGAGAAAGATAGAATATACGACAGTTTATTATTACAATTTAAATTGAATTCACTGATGATAGGTAAATGAATTAACGGAGTTTTCGGGGTGCCAGACAATGCTTCGGTACTTATATCTCTCTTTTGTTAGTTTTTATTCATCATTTTGGCTCCGTTATCAAGCTCGGGTTATTCGGAGCATTGGACTGAATTACGATTTCAATTATGAACATCATTTAATGAAATCCATGAGATCCTCAGACATATTATTTCGTGAAAATCAAACAGATATTTTGGGATCTGACCCACATGAGCCAAAGTTCAGAATATCCGTTTTTCCAAATCTATAAAATACCGATCGAAATATATTGAAAATGCAATAATCTAGCTTAAACGTTGACGTCAATCGTATAACGATGATACCAAATTCGTCAAATATAGAATTTCAGTGAGATGCTATAGAACGAAAGATATTATCTAACGATATAAATATAATGGCATGAGTCTTTCATGAATGATATGTTTTTGAATATTTCATGTTTGCAAATTGGTGAAAAAACTTTTCCGATTTAGAATCAATCTCACATCTTCAAAAGTTTCGTCGATGATGTCGGATCATTTCTACATCGGTAGATACTTTTTTATACGACTATTTACGTACGATTAGCGACAAATAATCTTGCAAATCTGTGGAAATTGGGCCACGAGACAAGAGCTGCCTGGTGAAAAAGTCGATTGCATATGGGGCATTCCATCCCAAATCGGACAGTTTGAAAAACTTTTTTTTTTTATTTCCTCAATTTTTTTATATTTTTGATTACCCATTAAAAGACCCTTTCTGTTAAATTTTGAGATTTTTTTGATTACCCGTTCAAAAGATATAAAATTAACAAAAAAACCGCTCTTTTTTTGGTATTTTGATCATAACTTCTTTAATAATGGTCCAAATTGAACGTTTTTTTTTTAAATTGTTTTTTAATGGCCTTTTCAGAAAAAAATACAACAAAAATATACGACTTGTTTTTTAATAAGTTTTTTGAGTTTTAAACGTTAAATCGCGTTTTTAAAAGTGAATGTCATTTTTAATTTTTTTTTTTCAATTTTTTGTTTCAAACATCTATCTATTCAACAATTTTTAAGATCCCAATTGTGGGATCTCAATAACTACTATTTTTTTCTCGATTTTTGAAAATAATTTTTTTTTTTTAATAAATTATTATGAATACCAATTTTTGTTACCGTATAGTATTTTTTTCAATGTTTAGAATTTATTTTGACCCAATTTTTGTTACTGTATAGAATTTTTTTTCAATATTTAGAATTTATTTTGACACTTTTTTATTGTTAACAAGTTCTTAAAATTACTAATTAATCATTAAGTCTGTTTATGAACAATAATAACAACAGTTTTTATTTATTCGCGTTTTTTTTTTTAAACCTTACATATACGATTATTTCCTGAATTAGAATATTCCTTTGTCAATACGTTTCCGTTGCTCTTTGGAATAATTGAATAAAATTTTTGTGTCCCCCTGTGATTGACTTCGCAGTATTTTATCGCAAATAAAATCTTTCTTTTGCATCTGAATAATTTTTTTCATGTGAAAATTTGACAGCAATATTCGGTAGACTATTTAGGTTCAATGCCCACTCATACAATTCTTGAACTGTTGTTATTTGCTCATCGATTAATTATTAATTTTGAAAATCTGTTAACAATGAAAAAGTGTCCAAATTTATTTAGAATGATTAAAAAAATACTATACAGTAACAAAAATTGGTATTCATAACAATTTAAAGAAATTTTTTTTTTTAATTTTCAAAAATCGAAAAAAAATATCAGTTGAGATCCCACGATCGGACTAGTCTTAAAAATTGTTGAATATATAGATGTTCGAAACAAAAAATTTAAAAAAAAATCAAAAATGACATTCACTTTTAAAAACGCGATTTAACGTTTAAAACTCAAAAAACTCATTCAAAAACACGTCGAATATTTTTATTGTATTTTTTTCTGAAAAGGCCATGAAAAAACAAAAATTTAAAAAAAACTTTTAATTTGGATCATTATTAAAGAAGTTATGACCAAAATACCAAAAAAAGAGCCGGTTTTTTGTTAATTTAATATCTTTTGAACGGGTAATTTAAAAACTCTCAGAGTTGAACAGGAAGGGTCTTTTGATGGATACTCAAAAATATAAAAAAATTGAGGAAATCAAAAAAAAAAGTTTTTCAAAATGTCCGATTTGGGATGGAATGCCCCATACATATTAAGATTAATCTATTTCAGAAAAGCGAATCAGCCCGTCTCGATGATTCAACCCAAAAGAATTAATAGATCGATTTTATCATCGAGGTCAAATCGAAATTTCGAACGAACACTTGGCCCATTAAATTCTAATCTTTGAACGCTCAACTGTAAAATTCAATCGGCTAATTTGCCAGATTATTGATTTAAGGTTGTTTAGAAGCTATGAAACCTTTAAATGTTAATTGTTCAATAAATAGCTTCTTAATCGTAGTGAAATTTTTACATGACCTCCTGAATACTTCATGTAAGAACATACCAAATGTTCAGAATTCTATCATCATTACTTCAACCTCCTTAAGGGTTAAAATAAAAAAAGATGGGAAAATTCTGAAAATTTGGTATGTTTTTGTATGAGGTATTTAAGAGGTCGTGTAAAAATTTCACGACGATTAGGAAGCTCGTTATTAAGAATATCACGTTTTGTTAAAAACAATTTTTTAAACAAATAAAAAAAATATTTATCAATAAACTTCGTTTTCTTTCCGTTGCTTTCAGTATATTGTGGATATTAAAAACTTGAGAGGTCAAAAAAAAACTTATCGCAAAGTTATATCAGTTTCCATAAGACTACATTTACTTTTATTTAATTTGTTAATCTTAATTATTCGATAACGAGCTTCCAAATCGACGTGAAATGTTTACACGACCTCTTAAATACTTCATTGAAAAACATACCAAATTTTCAGAATTTTCTCATTAAATGTGATTTGCTTATAAACAATCTTAAATCCAATTGATCTGAAAAGGCATCGTCGTTTCTACGGAGTTTAATTAAATTTCTGATCAAATTTAGCAGGATTTACTCTAGAAGTCGCACGGTTCGCAACATGGAAACATTCAGAATCGTTCCAAAACCATTTTTCTTCGTTCTTGACGAATGAAAAAATGATCAAGAGAGTTTTTGTTTGTGTGATTTTTTTGCCAACTGCAGGATCAAAGACATGGACATGTAACTCGATTTCTCACTTTCCCATCACACTCCCCCTGAATGTGAATCGTGGCGATGCTGCGACTAAAAGGGGTTCGCTCATCCGAAAGGGGGACTCCGGGGAGGCCGCATTTTCAACCCATATCCAACAGCCCGAGGGAAAAGTATGTCTCGTGCGAAATTTTCGTCTCCTCCTCCGAATCCATTCGGGCAACCTCGAAGATCGACTACTCACGAGGGATTCCCAGGATCTCCGTGTATACAATGTAGTGGTTCGCAAATATATAACCGCGCGTGAAAACAACCGAATTACTATAACTCAGCCGTACCTCGATCAATCCTCTGACCCACTTCATTCGAGCTCATTTCATCCGTCGTGGCTAGAATCACACATTACCCTTGTCCTATATACACAGAGCGACGTTGAGGGAGAAATGGAGAGCACGTGTCACGCGGCTCGATCCAAATGTGATGCCGATCTCCGGGAAATCGCCTCTGTACGCCAATTCGAAGCAAGATAAACATTTTAATTTTCGTGAGAAAATGTCATAGTAATATAATAACGGAATCATCCTGACAGGTTGAACTTCGTATCGTCAATCATCACTATCAAAAGAAATGACAGGATATTGGAAGAAAATTACACTGTAATTAATATAATCACGGCCTTGTGTTTACTCTTAAAAATAGCTCTGGCTTCGTGAAAGATGATTTTTCGAGATTTATGTGCCAGAAATTTTCTAAAACAGCGATTTGGACGTAGCTTCCTGAATTATTTTCGTCGCTGTAAAGCTTATTTTATGATGAAGCCATATTTGGGTTCATCATAGTGAAACTCTAGTGACTGCTGATGAAGGAAGCTTAATAGCAAACGATTGAAAAAAAAACCCTGCAAATTGGACATTGCTTCCTCATCTTTCTCCATAATTCACACAGCTTCCTTTGTTACAAAGTATGGCGATCAAATTTGGCTTCCTCATAAAGGAAGCTTTGTTAGCTATCAAAAAATATGAGTAATCAATGTGCAAATTCCCCAAATTCTTTCAAATTTATTTCTTGCCAAATTTGATTTTTGCCAAATTCAATAGCGAACTTTTCGAACTTGATCACTATTCTGCCGAAGTTATAGCCGAAGTTAGAGTACGCTATTGTTAAAAAAAAAAGCCAACATTTGATAAAATTTCAATTATTCCATCGATTTTCGCCAAATTTAATAATAAAGTTTACGCTATTTAAAAAAGAAATTGAAAAAGTCATAAAATTTTAATCTCTCGATGGGTTTTATTCAAATTTAATAGCGAACAAGCTTGATAGCTATACTAGTTCTGTACAGAGTTTCAGTGAAATGTCTTGAAAATTGTGCAAGTTAGAGCGTTTATGCTAATGTTCAAAAAAATCAAAATTTCATAAAAATGTCATCTTTCGATCGATTTTTACCAAATACAATACCAAACAACCTTAATAGCTATACTAATTCTGAACGAAGTTTGAGTGCAATATCTTGAAATTGCAGAAGTTAGAGCGTTTACGCCATTTTTGCAAAAACGAAAAAAGTCGAGAAAAACTGAACACCCGTTAGAATTAAAACCAAATTTTTTCATAATCAAAAGCAATTCGTGCTCGTCAAGTCTGCCAAATTTCAGCTTGATATCTCGAAGGATTCTCGAGTTATTAATTATTTACATCTGAAACTCAGGATACACACACACGCATCCATCCGGACATTTTTTCTAAATATGATTTTTCGATGTTTTAGGACATTTTAAACACATTCGCATAAAAATCTCAAAAAAAAAAATTTGCACAAAAACAAAGCTTCCTTTATGAGGAAGCATAAAGAGAGGCACGGACAGTTGCATTTTTGACCCATCGAAAAACATCGACGCCAAAGCCATCAACAAAAGGTCAATGACTCGACCATCTCCGCTTCACGTTCTTTTCCTGACCAATTGTTGATTAACATTTTTGGGACATTCAAAAGTAATCGATACGTCTCGATAGCCAATGGAGTGTGCCTCACCTTGCCCTTACGTCTTTCATCTCATCTGCGTACAAGGATAGCCTGATCTGGTCCAGGGCTAGGAAACGCTTATGGAGGAAAGTTTGCCAGCGTTAGTGGCGCCCCAAGCGACTTGGCGGAGTTCTGGGGAACTAACTACACCAGGATATATATCTATATGCATAGCTATATATAGCTATGCATACAGATATAAATCCCGGTGTAGTTAGTTCCCCAGAACTCCGCCAAGTCGCTTGGGTTGCCACTAGCGCTGGCAACGTTTTTAACACGAGCATTTCCTAGCCCTGATCCGGTCCTAAAAGCGGAATATATTCATGCTCGGTTTCGTCTCGCCTGCGCTCATCTCTCTGACTCGTTGAATACATCATCGACAGCTGTCCAGGATTATGACGAAGAGAAAGAAATGGTTTTTTTCCCCGCATACATCACTTTGAATTTCGTGCCGAATGGATGGACCTTGCGGAACTCTCGATATTTTTGAATATGCGAGAATTCATCGAAGAAAAACCGCATCAAAAAAATGGAAGAAATAAAGAAACTCTTCAACAATAATAACATTTGCAGCAGCTTCACTTCAATAATAATTCACGAGGTCTTTTTCCAAAATGAAACATAAGTAGCTTATTCAATCGTTAGGACGAAATATCTGGTTTTTCATTCGATTTTGTGCACATCAATATTTTTATTCCACATGTCATTGGCATAGAAATAACATTTTTTCATAAACCATTATTATCGGGTTTAATTTAGCCTATAGTTACACAGAGAACACAGTTTTTCTTATTTTATACTCAAGAGAATATCAAAGTATATATTTGTTTCAGTGCGAACGTAATGGGAATTTAATAAACCAGTTTTTACTAGAATACACTTTCATTTGTTTAACTATTAAGACTATTTGAAAAAGGGTTGGAAAAATGGTCGTGAATCGAAATAGCAATGTGCGCATGTTGCAAGTAGAACGCTTCAACGTGTTCCGACTGATGCCGAGAAAACGAATTTTGTCGTAAATACATTCGCTTTGGCAGCTGTCGCATGAAGAAAGATAAGCACATGTTATTTTTTCCTTAACCGTCATACGCGAATACACGATAAAAATATGTAGATTTGAGAACAGCTGTGATGGTGAGGTCGAGAAGGAAGCTCAGATTTTAACTCAAGGTGTTGGCAGGCACGTAAATGAAAAAACAAAATACGATTGTACAACAACAAAAAATATTTCGCGACAGTTAAGGTAAATGTCCCAATACCCGACCATCAAAGAGGCGACGCGACGAAAAAGTTAACTTGTTTTTCGAGGTCAAAAATAAACTATTTTTTTTTCACCCATGCAAGATTTTCGTGCTTTTCACCATATGCGTAGACAGCCGAAAAGTGACTCTTTTCACTCTTAGCTGTAAAAAAAGAGCCCCTTTTTGGCTATCCACGCATATACTGAAAAGACACTCAAATCTCCCATGGGGAAAAAAAAGATCGCGTGCAACGCGGGCCAGAGATTCGTCTTTTGTCTCGCGTAGTTGCGGCCCTCGCTTTGCTCGTTGCGGCAAACTTCACGCTCGACAAAAAGACTTATCTCTGGCCCTAGATGCACAAAATACGATTCTATAACGACCATGACTATTGGAAAGCTTTTGAAGTCTCTAGTTTCCAAAACACAGGGTATAGTTGTTGCTACAATTAGTTGTTTATTCATAATAATCGAAAATACTGAGAAATGTAAATGTACCAGTACCCGACCACCCATTTTTCTATATGACCCAATATCCGACCACACATTATGACCCTATAACCGACCACTCATCTCTATGGTGGGGGGAAGGGAGGGGGTGAATTGAGAAAAATGCGTCGCTGCTCGGAGAATGTATTACCGAAATTTTGAGGTTATGCACGAATAATATACATGTCAGCAGATGTCCGGTTACTGGGACTGAACATAGTCGCGAGCGAGTACCGATATCCGGACACATGGTCGGTTATCGGTACAAGATACATTTCGTATGTACCAATAACCGGACATGAAAATTAAGTACTTAAAACGCATTTTTGGCTAATTAAGACAACATGATTAAATTAGTGGTATCTTTCCGAATAAAAACAGCTAGGCTCAGTTCGAAAACAATAAAAACCACTTCGAAATAGCTTCAATAAGATATCGCGATTCCTTAGTACTTCAGCTTGGATAATGGCTTCCGTGCTTCGAATAGTACGCGTGCTGTCATATTTATCCAAAATTAAATTACAGACGATTCTTGAACTATTAAAAGTAGTGTCGTATACGTAGATTATGAATCCTGGATATTGAATCAATTCACAGTTTAAGATTTCTCTTAAGTGAACGCTTAACTTGCTGATATATTGGTTCAAGTGGTCGGGTACTGGGACGTGGTCGGGTATTGGGACATTTACCTTACGAATTTCGAACTACACGCTCACACGAAGAACTTGAACGAGGTGAAATAAAATCTTTTTAAAAATCCAAGTGACATATCCGTAGTTAAGAAACTCAGTGTAAGAAGACCTCATGGGAAAGAATCGAGAAAATTTTATTAATTATTTATTAATTGTCATAAATTCCCAAAAATATTGACTGCTTTACATGATTATGATATGGTAAAATGCTGCTCTAGAGAAGTGCATGTTCCTTATACTCTTCAATCCAAATCATCAAAATCGACAATTTTCGAGAATGTCTCGCACCACTTCCATAATACCGAGCCTGGTTATAACTCCCTCAGGATTAAGCGGTTTTTTCTCACGTTAATTTTTTAGTGCTAATTCACAAAAGCTTATGACATTAGCAGCATTCGCTACCCACGGTGATGTTTAAAATTAAATATAACCCCAGCAAAACAAGTAGCAACTCCATTCGAGTTTGGTACCCAACTATTCACGAATCCGGACTGATGACGATGTATACAACCTTTTGAACAAGTTACTCTCAATATCCATTTGGCTTCTACATCGTGATCAGTGTCTCATACTGCCCATTGTATATGACGAGAGAACGCGCTGTTTTCGACAGTCACCAATAATAGCCATCGACTGTGATAAGAATAACCTTTTTTTTTAGTTTTCACTAGAAATCCGTACATCAGATGTACCTCGACTCCGTGCCCATGCGAATCCGTCAAGCAATCACTACGCGGCTAATTCTGATTTCATATTGCGAGGTATCCGAAAAAGAAAGCTGCGAAGAGCACATTATGGAGAGTCAAAAGGCTAAACAACTGGTGAAGACAATCAGCATCACCGTTTTAGGGAGCACAAGCTTATTTGGTATAATATATATTATGGATTGTCTTCACAACTTATTGAGCGGATCATCGAGTTCCGACAGTAACGAGAGCCCCAGCGACTTAATTCCACAAGAAACGCAAGATGAAACCAATGAAAAGCCTGATCCATCGAATAAAGTGCCTCCCAGTAAACCATCGAAAAAGGAAAAGCCAAAACCTGAAGTAGATGATGATTCTACAACCGGACAAAATACAAAGGAACAAACAACCCTCTCAAATAAAACTCCTAAAAAGATATACCCGAATAATACTCCGACTCCTGGGATCAACAAACCAGACGGTTTTTCTAAACCGCCGCGGGAGTAACCTGCTTAGACGTCGTTTTACATCGTAATTAATAACTGGTCTAGTTATTCGTGGTTTTGTAACATTTTTTCATCGTAGACGATGTGCTCGTCTACAACCGTAGAATCATGCCGACCGCCGTAATTCGACCGATAATCATCAGACTTGTATGCATTGGCATACAATTTTACAATTACAACACGATGAATCCACGGTGATTTTGAATTACGTAGAAAATAGTATGCAGCAATGAGACCAACGTTTGCAAGTTGTGAGGTCTAACTAAAAATGGTGAAATAACGAATTCAACGAGAAAATTGGTTATTTGCCAACACTTTGGATGGGATTTTTGCTATTTTTGCAGTTTTTGCTATTCAATTGATTGATCAATTGAATTTCAATTTCATGGCAGAAATTGCCATGACATTTCAACCCATCATTTTCTCTATTGATTAATCATCGATCATTGTATCCAGGAACCAAATTATTGTCGTAAAATGTGAACAACAGCGTCATCAATTGTGGAGAGTTGCAAACAAGTTTCCAATGAAAATTAATTAAATCTTTTAAAGTTGCATTGCGTTCGGAGTGTATAGATTCTTATGCCGTGTCGTGTCTTCAAAAGCCTGAATTAGCGAGGACTTCGATCATTGTTTTTAAAAAGCGACGGTGGAGAATATTGCAGAGGCTCTGGCTTTAGGATGGTTTCTTCGCCTGTGCTGTGTATGTATATGTATATCTACAAAACGACAGATGGTCCGGTCGTGATTGCAGCTGCTCACCGAGAGAAGAGGGCGAGAGGATCACCTGCCGTATATGTCTCGCCTCCTCATCCGTAATCTTGGCTCATCCACGCGCATGAACTCTCACTCTGTCTCTCTCTTTCACTCTCTCGTCGTTCCATCAGGGCTTGTTATCGCAATGTCACGAATCAGTGCACATACCTACTACGTTTGTTGCAGTCGCTCGGTACTGAAATTTATCTCTCCCTCTATTTTATCAGCATGAATGTTATTTTCCTTCCCAATATAGGATAACAGTGGATACGAAAGGTTTGCAGTATTCGGGCCAAAGATTGGAAGCTTGGAATCCGGACTTTTATAGAATAATCCTTATCTTTTATCACACGTCTTACGTAAAAGAAGTCACTCTTTCGCTGGTAGCAATCCATTATTCTAGGTAATATAACTGAGAGTCTGCGAGAGTGAAGGCAATGTTGAGTTTCTCAATCGTCTCACGAGAGAATAGAGAAGGAGATTCTAGATTCCCATTATCTATATCCATACGAAGCTGTGGCAAACGGAATAAGCATTATCAAAGGAATACTTTATTCTCTGTAGTGAGTCCGGCTTAACCTTATCTGCGCTCTTGAAATTTGCATTCAAACGAAAACCAACCGCGGAATAAAATCAATATTTTTTTTCGTGAACATACTGCATCACCGAATTTACATGACGGGTATTGCCAGAAAAAAAAATGTATGCGCACAAAATTGAGGAGAATATTACCAATCGCGCGTGAATGGTGTGTTCACGATGACACGATCCGCTAGGGGGAAAATCGTGACTGGAGCACACGGGTCAATTGGTTGTCCAGGGACCATAATTAATCCCCGGCAATGTGCCAAATCCGAACGCGGCAGAGGGTTCTCAGGGAATTCTACGTTAATTCTTTAGTGCTAATTTACAAAAGCTCATCACATTAGCGGCATTCGCTACCCACAGTGATGTTTGACATTTAAGAATATATAACCCCAGAATAACAACCAGCGACTCCACTCGAGTTCGGTGCGCAACAACTCACGAATTCGGACTGATGACGACGTATGCAAACTTTTGCTCAATTTACTCTCAATATCCATTCGACTACTACATCGTGATTGGCGTCTTGTATTGCCCACCGTATGTGGCAGTAGCACGAGCTGCTTTTAACGACCTTCGACTGCGATCGGAATAGTATATTACGATACTAGTGCGATGAAACTTTTTCTGACGAGTGTGAGTTTGCAGCATGAGCCGAAGGCGAATGTTACAATCACACGAGTTGAGAAAAAGTTTCTCGCACTAGTATCGTACGAAATTTTATTGTACGAGTGCGCAAAGTGGCACTTTGCGCATGGAGTGCAATAAAAAACTTTTTTTTACAGTTTTCACTAGCAATCCACACATCAGATGTGTCCCGACTCCGTGCCTATGCGAATCCATCGAGCAATCACTACGCGGCTGATTCTAATTCTGATTTCACATTGCGAGGTAATCGAAAGAAAGCAGCGAAGAGCACATTATGGAGCGTCAAAAGGCTAAACAACTGGTGAAAACAATCAGCATCACCGTTCTAGGGAGCACAAGTTTATTCGGTATAATATATATTGTGGATTGTCTTTACGGCTTATTACACGGATCATCGAGTTCCGACAGTAACGAGGGACCTAACACCTCAAGTCCACAAGAAATGCCAAATGGAACCAATAGAAAACCTGGTGTACTGAATGAAGTGCCTCCTCCTATACACCGTCCGAGAAAAGAAAAGCCGACAGGAAAAAAACATGAAAATTCTACAATCGACCATGATACACAGAAAAACCAAAACTTTCCAGTGAATGTTAATAAAGTGGTAAAGCCAGATAATCATCAGACTGCTGAGATAAAAAAACCGTTGACTTTGGATTACGAAAAATTGAATATACCCAAAAAAAGATCTAGTACATTTAACTAAATCCTAGTCAAGCCAAATAAACTTTTTTAGTTGTAGGCCGGCCTTATACAACTCTATTCATGTCAACGAAATTTTTTTTTAATGACCTACTAGGAAAATATATTGCGATCTAATAAATTTTTATTTAATACTAATAAATATTATTACAAACTGAACAAATATGTATTTAAATGAAATATATTTTTGTTAATATTTACACAATATATATTTTTAAACATTTCAATCTTTCAATGTATAGCTACACATATGAGGTCTATAATTTCGTAAAGCTTCGTATCTTCTTCAACAGAAGGGAAAAGAAAATACCCGTTTTTATGGGAATCTTTTTCGGGGATTCGACCATCTTGCGTTTTGCCGCAATGTTCAATGTATTAAATATCCATACTGAAAAATAAGGATATCAAACATAGACGAGCTTGGAAACGATATAGGCGCGAGAGGCAAGTTCGCTTGTGCGAGACGTTGCCACCTGTCGGATTTTTGGGGTACTGACAAATCTGCAGATATGATCGGATGAGATTACGGGTGAATAGGTATTTAGTAACAACGAATAGAATTTTTCTTCAATGCCTGTTTCTCGATGACAGGGAATTCAAATAAATAAATACAGTGGAAGTAAATATCGCCCAAAATTGAATGGAAAGAAAATTTTCTTTCAAGTAACTAAAAAATAATCAAATAAACGATTATAGTACCTACGACTAGATCTTTTTTCTGGGTGTATGCAGCAATGAGACTAACGCTTGCAAGTTATGAGGACTATCCCCAGTTGTATTGGCTACTTGCCAATACTCGTGATACAATGATTGAAAACATCTTGAAGTCATGTACAACTACACAACTCCGCATTACTTCGCCGACTCGGTGAAGAAGAATCCCATTGGTGTTAACTCGAGCATTCGCTAAATCTCGCATCAGCTTTGGTAATCATTCAATTCGTTTATCGTTCAAACAGCTCTTGGTTAATCTTCTGCGTGAGACATTTAGATATGAATACCACCGGCACGAATTATCTCGACACGTTCCAGTCCGCCGTGTTGAGAGACTGCATGATTCCTAAGAAACGAACACAAGAGTTATTAACCATTGTTTTTACACAGAGTCTAGCCGTCCGGAAACCGTACGTTTAATATATGGTTATTCGTCCGCTAATATGTTGTCGAGCTAGCAACGCTTATTTACGGCCATCGGCCATTACTTTTTCAGTATTGCATCAGTCATCATCGTTCATGGTTGGAAATCTAAGAATATTCCCTGCTATAGTTGACAATGTTCATGAATCTTTTTCGTTATAGTTGAAAATTTTAATTATTCTTTCCCCCTACACTTGATCATCTCTAAAAATATGTCCCACTATAGTTAACCCGATTCGGTTATCGAGGGTCGCTGGAGACCCCGAGCGATTTTTCTTTTCTCCCATTTCTCTTGAGAAGTGCATGTGTGTTTATTACGAAAAATAAAATATTTTTTTATTTTTTTTTGCAATCTTCATGGTGTGCCGTTGAAGTAAAAGTATTCACGATTATTAAGGAATTGTAGTAGATTTTTTCATTGCAAATTACGTGTTCTAACATGCCTTGTTTTAAACATATGTCCCGCTATAGTTAATAGTCTCTATGACTATTTCCCGCTTTAGTTGAACATCTCTAAGAAGGTTTCCTACTATAGTTGAACACCTGTAAGAAGATTTATAGTTGAACATTTGTTTCACAATACATTATATCGGTATTTTTAGGAATTTCTCGTCTGGTTCCGATCCGGTACTTTGAGGAATTTTTAGTCTAGTTCTAATCCGGATGAATAGTCTCATATTATTCGTCCGCGTACATTTTGAAAACATTGGAAAATGTATCCTCGGATGAATTACGTGACATAATTATTCATCCGGATATATGCAGAAATCTTGAAATGCGCTTTTATTCGCCATCTTCAATCTATTTCGGACAGTATAACCGGACGATTTATGTGACATTATTCGTCCGGATATTTATCGACGTACTACTCTTTTGTTTAAACTGCTCTCTGAACATGGCGTTGCTAGAGAACGTATTTCAAAGCATCTTAGCTTAACCTTATTCGTGAGGTTTCCGGACGGCTAGCCACAGCCTTGATTTCATTATAACCACGACCGTTAATTTTTATTATTTTATTATAACCACAACATATTCGTGGAGCTAAAACGCATCGAAGCTATGCAGAAACAACGAAGAGCGAGAGAGAATGACACGTCGAGCGTTGGCAGAAGGAGAAGAACCCCCGTTGTCTCTCGATCTCTAGCTGATGGCATTGCCAGGATTGCACACAGCGTTATGCAACAAAATTAGAGAAACAGAGATATCGAGTTTGAAAGCCTGAGACAGAGAAAAAGAGAGAGAGAGTGAGAGAGAGAGAGTGAGAGAGAGAGAGAGAGAGAGAGAGAGAGAGAGAGAGAGAGAGAGAGAGAGAGAGAGAGAGAGAGAGAGAGAGAGTGGCGATGCCCCTTTGGCCCGGAGACTTGACAGACAGCGGTTGGAAATCGACACCACGCCTGATTTCTACGGAACGAGCTAACGAGCTGTCAAACGTTTCACTGCTGAACGCGCCGGCAGTAATTCCGCTGGTCCAGTGGTACCTCTTTCATCTGTATACTTGTCCATATCTACCGGTATACTGTATGATACCTTGTGCTAATGTTTACAGCTCACCGAGTAGATTTCTCCAATCCATCGGTCAAACATGTTGTCATCGTATTGGCACGGAGATAGACATATTTTCCGAATTCCACTGGAGATTCCATATCCTACGATCCTGTCCCATTTACATCGAGATGTGGTGAAACCTTTTTTCGTTTTTTCAATACTTAACTATTATCTGATTTAATCGTAGGCTCTCTTGTTTATTCTAAACAAAAATTCAAATTTGAGATATTCGTTCGCCAAAAGGTTCAAAGAGTAATAACTTATACAATCTTGATTGAAACCGTATGGGAAAAATGAATCCAATCGCGGAAAAAACGACTTAGTTGGTCCAACTAAACACTTAGTGCTCTGAGCGCCATGAGAGAAATTGGTTGGATAAACTAGATAGTTGGTTGGATCAACTAGATTATTGCTTACCACAACTAAGTCAACTGAATAACTAGGTGATCCAACCAACTGTCTAGTTGATGCAACCAATTTTTTTTCTAGTGCTCAATACATTCAGCAAGACTTCAGCGCATTCATGATAAATCCCCATCGGGATTTGGTTGCAAATTTGGCTTACCCGACAAACTTTCGCACGAAGAGTATCAGCGATTTGCTTGTGGAATTTTCCAGATGTTATCAACGACTAGTGTTCATCAAGAAAACCCTTCTCTCACTGGAATAGACCGCTGAGATCTCGAATTTAAAAGAAATAGACGCAAAGTCAGTCCTCACTTACGGTTACTCAAATCTCTGTTGAATCCGTTTGAACCGTTCGGAAATTTTGCAGCAGAGCTTGATGTGTATTTTAAAAAACTATCGCTGGGCAATTTTTTTATTCTAATATGTTCCTACATGCCCTCGCTGTGCTTTCGCTTCTGTCCACAGTGATGCTTGAGTAGAAAAGCAATATTCAAATAGCTACGCAACATGACGCGTATTGCTGCTGGCAGGCGTAGAGCAGGGCCAGAGCCCTTTTACCCTTTGCTCGAGTGCACCTCAAACACTCGAGATTCATACGAGCTGTAATAGTAGTTGCGCCTCCCGCCAACGATCGATACGCAGCGATGATGCGTTTCGGTCGACGATAGTATCAGGGTCGTTGAAACAGTAAACCTTTTTGTTATAGTCATTTAAAAAGAAAAAGAAATGAAAAAAATAGAAAAAAGATTAGCGTCAAATCAACATGTGGATATTTAATCGTTATTAACGATTTTTTAAACTCTCTTTGGAAATTTGTGTCAAATTATTTGGAATCTTATATTTAACCCTTTCGCAGTGAGGTGAAAATGAGATTTTTGTGCCATTTTTGTGTTGGAAAAAAAAATTCCTAGATTTGCTTTAAAGTCTCAGTATAGAGGTTTTTGGGGCCGCGGACTTCGAATTCGACATCAGATTTCCAAAATTCAAAATGACGGATTCAATATGGCGGACGCGAATTCGCGACCATAAACATCTAGAGATACAATTTTTTGTCAAAATCCAACAACTTTTCGAATTTGCGTCCACCATATTGGATCCGATATCTTGAATTTCGGAAATCTGATTTCAAATTCGAATTCAGCAACTCCGAAAACCATGAAGTACTCACTTTCGTCGAAATCAAACCATTTTTCGAATTTGCGTCCGCCATATTAGATCCGCCATTTTGAATTTTGGAAATCTGATTTCAAATTCGAATTCAGCGACTCCGAAAACCATGAAGTACTCACTTTCGTCGAAGTCAAATCATTTTTGGAATTCGCGTCCGCCATATTGGATCCGCCATTTTGAATTTTGGAAATCTGATGTCAAATTCAAATTCAGCGACCCCAAAAACCATGATGTACCAAATTACAATCGAATCGATGCAGTAGAAATAGGTTGTTTTTCAAATGCTCCTATACGTGTCATGACACAAAAATGGCACGACTTTTTTTTGCCCCTATGCGTGTCACTCACAGTCAAGGGGTTAAGCTACCGTTTATTGATTTACAATTTCATGATTTAAATCTATTCAAATCGATTTATAATTATTTAATAATCGTATTCATTATCATCATTTAATTCACAAACTGAACCTTTTTTCACTGATTAGATTAAGAGCGAAGTAAAAAAAAATAGCTGAAATATAAACTACTCGTATATGCGGCCAACATTAATATTTTGTTATGGTGCATATGAAATTTGACGATCGTATTGCGCAGCAGCGGGACAATTAGATAAATGCAAGAATGATGGCCAACGTTATTCCGGAAGATAAACCTTTATTATGAAAAATTCAAAATCGAGGAACACCAATCCGCCCATTATAGTTAATGACTCGTTGAATTCTGAAGCTAGTGCAGGTTACGAACTATTTGGAATAATCTGCGGAAATTCTCGATCCTCCGTGCCAGCTTGAATACCACGATAGAGATTCCGATCTGTGAATCAGCGCACGAGTGAATAGCATCGAAGACGGGACAACGAGGAAATAAACAGGTGAAATTGAGAGCTAGAAAAACGCGTGTGCGTACGAAAATTTGCTTCCAATCTGTGCTGGTATAACATTCGATTATTTTCACACGCATTGGGCTGAGTGATATGAGAAAGAATATGCCGTTGCGATTGTTCGAATACCCGAACCTTGACCAAAATTGACTAAAGATTGCCGTGGAGGAATCAAAGTGCTTCAGAGAATTATTTTTACTTCTGCTTCACCAAAAAATAAAATGCACTTGACATACTTCAGTCCTCGTGATCTTCGCTGAATATAAAAATATGCGCCACACTTGTAAAATTTCCAAACTCCATTACTATCGCCATTGCTATTATTTTCATAGTCTCCTTCATCTTTGACATTTTCTATTCGTTCCCGATTCTGTTGTAATCCTGCATTCAATAAATTAAATTATTTTTTTAGGAGAAATAGTGAAGCTTTCGTGAAGTACTCAGTGAAAAGAAAATTCTCTGGTCTTGTCAGCTCACGTCATTCATCACGAAAACTGTCCAGGAGAATTAATGGTACACTGCTAAATACGTTTTTTTCAACTATTGCTTCGCGTGGAGATAAAATGCTCTCGATACACTTAATTCTTGGCTTAATATGGAAAATACAACAAAGACTTTTAGGGTCACTACGTTTCAGCTAGCCTTCTATACTTCTATACATTTGGTGACTTTTCCGCGGCAATTTGGTGTTTTATAGTTTTAAGACTTTCGCGGCCAGAGTCATAATTAAATTGGTTGGCTTCCAGATGAATGCCGCGTTTGGTTTCAACAATGTGCCGCCGTTCCGCAAACGTTGCAGTCTGCATCATCAGGGCTAGGAGGCTCTGATGAGCCTCCAAACCAAACGCGGCATCCATCCGGAAGCCAACAAATTTAATTTGGTTTTTATTTATAACAATTCAAAACCTAGCATTTTACAACTGAACTACTTCCTGGGACCTTATAAGCTATAGGTTTATGCAACACCCTGAAACGCTGATTTTGCTGTGTACACTTTTTGTCGAACTTTTCTTTCGAACTGAATCTGTTTCACGCAACCTTTGGCGGGGACCCCAAAAACCGCACTGTGCACTATTCTTTCGTCAGCTCGTCGCAAAACCGCTATCAACATCTTTTGCAAAGTTATCACTATATGGATTTAAAAAAAGTCCAGTGATTATTCATGGATTAGGTAGTCCAGTAATACGGAATGCCAGTAAAAATTAATGAAGTACTCCATTAATTTTAAGCAAGAAATAACCCGTCATCGGATAACCAGTACAATTTACTGTACCAGTGCAATAATTACCACCGTTGTTGTTTATGAGTTATTATTGATCTTTATTTCCACGTACTAGGTGATCATTATCTTATACACCATCAGAAAAGTGAATGCAGTCACAAAAACGAGCTTACTCGTAATATTGTATAACGCAGCAAGGCCTAACGCCTTCCGGTCACAATTATGCAGCCATCGATATCTTTCATGGCACGCCTGACCATCGGGAAATCTGCTTCCAGCAAAGACCATCCAATACCATCGAATTCCGTCGAAATACCTTTTTTTTAATTATTACCAAGCAACCACATTGTACTTGGCTCAAATCTGTCTAAATGCCCATATCGATAGGTCATTGAATCGTTAGTCAGACAGATTCGGATTCGGATTATATTGCGAACAGTGAAAGGAAAAAGCGACGAAGGGGCTTTTGGGTCGTTTTGATCGTTCATCGACATTATGAATCGTCGCGAGAACAGCAATAGCGGATTTATAATCGGTTTGGGCGTAGGAGCCTTGGCAGGATCGGCCGTAGTATATTTTAAAGATGATATTAAATCTTATTGGAACCAGTTATTAACGATGCTGAAAATGAGCCAGGAAAATTCGCCGGCCTCAAATAATCTACCCGCAGAGTCCTCCGGGAATACGAAAATTACTCAAAATGAATAAGGCCAGAATCAAGTCAACGTTTCAGTCCATCGCCAAAAAATTCCGTCCAAATATGAAATATGACCTTGTAAAAGGGGCAAATACAGATTAGATGTGAGCTAGGATCCAGAACATATCAGGCTTATAATTGGATTCAGCTATGATCAGCATACACGTTTAAGGAGCCTAATTATTATACCTTGCAAGCCGTCCAGCCGTGTTTTTTTCATTACAATGCCTTTAACAGACACAAAACGATAAAGGTTATTACTAAAACGAATTCAAAGATTTATCAGAAATCAATCATATTTTGGGCAAAAGAAACCGTCAAGCTCCGCATCACAGTGGGTTTGGAATTCATCTTTTTTAGGTTTTTTCATCCTCGTGTCTATTTCAATTTTGATGTGCCTGGCTGAGACAAAATGATGGATAGAAGAATAAGTCCCAAGTGTGGATTTCAAAGCTCATGAGATTTTGTTTTGCTCTCATAATGTCGACCGTCTGCAGAAGAGTCTGTCCAAAAAATTGTCGATAAAATAGAGCTTTCACCCGCACTCGAATCTGTTCGAAAACCAAATCCAAGTGCTTAACTTAATTCTGAAGTACATCGTAGCGCCATCTCATGCTGTCAGAGCATACTAAATGTCGCTGGAACCAAACGAGGACGTGCGACTGATGGGAAAAGAGGAACTTCTTCGTACGGGAGTAGGAAGAAAAATATTAAAAACTGTGTTCTTCATCCATTCGCAATCGAAATTATCAAAGTCCTCTGTCTGAAATCTCGATCCCTCGGCCATAAACGATTTAAAATTAAAAATCGTTCAAGCTGATTTATAAATCGATTCTGCAGTCAAGGAAAATTTGAGAGCTCTGTCTTATCGACTCATTTTTTAACGAAGTGTTATCATGGATGCAAAAATCTTGACCATGGTCAAGATTTTTTGAGAAAAAGAAACGAAAATTATGCCCTTGGAAATTGACGTTTTTCTGCTACGATAAATAAAAATCGCCTATTTCTCTGACAGGAAAATCTAGGTAATGCATAGATGCACATCATTGTAATTTGAGTATATGCAGAATAAGTGAAGTGAAAGAAGGAAAAAGAAATAAAAAATATGGAGAAGAACGGATAAGAATCGTGAAAAGGAGAAATTGCGGGTATTCCTAACAAGCTAATACAATCCCCGAGACTAATCCAAAGAAGCAGTAGGGGATTTTCTCTCTAACACACCCATATCTTCCTCTATATCGAACGATGAGACCATATTTATATATAATACTACAGCATGTGCATCTAGTCTTATGCATGCGCGTGTATAACGCCGATGATTTTTATACATGGCGATCGCGTGTGCATATACACCCCCGCTCAAAAGTTTGAATACACCTGTCAATATTTTTGCTGCACTAGAACTTTCTCTTTTTGTTTCCCTTTTATTAAAATATTTTTTATAATTTTTTTTCGACCCAGTATGCACTTTTGAACGTGACCGTTTTTTGGCCTTTTTTCGACCATCACGAATTAAGGTAAGCGTCCTAATACCCGACCATCTAAGAGGCAACGAAAAAGTTAACTTGTTTTTCGCGTTCAAAAATAAACTATTTTCTATAACGACTATGACTACTGCAAAGCTTGAAGTCTCTAGTTTCCAAAACACAGGGTATATTTGTTGCTATAATTAGTTGTTTATTCATAATAACCGAAAATACTGAGAAATGTAAATGTACCAGTACCCGACCACCTGTTTTTCTATATGACCCAATATCCGACCACACATTATGACCCTATAACCGACCACTCATCTCTATGGTGGGGGGTAGGGAGGGGGTGAATTGAGAAAAATGCGTCGCTGCTCAGAGAATGTGTCACCGAAATTTTGAGGTTATGCACGAATAATATACATGTCAGCAGATGTCCGGTTACTGGGACTGAACACAGTCGCAAGCAAGCACCGATATCCGGACACATGGTCGGTTATCGGTACAAGATACATTTCTTATGTACCAATAACCGGACATGAAAATTAAGTACTTAAAACGCATTTTTGGCTAATTGAGACAACATGATCGAACTAGTGGTATCTTTCCGAATAAAAACAGCTAAGGCTCAGTTCGAAAACAATAAAAACCACTTCTAAATAGCTTCAATAAGATATCGCGATTCCTTAGTACTTCAGCTTAGATAATGGCTTCCGTGCCCCGAATAGTACGCGTGCTGTCATATTTATCCAAAATTAAATTACAGACGATTCTTGAACTATTAAAAGTAGTGTCGTATACGTAGATTATGAACCCTGGATATTAAATCAATTCACAGTTTAAGATTTCTCTTAAGTGAATGCTTAACTTGCTGATATATTGGTTCAAGTGGTCGGGTACTGGGATGTGGTCGGGTATTGGGACATTTACCTTAAACGCACAACTTAAGGACATTTTTTTTGTGCTACGGTATCTACGGTACGTTTGAAAGGTTAGCAGACACTCCATTTTTGTTTTTTAAAAATTTTCGTACGTTTTTTCCTCGCAAAGTTATTTCACTTTTGGCAAAAAAAGACAATTTTGAAAGATGCAACATAACTCAAAAACTATAGGGTTTAAGAGAAAATGTCAAGTATGAAAAAAGTAGCGCAGGTATACACGGTATTGCCTGAAATTATTTCAGAATTTTCCTATGAAATTTTTTTTTTACTATTCTCGCTCAAAACTGACGTCCCAGCGAAAAATTGTATCCGATTGAAATTTTCGTACTTCGTGATGCAATAAAAGTCTGATAAAATTCAGCAACATTTGGCATGGTATAATAAACAATTATCAATAATAATATTGCCCAAAAGTTATTAATTAATTGTTTAAACAATTTGTTATTGACAATATTATTATTGATGAACAATTATCAATGATTATTATCTTCTAGTGCGGCAAGAAATATCGACCGGTGTATCCAAACTTTTGAGCGGTGGTGTATGTTTGAGATTATATACAGCTTTCCTCTGATCCTCCAATTTGTCGGTGTAGGTGAGCACGCAGCTCGTTTGAAGTTAAAAGCTGCCGAATGAACGGTTTTCTTTCAGTCGAGTCTTCCTAAGCAGTCAGCGATGAGCACTGCGGTTTGACGCGAGCCGACTTCCCCACCGTCCTTGTCAATAGTTTAATTTTTATTCACTCTTTAATGTCCCTCAAGCCATCGTCAGAAGTTCGGTAGTTTTCGAGGACAGAGAAAGAGAGAAGTGATTAAATTGTGCGAAACGATCGAGGAAGATGAATATCTTGTCTTATTGCTTCGCGATAATAAGTTTACTATTGGTATACGGTACCTCTGGATTTCCATCGACCTTCCAACTTTATGGTAAACTTTATGGTTCCAACTTTATGGTATGGTGTCACGTTGCACAAGCGCATGATCCGCAAGTGCATCACAAACGTTAGGTTGAGTCTCTTCGCATTTAATTGCCGGTATTAGTGTCGTTGCACGAGCGCACAACCGACGAGTGCATCACAAATATTATACTATTTAAAAAATACCGGTAAATCAGTGCGTGTCCGTGCAAACATGATTTTATAGTTAAATATGAATTTTGTGTCTCGTACAATGACTGTTTCAATAACCGTGTTTATTTGATCTGTCTACTATGAATTAGTGCAAAAAGTGTGCTCCTGATGAATAATCACACGATAATTTAAAACACAGATGATTGATGGTACAAACCGTACAAGAGATACAAAATAATAAATTATTAAAAACACGGTGGTGCGATGGTATTCTGCCTGTGACGTTTTTATGAGATTTCACAATCACAAAATCCACATACAGTAGTTTTTTTTAAATAAAAAAATTTATTCATACTTATTGCACAGTTTCTTTGTACCAAGGACTTCTATGATCATTTTATGAACCATGAACATACTTGAACTCTCGATTGATAACCCGTAGAGTACCTACAATGCGATACCACCATCGGACCTACTCATTACTTGAAATTTACAGAAAAACGTCAACAGTGTAGCAAAATGTAAAAAAAAAAAAAGAAAACAATGTTTTTCACATATTTAAAGCAATCAGGAATGATCGAATATTAATCTAGCTTTAAATGGAGGGATAGACGAGAATAGCAAAGTTCAGTTCAAATACAGTTCTCTATTTAGGTTTGAATGCAAAATGTAAAAATCAGACAGTTCTTAATTTAAGATAAAGGAACTTACTACTGGAAAATGGATAATCACGTTGCAAAGTTTCTGTCTTTTTTTGGGTTGGATAAAAAAACGTTGCACGCAGACTTTTGCTACAGACTGTATGAAGTAATAATTGCTGAAGATGTTTTGATCGCAGTCATTGTGTCTAAAGTTATTTTGTCTGTCGTAATTCTGTCCGGAGTAATTTTGTGTAAATAATTTCGTCTAAAGTAAATAAGTGCGTTAACTTCAAAAATACATAAAACAATTTACGCATGGTTACCATTTCAATGTTGTTTGCGTCAGATAGTTCATATGGAAAATCACACTTTTGGAATGTACGTGGCGAACCACTATGGTGAATCTCACAAATGATTGTTATTCATTGTTATGAATATTAAAAATGGAAATATTCAATTAATCGGACATTTCACAACGGAAATTGGTCAGAATTCGTGAGCATTGATAATTCTGAATTATTTTTTTTGCGACAGATTTCTTCGTATCGTCTCTTTCTAGATATCGCCCGAGTCTGCAGAATTACAAAAACGGTTGATAAAAACGATTGTCGATAACCTTTTCGTGACTTCAAACTCTTCAAGAACTTATTCAGTAACGCGCATGGTGATGTGCGTCGGTCATGATATCACATGGAGGAAATCAGTAAATAAGTGATCAAATAGGTCATTCTGATTTCATTCGCGAGACACGAAAGTGGCAAGATTACAATTATGTTTACGATCAATGATTGTCGTCCTATTTTTTTAGATATAGAGTTAATGCTGTGAAACTTTCGGGTCTCTTCATACTTCCTTATTCTATCTTGAACGCCGCGACCCATCGTTTCATGGCAAAACAATCCGGTTTGAAAAAAGATCATGTTTAGCTCACTCCGTTGCTTTTGATTTCTAACCTCTATGCGATAAATCTCTACCGATTTCCTCATGGCATTTTATACTTTTTGATTTAGAAATGTGCCATTTCTACAAAAAAAATTGAGTGCCTAGAAGCCAAGGCGATGGACGTGACACTTCCCGAACTCACCCCCTATATCACAAACATTCCTACGAATAAAACTTTTCTTTTATAACAGAATTAATATTCATTATTTGTTAATTTTTTTGGGAGCTAGGTTCATGAAAAAGGATATTTGATGTTTTTTCTTCTATTCGTAAAACATTTATTCATTGATTTCCATATTTTCATGTTCCAAAAAAGATACAATGGGTTTGTGGCATGAGAAATATATGATAAATACTCGTGATTGCAAATTATTTAAATGTCTTGAGAAAATTGCATCTATTGTCGTTCCTGATCTTGTTGTTGAATCTTTGAAGTGAGAAATACTGTCAAATAGTGCGGAGTTTATCCGAACGTGTAAATAATGCCTAAATCAAAATCAAATGCTCAGATGTGTAAAGAATACAGAGATCGACTGCGTACTGTAAATGTACTCGACAAAGTGAAAGAAAACCAAAAACTAGTACCGAACGTGTCCGGGAACAACACAGGGCCAGGAAAACACCGTACAACCAACGTACAACCACCTCCGAATTCTTCACTGGCAGAGGAAATTCCAAACACCGATAATTTGAGAGGTTATATGATGTGTCTTCGGAGAAGATAGAGAATCCAAATACAATTTTCACTGAGATGGCTCTCAAGTCGCCCCCCCTTGTCGATGGTCCTGGTGTGTCTCCACGGACACGTGGAAGATTCATCCCATGGAAAATTGTATTTGGATTCTCTAGCGTCTCCGAAGGCACATCGTAATCACTCAATTTATCGGTGTTTGGAATTTCCTCTGCCAGTGAAGAATTCGGAGATGGTTGTACGTTGGCCGCTCTTTTCCTTGCCCTGTGTCCCCGGATACGTTCAGTACTAGTTTTTTATTTTTTTCCCCTCTGTTAAGTATACATTTCTAGCACGCAGTCGATCACTGCACTCTTTACACGTCTGAGCATTTGATTTAGGCATTATTTACGATTTCAGATAAACTCCACACTATTTGACAGTATTTCTCACTTCATTATAACCTCAATAACTTCGACACACTATATAACCTCGACACATAACAAATGCCTATCCCCTCCCTGTTCCTGTCGCTTTTTCGTTTCATCGGAGTTTGGATTAACCCCCCCCAACGAGCCATAAGAAGTTTCACTTCAAAACAACATATCAAAAAAATCCTACATACTTCTATAGCTATTCTTATATATAATTTTTAAAAAAACTATGGTTCCTCATCGCAACTCAAAAATTATCGGAGCTGTTGGTTCTGCCATCGACATGAAAAAATAATGTTGTATTACCAATTAAATGTATAATAAAACATCTTTTTTGTAAGTTCGATTTATTTTATGGTTTCGCTGAAAAAAAATCACGAAATATGCCCTCTTTGGTCCGTAGAGTGGCCTAGTCCCTTAAATGATCCAGATTTATCGGTAGGTTTGTATGTCGGTAAATTTTTTATGAGGCCAAGTAGTGATCGGTAGAGATGTAGGTTTGGAAACATCTTGACTCTGATGACGTGAAAACACAATCAGTGTTTATTTTGTTCGTGAAAGCATTCTTTATGAGAGAACAAGTAAAATTGTCCTTATTTTTTCTGGAATAATTTCAGAGAACAGTGACTGCACAACGTCAAATGGCACCGAGGGAACATGCAAAAAATTGCCCGATTGTCCGCCGATACTGGATGATGTCTTGAACCATCGAAGGAGCGGTGCAACAAATGGAAGATGCGGCTTCTCCGGAGACGTGGAGATCGTTTGTTGCCCGACCGAGTTTTACGGAAAAATTCTTCCCGAAACTCGAGCCGCGGACAGAGGTAACCGTAATCATACTGAACCTAAGAAACATCGTTTGACACGCGAAAAACTACGAGAAACAAAAATGACAACGTAGCATTTTTCTTTTTCTTCACGGAAAAAACGACTTAGTTGATCCAACCAACCGCTTAGTGCTCCGAGCGCCAGAAGAGAAGTTGGTTGGATCAACTAAATGGTTAGGTACTACAACTAAGTTGACTAAATAGCTAGTTGATCCAACCAACTATCTAGATGATGTAACCAACTTTTCTTCTGGTGCTAAGAGCACTAAGTAGTTGGTTGGATCAACTGAATTGTTTTTTACGTGTTCAAACGATTTACCACCTGACGAAAGCCGATGGATAAATCACTTGTAAAAACGTATCTTCATATTCCCGTTTGTATAAAACGTCATGATGAGTAATCATGCAGCACCGGAGGGCACGCTAAAATGTGGTTTGACCAGTCTGTTTTGTCTCTAGTATTTTTTTCCGCCAAAATAGTTTCCTGGTGGGATACTCGGGTTAATTTATCTTCGATTATACGTCCATACAGTCTAAAAGAGTGTCGGGGAATATGGCCTGGGTGAATTAACGCCGGGATTTTGAACATGAACGGGTTTCCAATAACTTAAAAAACATGGATTGAATACAAAGATGAATCCGGAAACAACTTTAATCTACTGGATATCCGGACCTTTGTCAGCTGTATTCACTGATAATTAACAATAGAAATATAATTAACAATGGAAATTGCAAAACATAAATGATAAATTGCTGCTCTCACGCGTTGTCGAGGAAAAAAATCTTATTGGTGTTATTCGCTGTGTCACAGACAAATGCATTTCAAGGTTCGATTTGCCAGCCGGGAAGAACGAAAGATGCTTTAATCGAAATATCCCATGAATATTATTATGATCATTATTCTTAAATTGTTTTTTTAATTCGTTTCGCGCGCACATAAATTTGCTTGAAATGAGAATCGTCACCGATCCAAATGATGATTAATTCGTGGAATTTTTCGAAAATGCAAGGTTGAAAAAATTCAAAACGTCTCAATGGATGTGTCGGGGAAAAAAATTAGTAATTATAGAAAATGATTATGATTGATGCTTTCCGTCACTTTATACATTTCAAATAGTTGAAAAAAATTAAATTCCACGGTTTACCTATCTGATAAAAAAATGATTGTCCATCGCTATCTTTTAATAATAGCAATACATGATGCTAACTCGTCGTAGATCAGTATCGAATCGTTTTATTGTTTTAATTATGTCGTAATGGTAAAAATGATATATTCGCAGCATGCCGAGAGCTCGAGAACGAGGTGGAATCGGACAACAGTGATGACGATCCTTCAACACCAATGCAAAAAAGCGATTTGGTTCTTCATATTCTCGGTGGTACAGAAGCAGCTCAATATGAATTTCCTTACATGGCCACACTGGGCTACAATGACACCGATGGAAATTCGAATAATTCTATAGCTTATCGTTGTGGTGGTACATTGATATCTTCCACGTACATACTCACCGCGGCTCATTGCGTCTTAAATGCCGACGGTAATCCGCCCATAATGGTGAGAAGTAATTCGTAAGTTTCACAATACAAGCACGATTATAAGATACCGTTAACCTCTTCACTGGTAGACAATTTTTTTCTTACTATAAACTTGAAATTTGGAACTCCGAGGTTTTTGGGGTTGCTGATTACGAATCTGCACTCCAAATTTGGAAATTCAACATTCAAGATGGCGCATCCAATATGGCGGACCAAGAATGCAAAGTCATTTGACGAGAGCGAATCTGAAGAGTGGATCATATAAATTAACTAATGGTCGAGGTGAGAAATAAATATCTATTCAATTTCTAAATTTTGAGTGCACATTCGTAATAAGGGACCTCGAAAACCCCCGAGCACCAATTTTTGCTCACATCAAACGACTTTTTGCATGTTTGCTCGGCCATATTGGATCCGCCATTTTGAAATTTCAAGTTTTGAGTGAAGATTCGTAAACCGGGACCTCAAAAACCCCCGAGTACCAACGTTCGCTCTCGTCAAATGACTGTTTGCATTTTCGGTTCGCCATATTGGAGCCACCATCTTGAATTTCTAAATTTTTAGTGCAAATTCGTAATCAGCAACCCCGAAAGCCCCCGATACGGATTTTAGTTCTGAAATTTTAAGAAATTTCGTATACAACGCATTTTTTCCGACAGCCCGCCATATGGCAAGCTCACCAGTTAAGGGGTTAAGTATCTCTGACGCCAGAGAATTGTTTCAACAATTACAAACCGCGAGGCAAAACAAAGATTAACCACCAGGCAATTTTTTTACCTTGTGTCGTGAATGGTTCCAAGGTTTTTCTCTTATTTCAAATCTTAAATTCTTTGTTGTCACAGTTTTTGAGATTTAACCAGCTCCCAAAATTGTAACCAAATATCATCTATTAAGGGGATCGCGTCAGCGCCAAAACGCCGATTTTTTGACATAAATACAGATGTTCGTTGAATACGTGTAAACCCGAACATCCATCCGTCATTTGACGTACCGAGGGAAGAAATTTTTGACGCTAGAGTCAACTAATTAGGTAGTTAGAACCCTTAAGGTGCAGCGGTTCTCTCATAAATCAATTTTTAAGTTTCACTGCGCTGTGCACGATCCTGACGGGTGACCGCTTGACGGGTCTTATCCTACGACGTCTCATTTTCTTTGTGACAACTTTTCCGGACTGTTTGAGTGAGGCAAATTTTTTGTTTAGGTCCTTATTATGGAGTTACAGGCTATTTTTTGAAATTGTGACCCATTTTTGGTTTCGAAAACTCAAAAAATCGCATGTAACTCCACAATGAGGACCTAAAAATAAAATGTGCCGTACTTGAGCAGTCCGGAAAAGTGTTACGAAGAAAATGAGACTTCGTATAGGATAAGATCCGTCAAGCAGTTCGGTCAGGATTGTGCGCAGTGAAACTCAAAAATTGAATTATGAGAGAACCGCTGCACCTTAAGGGTTCCAACTAGCGTCAAAAATTTCTTCATGTGATACGTCAAATGATGGACCATTGGTCAGGTTTGCACGTATTCAACGAACATTTATATTTATGTTTAAAAATCGGCGTTTCGACGCTGACTCGACGCTCTTAATTATTCCACTTGGATGAAACTGCGACATCTGCTAATAATTTATAGTTCTCCCTGGGAATCAAACTTCAGCGGTTATATGGTAATCCTTATCTTGTATTTCGTATTTATGCAACACCGATTATAATTATTGCTTGTTTCGTCCTCTCAGCTCTCAGAAGAAATTTCGGTCTTTCAATTCTGAAAATTCATTTACAAAGCTTCCCCCTGGGGATGCCAAAAATTGAGATAGCCCCTTTTCCTAGACGTACGCGAAACCTACAGTAAAAACCTAGAGTACAAACTTGGAAACTCATGACAAATGTGTAACAAAAAAAATCATCGATTGAAAAATAGATGCGGAAACTCTGTATGGTGATTCGTATCAGATAGAAAATCGTCTCGTAATCTCTAAAAACTGTGAAAAATATTATTTAAAAAAAAAATGGTAATCACACTTATCTCGTATGATTGAAAAAGGTGAGACTAGGTTCAGTGAATAAAGCTGACAAAGGTCCGGATATCCAGGAGATCAAAGTTGCCGAGAGAATTGTTTATCCAACGTACAGACGAAGCCGTCAATATCACGACGTGGCACTCCTGAGACTCGACCAACCGGCAAGGACGTCGAACAATGTTAAGCCGATTTGTCTGCAGACTCGTAAATTGCAAGATTCGAATATAAATTCGAACACGACGTTTCTCGTTATTGGATTCGGTGCCACGGAGTTGGCCGGCGATTCGAGCGAAAAATTGATGAAATCAGCGAATCTCAAGTATGTTAAGAAAAAAAAAACAAAATTGATTCCTCAATTTTACCTTCGTTAACGAAATTTTTATGAGAAAGTACAATTCTGGTCTCTTGATAAAGGAAGCTTTCCGCAATTTTTTTTCCCAATAATCAAGTACAGATTATTACTTTTTTTATTGCAGTTTGATACCGAATACCGAATGCTCAGAGTCTTACGCAAATTTTGATAGACTTCCAAGGGGTTTCGACGATAATATGTTGTGCACATTGGACCCAAATGTCACAAGGCGATCGGACGCCTGCCAAGGTGATAGCGGCGGTCCATTATTGATGATCTCGGGAAAATCTCAAACCGTGATGGGCATTACGTCTTTCGGGCAAACTTGCGGTTCATCGATACCCGGCGTATACATGTCCGTTTATTCGTATCTCGACTGGATCGAGTCGAAAGTATGGCCAACATTGTTGAACGCCGAATAATCGACACTCTGCTTACGTCTAATGAATCTGATACTCGCACAATGAAAAGTTTTTTAATTTTTTATATTAAGCGATTAAAAAAAAGGTACAGTCCCTGAGTTTTTTTTTCTCGCACTCACTTGAAGAAGTTGAAGACGATGTTTGGGAAAATATTGTACATTGATTATTCTCACCTCATCAACGGTAGGTATGCAATCAGACTCTTCTGAAAAATATGGCGATATTAAACCATTCTCTCATCTCTGCTACGTTGCCTTTTTAAATTTCAACTCGTTCATTTTCATATTTTGGAGGTGATACTACAAATGCACAAATTAAATGAGCTCGGACGATGGAAGAGAACAGCGTAACATCGTCACGGAAATCACACATGCCGATTTATCAGGTTGTTCGTGTTTCATGTTTGACTTTATACAGTGGATGAGCATCATCGGAATTGATTGAAAACTTTTTTTAAAAAATCTTAAACAATACGTGCGTGATCCATTAACATGTAGTCGCATAGTTATATAGTCATTCAAGATATTCAAGCATTCAAGGTAATAGTAATATTGGAGATTCAAGAAATGAGGCAGAATGTTTAAATGAAGAGGCAGAAATGATGCAGAATGTCCAGGCAATTCATCAGGGAGATATTATTCGTGAAGAAACGAAAATTCCGCCATCCCTGATTCTACTGAATAAGGAATGCCTGTCATAGTGACTTTAATTTTTTTACTTTTCATCGTTTATTTTATGAAATATCCCTAAACTTTGAAAAATCAGGAACAATTGATCGACTCCCAATAAAATTGTAACTATGTTCAAAGAAAACCTTGTCCCGAAAATTTCCTCTCTCAATGAGATTGCTCTAGCTTTGAAAATCTGGAAGGTGCAATTGGTAAATGAGTATTTTCCTCAAATAGGAAACTGCCGTTTTCTTTCAAAGGTTTCAAAATTTTTCATATAAGAGTATTTGCTTATTTTGTCACATCCCTACTTTTTTCCATTTGACATGTAACAATGATACTAAAAAAATATTACCACTCTCGTGTTGATTAATAGCACACTTCGGCCGCAGATTTTCAAAGGAAATTAGCAGTCATTTCCAACATCGCAGAACGTAACACAAATTTCAGTAACAAGTCTTAAAAGTGACACAGAAAATAATTTGATTTTTTTCTAATATCTAATGTGCACAAGCTTTTTCTTCATAATTATCCACCGCAGTAAAACCCCGTTATTGTCCGACCACAATATTTCCAATCAAAGCAACATTGCGGTCCCTGATCTGACATATTCACAGGCTTGTCACATGGACTCCAGTGCCTTAAGCAAGGAGGCTTGTTGCCCTCGCAAGGCCCGATCGCTGGGGTCGTTACATTCCACCATTTCGCCAGTGTATTCGGACCACAACCACATTTGAAATTGTATCTATTGTTCAATGGATTCTCATTATTTTGGCTACCGTCAACCTGACAAACCCCGATAGTACGATCATCAGTTGAACACACATCAGAAAACGGATCGTTGCCGCCAAAAATTTCAAATGCAAAACTGCAATATTTGCAGACGTTTACGCACGCGCCCGCTTCCGGCAAATTATCGGGATTCACAATACCCGGAAAACCCATTTCGGAACATTGTGGCAAGTACTTGTTGCTTTCACGCCCGTGAAAGGAAGGTCGGAATTTATTCAAACAGGGAATGAATATTTCCTCCTCTCGATCGCACGTGACGTTTGTGATGGTATGTACAATGCCGGTGGGAGTGTTAAAACGCTGCACGTCGAAATCTCGAAAGGTGGATGCATTCACCAATGGCGTACATGGCACATCGCCTCCGCCAAAGAGCCGTGAATATTTCGGATCACCGCAGTGACATCCCCAAATCGGACTTTTCGTGTCTCTGCTGTCCAAAGTTCCTACGGCTAAGGAAAATGAGTGTCCCTCGGCCCTTGATACCTTCATGTAATTGGTGAGTGGCAAACACGGATCTGCTATACAAGTACCAGCGACAATCCCACCAGTGGTATTAGCATCCAATTCTTTGCAGGCGCAATACCAAGCGGGCCCCTTGCTGTGATTCAGCTGTTTACTGACATCGTACAAATGTATGTTGCCATCGTATTTGTTCCACAAATTGTGCAAGTCATCGATGTTTGAAATGCTATCATGAGTGTCACGGTTAACCAGAGACGCGTAGCGCGTTTTAATTCTGCTACCGGTGGTTTCCCCAAAAGTGGTACCGTCTATCTTGCAGCCTTGGTAGTCGGAACACGTAGGACCACCGAAGAAGTCTGGCCATTTGCACGAGCATTTCGTATCGAATTGTCCAGTATTAGTATTAAAGAATACCTCTAATTCGCCCGCTAAATGATCGCACTGGTACTGATCTCCCGACAGGGTGGACGGTGCAACCAAGTCCGATGGCAAGCAATAGGATCGACCTTTGACGAGAGCCACACCGTTGTACATGAAAGTCTTAATTCTGCTGGTGATCGGTGATAACGTATAACGACTACCGTATATTTTCGATAATAATTCGTTGTCGATCACGGTGCAACGGTAAAGCGAGTTTATTATCGAGCAGTCATCGTCCGCTGACAAACAGAAAACTGGTGGATCGATAAAATGGCCACGTGAATACAAATGCGGATGCAGCTGATCAATTCCTCTGCTATCCTTTACGAAGAGCGAGTTTTTGAATGACAAATTGTCCATAAGTTTTCTTCGGAAGTGCGAGTGAAACGCCGACGTAGGCCCGTCGTTTGCATGTTTTTTGGCAACTTCGCCCAAGGCCCTGGCCTCTTGCCTCTCAGCTTCCAGGAACGCTGTAATCGAACCCACCACACTCGACGTCAGCGGCCAACCGATATTCATCGTATTTCTGGAGATACTATATTCATTCATCCATATTACAACAATATTAGGTTTTTTTCCGCAAAAGAACGGAATAATGTTGTGTTCAAACAATGGAGATGTAGTACATCATGTTTTTATTTTCATTCCTTATAGCTTTGTTTTCTTGACCAAGAATCCCATGTCTCTTCCTACCTCATTGATGTCATCGTGGTAACTTTGCAATCTCTTCGACCTATATGTTCGTTGGTCTCGGTAATGCGACAACCAACGGATATTCGCCGGATTGTTCAACACACATGAGGTACGGTTTCTCTTCCGCCAATATTTGACTTCACCCAGACATCTCGATCTAACTATACTCCATTCTTCGTACCAAATGCAACGATAACATTTTTTCATACAACTGATGACGTCGGTATTCTGCAAGAACTCCTGACGCTGCTGCTGTCATTCAAAGCTCGATCGTTGCTGTTTCATGATTAAGCGGATCCTTTCAACGATGATACGACGGTGCTAATTTATGAAACTCATCAGATGAGTCATTCTTGGATCTCGGTGCAAAACCAAGCTCAAACGACAGTGTGAGAAACTGTCCAGAAAGTTACGGCACCGGTACATTGTCCGTGAAACCTTAACAATTACGTGATCATCCGCGACAATCATCATTTCCTTGGACTAAGAAAGAGAAATTTTGCAACTTGTACTTTTACGATTAGAAATAAAAATAATATAAGAGTGCAACTACGATACAGTGATGTCTGCATCATGAGAACTTTTGGAAGTTACAGCTATCGCCTTCCTTTTACTCGCGACGCTGCAGTTAGTCTGCTATAATCTCCTGCCTTACGTGACCGTGCCTGCTTTCGAAAACAACTGCCTACTGCTGGAACGTGTTACGATCGGAATAACCTTTTATTTTTTAGTTTTTCCTAAAACGTTGGCACAGTAGACTCGTCTCGATTCTTCACACGAACGCACGAACTATTGATGAGTCATCGCGCCGATGTCACGTAGGTTTTCATGATGCGGATGATACTCAGAGCAGTCAGAAAATGGTACAGCGACGGTGCTTGATGTTATAAGGAGGTGTTCTATCGCCATAATCATATTAGTATATGGGTCATTTCATGCCAAATCGACCTCTTTTGAACCTGACCCCTTTCGATTCGGTTGAAATTTTTGGTTCCTTTTCTACTCAATTAAAGACATTTTCCAGGAAATTTTCAAATTTTTTTACCCAACCCTAAAAAAGTTATGAGTTTTTGGAAAAAAAGGCTTTTGTTTCTTCAAATAGCAATAACTTCTTCAAAAATTGACTAATCAGGACGTTTTTTTCTCAAAATTTTTGTCTTCAGATGTACTTTCCGAAAAAAAATACAAACAAATTTTAAGATATTAAGATCTATGACATTTTTCACTTTTTCGAGAAAAATCATCATTTTCTCGGAGATGCAATTTTTTATTTTATTTTTTTTATTCAAAAAATACTTTGATCAATTCCAGAAAGAATGCCGCCCTAACTGGAGTGGGCCGAATTGTCCTTCTATTTTTTTTTTTATCGGTTAGAAAAAGAAAAAATATTCCCAGCTGGGCTTATTTTACAAAACAACACTCTGAAATTTTTTGAGGATTTATAAAGGACCTCAGAGTTTGAATAAGAGCTCAGCTGGCAATTTTTTTTTTCTGATCGATAAAGAAAAATAGAAGGAAAACTCGGCCCACTCCAGTTAGGGCGGTATTCTTTCTGGCATTGATCAAAGTATTTTTTGATCAAATCAAAAATGGCACCTCCGAGAAAACGATGATTTTTCTCGAAAAAGTGAAAAATTTCATAGCTTTTAATATCTTAAAATTTGTTTGTATTTATTATGTGTTATATAATTATTTCGTCTTTCGTTAAAAATGCCTGACATTCTTTATGTACACATTCCAACCATCACTGTGATAATTTTCATTATCCTTTTTATAATTTACATTTGTCACTGTGTTTATTTAGAGTCGACAATTATTATGAAGTTTAATTCTCACCCAATTCGAGTAAAATAAATTCTTGTAAGAAGAATCTTCATTACAAGCATTACAAAACGGTTTAACGTTTCCATAAAACGAACAACTGCTAAGTCGATAATGAACGAAGAATTTAATTAAGAACAGGCACATAAAAATTGGAATACAAGAAACAAAGTATGATAAAATGCGGTATAAAATGGAATCATTCTCATACTTTAAACCAAAATATCAGATACATTAGTAATTTCCATATTTTCGGATATTTTCACAAAATTTCGGAGGGTCTCCATTATTACCTACGATTACCTAAGAACCCAACCGCTATTTCCTATTTTCAATAAAATCTCCAAAATCGTGCAATCTTTTGTCATTTTATTTTCTCACTCACTTTGAAACCGTGTTTTAATTGGAAAACCTAGCTCCCCGAAATGACTGTATTAAAATATTTTTATCTTTTGGGATAACTAACAAAAATTTCAATCTGAGAAAAAACCCAAAGAAACTCGGTTTTGATAATACCCATGATCTTGAAGTCGTGTGAAACAATCTCAGATGTTAACAAAACTGTGTTTCCTTATATTTAAAAACAATCGAAGGATTCTGAAGTTTGCATCGTTGGAATCCAACCGCAATTGGCAATTTATCAAAAAAATTTCATTTCTTCTAAGAAATTTTTTTATTGAAAATCATAAAAATTTATTTTTGTACCTCTATTAAGGATTTAGGATTTTAAATGCACATGCAAAACGTAAATCCCATCAAAATGGAATTAAAAAAAGTTATTTTCGTTGTATTGCAACGATGCAAACTTCAACATGACAACCATCGATTCTTGAGTCAAAAGCAAATTAAGTTTTCATGCACCAACGCGGAAATCGCCCGTGGATCACGAATTTACAATAAGATTTCATCTGGATCGTAAACGTTTGAAAAAAAATGATTTGCGTCAATGTATCGTCTTTTACAGCATAAAAAGTCTTGCTAAATTATTATAGTCTCAGATAATATAAAGTTTCATTTTGCGATAAACGTGACTGCTAAAATCGTATTATCAAGCCGAATCGACTTGAAAATAATGAATGTCTGTTGCCGAGGGCCATTTACCACGATAAAAAAAGAAATTCATTTTCCTAGCTTACACCTTTTTTCAGATCCTCGTTGTTGATTATTATAGTTTATTTTATTCCGCGATTTGGAAGTGAACATACTGCAAAAAATTGTATTTTGCACTCTATATTAATTGTATGAATTGTCATCCTCGGCGTTGCCAAATCTATGAACTAGGAAAACTCAAAAACGGCCTCCCGTAACGAGAAATAACTCTCTGAATGTTTGGGTATATGTCGTTTTCTTATTTTTCATGTGTAATACATACTACAATGCTATCATACAATTTTTTTGTTCCAAAAAGTACTCTACAAGTACTCTTTTTTCCTGCGCAAGTAGTATTTTTAAGCTCATCACGATGTTCCTTGTATTAAAACTGTACTAAGAGCTTTTCTACGTCAACATCCACGTGGGCAAAAAATTTATTTTTCAGCTCAAAAACTGCTCCATATGTTCCTTTGGAGCTTGTAAAAATTTCAACTGGGAAAGTACAACGTGCCTCAGCTAGCTTACCCGCGCAAATACCATATCCATTTTTCCAGGCAATTTTCGATTCCAGAATCACCCAATAAACCGTTAAAAGAGGAAAAAAATCGACTGCCGCGCGGCAGTCGATAACGAAAAGTCGATTTTAATATACACATTAGGGCGATTTATTTTCGATTTATTTTTTTCCTTTCACTCCCTAGCCGAAATTTTGTTGTTTATGTCTGAAAGATATTTCCCTGAAAAGGTACAGCCCTTAATATTAATATTAAGTACTTTCCCTTCGCGTGATAAGTTTTTCCATCTAAAATACACGTAAATGAAAAACTTTTTTCGTCGAAATTTTACCACTTCGCGATTTTTTTATGCTATCACATTGATTTTGGTCGCAATTTACGTAGAATCGAACGATCTTAAAAAGTGTCCTAAACAGCGCAGGTGTAACTTACACTGGTGAGATGGTACGGGTCCCTAAAGTTGATTTTTACCCGAAATTCTCGATTTTTTGCTGCTATCTCCGAAATGATTAAGTTAACCGAAAAATTGTAAAGGGAAATTTTGTTGGAAATTTAATTTCCTACAAAAAAGGTCCTTTAAACCTAACTGCTGAAATTAATATTTCTTGAGATATTGAACCTTAACTTATTTATGGTATAAAATTTGTATAGTTTTTCGAACCAAAAGTTTTAAATTGTTGATATTCTATATCATATCACCATATCACACATCACATCACGAGTGGTGATATGATATGGAATATCAACAATTTGAAACTTTTGGTTCGATAATCCATAAAAATTTTCATATCACAAATAAGTTAAGGTTCAATATCTCAAGAAAAATTTATTTTAGGAATTATGTCTAGAGGACCTTTTTTGTAGAAAATTAAATTTCCAGAAAAATTCTCCTCTACATTTTTTCGGTAAAGTTAATCATTCCGGAGATAACAGCAAAAAAAAAGAGGATTTTGGGTAAGAATCAACTTTAGTGATCCGTACCGTCTCACCAGTGTAAGTTACACTGACGCTGTTAAAGACTCTTTCAAAGATCGTTCAATTCTGCGTAAATTGCGACCAAAATCAATGCGATAGCATAAAAAACCGCGTAGTGGTAAAATTTTGAAGAAAATTTTTTTTGATCTACGTGCATTTTAGATGGAAAAACTTATTACGCGAAGGAAAAGTACTTAATATTAATATCAAGGGCTGTAACTTTCAGAGAATTTTCTTTCAGACATATGAAACCAAATTTCGTGTGGAGAGTGAAAGAAATAAAAAAAAAGTCGAAAAAAAATCGCTCTATTACACTTGTTCTAATGATAGACAAAAAAAATGTTGTTCTCGACTCTATCGAAATAATAGGTCGATAAAAAATATACTTCCAGAAAAATGGAGCTTCCATGAGAACTTGGTGAAATTTTTAACAGGACTCGAACGTCGTAGTCAATAAATAAAAAAAAATTGCAATGATGGAAGACAGTAAAAACCGGATACTTCGCGCAAATGTCCTTTCAACGCTTCCTTTAACTCGTTATCAGAAGGTTACATGATCGAAAACTCTTAACTATGCGGATAAAGTTTTCCGACTTTTTCGTAAAGTGATGTATATTATTTTTTCATTTACTTTGTATCAACGTTTTATTGAATTTTTCACTTAATCCTCGATCGTCGTTACTTTCCTTTACAAGAGACACGATATAACTTGATTTTTTTACGACCAATTCTAATGTATTCGAACGAAACTATTACTCTGCGTCAACGGCCGATTGGATGGTTCGATCGATACATTATCGCGCACGTTTTAAAATTGTTCGAGAATAAAAATAATCGTCAATGTGTGTGGTTGTGATTTACAAAAATCGGATCTACGACGCCATTATCCGATCGATATCTTCGTCGGATGCTCTAAATCCGAGCGCCCTACATCGTGTGCACAAAATTGACAGCAGAAAAAAAAAGGGAGACATGAAAAAAAATTGCTTCGTATCCACGTACCACGATGAAATTACACTTGTAAGTAATTGAATCAAGATTCGCGAAGGGTTCAGTATCTTCCAGATCGACCGTCTCTACCCGGTTTCTCCTCACGTGCGGGTTTGCTGTTGCGACGTTCCTTTGACCTGGATCTTCTCTCGCGGGAACGAGAACGGCGAGGTTTACGATCGCGACCCCGTGACCTTGAACGCGAGCGTGAACGTCCACCGGTCTTGCCTCCCTTCTTACGACTGTACAAATATCGTCGTAGTTCGCGAGATATTGGCTTCAAGTGCATGAAATTGCAGAATCCCGATCGTGTGCATTCTCTGTTGAAATAAATAACAGATTAAATGATATCTCAATTGAAAGAAAAATAATAATAAAGTATGCAAATGAAAATTTATTGCTTCCTCATGATATTTCTACATCTATACATCAAATGCTGCCTCACTGAGGAAGCATTTATTTTCGCTTCCGAATGAACATAACAGCTCTTCATGGTAAAATTAGAGTTTGTTCATTTCGAAAAAACATTTTTTTTTTCATTTTTCGAAAGTGTATGGGACATTCCATGTCAAATCAACCACTTTTAAGCCCGACCCCTTTTGATTTGGCTGATTTTTTTTCGTTTTCTACCCCATTAAAAACAGTTTTCAGGAAATTTTCAAATTTTTTTACACAACCAAAAAAAATTGCTATAACTTCTTCAAAAATTGACTAATCGGGACGTTTTTTTTTCAAAACTTGCCTCGTTAAATGTACTTTCCGAAAAAAAATACAAAAAAATTTTAAGATTTGTATTAAAATCTATGACATTTTTCACTTTTTCGAGAAAAATCATCTTTTTCTCGAAGTTCGCATTTGTAATTTTTTTTCTCACACCAAAAATACTTTGATCTTTTCCGGAAAAAATTCCGCCCAACATGGAGTGGGCCGACATTTCCGTCTATTTTTTTTTTTTATCGATTGAAAAAAACAAATTTTTCCCAGCTGGGCTTATTCTACAAAACACCACTCTAGAAATTTTTGAGGATTTATAAAGGACCTCAGAGTTTGTAAAATTGAGAAGGACAAAAAATTGAAAGAGGTAATCCTCGTAAAAATTTTGATCTTTTGCAAAAAAAAAAAAAAATACAAGGAAAAAGCGCCCCACTCGATATTAAGCGGCATTTTTTCCGGAATTGATCAGTTTCTTTTTAGTGAAAAAAAAAATCACAAATGGCGAACTTCAAGAAAAAGATGATCTTTCTCGAAAAAGTGAAAAATTTCGTAGGTTTTCATATATCTTAAAATTTTATATATTTTTTTTTCGGAAAGTACATTTAAGCCGAAAATTTTTGAAAAAAACGTTGTAATTAGTCAAGTTTTATAGAAGTTATAAATATTTTTTAAAAAACCCTCTTATTTGGTTTGAGTATAAAAATTTGAAAATTTCCTGAAAAATGTTTTTAATGAGGTAGCAAAAGAAAAAAAATTTAGCCAAACCAAAAGGGGTCGAGTTCAAAAGTGTATTTTTCCGGATATTTTATTTATTTATCTGTATTAGTAACCTCTTGTGAAATCAACTCTTAAAATCCCTTAAAAGAGTCTAAGTAATTCTAAATTTAAGGGGCTCCGATTTTATAATATTGTGACTCAAAAGGAACCAGAAAAAAATTATGCAAATTTAATGTTTACACAAAATGCTTTTTCATTCACTTTTGAAGCAACCTTGCAAGGAAGCCAATGTAAGCGTAACTTCCGGTACTTACCCCATTTCATACTGACGGCAGCAGGCTTCTCTAAAGTCTGTTACAGGCGACAATTCTGCGTAAACGGGTCTTCCTCCGAACCAACGATTGTTCAAATCATTCACCGCTTTTTCCGCGTCTTCCTCCCGTCTGAATTTTATATAAACATTACCGACAAGATGATCGCCGAGATTGTCGCAAACGTTCATCTCTTCGATCTCGCCGTACTTATCTTCGCACTCGACGAACACATCCTCGAAGAAATTGTCGTAATGCTCCTGCATCTCCTCGTCGGAAACATTGGCGACGACTGTTGTTGAAGAGAAGAAAGATAAGATAAAGCAAATTTCACAGATACCATGTTACAAAAAACCATTACATTCGCCGTTTATTATCGGACATGAGAACTCACGATGAGAGCCATCGGCACTTTTTGCCGAATTTTGTGGATTGACATACAAATTTTGTAGCAAGCAGGTCTGAAAAAAAAAAAAAGAGAATTATTCTACAAATGTGTAAAATTGCTCGAATAAAGCATTCGCAGTAGCGAATATATTAGGGCAAACTTTTGAACCCAATTTTCTTAGACGCAACTTTCCTAAATAATGAGATAGCCCAGCTATTCGTTTTGTATTTAATTAAATCTTTTTCGATAAAAAAATAAAGGTTCAAAAATATTTGAGGTTATGTTTTGTTTTACCCGCCCATTAATGTATCGTTTTAGTTGAAACCGGAGGAACGAGGATATATACTTTTGCCAAAAAGAGAGATTAAGTATTTAATTAAATCTTTTTCGATAAAAAAAAAATAGGTTCAAAAGTTTTCGAGGTTATGTTTTGTTTTATCCGCCCATTAATGTATCGTTTTAGTTGAAACCGGAGGAACGAGGATATATACTTTTGCCAAAAAGTGAGGTTAAGTTCACATATGTAATCTTACCTGACTGAACGTCGGCTTATTGTGTATTCGTGAGCAACGATCACCGTGACGGCAAGCACCGATCTTGAAGTAAAAAGAACAATTTACTCTGCAAAAAGAATAAATTTATTCGTACGATGTTGAAATAAGAAATTAATTAGCGCAAAACAAACACGGCCATTACGAGCAATTCGAAAAACACTCACTTGTCTTTTTCCGTACCGAATATAGAGGCCAGGTACTCCGCCATTTTTTATACGTTGTGGCGGACTTTATTAATCGAATTATTCGTTAGAAAACGTACGAACGTTGAATTAAAAGAAATACTTTTCGGAGTCGAAACAAACAAGACGCTCTATAATCCAAAATGTCGGCGACTCACGCAGAGTCCCGTAGAAGACGATGCCGGTAAGCAGTGGAGGCACCTTCTCCGCCAAAAAGTAACTAAACGCTAAAATTCTCATATTGATTTCCGGTATTGCCGATAGATGGCGCCGCAAGCAAATTCTAGTTCTGTCGAAAAAATAATAAAATGTTTTTTTCAAAACTCGTGACCCTGATTACCCACAGAAAATTTTAAATGTCATTCTAAAGGCATGATCTAAAATTAAAAATACATCGATTTTGTGTTTTTATCATATTCTTAAAGTTTAGACCTTTAAGAATATATCCTCTAGAGGAAATTTTTAAATTCCAATAATTTACGGAGTTAAATTTGGAGTATTCTGGATTAGAATTTTGAAAATATCATTTTTCTTTGCATATTCCTAAAGTCGACCTTTAAGAATATATCTTCGAAAGGAATTTTTTATATTCTAATAATTTAAGGACCTGTAACTATTTTAGTAACGCAGAAACTACGCCCGTTACGCCGAAACAAATCAGACTATGGAAAGTTTTCTCACAACTACTTTTCTCAACACGGCTGACATAATATCTCAAGTTCTACTCAACCGATTTACTTGAAATTTTTCACCAATTTTCAATTTATAACTCTCTATCGCCCGTATTATGATTGTGTCAGAATTTTTTTTTACTACTGCAAAAAAATTAAAAACTATTAAAAATAGGTCGAAAAACGCTTTTTTTCAAATTTTTGTTTCCGTTTTCTCTGAAGTACGAGTTATACCGACATTCATTGAATTTTCATTTCTTTTTCTTGCAATTTTTTTTGTATATATTTTCAAAATATTAACAACAGAGCTGGGCAGTACTTGAAGTACCCAGCACTTGCGACGTACTTTAAGTATTTAAAAATCACTTCAAGTATTGTACTTACATTTTCTAGTACTTAAAAAGGTACTTCAAGTATTGTACTTGAGTGTTCAAGTACTAGGCCTGTACTGCAAGTATTGCATTTAAAATTTCAAATACTTTTCTTTACTTCAAGTACTTTTTCAAGTACTTTTAAATACTTTTTAATACTTTTCTTTACTTCAAGTACTTTTGAATACTTTTTAATGCTTTTCTTTACTTCAAGTACTTTTTCAAGTACTTTTGAATACTTTTTATAACTTTTCTTTACTTCAAGTACTTTTTCACGTACTTTCAAATGTGTTTTGCGGATGGTTGCATGTACGAACCCTTTGAATATGTAATTAAAAATAATATTTCGTGACGCATGGACATACCCCTCAACTGTCGCCTACAACAGTTTTTTGAAGACGAACACGAAGTTGGAGTAGTTTTAACAATCCATGTATTATATTCTTTATTTCTTTTTTTTTTTGAAACCCGTATCAAAATAAATCGTAATTACAATCGTCTATGCTATTTTTGAATTATTTTTAATTCTTTGTTCAAATACTTCTGTTCCAATCTGCCTGAGCCAAATCACAGTGTATTGCACAAGGTGGAAATATATGTTTTGATATAAAAAGTACTCGAATAAAAATCAAATGAGAATAAGAAATCAAATGTAAGTACCAGAACTTACGAGATATGCCTGAAAACTTGAAAAGTACTTGATACTTGGTGCTTGATTTTTCAAGTACTTGTACTTCAAGCACTTTAAATCTCAAGTACTTGAAATAACAAGTACGTAGTACTTCAAGTACTGCCGGTACTTGATACTTCAAGTACTGCCGGTACTTGATACTTCAAGTACTTACGGTACTTGAAGTACTTGAAGTACTTTGTACTTTGCACTTGAAGTACTTTCCGGTACTTTGCCCAGCTCTGATTAACAAATAGGTTGTAAAAAAAAAGAATGATAAAAATATATATATATATTTTTTTTATCGAGCTTGAAAAATAGTTCAAAATGTATGTCTCTGGAACTAGAATACCGTCTGAAGACAATTTCCTCTGAGTTTGAATAAATTTTTAATCGAATAATTTGGCAATATAAAGTCAATAAAAATTACACATTTACGATAAGACGCGCATAACGACGATCTCGTCAGTGTGTTATTCAATCTTCGGAACAAATGAAACCAAAACGAACGTACTGTTGCGATCGTGAAAGAACAAGTCAATAAATGGCGCCAGCTTTTGGGCCATGCCTTTCCAGCTGGCCCGGAGCGTTATTTTTATTTGAGGACGAGCGAAATATAAGAAAAGATCGAGGTAAACATTCAGCAAACATTTTACAGTACAATATCATATTTTTTTCTTCAACTCGCAGCGACTCATTGTGTCGTAAAGCAGTAAATCGGTATCGAAATTACGATCGTAAGTGTGTAATTGACTGCGAAACGTCAGTCAATTGCGTCAATCCCTCATTCTAACCCTCTCGACTAATTGTAAATTTACGTGTATGATTATTGATTGATAATAGATAATTGATAATTAATAATCGATATTTTATAATTGACGATGGATAATTGATAATTGATAATTGATTGGTAATTCGAGTTTCAATTATATACAAATGAATCATTGTTCGAGTACGGTGATGCGACTAAATCTCTCTAAAAAAAAAAAAAATCTCAGGACACAATGTTCTCAGCTAATTTCCCGACGATAAGCGGACAAAGACGATTAATTAATCAATTAATTCTATAATCGTCAGATTGCGAGGAACTTTTGCTTTTATTTTTAAAACGATAGGATCAATTATCTCACGAGATCAATATACGGGGCTCTCTTTAGGATAAACACGGGAGAGTCTCGCATCGAACGTAGAGGATGGAGGACGATGAAACTAACGATCTTGAGGCATCGGGACAAAAGATTGATGAGACGGTCAACTTTACGGAAGCGGCGAGAATTCAAGATCGTTGTCATGATATCGATACATCGCGGGTCAACAACACTAATCGGCAGCATCATCATCATCGTCAACATCATCATGGCGACGATGATAATCTCACGTGCTCGCTGTACGTTTCACGAGCCAACAACGCTGCCAATTGCCAGAACAATCGCGAACGAGAAAACGAGCTTTCCCGTTGCAATCTTGAAGACGCCATTCGGGCTTCAGGTCCTTTGGCCGATTGGCACGTTTCTGAAACATCCTGCGGCTTGATAGCGGCATTTGCGCGTGAAACTGATGCCGAGAAGCTGCTCCAACGTGGCGATCTCGCTCGGGTTTTTCAAGGACCCGTACAAGTACGTTAACAATAAAGTTAAGGGGGATTCAAAGATATCAAGAGGTTATCCGACTGCGATTTTTTTTAAAGGGAAGAATCTAATCGATTTATGGGGAAGAATATATGGGGTGTTCCTTTTTTTTATTTCCTCAATTTTTTTTGATATTTTTAGTACCCATCAAAAGACCCTTCCTGTTAAATTGTTCAAAAATCGAAAAAACAATAGTAGTTATAGAAATCCCACGATCGGACTAGTCTTAAAAATTGTTGGATAGATAGATGTTTAAAAAAAAAAATTGAAAAAAAATCAAAAATGACACTCACTTTTAAAAACACGATTTAAAGTTTAAAACTCAAAAAACTCATTCAAAAACACGACGAATATTTTTATGGCATTTTTTTCCAAAAAGGCCACAAAAAACAAAAATTAAAAAAAAAAACTTTAAATTTTGACCTTTATTAAAGAAGTTATGATCAAAATACAAAAAAAAAGAGCGGTTTTTTTGTTAATTTAATATCTTTTGAACGGGTAATCAAAAAAATCTCAAAATTTAACAGGAAGGGTCTTTTGATGGGTACTAAAAAATATTACAAAATTGAGAAAATCGAAAACATTTTTTTTTCAATCTGTCCGATTTGGTACGGAATGTCCCATATATTAAAAAATATAAGAGAAGAATAGAACCGATCTATAAGCGATCTAGTTTTAATTTCGAGGAATTTTATATCTGGGCCATTCCGTGTCAAATCGACCAATAGTTGGAATCGACCCCTTTCAATTTCGATGAAATTTGGTCAGAAGTTTTCTTTTATCATAAAACGAAGTTCTACTAAAGAAAAAAAAACAAAATTTTCGAAAGTTATGCAAAATTTAAAATTTCACCATTTTTTCCACTTTTTAAGTTTATTTTTTAAATATCTCGAAAACTATTATAGTTATGAGAATCGTTCTGAGTCCTTCTCAAAGAGTATACTTGGGACTACGAAAAAAAATATTCCGAAATTTAAAAAAAAATGATGAATTTGAAGAATTTTGAAGTTTTGAAAATCGTGAAAATTCACGATCAACATTAACTTTAGTTCATTTTTTTTTATAGAACACCTTGTACTGATCTTAAAAGATCCTGAAAATTTCAGGAAGGTGTTATTTTTTTCAAAAATATGAATCTTTGAATTATGGTAAAAAAAATCTTTTTTTAAGTAAGTAAAGTAAAGTTAAGTACAGTTGAGCAATCATGTAATTTTATCATTTTGAGCAGTACAAATTTCAATTAATGACATAAGAATGTAGAAACAGAAATATAATTGACATTTTTTAGTATCAGTTTGAAAATCAAATCAGGTTTCCGTTATTACATCCTTATGTTATTAATTGAAATTTTTACTGCTTAAAATTTCAAAATTACATGACTGTTCAACTTTACATAACGTGGAGGTAAAAAGAAAATTTGTACCGACATTCTAAAATTTATATTTTTGAAAAAAAAGAACACCTTTCAGAAAAATTCAGGATTTTTTAAAATCAGTACAAGGTATATTATGTAAAAAAATTGGACCAAACATTTAATGCTGATCGTGAATTTTCACGATTTTTAATAATTCAAAATTCTCCAAATTCATCATTGTTCAAAAATTTTTTTCAAAATATATTTTTTTTTCATAGCCCTAAGTATACTCTTTAAGACAAACCCTGAACGATTTTCGTAACTATCATAGTTTTCGAGATATTAAAAAAATAAACTTGAAAAATTGGTGAAATTTTGAATTTTGCATAACTTTCGAAACAACATTTTTAAATTTTTTTCCTTTGGTAGAACTTCGTTTTATGATAAAAAAAAAAACTTCTGACCAAATTTCATCGAAATTGAAAGGAGTCGATTCCGACTATTGGTCGATTTGACATAGAATGACCCATCTGCATTCAAGATTTTTTAAATCGGCCATTATTATTGTTTCTCAATTCAAACGCAAGATGTCGCATTCTCAAGTGCGCGATTAAATTTTTGAATTTGCTTCAATTGGCAAGTAAAGATATCTTAAGATATCTTTGCTCGCATTACCTAAATTATAGGGAGGAATATACAGATCTTGTGCAAAATAAGAAAAACTCTGGTCATCATATTAACGGCTCAATATGGCACACACATATTGTTATATGATAAGTGTGCGAAGAATCGTTTGACCTAGTTTTTTTTCTTCTCTTGAGATGTGTTGTATGTATGGACACATGCACACTAGGGTGGGTCAAATAAATTAATTTTTTTTTCCTCGATATAATGAAAAATGTATTGTTTGGCATCTCAAAAAAACCCTCTGCAAGTATTAGCCCTTTATATTTGAATTAAGAGGTCCCTTATCGCAAATTTTCATTTCCCATTTAAATAACAGAAGATTTTTTTTTAACTTTATCCCATTTAAATAGCATGGGAAATTTTTTTTGTTAACTTTGGAATTTTATTAGACAATAGACTTTAACCGTTGAGGTTAGAAGAGTTTTTTTAGCACATTTTTGTAGAGCATCAAATGTTCTACAAAAATGTGCTACAAAAGATGCCAAAGTTAAAAAAAAAAAATTTCTTATGCTATTTAAATGGGAAATAAAAATTTGCGTTGAGCGACCTCTTGATTTAAATATGAAGGGCTAATACTTGTAGAGGGTTTTTTTAAGATGCCAAACAATACATTTTTCATTATATCGAGGAAAAAAAACTTAGTCATATTATTTAACCCACCCTAATGCACACACACGCGTCCTATTGCTGTATAATCACAGGAAACTGTGTTGTTGGGTTGTAAATGCACAGGTAGCACGTTTTTCCGCGAGAGATTCCCGGTATCGTCAGGCAGTATTATTGCGTGACGTGCCTTGGGCTATTCCATTGCAAGATCTCAGTTCGGCTTTCGCTAAGCAGGACATAGCAACCGGCAACATCGAGCGTCTTCGGCAGTACGTTCGCGTTGAGGTACCGTATAAATAAGAGTCGTTAAGAAATGTTTCTGCATTACCGACAAAGCTCGGATTCAGGGTGGCCACTAAATCGGATTAAAAAAATTCCCTGACATTTCCCTGATATTTTCGAAAATGTCCCTGACAAGCCACTCAGATTTGCGAAAAAAAGTAACAAGGTAGGAACATTGCATATGTTTATTATTATTCATTCTTTGGTATTGTTTATTAAATTAAAGCTTCGGAAGTCCTGAGAATTATTTTGCTTTTTTTCAACGTCGTGTTTTTTTCATTGAGGAGAGCTTCTTGTTTCGCATTTTTTACGAGTTCTTTTTATATTTTCCCTAACTAATATTTAATTCCCTGACATTTTCCTGATTTCCCTGACACTTAAAAAATTTCCTGACAGTGGCCACCCTAGGATTAATCTTTGACCACATTTCTGACTCATTAAATCAAATGATTGATCGCATTTCATATTATATATTATATGCACTGAGAAAACAGTTTGTTTATAGTGAAGGAATATATTTAGTTAGCACTTTTCTTGAAATATTCCTTGACTGTTAGAAAATTTGTTAGTCGTTAAAAAATATTTGTGATCTCATGACAAAATTTTATTTCTGTAAAAATAATTTATTAACTGTTCAAAAATGTTAATTTCGCCACATTTAACTTTGTTAACATTTGTTAACATTTTTAAACATTTGTTAACAGTTAACAAATCCTGCTACATGAAAATATATTGATAATATTTGCTATATTAGATACTTAATTATCTCTATAATTGTCAAAATTTCATTGATTCTCGTTAAGGCGTTATAAGCAGTCAGGAGGCCGAAAAAAGCGATTTTTCAAGAACTTTTTCTGCAAAGGCATTTTAATTCATTAACGTAAAAAAATTATATACATGATTTTGAAACTTTTAACTTTATTTTGAAATTTTTCTTTTTAAAAAATAATGATTCTCGAAGCCAATGTAGCCGACCTCTGGGAGGTCCTCTAAAAAAAGGCCTCTTGCGGCGATATCTCTGAATTAGATCATGCAAAATAAAAAAATAAAAAAGATTTCGTTAATATAAGGTTTTTGATTGAAGCAATAAGCGAAATATTCATTTTTAACGAAATGGCAGCTTCGCAAAAAAAATCTATTTTTAATGAAAATTTTTGCCTTAAATTGTTTATAAAATTGAAAATATTTATCGGTAAAAAAAACCTCCGATTAATGACTAAAAAATATACTTATAAAGTTTATGTAAAAATTTGAGACTGATCAGTTATGCTGTTTCTGAGAAATCTTGCTTAACGACTTTAAAAACACAGTTTTGAGAAAAACACGTTCAAAGTTGCCTTACTTACTTTCTAAAACTCCGAAACGGGTTTACAAATATGCCTATAACTAGGAAAATATTTGTCGGATTGACATGGAATTTGCTATGCACATGGGCCAAAACGCCAATTATGGACGTCGGATCCGGCCTCACCCCCTCAGATCTTTTCGCATTTTTTTTAGCTGAAAGCCCTCATTGAAAAACACAATCCCAAATTTTTTCAGATTTTTCGACCCTCTAACTTTCGCAGTTATTACATGGGGTATTCCGTCTAATTTTACAATTTTTGTTTTATTCATTATGAATATTTATTTTTGTTTTATTCATTATTTGCCATCTTCGACCACAATTTAAAAAATTTAAAAAAATAGGTTTTTTGCGTGAAAAAGTCTCAACTTAAAAAAAAAATGTTTTTCCGTTTATGCACTTGGAAAGCTCTTAAAACTGAGTTTAAAGTCTAAAAAGATGTTTTTTGGCTGTTGTCCCGATTTTGAAAAAATTTTCAATATTTTTTTCGAAAAGTTGAGACAATTTTACATGGAATATGTATTTTCCGAGATGGGTTCTCCATAAACATACGAGAAATGAATGAATGAACAAAAATTGATTTGATTCATTTTTTTTGCGATCTTCCGTTACAATAAATTTTGTTTGAAAAAATACGTTTTTTAAGTAAAAAAGTCTCAGTTTTCTAAAAAAAATATTGCTTTTCCGATAATGCCTGTGAAAAGCTCTCAAAATCGAGTTTTAAATCTAAAAAGCTGTTTTTTAGCCATTGTCCATTTTTTGAAAAAATTTTCCATGTTTTTTTCGAAAAGCTAAGAAAATTTTCCATAATATATGTCATTTTCAAGGTGGGTTCTAAATGACATATGTTATGTACAATTTTCTCAGCTTTTCAAAAACAACATGGAAAAAAAATTCAAAATATGGGCAATGGCTAAAAAACAGCTTTTTAGATTTAAAACTCGATTTTGAGAGCACAGGCATTATCAGAAAAGCAATATTTTTTTTGAAAGCTGAGACTTTTTTGCTTCAAAAAACGTATTTTTTCAAAAAAAAATTATTGTAACGGAAGATTGCAAAAAAAAATGAATAAAATCAATTTTTGTTCATTCATTCATTTCTCGTATGTTTATAAACCCATCTCGGAAAATATATTCCATGTAAAATTGTCTCAGCTTTTCGAAAAAAATATTGAAAATGTTTTCAAAATTTGAGCAACGGCCAAAAAACAGCTTTTTAGACTTTAAGCTCAATTTTAAGAGCTTTCCAAGTGCATAAACAAAAAAAAACAATATTTTTTTAAGTTGAGACTTTTTCACGCAAAAAACCTATTTTTTGAAACTTTTTTAATTGTGGTGGAAGATGGCAAGTCACAATGAATAAAACAAAAATTGTAAAACTAGACGGAATACCCCATGAAATAGCTGCGAAAGTTAGAGGGCAAAAGATCTGAAAAAATTTGGGATTGTGTTTTTCAATGAGGACTTTCAGCTAAAAAAATGCGAAAAGGTCTGAGGGGGTGAGGCTGGATCCGACGTCCATAATTGGCGTTTTGGCCCATATACTTAAATACATGTACATTAGGAGAATGAATTTTTTTTTATACCGATTTTTTGTAAATCCTGACTGCGTATAACCCCTTAATCGGTATCTGAGAAAATTTGAATGAGAATCTTGAGTTGTCAATGTCAGTATTTAGCATCTATATTGTATATTCGTGTGGTTCATAAAAAATATTTCTTTTTCCTGCGTCACATTATGATTTTTGTATCTTTTCACTGTGAACATTGAAATTCATCAAAAAAGCATTTATGGCAATTTTCGAAATTTAGATATCACAAACCCTTTGGTGTTTCTTTTGTTTCTGCCGAAAAAAAAGTTTTTTTCGGACCTAAACCCTATACGATTTTTTTTCTCAAACTAAGTATCGATTATGTTAGATTTTTCTTCGTTTATTTTGTTTCTCTATATTTAAAACTGCATTGCACGATAGATATCGATATCGAAATGTGATACAAAATAAAAAAAAAAAATTATTAATTAAACGTATTAAGCACAGAATTTTTAAAAAATCATACAGGCCTCCGTTTGCGCGCGATCGATTTTTAGGTTAGAGGTACAAAAATCGCAATGAGGAGCCCCCGAAAGAAAATCAGTTTTTTATCGCCTTTTTATGTATAGAATACGCTTTTAAATTTTTTTAAAGCAAAGTAAGCAAAGGAGAGGAATCTACAAGATTGCATTTTTTTATTGCAATCTAGATACTGGACGCCGATCATTATGAGATCGTCCTGCGTCAAGGCTTGGATTTTTTCGGGGCTGCTAGATTTAGTGCAGTTCCCGAGCGTTGGTGGCGCGGCGGTAACGGCAGCGCGAGCTGCACAAACACCTCTTCCAGCCAAGCTTCTCTGCAAATTGGCGCGATCGGCGGAGGAGGCTGCAATATTACCGAATCGTCTTACGTTCAACAGGGCGATGGAGTATTGCAGTGTTACCGTTGTCAAGGTTTTTGGCACGTTGCCGCAAACTGTCGTCATTTGCCACGATGCGTTCGCTGCGGTGAGCCTCACAGCGTTGAATTTTGCCCGAGACCGCGCAACAGCCCGATCTGTTGTCACTGCTCGGGTCCCCATCACGCTGGTATGTATTATTTTTTTCCGATCAAAAATTATCTCTCAATTGTTCTCGAGTATTTTTAACAATTTCAACTCTCACCGTGTATCGTGAGGTCGAAGTGACCCTAGAAAAATGCAGCCATCATTTACAACTCAAACAAACCGAAAATAACGCTCGCCGCGCCATCATGCGGATTAGTACAATCAAATTTTCCCTAACCGAGGAATAAATTGATGAATTATTTTTAACTTTTGTTCTCTCCAATTACGTACTCCGATTTTCAAAGTAAATGTCTTTTTTTGAACACATTCTACCGGCCCAATTTTCTTTCTCAAAGTGTCAGCTCGTCAGAATAACAGTTTACATTTTTATTTTTGAAATACAAAAATAGTACAAGTTCTGACTTTTCAAGTTATAAACTTTTTTAAAACTTTTCTTTCGCCGCTGAGAATTTTTTTCACATTTAAAATGAAATCATGTGTACAGAAAAAAATATGCTGTCGTATTTTCAAAGTTTCAAGGCTATTTCGAAGTTTTTTCAAAGCCGAAAATTTAAAATAAATCATTTTAGTAGTTGGGTCATTTCATGTCACATCGACCAATAGTTGTAATCGACCCCGTTCGATGTTGATGAAATTTGGTCAAAAGTTTTCTTTTATCATAAAACGAAGTTCTACCAAAAGAAAAAAATTAAAAATATTTTTTTCGGAAGTTATGCAAAATTCAAAATTTCACCATTTTTTCGATTTTTCAAGTTTATTTTTTAAATATCTCGAAAATTATTATAGTTACGAAAATCGTTTGGGACTTGTCTTAAAGAGTATACTTGGGACTACGATTTTTTTTTTTTTTTATGCTGAATTTGGAGAATTTTGAATTTTTAAAAATCGTGAAAATCCACGATCAACATAAAATTTTTGGTTCAATTTTTTAAATATAATACCTTGTACTGATCTTAAAAGATCCTGAAATTTTCAGAACTACGTTTTTTGTTTTTTCAAAAATATGAATTTTTGAATTGCGGTAAAAACAAAATTTTTTTTTACCTCTATAAGTAAGGTTGAGCAATCAAGTAATTTTGTAATTTTGAGCAGTAAAAATTTCAATTAATGACATAAGATTGTAAAAACAGAAACCTGATTTGATTTTCAAACTGATACCAAGTAATGTCAATTATGTTTCTCTTTTAAAATTCTTATGTCATTAATTGACGGAGATATTTAAAAAATATCGAGATATTTAACATTTTCAGAATATTTAAAAAATAGACTTGAAAAATTGAAAAAATTGTTAAATTTTGAATTTTGCATAATTTTCGAAAAAAAAATTTATATTTTTTTTCCGTTGGTACAACTTCGTTTTATGATCAAAGAAAACTGCTGACTAAATTTCACCGAAATTGGAAGAGGTCGATTCCAACTATTGGTCGATTCGACATGGAATGACCCAGTTATTTCTACTAAAGTGTACAAATCGAAATGGTAAATCGTTTAAGAATGATTAAAAATTAAAAATCATTAAATAGTGATAAAATTGCGATTGGGATTTTAAGAAATCGTATATCAGATGCTGACAAAGAGCTGAAAAAAGAAATTGTCATTCATGAATGATCGTGTCTTTGCAATTTTATTCAGGCTTTCGGCAATGTCCCGTGAGGCTGCAATTGTTGAACGCAACGCCGATAAGCATTACACTGAGCAACGCGGCGCGTCCCTCGGCTCAGTATTCCCTCAATCCAACGAGCAAGCAAAATACCTCGCAAGGTCAACAATCTCTCAAGCCCAGTCATCAATAGAGAAGGATTTCCGAGGTCTCGTGTGAGCGACGATAAATAAATTGCAAATAGCGAATATATATCCTCGTGATGTGTTATACTTGAAAATTTTTTGCTATTCCTTCGACGGAATGAAATTGTGTATAATTTTTTTTTTTAACCCTGAAGACCAATTTTTACCTCTATCTGTGATATTTTTTTGAGTTCAATAAATAATCAACCATTATTAATAAATTTTATACTAGTTATTGTTACTTTGGTCCTTGCTCTAATTTTCTTACGGATATGTGCTTAAAGGGTAGCTTGGTATATGACAAAGACTCGTTTTTTGACTCTTTTTAAGTTCATTGGATAAAAAAATATTGATTATTAGAAATTATTTGACAATCATTAAAAAAAGAGTTTGAGTTCTGAAAAGTTGTGAGAAATGTATTTGTAAGTAAAAGAAGAAATCATAGAGCTCTTGAAATTTCTATTTCAATGTCAGCTGTTTCTATTTCAATATTTTTCGAATACTTTTATTTTGTATTTATGTTCATCAAAACAGCATTTTGATCGCGGTCATTTGAGATTTTCGATGAAATTTGAAAAAAATCCTCTCAAGCTCTCATGACCTGAAAAATGGACCAACCTTTTCAGGTAAAATTATTTAAAATTAGAGTACGGTTTATTATGCTAATGGTGATTTGTCGGACTAGGCAATTTTCTGGGCGAAACGTGACGAAATAATAATGATTGCGAAAAATTCTTTCACGATCATTTAACGGGATGTGAAAAATATTCTCGGTCCGTCTCTTCCACGCTCTACTCTGACGATTAGCATTGTCGCACTCGAAATTCTGTTCTTTTCACAGACGCTTGAAATAATAAATGAAATTAATTTAGAGAAAAAATCAGATGAATTGTGAAACTTACAATTTTTACTCCGATCGTGAATCAGATTTTCGATAAATTTTGGAAAATAAGGCAGTGTCTCGCGATAGATTTAACATCAGCATTAAGGTACTAAAAGCAAATTTATTATTTTTTTTTCTCTACTCTTTTTTCAGATATGGCTTTAAAACGGTTTTTACAACATTGTTGCATCCTTCGGAGATACAAAAAAAAACTTTATTTTTTATTTTGATTCTTTGAATAATTTATAGAAGGTGCCGAAGTCTTGTCCCATGGCCGATAGTCAATCTCAGGATTGGCAAGTCTGAAACAAAAAAATAAAAATGCATTTTAAAAAGGAAGATCTTACACAACAATTTCTCACCGTTGATGAAAAATCGATTAAAAAAAAAATGGCGGATGTTTGAATTGAAAATGAAAAATTGAATTTTTCACAATTTATTTCAAACATTCGCCGTTTTTTTAAAATCGATTTTTCATTAACAGTGATAATTTGTTGTGCAGGAAACCTTCCTCTTTAAAATGCTTCCTGGTTTTTTTGTTTCAGACTTTCCAATCCTGAGATTAACTGTCAGCTATGGGACCAGAGTTGGGAAAATTTTTAATGAAAAAATAATGCATTAATCATTACTTTTTTAATGGCTAATGAAAATAATTTCCATTAACCATTAACGTTTAATGGAAATTATTTCCATTAACCATTTGCAATGTTAATGGTTAGTGGAAACTATCTTCATTAACCATCAAATGTTTAATGGAAATTTTTCCATTAACATTTAATGCTTAATGGAAATTATTTTCATTAACCATTAAAAAAGTAATGATTAATGCATTACTTTTTCATTAAAAATTTCGCAACCCTGAATTAGGGTGATGCAAATAAAATCGATATTTTTTTTTTATTGGGTTTGATAACTCTCTCAGAAGTTGAGCTTTGAAAAAAAATTTTGAAAGGTTGCTCAAATGACTCGATATTTTTTTCGATTTTGACCAACGATCATGATATAAAAATTACGATTTTTCCGTGTCGTAACAAAAAAAAAAGTATTCCTCATGGCTCTTTCCTTTAAACTCTGGGAAACGTGGTTTAAATAGAGTGCCCAGCGGTGATAGTTAAAAGTAAATAAATTTTTGCTAAAGCTAAACGATTGCGTTTGCCAAGATGATACCTGCAAAGTTCGTTGCTGAAACGAAACAAGTCAACTTTGCTAATGTTACTTACTAAACACTAACTAAGAAAGTTGGTTAGAATATCGATTACTACCATTTTAATTGAATGCAATGCCAATGGTAAATGGCAATAATTTCCGTTAACCATTAGCATTATGGTTAATTGCAATAATTATCATTAAACATTAACTCTTATATATTAATGGAAATAATTTCCACTAACCATTAACATTCAATGGTTATTGGAAATAAGTGTTAATGGTTATTGAAAATGTAAATGCATTAAAAAAAGTAATGCATCGTTTACAACCCCAATGGGACAAGACATTTTCGAAGACTCGACTTTGGCGCCTTCTTTAAATCATTCAAAGAATCAAAATAAAAAATAATTTTTTTTTTGTATTTTCGAAGGATGAAACAATGTTGTAAAAACAGTTTTATAGCCATATATGATAAAGGATCTGAGAAAAAAAATCTTAAAAATTTGCTTTTTTTGGCTCTCTAAAGTAGATTAGTACCTTAAATTAGCTACGCGTATCTTACAGGCTAGATAATTTTTAGCGTATAATTTCCCTCTCGGCCTCTCACCGGCGCGCTTTTATAGACAACGTTCGAGTGGTATAAAAATCAGTGGCCGACTTTTTTTTTCTTCTTCATCTCTCTCTTCTTTTACCCGCAGCGCACTGTCCCACTTTCTCAGACTTCCCCCACTTCTTAAAAAGTGGGGCCTGAGAGAGAGAGAGAGATAGAGAGAGAGAGGGAGAGAGAGAGAGAGAGAGAGAGAGAGAGAGAGAGAGAGAGAGAGAGAGAGAGAGAGAGAGAGAGAGAGGGAGAAAAAGAGGGACCGGTCGGAAGCGTTTAAAATCTCTGTAAAACGTGTAGTCTCTGTTAAAACGTGTAAAGATCCACTTAGCAAGGCCCCCTCGTGCAAAAACGAATGCTCTTCCTCGTTCATGAGGACCATATTTTATTTATCGTTAATCGATCGAGCCCGCCGGACACTATCAACGAGTAATATATACGTTTATTTTTTTTTTCTTCCTCCCACGTCGTATCAAGTTAGTTCGCGGTACACAGAGCTCGATCATTCGCGATCGCGATTTTCTGTTTTCGTAACAACGTTGGATTTTTTATCCGGACGATAAAAACGCGAAATCTACCTGAAATCAACGCCCAGTGGAATTTGACTCACTGTCACGTTTTCAATGCAAACAAGAATTTTCATAATCTCAAGAAACGTGGTTATCAAGAATAAAAGTTTAATAAATCTAAAAGAATAAATGTAAAAGTGATTTTTGTCGTTTTTTCCTTCGTGGTAAAAAAATTATATACAAATGTTTGACGATCTATAAATGAGAAATACATTTCAAATATACTTTAGATATATTACAATATAAGTGTCAAATATACTTATGGTTTTTTTTAAATAGACAACTGAAAAGTACGTTCACTATACACTGTAATATATGGGGCATTCCATCCTAAATCGGACAGTTTGAAAAACTTTTTTTTTTATGTCCTCAATTTTTTTTATATTTTTTAATACCCATCAAAAGACCCTTGCTGGTAAATATTGAGATTTTTTTCAATACTCGTTCAAAGTACCAAAAAACAGCTTTTTCGGTATATTGGTCATAACTTCTTTAATAATGATCCAAATTAAAAGTTTTATTTTTATCTTTATTTTTTTTATGGCCTTTTCAGAAAAAAATACAACAAAAATATTCGACGTGCTTTTAAATGAGTTTTTTGAGTTTTAAACATTAAATCGCGTTTTTAAAAGTGATTGTATATTTTGATGTTTTTTTCATTTTTTGTTTTAAACATCTATCTGTTCAACAACTTTTAAGACTAGTCCGATCGTGGGTCTTTCATAACTACTATTTTTTTCGGTTTTTGAAAATTAAGTTTTTTTTTCTATTCATTATTATGAATACCAATTTTCGTTACTGTATAGTATTTTTTAATTCATTATTTAGAATTTATTTGGAGATTTTTTTATGAAATAAAAAAAAAAAAAAATTTTTTGTTTTCAAAAATCGTAAAAATTAGTAATTATGGTAAGAACACGATAGGACTAGTCTTGAAAGTTGTTGAATAGATAGATGTTGAAACAAAAATTTTTTTTTTTAATAAAAAAATAACTAATCGCAATAACTCATTTAAAAACACGTTGAATATTTTTGTTGTATTTTTCCTAAAAAGGCCATAAAAAACAAAAGATTAAATTAAAAAATTTTCATTTAGACCATTATTAAAGAAGTTATAACCAAAATACGGAAAAAGAGCGGTTTTTTTGTTAATTTAATATCTTTTGAACGGGTAATCAAAAAAATCTCAAAATTTACCAGCCAGGGTATTTTGACGGGTACTAAAAAATGTAAAAAAATTGAGAAAATAAAAAAAAAAGTTTTTCAAACAGTCCGATTTGGGGTGGAACGCCCTATATACGCTAGACTGATTCAAAAAAAGCGACTGTGTTTTTTGTCGAAATCCCTTATTAAATACTTTCGGGGAGGTGACAAAAGATGCCTGTTAGAAGCAGAGCTCTTAATATTAATATTTAGCGGTCTCTTATCGCATATTTCTATTTCCCATTTAAATAACAAAGGGAAATTTTTTTTCAAACTTTGAAATTTAAAACCTCGACTTCGAGTCAATGTACCGAAATGAGCGATACATATTCGTGTAGGGAATTGAACGCTGTACAGAAAACGTCTCTTATGATTTCGATAAACTCACTCCTTTAAAAGTTATTCACGGTCCAATATATATGTATATTAGACTGTGAATATGTGTAAACTGTCATTTCTTTAAAACTTAAGTAATTTATGTTAATAGAATTTTTTAAAAAATTTCAAGAAAGATTTTACGATATTTATCAATAAGTTTTAACATTTTGCTGGAAACTAAAAAAAAAAGTGAAACTTACTCTAAATTTAAGTTTAACCTTGAATAATTTCTGAAGGCGTGAGTTTTTTGAAAAATCGTAAGAGACCTTTTTTATAGAACGTTTAATTTCGGTACATTGACTTAAAGCCGAGGTAGAAATTTCAAAATAATTTTTTTCTTTTCCTGTGTTGTTTAAATGGGAAATAGAAATATCCGATGAGAGAGCGCAAAATATTAATATTAAGAGCTCTGCTTTTAACAGGTCTCCTTTCTCACCTCCCCAAAAATATTTAATAGGGGATTTCGAAAGAATAAAAAATAGTCCCTTTTTTTAATCAGTCTAATATACACAGAAAATATTATGAATTTAATTTAATGAACATCTAAAAAATAACAATAAAAAGAATTTTTCATCAATGTACACTATCTCATATATCAGCATTTTTGCATTTTTTTGAAAATATTCAACTATACCTTTCAGAATTGTATTAAGAAAAATTTTTCCACTAATGTTGAAAAGAAAATATGCTATGAATTTTGCAACAAAAACTTTCACTCGATGAACGATGACCTCGCCGGACATTCACGAGGATCTTAACGAGCTCGTTCATCCGATCAAAGTGTCAATGTGATGGGACGCGTCCACGAACGCGAGGAAAGTAGAAGAAAAATGAGAAATTAGTGGAACGCGCGCGCGAATGATTCGACCTGAGGGCAAACTAATAGTAGGAGTATAATTCGTGAGTGGGGGAAAATCGGTGATTGAAAATCCGTGTGTGGCGATTCACGCGTATATTCACGTTGAACTTGAGGAAGTGCGGTCAGTCCTTTGAGGCCATGATCTCCGTGGAACTTGTACTTTTGATCCTCGGTACGATCGTCGCAAGAAGCTCGGAAGAACCGATCATACGTAGAAATACGTACAAAGGACTTCACGGATTAGTGCCCAGCGACAAAATTATTTCGGCAGGATTGAATCGCAATGTTTTTTATCACGAGCAGACTGTCACTGTTGTTGACTTCAATCCAAAAGTCGCCAGATTATTTTGTGAAGTTATCGAGGGCTAGTGAGTAAACAAAATAACAATTTAGCTGAAGGTGAAGCTTTAGTGACTAAAAATATCGGTTTTTTTCTTGTAATTCTGTCGGATGAGATATTTTTTGTTTTTTTGAAACAACATATTAAATACTTTCGGGGAGGCGAAAAAAGATGCCTGTTAAAAGCGGAGCTTTCAATATAAATATTCAGATATATCTCATCGCACATTTCTATTTCCCATTTAAATAACACAGGAAACAAAAATTTCAAACTTTGAAATTTTATATCTCGGCCTCAAGTCAATGTACCAAAATGAACGGCACATATTCTTGTAGAGAATTGCACGCTCTACAAAAAAGATCTATGATCTTTCCATAAACTCACTCCTTCAAAAGTTATTCAAGGTTAAAATTAAATTTAGAGTAAATTTCACTTTTTTTTTAGTTTCGCAAAATCTTTCTTGAAACAAAAGTTTAAATTGCATCAACACAAATTACCTCATTTTTAAAGAAATTACCAACAATAGTTCACCCATATTCACAGTCTAATATACATATACGAAGCATTCCGCGTCAAGTCACTCGATTTTTGAAATCACCACAAATCGCATACAAATTTTTATAAAGTAGTTCTAACTGTCAAGAAAAGTCGTGATTTTTTTCAAATTTTTATATTACAAATTTTAGCCGGAAAAAAATACAAAAATATTTCTTGTTCCATTTCGTAACTCAAAAATTGTTCATCGTACGAAAAAAAAAGTAGAACATAAAATTTAGGATTTTCAACGTACTTTTCACTGAAATTTCTTACGAACTCCTCCGAAAGCTCTATATACCATTTTTGGAGCAAATAATGTTTTGATTTTTTTTTCTCAGATTTAACATCTTCGATTTGTCTGTAATTTTAACAGTTTTTTTACTTGATATATTTACAGACTATACAAAAATTGGCTCAGTGAAGAATCCATTCCTTCCTATGCGTTTTTCATCCCAAATGAATACACAAATTTCTCTGTGCAGGGTCGAGACTATCTTTAGATATTTTCTAAAGCCCGCATTTTTGTTCATTTTTTGTACTTTTTCAATTTTTTTAACTCTTTTCATTTTTATTTTTTTAAATATCTTTTTGTACATTTTAATAAACTTTATCAATGGACCCATGTACACCGATAGAGTCTATTCAAATTAAAGTAAAAGGCTACTCACGTCTCTCGACTGCAAAAAAGAATTAATTTACCCTCTTTGGATACACCGACGTTTCTATGGCCAATGAGTACTTTTTTAGTTCGATTTGGGCATGATTTTCGAGAATGAAGCAATGATACTGCTTTGTTCCTGGAATCTTCTTCGCTCTATCAAAACGAGATTGTTTTATTATTTTTCCCTGTCTACGATTAATAATGATAAAATATCAATATCTACACTATTTCGTTAAATCACTCTATAATGATAGATCGTATCAATAAAAATGCATTTGAAATAATGGATTCTCCACTACGCCAATTTTTTTATAGTCTATAAATATATCAAGTAAAAAACTGTTAAAACTACAGACGAATCGAAGATGTCAATTCTGAGAAAAAAAATATCAAAACACTATTTGCTCCGAAAATGGCATATAGAGCTTTCGGAGGAGTTTGTAAAAAATTTCAGTAAAAAGCACGTTGAAAATCCTAAATTTTATGTTCTATGTTTTTTTTTCGTACGGTGAATAATTTTCGAGTTATAAAATGGGACAATAGTAATTTTTGCTACAAGTGTAGAAAACAACGAATTCCATCGCGCGTGAAGTTGCCGCATGAGCCGAAAACTTATGGTGTATTTCACACGAGTACGAGTGTGAAATGCACCATAAGTCGAGGCGAATGCGGCAACTTACGCGCGATGGAATTCGTTTTTTTTGCACATGTAGCATACATTATTTTTTGCAATGACTGCTCCGAAAGTGGGATTTGAGATTCAATAAAACCAATGACATATTCAAATAAGAACTCGTATATATATAACCAGCAGCTCTTGGGCGCTCGTTTTCTTCATCCATTCTGTATTCCGTATTCCCTCAGAAAATGCAACTGTCATAAGTTGACGTTACGTGTCACATGAATTCCGCTACATTCAAGTTTGTTTAATCGGTTTAAAATCGTAGAACAAAAAACGATCAACTGTCAAAAAATCCGTTTTTTCGTAAATCAATGGGGTAAAGTGAGCTATAAATAGAGTTATTCCCGCACAAGTTCGGGAATCTGTGACATTCCCGCACAAGTGCGGGAATGTTAAGCATCGTTGAGAAATTAGCCACTTTCCACACGTCAAACACCCATCGAAAATCGCACTTTCGGGGCAGGCATTGCAAAAACAAATTTTTTTGTATTTTTTCCGGCTAAAAAATGTAATTTAAAAATCTGAAAAAAATCACAAATTTTCTTGATAGTTAGAACTACTTTCTAAAAATTTGTATGCGATTTTTGGCGATTTCAAAAAATGGGGCGGCTGACTTGAAGTGGAATGCCTCATATATTAGACCGCGAATAACTTTTGAAGAAGTGAGTTTATCGAAAAACCATAAGAGATCTTTTTTGTAGAGCGTTCAATTCCCTACAAGAATACGCATCGTTCGATTCGGTACATTGACTTGAAGCCGAGGTATACAATTTTAAAGTACGAAATTTTTTTTCCTGTGTTATTTAAATGGGAAATAGAAATTTGCGATGAGATATATCTAAATATTTATATTAAGAGCTCTGCTTTAAAAGGCATCTTTTTTCACCTCCCCATATGTTGTTTCGAAAAACAAAAAATAGTCGCTTTTTTTGAATCAGTCTAGTATTTATATATATACAAAAATCTACATTACCCGTGAAAATTTGCCTTTTGCGAAGTATCCAAAATAGAACCAGTAGCAGCTGGTTATATAAAAGATCTTATGTCGACGCCTCCTGGTTGAACAGCCTGTCTGAAATGAAAAAAATTATACGTTATTCTGAAGCTGAGGTATTTTTTTCGAACTTTTATTTTTACAATTATAGTTATGTGCCATAACATTACATAATTTGACTATTTTAATGAAATCGCAGTTTTTCATATTAAGAATGCATTGATGTGCATCGTTCTATTTAAGGGGGAATATACACCTGGAAATGGAAAAAAGGTAATTTTCGAGATTTTTTCAGGGAAACTATTGGAATGATCAAAACAGGATTTTTCCTAGTTAAAAACATACACTTTCAAGAATGTTTTCAATTTGTTTCTATCTAGACAATTATGTATACAATAACCGCCAAAAAATTGAAGTTAATCGGTTCAGTGGTTTTCGAGGTATGTTGGGTACCAGTTAGAAAAACGTTGTTTTGAGAAAAACGCGTTACGATGGTCATCTTCAAGTGCATGTACGCAACGAAAGCATATACTCTTTGGGCTATAACTTTGTCATTTTTTGGAATTTTTATTTGAAATTTTAAAAACCCAAACTTTAAGAAAATGTAAAAATCAAAAAGTCGATTTTTCGGACCCTGCCAGGTGTATATTCCCCCTTAAAGGAGCTATGTTATGAAGCCAAAAATTTGCTCAAATACGTTTTTTATTCTTGGCATTGTGAGAAAACTTCTATTTACACTCAATACTTGCATTCATATGCAACAAATATTTAGATGAATAAATATTTCAAGAAAAAAAAACAATCCGACCTTTGCTTCGATCATTAGTGTATCTCTTGAGGACCATCAAAATAATTGGCCTAAAGCATTCGATCGTAAACAGAGAATTGGTAATTTTCACATTTCAAAGGTGAATCGACACAAAAATAAAATATCGTTTAAATTTAGATTGTGACAATTTTAAAACTAATCCTGAAAATGGATGGAATCATTTTCACAAGTATTGATGATTTCTTAAATTTTTCATGTTATATTCTCTGATAAGAGGTGGTCATTTTTTTAGAATTTTCGATAATGATACGTCAGAAAACTCCACAAATTGGAAATTTGCATTTTGGTTCCTCACTTTTATTCATACATCACGAAGCGTCCTTTTTTGAAAAAAAAATACCGATATCAATTCAGGCTTTCTCATAAAGAGAGGGCCTTGCGAACTATAATTAAAGTTGAGGAAGCAACGTGCTAATTTCCAATTAGCAGAGTTTTGTGCTGTTATTAATATGCTGTTAAACTCACCAAGGTGACACAGTATAATACCTCGAATATTCATAAATTTATAGCGTCATCTTCATTTTTCAATGAATACAAAATTTAATTGAATTTAAAGTTTTTCACATTTCAACTGTAAACATTGTCACTATATTAACTTTCTAAAAAATATCAATGCAATATCTTGAGTATCGAAAGTTTCATTTGCGTTATTTTTTAGAGAATTCAAAATTACTCAAATTTTTTATTGGTTTTTGCTAAATTTGATACCGAACAACCTTAATCAACAAATTAGCTGTATGTAAAAGATTAGTACATCTTTTGGCAACTCGGGTTTATTTTAAAAAAATTTAATTTCATAAAATTTGTATCTCTTGATAGATTTTTGCCAAATAGTTTGATCGCTATATTAACTGTATGAAATATTTTAATGCAATATCTTCAAGATCTTCAAAATTAGATCGTTTACGCGATTTTTTGACATACTAATTTTAGAAATTCGCAGTCATAAAATTCTGAATATTTTGCGACCCAAACTAGCAATCTCAAAAAAAAATAGTGAGAACATTGCTTTTTTTGTAACAATTCTCTGTTGCCTGTTTTCGTTGATCGTTTTAAATAAATAACAATTCGCCTTTGCAACTTGTGGTTTTGCTTCAACTTGTCGATAAAAGAGGGATAATCTCAAAAAAGCGATTGTTCAAAACTGGTTCAACTATCACTTGAAAAAAAAAGATTTGCGAATGGTTAAAAGAGATCAGGAAATTTGAAAGCTTTGTAAATAGCAAATAAAAGCTTCCTGTAAGAGAAGACAAAAGACCGAGATAACATTTTTACAAATTGCAGGTGCGGTAGAATTTTTTCTTATTTCTGTAAAATCGTTGACGTTTTTCGTCACTAATTCAAAGTTCAAACTCATTGTTGAGCCTAGCACGTATATGACTACTTCGTCGAGTCACGACCTTTCGCTCGATGTTGGTCATTCGGATTTCTCCGTCGAGAACACAGATAACTTGTCACTTAGAGGGGGAAAATAATTTTAAAAAAATAGAAATTCAGTGTCAACTTTTAAATGGACTGTTTACGAAAAATGTTGTTTATTTTCACGGTTTATTATTTCACGACGCATTAGAAACTTCATAACGAGCAGCCTCGAGGCCCCGAGATAAATTTTTTCCCATAAAACAAGTGAAAATCACGGACAAAGAATGTTGAGCTCATTAATGAAAACGAATACAGGGGAAAAACGAAAGAAAAACAAAAAATTTAATGACACATTAGACCCAGTCTTCCTCAGAAATTAATTGATAATTGGAGGAACGAGAATGTAATTAAATCGATATTCGACGATGAAAAATAAATCAGCGCAAACAAAATTTCGTGAGGGCAAAAAACAATGTTTCACAACTCCGCGACGTATGCGTTTTTGACTGGCAAGATTTCATAAACATTTTTTATACGCTTATTCGAAAATTGAAACTGTTTGAAACGTGATCGGATCGTTTTGTTTAACGCTCGCATGAGCATTCGTAACGAATAAAATAATCCGTGAAAACTTTCACCGCGGAGTAAAACATCATTTTTTTTGTTTTTCAGTGAGCCTCAGCAGATTAAAGATATGTTGAAGGGATTGGCACCGATAACGCCGGTGGAGGTAACGTTCGACGAGATAACCATGACGATGACAAATTGCGATGGATTCGACAAATCAGGGCACAATCTTGAACGAAAACCAAACAACAATGTAAATAATACACAAAAGATCAATGAAATCGGTACAAGTGCCCTGAATTTACTATCCGGCATTTTTCCAGGTTCGAAAAATTATTCAAGTAATTTATTCTACCGATGATTCAAATCCGGAGATTGAATACCGCAATTACTCGGTTTCAATTTTTTTTTTTTGTCAACAGGAACAAAATGGTGCGGAACCGGAGACGTGGCAAACGGCTATCACGATCTAGGCCCGGAACGAGATATCGATAGGTAAATAAAGAGAATTATAAAAGTAACAGTTTAAAAACGCACAATTTGCTTTTACGAAATGTGAGATGATATTTTATTTTCCAGATGTTGCCGAATGCATGATCTATGTCCCTTGAAAATTCGTGCTCTGGACACACGTTATAATCTCACGAACACCGCATTCTACAGCAAGTATGTAATGACTCATAACACAGGCCCACAAAAAAAAAGTTGTGTGCGCTGGGAGTCAGACCATATTTGTCTCTTGTGTTTTTTCTCGCTGAACACGAATCTGAAGTCAGAATTAGGGGTCGATGAGCAAATTCTCGAGAAAATCCATAAAAACTGATAAAAATCATGATCCAGTAATTTTTTATGTTTGATGATAATATCCTTATAATTTTCGTCGTTTCCTGACCCTTTTGTCTTCAAATGACCTGTGCAGTGGATTTCTGCTGTGCTTTTTTCCTCTCTCTCGAGTTTCTCTCTGTAACATCCAACAGTAATCTGCAAACATATTGACTCTCCGTTGTCCCTGAAATCGCCGTTCAAATTTCTTCAGATCTTGGTGAAATCTTTCTCCTTGCTCTTCACTAAAGTCTCCGTTATTCGCCGGGAATTGATCAAGACGAGAATCAAGAAAGTGCTTTTTCAAATTCATTAGACAACCTGAATTTTGAAAGTTTTTTTATCATAGTTGCCACTATGTTTTTGTAATCAGCATCTTTCATATTACCCAAAAATTTAGTGCCCACTTTTTTAAAACTTGACCATGATGCCTTCGCTTGGTCATTCATAGCTAAAACGGATTCTGCATCTTTGAATGACTTTCGGATTTCCGGTCCATCGAAGATGCCTTCTTCTAGTTTAGCATCAGATTTGAGCTTTGATACCTCGAAATGTTGACCGAACGAATCAGTCTACACATCCCATTAAAGGGCAGTTGTCGTCGCAGTCCAAACACTCCGTGGTAGCAGGTTTCTGCCGGTATTTGTACCAAGTTTGTCAAAAAATGAAAGATAACAAATTTATTTCATCTTTGTGTGGCCCAGATGAGAAAGAATAGGATGTGAGTTAACATGTTTGCAAAGTACTGTTGGGTATTACAGAGAGAAATAAACAAAAACCCCCATGATGATAATAATATCATATGGGTCATTCCATGTCAAATCGACCAGGAGTTGGAATCGACCCCTCTCAATTTCGATGAAATTTGGTCAGAAGTTTTCGTTTTCAATAAAACGGCGTTCAACCAAAGGAAAAAAATTAAATTTTTTTTTTCAAAAGTTATTCAAAATTTAAAATTTCACAATTTTTAAAATCTTTCAACTTTATTTTTCAAATATCTCAAAAAACTATTATAGTTACGAAAAAACGTTCTGAATTCGTTTTGAAGAGTATACTTGGGGCTACGAAAAGAAAATATTCCGAAATTTTTTTTTTTTAAATGATGTTTTTGAAGAATTTTGAATTTTCAAAAATCGTGAAAAACCAAGTTCCATATTTTATTTTTGGTTCAATTTTTTTTATATAATACCTTGTACTGATCTTAAAAGATCCTGAAATTTTCGAAGAGGTGTTTTTTTTTTCTTCAAAAATGGAAATTTTTGAATTTTCAAAAATTGTTTAAATCCACGATAAACATTAAATTTTTGGTTACATTTTTTTAATATAATACCTTGTACTGATCTTAAGAGATCCTGACATTTTCAGGATGGTGTGTTTTTGTTTCAAAAATAAAAAATTTTGAATTATGTTAAAATAATTTTTTTTTGTTTCCCTCTAAGTTAAGTAAAGTTGAACAATCATGTAATTCTGTAATTTTGAGCAGTAAAAATTTCAATTAATGACAATTAAAAAAAAAAATTTTTACCAAAATTCAAAAATTTATATTTTTGAAACAAAAACACACCATTCTGAAAATTTCAGCATCTCTTAAGATCAGTACAAGGTGTTATATAAAAAAAAAATTAACCAAAAATTTAATGTTGATCGTGGATTTGCACGATTTTTAAAAATTCAAACATTTATATTTTTGAAACAAGAAAAACACCTCTCTGAAAATTTCAAGATCTTTTAAGATCAGTACAAGGTATTATATTTAAAAAAATGAAACCAAAAATAAAATATGGAACTTGAATTTTTACGATTTTTGAAAATTCAAAATTCTCCAAATTCATCATTTATCAATTTTTTTTTCGGAATATTCCTTTTTTGTAACCCCAAGTATACTCCTTAAAACGAATTCAGAACGATTTTTCGTAACTATAATAGTTTTAAAAATTTTTTTTTTTTAAACTTGACAGAAACGAAAACTTCTGACTAAATTTCATCGAAATGGAAAGGAGTCGATTCCAACTCTTGGTTGATTTGACATGAAATGTAGATAATATTACTAGATCATGATTTTGATCAGTTTTTATGGATTTTTTCGAGAACTTGCTCATCGACCCCTAATTCTGACTTCAGATTCGTGTTCAGCGGTAAAAAAATACGTAGAGAAAATATGGTGGGACACCCAGCACAGACAATTTTTTTTTGTGGGCCTGTGTAATTATAGATTTAAAAAAATTCAAAATTGAAAAGTTGTAAAAGCTACTTTGAAGAAAAATTCCTCGAGTCTGGGAATGCCGAATTTATGGGCAATCAGAAATCCTGAATGCAACGGTTTTAACAGAAATTGTGAAGATCTGAATAGAGTGTGAAAAAAAATTCCAATTTTTGCAATCTAAGTCCAACACCGAATTTAGCGATATTCAATACCAAACATATTTATATATTCTAGAGGATCAGTGTGATTTTGTTTAAACGGATATCGAAAACTTTACGAAAAGCGATCATGCTCTTTTTTCAAAAATTCAAAATCAGAAAATGATTAATGGCTTCTCCTTTCATGAAAACAAAGCTCCGTCGATCGATAAATAAAAAATTAGCTACAACAGTGGTAAATTCTTTTAATACGTATATTTTTTGTTTCTTTCCAGATCTCATTGTAAGTGTGACAAAAATTTCTATGATTGTCTCAAAAGACTTGCCACGCCAAAGGCCAATCTAGTTGGAACATTGTACTTCAACATTGGAAGCAACGAGTGCGTCGACGACTCAAAAATCGGATCTGAGAAAAAATTTAGATCCACCGGACTGATTTATTGATATATATATATATATATATATATATATATATATATATATATTCATATATTTTTATAAGAACTGTTCAAGTGTTTCGCTCAAAAATTACTATACACTCTTACTCCCAATCCTCCCAATCTTCAATTCTCTTTGTTCAATTAAAAAAAATATATAAATATTTTCTTGAATTCCACGTATTTTGCTCGTCCAGAGTTTTTGTTTTCGTGAAAAATTTACTTAAAACGGAAGATTTGCTAATGTGTAAAAATCATGAGGAACCAATGTGCAAGTTTCGAATTTGCACGCTTTTTTCATTACCTGTAGAAACAATTCAAACGGTGATACGATCTCAGCTGATGGCAAGTTTCAAAGAGGACAATTGATTGACGAAATTCCTCATCCTCTCACGGATTCTCAATTGTTCGTGGCAATAAAGATTACCAATGAGCCAGAGTGTTTCTTTTCGCACGTGAAAGTCCGAATGGCAGAGTAATATTTCGAAAAATTTTACAAGTTCATCGTCCGTATAATTCAGAATCACGTTCGCTGCTGATCCATCAGATTCGCAAACGGTGTTCCCGAAAAGTCTAATGACTGGCGTGATCTGAAACAAACGTATGATAAATCTAAACCGTGAAGAATCGGTCAGCGGTACGAACGCAAAACTATATGGGGCGTTCTATCCCAAATCGGACAGTTTGAAAAACTTTTTTTTTTATTTCCTCAATTTTTTTTATATTTACCCATCAAAGGGCCCTTCCTGTTAAATTTTGAGATTTTTTTGATTACCCGTTCAAAAGATATTAAATTAACAAAAAAACCGCTCTTTTTTTGGTATTTTGGTCATAACTTCTTTGGTAATGATCCAAATTAAAAGTTTTTTCAAAAATTTTGTTTTTTATGGCCTTTTCAGAGAAAAATACAACAAAAATATTCGACGAGTTTTTTAATAAGTTTTTTGCGTTTTTAACTTTAAATCGCGTTTTTAAAAGTGAGTGTCATTTTTTATTTTTTTTTATTTTTTGCTTTAAACATCTATCTATTCAACAATTTTCAAGACTAGTCCGATCGCGGGATCTCCATAACTACTATTTTTTTCGATTTTTGAAAATAATTTTTTTTTTTTAAACAAATTATTATGAATATCAATTTCTGTTACTGTATAGTATTTTTTTCAATATTTAGACAATTTTTTATTGTTAACAGGTTCTTAACATTAATAATTAATCGTTAAGTCTGTTTATGAACAATAATAACAACAGTTTTTATTTATTCACGTACTTTTTTGAAAACCTTACATATACGATTATTTCCTGAATTACAATATTCCTTTGCCAATACGTTTCCGTTGCTCATTGGAATAATTGAATGAAATTTTTTTGTCCCCTGTGATTGACTTCGCAGTATTGTATCGCGAATAAGATCTTTCTTTTGCATCTAAATAATGTTTCTCAGGTGAAAATTTGACGGCAATAATTCGGCAGATATTTAGGTTTCAGGTTTCAGGTTTTTTTGTCCCCTGTGATTGACTTCGCAGTATTGTATCGCAAATAAGATCTTTCTTTTGCATCTAAATAATGTTTCTCAGGTGAAAATTTGACGGCAATAATTCGGCAGATATTTAGGTTCAATGCCCACTCATACAATTCTTGAACTATTGTTATTTGCTCATCGATTAATTATTAATTTTAAAAATCTGTTAACAATGAAAAAGTGTCAAAATTAATTCAACAGGATTAAAAAAAATACTATACAGTAACAAAAATTGGTATTCATAATAATTTATGAAAAAAAAAATTTCAATTTTCAAAAATCGGAAAAAATAGTAGTTATTGAAATCCCACGATCGGACTAGTCTTTAAAATTGTTGAATAGATAGATATTTAAAACAAACAAAATTTTTTAAATAAAAAATGACACTAACTTTTAAGAACGCGATTTAAAGTTTAAAACTCAAAAAAACTCATTCAAAAACTCGTCAAATATTTTTGTAGCATTTTTTTCCGAAAATGCCATAAAAACAAAAAATTTGAAAAAAAAACTTTTAATTTGGACCATTATTAAAGAAGTTATGACCAAAATATAAAAAAAATAGCGGTTTTTTTGGTAATTTAATATCTTTTGAACGGGTAACAAAAAAAATCTCAAAATTTAACAGGAAGGGTCTTTTAATGGGTATAAAAAATATAAAAAAATCGAGGAAATAAAAAAGAAAAGTTTTTCAAACTGTCCGATTTGGGCTGGAACGCCCCATATACATCAATCACCTGTTCGACAGTCGCTGTTTCCGTCTCTAATGTGTCACGAAGGCGATTGAAGATCATTGGCAATGTGGGACAAATAATTGCCGTGGATTCCACTCTCGAGGAGATCAGGGCAAAAAGCCACAGAATTTCCGTATCATCGTGACATCTGCCGTGACTAACAAGAGCGCGCGCTAGATCCGTTATATCCGAATCACTGAAAAATTATGCATCAAGAAAATTGAAAAAAATAAGTACAGTCCCGGTCAAAAGTTTTGAAACACCTGTTAATATTTCTTGCCACACTAGAATTTGCATAACTCCGTCAAAAAAAAAGATAATCGATTTTTTAAAAAAGCTTTTTGACGGGAAGGAAATCAGCTTTTTAAATATTTTTTATGATTTTTTTTCGATCTGGTACGCATTTTTTTACGTGACCGTTTTTGGCCTCTTTTCGACCATCGCGAATTGGGCGTATCTTAAGGACATTTTTTTTTGTCTTCTTTATCTACGGTACATTTAAAAGGCAGACGCTCCTTTTTCAGTTTTTTAAAATTTTCGTACGAATTTTTCTCGTAAAGTTATTTCAGTTTTGGCTAAAAAAGACAAATTTTGAAAGATGCAACGTAACTCGAAAACTACAGAGTTTAAGAGAAAATGTCAAGTATGACAAAAGTAGCGAACATTCACAGGAAATTACCTGCAATTATTTCAGAATTTTCCTATGAATTTTTTTTTTTTTTACTATTTTTGCTCAAAACTCTGACGATTACATCCCAGCGAAAAATTGTATCTGATTGAAATTTCCGTACTTCGTGATATAATAAAAATCTGAACAAATTAAGCAACATTTGGCATGAACAACAATTATCAATAATAATATTGCCCAAAAGTCATCAACAAATTGTTTAAACAATTGTTTAAATAATTTATTAAGCAATGATGGACAATGATCAATAATTATTATTGACCAATGTTGTTTATAGCATGCCGAATGTTGCTGAATTTTTGCAGATTTTTATTGCATCACGAAGTACGGAAATTTCAACCGGATACAATTCATCATCAGAGTTTCGAGCGAAAATACTAAAAAAAAAATTTTACAGGAAAATTCTGAAATAATTCCAAGCGATTCCATGTACACCTTCGCTACTTTTTTCATACTTGACATTTTCTCTTCAATTCTATAGTCTTTGAGTTACGTTGCATCTATCAAAATTTATCTTTTTTAGCCAAAAGTGAAATAACTTTGAGAGAAAAAATCGTACGAAATTTTTTTTTAAACGAAAATGGAGTGTCTGCTACTCCTTTCAAATGTACCATAGATAAAAAAGACAAAAAAAAATGTCAAGCTATGCGCCCAATTTGCGATGGTCGAAAGAAGACCAAAAAATGGTCACGTACAAAAATGCGTACTGGATCGAAAAAAAAATCATAAAAAATATTATTAAAAGAAAGCAAAATAAAGGTGATTTCCTCTCCGTCAAAACGCTTTTTAAAAAATTTGATTATCTTTTTTTTGACGGAGTTATGCAACTTCTAGTGCGGCAAGAAATATTGACTTGTTTTCATAGACTTTGAAAATGGCGTTTGATTGATTGAACTAATAAATACGTTTGAAGATTTCAATTCTTCGCACAATTTTATTACTCATCTTGAGCTTTTATGGGACGATACTTTTGACGGGCAAAACAAATAAAATATTTGTCGAGCATTCTTACTCGATGATCTTGGATCCCGCATAAAGACAGTGTTTCAAAGCATAAATAACAGACTGTAGAATCGTGGGTTCTCCGGCGTTGAGAAGAGTGCACAAACGCTTGAAGCAACCCTGCGCATAGAGAGCTTTGAAGGCGATTTCACTGCCAACCGAAAGATTGCCCACGGTCCAGGCGCAAATTTCCACGAGATGAGAGCCGAGACCGTCAAGCTGGGCAATGAGATAAGGCCCAGTGACTTTTGCGAGCGAAACGCAGGCTCTCGAATTTGCCAGTGCTATGTTGCAGCAACAGCTCGCCGCAACCAGCTGTATCGCTGTATTTTTCGACGATAGATCTCGCCTCAGAGACGCGAGAACGTTGTCCACGTGAAGAAAACTCTCGATGTTCGATTCGTCCTAAAGGTAAAATTAGTTTACATTAAATCTTTCGCATAAACTAGTAATCTTGATTCTGAAATGAAAAAAAAATTGGATTTTTTCAGAGATTTTCAGATTTTCTCTACCTGAATCAAAGCGTTCTGCAAAGCGAGATAATCTTCAACGGAAAGTGCTCTTTTCTTCAATTCTCTCGCCTTAAGCGCGACGTCCTTCGAATTTAATATACATTTTTTATCACTAATCTCACCGAGAGCGCGACGTTTTGTGTTCAATGCCAATTCACGATGATACTTTCTTTCCGCGATTGCGACATTTCGCATCTCTCTGCGCATAACCTCAATTGGTGTATCGAGGTTATTCGACGATGCCGGTAAAGTATTTTCCGCCATCGTCGGGGCCGAATACGGAGAATCCCAACTGGACAGTGATTTGAGGCTGGAGATTATTCTTTTTTTTTTAATTATATTGTATTGCCGCGCATTAAAATCAAGTCAGAAAGACAACAATTGAATGCACAATGCAGACGGTCACGCGCAACAGCTGATTAGAATGAATGGAATATGGATCAGCTGTTCGACACTTCGACAGCTGATATAGTGTGTTCATTCATGAGATTAATAAAAATTACTCAGACGATGGTGGCTCCATTCAAATGCTGACGTCTGAAGACCGGAATTAATGACACGGTTATTTTTTAAATACATACAGAATATAGATTTAAAAAAAAATGGAGTATAAAATGCTATGTCTCTTTATGGAATATAGAATGTAAATTATCGAATATTGTGGATTAATGATTTTTCAGACAGAATATTCAGTTTATGACGATAATTTCAGGTGAATATTGTCAAATTTTAGTTCGATCCAGAAGAGTCACATCATTTTGTTTCTCGACAGATATTCTATGAATTCACCAGAAGAAAACCAGAACGTTCCGTTAAGGGGATGCTAAATACCGACATTAGCACCTCGAAACTGGAATCCAATCTTGCTCCGTCACGATGAATGGATGGAAATCAATAAAATGTTGACAGTATCATCAGAATTATGGCACAAATGGAGCCTCACTAAAAATTTTTCGAAAAAAAAAATTACAGATCCGATTATCATCAGGACTCTGTAATTAAAAATATTAAATGATGTTTTTACGGCATTTCGGCTAAAACCAAGAGCGGGGCTCCATGACGAACACCAAAGTACGAATATCGATACGTCTTCGACATTATTTTATGAAAAAACCGCGACGTAAGTTTGGAATCCAAATCACGAGATAAATGTTGATAAATTTATTGTTTTCTCGAAAAACAAAATGGCGAAATCAAGTTCACAGAAATCCGAAAGAGGGCAGCCCCGTATAGAATTCTTATGAAATAAAAATTATTATCATCATACTTCTATCCAAACTGTCTAACGAGTCAGTTAACGAAAACGTTGATTTATGTATCGCATTTGCATTTTGCAATTCATTCATAAGTTTAATTGATATTCAACCACCGGTATTGGAAAAAGTTTGAGCAGCGATTTTGAGTCGATAATGTAGGGCTTCGGTAATAATGTCGGGATTTAGCCTCCCTTCAACGATTGGGAAAACGGGGGTCAATCACTTGCAGAATTTTGTCGCTGAGTAAATTAGAAAATGTGAAGTATTTATTTTGTCGATTCTATTCGTCGATCTGACCGACGAAAATTCATCGCTAGAATAGTAAAAATAGTGAAATTTCCGTATCAAACGATAACATGTTAAAATAACAATTTATAATAGTGATATAATATAAAAAGTAGAAAAAAGTTATTAGATATCACCAGGGAATCTCTCGTCTTCGGTCGGAGAATCTTCGTTACCGTCGCGTACGCGTTTTATCGCCAAAATATTATAAAGCGCGCGTGGGAAAGCCGTCGTAGGACCAAGAACCTGAAGACGGACGTCGCATTTTTCAAGCAAAAGCTTCCATTTGAGCTCGGAACGTTCGCTCGTATTCATCGCCTTATAAAAGAATTATTAAATCAATAAATTAATATATGTGTGCATAAGTTAATTAAAAAATTAGCAACTTGCGCTTACGAGCAATTTTGAAAATTTCAACAAAATTTTTTACATTAACCCCTTCAGGTGATTACTTCAAAATTCATTATCAATGACTCCAATAACTTAGTGCGTTTCCGCACTAGGCTACATTTTTAACATGCTGACATTGAAATTTTGAAAAAAATGTTTCCCAAAAACAAACTAAAAAAGGAAACCGTGAGGAATCTAAAAATTCTTCACGTAGGGAAGCAATATAGAGGAACAATATTAAATACCAAAAATTCTGCGGCTGTACAATCGAAAGCTCGTTCCGCCGCCGTTCCGGTAAGTCGACAACCAATGAGATAGCCAGTTTCGTCTTTCAAATTCAATTTGAAATAGAGATTGCTGACGTTCATTGGTTCACGTCGACCGTTGCCACACGGACATTCCAAATTCATACACGAATCATTTCCGTCGGTTACCAGTCTTTTGCATAAAGCGCTGTAAGAAAAAAAAAAAATATATATATATATAATAACCCATTTTATCCCTAGGTCAGGAATGAAAAAAAAATATATATATTAGGGTGATTCGTTTCAGGGCAACTTTTTTTTACCCATCGTGCCCAAAAACCTTTAGTTGGTGCCCAAAAACGAAGTTTCGCGAAAGGGGGGTATTGTCAAAAAATATTTAGAGGTCGCGAATCAAAATTGAAGATTTCCCATTTGATTAAAATTGAAAAAAAAAATCACATTATTAGTGTTACCATTCCGCGAATTTTGATATCGCGATATTTTCCAAGTGGTTAAATTTACGGGCTCAGCTTATGAGACTTTTTTATAGCAAATTACTTTCTCTACAAAGTTCATATTTGAATTTTTTCGATATATCCAATAGCTTAGGCGTTACAGCCGTTTGAATAGATATTTTCATACAATATTCACTTGAAATAATGATACCGTTGAAACGGTTGATTTTACGGGCATGGCTCAATGAACTTTATTGTAGAGTATCATATTTCCTATAAGAATCCACTTTGAAAATTCGCGGAATGGTAACACTAACGATGAGAAATTTTTTTTTTTTCAATGTTAATCAAATGGGAAACCTTCAATTTTGATTCGCGACCTCTAAATATGTTTTGACAACTCCCCCCTTTCACGAAACTTCGTTTTTGGGTACCAACTAAAGGTTTTTTGGGCACGATGGGCAAAAAAAAAAATTGCCCTGAAACGAATCACCCTAATATATATATCTCACCATCTCGTTATCAGAGAGCTCGATCCATCGATGCTCTCGATATTGACTTCCTTAACAGAGGCGAAAAGTATCGTCGTGAAATGTACTCTCTCACCGCCTTCCTCGATTTTCTTATGATTCAATCGGTCGGATATCGCCTGTATGGTCATCACCGTTTTTATGCTTTCGGCTATAAAGAAAAAAAAGATTGTGCATCAATGTTTACGATTTTTTTCCACCCTCGGAATTCTTCGATATGGAAATATTAAACTGACGATTTGGAACAGCGAATGGATCTTGAGGCGCGTGATCGGGCTCACAGCGTATCGATTTTCTCACGTCGGACGTTTGCGGCAAATCCGGATTTTCCGTTATCACGGTCTTGCGTACTTGAAGGAAAAATTGCAAATTTTTTAATTTCAAGAAAATCAAAATTTTCTTTCCATTTTAATATCAATGATCTTTTCTTTTTGATTCTAATGATCAATAATACAAATAATAATAACACTGATTCTAAACAATTTTATTGTAAGACAACGATTTGTTTTTTTATTTAAAAAAGCAGTTTTAGGAGACTCAAAATTTAGGTTCACTCAGATGTATCCGAGAAGAATTTTGTTGAACTTTTGTTTTATATCGTACAAATATTTTTATAGCGAATAAGAATTCAGTCATAAATTTTTTGGACAATCTGTGTGGAGTTAGGAATCTTAGGCTAGAAGGAATTATTTTATACTTTTTAATTTTTTTTTTTCAAAACGTAAGTAAATTTTTTTTTTCTAATCAAAATGATTATTTTCTGCTTTTGTTTGTATGAAATGTTTCAATCGATTGTAAACACCTTAATGAGATAACGACAAAGACATGTAACAAATTTTGGGTTAATTTCCGTTTCTCTTCTCCTGATCATAACTTAAAAAAAGAAAATGTTTATACCAATATTGATTGCAAGATTTAGACCCAACAGATAAAGACCCAACAGACAAGAAAGCGAGTTAATAAAAACGTGCTAATATCCGCTACTCCAAAATCTTGGATCATATTTAAGACATGAACTCTTCAAATAAAGATCATCTTTAAAATTGTATTACTAAAATTATTATTAAAAATTCCAAAATATAATGGAAATTATTTAAGGTACTGGTCCACTTTAGAAGGCAAAAAAAAGCAATTTATTACATTTTTTTCTCAGCTCCTTTATCAGATATGGCTATAAAACCATTTTTACAACACTGTATTATCCTTCGAAAATACAAAAAAAAATACATTTTTTATGTTGATTCTTTAAATACTTTATAGAAGGTGTCAAGGTCCCATGATCGACAGTTAATCTCAGGATTGGCAAGTCTGAAACAACAAAATAAAAAAGCATTTTAAAGGGAAAGGTTTCGTACACAACAATTTACCACTATTAATGAAAAATCGATTAAAAAGAAAATGTCAGATGTTTGAAATAAATTGTGAAAAATTCAATTTGTCATTTTCATTTCACACGTCCGCCATTTTTTTTTAAATTCGACTTTTCATTAACGTTGGTAAATTATTGTGTAAGAAATCTGCCTCTTTAAAATGCTTTTTTATTTTGTTGTTTCAGACTTGCCAATCTTGAGATTAACTGTCAGTTATGAGACAAGACATTTTCGATTTTGGCACCTTCTACAAAATATTCAAACTGAAATGAAAAATAATTTTTTTTTGTATTTTCGAAGGATGAAACAATATTATAAAAACAGTTTCAAAGCCATTTGATAAAGGAGCTGAGAAAAAAATTAAAAATTTGCTTTTTTTGGCCCTTTAAAGTAAACTAGTACCTTAAACAATATTTTAATTTTATCTAGAGACATTCCAAATCAATAAAAATTATTATCTTGTAAAAATTTCCTATTTCCATGGATATTTAGAATTTGATAGAAAGTTTTCATACCTATGGTGATGGCTGTTTTCTTTTTGAATTTATCGTAAGCGATACGCGCGTCGGCGATAAAGAGAACGGTGTTTCTTGGTTCCCAAACACCGGACATTCTGATCCACTCATGTTCCCAGAGCTTGAGGGACAAATTATCTTGGCAAGAGCCATCGGCAACCTCGAAATCGCGGCAGACGAGAGATCTACCGTCTCGCGTTATGATTGACCTTGACTCGCTGACCTTGAAAAGTAAACAAACACAGTATCGCTCGCATATGACACAATCCGATTGCAATGTTATACGAAAAGGACTGTGATATTCATGAATTACTAAAAAACAGAAAAAAAATTACTAACAAATGTAACGACAACCAACAAATCCACGAACTGATCTTGCATCGCCTCGATCACTTCGAGAACGCTCTTGATTGTCCGCAAATTTGCGGGATCCTTTGTCGGCATACGAAGGAAGTGCTCGTAGCGGCCGTCGTCGTCACCATCGTGAGCTTGCACGACAGCAGCGCCCTCGTTCACGCTCAGCGTGAACGGGCTCGAAACGGTGGGAGAGAAATTCTCATTTTTGTCGTTCGGCTTACGCAGCGTAACTTTGGCGTTTATAACGTCAACTAAAAGTCAATGTTATTGTTTTTTTTTTTGCAAAAAAGAAAATAATACAGGAATCGTCGAAGATTCGACGATCGAAAAAGATGAATAACAATTTTTACCCACCTACGTTTCCAACGTGAAAAGTCGTGGTCATTCTGTCGATAAAATCGACGCTACCCCAGACCGTCACGTTTACGAAATCCTGCTCTGAGTCTCGAAGCATGAATGTCCATACAGCCCGCGTACCGCCACGATCTGAAAGTTTTTGAAATTTTTTTCGGGAATAACAAGCACACACATTTCGATATTGCGTACAATATATATATATATATATATGTAAATGTTTATACGCACATTGAGAGGGATTAGTCTCGAAGGTTTTGGAGTTGAGACTGCTTACGATGATACCGATAACGAGGGAATTTTGTGTATTCGGCTGCAGCGAATTCAACGCCTGACGACAAACACCGGACATAGCTTATCCACGTGGATTTCAACGATTTAAGTTCAATGATTTTATCGATTTAGGACCACAGGAATTTACAACAACACGATAACGAAGCCGGAGGGTTTTTTTATCGGAGAAAATAGTAACGATGCCCTCTTGTCAGCGTCGACCGCAAAGTAATCTCGTATTTGGAGCAACAACGACACGCGCACCCTCTATCGACGCGCGCACGCGCGGGCACCATTTTGAAAAAGGCGCGAAGCGTCTGCTTTCTAAATTGAGATCTTTACGATTGTTTTGAAGTTCTATTTTCCCATTAAAGCAGGCTTTATTTCAAACGGGAAAAATTATTGAGATTCTCTGATAAAGGAAACTCAGTTCAGTGATCGGTGAAATCGATATTTTCGTCAATTCAATTACCGCTAATAACTCTGTGTTGGGAAATTTTATAATTATTCCAATAAATATTACTCATTATTAAGGCACTCAGTAATTAGGCAGTAAGGTATTTATAATATTCAAAAATTCGATAATTCATGTTCAATTATTATTCAATAAATCTATAACCTGTAATTTAGATCAAATAATTACTCAATAACCAGGTAATTAAAATTTTGCTCTTATGAAGTACTGATTTTTTTTTTTTAATTAGGTAATTGTTCCTTCTAATTATTGATTTCCAAGTAATTAAATACTTAAGTACTCTACTTACAAATTTTGTATGAAATTAGTTAATTATTCTTTCCAATTATTAATTATTCGAATAATTAGATAATTAATTCTTCTAATTACTAATTTTCCAAAAAATTAGTTAATTATTCTTTGCTATTATTAATTATTTGATAATACATTATTTGATTATGCATATTTATGCTTGTAAATTTGTTTAGTGAAGTTAAGCAGGAACCCTGATAGCCAGTGTTGTACTATAAAAACTTTGTCATCTGTAGTATAGAATCAATTTGACGCCAAGTTTACGGTAAGTTTTTGGTGAGCGACATTTGGATACAAGTTGATCGAAATCTACGGCCGGTAATTGAATAAAAGTTGTAGGCAAACTTGTACACAAAATATACTCCAACTTTTGTACAAGTTCACTCCAATAACATCTACTATTATTTGTAGTCAAGTTGTACTTAAATTATGAAGGAATTGATAATTAATTAGTAATTTATATTTCTAAATTATTAATTATTCAAATAATTGGTAATTTAAATAGTTCAATTACTAATTACTTGAATAATTAGTAATTTAGATATATACAATACTAATTATTCAAATAATCAATAATTCACATAATTAAATTATAAATTATTCTAATAATTCATATTAAAATAATTCGATTACTAAATAATTTAATGATAAGTATTGTAAGAATACGATTACTAATTTTTCTTATAATTAATAATTCAAAGAATACACATATCCAATATAATTCGTAGTATTGATTTTTAAATTACTGATTATAAAAAACAAAACAAAATAATGTATGATAATATTAATTTGGTAAAAAACGTTTCATTAAAAATCTAAAAATTTTTTTTGCCGATCACTGGCTCAGTTGGAAACAAAAAGAAATAAGATTTTTATAAAGGCAGAAATTATGTTTGAAAAAACACAAAATTTCAATATTTTTCGCAAAACTTTTTCTACAACAAAAAAATGCAAAAATTGACGAACATAACTTGCTCCAAAAGGCATTGATGGTAAAAACGGAGACAATTAATATTGTAATTTGCGCGATTTTTGAAATTCATTTTTGTGATTAAAACACTCAGGAAACAGTTTGCTCGTAAAGTTTACGTGGATAGTATGAAATGAGGATAAATTAATTTTCAATTTACAGTTTGTATTTTTTTTATTTCATTTTATAATTAATTATTCAATTCAGAGGCATTAGGATATAAAATAAAGTGAACGACGATTTCTTTGTTCCGATGGAATCGATGAATTTTAATTAAGGCACGCCGATTCCTATCGCGATACAATAGTATCGCTGTAATCCCTATTCGCAATGCTTTTGACAAATTGTGACCTTATACAAACAATGTATAATATATCGCGAACGACTAATTCGCGACTCTTAGGCACCCTTTTGTTCATTTCTCACTATTTTTTTCAAACTACACTTGCGTGTATGGATTTTCATTCAATATTAAACAGCCTATGAAAATCTTGAATCACTGAGAAAAAAAATAAAATAAAACTACGAAATAATTTGTCATAAAGTTTCCAGACACCTTTCGCTCAGCGGGTGAACATAAAATCCCGGTCAAGGTGATGAAGGTAAAAGTAGAGCAAGCTCGATAAAATACGCCTCGATTTGGCTTTTTCCCCCAAAATTTACATTATACACATTTTTTCTCGAAATACCTTTTATAGCCTAATAGCAAATATAGTTGGAAAAAATTGTTGGTAAATATTCGGAAGTGTAACTCCTGTCAGAATCGAGCTGATTTTTTGTGTGGTTTCTTACAGTTAAAAAACATCATTTTTAATGTTTTTATGGCGGCGCATATTGTTTTTACCAAACTGAAAAAAAAAAATTGTTGTCTTATCAAACCTAAAAAAGCAACGGAAAATCTGCAACGGAGATATCTATTATATAGTAGCACAACTCCTTCATTTTATTTTATTAAACAAAAAAACAAAAAAAAAATTCGATTTAAAAAAAAAATTAAAAAGTTGGGTAAAAACATGATGCGCCATTAAAATATAACTTAATACAAGGTTTTATAATCATAAAGAATTAATAACAAAATGTACAGCTTCTTTTTAGCGGGAGTTAAACTTCCGAATATTTACCAAATTCTTGAGCTAATTCGCGCCACTGTCTCGTAGTGGCGACAAGTGTGATTTTTTGTCATTTCATCACTTATTATTTTTCCTCAAAAAGCACCCAGCATCGATTATTTACGAACATTGTCGTTTGGTTCGTAAAACCTCGTACTTAGACTAATATCAACCTTATTGCGTTTAATTGCGTCAATCAGAAGTAAATTGAAAAATAAATTCTCACTCTGAGATGTATATACATATATTATACATATATATATATATCGTCTCTTATCTTATCTAATCTGGCTAGTCGGGGACGATCAACGTGTTTAAATGCTTCGTGCAGTTTCGTCACAGTAAACTCTTTGAAAAAAAAAATAAAAAAATTTAGTAAAATAATAATATTTCTTCTTTTATCTGGAAAATTGACTCGTAGCGAGAGAAAAAAATTCGTCGGTGTCTCATACCGGAGTTTCTGGATTTTCCCAGTCTCCAGCATTTTGTCGTGAGAGCGACCGATCCGTGGCATCCTCGTGCATTACAAGACTAATAGAATCGTCGTAATCAGCATTGAGGGAGCTTTCGCCACCTTGAGGCAAACTGTGATTTGATACTGGTGACAAATTGTTGGATTCCTCGTGACTGAAGCCACGTGTGAAAACACTGTCCGATTGTGAGTGCAATGGGGTCGATATTTCCGATACCAAAGGCGTCGATTCGTCGTCGCTGATTTGATCGCATCGGGACGATAAATTTGTCAACGATGTGCCGATTATACGATCCTTGATTTTGGCAAATTTTTCAAAATTCGTCATCGCCGTCGTCGATGGAATTGGAATTATTATGGTCAATTCTTCGCCTATCATGGTCGGTGTTGATCTTCTCATGCTGGTCGTTGTCATCGATGCGTGAGCCATCGATTCAAGGCCACCGATTGTATAATCGTCCGTTGATCTCGAACGATAAGCCGGTCTTGGCGATGTCGATGGTGACACGAGGAGCGACGTTGGTCTCGCATTGCAGCTGCTGTTCAAACGCTTTTTTGATCCACGATTTCCATGAGAATACGTGGAACGATTGCTACGCTGCGACGTCACGCTGCGCTGTGAATTCGTACGATGCAATTCTGTGATCGAATTCACCGAACTGTCGTCGGAACTCTCGGGCTCGTCGTGAACGGGAACCCAATGATAGATCGGCGATGATTGAAGGAGAACGTAATCCGTGTCGGGAGCTGTACAACTGACGGACCTCGAACGATCACCTGAAACATTAATTTTCGTTTTTCGCGTTAAAATCAAGATTTGAATCAAAATGTGATTTTTGAATTATTGGGATAAACGTTAGAAAGAAGGATAAGGTGTGTGCAAGAAAATCGAACGAAAGAGATACTCGGTACAAGGGAGAAAAAATTGATTTGTCTACTTTAGAAAGCAAAAAAAAAAATTTTTTAAGTTTCTTTTCTCAGCTCCTTTATCAGATGTGGCGATAAAACTGTTTTTACAGCATTGTTTCATGCGTCTACAATACAAAAAGAATATTATTCTTCGTTTTGATTCTTTGAATAATGTACAATTGACCAACGTTCATGAAAAATCGATTAAATGAAAGAAACAATTTTTTCTTTAACAAGCTTTTATGAGTTGTTAATAAAAAATAACTAAAAAGTTAAAAATAATTTTATTTCGATTGGATATAAGTTTTCAAATAAAAGCGTGTTATACCCTCTTTTTTCCTCTTCTGTTAAAATGTAAGCTTGTTAAAAAAAAAATTCTTTTATTTATTTTTTACTTTTCAGTATTTATTATGTTAAATAACTAGTTTAGGAATTTATATTTGGTTTCGCATAATTTTTTGCACACAAATTAATTTGCAAAATTTGATAGACAAAATTATTTCCCAAAATTAATTTGGAATATTTTTGTGCAAAATTTATGCAAACAAATTTTTTCACAACATTTTTTGGAGAAGACTGTTGCGCAAAATTTTCGTAGAGAAATGTTGCGAATCAATTGCTTAAAACCATTTTGTGAACAAAATTTTGCAAAAAGTTTTGCGAAACATTTTTTGTTGCAAAAAAATCTCAAACAAATTTTGTATACAAATATTGCAAAACAATTTTTTTGCGAAAAATTTGCAAATTTTTTGTGATAATATTGCATTATCATCCGATTTACATATGCATGACAAATTTTCACTCAATCGGAAACAGGGAAGTGGGTCAAATTTAACTTGCAGGATTTGATTACAGACAGACACCGGGACAGGTGAAACTAAATAAAAGCTTGTAAAAAAAAATGGCGCATGTTTGAAATTAAAATGAACCATTGAATTTTTTACAATTTATTTCAAACATCCGCCATTTTTTTTTAAATCGATTTTTTATTAACGGTGGTAAATTGTTGTGTAAGAAATCTTCCTCTTTAAAATGCTTTTTTATTTTTTTGTTTCAGACTTGCTAATCCTGAGATTAACTGTCGGTTTATTAAACTCAATAAACCTCAATAACCTGAGATTAACTGTCGGCCATGGGACAAGACATTTTCGAGGACTCGACTTTGGTGCCTTCTATAAATTATTCAAAGAATCAAAATAAACAATAAAAATATTTTTTTTTGTATTTTCGAAGGATGAAACAATGTTGTATAAACAGTTTTATAGCCATATCTGATAATGGAGCTGAGAAAAAAAATCTTAAAGATATGCTTTTTTCTGCCTTCTAAAGTAGACCTAAAGTATTCTTGAAAAAGACTTTTGTCATTTAGAAAAGAAAATATACGGAAAATATACTTATTTCCATTATAAACGTTTTGCAAATTCGGCAAAATCAATTTTTACATATTTTGTTTTTCAGTCATGCATGATATAGATTTTATAGGTAGACATATTTTTCTGTATGATACATTTCATATATTTTTTTCATATGTGAAATATGTTAAATACATTGTCTGCGAAAAGCTTGATACTTATGGTAAACATTTTAGAAAATTCGTTAATGTTTGACGGCGAAAAAATATATCTCAAATGTATGAAAAATATATCGAAAATACATAATTCCCATACAGAAACGTTTCGAAAATTCGGTGCTTTTAATCTATTTTGCCCCCATGGAAATTTATAGAGGTAAAATATATGTAGGTAATATATGCGTAGGATAGAAGGTTGTTTAGATTGACAAGTTATTCCGTATATTTTAGATATTTAACATACTTTTCGCAAATATTATTTTTTCACGTATTTTATTTTTTATAATTCCACATATATTTTACTTACATAAATATTTTTGGTGGGCGAGAAAAAAAAACTTGTAACTCGAATAATCGAAAAACAATTTGTTTTTTAAAAACAAACCCCAAATTACTTGCGAATTTAATCGAACATTTTACAAGTTTAATTTTTGTGTTTTATTTTACTGCGTATTATCGAATAAAGCATCTGTGACACGGTCTGCAAACATTTCACTACGATCCTGCCCTGACATCCGCAAAAAAAAAAAAGAATACATACAAAATAAATATAAAGACACAAAAATGGCAAACATCTCATAAATTTGTACGCTCACAAACGATGAAAAAGGAGCCAGCATGCGTGAATATTTTTTCAACGGTTAAACTACTGCTAATTCGACATTTCCGTGATTGATGAATAAATGAAATACAATCGTCGAGTTCAGTAATTTTCATATGCATTTTACTTTTTTATTGTCAATTTCGTGTATAACAGCTCGGATAAATGTTTCTTTTTTTTCTGGGCGATTCGCTCGGAGAATATATTATACAATGAACAACGAGAATATAAGTCAGAGTGCCGAAAATTATCTTCTCATCTTCGTTTTGCGATTAAGCAGGGCCGACGACTTTCGTCGCCGTTTTCATGTATTTGTAAACAATTATTTGGCACGCGCGGGATTGACTTCCGTTATAAACGAGCATCACAAATTTCAACGAAGACATTACGATGGCTTTTCTTTCTTCACCTTTCTATTCAGCAACAGCGCTAATATCACAGACTTATTGCCTATACGTCGATCTTTCACAATAATACTTTTATTTTTATCAGCCTCTCGTATAAGCGGAATGGTAACAATAATTTGCCGAATCGTTCGTTTGCTGCGAATCTCACATTATTAACGAGAAATTTTCCTTGATATATGTACAGTGTAAAAATGGAAATTGGACGCCCATTTCCGGTATTAAGATTATTGACTGGAGAAACATCATCGCTTTTACAACGTAACAAGGAGCAATGAGAAAAATCAAATGCTTTTACCTCGAGCATCGATCGTCTCATTGAGATATGTAAATTAAAACTTCATCAATTATATACATAAATCGTACGATTATCTCGAGCATTGATTTTTAATCGCAAATCTCTTCTGCGATAAGATTCGTTGACTTATCTTACAAGCTTATGTCTAGAAAAAAAATCGCTAATTTTTTTCTTATCTCTCTCGCTCTATCGGATAAGCCGGACAATGCGGACCTTACTTTGTTTCCTAACGAAAAGTATAATAAAAGCTCGAGTTAAAAATTAATTCGATTTTTAATCGGAACATTCATTCGAATAACAAAATTTATTCGAATGAGAACGTTCAAACGAATGAAAAAAATTGAGCGTTATTCATCATTGTTTTTTTTTCGCATCGTTTTGCCAAAGGCGCGAAAACGTTTGATTTTACATTGAAATGAAAAATCGATAGTTTTGCGAAACAGACGATTGCCATATTGCGTGCGGTATCTATTGCATTATACTTTTTTCTCTTTTTTGCGCATCGTGTATTTTTTTTCTCTCTCTCTTTCGTTCTGACTAGAAGTCTGTGCAGTACTCGGCGGCGATGTCAGGGCTTTGGTCGGAGTTCGATGCTTCCTGTACAATGACCAGAGGCAGTGAAAGCGGTACAGAGGTTGGCTCACCTTGAAGTGAGTCTGTCGTCGGTACAGCCGGTGATGGCACGTCGAGCACGTCCTCGCAAGCTTCTTCGTTAAGCGTTTGCAGAGCTCCGCAAATCATTTGTTCCTCCAGTGTCACCTTGATCGATCGTCGCAAAAGCAGGAAAAAGATGAAAAAAGAAAAAAAAACAAATGAAACAAACAAACATAATTGAGAGTTTATTCGGCGTAATAAACGAGAGAGCCGTATCTCACATGTACGGACCAACCTTTCGTAACACAGATTAGAGTCTTGCTTATAAAAGGCACGATTAAACATGGCTCTAGTCTATTTTGTAGTGCAAAAAGAAATTTTAATAGGTCCTCGAACGACCTTACCTGAAACTGTTCCATCATTTTATTTTTTTCGCATTTCCAGAGGACAAACAAGAAAGAAAACGAAAAATTGTTAGACGATAGCATTGTTTCGAAGAAATATGCTTAGGAAAAAATCAATTGGCTTTTGGTCTCGAAGGAAAAATTGTTATCGCATCAAAAGCAAAAATTTCTCGCCAACAATGAACTCCGAAGAAATTTTTTTTTTCTTCGAATTATAGTTTTTTTCACCTTGAACGAAAAAACTAATATTCATTTTCAAATATATCAATCAATTGCAGAATTGAAAGTTATCACCAGGTGCGGTTGCAAAATAATATTAATGATATTTGTATGATTTTATATTCACGCAAAATGTTCTTTTCCTCTATCGATCGAAAATATTTTTTTTTATGTTCCAATGTATATGGGGCATTCCATCTCAAATCAACCACTTTTAAACCCGACCCCTTTCGATTTGGCTTAATTTTTTTCCTTTTCTACCCCAGTAAAAACATTTTTCAGGAAACTTTTAAATTTTTTTACCCAACCCCAAAAAGGCTTTTTTCAAATAGCTATAATTTCTTCAAAAATTGACTAATTGGGACATTTTCTCAACATTTTCGTCTTGAAATGTACTTTCTGAAAAAAAAAAAAAATTTTAAGATATTAAGATCTATGAAATTTTTAACTTTTTCGAGAAAAATCATCTTTTTCTGGAAGTTCATCATTGTTTTTTCACTCAAAAAATACTTTGATCAATTCCGGAAAAAATGCCGCCTTACATGGAGTGAGCCAACATTTCCTTCTATTTTTTTTTATCGATTGAAGAAAAAAAAAATTCCCGATTGGGCTTATTTCACAGAACACCACTTTGAACATTTTTGAGGATTTATGAAGGACCTCAGAGTGTGAAATATTCAGAAGAAAAAAAATTGAAAGTGGTAATCCTCGGAAAAATTTTGATTTTTTTAAAAAAAGTAAAAAAAAAAGAAGGAAAAGTCGGCCCACTCCATGTTGGGCGGCATTTTTTCCGGAATCGATCCGTTTCTTTTTTGAGTGGAAAAAAACAAATTCAAAAATGGCGAACTTCGTGAAAAAGATGATTTTTCTCGAAAAAGTGAAAAATTTCGTAGATTTTAATATCTTAAGATTTTTTCGTATGTTTTTTCGAAAAGTATATTTGAAGACGAAAACTTTGAGAAAAAAAAGTTCCAATTAGTCAATTTTTGAAGAAGTTATAGCTATTTGAAGAAAAAAAGGCCTTTTTTCGGTTGGGTAAACAAATTTGAGAATTTCCTTAAAAATGTTTTTAATGGGGTAGAAAGGAAAAAAAAATCAGCCAAATCGAAAGAGGTCGGGTTCAAAAGTGGTCGATTTGACATGAAATAAATAGAGATTTTTTCTTGTGCGTCAAACTCGTTATTTCTTCTAACCTGTTTTTCCATTATAGATTGTTTTGTTTGATCACGTCTCGGTGGACCATCGGTTCTTGATGTTGTTTTTTCTTTCTCCACGTGGCTCGGAACTCGTGGTACGCTACTCTGTGTCGCGTGTTCTTTGATTTGATGCAATAAGAGGGGAAAAAAATACGAATTTTAGATCCAATCAATTTTCATTCGACAATCGTAGACTCACCTTTACGTGCAATTTGCTCGTGGCCAACGGAAAATCTTACACTTCGAGATCCTTCATCGTGCGTCGTGAAAGAAGAGAGCTCTTGTTCACGCAACGAGGCGATTACCATTCTGAATAATTCCCAATCACCGAATCTCATGTTTAGCACCTGTACAAAAAAAAAACATTAATAAGCAAATATATTTTACATTTTTTCAACAACAGTATATCTACCTCTTTCAAGTCTTGCAAAGTGCAGTGAAGTAATACTCTGCCGTTGATATTATTCTCTTTTACCAGATACTTGTAATCGTCGATTTCATCCGGATTCAAATCTTCGATTTTGTCCAATAAATCGCATACTCCGTTGACGGTTAAACTCCCGAGTTTTGTTTCCAGAATCTCCGCCTAAGAAACAACACAAGGATAAAACTTTTCTTGCATATGCGAAAAAATAGTTGGCTCATTTCATTTTCGCTATTAGGAAATTGGCTCTCAATTTGCATAAATCGATTAATCTTTGAGAGACTTTTAAGAATAATGAAAATTGAGAGATTGTATTGATTTTTCATGAGTGAAAAGTTAAAAAATTTTTTTTTTAAAACAAGTGCCAATTGGTTTAGAACTTGAGCCATTTTTGAGATTCTTATAGGAGTTTTTTCTATACTATCTTTAATACTATTTTCCATACTATTTTTAATGAAAAAGTGATGCATTAACCATTACTTTTTTAATGGCTAATGAAAATAATTTCCATTAACCATTAAAATTTAATGGTTAATGGTTAATGAAAATGCAAATGCATTCAAAAAAGTAATGTCCATTAAAAAAAAATGTATCAAAAAAGTAATGTCCGTTTACAATATAGATGCTTTTTAGAATTTGAGGTACCTGAAAATCTAAGTCCTAAGTCAATAAAATGTAATGCAGAATTGCAATAATTTATTCATCTATATTTTTCCATTCCCAAAATTTCAATCAAAATTTTGTCCATTACACATTACATTGCAATGGGTAATGGAACTTTTTTCTATTACAAACTACATTGTAATGGTTAATGAAAATTATTTCCATTAACAATTAAAATGCTAATGCATTAAAAAAAAAGTAGTGCATTATTTGCAACCCTGCCCATTACAATGTTAGTGTGTAATAGAAAAAATTTCCATTACCCATTGCAATGTAATGTGTAATGGACAAAACTTTGATTGAAATTTAACCATTAAATGTTGATGATTAATGAAAATGCAAGTGCATTAAAAAAAGTAATGCATTATTTGCAACCCTGATTCCTCGATATGGCTTTTTTGAAAATTCAATTTTTCAGAGTTTCCGAAGATGCGATTTACCGACAACGTGGTGGTGGCTGAAAGTGGTTTTTGCACAGGTTCCATCGGTGGCATCCACATGGGCGGTTGCCACATATACGGATTTGGCATGGGCCAACCAGGCGGTGTATTCTGTAGCGACGCTTGATTCTGGAGGCTCGAATTTTTCACAAATTTGGATTGTCTCACGTTTCGATTGGAAGTCGTCTGATCGGGAATACCGGTATAATGTTGCTGTTGCCAGGGTTGCAAAGATTTGTAGAAACTTTGATTGTTGTCCTCCTCCATACTCTGTTGTTCCTCTTTGATCTTCTTCTTGATGTAAGGATCAAGATTAATGGTAAATGGAAGAAAAACTTTCATGTCACTGACGAGAAGACTCGATCGATGGAACGTCAAAAAAACGTCGAGTTTGCGCTCGTCCCTGTCCATCTCGAGAAGCGGCTGAACATCCTTCAGTACAGGAATTTGTGGTCGAACTCTGATCAAACGTGAAGAAAAATTGAAAAATACATCAACAATCTATCCTAAATAAACGTTTGCGAGTTGTCCCTTCATGAACAAATTATGAATTAGGACATCCTCACAAAGGAGGCTCTTTAAATATTGAGCAGAAATGAGGAATTAATATGCAAATTTCTAATTTGCATTATTTCCTCATGACTTAACCCTTTAACAGCTGAGTTTTTTTTGGACCATTTGGCAAAGTTCGTACATGGTGAATCTGAATTCATGGGTACCCAATGTGGGAAAAAAATTATTTGTGAATTTTTGTACCCTCAGAAACTACCCCCAAATAAAAAACCACCCCAATCACTTGAAAACATCTTGATTTTATTTCCCATTGTTCATTTCTGCCAGAAATTGAGGAAAAGTAATTCCAGAACACGCAGTGGGATTCTGATGAACTTACGAATCGATCAACCCTTATGAACTACCCCTCGATTGATGGAAATTGACCCCTCAAGGAATAAAATGTTATTATCGCATTTTCTGTTATTTTATCCTGATCTGAATCGAAATACGCGGGTTTCAGAACTGAATCAATTGAAGTGCACTTTTGGGCGTATCGCCATTTCTAGGGGTGGTTTTCGATGTTTCGTTACCGTTAGGGGTAGTTTTCCAATTGGATATTCTTGCTACAAATTTTCTATGGTATTTCAAAGTCTACACTTGAGATCGCGACTCTAAAAAAAAATTTGCCTAAAAGTTGTACTCATTTCTCATTTTTTCGCAATTTTCGCACTTTTTGACGGGGTGTGATACTGAAGGGGTGCGACCCTCGCGCTTGCCAAATTTTTCATGATAGTCTTCAAAATGCGACCTTAACAATGTCGATATGTTCATTTTTATGGAAGTTCTGCATTTTCAAATCAGAGTTGTGAAAATAGTAATGTAAAAGTAATGCATTACCCATTACTTTAAACAATGTGTATTGAACAAGTTTTCCATTACAAATTATAAAACTAATCAGTAATGGATGCATGTGCCATTACAAATAAAAAAAGTAATGTGTAATGGATGCATATGCCATTACAAATAAAAAAGTAATTTGCAGTGGAGAATATTTCATTACAAATATAAAAATTGGTGTGCTCGTATTAGAAACTTGCACATTGCTGTCTCATTATTTTATTTCGCTCACTAAAAGTTCATCCACAATTATCACAAATGATCCATAAAGTTAAAAAAAGAACATGCACATTATTTAGGGATTCAATAAAGCGACAAACTTTGTATCAGTAACTTGTAATTTTTATCAGATTGCTTATATTTATGGGTAACAGCGTGTAAAAGCAAATTCAATATAAAGTTAGATAATTTTTGGGGTTGAGTACATTTTCGTACTTCATATTTAACGATGAACTGTCTGTTTTTGTATTACTATTTTTTAACTTTATGGATCATTTGTGATAATTGTAGATAAACTTTTAGTGAGCGAAATAAAATAATGAAACAGCATTGTGCAAGTTTCTAATACGAGAACGGCAATTTGTCTATTTGTAATGGACTGCAAATTACTTTCTTTTAAATTGTAATTTGTCATGGAACGTGCATATATTACACATTACTTTTTCATTTGTAATGGAACATCCATTCATTACACATTACTTTTTTATTTCTAATGGCACATGCATCCATTACACATTACTTTTTTTTATTTGTAATGGAACACGCATCCATTACACATTACTTTTTTTTATTTGTAATGGTACACTTGTCCATTTCACATTATGCAATGTAATGGGTAATAAATACAGTAATGCATTATTTACAACTCTGTTTCAAAGTAGGTGGGACGTAGGTGTCCCACCAGTCGTTAAAGGGTTAAAAAAACAATCAAATTTTTACGAGATCTGGATTTTTCTAACGAATCTTACAAATTAAAGGCCATTCTTTTATAACTGACTCCCGCTTAGTATTTCTCACATAATAAGGTATGATCATGACATACTGTTAAAAATTTTAATCGCAGATGTTGAAAAAAAGGTATTCCCTCGACTCACTTGTCGTAGAGATTCTTCAACGACGTGGAATCGTCGAGGCTATCCTCGTACATGTCGTAATGTAAAATGAGCCACGAAGTTCTGAAAGGCCATTGTTCGGTAATGTTGATCCAGCTTGCCAAGTGATACCAGTTGAAATCAATTTGGAATGCTTTCAAGAGCCGTCCGGTTACGTAAACAACGTTCATGAGACGTCTCATACTGCGCGGATTAACGTCACTGAAGTAATCGTCGGTAAGTAACATTTTGTTCAAATCCTGAGCTCCACCGAGTCTGTTCAAATTGCTACCGATACTGCTGGCTATCGATTCGCTCAATCGTAATTTTCTACTCCCTTTGCGACTCGGTGGTTTCAACTTTTCGTTGCTGTTCATAACGCTCGATTCCGTGCTCAATCGACGATTCGAAACCGAATGATGCATCGCACTCGCAGTTGCATAATTAACGCCCTCCTCGGCCTCGTTCCACGTCGTCTTTTTACCATGTTGAGCCGTTTGCTGGGCAACCTTTACTTTTCTCAATCCACTGTTTTGAAGATAAAACGGCAAGTGTACCATATTTCGAAGATAATCGTGTCCACCGATGTTCGATTCCGTGAAGAGCCTTCGACTGTTGACTTCAACAGCCTGAAAAAAAATCAGCCACTCGCAAGTCATCATATTTTGCAAGAGCAATAAACTAAATGTTGAAAACAAAATTTGCCAATGATTTTTTTTTCTCGATTTATTTAAAAAAAATGTGACTTCAAAACTTAAGTTGGACTTCTTGATGTCTTAAATTCCTGATTTCTCTTCTCTCAATTGGGAAAATGATTTTAAAAAAAGTGTATATTGAAAATAAATTATGTATCTTCTCAAAGGAATATCAGTAAGCTTTCGATTTTTCCTGATTTAGAGCGTAACACTAAAAATGGAATATACTTTTTTGTTAAAGATAGATACATTTTTAAAGATTTTTTTACATATATTCTGTATTTATTTATTATATAAGGTACACTACCGGCGAAAAGTCTTCGGACAAATCTTCAAAAAAGGTCTGAAACGTTTTTTCATGCCATTTCGCCGGAAGTCAACGTAAACTAATTTAACAAACGGCTTTTTAAAGGGGAAGAATTCGGCTTTATTTTCTGTTTATTAAGTTATTTTTACAATTTGTTTTTAGATTTGGACTCTATTTTGAAAACAACTGTTTTTCGCCTTTTTCCCTTCTTCCCCTCTTCCCCTCAAACTTTCTTTTTTAAGAATCCAATCATGAAAATGTATTTAAAAAATGTCCTCTGGAAGATGGGTGCACCTGAAGAGAGGGGGAAAAAGGCGAAAAACAGTCATTTTCAAAATAGAGTCAAAATCTAAAAACAAATTGTTAAAATAATTTTAAAAAAACAGTAAATGGAACCGAATTCTTCCCTTTTAAAATGCCGTTCGTTAAATTAGTTTACGTTGACTTCCGGCGAAATGGCATAAAAAAACGTTCCAGACCTTATTTGAAGTTTTGACCGGAAACTTTTCGCCGGTAGTGTATATCTATTTTTATCATGTGTCATAAATAATTTATTGTAATTTTTGATGAAAAGTTTTGAGAAGCTCGCTACTAACCCTGGCGATAATGTGGGGATCTATGGCAAGTATGACGACAAACGGACAATTGTTGTCGCTGAACAACGCTTGCATCGCATCGAGAACGAGCAAAACTTTGTCCTGCTCGCAACTGTCGAGTCCATCGACTATCACTACTAATCTGCTCTGTTGCGAAGTAAAACTGTCCAAACATTTAACCTGCGATGAGAAAATTCGCGTGACAGTATTATCGACAAAAACATGCATTTTTTTGAATAAAGTTTTTTACAGGATTTTTTTGAAAATACATATTTTTGTAATTTTTTCAATATTACCATTTCCGTCATCAGATTGACCTCGCTTTTGAGGGTCTGTATGAAACCCTCGCTCTTGACAGTCTCAAGCCTGGCTATACTACGCTGCAAATGTCTTCTCTGCGAGAATACTATAGACTGAAGAGTCCTGCTCCAGGTATAAAGATTCGCTATCAGACTGAATGCCAACAGCAGTAATACTGTTATCATGATTATGTGTGCCGTGACACGGTCTATCTTTGGCCTATGAATCACAAAAAACCCTTGTACCAATCGTTTTTATCCTCTTTTCACATACACGAATTTACGAACGTTCATATCTGAACCAAAAAATCAAATCCATTACTTTGATGAAGAAGTAAAATCTAAAAATTAAGATGAAACATTAATAAATTAATTAAAAAGAATTATTTATCAATGGCTGGCGCAGTTTTTCAATATTTCGTTCAATGCAAGGTTGCGAAATTTGTAATGTAAAAGTAATGCATTATTCATTACTTTTAGAATGTGTAATGGAACAAATTTCCATTACCCATTACAATGTAGTGTGTAATGAAAACCAATTTCATTACCCATTACCATGTAGTGTGTAATGGAAAAAAATTTGCATTACCCATTAAAATGTAGTGTGTAATGGAAAAAATTTACATTAGCCATTACCATGTAGTGTGTAATGGAAAAAAATTTCATTACCCATTACAATGTAGTGTGTAATGGAAAACATTTTTATTACCAATTACAATGTAGTGTGTAATGGAAAAAATTTACATTACCCATTATAATGTAGTGTGTAATGGAAAAAATTTACATTACCTATTACAATGTAGTGTGTAATGGAAAACATTTTTATTACCCATTACAATGTAGTGTGTAGTGGAAAACTTTTTCATTACTCATTATAATGTAGTGTATAATGGAAGAAAACTTCATGACCCATTACAATGTAGTGTGTAATGGAAGAAAACTTCATGACCCATTACAATGTAGTGTGTAATAAAAAAAATTTCCATTACCCATTGCAATGTAATGTGTAATGGACAAAACTTCGATTGCAATTTTGGGAATGGAAAAATATAGATGAATAAATTATTGCAATTTTGCATTACATTTTAATGACTTAGGTACCTTAAATTCTAAAAAGCATCTATATGCCTACAAAAAGTTGAACGATGATCTACGACACTGCCATCGTCTGCCCTGGTAGAACGGCTTTTCAGCTACGCAACGATGATAAACGCTCCTAAATTCAATAGGCTCACAGAACATAACTTTGAGCAAAGGATATTGGCCAAAGCAAACGCTGAAAAAAAGTATATTTGGAAGAGCAGTTCAACGTTTTGTATGCATAAAGATGCTTTTTAGAATTTAAGATACCCAAGTCATTGAAATGTAATGCGAAATTGCAATAATTTATTCATCTATATTTTTCTATTCTCAAATTTGCAATCAAAGTTTTGTCCATTACACATTACATTACAATGGGTAATGGCAATGTTTTCTATTACACACTACATTGTAATGGGTAATGTAATTTTTTTCCATTCCACACTACATTGTAATGGGTAATGAAATTTTTTTCCATTACACACTACATTGTAATGGGTAATAGATTTTTTTTTCATTACACACTACATTGTAATGGGCAATGAAAATGGCAATGCATTATAAAAAGTAATGCATTACTTGCAACCCTGGTTCAATGAATGAATTTTCGGTTTTTTCGTTCAGACGAACATTCGTATCTTCGAGTACATATTTTTTCTGAGCTTTCTTTTCTTTGTTAACATTCCGAAGACTCACGTTTCGCTCTGCAAATCCGTGAGATAAAGGGTCAGTATTGAGACACCAACGAGAAAGCTGCAGAAGCAAAATTCGAATATAACGATGTAGGGCAGACAACAGACGTGTCGCCACGTCCACGATGTCGTCGATTTTACCGGTTTTGGCTTGAAAGCACGATAAAGACGCGTAGCGAAAGAACCAAAATCATTCTCGATGGAATCGTACAGGGAACCGACCATCTGGGCGACGGCATTTTCACCCGCCGATGTTGTGCCAACTCTTGTCTGATCGGTGAAGAAAAATTTTATCGGCTGTATCGTAATACCGTCGTTAAGTACGCCAGTCGGTGGATGGCAGAATATTACTTGCAGCAAAAGTTTCAACGAGTTCAATTTTGTCGTGAATGTCACAGTGAAATTGTACGGCCAGTACCAATCGTATCTGTAAAGAAAAAATTGGTGAACAAAAGAGCAATGGACAATTAAAAATCCTTACATATTTGGGGCATTCCATGTCAAATCAACCACTTTTAAACCCGACCCCTTTCGATTTGGCTGAAATTTTGTTTTCCTTTTCTACCCCATTATAAACATTTTTCATGAAAATTTCAAATTTTTTTACCCAGCCCAAAAAAAATTTTTTTTTTCCTCAAATAGCTATAATTTCTTCAAAAATTGACTAATTGCGACGCTTTTTTCCCAAAATTTTAGTCTTTAAATGTACTTTCCGAATAAAAATACAAAAAAATTTGAAGATATTAAAATCTATGAAATTTTTCACTTTTCGAGAAAAATCTTTTTCTCGAAGTTGACCATTTTCAATTTTTTTTCACTCAAAAAATACTTTGATCAATTCCGGAAAAAATGCCGACCAACATGGAGTCGGTCGACATTTCCTTCTATTTTTTTCATCGATTGAAAGAAACAAAATTTCTCAGCTGGGCTTATTTCAAAAAATACCACTCTGGAATTTTTTGAGGATTTATAAAGGATCTTAGAGTTTGAAAAATTGAGAAGAAAAAAAATTGAAAATGGTAATCCTCGACAAAATTGTTTTTTTTTTCAAAAAATTTTTTTAAAAAAAGCAGGAAATGTTGGCCCACTCCATGTTGAGCGGCATTTTTTTCCGGAATTGATCAAAGTGATTTTTGAGTGAAACAAAAAAAATTGAAAATTGTCAATTTCGAGAATCATATTTTTCTCGAAAAGTGAAAAATTTCATAGAGTTCAATATCTTAACATTTTTTTGTATTTTCATTCGGAAATTACATTTAAAGACGAAAATTTTGAAAAAAAAACGTCCCAATCAGTCAATTTTTGAAGAAGTTATAACTATTTGAGAACAAAAGTTTTTTTTTGGGTCGGGTAAAAAAATTTGAAAATTTCCTGAAACATGTTTTTAATATGGTAGAAAAGGAAAAAAAAGTCAGCCAAATCGAAAGGGGTCGGGTTCATATATACATATATTATATATGAGGCATTCCACGTCAAATCACGCGGTCATCGGCCTGACCCCCTCGGATTTTGCTGTCCAATAAATTGTGGGTTTCGTTTGGTCCAAAATATGACCTCCAATTTTTAGAAATTTTTATTTCACTTTTTAGGGGTTGCTCGAGCGAAAAATCATTAAATTGAGGGAAAACACAAAGAGGGACCTTTTTTTAATTATTGAAATTTTTTTCACAGAAACTAGGACTCAAAACAGAAATTTTCGTCATAGTTCGATAATGGGACAAAAATAATTACTATTTTTTTTTGTATTTTAATTTATTTATTTTTATAATTTTTTATTTTAATTGTTTCTTCATGAGAATAACAACGACAAAAATATTTTCTTCATTTTTTTCAAGGTTTAAGAGTGAAACGACAACTTTTTTCGGAAAATTACTAGCCTCGACGACCTCGAAAAAACCAGATAAATTTTTAAAATTTTTTTAAAATAGTAATTATAATTTAAAAAAAAAGTAGTAATTATTTTTGTCCCATTATCGAACTATGACGAAAATTTCTGTTTTGGGCCCTAGTTTCTTTGAAAAATAATTCAATAATTAAAAAAAGGCCCGTCTTTGTGTTTTCTCTCAATTTAATGATTTTTCGCTCGGGCAACCCCTAAAAAGTGAAATAAAAATTTATAAAAATTGGAGGTCATATTTTGGACCAAACGAAACCCACAATTCATTGGACATCAAAATCGGAGGGGGTCAGGCCGATGACCGCATGATTTGACGTGGAATGCCCCATATATATCAATGTTCATAATATTGAAAAGCGACCAGCTTTTGGGCCCTGAGCTTATGCAGATCTCTTAAATTTTTCAAATAAATCCTTTGCCATGTGTACATTTTATTATGCCATATTTTTATGATTCTAAGGCACTCGTGAGGCCAACAATATACTTTAACATAAGAACAATTTCTATAAAAAAAATATAACCAATTGGAGATGAAAAAAATTTAAAAGAGTGGATAAAAAATTTGCACATTGCTTCGACATAATTTTTAAACATTCTTAAAAATTGTCACATTCCTTCGTCATAATTTTTAAACATCCGCAAAATCCCTTTACAAAAATTTCCATTTTCATAGGAAAATTCATTTTTTTTTTTTCGTTACCTCTTATTGGCGTACCAGACGAGAACGAGAAATATGTATACGATGCTAATTATCGCCACTCCCGAGGCAATGCCTATTATCCAAGATTGCAGAGCAAGACCAATCGTCACACCGATCAAAAGTGAAACGTGGGCAGTTACGGCAAAGAGTAGGGGCGAAAATTGGAAAACCGGATCAATCCACTGGCGTGCAAAATTTTTCATTTCCTCTGAAATATAAAATATATCAGTAGCGATAGTTTAATTCAATGTTTTGAAGAAAAATGCGAATCGACTCACCTCGCAATTTGTTGAGTAAGAACGATTTTCCGGAACCCCATTTAGCATAAAGACCAACGGTTATCGGCGTCGAGAGTGAAGGTTCACTCAAAATATCGGCCAACGCGCTACTGTACAAATCATATCCGAGCATATTTTCATTGTCCTCATTCGTGTTCAAACGACCTGTGAAAATGATGAAAGTTAGATCAACGATTCTCATCCGAGCGTGGGAGAGAATTGAATGATTTTTTTTGGTTCATTTCAGAGAACTCACGAGCACCGAAAATCTGTCCCAATATCGTTTTTGGATGCTTGAAATCAATGTTATACGGTGTCTCGCCTTGACGATTAGGTCGATACAGCAATTGACTGTTTTTCGGATTTCTCAATAATATCTCGACGATCCCCTTCGATCTGGCTCTCATGGCGATGTGAAGTACGGTGTCACCTTTTTTGTCGGCAGCCGATACTTTAGCCTTTTTGTCGAGCAACAATTGTACCATTTCGGCATTTCGAGATCTTACCGCTCTTAGCAATGGCGTATCGCCATCTTTCGTCGCAATTTCCAGATCTGGATTCGCATTTAGCAACAATTTTAATATTGCCGCGTTACCCTTCTCGACGGCGATGTAAGTGGCTGTTTTCTTGTCCTGTAATTCAAAAGATTTCAGATTAAGATTGCATTCGCCCGAATGATTCGATTTTTGTAATTTGTCGCTACATTTTCCACAAAATAAAAATGTAGTCGTAGAATTAACGTGCAACCGTTTACGTTTTACAAGATTCCAAAATTCTCTTATCTAGAAACGAAGAGAGAAAAAAAATTGTAAAAAGTTAAGAATATTGAGCTTAAATTTTCTTTTCACAAGTGGTTTTGTAAATCAAAAATAAATCTTTTAATTGCTCTTTTATAATATTTCAGCTATGAAGCTTTAACATTTTAACCCTTCAACAGCTGAGTTTTTTTGGAGCGTTTTGCAAAGTTCGTACACGAGGAATCTGAATTCATGGGTACCCAAGGTGAGAAAACAAAATTATTTGAGAATTTTTCTACCCTCGGAAACTACCCCCAAATAAAGAAAACCACCCCAATCACTTAAAAACATCTTAATTTTATTTCCCATCGTTCATTTCTGCCAGAAGTTAAGAAAAAGTCATTCCAGAACACGCAGTGGGATTCCGAAGAACTTACGAATCAATCAACCCTTATGAACTACCCCTCAATTGAGAGAAATTGACCCCTCAAGGGATAAAATGTTATTATCGCATTTTCCCTTATTTTATCCTGATCTGTATCGAAATACGAGTGTTTCAGAACTGAATATAAATGGAAGTGCACTTTTGGGTGTATCTCCATTTCTAGGGGTGGTTTTCGATGTTTCGTTACTGTTAGGCGTAGTTTTTGAATCGGATGTTCTTGATACACATTTTCCATGCGTTTTCGAAAAGATGTGGGGCGTTCCATCCCGAATTGGACAGTTTGAATTTTTTTTTTTTTAAATTTCTTCAATTTTTTTATATTCAGTAGTACCCATCAAAAGGCCCTTCCTATTAAATTTTGTGATTTTTTTGATTACCCGTTCATAAGTTATTAAATTAACAAAAAAAACCGCTCTTTTTTTGGTGTTTTGGTCATAACTTCTTTGATAATGATCCAAATTAAAAGTTTTTTTTTCAAAATTTTCGTTTTAATAATTAATAATTAATCATTAAGTCTGTTTATGAACAATTATAACAGCAGTTTTTATTTATTCGCGTATTTTTTTGAAAACCTTACATATACGATTATTTCCTGAATTAGAATATTCCTTTGCCAATACGTTTCCGTCGCTCATTGGAATAATTGAAAATTGAATGAAATTTTTGTGTCCCCCTGTGATTTACTTCGCAGTATTGTATCGCAAATAAAATCTTTCTTTTGCATCTAAATAATGTTTCTCAGGTGAAAGTTTGACAGCAATATTCGGTAGACTATTTAGGTTCAATGCCCACTCATACAATTCTTGAATTGTTGTTATTTGCTCATCGATTAATTATTAATTTTAAAAATCTGTTAACAATGAAAAAGTGTCAAAATTAATTCAAAATGATTAAAAAAATACTATACAGTAACAAAAATTGGCATTCATAATAATTTATGAAAAAAAAATTAATTTTCAAAAATCGAAAAAAAATAGTAGTTATTGACATCCCACGTTCGGACTAGTCTTAAAAATTGTTGAATAGATAGATGTTTGAAACAAAATTAGAAAAAAAAAAAAAAAAATTACACTCACTTTTAAAAACGCGATTTAAAGTTTAAAACTCAAAAAACGCATTCAAAAACTCGTCGAATATTTTTGTTGTATTTTTTTTTTGAAGAGGCCATAAAAAAACAAAAATTTTGAAAAAAAAAACTTTTCATTTGGACCATTATCAAAGAAGTTATGACTAAAATACTAAAAAAAGAGCGATTTTTTTGTTAACTTAATATCTTTGAACGGGTAATCAAAAAAATCTCAAAATTTAACAGGAAGGGTCTTTTAATGGGTACTAAGAAATATAAAAAAATTGAGGAAATAAAAAAGAAAATTTTTCAAACTGTCCGATTTGGGATTGAACGCCCCATATATGAACTGAATATCAATGGAAGTTCACTTTTGGGCGTATGACCTTAACAATGTCGATATGTTCATTTTTATGAAAATACTGCGTTTTCAAAGTAGGTGGGACGTATATGTCCCACCAGCCGTTAAAGGGTTAAACAATTGCACTAGTCGACAAAAATGCTTGATATGAAATTTAGAAAAAATCGCTTACAGGGTTCAGATTCTATAACTAGTAATTTCCGTGAATCAGTAAAAAATCGCACAAATCAAAAATTTGCACACAGCATCATAATTTTTTTTCCTCCACAGATCAACCTTTCTTTATATGGAAGCCAACATTAGTAAGATACTTTTTCGTGGAGAATCAGCGAAAGATGATGAAAATCAAGGAACGATTTGCGAATTTGCAAGATTTGAAGAATCTTATTTTTGACGAACCTTGCCAGCGATATCGACATCGACGTATTTTTTCAATAGAGCCTCAACGACCGAACGATGACCGCCCTTGACCGCATGAATGAGATTCGTATCACCGTTGCGATCTTGAATATTGATATAAGCACCGGCGTTCAAAAGTGCACTGGCAATCTCGTGATAACCTTCTCGCGCTGCTATCGCCAATGCTGTACATCCGTCCTTGTCAAGGGCATTGGAATTTGGTTTGTGCTCGAGCAACAGCATAACTACGTCAACGTGATTTCCCAGTGTCGCCACAATCAGAGGAGTCCATGAATACTGTAAAAGGAAAGTAATGAAAATTAAAGATTGAATTTTTTCCAATTTCTTTTTCTTTCGTTCCAACTTTCTCGATCTTACCATTCCAGCTGTATCGACATTGGCACCGGCTTTGAGCAAAGTATCGACGATCTCGACGTTACCTTTTCTCGCTGCCCATACTAGACACGTAGTGCCATACTGTCAAAAATAGAAAAGAAAGCAATTAATGAACATTAAGAAAATAAAACAATTTTCGAAAAATTCACGTCCAGCTAAACCTTTTCTTTCGTGGCATAGAAAATAAAAGAAAGCAATTAATGAACATTAAGAAAAAAAAATTTTTCGAAAAATTCACGTCCAGCTGAACCTTTTCTTTCATTGCATAGGAAATAAAAAAAAAAGCAATTAATGGACATTAAAAAAAAAAAAAACAATTTTCTAAAAATTCATGTCCAGCTGAACCTTTTCTTTCATTGCATAGAAAATACAAAAAGAGAAATTAATGAACATTAAGAAAAAAAACAATTTTCGAAAAATTCACATCCAGCTGAACCTTTTCTTTCATTGCATAGATAATAAAAAAAAAGCAATTAATGAACATTAAGAAAAAAAAAACAATTTTCGAAAAATTCACGTCCAGCTGAACCTTTTCTTGCATTGCATAGAAAATAAAAAAAAGCAATTAATGAACATAAAGAAAAAAAAACAATTTTCCAAAAATTCGCGTCCAGCTGAACCTTTTCTTACATTGCATAGAAAATAAAAAAAGCAATTAATGAACATTAAGAAAAAAAAAACAATTTTCGAAAAATTCACGTCCAGCTGAACCTTTTCTTTCATTGCATAGAAAAAAAAGCAATTAATGAACATTAAGAAAAAAAAACAATTTTCGAGAAATTCACGTCCAGCTGAACCTTTTTTTTCATTGCATAGAAAATAAAAAAAAGCAATTAATGAACATTAAGAAAAAAAAACAATTAATGAACATAAAAAAAAACAATTTTCTAAAAATTCACGTCCAGCTGAAACTTTTCTTTCATTGCATACTTTCTGCTTGATCTATGAAAATTCTATCCCAAATATTTACAAAATCTTGGGTTTAAGAACTAGGTTTTATATGAAAGCTAAATTACTTGAATATTCAAATCATTGAATCTTTTCGACTTAGTTCTCATCGGAAGTTGTTGCCTTAACGAAACAATTGTACGTACGACATTTACGAATATTTTTTTATCAAAAAGTTACGGAAGATAGAGGACAACGATTTGGAGTGCCGAAATGTTAATTTCAAAAATTTCCGACATTTCCTTGAAAAAAATCCTTGTAAATTTTGATTGTTTTCTGCCTGCAAGTAACCATAGATTTTTGACATTTGGAAAATATTCCACGATTCAAGGTTTGGAAAATTAGTAGCCAAAGACTGTTAAAAAATTCGAAGAACATCTAAAAACACAAACCTTATCGCCGACGTTGACTTTCGCACCGTGACCTATTAGATCTTTAACTATATCGACGTAACCACGACCGGAGGCCCACAACAACGAGGATATGTGATAATTTCCATGAGCATTTACATCCGCACCGCGGGCTAATAGTGTCGTCACCGTCGTCGAACGACCCTTGTACGTTGCCCACATAAGGGCCGACCATCCGCCCTTAAAAAAATAAATCGTAAAATAAAATAATGGTACAATGCAAGAAAGAACAAAAGAAAACTAAATTTTGTTTACACTATGAGTGATTCCACGTCAAACCAGCAGGTCAAAAAAATCGTTGTCTCCGATCATACTCTCGATATATTTTCCTGTGTTTTCTATCATGAGAAAACATTGCTGTTAAATCGCTAGCCCAAAATAAAATTATTTGTACGAGTTATGATTTTTTGAAAACTGCGTACTTTCAACGCCGCGTAAAACAACTTTTTTGCTTTTGTGTATAACTCCGCCGGATTTTGGAATTCGAGAATTTCAATTCGAGAAATCGAAACTGTATTCAAAACCCTTTAAAATGAGCACAAGGTAACCTCATTTGGTGCATTTATGACGCCACAATCGTAAAACTACGTTTTTTCGAAAATCAAGAATAACTAAAAAACCTCATTTTTTTTTAATCTGAAAAAATTATATTAAATTTTTACGACAAAAAATCTATATTTCTGTGGAGTTTGAACTAGTTCTGACCAATAGATTTTGAATTATTGATCAATTTCATCTTTTAGAAATCAGTTTCAGCTATTTTGGGACATTCAGGTTTTGACTTTAGGTTTTCTGAGAATTTCGTCAATAAAATCGATAGTCATTGTTTCAAAAAATTATAAAACAATTTATTGACAATTCTTTGAGATCCATTTTTTTTTGTAACTTTAGATCCAAAGTTGCAGAAAAAGCAATTATTCGTAAATATTATCGTCATTTGATGGAAATGGATCTGATTTTTTGAAAATTGTAATTGTAAATAAATTGTTTTATAAATTTATAAAACAATGACTATCGATTTTATTGACGAAATTCTCAGAATACCTACAGTCAAAACCTGAATGTCCCAAAATAGCTGAAACTAATTTCTAAAAGATGAAATTGATCAATAATTCAAAATCTATGGTCAGAACTAGTTCAAACTCCACAGAAATATAGATTTTTTGTCGTGAAAATTTAATATCATTTTTTCGGATTAAAAAAATGAGGTTTTTGAGTTATTCTTGATTTTCGAAAAAAACGTAGTTTTACGATGGTGGCGTCTTAAATGCACCGAATGAAGTTAATTGGTGCTCATTTTGAAGGGTTTTGAATACAGTTTCGATTTCTCAAAGGGAAATTCTCGAATTCCAAAATCCGGCAGAATTATACACAAAAGCAAAAAAGTTGTTTTTCGAGGCGTTAAAAGTACGCAATTTTCAAAAAATCATAACTCGTACAAATAATTTTATTTTGCGCTAGCGATTTAACAACAATGTTTTTTCATGATAGAAAACGCAGGAAAATATTGAGAGTATGACCAAAGATATTGATTTTTTTTGACCTGCTGGTTTGACGTGGAATCACTCTTATAAAAAATAAAATTAAGGGGAGGCTGAAAGTCATCCAGAGTTCATAACTTTTTTTCTCCAAGACCCGAATTTTCAGATCTTACGATCTATCTCAAGATCGATCTTATGCTCAAACTTAAGATCAAACTTTCCATTGAACTCAACTTGGAACTTAAGATCGAACTCAAGTTCCCATTTAATATGAGTCTTAAGTTTGAACTTGAGTGTCATCATAAGTTTATTCTTGAGTTCAAACTTTAGCGCCAACGCGATTGAACTTAAAATCATCTTAAATTCATTTTAAAATCCATCCTGAGCTTGAACTCAAGTTCGATCGAACTTAATTATTTTAACAACTAATGCCAAAAAACATGGTCGAGGGAGGCGATGAAAGAAGTTTTATCGAACTCAAGTTCAAGCTCAAGATGGATCTTACGATCAAACTTCAAACCAAATTATCTTAAGTTTGATCTTAAGATCGATCTTGAGCTTGAACTTAAGTTCGATAAAACTTCTTTCATCGCCTCCCTCGACCATGTTTTTTGGCATTAGTCGTCAAAATAATTAAGTTCAATCGAACTTAAGTTCGATGGATCTTACGATCTGAAAATTCGGGCCTAATCGTAAGATTCCTTCGTGGCATAGAAAACAAATAATTGAGCCCGCATAAATAATAACTGTAAGCAGCCCACTATTTTTTATTTTACAAAAATGGCGAAAAATTATTGAAATATTGTTTTGCAATGGCAATTTTAGTTTTGTCAAATTTAGATCTGCAAAAAAAATGCTCACCACGTCACGGTGCTCCAAATCGGCACCGTGCTCCAAAAGCTCGACGCAGACATCGGTGTGGCCCTCTTTTGCAGCGCACAATAGGGCACTCCAACTGTCCTAAAAAAAAATTTGAAAAAATAATTGAACACTGAAATAGCAACGACAATTAATAATAATAATAATAATAATAATAATAATAATAATAATAATAGGAAAACAATTTTTTTACCGCCCAAACGACTTACTTGATCTTCGGCGTTGACATCGGCACCGTGATTAATGAGTTCTCTGACAAAATGTATTTTTCCCTTGGATGCAGCGAGAATGAGTACTGTACTGCCATTCTAAGGGGAAAAATCAATTATGCAACCGAAATGACAAAAAGCATTGGATGAAAGAAAACAAATTTTTGTTAATAAAAATAGAATATAAAATTGAGAAAAAAAAATTACTTCGTCCCGATCGTCGATCTGTATCCTTTTGTTCTCGAGAAAATTTTGTAAACCAGCGAGATTGTCGTCGGCTACGTAGCTGGCGAGCGGTCTGTAGCAGAGTGAAACCATCGAGTCCGACCGATGGAGAGTCTGTTTGGATGAAATTTGACAAAAATTTACAATCGACGATTAAAATTTCGTTTTTTTTTTAGGTTTGTCTTTTTTCGAAAATTAAGAGCATCCTCGAAACCAACGTTGAATAAACGGCACATTGCGAATTATCGTTATAGCATTAGAATTGGAAAGAATGCGAAAAAAGAAAAATATGTGATTTTGAAAGAAAAAAAAAACATGAAAAATCGTTAAGGCAAGGCTGAAGCTGATCGTTGGCAGCAGGCTTGATTATTATTTTTCGGGAGTTATTTTTCCACTCAAAAATCCATTTTCCTTTGCAAAATGGTGCTGAGATTTTTTTTTTTTTTTTTTTTTTTTTTTTTTTTTTTTAATATCGATCCTGAGAACGTACGCTCAGCGAAACACTGACATTGTAGTCCGTCGCGATGCTGTTCATCCAGGATATTATCGAGAGCTGCATTCTCGTTATTTGTCGTGATGAAAGAACGATTTTCGAAATTTTCGAATCTCGTCAAAATCGTCGTTGAGAGCATCGATTTTTTTTTCCGGAAAATTATTTTCTCTCGTTTCGTTATTTTGAACGTTGTTCGCACGTTGTTCACCGAAGAACGATAGTAACGTTTTCAATTCTCGCTTTTGGTATATATAGGGTCGAGAATTTTGCGCTTATGTGCGCGTGAGCAAGATTTACAAGAAAGAAAGGCCACTTGCAGTATTAAAACGTGTCCCGATCGATGTGTGTCGAGGACCATTATAATTACAATACATATTACAAATTATCGGCGTGACTTTCTTTCGTCCTATTCAATGAGATTTTTCCATCTCTTTCTTCACTTTTTACCTCTTCTTTATCTTTGTCTTCTTCATTTTCTTCTTCTTCTTATTATTATTTTTTCGTTAACAGCACATGCATCAAAGCGCGAGCGTTGCATCACGATAATTCACTCGTAACAAAACTGAGCCAAGAATCCTCAACATTTCACTCACGAAACTCTTCTATTAAATAAGAATAATAATAATAATAATAATAATAATAATAATAATAATAATAATAATAATAATAATCGCAAATGCGAAAAAAGCACTCCTCGCAAATTTCGTGATATTTTCCAGTAAATATATTTAAAAATGGGCAAATAGACAGACTAAGAAACTTTTGATCGCAGAGCTTGGAATGTGATGATCATTTTTTTCCAGCAAATAGACGTTGAATTGTTTCCGACAAAAGTATTTGTCGCAGAGGATCTTATTTAGAAGGAGATTCGACGATAAGAGAAAAACTAATTTCATCCTTCGAAAAGAAAATATATACTTTTTATTGTGATTCTTTGAATAATTTATAAAATCATAAAAGTCTTGTCCAATGGCCGACAGTTAATTTTTAAATTGGCAAGTCTGAAATAAAATAATGAAAAAGCATTTTAAAGATGAAGGTTTCTTACACGACAATTTACCACCGTTAATGAAAAATCGATTTAAACAAAAATGGCGGATGTTTGAAATGAAAATTAAAAATTGAATTTTCCACAATTTATTACAAACATCCGCCATTTTTTCATCGATTTTTCATTAATGGTGGTAAATTGTGTAAGAAACCTTTCTCTTTATAATGCTTTTTTATTTTTTTTGGCATATTTTCGAAGACTCGACTTTGGCGCCTATAAATGATTCAAAGAATCAAAATGAAAAATCCATTTTTTTTGTATTTTCGGAGGATGAAACAATGTTGTAAAGACAGTTTCATAGACATATCTGATAAAGGAGCTGAGAAAAAAAAATTGCTCGTTTTTGGCCTTCTGAAGTAGACTAGTACCTTAAATATTGCTAGGAAAAGGTCTATTCGTAACAAAATTGCGTAAAAACTGCATTGAGGTGATCATTATGTTCGATGCAATTGTTTGCACGATATTTTGAAACAATCTGTCGAATTCGTTGAATACGCAAATAGCAATTAATTCGTACGATAACCAAACTTTATTATCGGTAAAAAAAAACAGCTATATAATTAGTGAAATTCCTCGCAAAACGACAGCCACATGCCAATTATATCACACACAGGATTTTTCATGAGATAACTGACGTGTTATGGCGTGTTAGTGGTCAGTGAATGGTCGAATGATGAAAGAAAAGTAGATTCCCTTGGTTTTCACATTTTCTCATATTTTTTTTTTATTCTCCATACTCGTCGCAAAAAATCCGACACTGAGAAAAAAAAATTGTTGAATGAACTAAATATTTAGTTGTACAAACCCAAATTTTGTTTTCTGAATCATATTTTGGTCAACTGAAACGCAGAATTATTCAAGAAACTAATTATTTAGTTAGACCCAGTAAATATTTAGTCGTGCGTATGCAACTGAAGATTTAGTTCATTCAACAATTTTTTTTCTCAGTGGAATAATGTTTCCCTATCTCAAAACTTGGGAGAGAAAGTAGACTTATTTTGTTGAATACCAAAGATTGAATGAAAAATCATCAAAAAATCTTCATTCCACCGCAACATTACAGCAAACTTCACTGCAATAATTCTGCGAAGAAAAATTGTTTTAAAGCATTAGCTAAAAATTTATTCTCAATAATTCGAAACAGGCGAATGAATTTTCATTTTACCAATTTTCATAGCATCGTGGAATAATTGAAAACAATTTTTATTCGCGTATAACAATAATTTTATAGAAAAAATAACTCACTTTGCACTAATAAATAAACAGACACATTACACAGTTTTTGTGAAGTCAAATTGGTAATTTAAGTTTTATCAAGATGAGAGAAAGCACAATTTATTTCTCGATACATACTCCATCCATTCACTGAAAAAATTCGTAATATTAACGTTTTACGAATTACAGCCATTTGTTTATAAAAGAAGAAAAAACAAATCCTAATAACAATTTTCTTTCGATTGAAAATGTAAATAAAGAAAATAACCTCAGTTAATTCGTGATCAGCAATCACAATCAGCTGTTTCTCATTAAGATTGAACTAAAATTACAAATTTGACTGCAGAAAAACTGCATAAAAATTAGTCTCCGGCTCCGTTGATATAAACTGAGTTATTTTGTTGCAAAATGATTGTTATACATTTTTACTGAATTAAACAGAAACTTTCTTCCTTCAAATAAACATTTTCGATGATTCCGAAGTTTGCATCGTTTTAATGCAACGGCAATTGTCAATTCATCAATAAAATTTCATTCTTCCTAAGAAATTTTTTAATTGAGTCATTAAAATTTAGTTTTGTTCCTCTATTAAGGATCTCACTAAAAATGAATTTAAGAAATTGAAGTTCCGACAGTTCAAATGAACGAAAAATCGACAAATTAATTATTTTAAAGAACAATTTTAAGACTTTATTAACACTTTGGAAATTGTTCTTAAAATATCTTTGAATTTTCGAAATTATTATTCCCTAAGTTGTTCGCAAGCTATTTTAATTTTTAAAAGCTTTTATTTAGATTCACCTGTTCCGGTGTCTGTCTGTAATCAAATCTTGCAAGTTAAATTTGACCCACTTCCCGGTTTTCGATTGAGTTAAAATTTGTCATGCACACTGAGAAAAAAGTTCAATTAAAACAACTAAATCCATTTAGTTGAAAAAAATTTAGTTGATTCAATATTAATTTGTTCGTAATAATGAAACTATAATTAATTCAACAAATGGATTTGGTTTATTTCAATTTCCAGATACAGTTTTGTCCAATTTACACATTACTGAGTTGCTGTACAGAAATATTTCGTTGATTCCTAGAATATTTCAACTAAATAAATTTAGCTGTAACAAAAAAACAATTCGTATTTTCAATCACACCATTTATTTGGTACAAAGATATTTATTTGATTGAACTGAAACTTTGCCTATTCAAGCAACGATTTAACCGATTTAACTAAAACTTCCACTGTATCTTTGTTGAATTACCAAAATGATCTCGTTGAACGTCCGGAAACAAATATTTGGTTGAGTCAAACAAATTTTTGCATTTTCAACAAAAAGAATTTCTCAGTGCATATGTAAATCGGATGACAATGCAATATTATCACAAAAAATTTGCAATTTTTTTGCAAAAAAAATTGTTTCGCGAAATTTTTATTACAAATTTGCTTGAAAATTGTTTTGCAACAAAAAATGTTTCACATAATTTTTTTCAAAAAAAATTTTTCGCAAAATTTTTTGCAAAAAAATTGTTTTGCTAAATTTTGTTTACAAAATGGTTTTAAGCAATTGATTTACAACATTTCTCTACGAAAATTTCGCGCAACAGTCTTTTTCCAAAAAAATTTCTGAAAACATTTTTTTGCATCAATTTTGCAGAAAAATGTTGCAAATTAATTGTGTGAAATAATTTCGTCTAGCAAATTTTGCAAAATAATTTTTGTGCAAAAAATTTTGCGAAACATTTTTTTTGCAAAAAATTATGCGAAACTAGATATACATTACTAAACTAGTTATTTAACATCATAAATACTAAAAAGTAAAAAATAAACAAACGAATAAATTTTTTTTTAAACAAGCTTTTATTAGTTGTTAATAAAAAAAAACTAAAAACTTAAAAATAAAGCTATTCCGATTGGAAATAAGTTTTCAAATAAAAGCGTGTTACATTTTAACAGCAAGAGAAAAAAGAGGGTGTAACACGCTTTTATTTGAAAACTCATTTCCAATCGGAATAGCTTTATTTTTAAGTTTTTAGTTATTTTTTATTAACAACTAATAAAAGCTTGTTTAAAAAAAAAATTCGTTTGTTTTTCATTACATCAATACTTTGTCTAATTTTTCGTTCAACTAAACTTTTCGAAACTTGAAGTTCATAAAAAAATCTATTTTTGCTGCATCGCAACGGTGCAAACTTCATCATCATTTTCGAACCCATTGACGACTGTATTATTGCCAGGACTATCTTTTTTCTGGTACCAAAGTTAACGATGACGGTGGATGATCGTGTTAAAAATGAAAATCGAGAATAAACAAGACGGGGGAAAAGGAGGATAAAAGAAGCCAGCAAAAGGGCCGTCAAACACTTTTTCTTCTCGTCTAAGAGGCAACTAACCATCTGGGAGTGCCTCCTTATGCCAAAGTTGAATTTTCGACCGGTACCATCGGTACCAAGTCCCGTGAATGTGAAGCTCGGCACGTGAATGTGCGGAAAATGTGCGCCAAGCGAATGATGATGATGATGATGATGATGACGATTTTGATGATCATTATCGTGATTATGGGACTGTTCGATATCTTCATGATCGGTTGCCGAAGTCACGTTTGCCCAAGAGTGAGGCTGTGGCATGTGCAAACGCAGAAACGGTAGTCTCGATTTTCTTCTTGGCGCAGTCGTCGAGCGAATCGTCGAGTCCTCGTAATTCGTGTCGTCGCTCTGATTGGTCGAACATACGGAAATGCTGCTCGGCGTTGCGCTTCGAGCGATGAAATCATTGATCGATGGATCATGATCGTTGTAGGGAACGAGAGATCGAGGCACACCGTCGGAAGCACCGACGATACTCGTCGCTATGCTCGATCCTATCGCAGCATTCGTCACGCTCAATCTTCTCAAATTTGTGTTATTTTTCAAAAACAAAGATCTACCGATCAACGCCGTCGTTCGATCGTCTCCCTCGATCCCCAAATCATCGGGCTTTGCCTCGTTCGTTCGAAAGTCCGGACTCGATACCGATTCTTTGAAACAGAGGGACGATTCGTAATGAACGTTTTTCTTCATCGACGACGACGACGATTTTTCGTCATAAGGCATCGTCACGGCGTAAACTCGTTGACGATCTTCCGTTGGAACTTCGAGAAATCTTCTTGGAACATTCAAATCCGTCGAAGATGCGTCAATCGACGGAAATACGAATTTTGAAATCGTCAATTCGTCGTGAGAATTTATCGATCGGGAACAAACGATCGAACGATTTTTCACGTTCATATTGATGATCGGTAATTTTATTACAACCGCGGCGTCCGGAATTTTTCGTGAATTCACAATTTCACGATCCGAATCGTTGCCAACGAGTCGTCCTCTTTCGAACTCGTTTTTTATCGGTACTTTCAATGATTTGACCTTGTTCAAGGTCATGGGGGATACTTCTTCGGTAATTCGATGTTTTGCCACGTTTTTTTCTCGATCATCGTCCACGCGACTATTACTCTCGATTCTCGAAGAGTCATCGATGATTTTCGAATTATCGACTATCAAGGAATCTTTCGATTTAGCGGAAATCGTTAAGGGATTCGAATCGACCACTCTGTCCTCGTCGTCTTCTTCCTCGTCCTCGTCGATTTCGATGCGGAAATTCGCACTCGCGATTCTACTGTTTTTATCATCACCAGCCCTCCGCATTGCATTCTTCGAGACGCGTTATTATTATTATTTTTTTTTCAATATCAACGATTTTTACACGCAATTTTTTTTTTATTATTTATCGATAAACGTTTATGAAGCCCACTTTTTCGATCACTTCGAGACACAGTTTTTTTTTACAAGAGTTTAGGTCCGAAGCAAAAATGTCCTCGATAAGGCATTATCGAGAAAAACGAGTAATTTTATTTTTAATTCAATAAAATTGAGATTTTATCTTCGTGCGAATCGTTCGTGCTGTGAAAAAAAATATATCACACATTTATATGCATTTGAAAAAATCAAAATCGAATTCCTGTTTTATAAAATTCATGCAATTGAAATAAAAATATCATTGGCATAATAATAAAGATTATATCAGGGCCCATTAAGTCCGCATGATTAAAATCGGGAATATACAAGGTAATTCGAGTCAATCATTTTTTACGGCGCGGAGGTTCTTTCAAAATTCGACTAAAATATTTTGACGATTTTCGGAATATAACGTTGCGAGATTATTCTGTTTAAATTTAAAATTGACTCTGTCAAAATTAACTGATTTATTCCGGGTTAAAAAGTAGGTCCAGGGTCGAAGATTTTTCACACTCTATGAAGAAAAATTATACATGGGTCATTCCATGTCAAATCGACCAATAGTTGCGATCGGCCCCTTTCAATTTCGATGAAATTTGGTCAGAAGTTTTCTTTTATCATAAAACGAAGTTCTACCAAGAGAAAAAATTAAATTTTTTTTTTCGAGAATTCAATATTTCACCATTTTTTAAATTTTTCAAGTTTTTTTTCAAACATCGCGAAAACTATGAGTTACCGAAAAATCGTTCTGGGTTCGTCTTGAAGAGTACACTTGGGGCTACGAAAAAAAAATATTCCGAAAAAAAAACTTGACAAATGATGAATTTGGAGAATTTTGAATTTTTAAAAATCGTGACAATCCACGATCAACATTAAATTTTTGGTTCAATTTTTTTAAATACAATACCTTGTACTGATCTTGAAAGATCCTGAAATTTTCAGAAAGCGGTTTTTTTTGTTTCAAAAATATAAATTTTTGAATATTGGTAAAAAAAAATTTTTTTTAACCTCTAAGTAAAGTTGAGCAATAATGCAATTTTTCCGGCTCAAAATTACGAAATTACATGATTGCTCAAATTTGTAAATATCTTTGAATAGAAAAAAAAAACTTGAAAACATGCGTTTTACAGAGCAAAAAAATTTATATGGAAAACTTTCGGTTTCCTCACAAAGAAATCTCAAAAATTCATATTTTTCCAGCCATGAATTAAAAGTAGAACTTATCAAACTTTAATCAATTCTTCAATAATATTAAAAAAAAAAAAAATTGAAAAACCATAATTGATTTTCAATAATTTACTGATAGTGTGAAAAAATGCACTGCAATACATTTATGTATATAATATTGAGTCGTCGATTGAAAAAAAATGTATGATCGGATTATTTTCGTTGGCTCGAATGATGTTAAAATTTGGATCATTGCAACGCAACTAAAATAATTTTTTCTCAATTGATTTTTAGTGAGATTTACGCTTTTCTCTAGTATTTAGCATCAAGTCTTCAATAAACACCGAAAAATATAATTAAACAATTATTGACTTTGAAAATTGTTTGGAAAGAATGAGTTTCGTTGAAAAATAAACTATTTCCGTTGCATTCAAACGACGTAAACTTCAACATTATTTGCTTTGAGGAGAAAAATGCAAAATAATTCCGGACTGATGAAAAGGGACAATTATTATTGAATGATCCATCTTTTCGGAGGGAACGATTAGTCCATCAACACAATGAAATATATACCACGAGACAGATAAATGTGAGTTTTTTTTTCTACGTTAAAACGTCACGACGTTTGCCGCGACGAGGCTTGAGATTAAAATTAATTGAGAGGGAGAGAGAAAAGATCACACGACCATTTGTCGCGAGACAACGAGACGCGAGTCGATTTAATCCCGTTCGTGATTCTCCCGAGTGTACACGTGATCAAATTTATATTGAGAAGAGTCTAAGGCTAACAGAATGATGAAAAATTCTCTCATTTGGGCGACGAAATTTTTTTTAAGAAGTGGTCTTTGTAGGACCATTTTTGAAGCATTTTTTTGAGCGTTGCAATGACATTACACGTTATGGCATGACACGCAGTTTTTTCTATCTTCTCTTCTACATAAAAAGAGAAATAGTGAGAAAGCCAAGAATCGCACGTAAACTTTATTCGTGAAACGAAATGTTAAAAAAAATGCCGCATCGAGTACGTTAAGATCGATTCGATTTTTTAAATCGCACTCGCACTTGAGTCAATAATTTCTGTAAGAAAAATTAGCGGCACGCGCAAAAGTTCAGAGCAAATGATTGACAAGTAAATTCTCTCCAAAAATCATCGAAAATAAGATAACGCTGAAGTTTGCATCGTTTTAATGCAACGGAAATAATCAATTTTTCGAAAAATTCATTTATCCTGAGTTATCCATTTTGAATTAAAAGTCGTTAAAATATATTTTAGGCTCTTTATTACGAACTTGAGATTCTAAATGCACAAATAAAATGTAAATCTAACTAAAAATGAATTTGAAAAACTTATTTCCGTTGCATTGCAACGATGCAAACTTCAGTATCATAAAATAAGGCTGTCCCTTATATTTTGGTGACCCATCATTTTTGGATAAAGCGAGGATAAACATTTTTTATTCACTTCCACACTGATCCACGAAGAATCGAGAGAGAATTTAAATGACTTTTTTTAAAAAATTGCCAAAGCGATTACGGACCCTCGAAAGGGTGGCGAGTCGCAGCATCTTTTCCAGATTTCTCGTTGACATCCTTCCAAAAAGTTCAAGATAGGTCGCGAACGAAAATTGTCACAGTAATTATCTCGCGAATTCGACAAAGTCACACTTTTAACTTTTTTTTCCTTCACAAAAATTCCCGTTTCGTGCTCTTTGAACTCGCAGAAAAAAACGCGCAGAACGAAGGAAATTTCGAAAATATGGTATTTAAAATTTTTCTGTTTCAACTCGGATCCAACTCTAATTCCATTTTGACGCTCGCAGGAGGAAGATGTAACGTCAAGAGTGCCACGAGCAGCAAAGAGTTTCGAGTCGCGTATCGCACGATATATATATAAAATGTTCTGGGATCCAGAAAAGCTCAATGTACACACCAACTGCGATGAATGTCGCGTGTATGTATCAATATAGTAATTACGTATATCGTTTTATATATACAGTTATATAGGTTGGAGTATATATGTGTCGTCGGTGTATCTTGTGTACGTTTAAATGTATATAATATATATTATGTATAATTTCTTACACTCCCCACCCGAAATTTCGTTGCATATGTCTGAAAGAAAATTTCCTGAAAGTTACAGTCCTTAATATTAATATTAGGTACTTTCCCTTCGCGCGATAAGTTTTTCCATCTAAAATACACGTAAATCAAAAACTTTTTTCTCCAAAATTTTACCACTCCGCGGATTTTTATGCTATCGCATTGATTTTGGTCGCAATTTACGCAGAATTGAACGATCTTTGAAAGTGTCCTCAACAGCGTAAGTGTAACTTACACTGGTGAGACGGTACGAGGTCACTAAAGTTGATTTTTACCAAGAATTCTCGTTCGTTCGCTGTTATCTTCGAAATGATTAACTTTGCCGAAAAAAAGTAGAGGAAAATTTTTCTGGAAATTCAATTTCCTACAAAAAAGGTCCTTTAGACCTAATCGCTAAAATTAATATTTCTTGAGATATTGAACCTTAACTTATTTGTTATATGAACATTTTTATGGATTATCGAACCAAAAGTTTCAAATTGTTGATATTCCATATCATATCGCCACTGGTGATATGATTCGTGATATGGTGATATGATATGGAATATCAACAATTAAAAACTTTTGGTTCGATAAACTATACAAATTTTATACCATAAATAAGTTAAGGTTCGATATCTCAAGAAATATCAATTTTAATAGTTAGGTTTGAAGGACCTTTTTGTAGGAAATTAAATTTCCAACAAAATTTTCCTTTACGTTTTTGCGGTTAAGTTCATCATTTCGGAGATAACAGCAAAAAATCGAGAATTTTGGGTAAAAATCAACTTTAGGGACCCGTACCATCTCACCAGTGTAAGTTACACTTACGCTGTTCCGGACACTTTTAAAGGTCGTTTGATTCTACGTAAATTGCGACTAAAATCAATGTGATAGCATAAAAAACGGCGGAGTGGTAAAATTTTGACGAAAAAAGTTTTTCATTTCCGTGTATTTTAGGTAGAAAAACTTATCACGCGAAGGGAAAGTACTTAATATTAATATTAAGGGCTGTAACTTTCAGGGAATTTTCTTTCAGACATTTGCAACAAAATTTCGAGTGGGGAGTGAAAAAAATATAAAAAAGTTGAAAAAAATCGCCCTAGTATATGTATACTATATACACTTATAATTTAAAAAATATAGGCATGGGACAAGAGAAACTTGGCAGTTTAGTTGCTCCGAGAACGTGGATTGTAATAGTGATAAACGATACCAACTTTTTCTGTGCATTTTTAAAAAGAAATGAAACTTTTCAAACAGTCAAAAATTAATGAACTAGAAATTTCAAAACTTCAGCCGAATCGATAATCGACAAATCTATCACTGAAACAAAAAATTGAAGAAGCCGGATACTATCTGGATAATTAATACTTAAGGGGACCGAGTCAGCGTCAAAACGCCGATTTTTGAACATAAATATACACCCCCGCTCAAAAGTTTGGATACACGTGTCGATATTTCTTGCCGCACTAGAAGTTGCATAACTCCGTTAACAAAAAAGATAATCAAATTTTTAAAAAAGCGTTTTGACGGGAAGGAATTCAGCTTTATTTCCCTTTTTAAAAAATGTTTTTTATGATTTTTTTTTTACCCAGTATGCACTTTTGAACATGACCGTTTTTTGGACTTTTTCGACCATCGCGAATTGGACGCCAAACTTGAGGACATTTTTTTTTTTCTTTTTTATCTACGGTACATTTGAAAGGGTCAGCACACGCGCCATTTTCGTTTTTTAACGAGTTTAAAATTATTCATCGTACGAAAAAAAAGTAGAACATAAAATTTAAGATTTTCAACGCGCTTTTCATTGAAATTTTGTACAAACTCCTCCGAAAGCTCTATATGCCATGCAAATAATGTTTTGATATTTTTGTTCTCAGAATTTACATCTTCGATTCATCTGTAGTTTTAACAGTTTTTTTACTTGATATATTTACAGGCTATAAAAAAATTGGCGTAGTGGAGAATCCATTATTTCAAATGCATTTTTATTGATACAATCTATAATTACAGAGTGATTTAACGAAATAGTGTAGATACTGATATTTTATCATTATTAATCGGAGACGGGGAAAAATAATAAAATAATCTCGTTTTTATACTGCGAAAAAGATTCCAGGAACAAAGCAGTATAATTGCTTCATTCCCAAAAATCATGCCCAAATCGAACCAAAAAAGTACTCATTGGTCATAAAAACGTCGGTGTATTCAAAGAGGGTAAGTTAATTATTTTTTGCAATCGAGAGACGTGAGTAGCCTTTTACTTTAATTTGAATAGACTTTAACGATGCACATGGGTCCATTGATGAAGTTTATTAAAATGTACAAAAAGATATTTAAAAAAATAAAAATGAAAAAAGTTTAAAAAATTGAAACAGTACAAAAAATAAACAAAAATGCGGGCTTTAGAAAATATCTATAGATAGTCTCAACCCTGTTAATGCACAGAGAAATTTGTGTATTCATTTGGGATGAAAAACGCATGGGAAGGAATGGGTTCTCCACTAAGCCATTTTTTTTATAGTCGGTAAATATATCAAGTAAAAAAACTGTTAAAATTACAGACAAATCGAAGATGGCAATTCTGGGAAAAAAAATATCAAAACCTTATTTGCTCCGAAAATGGCATATAGAGCTTTTGGAGGAGTTCGTAAAAAATTTCAGTGAAAAGTACGTTGCAAATCCTAAATTTCATGTTATACTTTTTTTTTCGATGAATAATTTTCGAGTTACGAAATGGAACAAGAATTTTTTTTGTATTTTTTTCCGGCTAAAATATGTAATATAAAAATCTGAAAAAAATCACGAATTTTCTTGACAGTTAGAACTACTTTATAAAAATTTGTATGCGATTTTTGGTGAATTCAAAAAATGGGGTGGCCGACTTGACGTGGAATGCCTCAATTGTTAAAAACTTAATTCATTTTTTTATTTCTATGACGATTAATTCCATTAATTTTCTGTCGGAGTGTATTTGTATTTGTGTGTGTGTGTGTGTGTGTGTGTGTGTGTGTGTGTGTGTGTGCGTGTGTGTGTGTGTGTAAGTGTGTCACAGAAAAGGCATTGTACACACTTTTTTTTGGAGCAAGGCTTTAGAAATGGTGCGTCGGCACACTCGGAACAATTGGATTGCTCGACAAATTAACAAAGTGACGCTCTCTCGTTAAAGCGAAACAGAGAAGAGAGCGTCAGCTTGAAACACAAAAGATACTACCAGCGAAGACGTGCAAACATACGGAAAAGTCTATATACACGCGAAATCATAATGACTAGCTCGCGGCTTCCGAACCAAAGAGAGTGAAAAGAAAAAACTATTAGGAGAGAGAGCCTGCGACACGATTTTACAATAAACGAGCAACAAGGGTGTTCGTTGTATCAATAATTGCTCCAATAAATCGTCATTGTTGAATGACGTCGAGAAACCAGTGCGTTCTCGTTCTACTATACTCGTCTACGATCTTACACGACTTTTCTTTGCCAATTAAAATTCAAAGTGCTTGCGAGAATGAACGAAAATTTAGGTTTAAGGATGCTTTGCCCGTACCGTCCCAGCCAAAAATTTTATCTGATTGAAATTTTCGTACTTCGTGATACAAAAAAAATCTGAAAAAATTCAGCAACATTTGGCATGCCATAAACAACAATTATCAATAATAATATTGCCCAAAAGTTATTAATAAATTGTTTAAACAAATAGTTGTTCAACAATTTTTCGGTAAGTTCTTTTTTTTCTTAAACAAATCGAATGCCTTAATTTTTCTGAACGCATATGAATTTTTTCAAAATTTTCTCTCTATTTTGAAATATAAAAAAAAAAAAACATTCTGAAATACAAACAAAAAATTGCCATTTTGGTATATGGATCATTCCATGTCAAATCGACCCCTCTCAATTTCGATGAAATTTGGTCAGAAGTTTTCGTTTTCAATAAAACGGAGTTCTACCAAAGGAAAAAAATAAAAAAAAATGTCCAAAGTTATTTAAAATTTCACAATTTTTCAAATCTTTCAACTTTATTTTTCAAATATCTCGAAAACTATTATAGTTACGAAAAATCGTTCTTAATTCGTTTTGAGGAGTATACTTCGGGCTACGAAAAAAAAATATTCCGAAAAAAAATTTTGAAAAATGATGAATTTGGAGAATCTTTAATTTTTAAAAATCGTGAAAATCCAAGTTCCATATTTTATTTTTGGTTCAATTTTTTTTTATATCATATCTTGTACTGATCTTTTAAAGGATCCTGAAATTTTCAGAGAGGGGTTTTTTTTGTTTCAACAATATAAATTTTTGAATTTTTAAAAATCGTGCAAATCCACGATAAACATTAAATTTTTGTTAAAATTTTTTTATATAATACCTTGTACTGATCTTAGAAGATCTTGAAATTTTCAGGATGGTGTGTTTTTGTTTAAAAAATAAAAAATTTTGAATTTTAGTAAAAGAATTTTTTTTTGTTTTTCCTCTAAGTTAAGTACAGTTGAGCAATCATGTAATTCTGTAATTTTGAGCAGTACAAATTTCAATTAATGACAATAAAAAAAAAAAAAAAAAAAAAAAAAAAATTTAACAAAATTCAAAAATTTATATTTTTCGAACAAAAACACACCATTCTGAAAATTTCAGGATCTTTCAAGATCAATACAAGGTATTATATAAAAAAAATTGAACCAAAAATAGAATATGGAACATGGATTGACACAAGAAATACGCTTTTATAATTATTTGTCGTCTTTTGCAGTGGAATAATTACGATTTTGAGGTGAAAATTATTTTGAATCACGTTTTTTAGCGAAAACATTTATTGTCGCCCTTTTTCCCACGTTATTGGTATTTATTAATTTATTTTAAACAATAGTCAAGCATTTTGCAAAATTTTCCCATTGCATGCGATTATTATGTCCATGAACTTAGCTGAGCCATGTTTAAATTTTTTAAAAACGATTCTTGTGCTGAGTTGTGCTCAGCTTGTGCTACGTTGTGCCGCAAAACATAGATCGAAATCTCAAAAAACTACCGAGAAATCGAAAAAAAACGTTTTTTCCGCGAGCTCAGCCATTATGAAAAAGTTTAAATCTAATGATTGTGCTGAGCAGGTGTTGGCTCACTAAACATTGTGCCGATAAAATATTTCCTGTACGCGCAAAAAATTTTGGTATAATCAAATTTGAAAAAAAAAACATCAGTTTCGCCATATCCGAATTGTTTAAAAAAAACTCTTGTGCCGAGTTGATGTCGGTTTGTCCGACTTTGTGCCGGAAACGAAAATTCGATACCTCAAACCGTCTCTAAAAAAATTGAGCAGACACGAATTTGAGTGTCAGAAAATAAAAAATTCAAAAAACATCAAAAAGTCTAGATTTATTTATTGTGCCCGATTGTGGTAGTTAATCGGAGAAACTTTGCCCTCTGGACTTTTTTTCTGAGTACAACACCGTCCAAAATAGGGCGGGGTCAAAAATTCAAAAATTCAAAAATCATCGGAAAGTCTAGATTTTATTCTTGTGCCCGATTGTGCTATCCAAGTGGAGCAACTTTATCCCTTAAAGTTTCACTCTAAGAAGCATACCGTCCAAAATAGGGTAGGATCGAAAATTCAAAAATTTAAAAATCATCGAAAAGTCTAGATTTTATTCTTGTGCCCGATTGTGCTATCCAAGTGCAGCAACTTTACTCATCAAACTTTTACTCTAAAAAGCATACCGTCCAAAATAGGGTAGGATCAAAAATTCAAAAATTTAAAATTTTCGAAAAGTCTAGATTTTATTCTTGTGTCCGATTAGGCTATACAAGTGCAGCAACTTTATCCCCTAAAGTTTCACTCTAAGAAGCATACCGTCCAAAATAGGGTAGGATCGAAAATTCAAAAATTTAAAAATCATCGAAAAGTCTAGATTTTATTCTTGTGCCCGATTGTGCTATCCAAGTGCAGCAACTTTATCCTCTAAACTTTTACTCTGAGAAGCATCCCGTCCAAAATACAGTAGGATCGAAAATTCAAAAATTTAAAAATCATCGAAAAGTCTAGATTTAATTCTTGTGTCCGATTGTGCTATCCAAGTGCAGCAACTTTACTCTTCAAACTTTTACTCTAAAACCTGCGATTATTGGAATGTATCTGAAATGCTAGAATATTAAGATTAATTCTCCGTAAAACTATAAATAAAAAAATTGACCTAATTCTCGTTTTTTCTGATAATTGATAATCCGTCGACGTTTTATGAAAGAAAATTGCACAGATTAATCTAAGGGATCACCAAATAGTTTCTATTTTTGAAAAATTCGATTGTCCTATTTTGATCCTTCGCATGAATATAATCCAGGATTTTTCTGACAAAATTTTCAGTCGTTCGGATTAAAATCAATGTAGTTGTGGAGACGTGTGGAAGAGATGTGGTTTTTTTTTATCGATGACAAGAAACGACTTTGTATGACTTTTAATAGTTCTTTAAATTGGGATTGTGCCTGAATTTTCGTTATTTTTAACAAACGATGAATCACCTCAACGTTCGAATTTTCTGACTCAACTAAAAATGTCTGACTTACAATTTGCGTGTTTTACGAGATTTTGTCGTCGCTGTGGCAAAAGTTGCGGCAATTCTCAATTTGCCACGTCGTTGATCACAGATTCAGTACATCACGAGATTCTCGTAGCTCACAACATGCAATTTCGATATTATTATATATCATCACCACGTAAAATCATCGGAATATTTAGGACAAATTTTGGCACGTTCGTCGATGCTCTCACGTGGATTATACTAATTTGCGAAAATAAATGCAATATCTGTAGCCAACAGTATTCATTCAGGAAGTTTCATTCAACTGGCCAATCGTAAGACTAAATATACACATTTTAATTTTGACCTACGCATTTTCCGATTCCAACTACGCGGTGGCAAATTTCGTTTTGCCGAATGAAACTTTTGAAACAACAATTTTTTACAACAACATTGAGGGATGCAAAACCGTCCGATAGGTCGATTCTCAATCAGGATAATTTCAAATAATTCATATTGAAGAAATTATCAATAAAAATTTCTGTCAATATAAATAAAATATATCAATAATCAATAAAAATATATTAAAATTGGCTTGATCTTTTTTCTTCGTAAGCATTTTTTTAAAATAACAAAATTTTCACCCAATTTAAACCCTTCAAGTCTTTCGGAATTCAATACACGTTTAGTTCACAAATTTCTCGTTATTTTTTAAATTTTTTCATACTGAAGTCCTGACGTAAAATCGTTTTTCTTGATTGTTTCATATTTTTCTGTATTATCTCGAGAATATATACACTACTGGAAAAAATTAAGGGATCAAAAAAATTTCCTAAATTTTTAGTGCTTTCTAAAAATGCTGTATTTTTAATTTAGCCGTTGATTTTCTAAAAAACCGTAAATAGCTCTTTTTCTTCTCATTTTTTAAATTCGTGTCAAGGATAGACACAAATTTGTTTTTTCAAAAAACCATCGTCAATCCTTGTAGGGCATTAATTCAAGTTTTTGAAACCCCCCTTTTATTTTCTATGCGATTATTCGTTGCTGAGATATCAATGGTCAAAGACAAAAGGATTATTTTTCATTAAAAGTCCGATATCTCAGCGAAAAATGATCGCAGCGAGGTCTAAAGAAAAGCAAATTGAAGCTGAATAAGCCAGCTATCCGGTCTATGCGATGGTTTAGCTGAAAAAAAAATTCCAAATCACTGCAGGAAAAAAAAAAAAAAAATTTGCAACATTTTTTTTCACACTCTTTCTTTGGATTGCGTGGAACTTGTAACTTCGAAATTTTTGTACTGAAAGATCTTAAAACTAGAGACTTGAAGCTTTAAAATGCTTTTTTCTAGACCTCGATACGACTATTTTTCACTGAGATACAGAATTTTTTAAAACCACTAAAAATTTAGGCAATTTTTGTTGTCCCTTAATTTTTTCCAGTAGTGTATTTTGAACATATGTATTTTCATAAATGGGAAAGTTGGAGCTTAAATTTCCTTTTTTAAAAAACATTGAGCGATTTTTTTTCCAAAGTTATTCTGTTTTTTGTGAAAAAAAGGAAATTTGAAAAATCTCGTATAACACGAAAACAAAGAGGATTCATGAAAAACCTTAAGATAGCAAAAAGTTCCATCTGTTTTCGTTGAGTTCAGAAGAATTTTTTCAGATTTTTTTTCCAACTTTTTTTTTCTTATTTTCTAGGTCGGAGCTCAGATCATTCAATTACCATAACCCGAGAACTATGGGATTATTGATAAAATTTCAAGAGGTTTCATAAATTCTCTTTGTTTTCGTGTTATACGGGATTTTTCAAATTCTCTCTTTTTTTCACAAAAAACAGAATAAATTTGGAAAAAAAATCGCTCAAAGTTTAAAAAAAAGGAAATTGAAGCTCAAACTTTGCCCTTTATGAATCCAATCGTGGAAATGTAAAAAATGAAATCCTCTAGAAGATGGGTGCACCTGAAGAGAGATGGTAAAAAAATACGAAGACAATTGTTTTCAAAATAGAGTTCAAATCTAAAAACAAACTGTAAAAATAACTTTAAAAAACAGGAAATAAAGCCAAATTCTTCCCGTTTAAAATGCCATTTGTTAAATTAGTTTACGTTGACTTCCGGCGAAATGGCATTAAAGTTTTTTGAAGATTTGTCCGGAGACTTTTCGCCGGTAGTGTATATTAAAGAAAGATATTTAAAAAAACGATTTTATCGATACAAAAATTCTGCTACACCTAGAAAAAAAGTTTATGTAATTCAAATCAATTTAAAAAATTTTCAATTTATTTTAATTAATTTATTTAATTTAATATGATAATTTATTTATCTTAAATAAAATTTGTTGAAATAAATAAATCATTTTTCTCGGTGAACAATGTCAGTTCAAGGATTACAGGATATTTTAGTTAAAAATTCATTTTTCATCAACACCAAACGTCCTTGTCACTTGATTGACTCGACAAATTTGTTAAGGGGGGGGGGGGGTAAGGTATTAAAAATTTTTTTTCGCATTTTTTTATATTTTTTTAAATGAATGCTTAATATTTTAAGAATATTGTTTCAAAATTTCAAGTCGATTGGAGCAAAATTGACGAAGTTACGAGTATTTTTATACCTAAACTATAGACAACATCCTTTATGGACCTGGCATTGATGATTCAGTGTGAGGTAAGCCGATAAAATTTGCTTGTAAACGTTTTATACCAGATTTTTTAGTGTTCAAAACTTTAAAGCGTTTTTTCCCACAACTCACGTTTTCAAAGTCGGTGCCCCTCATAACTTCAAAACTACTGCACCGATCCTTTTGAAATTTTGACCACTATTTCTGTACATAATTTACGAGGTAACGCTGGAGAGTTTTTTCAAATTTGTTGATAATTTTTATTTTACAATAGCAAATTAGCCGATTCTTTTCACGAAAAATCGCGTTTTTCCCTTCAAAGTGTTCCAAAAAAGTGAAAAATTAAAATTTCGAAAAACCCTCCCAGCGTTACCTGGGGAAAACTATTACCTAACGAATGAACTTTGATTTTTTTATTTCAGATGATCCAGCACCAAGTTATGAGGGGCACCGCAATTATACTTTTTTCCGAGACACGTCCGAATAACTGCTGCCATTGCCGTATTTTTTAATATTTCTTCATGAAAATTTTACACAACATTCTTCAAATGTCATACTTTAATGTGCTATTGGTTTTAATAAAGAGATTTTAACCGTGTCGTCACAAAAAATTCACAAAAACCTGTCTTTTTTCTTACGAATTAACCTTCCCCCCCCCCCCCCTTAAACAAGTTGGAGCCAAATTTTTTCTTATGAAAGGAAGATCTATGAGGAGATCTATAAAATTCATCGCGCAGAATTTCATTGCAATCCCGAGATATTCGGATTACCTGTTTGCTTCGATGCCAAAACGATTTGACAGCTTGTTGACAGGCTAACATTGATCCATAAGAGGATCTCGTTGCGGTGTTACCGAGCAAAAGAGCTGAGACATTCGACGAGCTGGCTGAACTGGTGCTGGCCAAACTCGCGCGATCATCGTCGCTTCTTTTACGCAAAAGAGTCGAACGTTCGTTCGTCCTTTCCACCGGCGTATCGTCATCTTTCTCAATTAATTTGGCATCCATACTATATTACAATTATTATTCCAATCGATTTTTCTTTTATCTCAATGTTAAAAAAAAATTAACAAAATTCGAACTCGATTTTGGATGCACTTCTATCGTTTTCCACGCGAAAAAGGACGTTTAAAAGAGTCAAGCCTTTGTTTCCTCAACGCTCATTTGCTAATTGGCTTTTTTCAACGCAAACCGTTTTCGCGAGTCAGCTTTTAATTCCAGGATAACAATGCTAACGCCACGGCAATTTTTATAAAATTCGCAATCAATTTGAGAAGCTTGAAATATTGGGAAAAAACAACTTTTCCTCCTTTAATCGACAGAATTTAATTATCGCGATTATTTTATAATTAATTATTTATTTTCATTTTTTTATGGTACTTTATATTTATGTATACGATTCCTGTCATCTGTAAGAGTTCGATCGAGTCTTCTTTTTCTTGCGAAAATTTGTGCGCAAGCTCGTTATTGTGTTCAGCGACATTTTATATACTTATAAACGCGATTATTATCACTCGTTACGTCGGCGATTGTGTTCCGCGTTATCAATCCTGTTTTTTCGGAACGAGCAAAAAATCATTTCGCGATATTACGTCGTTTTTTTTTCACGCCTACTGTTAACCTTCACGATATCATCGGATGAGAAATTATATATATTTCATCGTGAAACTTTAATTTATTGACTGGTGTAGCAATGTTGCTATCGAGCTATTTGTTGAAATATATTTATTGTTTTTATTATCGCACAGAGTATTAAGAAAAAAAATCACTGGAACGATAGTCAAGTTTTCAAAGCACGTTTTTGGTCGTTCAGATTTGCAGAGATTTGAAAGAATTGGACGCTCGCGAGAGCAACGTTTGAGGATTTGAAAGTAGGTTTTTCAAAATTGTATTTTTGGGTCCCCGAAAAATTTGAGAAAGACGAAAAGCTCCAACGATTGCAACGTTGAACCACGTTCGTTCTCGCGATCGTGTACACTGGTGGTTAAACCAAGATGGACATCAAACTCTTCGGTCCCCTCGATCGGCGTCATTCAGACCCGCTGATAAGGAGTTTACAATAATAATGGCCACCGGTCGCAAAGATACGCTATCTGTCGTCTTCGGTGTTCAACGAAGAAAGCGAGATATTTTATATGTGCACTAAGGTGGTCCTTATTTAGGGCTCGGACGAATTTTTTATCAGACGCCCCCCAAATCGACTCGAAATAATTTATAAACAATACCCTAATTTTTCAGATTTTTATCCCGACTCAAACCCCTCCCGAAAAGAGGGTAGACTTCCCCATTTGAAATACCAGGGTTGCAAATAATGCATTTCTTTTTTTAATGCATGGGCACTTTCAATAACCATTAACTCTTATTGATTAATTGAAATCATTTCCATTAACCATTAAATATGAATGGTTAATGGAAATTATTTTCACTAATCATTGACATTTAATGGTTAATAGAATTTATTTCCATTAATCATTAAATGTTAATGGTAAATGTAAATCATTTCCATTAACCGTTAAATGTTAATGGTTAATGGAATTTATTTCCATCAATCATTAAATGTTAATGGTTAATGTAAATGGTTAACGGTTAATGGTTAATAAAAAATTATTTCCATTTGCCATTAAAAAAGTAATGATTAATGCATTACTTTTTCATTAAAAATTTCGCAATCCTGTAAAATGCACGTGTTTCGGCCATATTCTCGGTATATATTTTATTCCAGGTGTAATAATTTTTTTTATCTGTAACTGCAAGATTTTAGTGTTCACTGGTGCTACTATTTGAGGAGAAATTGACTTAATCATACGGGTCAATCTAGATGAATTAAAATTCGTCTAAAATGCTAATACGGGTCGATCTAGACGTATTGCAATTCGTCTAGATTGTTCCGTATGATAATGTGCATTTTTCCTCAAATGGTAGCACCAATGAACACTAATATCTTGCAGTTACAGATTTTTTTTAAAATTATTACACTTGGAATAAAATGTATCCTGAGAATATGGCCGAAATACGTGTATTTAAAATGGGGAAATCTACCCTCTTCTCGGGAGGGGTTAGAGTCTGGATAAAAATGTGAAAAAATTAAGGTATCGTTTTGGAATTATTTGGAGTCGATTTTGGGGGCGTCTGATTAAAAATGCGTCCGAGCTCTAAATAAGGACCACCCTAATGTACATGCATGATTTGATAAATCCATCGATAAGAGCTCAAGGGATTACCCGCCAAATTTGAATTTTTCAAAAAAACTTGAAGCTCGGATGATTTTTTTCAAAACGATTTCGTCGAAATCAATAAAATGTCTCGATGATGCCTACCGAATTTTCGAATACTTTTAAAAAATATCCAAAATACAAGAAAACATGTTTTGTGATGTACACAAAAATTTACCGAAAAAACTGCACAGATTTTGTCAGGATTTTTGTTTTAATTACAATTTTTGCTATATTTTTGAACACCCCACATTTTTTTAGTTCCAGGGTGAATAACAAATTTATGGATCGTTAATTTTTTTTCAGTTACTTTTCGACAAAAAAAACACGTATTACTAAAAAAAATTATTTTTCATCCTCTTCCGGTTTAACACCTTTCAAAGTACAATTTTTTATTCCGACAAGAGTGTAGCATCCGATTTTTTTCAAATAAATTGACAAAAAATTACATTTAAAACCGCATCTTTTGATCGCTATCCCATTATGGAGAAATCATTTTTCGATTTTTTCTCTGTGTATGAAACTTTGAAAAGTGTGTTTTTATTCGTAAAAAAGGAGTACACAGGTAACGTTGTTGATGCTATTATTTATTAATACAGTTATAATATTTATGCGTGCATAAATATTGTACACATTTTTGTATGCATTGAAAACACATTTTTCAAAGTCTCACACACATAGAAAAAATCGAAAAATGATTTCTCCATGATGGGATAGCTATCAAAAGATGCGGTTTTAAATGTACTTTTTTTCAATTTATATTTGAATAAAATCGGAGGACACAGTCTTGTCGAAAAAAATGGTACTTTGAAAGGTGTTGAAACGGAAGAGGATGATAAATAATTTTTTCGAGAAATACGTATGTTTTTTTTGTCGAAAAGTAATTGAAAAAAAATCGGCGTCACGAAAAAAAAATGTCGAGGTAATGGCCGCCCGGTTATAGCTGGAATGCCCCATATGTAACATATTTTTTACTCTAAAATCTTCATTATAACAAATATATTTTCTTCGCATATTTCACCTACAAATTTTCGTAATGTTGAAGCTTCCATCTTTTGAATGCAGCGGGATTAACTCGTTTTAAAAAAAAATTAATTCTTCCAAAAAAATTTATAAAATGAAAAATCGTTGAATGCATTTTGGAGCCTTTCTTAAGGACTTGGAATGCTAAATGCCAGAGCAAAGCGTAAATATTACTAAAAATAAATTTAAACAAACTTACTGTTGATGCATTTCAACAATGCAATCTTCAACATCTTAAGGGGTTAAATCAGGATATGCAGAAGGTCGATTTTTGAATTTTATTTTTTGCAATGTACATATATTTAAGTCTATACACAGAAAATTTCATGTCAATCCGACAAATATTTTCAAAGTTATAGGCATATTTGTAAATCCGTAATTACCATGTTTAAAGTGCTCTTGAAACTTTGAACGCATTTTTCTCAAAAGTGTGTTTTAAAAGTCGGTGAGCAAGATTTTTCAGAAACGGCATAACCGATCAGTCTCAAATTTTTACACAACCCGTAGTAAAAAACTCCATTCGTCGCCATTGAAAAATCCCCATTCATTACCCATTGCCAAAGTAACCAACGGAGATGAATGCCGAATTGCCTAAGGGGATTTTCGCCATTGAATTCCCCATTTGAAATCGAATGAGGATTTTCCAATGAGGATTGACTTCCCCATTTGAAACGGAATGGGGATCATCCTATGGGGATTCAATGAAGAAAATCCCCATAGGCAATTCGGCATTCATCTCCATCGGTTTTTGTAGGCAATGGGGAATGAATGGCGATAATCAATTGAAATTCTTTCATATAGTAAAAAACTCCATTCGTCACCGTTGAAAAATCGCCATTCATTCCCCATTGCCAAAATAACCAATGGAAATGAATGCCGAATTGCCCAAGGACATTTTCGCCATTGAATTCCCCATTTGAAATCGAATAGGAATTTTCCAATGAGGATTGACTTTCCCATTTCAAACAGAATAGGGATTATCCCATGGGCATCAGACGGCAAGAACTCCGTGCATGGATTTTTTGGACACCGACTTCTGCTAATATTCCGCGCTCACAATCGTCTAGATAAGCATACTCTTCGCATAATCCATATGGGAGTTTAGCGAGTTGCCATCCTGCGACATCTCGCGCCAAGTCTCGGAACTAACGCGACGCGGTTTCCAATGGACATCTTTGGGTAATGCTGATCATTCAGTTCATCCGCATTTACTTCCCAATGAACATCATTGGGTAAAGCTGATCATTTCGTTCATCAGCATTTGCCTTCCAATGGACACCATTGGGCAATGCTGATGGCTCGGTCCATCAGCATTTGCTTTCCAATGGGCATCATTGAGTAATGGTGATCATTCGGTTCATCCGCATTTGCTGTCCAATGGACGTCATTGGGCAATGGTGACTTTTCAATGGATATCCATTCACTGATCAATGGTCGTTCCTATACGCCATTGAAAAATGCGGAAATCTCAATGGGTCCCCATTCATTGTCCAATGGAGTCGTATGAGGACCATTGGTTGCCATTGGCGATTCAATGGAGTTTTTTACCACGGCAAGCTTTATAAATATATTTTTCAGTAATGAATAGAAGGTTTTTTACCGATAATTATTTTTCATTTTATAAACAATTTGAGGTAAAAATTTTCTTCATAAATCGAATTTTTTTTCGAGAAGCCGCCATTTTATCTTAATAAATATTTTGCTTTTTCCTTCGATTAAATACTCGATTACACCTTATAATAATGAAACTTTTCTTATGTTTTTATTTTGGATGAGCCAATTCAGAAATATCTTGCTCACCGCAAGACGTCTTTGTTTATATAGGACTTTCCGGAGGTCGGCAACAGCGGCTTCAAGAATCATTATTTACAAAAAAAAAAATTTTTAAATAAAATTAAGAGTTACAAAAAAATGTATATAAATTTTTAGGTTAATAAATTGAAGTGTTTTTTCAGAATTTTTTCTTTGAAAAATCGTTTTTTTCGACCTTTTGACTGCGTATATTATTCCTTAATCGATAAATTTCTAATCCCCCGACATATGTCTACTAGACTGGTCGTTAAAAATTAAATTTTTGTGGCGCCCCCTAAAAAGCTTCCATTTGATGAAAAAACGCGAGGTAATTTTTTTTTTTTTAATTAAAAATAACACGTGCCGCAAAACGATCTAAGTTGATTTTCATCGAAGAACAATTCTTTTTTACAAACGGCTTGACCGATTTGAATGAAATTTGGACACGTTACAAAGGTATAAAAAGGCTATTTTTAGAAAAAATAACAACTTTTAATCTTCATAATAACTAATGGAAACAGTTAATTTTTTCGGTAATTATTTTTTTTTCTCCAGGATAACGTGCTGGCACAATTATGAAAATGATTTTTTTTGTTGTGTTTTACTATCCCATATAATGTCTCCAAATTTCAAATTTATCGAAGAGGTACTTCATATTTAAAAAAAATAGAAACGCATTTTTTAATGTAATTTTTTTTTATTTTTTTAAATATGAAGTACCTCTCCGATTAATTTGAAATTTGGAGACATTATTGGGATAGTAAAACACACGAAAAAAAATTATTTTAATAATTGTGCCAGAACGTTATCCTGGAGAAAAAAAATAATTACCGAAAAAATAAACTGTTTTCATTAGTTATTATGAAGATTATGAGCTGTTATCTTTTCTAAAAATAGCCTTTATATACCTTTGTAACGTGTCCAAATTTCATTCAAATTGGTCTAGTCGTTTGTAAAAAAAAATTGTTCTTCAATAAAAATGAACTTAGATCGTCTTGCGTATTATTTTTAATTAAAAAAAAAAAAAAAAATTACCTCGCGTTTTTTCATCAAAAGAAAACTTTTTAGGGGGCGTCGCAAAAAATTTAATTTTTAACGACCAGTCTAATGTCTACAAATATAACGATCATATGAACCAGAAATCATGCTGTAAAAAAACTTGCTCACCAAAAAATGTTCCAGACTCTTTTCAAAATTTTTCCTCATTAAATTAATATATCCTACGAAAGTTGCAGAATATTGAAAAAAAATACACAAATTGAACAAGTAAAATAGGTTCAATTTTCTCTGCGACAAATATTACACCCACATGTGGGTCAAGGAGAATAACGATTTCTCGCGTCACGAATGCTATAACTTTTCTTTTTTAATCGATTCTTGCGGTAAAAAAAATCGCGCTAGTCACACAGTGTTCAACGCTGTACTAATTAGTAAAATCAGTCTGCCAAAAACGTCAACGTCGAGAGAGCGATGATGGAGGGAATGAGAAGCGGAAGATCATCCCAAAAAAAATAGCGCAGCGAGAGGAAATGCAATTGTGATAATTGGTTTAAGGTTTTTTTTTATCACGCTGTATATAATGCATTATGCGCTCTACGGTCGAAATTTTACCAATATATTCGTATGTATATGCATATGTGATACGAATCGAGGGATAATTCACGACTATGCCGATGAGATTTAATTGGCACACCTCGAGATACGTGAAGAATAAGTGAATCCGGCCAAATGTATTTTGGGGTTGAAAATATTCGCTAGACTCTTCGTGACATATGCCGGACATTTATCTATCTCGCTCTCTCGATATTACCTGCAAGCTTATTCGCAAAAACATTGCACGCAGTAACTTCTCTGCGATGGTAAAAAATGACGTTTGGCAGAAATTGATGAGGTTTGAATGAATGAAATTCAAAGATCGATTTGTACCACTCCTCATAAATTCGAATCAAATATTTATGCATTCGATTTTTTTAATTTTTTTGAGACTTTTTCAAATACTTTTTTTTAACGAACGGGTTTGAAAATATCAAAAAAATCCATTTTTTCGCAATTTTCATGTCAGTATGTTCAAAATGTCCCAAAATGTCGAGAAATCACATTTAGAAAAAATGTCCGGACGTGTGTGTGTGTGTGTACGCTTTGTGCATTCTTTAAAATGAATATGTCTGGAGAACGTTTTGGCCGATCAACTCGAAATTTGGTATACAAGTAGACTACGTATGTCCCTGTTCTAAGTGCAATTTTTTTTTGAAATTGCAAAATAATTGTCTATTTGGTTGGATTTCGTATTTTCTGTAAATTGCTTGTTAGTCGTCTAACTTTCGTAATTTTGCAATTACCACCCTGAAATTTTATGTGCAGATACACTTTATAATAAGGACGGTTGGGATTGAATTTGGGAAAAATAGCTCAAGAGGTTCGGTTTGAAACAAAAATTTAATTTTTCGCAAAAAATTTGTAAGTTCTCTAACTTTTTTAATTTTGCATTTATCGAGCTGATTTTTTTTTGTGACGATACACTCAATGACAATGAAAAATAATACCGAATTTCATAAAAATCGCCCGAGGGGTTCGGTTAAAAATTTTCTTTTGAAATTTCCATCAAAATTTTGTTAACGCTCCAGCATCCGCATTTTTAGAAGTATCGAGCTAAAACTTTTTGCACGAATACACTAGATAATAAGAATGGTTAGGGTTGAATTTGGTGAAAAACGCACAAGATGTTCGTTCGCAAAAAAATTTTGAAATTTTCAAAAAATACTTGTTAACACTAAGTTTCCTAATTTAACAGCTATGGAGTTCACTTCTCTAGCACCAATACACTGGACGACAAAAACAATTAATAATGCAATTGAACGGAATTTCTAAAAAATCATGCAAATTAGAAATTTGCACATAGCTTCTTCATTTGTTTCCGTCGTTCGTGAAGCTTCCTTTATGAGGAAGCCACGATAATAAACATACATGTCATAAAAGTGGTCAAGGAGATCCTCATAAAGGAGGGTTGACGAACGACGGAAAAAAATGAGGAAGCTATGTGCAAATTTCTAATTTTTTTGTTTTGTTATCCGATAGTACAATATGCCGAGGAAATTTCCCCAAAGCTTCAAGTCAATCGGAGTAAAAGTCAGGAGAGAGACAAAGAGCCTTTAGATTTATACGTTTTGCTCGTTCGTTTAGCATTTTCTTAAGTAATTAATAATCGTCCCAAAATACATTTCAACGATTTTTAACTTTGAAAATTTCTTGGGAAGAATGAATTTTTATAAAAATTGATCTATTTTTGTTGCATTTAAATGATGCAGACGTCAGTATCATGAGCGATTGAACCTTAATCGCTTTTTTCGAAAAACACTCTTTTTTTCGAAAAGCACTCTCAAAGACATTTTTTTTTTAAATCCTACATTCAACCACAAGCTATATTTATCGACTAACAGATAAAATATGATTTTTTAATTTTATACAAAGCTCTACGATGTCTTAAAAAAAGACATGTTAAAAAGAACCCGGTGTATGGAAATATATATTTTTTTAAAGTTTTTCCTTGCTTTTTCGCATGAATACATTTTTTTTCGACAAAAACTCTGCGTGATTTCCAATCAGCGGCGAATTTTCCATTAAAATAACGTTTGAAAGACGATAAAAATAGCAAATTTTCGTTTGCCCAATTTTGGCCCAATTTTCAAAAACCTCAAAATAGCAAAATTTCAAGTGCTCATAACTTTATTTTGGTTTGACCGATCCCAATTTTTTTTTCGTACTTAAAAGCTATCACTAAACTTAGAGAATGGCATTTAGTTCATTCAGATAACTTAATTTTTATAGACATAAGAGCACTTTGAAAATCGCCGAAAAAATTGGAAAGCCTTAAAAAATTTGCAGAATTCGTCGAACTTTAAAAATCTGCTAAAAATTGAAAAATTATCTGAATTGGATGAACCAAACGGCGTTTTGAAGCTTCAACGATTCCGAAAAGAATGAGTTCCAGTCGAAATCGAAATTCCATCTAGGAAAAAAGCTACAGCTATTTTAGTGATGAAATCTAATTTTTGCCAAAATACGAAACAACATTTTTTTCAATTTTTTTCTTCTTAAACCTTATATCGATGTATTTTTTCTCCCTAAACCCGAATTTACCAATAGTTTTACGAAAAAAATAAAATTTCTAAGAAATTTCATCAAAAATTATTTTCGTTCAAATTTTGTCCCATTTTCAACATCTAAATCGTGAAAATTCAAGTGCTCATAACTTTACTTCAGTTTGGCCGATTCCTAAATTTGAGGTAGAACCACCTCTTAAAAAAAAACAGAAAAAAGAACACGGTCTATTGACAGTGATTCCGCGCAGGACAAAATTATCCCTTACGCCGCGAGTTTACTGTAGTAAGCGAGTCGAGATACAAATTTGTCCCCTATTCTAACCGACACCTCTATTCTAACCAGGGTTGCGAAATTTTTAATGAAAAAGTAATGCATTAATCATTACTTTTTTTAATGGCAAATGGTTAATGTAAATTATTTCCATTAACCATTCAATGTTAATGGTTAATGTAAATTATTTCCATTAACCGTTAAATGTTAATGGTTAATGTAAATTATTTCCATTAACCATTAAATGTTAATGGCTAATGTGAATTATTTCCATTAACCATTTTTATTAGCCATTAAAAAAGTAATGATTAATGCATCACTTTTTCTAGAGGTCGCTCAAATGACTTGATATTATTTTCGATTTTGACCAACGATCATGATATAGAAATTACGATTTTTCCGTGTCGCTGCAAAAAATAAAAGTATTTGATGAAGCAGTGATTCACACAAAATTGAGGTCCTTAAAAAAATTAATGGGCGTGCAGGCCACTTAGATTTTCATTCTCATTTTTTTTTCCAGGATCCAAATTTTGGGTGAATTATTGCTTCATTAAATACTTATATTTTTTGGTGCGACAAAGAAAAATCGAACTTTCTATATCATGATCGTTAGTAAAAAATCGAAAAAAAATATCAACTCATTTGAGCCACCTCTAAAAAAATTTTTTTTAAGCTCAAATTTTGGGAGAGTTACTTTTTTGACAAATACTACCAGCTGTCAAACCCAATCGAGGAAAAAAAATGATTTATAGTTAACGAAAATAATTTCCATTGACCATTAATATTTAATGGTTAATGAAAATAAGAGTTAATGGTTATAGAAAGTGTAAATGCATTTAAAAAAGTAATGCATTATTTGGAACCCTGATTCTAACCACTTCTGAGCTCTGAAATGATGACAATAGTGACCAAATTTCGAAACTAGTGAGAAAAGTGACACGATTTTAAAATCATGACCAATAGTGACAATAGTGACTCACTGGCAACACTGCTGCAACCTAATTATGCATTCCAGTAATAAATCTCTTTTTGTTAAATTGAATTGAATGTTAAAATTGAAATTGAGAAGTGTCTTCGAAACTTCTTCTTTTTGTTTTTTTGGGGTTGAATAAAAAACGTTGCATGCAGATTTTTGCTAAAGGCTGTAATGTGTAAGATAATAATGTATAGAGTACTATTCCTTGCCACCATCTCTTATGCAGAATGATGTCATGTTTAGAATAATAATGTGTAGAAAAGAAGCCTCCTCGAGACGTAACTTTAATTATCGTTATTCCTTACAACCATGCATGTAATTACTCAAATTTGTTTTACCTCGTGAAAACGATGCTCGATTCGATGCACGATATCCTGCGATCGTCCTTTTAGAATGGCAAACTGATTTCTTCGCAATTCACCCTGAACAATAACCGGTCGATAAGTCCTTGGATTTGGCAATCTCGTTTTTGATCTCACGTGCGACATTTTAGTGGAATTAATTTATCGATCTTATTGTATTGGAACTTTTTTTTTTTACAAACTTTTTACATCACACACACTGCAAATTTTTTTATTTTGTAATTTAAAAAAATGGTCTCTGTCACGATGCTGTCAAATTCAGGAAAAGCAAATTCCACGTCACTGACAAATATTCAAACAGATTGATTTGTGTACGACAAAATATCGAACAACCGCCAAATTCTCGCATATTTTTTTATCACACTCTCGAGATTCTCTCGATTCGAAGTTCTTTTTGCAGATCAGCTGTTAAAACGCGCGTCTCCGAAGTGACAACTGAAACAGCAACGATTTCTCTCTTCTCGTTGATTATTTGATCGCGTGTATATGCGTGACAATAATAACGATTAATCTCTCATGATCTTATTCCGCATTCATACGGAGATAAGAAATTCACCAAAAAACGAAACGTCATCGATGAAAATTATTATATTTCACTGCGACGATCGAACGAAAAAAAAAATTGATTTATAATTCCCCATCAATTTCACGAATCATCGGCAAAACGATAAATAATTTTCTCTTCTCTTCCGATTAATCGTGCGCGATAAAAAAAAAAAAATATTTGTCAAATGCTCCGAGAATCCATATAATCCTCGATTAAACTGTCGATGATAAATATTTTTTTGAATAGTATTTTTCATTCATTTTTCTAAATTCCACTCCTGAAAAAACGTCAACAAAATATTTTAAAAGGCATTTAAATTGAATTCAATTAGATCAATCAATTCTTTATGTGATTCAGAAATTTTAGAAGTTTAAAAATGTTTGTATTCGAATAGTTTTTGGTCGAGATTTTCATTTATTTGATTTTTCACGGATAATGAAGGGAATTGTTGAAATTTCGAAAAAAAATTATGAAAAATCACCGTCGCGGAAAAACTGAGATCAGCGATTTTAGTGAAGCTCTTCGCCCATCGCCGCTACTAATTTATGTCAAGATAAATATTTTTTTTTGTCAATCGCTGTTACTTTCGCGTGGTCTCTCGAACACGCGCACTCGATACGACAAAACTTTGAAGTACTGTCGTGGATTTTACTCTCCTCGAGACACAATGTCTCCCACCGTAGTTTTTTTTCTCCTTTTTTTCGTAACTCTCACTCTTTCGATGTCTCTCGTATCGCGAGTACGAGATTAAACGCTAAACGCGCGACGAGACGGGAGATTTTCAAAGTTTATCGACGCGCGAGTGCAGGCCTTTGCGTGAAATACACGCGATAAAGCTTTCAGGGTCTGCCTCGATGATCGCGAAAATAAAAAAGAAAAAGGGAGAAAAAAAATATATTCACGTTTGCGCGACACTATATATATTAAACAAAACTTCGCGTCTACCGTGTATAAGTGTGTGTTTCTTTGTGTGTAATATTTTGCGGGTGTTTTGTGGCACTCGAGAAAGTGTGTCAATCGCGCTAGAGAGGGAGATCGCGTTAAGAATATTGTGACAATAGCGGAGTGTTTCCCGCAGCCCTGATATATATCCTTGTGTCCTGTGCCGACCTTTTTTTTTTACCGCGTTGACGATCGATACATGAAAAATTCGATATTCTAGTTGGCAGCAAAAATGCCTCGTTTAATTGATACTTTTAATTAGAGTAGGTCGTAGTAAGTAGTAAATTACTTTTTTTTTAAATCAACTTTACTCGGAAAAATTGGGAATATTTTGTTTTCTTTTTTTTTTTAAAGCACCATTATTCCGAATGGTGAAAAATTTTCGAAAAAATTTGTAATTATTCGGTAAAGGTATGAATTTTCTTTTATTGCTCGTTACTTTAATTTTTTTAAAGTGATAATTTGAAACTCAAGGCTCTTCTGAGTAATTGTAAATTTTTTAAATTCGAAATTACGCTTGAATACTTGGGATAATTGTCATTTTTGTTCAATTATAGTTTCGTAGCTTGAAAATAAAGGTACTTGAAATTTTGAACCTTTATTTGAACGAAAAGACGACGAACATATTACACTTATATGAAATCAAAGGTCTCCGGTAATTCTTGGTAAATTATTCGTAATTATTATAATTATTATTAGAAATAATTGACAATTTAAAAGACTTATTTATCAAGAATTGACAGAGTCTTTTAATTTTGCGTTAAAAGAGTAAATTAATCATTTTTTCGTTCAGTTGAACAATTGAATCTTCAAGTACGTGAAAAAAAAAAGATTCTAGAGCTTCAAAAATTGAAAAAAATCGGAATCTTTAATTAAAATAATTCAAAATTATTGTAATTTGTGAAACAAAAATTCCGATTCAATTAAATAAAAATTAGTTCAAATAGATCGGATTCATAAAAATTACTATCACGTTAAAATTATTACCTTTTTTTAAAATCAACTTTACGCGGAAAAATTGTCAATATTTTGTTTTAGTTCTTTTCGACAAAGCACCATTATCCCGAATGGTGGGAATTTTCCGAAAAAAATTGTAATTACTCGGTAGAGATGTGAATTTTCTTTTAATACTTGTTACTTTAATTTTTTTCAAGTTACAATTTGAATCTAAAGGCTCTTCTGAGTAATTGTAAATTTTCAAAATTCGACATTATGCTTGAATGCTTGGGATAATCGTCATTTTTGTTCAATTATAATTTTGTAGCTTATAAATGGATGTAACAAACATGTTACACTCATACGAAATAGATGTAACGAACATGTTACACGTATACGAAATAGATGTAACGAACATGTTACACTGATACGAAATCAAAGGTCTCCGGTAATTCTTGGTAAATTATTCACAATAATTATTATTAGTATTATTAGAAATAATTGACAATTTAAAAGTCTAATTTATGAAGAATTGGCAAAGTCTTTAAATTTTGCGTTAAAAGAATAAATTTATTCTTGAACGTTCAGATCTTCAAATACGTCGAAAAAGCAATTCTAGAGTTTCACAATTTGAAAAAAATCACACAATCTTTAATTAACATAATTCAAAATTATTGTAATTTGTGAAACAAAAATTACTATTCAATTAAATAAAAATCAGTTCAAATAAATAGGATTTATAAAGATTACTATCACGTTAAAATTATTACTTTTTTTTCTTTTTTTTAAATCAACTTTACCCAGAAATAATTTGTTTTCGTTCTTTTGGAAAAAGCACTATTATTCCAAATGGGGGGAATTTTTCAAAAAAATTTGTAATTACTCGGGAAAGATATGAATTTCCTTTTAATGCTCGTTACTTTAAATTTTTTTCAAGTTACAATTTGAAACTTAATTCTGTTCTGAGTAATTGTAATTTTTTAAACTTCGTAATTACGCTTCAATGTTCGTGATAATTGTCATTTTTGTTCAATTATAATTTCGTAGCTAGAAAAAAGATATACTTGAAATTTCGAACGTTCATTCGAACAAAAAGACGTTGAACACGCTGTAAAAAATTATGAAGTTTTTAAATATGAAGTTTTTATGCATATAGTCAATATAAATTTTAATTTTCAGAGTTTATTCTCTTAATTTCAATATACAATTATTTAATTTAAGTTAAAACTGTTAATTTTCGTATACTTCGTATACTCGACTTCGTATACTTGTTATTAAAATTTGATATACAAAAGAATATGAAATTTCAATAACAAGTATATTAAATTTAATAATATTTTTTACAGTGCATGTTACACTTATAAGAAATGAGAGGTTTCCGGTAATTCTCAGTAAATTATTCATAATTATTATAATAATTATTAAAAATAATTGACAATTTAAAAAACTTATTTATCAAGAATTGACAAAGTCTTTTGCGTTAAAAAAATAAATTTATCATTGTTTCGTTCAACCGAATGTTCGGATTTTCAAGTACGTGGAAAAAAGCAATTCTGGAGCTTCCCTATTTGAAAAAAATCGCAATCGCTACTGGAAACACAGATTTCAGGGTCAATATAGACCAAAGAGAGACGAAAAAAAAATATTAAGCCGTACGTTATAAATGCGGTCGAATTTTCGCTATTTTGCGCGACAACTATTTTGTGGATGCTGAGGTTTGAGTTTAGCGCGAGATGTACGGATATATTTGTGTTCGACTGGAGTTTCAGTTTTCACCACGAGTACTGATTGCAAACGGACTGTTGAATTATTACTGACGACGACGATGATGAATATAAACGCGGTGGGAGATTCTCGTGTGACCTCGTGTTGTACAAAACGATACTAACAATGATGCATCTGGAATATCGATATATAGACACATGTTTGTGGGTGTGCGAATGTGGAGGGTAAAAAAGATGAATGATTATTCCCGCACGTGGCACGGAAATCCGTGCACAATGATTCACAGGTGAATAAGCAAAGAATGGACGATGGTAAAGTTTGCATCGTTGCGATGAAACGGAAATAAATTTTTTCAATTCATTTTTGGTGATTTTTACGTTTAGCTTGGGCATTTATAATTTGAAGACCTTAATAAAGACCTTACACTGTTAAAAAAAATTATTTGAAACAAACAAAATTTATTTGATGCAAGTAAATTAATTATTTGTATATTATCCCGTATTCGTTATTGGGATGAAGTAAATATATTTTTGATAGAAATATCATTCTTCAATGAGAGCAAATATGAAATCGTTTCAAACAATGCACAGTTACTATACGGAAATGTACGGGCTACTAAAATATCAAACCCATTTACTTCAGTCAAATAAATGAAAATTTGAATAAAGCTTCCGACTACGTGGTTCCGAAAATTGAACTGTTTCATCCAACTCAATGATTATTCGTACTCATATAGGTCATACATTGGATTAATTAAATACTTTTTTTGAAATTATTACGAATTTTTGTTGCCGTGTATATTTCCATAGAAGTTAGAAAATGCTTTCTCTGGATCTAGAAAATGCTCATTTGAATGGAACATCCCATCAGTATCTTCCAAACCCAAATCTATTGGTCCAATTAAATATTGTTTTAGACCACCCGTGCAGAATTATTTATTTTTTCCATATATTTATCAGTTTTTACGATGAAAATTGGTTCCATATTCACAATTGATAGTTTCTAAGGGTCAAGTAACGAAAAAAAAAATGTAAAGAAAAAAAAAATTTGCCCCCAGTGGAGTTTGAACCCGCGACCCTCGTTTTTGCGCATATCCTCAAATTCAACGTGAATTAAATTTTAAAAAAATAGATCATTTGAAAGTTCATGCATTTTTCCGACTGATTTAGTTTTCTTGCATATTCGCGGACCCTAGAATATGTACGAGACCAGACTGGGATTTGAACCCTTCCTACCTACCGCGCCTAACTAACGACCTAAGACCGGGACGACGCTAACCACTACACCACCGACTACTTTTGATATACTGATGTAAATATCATATTTATAGAACACAGGCCGAGAAATAAATACGTACCAAAATAGTATTAAGAATTTATTTTCATTACCCGAAGGCCGCTTTTTGGTTCAACTTGTCTTTTAACTTAATTTAAAAAAATCAAACATTGAATCAGATGAATAATAATAACAATAATAATAATACCAAAATAAGAATACCGTGTCATAATATAACATAATTTTTTCTTGTACCGGAAAAATTCACGGTAAGGTGAAAAACATCAATTACTTGCGTCAAAAATTTTTGGTTAATTCAATCACAAATTTTCCATATACACAGCTAATGACTCGAATTTGTGTTAAATGAATAAAATATTGCGCTCACATACAATAATCAATTCAGGTAAATAATATTGATTTTTAAAATGAAAAAAATCCTATTTTAATATTAAATCATTTTTATTTGGGTTCCGATGGGTCATCTGAAGTAGTTGAATCAAGTAATTTTTTTTTGTTATCCCAGGACACCAAGTCTTTGCATCAGGGTATATTTTCTTGTACCAAAGAAAAACACAATGGATGTAAAAAATGTAAATTACTTGCTTACAGTATTTTTGGTTTATCCAATCAAAAATATTACATATTCGCATCTAATAACTCCGGTTGGTGTTGACCAAATAAAGTATTACGATAAAAAATATTAATTATTTCCAATTAATTTTTGTGCCTTGCTGTTTGTCGAAATCCTGTATTCGAATAAAATCACTGTAACTAGTGTCAATGAATTAGATTATTTTGACCAAACAACTGCTACCAAGAAAATTAAATACTGAGCGCAATTTCTGTTTTTATTGAATGCAAAGAAAAATCGGTTTGTCTCAAGTGAATGCCACTCAAGTAATTTCGTTTATTTGGATCAAATAAATTTTTTTAACGGTGTAAAAGACATTTCAACGATTTTTCACTTGAAAAATTTGGTAGGAAGAATTAATTTCATTAATAAATAAATAACTGCCGTTGCATTGCAACGATGCAAACTTCAGGGTCATAAGGATGGGAGGAAGGAGAGATGGAAACCTCGACCAGAAGATGAGAAAAAGCCTGATGAGCGAGACGAGAGAAGACTCGCTAATTATTAAACGAGGATATCGACCACGAGGACCTCATAATAATGAGACAATAGAAGGTCATCGCTTCTCGTAAGATTCGCGATCGAATGTCAGATAATTATGCAGCCTTGACCTTTGGTCAATTATAATATGCAGTGGGACACGGTTGAATTTTTGAAAGACTCCATACATTGAAGTTCAAAAACGTGCAGTATTTTTATTTCTTCTGAGAGAAAGCTTTGTTTTCCGAGAAACATGAAAAACGTAATAGTTTCTCGAGCTGTTGAAAATCTGGACGGTGATTAGACTAAAAAATATAAAAATCGTGTTTTCTTCATTATTAAACGATCATTTCATGGAGATTAGGCTTTTTCGATGGACTTGAAGTTCTGAACGTTCAGGTGAACAAAAAAGTTACAAAAAAGTTAAAACACTTTGGAAATAATTATTCAAATATCTTCTAATTTTTTAAATTATTATATTTATCAAGTATATGCAAGCTTTTTTTAATTTTTCGTTAAATAAATACTGTTTCTGATTTTTCGTTCAATTGAACGTTCGAAACTTCAAGTGCATCTTTTTCGCGGGTGATTATGTGATTGGGAGGACATTTTCTATCATCCTAGGACTCAAAATTTCCCTCAAGCCAAGAAAAAAATTCTTCGCTATGTTTGGTTAAGCTTTTAACATCAATTTTCAAAAGACGATTTGTTTTTAAATTTTATTCTCTTAATTTACATATATTTAAGTATATACACAGAAAATTTCATGTCAATCCGACAAAAATTGTCGAAGTTACGTGTTAATGAGATAAAAAAAGACAAAAGTTCGATGAGCGACCTCTAAATCTTGAGCGACAGGGCCGCCGCTTCGCGTAGATTATTTTTTATGTCAAAGTGGAGTTTGAGATTGTTTAATGCTGAAAAAAAAAATATCGTTTTTTTTAATGAGTCTAATATATCTAATAATGATCCTCAAATTTTTTCAGAGGGGTGTTTTTTTTATTTCTATTTTTTGTCCCAATTGAAAAAAAATATATATTTTCGACTAGCCTTATTTCTCATAACACCATTCTGCAAATTCTTTAGGGTGTTCAGAGAATTTCCAAATTTGAAAAAAATAAATAAAAACAAAAATTCAAAGTGGTAATCATCGAGAAATATTCGTTTTTTTCCAAGAATCTAAAAAAACCGATGAAAATGGGTTTCAATAATTTTTCTGTATTTTTTTCGAAAACTACATTCAAAAACAGTTTTTGAGAAAAAAATTAAAAAAATTATTGAAACTCATCTTCGTTTTTTTTTAGATTTTTTGAAAATATCGAAAATTTCTCGATGATTACCACTTTCAATTTTTGTTTTTATTTTATTTTTTAAAGTTTGGAAGTTCTCTGAACACTCTCAAAAATTTGCAGAATGGTGTTATGAGAGATAAGGCTAGTTGAAATTTTTTTTCAATTGGAAAGAAAATAGAAACCAAAAAATCGCCACTCTGAAAAAATTTGAGGATTTGCAAAAAATGTCAAAGTTTGATATAATAAAAAGAAACAAAATCAAAAATGGTAATCATCGAGAAATTTTCGATTTTTTCCCAATAATCGAAAAAAAACGTGAAGATGGGCTTCAATAATTTTTTTATATTTTTTTTCAAAAACTGTTTTTGAATGTAGTTTTTGAAAAAAATACAAACAAATTATTGAAACCCATCTTCATCGTTTTTTTCGATTTTTGGAAAAATCGAATATTTCTCGATGATTACCACTTTCATTTTTTGTTTTTATTTTTATTTTTTATTTGGGAATTCTCTAAACACCCTCAAAAATTTGCAGAATGGTGTTATGAGAAACAAGGGTAGTTGAAATTTTTTTTTTCAATTGGAAAAAAAAATAGAAATAAAAAAATACCACTCTGAAACAATTTGAGGATTTGCAGAAAATGTCAAAGTTTGATATAATAAAAAGAAAAAAAAAAGAAAAAATGGTAATCATCGAGAAATTTTCGATTTTTTCCAAAAATCTAAAAAAAACAATGAAGATGGGTTTCTATAATTTTTTTGTATTTTTTTTTCAAAAGATATATTAAAAAACGAAAATTTTGAAAAAAAAACTTTCTGATAAGTCAAATTTTGAAAAAGTTATAGCTATTTGAAAAATAAAAAGCCAGTTTATTTGAAAAATTTATAACTTTTTATCGGTTGGGTAAAAAAATTTGAAAAAATTCTGAAAAATGTTTTTGATAGGGTAGAAAAAGATAAAAAAGTTTCAGCCAAATCGAAAGGGGTCGGGTTCTAAAGTGGTCAATTTGGAGTGGAATGCCCCATATATATTGTGCTTCGCCAATATTGCGAACAACGACTCTGTTGCATTACGCCATATGAACTTGAACTGCACGTGACAGAAGCCGTGCGAGACTTTGACACAATCCTCCCGGAAAAAAACACGCTCGAAGCAACATCAACTTTCTCGCTCGTTGTAAAATGGTTTCAAGGTGAGCTCTCGTTGCATCGAATGCAGGGACTGGGATTAAGTCATAAAAATCAAGGCTTTAAATGCATATTTGCAATAAAGAAAAAAAGATTGTCACGTGAGAGGTTCCGTATATTTTTTTCGATATCTATTCTATTGTGCTCAGCTCTTTTAATCTTACGTCAGACATTCGATTATCTTTGTGGATTAAAAAAAAACTATCGCACGAGATAACGGCATTGCTCTCAAGTGCCATGATCTCACGGCAGCTGATAAAGAAATTCTTCGTCCCAACAGAATCCAGATATTTAAAAGTAACAATTAGATTTTTCTTTAATACCTTCTCACGTGACAAAAAAAAATATCTTCTGGATTTATTTCGCAGACAATGACGTTGGAAAAAAATTGTTTACGATTTTTCTGCTTTAGAATGCCAAAAAAAAAAACAATTTTTAAGATTTTTTTCTCAGCTTCTTTATCCAGATATCGCTATAAAACTGTATTTACAACATTGTTTCATTCTTCGAAAATTGTTTTTTATTTTGATCTTTTGAATAATTTAATCTCAGGATTAGTGAGTCTGAAACAAAAAAAGAAAAAATTTTTTTTTAAACAAGCTTTTATTAGTTGTTAATAAAAAATAATTAAACACTTAAAAATAAAGCTTTTCCGATTGGAAATAAGTTTTCAAATAAAAGCGTGTTACACCCTCTTTTTTCTCTTGCTGTTAAAATGTAACACGCTTTTATTTGAAAACTTATTTCCAATCGGAAAAGCTTTATTTTTAAGTTTTTAATTATTTTTCATAAACAATAAAAGCTTGTTTAAAAAAAAAAATTTCGTTTGTTTATTTTTTACATTTTAGTATTTATGATGTTAAATAACTAGTTTAGTAATGTATGCCTCGTTTCGCATAATTTTTTGCAACAAAAATGTTTCGCAAAATTTTTTGCACTAAAATTATTTTGCAAAATTTGTTAGACAAAATTATTTCACACAATTAATTTGCAACATTTTTCTGCAAAATTTATGCAAACAAATGTTTTCAGAAATTTTTTTGGAAAAAGACTGTTGCGCAAAATTTTCGTGGAGAAATGTTGTAAATCAATTGCTTAAAACCATTTTGTAAACAAAATTTAGAAAAACAATTTTTTTGCAAACAATTTTGCGAAACATTTTTTTTGCAAAAAATTATGCGAAACATGTTTTATTCCAAAACAATTTTCAAGCAAATTTGTAATAAAAATTTTGCGAAGCAATTTTTTTTGCCAAAAATTTGCAAATTTTTTGTGATAATATTGCATTGTCATCCGATTTACATATGCATGACAAATTTCAACTCATTCGGAAACCGAGAAGTGGATCAAATTTAACTTGTAAGATTTGATTACAGACAGACACCGGGACAGGTGAAGCTAAATAAAAGCTTGTACGCAAACAATTTACCACCGTTAATGAAAAATCCATTTAAAAAAAAATGGCGGATGATTCAAATGAAAATGAAGATTCTTATGAAAATGACAATTTATTTCAAACATCTGCCATGTTTTTCGTTTAATCGATTTTTTTATCAACGGTTGTAAATTGTTGTGTAAGAAACCTTCCACTTTAGAATGCTTTTTTATTTTTTGTTTCGGACTTGCCAATCCTGAGATTAACTGTCGGCCATGAGACAAGACATTTTGGAAGACTTGACTTTCGGGCCTTCTATAAATTATTTAAAGAAGCAAAATGAAAAATGAATTTTTTTTTGTATTTTCGAAGGATAAAACAATGTTATAAAAACAATTTTATAGCCATATCTGATAGAGGAGCTAAGCAAAAAAATATTGAAAATTTGCTTTTTTTTTTGGTATTCCAAAGTAGACCACCTTAAGGTAAAAAGATAAATAATTCCTGTGGATTTTTAATCTCAAAGAAAAAAATATATAATTCGTTTAAAAAAATATAATTTTACACCCTTAATTAGAGTGAAAATAAATATAATTAATTGTTCCGGAGATAATTGAAGGTAAAAATATGTTTGCAATTTTCGCAAATTTCAAAAAGACGCGCGCTATTTAAAAAAAATATATATATATTTACCGAATTGGAATCTCCATCGAAAGCTAGCCAAGTTCTGGGATCGGTAATCCACGAATTCATTTTGCCTTGCTCGGTCAATTCGACGATCCCGACCAATAATTAAACTCTCATTAAATATTTAAAGAATTACTGTGAAACGTACGAATTCTTCGAAAAATCGTGAATTTTCACGCAAATGCGTGTAATTGTAAATACTATTTTATCCACGATGTAAGAGCATGATCAAACACGAACGTAATGTCTTTGTGTAATATTTACAAATTCACTATCGTAACGTAAATCAAGCCTGAACTTTACAATCTCCGACAAACGTTCAACTCGTAATAAATCGCCTTCGACAATTCCCACGCTCGAAACGAGCAAATTGTAAGAATAAAATCAATAATATTCGACCAATCGATTCACGAATAAACCGATACCATTCTGAAGAACGATAATGATAACACTGTCAACGGGCGAAGGCAACTTTTAAATTTTCAAATTTCAAATATGCATTTCTCTCACTCACCAATCGATGAGAATTTTAAACGTCAGGGACGTCGTCATGCGTTAAAAAAAAATCACGTCCAGTCCTCTGAAATAAAGCATACATAATAGACGATTAAAAAACGATAATGATCTTTTTTTTTTATCTCGAGCGCTCGGATCAAAAGTTTATCTCGATATTTCGTCGATTGGAAGCGCGATAAATACATACGTTAGCGCGATTTAAAAAGACGTTTTTTCCTCTGATTGCGCTCTTCATCGAGATTTCTGCAGTTTTTTTTTTATTAAATATAAAATATGTTTAATAAAAATAATATTAAATATAAAAATATATTAGATGTGTTTTTTGAGGAAACAATACAAAAATTTTGATGCAGAGCGCGATCGTAACAAAAAGTGTTTTCTTGGACCACACTAATATATATGTACCATTCCCTATCAATTCGACGGCGTTTTGTCGGTGACCCAATTCGATTTTTAAACATTTTTTAAAATGTTTATTGTACATGCAAAAATAAGTATCCGTGTAAATTTTTAGCTCTTTATCTTAAACCATATCGAAGTTATTGATTTTTCAAAAAATATTCTTAAAATAATCAATACTTCTACAATAACTAAGATATTCTAATTTTTCAGGTCATTTCTTTTTTCAATGTACTTTTTGAACAAAATATCGAAAATGAAGAAAACAGATTTTTTAATTTTTTTTCAGCTGTTGTAAGCTAAACAATTGGATTTTCTTTTGATGGGCCCCTTTTGATTTTTTTCAAAAAAAATTATAAAGTTCTTTGTAAAAAACAAATATTTTGAGATTTTACTGAAGGTGGGATTCAAATAACTTCTTATTGAAAAAAGAAAAATTCGATTTTTTTTTCGTAATTTTGATCTTTTTTCCTTCTATGACTACAATAATTGATTTCAATTATGTCAAAATAAATAATGTAACTTCTCTCACATATTTCCTTTGTAAATTATAAAATTAACATTAGGAATTACAATTCAAGTACGGTTTGCATTATATTCAATTTTTTTACATAAAAATTGTAATTCTTAATGATAATTATTATAATTTACAAAGGAAATATGTGAGAGAAGTTAAATTGTCTATTTTAACATCATTGAAATCAACTATTGTAGTCATAAAAGGAAAATAATTCAAAATAACGTTAAAAAAAATCAAAATTTTTTTTTTTCATATGAAGTAATTTGAATCCCATGTTCAGGAAAATCTCAAAGATTTCGTTTTTGTTTACGTAGAATTTTATAATTTTTTAGGGGTGAATCGAGATGAATCGAAGGTCTTCGTTTTTTTTAAATTTTCGATATTTTTTGAAAAAGAAAATTGAAAAACAAAAAAAAATAACCTTTTAGCAAGTTAGAATATCTTGGTTATCGTAGAAGTAATGATTATTTTTTCAAAAATCAATAACTTCGGGATAGAGAGCTAAACATTTACATGGATACTTCTTTTTGCATGTCTAATAACATATTAAAAAATGAAAAAAATCGAAGGGGTTCACCGACAAAACGTCGTTGAATTGACATGGAATGGCTCATATATATGTACATGATAGTGAATTCAAAACTAGCCAGACGTACTATTCGCCTTCGATATTTCGTGGAAGAGAAATATAACGGGGAGAGCGATGTATATATAATTTTAGAGCTAAGGTTCAAGGCAGTGCTCTAATTTTACTAAACGCGAAACGAAAATCACGAACGATGAAAGACGATAAAACGTTTCATCACGACTCTTTGTTCACGCATATACGATTCCTTTTTTTTGTCAATTTTTTTTCATTCGCAACGTTACTTCGCGGGTTGTCTTTGTTTCAGCATGATTCTCCATTGCAAACTATAGAGGTTATGTCAAGGGTTATATACGAGGTATTTCTTATGCTGACGCAAATAAATAAAAATGCAGCTATGATGAATATGAAATCATCGCAAGAATGCACAAACCCTTGCAAGCGTCCTATTTCCGTGTATAACCTCACCTGAAAATGGGTCCTTCGTCTTCGGGAAAAATTCACCCTCTAAAAAAAATTTGAACGAAAAAAAAACACGAAACACACTGAACACTTTTTTTTCTGCACTCTTGTCACACCGTGGTCGAAGACTCGGCGGATTGGAAGCTCGTTTGTCACATTTTAGGATAATTTTTGCACAACGAGACAATAGGAAACGTTTCGCGTTATTTTTTCTATTGCAAAAATGCACAGCTCACAACAACGATCAGTGTGCGATTTTTCTTCGTCAGTCTTCCACCGTCAAAAGCTTACAATTCTTTTGCAAACGGGGAGCTTCCAAGTTTTGCCGCTAGGCGCGCTAGATGCGCCGCTCGACAACAGCTGATCTCCCCCACCCCGCGAGCGCAAACATGTGTTCACGTTTCGATCACGTTGTGTTAAAGTTTTGTTTATCGTTGAATCAACGAATTGTTTATAAAGATTGATCAATTTAGGTTAATTTTAACGTATCGATGTAGGATCATACTGTGATACGTATTCCCAACCTCAAAAATTTTAGCCTCTTCATCCATTCGTTTTTAGTGGACGATCGACAACATTTTTCAGCAATGATGACGTTGCCGCAAAAAAAATATTATCGGCAACGAGCTCATTCGAATCCCATCGCCGATCATTGCATAGAATAGTAAGTGTTATTTTACGAAACGAATAATTTACTTTGGTCATTGAATTGCTGTTGAAAATTCATCAAGAATGATGTTAAATTTGCAATGTTGAAACGCAAGATTGTGTTTTTTTTTAATTAATTACTTTGCAAATCGATTATTGGAGCAAATTAATTTTAATATACAAATACCTTTTTCAATTGCGTTTTTTCTTAATTATTAATTACTTTGCAAATCGATTATTGCAGAAAATGAATTTTAATATACATATACCTTTTTCAATTGCGTTTCTATGGTGTAAATTCCAACTTTTAATTCCAAAAAACACCTTTTTCAACACTACAGCCCCACAAATCCTAACAATATGGACTGGAGCTTGCTCTATCCCGATTACTTTCATGAGAAAACTGTGGATAATTCGATGCCGCTCAAACAAGTAGAATTTGCAGATGTGGGATGTGGCTATGGAGGATTATTAGGTACCGTTTCAATTTTTTGAAAAAAAAAAAAAAAAAAATGCATAATTTCTTGTGCGTTAATCTGTGCTTTATACTTTCAACAAAAAGTTACGCTATCGCCGATGTTTCCTGACAATCTGATACTCGGAATGGAGATCAGGATAAAAGTTTCCGATTATGTGATGGACAGAATCGCCGCTTTGCGCACTCTCAATCCTGGTAAATACGGCAATATAGCATGCCTGAGAACAAATGCTATGAAATATTTGCCAAATTACTTTCGCAAGGGACAGGTAAATTTTTTAACATTTTATCTTAATAAATTATCTAAATTGTAAATATGAGGCATTCCGAACAGACTCGACCTGGGTCTGACCCTTCACCTCTCCGATTTTGTCCACAATTTTTTATGGTTTTGTAGAACCTCTGGAAAGCACTCAGGATTTTTTTCAGATTTTTTTGGAGCGATTTGACTTTGTGGCCAAGTCTTTTTTTTCGAAAAAGTTTTTTATAGATGGAAGGAAACCCCTGCCCACTTTTGCTCAACGCTTACAATTTTCTGTACAAAAAAATCACAAAAATGGCGTTGTTTATATAGAAAAATTCAAGCATTGTGCAAAAGTGGGCAAGAGTTTCCTTCCATCTATAGCAAGTTTTTTCGATTTTTTTTTTTTTAATGGAAGGAAAAACCTGAATTGCATGGGCCCTTATCCAAATATTTTTTAAACACCTTTAATTCATACAAAAATGTTTGGATAACGGCCCACACAATTCAGGTTCCTCCTTCTATTTCTTTTTAATTTTATTTTTCGAAAAAGCTTGTCATAACCAGAACGAAACCCTTGCCCCACTTTGGGTCAATGCTTGAAATTTTCAATATATAAAACGGGGTTATTTTTTTTTTCAGGTTTTTAAATTTGGGCTAAAAGTAATTTGTTTATAAAAATCTAATTTTATAAACGAATTACCTTTAGCCCAAAATTAAAAATCTGAAAAAAATTACAACAATCCCGTTTTTTACATGGAAAATTTCAAGCGATGAGCAAAAGTTGGCGAGGATATCCTTCTGAGTATGAAAAGCTATTTCGAAAAAAAAAACTAAACCATAGTTAAGGCAAATCGTTCCAGGAAAAATCTGAAAAAAATCCTGGGTGCTTACCAGAGGTACTACAAACCTATAAAAAATTACGGACAAAATCGGAGAGGTGAAGGGTTAGACCCAGGTCGAATCGTGTGGAATATATAAATTGATATATTTTCATAAATTATTTATTTATATTGTATGATTTCTTATGTTTATAAGTCTGTATACTTTTCAAAAAAAATTTCGATGCGATTTGAATTAAAAAATGTCATGTCAACTTTCTTTCCAGTTGAAAAAGATGTTTTTTCTGTATCCGGATCCACATTTTAAGAAAGCGAAGCACAAGTGGCGTATCATCAACAAAACTCTACTTGCAGAATACGCCTATGTTCTTGCTGAGGATGTAAGCCAATTAATTCCATTTAAAATCACGAATATACGATTATAAAAATCAAATTTCTACATGAGCAAGGTCAAATACTGACAAAAAAAAACGCAATGTTGAGACGTTTTTGTCAATTAGCCCATCCCAATCTTATTCCGTACACTTTTTACTTTTCTACTCAAAAAATGATCTCGTTTTTGGATATAAAAAAATGGCTAAAATGATTACAAGATTCTCCTTCAACATCAATAATTTTTTTTTTCAATGGAATATAATACATTTACACGCATATTTATTCATGAAAAAAATTACTTCATTTACCTGTAATTAAAAGTAATTCACTTTAAGGGGAGGCTAAATACCGACATTAGCACCTCGAAAATGGATTCCAAACTTGCTCTGGCACGAATGGATGAAAATCAATAAAATTTTGACAGTATCATCAGAATTATGACACAAATGGAGCCCCACTAAAATTTTTTCGGAAAACGAAAAAAAAAATTACAGATCCGATTATCATCAAAAATCTGTAATTGAACATATTAAATTATAATGTTTTTACGGCATTCCGGCTAAAACCAAGAGTGGGGCTCCATAACCAACACCAAAGTACGAATATCGATACGTCTTTGACATTATTTTATGACAAAACCGCGACGTAAGTTTGGAATCCAAATCACGAGATAAATATTGATAAATTTCGTGTTTTATCGGAAAAAAAATGGCGAAATTAAGTTCACAAAAATCCGAAAGAGGGCAGCCCCATGTGGAATTCCTATGAAATAAACATTACTTTCATTAGACTTCTATCCAAACTGTCTGACAAGTTAGTGGCAATTAACGAAAACGTTGATTTATGTCTCGCATTTGCATTTTGCAATTCATTCATCATTCATTCATTTATCATTAATTCATAACTTTAATTAATTTTCTTCCACCGGTATTGGAAAAGTTTGGACCGCGATTTTGAGTCGATAATGTAGGGCTTCAGTAATAATGTCGGTATTTAGCCTCGCCTTAAGGATGTTCAGTCCCAAATCGCAAATGATGAGAAAATTCTGAAAATTTGGGACGTTTTTGGATGAATTATTTAAGAGGTCGTGTGAAAATTTCACGACGATTAGGAAGCTCGTTATCGAACAATTAACATTAACAAATTAAATTGAATTAAATGTAGTCTTATGGTAACTGATATAACTTTGCGATAAGTTTTTTTTTTGACCTCTCAATTTTTGAATATCTACTCTATATTGAAAGCAACGGAAACAAAATGAAGTTTATCGATGAATATTTTTTTTATTTCTTTAAAAAATTATTCTTAACAAAATGTTAATATTTCAATAACGAACTTCCTAATCGTCGTGAAATTTTTACACGTCCTCTTAAATACTTCATACAAAAACATACCAAATTTTCAGAATTTTCTCATCATTTTTCATTTTAACCCTTAAGGAGGTTAAAGTAATGATGATAGAATTCTGAAAATTTAATATGTCTTTACCTGAAGTATTCAGGAGGTCGTATAAAAATTTCACGACGATTAAGAAGCTATTTATTGAACAATTTACATTAAAAGATTTCATAGGGACTCAACATCCTTAATCACAATGCTCTAATATTTTTTGTTTTCATTGATGACATGAATTTTAGCATTCAATTTTTTCCAGGCCGTTGTATACACGGTCACGGACGTGAAAGATTTGCACGAATGGATGGTTCAGCACTTTGAGGATCATCCTCTGTTCAAAAGCATCCCAGAAGAGCAATTAGTGAGCATTAAAAATGGCAAGAAAAAAACGTTAACGAACAATTGAGGATTTAAATTGATGGGTTTTTTTTCAGAAAACGGATCCCATTGTTGAAAAACTGTACGAGAGTACCGAAGAGGGACAAAAAGTCACGAGGAACAAGGGAGACAAGTTTCTAGCGGTATTTCAACGGATCGCCGATCCTTACTCAAATTCAATGAGTTAACGAATAAATGTACAAAAGATTTTTCTTTCTTTGAATGTTCGATACTCACCAGAGGTATCACATCGCTACGTCAATTAATTCGACGAAAAAAAGGTTTGCATCTTTTATTCGCAAATGAATTAGCACGAAAATTGCTGCAGTCATTGAATTTTTGGGCTTTGTTCCAAACTCCCTTCTTGGCCCGACACCTGATGCCATATTTTTGGATAGGTCGCTTGTCTGGCATCGGACTTTCGTGTCAAATGAATCATGTCCAGGGCAAACTCTTTGTGAACGATCATAAATATCATCTGCAATAACGGGTCAAGGATTGCTCGTTTATCGGCGAATTAGAATTGTACTAATTCTGCTGTTCCTCGAGCAGCTCAGTTCTTTATCAATGCTTGATGGTAAAATGAAAAAATCGTATTTACAAATTTTCTGTAAGCGAGTAGCATTTTTAAGCGTTATTCGAGCCTCACAGAGTTTGCGCCAAAAGCGCGATTCCAATTTTTTTCGACAAATTCAACTTTAAAAAAATATCCATCGATATTCACAAGAGCTAAATATTATTTCCATATAATTCGTTCTAGACTATTCTTGTGTTTGACGATTTAGACCCAGAGTTGGAATCGACCCCTCTCAATTTCGATGAAATTTCGTTTTTAATAACACGGAGTTCTACCAAAGGATAAAAATTAAATTTTTTTTTTCAAAAGTTATTCGAAATTACAAATTTCACAATGCTTCAATCTTTCAAGTTTATTCTTCAAATATCTCGAAAATTATCATAGTTACAAAAAATCGTTCCAAATTCGTTTTGAAGAGTGTACTTGGGGCTACGAAAAAAAAATATTCCGAAAAAAAATTTGAAGAATGATGAATTTGGAGAATTTTGAATTTTCAAAAATCGTGAAAATCCAAGTTCGGTATTTTATTTTTGATTCAATTTTTTAATATAATACCTTGTACTGATCTTAAAAGATCCTTAAATTTTCAGAGAGGTATTTTTTTTTCTTCAAAAATATAAATTTTTGAATTTTCAAAAATCGTGCAAATCCACGATAAACATTTAATTTTTGGTTAAATTTTTTTAATATAATACCTTGTACTATTCTTAAAAGATCCTGAAATTTTCAGGATGGTGTGTGTTTGTTTCAAAAATAAAATTTTTTGAATTTCGGTAAAAAAATTTTTTTTTTGTTTTTCCTCTGAATTAAGTAAAGTTGAGCAATAAGTAATTCTGTAATTTTGAGCAGTAAAAATTTCAATTAATGACAAAAAAAAAAAAATTCTACCAAAATTAAAAAATTTACATTTTTGAAACAAAAACACACCATCCTGAAAATTTCAGGATCTTCTAAGTTCAGTACAAGGTGATATATAAAAAAAATTAAACAAAAAATTTAATGTTGATCGTGGATTTGCACGATTTTTAAAAGTTCAAAAACTTATATTTTTGAAATAAAAAAAACACTTCTCTGAAAATTTCAGGATCTTTTAAGATCAGTACAAGGTATTATATTAAAAAAATTAAACCAAAAATATAATATGGAACTTGGATTATTACGATTTTTGAAAATTCAAAATTCTCCAAATTCATCATTTTTCAATTTTTTTTTCGGAATATTTTTTTAGCCCCAAGTATACTCTTTAAAACGAATTCAGAACGATTTTTCGTAACTATAATAGTTTTCAAGATATGTGAAAAATAAACTCGACAGATTTGAAAAATTGTGAAATTTTGCATAACTTTCGAAAAAAAAATTTTAATTTTTTTTCGTTTGGTAGAACTTCGTTTTATTGAAAACGAAGACGTCTGACCAAATTTCATCGAAATTAAAAGGGGTCGATTCCAACTCTTGGTCGATTTGACACTGAATGACCCACTTGCGACTGTAAATTTCGAAATCATTTCAGAAAATAAAGACTCACATTTTCCAATATTTTTTCGATTATCCTACCGGATGGTCTCACGTAAGATCTCTCCTGAATTGCCTTCCGTACCAATGGTTTTATCGCAATTTGCGAATATCTCAATTTTGATTTCAAGGGTTTGCAAAAATTCGTACTTTGCAGGATATCCCTGATTGACAGAAGACCATAAATGGTTTTTCAAAATATTTTTTCGTTTTCTGACACTTTCTCAATTTTGAATCTTCACCATATTATGCCTTCGAGTATGAAGCTTGAAAAAGTCAATGTTTCTCTGGAGGCGAAAATTCGCTTTGATCGCTTTTCAACCGAAATTTCGATCGCTGGAGTATTTTTCAAAAGTTCTTCCACAGTGGTTTTTAATTTTTCATCCTTCGGACTGTACGTGATACATCTTACAGTCAGTACCTTGTAAAAAGGTTTCGGCTCTTTCAGAACCATTTCTTCGGGTTCCTACGAATCATATCGATTTAGATACAAATTTTTCTGCAGGAAAATGGCAAAGTTACGAAATCTACGCGCTCGTGGCGGACAATTTTCCAAGTGTGTCATAATTATAAGCATGAAATGTAGATATCTTTCAATTTAGGGGATTTTATTTTCTTAGAAATCTCAACTGACTGGATACGTCGTTCCTTTCTCGGTTATCGTGAAGTAATCCTTCATCTGTTCGCACATTCTTTTGTGCATCAGAACACTTCTCTCGTAAGCTCGTTTTTCACTCTGATTGATGAACTCGCAAGTGACACGAGCGTTTATGCGACAAGGTTTACCACCGGAAACTACGATCAAGCGAAAAGTCTGCAACGATCCGGCCTGTATTCTTCCTGTCTCGGGCTCCAAATCGATTTTCAACATTCCAGGCAATTCGTAACTGCAAAATTCGATAATAATATTAAACAAAAATCTGACTATTTAAAAAATTGCATACTCGAATATCCGAACGTTCAGCGGAATGAAAATTCTACATATGTAGAACTTTGAGAATTAAAAAAAAAACCTCCACAGTACTTTGTAAATCATTCTTTTGAATAATGAAAGAAGTATCAAGAATAATTTACCAATTGTTGGCGGAGTTTTTTAAATTGTTGGTACGTTTGAATTTTCAAGTACATTGCTGGAAAAAATTAATTAAGAGAACAAACAAATTTTCTAAATTTTTAGTAGTTTTTAACAATGCTGTATCTCAGTGAAAAATGGTCGTATCGAGGTCTAAAAGAACATTTCGAAGCTTGAAGTTTCTAGTTTTAAGATCTTTCAGCTAAAAAAATTTCGAAACTACAGGTTTCACGCAATCCTAAGAAATAGTGAGAAAACAAATTTGGCAAATACTTTTTTTTGGCTGCAGTTGCTTGGAACAATTTTTTCCAACTAAAGTATTTTATGGACCGGATAGCTTGTTTATTTAGCTTCAATTTGCTTTTTTGAGACCTCGATGAAATCATTTTTCTCTGAGATATCGAACTTTTCATGAAAAAGGATCCTTTTGTGTTTGACCATTGATATCTTAACAACCAATGATCGCACAGAAAATAAAAGGGGAATTTAAAAAACTGCAATTCATGCTCTACAAGGATTGACGATGGTTTTTTGAAAAAAAAAAAATTTCCATCCTTGCCATGAATTAGAAAAAACAAGAAAAAGCGCTATTTATGGTTTTTTAGAAAATCAACGGCTAAATTAAAATCATTCACAAAACGACTAATGTTAAACGTGACTTTCACAGCTCAATATACCCACAAAAACCGTGTGAAGTTTCAATTGGATCTATCGAACGGTTTTTTTGTTTCAAGCAATCAAATTTTTGAAAAAAATTAAACGATCATGTTTATTGCTCCTAAACACTTCATAATCATTATTGAAGTGAAAAAACAAATTTTAATTTTTTTTCCATAAATTTGAACGCTGTTTGCGATAAAAATGTGGGAAAAGCTCAAAATTTTTTATTTTATTTTAATAACTATACGAGCATTTTTCACTGACATACAAAATTGTTAAGAACCACTAAAATTATAAGAAATTTTTTTGTTCCCTTAATTTTTTCCAGTAGTGTATGTTAAACAGGGATCAGAAAAAAAATTACTATTTTCCATTTTTCAATTGATGGAAAATCGATAATTTTAAAAGATAGAATACCAATTGATGGAAAAATTGAAATTATCCGAAATTGTATTTTCAATTATCCAAATAATAGGTAATTGGTCGAAAAATAATATCGATTACTCGGAAAATGGGTAATTGGTTGAAAAATAATATCAATTACCTACAAATACAGGTAATTGGTTTGAAAATATTTTCAATTTTCCGGAAAAAAATTAATAATTAATTGAAAAAGTGTTCTTGAAAAAATAGGAGTGATTAGAGATATATAGAGATATATAGATATTAGATATATATCTCTCTATATGTCTATGTACCTTTATATGCCGATATATGACTGTATATGCTTGTATATACCTCTATATATCTCTACATATCTCTTATCACTCTAATTTTCAATAAATTATTAAGTTTTTTCTAAAAAATTGAAAATATTTTTAAAACAATTACACATTTTTCTGAACAATTGATATTATTCGGATAAATTGAGAATATTTTCAGACCATTGACCCATTTTTCTGAAAAATTGATATTATTTTTCGACCAATTACCGTTTATTTGGATAATTGGAAATTTATTTTTTTCCATTAAACTTTGTCGGGTAATTGAAAATTTAGATTTTAAAATTATTAATTTTCAAAAAATTGATAATATTTTCCAAAAATGCGCCTGAAAATATCATTACTGCCGATCTCTGATGATAAATATATTAATACGCACCTCTTCCATTTATAAGCAATGAGCTCGTCCTCCAAACGATTTTGAATCATGATCATTCTCGTAGCACGACCGTGCAACGGCATTGACGAAAGTGTAATACTGTCAGTACTGAAGTGAACGGGAATTTCGTCAATGTGAAAAAGATCGTGATGCGGAAATGAGATTTTCGGCATTGAGGATGAAAAATTTACGCCTTGGCCTTTTATCGTAATTTTCGTGGTTTCAGTGCCGATGGTTAATGGGACTGTGACCTTTGAAGAAATGAGGAAAAAATAAATTTGAAAATTATTGAAAAAAAAATCATTCAGAATGAATAATAATATTTCTTCTTCAAAGTGAAAAATCGAGAAATTTAGCCTTCACTGTAATTATCGTTAGACATAAACGAGAATTGAATAAAATCTCTGTTCGTACTTCCATTGGTCCCAATCTTCGTGGTGTAAATTTGAGGATTAAAGGCTTGTGAGAAATTTGCTTTATCAATCCGGAAGGATTCGGACATTCGAGAATGTCGGTGGGATTTTTGTCATTGAGTTTTCTTAAAGCAGTTATATCCAACGAATACGGAATATCATTTTTCGTGGGGTTGTAAATCCAACAGATCTAAATGAGAATGATTATTTTTTAATATTGATTTATTTGAATTTTGAGAAATATCCTGCAGACTATTGATTCTCGAAGGATAATATACAGTGATCGGCAAAATCGATATTTTCGTCAATTCAATTATCGCTAATTTTATAATTATTCCAATAAATATTACTCATTATTAAGGCACTCAGTAATTAGGCATTAAGGTATTTATAATATTCGAAAATTCGATAATTCATGTTTGATTATTATCCAATAAACCTATAACTTGTAATTTAGATCAAATAATTACTCAATAACCGAGTAATTAAAATTTTGCTCTTATAAAGTACTGATTTTTGTAAAAATTAGGTAATTGTTCCTTCTAATTATTAATTATCCAAATACTTAAGTATTCTACTTACAAATTTAGTATGGAATTAGTTAATTATTCTTTGCAATTATTAATTTTTTGATAATGCATTATTTGATAAGGCATATTTATGCTTGTAAGTTTGTTTAGTGAAGTTAAGCAGAAACCCTGATAGCCAGTGTTGTACTATAAAAACTTTGTCATCTGTAGCATGGAATCAATTTGACGCCAAGTTTACGGTAAGTTTTTGGTGAGCGAAATTTGGATACAAGTTGATCGAAATCTACGGCCGGTAATTAAATACAAGTTGTAGGCAAACTTGTACACAAAATATACTCCGACTTTTGTACAAGTTCACTCCAATAACATCTACAATTTTTTGTAGTCAAGTTGTACTTAAATTGTGAAGGAATTTATAATTAATTAGTAATTTATATATCTAACTTATTAATTATTCAAATAATTGGTGATTTTAATAGTTCAATTACTAATTACTTGAATAATTAGTAATTTAGATATATACATTACAAATTTTTCAAATAATCAATAATTGACATAATTAAATTACAAATTATTCTAATAATTAGTATTAAAATAATTCAATTAAGTACTAAATAATTTAATGATCAGTATTTTAAAGAATACCATTACTAATTTTTCTAATAACGAATAATTCAAAGAATACACATATTCAATATCCAAATAATTAGTAGTATTGGTTTTTAAATTACTGATTATCGAAATACCTAAAAAAATAATGAATGATAATATTAATTTTGTAAATAACGATTAATTAAAAATCTAAAAAATTTTTTTGCCGATCACTGATAATATATGATCACCTGATTTATGGGATCTCGATCACCAATGTAAATATTCGACAATTCGATGGTTGAACCGTACAACAAAAATGCAGTTTTTTCGAGTTCCGATAGGCAATTTATATTCATGCTTAGAGTCACTCGTCGATCGTGTCCAATATTGAAGTTAAATTTTATCGTTGTTTCTCCCAATAATTCGTAACGCAATTCCATCGTAATTACATCTTTTTCGTGAGCCTTTTTTTGGCTCAAAAAATTCACAATTAATCAGAATAATTTTAGTTTCGTTAGAAAAAATTAGCGAAAAAAATGATAATTCTTTTGCAAAAGTATTTAAATTTTTCTAATCTTTATAACAAGGAATTACAACAAAAATATAAATGAGTAATTGCAATTCCGTTGGATATCAATTACGATCACTCGTCATTGTTGAAATCGTTTCGGCAAAAGTTACAGTTGATTAGATTCATTGTAGTTTTCAACATCACAATTGAATAACCTTTCAAACTTTTCTTTTTGAATGAAGTAATTTAAGTTTTTTTTTGCATATGAAATTATTACATTTTTCCATTGTACCATTTTTTGCTGAAACTTTAATTTACCTTGAGTGTTCCAGATTTTGGGTAAATTTTGCATAATTTTCTGTGCGGGCAATTGTATACCATTCGGTGAAAAGTAAGACTACGCTTTTCGCTGATTTTTGGACATGAACAAATTTTCATTCGCTCGATCGACCAATTTGCGATGGCGGATGTGGGATTCGACATGAGGAGCTTGACGATCGACATATCCTCGTGCAATATCGTCGGTGGAACGTGCATTTTCACGTCTTGACTCTCACCGGGTTGCAAGTCATTAATTTTCCGATTTAATCTAAAAAAAAAATCAAATCAAACTTAAACCTTTGACAAAAAATATGATTTTTAAATTTTCGTTTCGAAACGTACTCGTTTATATTCAACATTTTCCATAGTATGTATTTACTGATGTCATGGCCTATTTGATAGTGCAGCAAATCTTCGATCTGCATTGAACAATTTGTTGCTGAAAAATCTAGTACGAAATTGCTGCATAGATTTTTCAATTTTTTTTTTTTTTAGTAAAGAGAGCGTTTCTCTCGTTACCTTTATCACAGGCAAACGGCAAAAATACTCGACTTGGCATATTTGCTTGGGCTCATTGGTGGAAATTAGAGTAGAGGTTTGCACATTTTTACGTATGGAATATTGAATCGAGACTCGATGACGTCCTCGTCCACGAGATTCAAGAGTCACTTGAATTTTTTCTTTATCACCCGGAAATAACGTTCCGGAAATAGGATCCAAACTCAATAGTTCGGTCATATCATGTTCCTCGTACGGCCAATTTTCGGGCTTAAGATTTAACTCGTAAGGAATCTCGACTTTTCCCAAATTCGTTAATTCAAAATTGAGTTTTTTCGTAGCGTCATAAGGCAGCTCACCGAAATTTAGCTCAGAGGGTGTAGCCTGTATAAAGTTAATTCACCAAATTACAATTTCTTCATTTTTTATTGTTTTGTTTTTTTTTTAACGTACATAAAATTTGCAAGTAATAATAATATTTGAAAGTGTCGTATAGCTCATTGGAAGAAAACATTTTTCCAGCCAGAAAATTTGTAATTTTTCCACAAAAAATAGAACTCAATTTCAAGGGGTCGTAATTAGGTAAAAAAAAATGCAAACATGTTCGGCTACAATAATTCATTCAAATTTTTCCAATATCTCAAAGTGAGTAAATAAATATAGGGCATTCAATGTCAAATCAACCACTTTCGAACCCGACCCCTTTCGATTTGACTGATTTTTTTTTCCTTTTCTACTCCATTAAAAACATTTTTTTGGAAATTTCCAAATTTGTTCACCCAACCCAAAAAGCGGCTTTTTTTTCAAATAACTATAACTTCTTCAAAAATTGACTAATTGGGACATTTGTCTCAAAATTTTCGTCTTTAAATGTACTTTCCGAAAAAAAAATACAACAAAATTTTAAGATATTAATAGCTATGAAATTTTTCACTTTTTCGAAAAAAATCATCTTTTTCTCGATGTTCGCGGTTTTTAATTTTTTTTCACTCAAAAAACACTGGTCAATTCCGAAAAACATGCCGCCCAACATGGAGTGGGCCGACATTTTCTTCTATTTTTTTTTTATCGATTGAAAAAAAAAAATTCCCAGCTGGGCTTATTTCACAGAACACCACTCTGGAAATTTTTGAGGATTGATAAAGGATCTCAGAGTTTGAAAAATTGAGAAGAAAAAAAAATTGAAAGTAGTAATCCTCGAAATTGTTTTGATTTTGTTCAAAAAAGTAAAAAAAAATCTATTTTTTTTCACTTTATCAAAAGTTTCAAAAATTTCCTTCTAAGGAAAAGTCGGCCCACTCCATGTTGGGCTGCATTTTTTCCGGAATTGATCAAAGTTTTTTTTTAGTGAGAAAAGGATTATTTTTCTCGAAAAAGTAAAAAATTTCATAAATTTTAATATCTAAAATTTTTTTGTATTTTTTTTCGCAAAGTACATTCAAAGACGAAAATTTTGAAAAAAAAACAAACGTCCCAGTTAGTCAATTTTTGATGAAGTTATAGCTATTTGAAAAAAATCCTTTTTTGTGGGTTGGGTGAAAAAAATTTGAAAATTTCCTAAAAAATGTTTTTAATGGGTTAAAAAAGGAAAAAAAATCAGCCAAATCGAAAGGAGTCGAGTTCGAAAGTGGTGGATTTGTCATGGAATGACCCATATACAATCGACTTGAAAACAAATCTCAAAATAATTTTTTCTACCTTTACATCTCTCGTTAATTGCATTTTTTTATTAAATCTAAGTGGAATTAGAATCGCCATCACAAAATTTTTAAACTGTGGGAAGTTGTTTTTTTTTTAATAGTATTTAATTCAATCAATTCATTTATTAATTTAGTCAATTTAATTAAGAGCGGTTTACCTCAAGATATCCCAATTCGGATTTTCCCACAAGTCGCAATCGAATTTGCCACGTGAACGAAGAACTCGCGTTATAGTTGCACGTCACGAAAAACTCATGATCGCCGATATCGGATGGACAAAATATCCAATTGTGAGTGAGAACCTCGTTGGAATAGATTTTTCCTTGAATTTTGTCGACACTCAATTCCAGTGGTATATCCACGAATCTATAACTATCGTGAGATATTACGGATCAATTTAATTTTCCCCACAGCATAGTAAACTTTTTTTTGAGCTCGTGTGTAACCATTAATTAATTATCAATTACTCTATCGAGTGTCGAGTCGGATTGAGCATGAAAACGTGTTTCGTTTGCTCACAGCCCGGATGAGTCGATGGAAATTCAACGAATTGCTCGTTGAAGTTTAGACTTGGATTTTCAGCGTATCCACGGAAATCCACGAAAGCCTCGTAATTAGGATTACCATTGAATCTTATTGCCCATCGCTCGTACAAAAGTTTGTCATGGACTTTCGGAAACATCTCGATAATTATCACTTGATAATTCCTGGAATTGCAATGGATTTTCAATTATTTCTTATGTCTTTGCGATTATTTCAAATATTTCAACATGAATTTCAAATTATTAGTTAACTACATTGTTCAATCGTTCTTCAATTATTTTTCAATTATTGTAAAAACACGTTAAAATTATTTTTTCATTAAATTTCAATTCATTTCAAATATTTAAATATAAATTTCAAATTATTAGTTAACTATATTGTTCAATTGTTCTTCAATTATTTTTCAATTATTGTAAAAACACGTTAAAATTATTTTTTCATTAAATTTCAATTTATTTCAAATATTTCAATATAAATTTCAAATTATTAGTTAACTATATTGTTCAATCGTTCTTAAATTATTTTTCAATTATTGTCAAAACACCTTAAAATTAATTTTCAATTAAATTTCAATTTATTTTACTCGTGAATGATGCCCTGCATTGGTTTGACGTTGAAACAAGTTTCAGGAGGTGGAATGAAACGATACATAATCGGCAAATGTCCGAATCTCTTTATAACAAGAGTCGTGTAAACGGGAGTGGAGGGCAAACACGGTGGCATTATGATCGTCCTCGGTACATGATATTGAGGTATCCAACCGGACGAATGCGGGCCAAATGTGTGACCTGCGAGAATTTTCGGACAGGAAGTCCCATCGATAATTCATTTTTGTTTTAGTATACATTGGACTGATTAAAAAAGCGTCTATTTTTTGTTTTTCGAAAATAGTACATTATGACCCGAGGACTCGTGTAATTGCAGCATTCGCCTTCGGCTCATGCTGCAAACTCACACTCGTCAGAAAAAGTTTTTTTGTCCGAGGGTCATACAATATCTTATCGCCCGACGGCGAAAAGTGACTTTTAAGCCCACGAAGTGGGCGTAAAAAGGCACTTTTACGTCCGGAGGGCAATAAAATATATTAAATACCTTCAGGGAGGTGAAAAAAGGTGCCTGATAACCAGAGCTCTTAATATAAATATTTAGATATATCTCATAGCAAATTTCTATTTCCCATTTAAATAACACAGGAAAACTTTTTTTCAAAATTTGAAATGTTTTATCTCGGCTTCGAGTCAATGTACCAAAATGAATGACACATATTCTTGTAGAGAATCCAACGCTCTACAAGAAAGATCTCGCATGTTTTTTCGATAAACTCACTCCTTCAAAAGTTATTCAAGGATAAAATTAAATTTAGAGTTAATTTCACTTTTTTTTTTAGTTTCCGGCAGAATGTTGAAACTTATTAGTAAATATCGTAAAATCTTTCTCGAAACAAAAGTTTAAATTGCATTCATATAAATAACCTAATTTTTAAAGAAATTACCAACAGTAGTTCACCCATATTCACGGTCTAATATACTACCCTCAAAAATCAAAGATATCGTTGAAGTAAAGGTCTCTGTGCAACGGTTCGATTTTTTGAATTCTTTTAGAGGCGCGCTGGACGTTCTAAAACGCCATTTTTAGCGTTAAATTTATTATATCACTGATGAACGGAAACAGATCATTCAAAAAATTCTGAATTTTTTATATAAGGTGCCCAAATATGTACTCTTTCAAATCCATATTTACTGAACATTAATAAATGGTTCATATATTCAAAAAAAAATCTCTGAAAATCAATATTTTCACTATTTTTCAATTAATTATATCATTAAATATTGATTTTTGTCGTCTAAAATGTTTTTGTATTTCTTTCATCTTTTTTCTTGTAAAACTACGTATGAGTATTGCTTACAATGCGAAAAATGCTAAAAAATAAATCTTAAATATTAAAATTTGAAAATAAATATTTATTTTTTAGCAATTTTCGCATTGTAGGCAATACTGATACCGAGTTTTACAAGAAAAAAGATGGTAGACATACAAAAACGTGTTTGAAGAAAAAAATCAATATGCAATGTTATAATTAATTGATAAATAGTGCACATATTGATCTTCAGAGATTTTTTTTCGAATGTATGAACCATTTGTTAATATTCAGTAAATATGGGTTTGAGAGAGTACATATCTGGGCACCTTATATAAAAAAATTCAGAATTTTTTGATCGATCTGTTTTCGTTTATCAGTGATATAGTAAATTTAACGCTAAAAATGGCGTTCTTGAACGTCTCGCGCGACCTCTAAAAAAATGCAAAAAATCGAACCGTTACACAGAGACCTTTATTTCAACGATATCTTTGATTTTTGAGGGTAGCCAACAGTTTTTAATTTTTTCGATTCACCCTAGTATACATATATAATAGACCGTAAATAACTTTTGAAGGAATGAGTTTATCGAAAAATCATAAGAGACCTTTTTTGTAGAGCGTTGTACATTGACTTGAATCCGAGGTATAAAATTTTAAAGTATGAAAATTTGTTTTCCTGTGTTATTTAAATGAGAAATAGAAATTTGCGATGAGACGTATCTAAATATTTATATTAAGAGCTCTGCTTTTAACAGGCATCTTTTTTCACCTCTTCGAAAGTATTTAATATGTTGTTTCGAAAAACAAAAAATAGTCGCTTTTTTTAATCAGTGTAGTATAGATAAAGGGGCAATTCGTACCAATTACACGGAGTGAAGCGATCATGGAAGAGGAATAAATCGGTAAGGAAGTATCGATGTCTACGAAGAAAATAAGAGCTTTGAGTTCTCTCCCGTAGAATAAATTTTTCTCGATCGCATTAAATCGCACTTCGAATAAACAAGTCTCGCCAGCTTTAATGCGTACTTCATCCGGCGTAAGACTGAAAATCCCTTCAACGTCTGCGGGTCGTTTGAGAACAAAATTTTTAATTAGATTCTTGAATAATATACTTCAAACGAAACTGATTCATTTGATTTAATTTCTTCAATCCAATTTAATTTAGCTCTTAATTTGTATTTTCAAAAATATCACATGTAATATGTGAATGACAAATGAATTAAATTTCTGGCGCCAGATGACTCTCTGAGAATTTACAAATTTTACCATCGATGAAAGATGATGAAGTGTTTTTTTATAATTTTTAATAAGTCAATTGAAAAAATATACGTGTAATGTTCGAAATCACTAGTTCAATACAAGGTTGCGAAATTTTTAATGAAAAAGTAATGCATTCATTTTTACTTGTTTAATGGCTAATGGAAATAATTTCCATTAACCATTAAAATTTAATGGCTAATGGAAATAATCTCCATTAACCATTAAAAATTAGTGGCTAATGGAAATAATCTCCATTAACCATTAAAAATTAGTGGCTAATGGAAATGATTTCCATTAACCATTAAATGTTAATGGTTAATGAAAATAATTTCTATTAATCAATAAATGTTAATGGTTAATGGAAGCCATTTTCAATCATCTATAAGAGTTAATGGTTAATGAAAATTACCTCCATTAACCATTACGTGTTGATGGTTAATGAAAATAATTTCCATTAATAATTTAATGTTAGTGGCTAATGGAAATTATTTCCATTGACTGTTGACATTTAATGTAATTAAAATGATCGTAATCGATTATTCAGCTATTCTTAGCGGTTTTGGTCCCAACGCGCTTGAAGTAGAATAACGAAGAAACGTTTTCCGACTCCTAAATCGTTCTCTCTCTCTGTCTCTAAATGTTATCTTTCAACCAGTCCGCTGCTGATCGGCCTTACGAATCTTTAAAGTTCCTCATTGATATTTCGTTTATTTAAGTAGTGATATTATTGGTAAATATGTAACGGCTAGTTACATATTTACCTTTGGGTCATTTTGACCCAGAATAAAACCAATCGATTACTACCATTTTAATTACATTCAATGTCAATGGTTAATGGCAATAATTTCCGTTAACCATTAGCATTATGGTTAATTGTAATAATTTTCATTAACCAATAACCTTAAATGGTTAATGGAAATGATTTTGATTAACTATTGACAATAAATGGTTAATGGAGATAATTTTCATAAAACATTAACTCTTATTTATTAATGAAAATAATTTCCATTAACCATCAACATTTAATGGTTAATCGAAATAACTCCCATTAACCATTAACATGTAATGGTTAATGGAAATAACTTCCATTAACCATTAATGCAAATGGTTAATGGAAATAATTTTCATTGACCATTAACATTGAATGGTTAATGGACATTATTTTCATTAATCGTTAATGGTTATTGAAAATGTAAATGCATTAAAAAAAAGTCATGCATTATTTGCAACCCTGGTTCAATATTTTATTTTTTGGAAATGAATTTCCCATTGATGCTAATTACAATCTCCATTGATGATAATAGAATATGAACTTTGATCGATAATTACTTTGAGTTGCGTGTATCACTTAAATTTGCAACGATTCTCAATTCGAGTTCCAGCTTCCAAATGAACATTTTATGCATGAAACAAAATTTTCTTTAAAGTTTCGCCGTAACTCACCTTCGTCCCATTTTAATAACATGTCGAGAGTACTATGATTGGTTAAACAAGTAGTACGACACGATTCGCGTTTCAACGAGCCCTGATAATTCCCATCGTATCTACCAAAATCCATGTAGCAATGAGAGAGAGATACTGGATAAGACGAAAAGGGATCTGAAGGTAGAAACGATCCAGTGTGATTTCCATCGCCCATGTAACATTCGAAACCATTTTTATCATTGAACGAATGAATGAGCGTCGGAACTGCGAAAGATCTTTCGTTCCTGTGATGTTCGCCGCAGTGGCCATAAATAAGTAGCATCAAGGGTGCCTGGAACAGAAAAATATCAATAGAAAAATCATATACTCGAAGCTTCAAGATTTCAACCAAATTGGAAATTGGAAAGTGCAAAAACCTTTGACAATCATTTACAGATCTTTCACAGAGTAATTGAATTTTTCTTGATTCGTGATGATTTTGGATTTTGAACATTTCAAACCAAAATAATTCCAGCATTACGCAATAATATTAATAAGGGTATTTACAAAGATTAATTGGCAAAGGCTGAAAACTGTTCTGGAGAAATTTTTTCCAAAATACTATAAAATGGTTAAAAAATCGAAACTTTGTTCTGCGAAAAAAATTCTTTTTACCCATTTTGAACATTTCAAACCAAAATAATTCCAGCATTACCCGATAATATTAATAAGGCTATTTACAAAGATTAATTGGCAAAGGTTGAAAACTTTTCTGGAGAAAAATTTTCCAAAATACCATAAAATGGTTAAAAAATCGAAATTTTGTTCTCCGAAACAAATTCTTTTTATCCATTTTGAACGTTTCAAACCTCAATAATTCCAGCATTACACAATAATATTAACAAGGGTATTTACAAAGATTAATTGGCGAAGGCTGAAAACTTTCTGGAGAAAATTTTTCCAAAATACTATAAAATGGTTAAAAAATCGAAACTTTGTTCTCCGAAATAAATGCTTTTTACCCATTTTGAACGTTTCAAACCAAAATAATTCCAGCATTACGCAATAATATTAATAAGGGTATTTACAAAGATTAATTGGCAAAGGCCAAAAACTTTTCTGGAGAAAATTTTTCCAAAATAGTATAAAATGGTTGAAAAATCGAAACTTTGTTCTCGGAAACCAATTCTTTTTACCCATTTTAAACATTTCAAACCAAAATAATTCCAGCATTACGCAATAATATCAATAAGGGTATTTACAAAGATTAATTGCCAAAGGCCGAAAACTTTTCTGGAGAATATTTTTCCAAAATACTGTAAAATGGTTGAAAAATCGAAACTGCGTTCTCTGAAACAAATTCTTTTTACCCATTTTTTTAATTCATCGTACCTGATGCTGTATCAAACATGGCAAATGACAAACGTGATAGCCCCGAAATTTTGGAGCAAATGTAACGAAGATGTAAACGTGAGAATTTGGGGCAATCGAACCATATTTGGGATCAGGCTTGAAAGAGCTTTGTTTATCGTCGATATCGAAAATAAAGTTTGCTGCTACTTTTGAATTATTTACAATTTTGACCCGTTTTTTTGAAATCTCGTTGGGCGAACAAATCATGGTGATAAAACCACCAATCGATATAGATGCATTGGGACCTGTGTGATTTTTAAATAATAATAATAATAATAATAATAATAATAAAGTAATAATATTATTTTAATTATTATTATGATCTTATCGATATTAAACATACAGTATTGATATATTGAATAAAATCGCATATTGAATAATATATTGAATTCTCCACTACAAATTACTTTTTTTTCAATTGTAATTTGTAATGGAGCATTCATCCATTACACATTACTTTTGTATTTTGTAATGCTACACTTATCTTTTTCACATTATGCAGTAAAGTGGGTAATGAATACAGTAATGCATTATTAAAATAATGCATTAAATTTTATTATATATTTATTATTATACATATATATTATATATATATGAGGCATTCCACGTCAAGTCAGCCACCCCATTTTTTGAAATCGCCAAAAATCGCATACAAATTTTTAGAAAGTAGTTCCAACTATCAAGAAAATTTGTTATTTTTTTCAGATTTTTAAATTACATTTTTTAGCCAGAAAAAAATACAAAAACTTTGTTTGTCCCATTTTGTAACTCGAGAATTATTGATCGTACGAAAAAAAAGTAGAACATAAAGTTTAGGATTTTTAACGTGCTTTTCACTGAAATTTTTTACAAACTCCTCCAAAAGCTCTGTATGCCATTTTCAGACCAAATAATGTGTTGATACTTTTTGTCTCACAATTGACATCTTCGATTCGTCTGTAGTTTTAACAGTTTTTTACTTGATATATTTACAGACAATAAAAAAATTGGTGTAGTGGAGAATCCATTATTTCAAATGCATTTTTATTGATACAATCTATCATTATAGAGTGATTTAACGAAATTGTGCAGATATTAATATTTTATCATTATTAATCATAGACAGGAAAAATAATAAAATAATCTCGTTTTGATACTGCGAAGACGATTCTAGGAACAAAGCAGTATCATTGCTTCATTCCCAAAAATCATGCCCAAATCGAACTAAAAAAGTACTCATTGGTCATAGAAACGTTGGTGCATCCAAAGAGGATAAATAAATTCTTTTTTGCAATCGAGAGACGTAAGTAGCTTTTGACTTTAATTTAAATAGACTTTATCGTCGTACATGGGTCCATTGATAAAGTTTATTAAAATGTACAAAAAGATATTTAAAAAAATAAAAATGAAAAGTTTAAAAGATTGAAAAAGGACAAAAAATTAACAAAAATGCGGGCTTTAAAAAATATCTATGGATAGTCCGGTTAACCCTGTTAAAGCACAGAGAAATTTGTGTATTCATTTGGGATGAAAAACGCATAGGAATGAATGGATTCTCCACTAAGCTAATTTTTTTATAGTCTGTAAATGTATCAAGTAAAAAACTGTTAAAACTACAGATGAATCGAACATGTCAATTCTGAGAAAAAAAATATCAAAACATTATTTGCTCCGAAAAGGGCATATAGAGTTTTTGGAGGAGTTTGTAAAAAATTTCAGTGAAAAAGTACGTTGAAAATCCTAAATTTCATGTTGTATTTTCTTTTTCGTACGATGAATAATTTTCGAGTTACGAAATGGAACAAGAAAATTTTTTGTATTTTTTTCCGACTAAAATATGTAATATAAAAATCTGAAAAAAATCACGAATTTTCTTGACAGAACTACTTTATAAAAATTTGCATGCGATTCTTGGTGATTTCAAAAAATGGGGTGGCCGACCTAACGTGGAATGTCTCATATATATAATGTATTAAAAAAATTTTGAGGTTATGTTGCGATAAAAAGAGAAATGTCTGTTACCGATACTCGAGCCACGAGCGATAATTTTGAGGATCGTTTTAGCTCTGTTGACGATTCTGAAATAATCAACGCTTCTTTCGTTCGGCAATGATGGATTGTAACAAGCTTGACGAATCGAGGAATTGCCGGGCTTGAGGGACCAAGAATATTTGTCCAAATGAAAAACAGCGTCCAAGGGATTCGTCGTAGGATCTCGATGAATCTCGTAATGTTCTTCATTCTAAACGATAGAGTATTCAAAGCTCTCAAAGGACACCTTTTCCATGTTTTTTCACTTTTCACACGAAAAAGTAGTTTTTCTTCATCACATTACTCCAATTTTTTACATTATACGTACACATGTACCGTTGGTTATGTTTAGAGTTTTTGTGACTGTGGAATCGACGGCAATTTCTCCAAAATCCAGAGTAACCGTACGAACATTTTCCTCGACGCAGCAACGACACTTTGCACAAGAAACTCCCGAAACCTTCGGTTGGTCGGACATCGTAAGATTCATAAGAGACTTCATTTTCTACGTTTGTTTTTCTTCGCCGAAGAATATTCAAACTGACGTCGTCGCAGCTGGTCGCAGCCTCGAGCGCGCCTGCGCGTGTTTTCATGAAAAGCATGAAAAGGCAATAAAAAATGTTGCAGAGAGGGGGGATGCAGGTTGCGCCACTGTCGTTTTGTTTTGACGGCCTCATAGACGGGAGGGGTGAGGCAGAGGGAGGGGGGCTCAGAAAAATGTTGCGGATGTTTGCGATGGATTGCGACGCGCCCGTCAACAATATCTCAACAAAGTGAACGCAGAGGTTTCTCTCTGTCGTGTTAATGTCTCGAAAAATTCATGTCTCCGACGTGACGAATTGTGCGTTCAATTTTTTTACTTGCTTATTCGCGGATATTCGTGACGAATTGCCCGAAGTACGTCTCTCCATTTGCGTCTCTGTGAAGGGAGACCGTGACGATTTCAATTTTCAACAGTGACGAACAAACGCGCTGCCCCTCGTCGTTGTTATTCCGTTTGTGATAAAATGGCTCTGTGACATTTAGCCTTGGTTCATATCATTTATAACGATTTTTTAAAAATGTCTGAACTAAACTTTTTCAAACTCGTTTACGTACTCCTGATGGTGACATTCTCGAATGTTGATGCTGGTTCCAAACCGTACGTCGAGCGTAAGTTTTACTTTTTCTTACATATATTTAGGGGAGAGTGGGGCACAATGTGTCACTCTTTTTAAAAGAATTTTTACTCTGACTACGATAATCTGATTAGAAAAAAACTGTTGTAACCGGTTTTTCTAGACGTTTAAGCGTATAATGAAAGTATCGTTTTTTTTTTAAGGTTAAAAATACCAGAACAATTGTATTCAAAAAGATTTGCAGAATGGCACATTGTTCCCCACCAGTGAGGAGTCATTCATTTTCTATGTGTCTAACCTGAAACAATTTGTATGTCCATAACCTATTTGTACCACAACATCATCGCCGTATAAGCCGCATCAACATTGTGGGCAATGGGAAACAACGAAAATTGTGCCCCACAACTCGTTGACAAATTGGGTTTTTGGGTTGCTACAGACCCAGGGTGGAAATATATTTTTCCAAAAACTCATGAAAACGACCTTCACCATCTTCTAGCTGGGAATCTTTAGTTGGCAAATCATTATAATCAAATCTATTTAGCACTCTAAACAAAGGAAGAATCGTTAAAAACGTCCGACAAGTCTTACAGGCCAATTTTCGGACTTTTTTTTGCATTTATTAACAGTTTTTTTTAAATTGGAATATCGATTGCAGCCTCACATATTCTCATTCTTGAGGTTATAACGATTTGATTTCACTACTTACGAGTTCGATACTTTTCTTTTAAACATGTTTTATGAGGAAAAGAAATTGCGGGTTGCTGTAGACCCAGGATGGACCGGTCCAGGATGCCAGAAAATGGTGGGCCTTGGCGGTTTAAGAGATGAACATAAAAACGAATGTGACCGAGTGAATCATAAATAATAACACTATCGATCAAAAGTATTAAAACTAAAAACACGAGCTGTTACAGAGAGTGAGATTATATTTTACGTTTTTCCGGCAAGCAAAATTATGCTTCCTCATAAAGGAAAGCTTTGTTTTCGTGAAAAAAAATTTTTTCGCGATTTTTATGCCAATATGTTCAAAATGTCCTAAAACATCGAGAAATCATATTTAGAAAAAATGTCCGGATAGATGTGTGTGTGTGTGTGTGTGTGTGTGTGTGTGCGTGTGCGCACGCGCGTGTGTGTTGTATCATGAGTTTGAGATGTAAATAATTAATAACTCGAAAACGCTTCGAGATATCAAGCTAAAATTTGGCACATTTGTCGAGCACGAATTGCTCTTCATTATGAAAAAAAATTTGTTGTAATTATAACGGGTGTTCAGATTTTATCGACTTTTTTCGTTTTTGCAAGAATGGCGTAAACGCTCTAACCTCTGCAATTTTCAAGATATTGCACTCAAACTTTGTACAGAATTAGTACAGCTATTAAGGTTGTTTGGTATTGAATTTGGCGAAAATCTATCGAGGGATAAAAATTTTATGAAATTTTGAATTTTTTGAAAAATAGCCTACACGCTCTACCTTGTGCAATTTTTGAAATATTGTACTGAAACTTTGCATAGAGCTAATATAGCTATCGAGGTTGTTCGCTATTAAATTTCGCAAAAACCCATTGAGGGATTAAAATATTATGAAATTTTAATTTTTTTGAAAAATAGCGTAAACGCTCTGACTTGTGCAATTTTTAAGATATTGCACTGAAACTGTACACAGAGCTAATATAGCTATCGAGGATGTTCGTTATTAAATTTGGTGAAAATCGATCGAATGATTAAATTTTTATGAAATTTTTAATTTTCATAAAAGAAGTGTAAACGCTATAACTTTTGAATTTTTTTAGATATTGCAATGAAATTTTGTGAAGAGCCAGTATAGCTATTAATGTTATTCGCTATCAAATTCGGCGAAAATCGATCGAATTTGCACATTGATCACTAATATTTTTCAATAGTTAACAAAGCTTCCTTTATGAGAAAGCCAAATTTGATCGCCATACTGTGTATTAAAGGAAGCTATGTGAACTATGGATAAAGATGAGGAAGCAATGTGGCAATTTTTTTTTTTTTCGGAGCTCAAATTAATTATTTTTTTGATAATTTTTTTGAAGCTGCTATTGTCGTTCTTTTAGGTCTGGTGAAATTCTTTATAAATTGTGCCCATCAAATCAAATGTGGTACTAAAATGTTGGATAGAGCAAATATTGCGACATTATGAACGCGAATATCCAAAGTATCTATGGTTTCACCTTTACCTTTGGGAAAAACATTTTCCCGAATTTTTTTACGATTGCGACATTAATATTGAACTTCGTGAACAAAATCGAACAAGATTTCTACTAAAAATTAGATTATGATTACACTTGTTTAAAAATTACATTACTATTACGATAGTATTCATTTTTCTCAAATCCAAAAATGAATTTAAAACATTCTTCGATTACCAACAGATCATCTGGAGGAAGGAAATATTTGTCATCCGCTTGGCAAAAAGCATGAATTCACATTGTCGAACGATCCCAATGCTGCAGTCATAGTCAAGCCTTTTCATATGTTCGATCATTGGCTCCAACAGTCGGATAAATTGTGCAAATTCGTTTTCAAAGTGCGCAAGGGCGATCACTTGTTTGCTGTTATACAAAATATGTCTTTGCGAAAAAACGAGACTGAATGTCTGGATTATATCAAAGTAAGATATCCATGTCGGTCTGAGTATTACGATAATAATAATAATAATAATAATAATAATAAAATGAAAAAAAATGTTAAATATTGTGTTTTTTAGTTTAAAAGAAAAGACAAGCACGAAACTCGCCAGTTTTGTGGTCAGATTGATCGCAGGAAGGTAACATTGAGACCTATGCAGGAACCAAGTTCCGCATGGGAGACAGAGCCGGATGCACAACTTCGTCGAGATTTTGCAGAATTTGACGTTGAGGGAGAGATCGAAACAACAATATTTATTTCGAAAAATCGATTACAATCCGACGAGAAGCTGGATCTCACTATTGTATATACACCGTACAAAGGTGAGTACATTCAATATTATAGATACGAGGCATTCCACACTGATTCGACCTAGGTCTGACCCTTTACCTCACCGATTTTGTCCGCGATTTTTTTATGGTTTTGTAATATCTCTGAAAAGAACTCAGAATTTTTCTCAGATTTTTTTGGAGCGATTTGACTCAACTATAATTTTATAAACAAATTATTTTCAGCCCAATTTTAAAAATCTGAAAAAATCACAAAAATCCCCTTTTTTACGTGAAAAATTTCAAGCATTGAGCCAGAGTGGGCAGGGGCTTCCTTCTGTTTATAACAAGGTTTTTCGAACAATTTTTTTTTTTTAATAGAAGGAGGAACCTGAATTGAGTGGGCTGTTATCCAAACACTTTTATATGAATTTAAGGTGTTTTAAAAAATGTTTGGATAACGGTTCACTCAATTCAGGTTCCTCCTTCTATTTTATTTTTTTTTTTTATTTTTTTTTTCGAAAAAGCTTGTTATAACCAGAACGAAACCCTTGCCCACTCTGGCTCAATGCTTGAAATTTTCAATATAAAAAACGGGGTTTTTGTGATTTTTTTCAGATTTTTAAATTTGGGCTAAAAGTAATTTGCTGATAAAATTCTAATCTTATAAACAAATTACCTTTAGCCCAAAATTAAAAATCTGAAAAAAAATCACAAAAATCCTGTTTTTTATATGGAAAATTTCAAGCGTGGGGGGAAAAGTGGACAGGGGTGTCCATCTGACTATAAAAAGCTTTTTTGAAAAAAAGTCTAAACCATGGTTAAGTCAAATCGCTCCAAAAAAAATCTGAAAAAAATCCTGAGTGTTTTTCAGAGGTACTACAAACCCATAAAAAATTGCAGACAAAATCGGAGAGGTGAAGGGTCAGACCCAGGTCGAATCGGTGTGGAATGCCTCATATACATAAAATGTGATCCTCAAAGACATTGCACCGTAATTCTTTATGATTAAGAAATATAAATTGGACCTGGAGATTAATTTTTTTGTTTCATTGTGCAAAGTCCGATTTACATACTTTTTGGTTTTTCGAATTTTCAAATGTTTTTTACAAAATCACAATTTTGGTAAATCCAAATAATTCTGTGAATTCTTCCCAAATTAGATGTAGGATTCTGTTACTACAGTTGTGTAGAAAATTGTAAATTATAAAGCAAAAAATAAGGAGCTACCTGCGAAATCTAACTCGTTAAATTTTATCTTCACATTTTTTAAGTTTTATTATCTTTACAATGAATAAACACGTAAAAAATCGTAGTTGTTACATCCAAAAACAAATTCTACAATTGTAAAAATTAGCAAAGTAACCTCACCTTAAAATAATACTATGTGTTGCTGCAAAATGGAAAAAAAAATGGTTTTTTTGCCCAATGAAAAATTATATTTCAACTCGAAACTTTATAGTAATGATAATAATTGACAAAATTAAGATACAAAATTTTTCAGATTGTAAAAGCATCAAGACGGATCGCGATGAGTACAGATCGGCAGAGGATTACAGCGTTTGCATATGGAAGAAATATTATTGCGACGGTTATCAGAATTGTCTCCCCGAGATTTGTCGCGATGAGGAAAATTGTGAAAAATCAACGGAAATAGTGAGCAACGGTACGGGCACCAAGGTGACGATTGGCGCTGTAACGACAATGTTACTGTGCTTCATTATATTCTTAATGGGTTTATGGATATGTCGGAGAAACAAAAAAATGTGTTGGTCGTCGGATTGCGCTGGACCGAGCGTCAATGAGAATCGTTTGTCGCGTGGTGAGCGTGATATCGCAACTTCGGCCAATCAATCCGTCGCCGTTGATCCGATGCTCGAGGTAGCCGTACTTCCGTCCGTTCTCGACAAAGATTTACCCCCGAGTTACGACTCATTGTTTCCCGAACAATCGAATCCATCCGCTACTTAATTAACGTATATTTTCATGTGGATTTGAAGTTTCCAAAGTTCGGGCGAACGGAAAAATGTATAAATGGATTTTTCAACGAAATACTGAAAAGCCAATACTTGCGATCATGAAAAAAACTTTTAACCGTCAATTGTGAATATGGGTCAAAATTCCGAAAGACAGTATGCGTTTGGGCCTCATGATGGACGATTGTTTTGTAACTTTAGGGACACATAGTACCGTATGAGAGTACACTCTGGATTTTTTTGGATTTTTAAATCGACCAGTTTTACTGTACCGATGACGTCATTTTTTTGAAATTTCTTGAATGTCATGTTTCAATCAATTTCACTGGACCCCTGTAATTAAAAAAAAAATTTCAATATATATTTTCATCGAAAAAGATCGCAACTTTGCAAACAAAATATTTCCAAATACGTGCCAATTCGTATAAGCATATACAAATAGATTTTTTTCCTCAAAAAGGAGTTTTCTCGATGAGCCTATACTTTTTTCGGATTTCTGAGGTTTTTTTACTCGAAAAACCCCTTTTTCCAGAGTGGGATCTCTGCGGCATCAGATCGTTATATATTAAATATAATCTGAAGTGCTGTAAATATCGAGAAAAGGCTCATCGAGAAAACGCCTTTTTGAGGAAAAAACCTATTTGTCTATGCTTATATGAATTGGCACGTATTTGGAATTTTTTTTTTAAAGCTGAGATCTTTTTCGATGAAAATATATAAGTCGATTTTTTTTTAATTATAGGGATCCAGAGAAGTTGATTAAAACATGACATTCACGAAATTTCAAAAAAATAACGTCATCGGTACAGTGAAACTGGTCGATTTATGAATAATAAAAAATTACAGAATGTACTCTCATACGGTACTATGTGTCCCTAAAGTTACAAAAGAATCGTCAACGATGAGGCCCAAACGCATGCTGTCTTTCGGAATTTTTGCCCGTATGTTATTCAAATTTTTCATTAGAGGACTAAATTTATCGACTTTCCGTTCTGTTGAACATTTGGAACTTCAAGTTCACATATTTCCAACGCGATTCGCCGTTTACGCTCAGATATTATCTAATGTTTTAGTTAGATAATACTCGTACGAGCTTTTTATAACGTTTATTTTCTTTTATATGCTAACAAACCGGTGAATAACTTGGAAAAAAGCGCGATCCAAAAAATAATGAAAGTTTTTATTGATACTTTTTCGCGACAAACGCAGAGTGGAATTTTGGGTCCATAAAACAGTCGGCACAATGAATTGAGCTCAAGTACCGCGCACAAATATAGGTAACTTGTTTATATGAATTCGGTAAAGTTACGGAGTGGTACTTTTTTTTTGATACTCGTATAAAAATTCAACATTTTATATCGTAGGCAATAAGTAAGGTGTGGAAAATGCTCCTTCTCGTTTATACACTTTTTCACGAAAAAAAAAAAACCCACCAATATTTGTACAAACAAACTAGAACGAACGAGTAAAAGACGTTTTGTAGTTTTGGGACGATCTAAAAAAAAAAGAGAAACTGTCTCGTTGCCAAAATTTACTCATAAAATACTGTGCGGACGTTTTTCCGTTCAAATTACATTTATCATGTAGGTGGAAAAATGGTGATCTTAATTCATTCAAGAATTATGCAATAATGCTTCTTGTTATTTTTTTTTTTGACGGTTCAGTATTACTGTCGAGTCTCGAAATGAAACTTTGTAAATAATAAAGTTCTAATGATTAAACCGAATGGATACGTAAATTTTTCTAACATCCAATATTAATTTTTCTTCAGTATTGCAAAAGTAGTAAAAAATGTTAGATATCATAAAAATATGGGTCAATCCATCAATCATAATTGCAAAGAGGGGCAAGATGAATCAACAATGATATTCTTACTATATTCAATCTTTGGACGATGATATTTTTGTCTCAATGGAATTGAGCTCTTCCTTCTCAGCAGTGTGATCCATCAACCAGATGGCAGTATTTATTATATCGTCGATTTCCACAGGGCCCGTTGCCAACGAATGATTATCCTCGTACACGAGCATCCTGCTCGCATAAGATAAATAATCATTAGAATTTTTAATGTCGAATCCAACGTTTTTAATTGATTTTTATTTTATTTTTTTGGTTCATATTGTAATATTTTTTGCATATTGGGCATTCCACGTCAAATCGACCACTTTTGACCCCGACCTCTTTTGATTTGGCCGAAACTTTTTTTATCTTTTTCTACCCTATCGAAAATATTTTTCAGAACTTTTTCAAATTTTTTTTACCCAAACGATAAAAAATTATGAATTTTTCAAGATAATTGGCTTTTTATTTTTCAAATATCTATAACTTTTTCAAAAATTGACTTATCGAAAGTTTTTTCCAAAATTGTTGTGTTTAAATATACTTTTGAGGAAAAAATGGACAAAAATTATTCTGACCGATCCTGAACGAAAAAAACGAAAATTTCTCGATGGTCGCCATTTTTTTTTCTTTTTTTTATAGATTCGTTGACATTTTCTGCGAATTCTCTGAAATTTTCAGAGTAGGGACTTATCGTTTTCAATTTTTTTTTCAATAGTATTACGAGAAATATCTCATTACACTCAAATTTCAGTAGTATTATGAGAAATGTCTCATAATACGACTCTCGGGATTTTTGAGGATGTTGAAAGAACCATAAAGTTTGAAAAAAATAATAATAAATGAAATTGAAAGTGGTAATTATCGAAAAAATTTCAATGTTTTTCGAACAAGTTAAAAAAAAATAGAAGATAGTTCTGAATAATTTTTCAATATTTTTTTTTGAAAACTACTTTTAAAAACAAAGAGAAAAAAGTGGTTTTTAAATGTAGTTTAAAAAATATATATAAAAACATTATTCAGAACTATCTTCTATTTTTTTCTTACTTTTTCGAAAAACTTAAAATTTTTTTCAATGATTACCACTTTGTATTTTATTTATAATTTTTTTTTTAACTTCGCGGTTCTCTCAACATCGTCAAAAATCCCCAGAGTCGTATTATGAGAATTAAGCTGAGTTAAAAAAATAATACTTTTTTTCAGTTAAAAAAAAAATAGAAAACGAAAAGTCCCCACTCTGAAAATTTCAGAGAATATGCGGAAAATGTCAAAGTTTTTATAAAGAAAAGAAAGAAAAAAATTAAAAATGGCAATTATTGAGAAATTTTCGTTTCTTTTCCGAAAAAAAAAACGTTGAACATCTGTCTGAATAATTTTTTTCTGAAAAGTACATTTAAAAACAAACATTTTGAAAAAAAAAACGTCCCGATAAGTCAATTTTTGAAATTGTTATAGATATTTGAAAAATAAAAAGCCGATTTAAAAAAAAAATCTAACTTTTTATCGGTTGGGTAAAAAAATTTGAAAAAATTCTAACGAATGTTTCTGATAGAGTAGAAAAAGATAAAAAAAAGTTTCAGCCAAATCGAAAGGGGCCGGGGTCAAAAGTGGTCGATTTGACGTGAAATGCCCCATATGAACTCACTTGGTTTTGACACTGTTTGCTTTGAGACGATGATACCAATGTTTGCCCTGTGACGATGGTACGCGAAGATCGTTGGTACCGATGCAAACGAGCGTCGATGCTTTGACTTTGTCCGCATGAACAATCGGCGACGATTTGAACATTTTCAAAAACATTTCAGCGGATTCGGGACTATCCATACGGGGAATCGTTTCCTCGTATTGCATTCCCGTTACGGCGGCGCACCTGAAAAAAAGGAACGTTATTCAATTTTCACGAAAATATTCCTCGCAGATATGAAAATAATCCGGAATAATTGAGTATCTTTTCTTTCTTTCTTTTTTTTTTACAAATTCTTGGGTATAAATTTCTTTAATATCACTGTCAATCGCGGTTTTTCCCGATGACATTATGCTCACACATCGTGACGGTATAAAATTTTCTCGTTCCTAGTCAGTGCATTGCGACTGAAATGACAAATTAATGTAGTTATGGGCCGGACAAATAATCGCTGATTAAATTATCGATTAAAGGAAATAAAAGGAAAATTGATCTCTCACCAGTCGGGAATATCGGAGATCGTGAACATGGCGGCGATATCGATGACAGGATTTCTCATCACGACCGCCTTGAAATGATCCTGCAACCAGGATTGCGAAATTTTTAATGAAAAAGTAATGCATTAATCATTACTTTTTTAATGGCTAATGGAAATAATTTAATGTTATTGGTTAGTGGAAATTATTTTCATTGACCATTAAAATTCAATAGCTAATGGAAATGATTTCCATTAACCATTAAATGTTAATGGTTAATGAAAATAATTTCCGCTAACCAATAACATTAAATGATTAATCGAAATAATTTCCATCAATCAATAAATGTTAATGGTTAATGGAAGTTATTTTCAATTATCAATAAGAGTTACTGGTTAATGAAAATTATCTCCATTAACCATTAGCATTATGGTTAATTGTAATAATTTTCATTGGCCAATAACATTAAATGGTTAATGGAGATAATTTTCATGAAACATTAACTCTTATATATTAATGGAAATTATTTTCATTAACCATTAAAATTCAATAGCTAATGGAAATTATTTCCATTAACCATTAAATGTTAATTGTTAATGAAAATAATTTCCGCTAACCAATAACATTAAATGATTAATCGAAATAATTTCCATCAATCAATAAATGTTAATGGTTAATGGAAGTTATTTTCAATTATCAATAAGAGTTACTGGTTAATGAAAATTATCTCCATTAACCATTAGCATTATGGTTAATTGTAATAATTTTCATTGGCCAATAACATTATGTGGTTAATGGAGATAATTTTCATTAAACATTAACTCTTATATATTAATGGAAATTATTTTCATTAACCATTAAAATTCAATAGCTAATGGAAATTATTTCCATTAACCATTAAATGTTAATGGTTAATGAAAATAATTTCCACTAACCAATAACATTAAATGATTAATGGAAATAATTTCCATTAATCAATAAATGTTAATGGTTAATGGAAGTTATTTTCAATTGTCAATAAGAGTTAATGGTTAATGAAAATTATCTCCATTAACCATTAGCATTATGGTTAATTGTTATAATTTTCATTGACCAATAACATTATATGGTTAATGAAGATAATTTTCATTAAACATCAACTCTTATATATTAATGGAAATTATTTTCATTAACCATTAAAATTCAATAGCTAATGGAAATGATTTCCATTAACCATTAAATGTTAATGGTTAATCGAAATAACTCCCATTAACCATTAACATGTAATGGTTAATTGAAATTATTTCAATTCATCAATAAGAGTTAATGGTTATTGAAAATGCATTAAAAAAAGTAATGCATTATTTGCAACCCTGCCTGCAACATGCAGATTTTTTTTGTTAAATCCTACTGGTCAATGCCGGTTTGGAGAAACAAAGGGGAAAAACAAGGACAGTGGACTCACGCTGTATTGTCCGCTGAGGTGAGCTACCAAAAAACCACCGTGAGATCCACCGCAAAGGCCCAAACGACTCTCACTGAGCCAAGGATATTTCTTCAATGCATCCTGAGTCGCTTTGAAACAATCCTTGACATCGGAATCGCCGACTTTTCCTTGAAGAAACTCAACGTTGTCAGCACCCATTCCGGTCGAACCCCGATAGTTCACCTGCAGTACGCCAAACCCCAAAAGCGCGAAAACCGAATAATTTATCGAGAACATATTGCAAAATGATGAGTGAGGTCCACCGTGAGGCACGATTATCAACGGATGAGAATTATCCGCGCCGGTTTTTGGTCCGAAATACATTGAGTTGAAATCCTCTGCAATGACAAAAAAATAAATCTATAATCATGATATTTTTTTTTGCTGTAATATGTTAACTTCTCTTGCAATTGACTTCAATTTAAAATTCGATGAAAAATTAACTACTCACTGACTTTGTCCCCGTTATCATAAACGTGCTCGATAGCCTCGTACTTCAGATTCTCAAAGCCTGATATTTCAGATCTTCGGGTCAACAATTGTCTCGACAAAGATCCGAGCGAACGTTCGTCGAAACGGCCGATGTAAAGCTCGGGAGGATTGATCATTGATGTTCGAAGGAAAAGTACGATATCGTTATAAGCGTCCAGAAGACAGAGACTCGTTGTATCGTTCTCAATTTCCGTCAAAGTCTTTGTTTCTGCAAACGAACAATGTATTGTGAGAATAAAAACAAAATTGATTCACAAATAACGATGATATTCGACTTACCGATATTTAAAGCATAAGATTTGACGTTTGAGCGCTGAGGCGTACTGAAGAAGAGATAAGAAGAATCACTGCTCCAGCAACGCTTCGGCAGAGCTTGATTGAAGAGTCCGTAAAATTTTTTTCCATAATTTATAGATTTACTCGTGCGTACAACATCAATGAGAACGTCAGTCTGAAATGTAATAAATGTTTCATTGAATTAGAGAAATCGAAATATCGGCATAAAAATGAAAAAAAAAAATGATTATTCTCGGCAATCTTTTAGTTTCCTAGCGGAGAAATCTTTGATTTCGTGAAATTGTTCAATAGAAATTTATTTTCCCGTCTGGGTGTACGTAAAGTCTTAGAAAAATTTCAGCTACTCTACCGGCGAAAAGTTTCCGGACAAAACTGCAAAAAAGGTCGGGAACGTTTTTTTATGCCATTTCGCCGGAAGTCAACGTAAACTAATTTAACAAACGGCATTTTGAAGGGGAAGGCTTCATTTACTGTTTTTTTTTTTATTATTTTTACAATTAGTTTTTAGATTTGGACTCTATTTTGAAAACAACTGTCTTTCGCCTTTTACCCCTCTCTTTTCCAGAGGAAATTTTTTAAATACATTTTTACGATTGGATTCACAAAGGGAAAAGTATGAGCTTCAATTTCCTTTTTTTTTTAACTTTGAGCGATTTTTTTTTTCAAAGTTATTCTGTTTTTTGTGAAAAAAGAGGAAATTTGAAAAATCCCTTATAACACGAAAACAAAGAGGATTTATGAAAAACTTCAAGATAGCAAAAAGTTGCGTCTGTTTTCGTTGAGCTCAGAGGAATTAAAAAAAAAAAATTTCCAACATTTTTTTTTTTATTATTTTTACAATTAGTTTTTAGATTTGGACTCTATTTTGAAAACAACTGTCTTTCGCCTTTTACCCCTCTCTTTTCCAGAGGAAATTTTTTAAATACATTTTTACGATTGGATTCACAAAGGGAAAAGTATGAGCTTCAATTTCCTTTTTTTTTAACTTTGAGCGATTTTTTTTTTCAAAGTTATTCTGTTTTTTGTGAAAAAAGAGGAAATTTGAAAAATCCCTTATAACACGAAAACAAAGAGGATTTATGAAAAACTTCAAGATAGCAAAAAGTTGCGTCTGTTTTCGTTGAGCTCAGAGGAATTTTAAAAAAAAAATTTCCAACATTTTTTTTTTTTATTTGCGGGGTCGAAGCTCGGATCATTCAATTATCCTAAGTCGAAAACTATAAGATTATTGATAAAAATTCAAGAGGGGACAATTCTTTGTTTTACCATTTTCAACACATTGGAATTTTTTTTCAAATTTGTTTCCCCAATTTTTTTCCCAGCCTGAACATGAGAAAAAAAATTTTGAAAAAAAAATCTTAAAAAAATTCCTCTGAACTCAACGATACCAGACGTAACTTTTTTGCTATCTTAAAGTTTTTCATGAATCCTCTTTGTTTTCGTGTTATAGGGGATCTTCCAAATTTTCTCTTTTTTCACAAAAAATGAAATAACTTTGGAAAAAAAAATCGCTCACAGTTAAAAAAAAAAGGAAAATAAAACTCAAACTTTCCTCTTTATGAATCCAATCATAAAAACATATTTAAAAAATTCCTCTCGAAGATTGGTGCACTTAAAGAAAGGGGAAAAAGGCGAAAATAGTTGTTTTCAAAATCGAGTCCAAATCTAAAAACAAATTGTAAAAATAATTTTAAAAAACAGGAAATAAAGCCGAATTCTCCCCCTTTAAAAAGGCGTTTGTTAAATTAGTTTACGTTGACTTCCGGCGAAATGGCATAAAAAAACGATCCAGACCTTTTTTGAAGTTTTGTTCGGAAACTTGTCGCCGGTAGTGTATATCTCGAGAATAACTTTCGATTTTTTTTTTTAAACTTCAACCTTTCCAAGTTCAGGCCCCCATTTCAAATTCATCAGTCTGTAAGCATTGTGATGCGGACCACCGCATTCTCTTTGTAGCCACACGAGATGCTTGCCATCGAGACTAAATCTTGGCGAAGCAACTGCAACATCATTCTCAGACAAGTTTCCTTAAAAAGTAAAAAAGAGCCATCGTCAAGTTGCCAAAGATTTGATAAGTGGCGCAAAATTTTGGATTATCAAGTATTGTTTACGGTATTCGCCATTTTTGAGAAGAAAGATCCAAGAACGTCTGTTTGTACAAGCCACGAGTCCCAAGTATCTCGGCTCGTGTTTCCACGCCACGCCGACAACGCCATCTCCTTCCGGTGTCCATATAACTTGACCGGATGATAGATCATCAGCGATTCCTGGCAATACTGTTATCGTGTCGTTACATGTGTCGAGAACCACAGCAACGGGTCGATGTTTGCCGACCAATTGCTCGCCCCAATGTGGCTTGTACACGTATTCGTTGCCCTAATTAAAAAGGAAAAGAACCTCCACATAATTATCTGTGAGATTCGCCATGTATTTCCAGTATATACACTACTGGAAAAAATTAAGGGATCAAATATTTCCCAATTTTTTAATGGTTTTTAACAATGCTGTATCTCAGTGAAAAATGGTCGTATCGAGGTCTAAAACAAAGCATTTTGAAGCTTCGAGTTTGTAGTTTTAAGATCTTTCAGCAAAAAAAATTTCGAAGCTGCAGGTTTCACGCAATCCTAAGAAATAGTGAGAACGAAAAATTGGCAAATTTTTATTACTTTTTTTTTGGCCGCAGTTACTTGGAAATTTTCCAGCTAAACCATTGGACCGGATAGCTTGTTTATTTAACTTTAATTTGCTTTTTTTGAGACCTCGATGCGACCATTTTTCGCTGAGATCTCAGACTTTTGATGAAAAAGGGTCCTTTTGTGTTTGATCATTGATATTATAGCAAACAATAATCGCACAGAAATTAAAAGGGGGTTTTCGAAAACGTGAATTAATGCTCTATAAGGATTGATGAAGGTTTTTTGAAAACAAAAAATTCTATCCTTGCCATGAATTTGAAAAAACAGAAAAAGGGCTATTTATGGTTTTTTAGGAAATAAATTACTAAATTAAAAATATTGACAAAACGACTAATGTTGAACGTGACTTTTACAGCTCAATATACCCACAAAAACCCTGTAAAGTTTCGATTTGATCTATCCAACGGTTTTTTTGTTTCAAGCAATCAAATTTTTGAAAGAAATTAAAGGATCATGTTTATGCGGATGTGGAAAAAGCTGAACATTTTTTTTCTCATTTTAATAATAATTATGAAGTGCTTAGGGGTAATAGATATAATATTTGAATTTTAAAAAAATTCAAACAAATTTCAAAGAAATTTAAAAGCTGTTTGCAATAAAAATGGGGAAAAAACTAAAAAAAAAATTTTTGTTTCATTTTAATAATGATTATTAAGTGTTAAGGGGCAATAAACATGATCCTTTATTGCTAACGCATTGTTAAAAACTACTAAAAATTTAGGAGATTTTTTTGATCCCTTAATATTTTCCAGTAGTGTATTATTTTTTAATCAAAATAATTACCCTCGACACTTCTTCCTCGTCTTTTTTGTCTTTTTCTTTTTTGTCTTGCGATTTCTGCTTGTAAAACGGCTCAACCTTAGCGAGTTTTTTCTCCGCTATGTACAAAAGCTTTGTGGTATCGGGTGACCATTGGAAAGATGCAAATTCCGCTAGGAAAAAAAAAAAAATTACTTCGCAGTGCTGGCAAATAAGACGAATTTGAAATTATATCAAATGGCAAATTGATATGAGAAAATATGACATATATAGCTTAATTTGCAGATAAGATAAGGTTTGATGCATATTATACTCACAATCTGTGTAAACATCGCCATGTACATCCAGAGCCGACAAGTCATAATTTTTTACCACTCTCTGTCTGTCCCAAATTTCTATAAATTGTTTTTTCGTATTTTCCACGGATGCCGATCTCAATACCGCTCTTTTTTGTTCGTCGTCTGTGAGAGCCGAAGCAAGTCTGCAAATATTTTTTAAATACAGAGTACAATTTAAATATTATTTATTAAGCAATTATCTGCGTAACTATAAGTTTCTTTTACGAAAAATTGAATTTAAAAAAAAAAAATTGTCATACTCAGATGTAACGTCAATGGGAAAGCTATCAGAGATGATTTGTAGATCCGGTTTGAGAATGTGATCTCTGGAAAATTTTTGAGTTGTCTTTCTTTCAAGATTTCTCTGGGTCCAGGTGCTTTGGACTACGAGGCCCGTTTCTGCAACGCGAACGATTTTCGCCGCTGTTAGAGCAGGATTCTGCACTACGGACTTGTAAATCTTCAATATCTTCTCTATCTGAAGAAATACAAATGAAATTGAAACATTTTTTAGAAAGATTCTAGATGCATTTTTGCCATTAGAATAATGCTCACCTGCACAGTTGTCATTTTTGTAAAGCGTTTTCAAGTTTATATTATATTTTTTCCTGAGGATCAAAATATAAGAGCTTGAATAGGAGTGAGAAAATTTAGGTTTCTCTTCGCTGCGGTGGGAGAATAAAAAGCGCGAAAATTGTTCGTCAAAGTTGTTGCAAAAAAACCTGAATCATGATGCCGTATCGGCCAAGCGAAGTGGAACAAAAATGCAATTTGAAAAAAAAAACCAAACCCGGACAACCTAACTGGAGTAGATAATCAATGAGACTGTAAACTGTGAGAGTGTGAGACGAAGAAGAACTTCGCACTTTCGCAGAATCGCAGCTGATCAAGCTGAGTCAAGCTGAGTCAAGCTGGCTGAGTGAAGCTGCAGAAGTGCAGCCATACATACAGTGGACGCTTCCACAATTTAATCTCCCATAATTTGACCGCTCCCACAATTTAATTCGCCCCACTCCATAAACTGCCGCGCCGAGTGAGCCCACACAGGACAACATAACCTCAATTGTCAAATTTCCCACGCATTTCAACACGATGATTTAAATGTTATCATCAATTAATGTGTATTTCTCAACGAAAAAGGAATTTTTACACTTCACTACTTGCAGAGCAACAATGGTGAAATCGCGGACATTATAATTTCGACGTTGATTGTCGGACCTTTTGCAACGGTCCGGCGATCGCTTTTTCCCGCTCTGACGACGCGTCCGAGTCGCTAAAACCGTTGGTCTCGCACGAACAATCTTTTTGCCATCGGCGTTGGTACGCTTCGTTGGAACCAAACGATTTTGTACCTCGTCGGCTTTTTCAAGGATCGAGGAACCCGGTGGACACCCTACCTTCGATTTCGCTTCTCGCTCGGCTTCAATTTTTCCTTATCTTCATCAATGAGAGGAACAATGGATTCCTGTGAGTAAAAATTCGAAAATTCACTTTTTGGGTTGAAAATAAATTTAAAAAATTTTGTTTTTGTTTTTTTTTTCAAGGATTTTTGGAACGAAAAATCGCGCACAAAGGGAAAAACCATTTTGAGACAAGCACTTACCTCCGTATCGAACGTTGACCGGTGTGATATTATTAAGATCCTCGAGCTCTTTGTTTCGTACTTTTCTGATATCAATAATTCGTCAAAGATGGGGTGAATTTTCTTCCTGTAGAACGTGTACGTGTTTGCAGCGACATAGAGGTACATGGAGGGTGCTTTCTAGCTACGTCACAGTGCAACACATCTTAGCTAGTATAAGGCCATGACCATAAGAATTGAAAAACCTGAAACACCGATGAAGAAATGTATTGGAAATGTAAATGCTCTTTGCTTCGCTTTGACATAAAAATATGATTTAATCGACAATTAGGAGTCTCGATGAAAATGAGCCCACTTTTATAACACTCGAGACATGCGGCGCCCTCAAATAGCACATATTTTTGGGAAAGAAACTCGTTTCGTAGGAGTCCAAGAAAAACATTAAGGTAAAAAACTGTGCTTCAATAGTGGAGAATTATAAATTACAGGCCAATATAGCTATTTTATACAGCAACTGTAATTTGAAAATTTTGATTCACCCGCGCTTTCCCTCCTCGCGGCCATTTGGTGTTTCTCGTTGCGACCACCAGTGGCGCTACTGCCGTTTTCCGTCTTTCCCATAGTCCCACTATTCTCATCTTTGTATTCGATTTTCCATGGTTTGAAACACCCCGTTTTCGTTTGTACGTGAATATATTCCGAAGTATTATGTTATCGTAATTGTTTGAATATTGTTGAATATTGTCGTCTATTTGTACATATGTTGATGTGTAGTTGATTGAGGAAGAAAAAAAGTGTACAAAATGCCGGTAAGCTATGAAACTTTTTCCAGTAACGAAAAAGGCTTCTACGAGATCTTTGTGCAAGTGTATAGCTGTCAAAAGGGCGTAACCCTGGATTTTCATCACTCTCTTTGAAATAAATCGCAGTGAATGACGATGTTGCAGGCTTTTCATTCTAGCTTCGTTAAAGATCCCAGTGACAATGATGACTCTAGCCACAAGATACCTGTTCTTGGAAATATGGCGTTATTGCCGCTGAAAACTAATTACAAAGGTCCTGCTCCGACCATCAATAGCAAGGACATGGACATTATAGACGAGGCTTTGTATTACTTCAAAGCTAACGTATTCTTCAGAACTTATGAGATCAAGGTGATTCATTGCTTCAACATTTGCAACACTTTAAAGGAATGAAATTTTGATGGAAGATTGTTTTATATTTCATTTCTCCATTGATAGAAATGAAAAGAAATTATATTATAGAAAGTTGGCTTCTCCCGAGTTAATATTTTTTTTTTATCAATAACTGATGGAATATAATTTTTCAGAAAATTTGGCATGCGCCTTTTTGATGAATCGCACTTCCCGATAATTACCATTTTTTGAATTGGTATTTTCCTTGTAAAAAATTTGTTGATGAAAAATTTCAGCTTCCTCCAACTGAATATTACTTACTATGATGTAAATTAAGATTTCATGGCAAAAAAAAAAAATTCTCGTCATTTTTCGAAATTTTTGAAAAATCTGATATTACTTTTTACATTTTTTCGCTTTAAAAAAATTTGTTAACAGAAAATTTTGGTTTTCCCGACTTGAATATCATTATTTATAACTAAATAAATGAAGACATGGTGAAAAAAAAAATTTCCATTGATTTTTGGAAAAGTCACCAAACTAAATAATTACCAAAATTTCTGTACTCAATTTTGATTATTCAGAATAATTCTCTATGCAGAAGCAGTAACTAAAATTTTATAAAAAACATATTGGAGCAGTGATTGAATTTATACAAAAATCATATTTAGCACTTAATCAAATTTTACAAAAATTGTATTCAATGTTTGTGCAATAGAATGTTTGGACTTTCAAAGAAGAACTAAGTACTTCAAAATGACAAATACAGATGGGTCATTCCATGTCAAATCGCCCATGAGTTGGAATCGACCCCTCTCAATTTCGATGAAATTTGGTCAGAAGTTTTCGTTTTCAATAAAACAGAGTTCTACCAAAGGAAAAAAATTAAATTTTTTTTTTCAAAAGTTATTCAAAATTTAAAATTTCACAATTTTTCAAATCTTTCAAGTTTATTTTTCAAATATCTCGAAAACTATTATAGTTACGAAAAATCGTTCTGAATTTGTTTTGAAGAGTATACTTAGGGGTACAAAAAAAAAATATTCCGAAAAAACATTTTGAAAAACGATGAATTTGAAGAATTTTGAATTTTCGAAAATCCTGAAAATTCAAGTTCCTTATTTTATTTTTGGTCAATTTTTTTTTATATAATACCTTGTACTGATCTTAAAAGATCCTGAAATTTTCAGAGAGGTGTTTTTTTTCTTCAAAAATATAAATTTTTGAATTTTTAAAAATCGTGCAAATCCACGATAAACATTAAATTTTTGGTTAAATTTTGTTTATATAATACCTTCTACCAATATTGAAAGATCTTGAAATTTTCAGGATGGTGTGTGTTTGTTTAAAAAATAAAATTTTTTGAATTTTGGTGAAATTTTTTTTTTTTTTCCTCCAAGTTAAATAAAGTTGAACAACCATGTATAATTCTGTAATTTTGAGCAGTAAAAATTTCAATTAATAACAATTTAAAAAAAATCGTTTTACCAAAATTCAAAAATTTATATTTTTGAAACAATCACCTCTCTGAAAATTTCAGGACCTTTTAAGATCAATACAAGGTGTTATATAAAAAAAATTAAACCAAAAATAAAATATGGAACTTTGATTTTTACAAGTTTTGAAAATTCAAAATTCTCCAAATTCATAATTATTCAAATTTTTGTTTCGGAATATTTTTTTTTCATAGCCCCAAGTTCCCTCTAAAACGAATTCAGAACGATTTTTCGTAACTATAATAGTTTTCAAGATATTTAAAAAATAAACTTGAGAGATTTGAAAAATTGTGAAATTTTGAATTTTGCAGAACTGTCGAAAAAAAATTTTTAATTTTTTTCCTTTGGTAGAACTTTGTTTTGTTGAAAACGAAAACTTCTGACCAAATTTCATCGAAATTGAAAGGGGTCGATTCCAATTCCTGGTCGATTTGACATTGAATGACGCAGATTTTTTTACGATTATAGAGCATCCTCCACAAAGAGGAAAAAATTTCGTACTGACACAATTGTCCAAATTTTGTTTTTTAGAGCGAAGCGGACAGAGTTCTCATTTACATAACTTTGTACATCACCGAGTGTTTAAAGAGGTTGCAGAAATGCGCTACGCGTCATCACGCGACCACAGAGATGCATGTTCTGGCTGTCTCAAAATTTGATATACCCGGTGATGCTGGTTTCCCTTTGAATTCCGTATACGCAAAGCCGAGCAGTCCCGAACAAGCTGGTAAATATCTTCATTGTTAAACTCGATTCCAATATTAATGTGCGATTATGAAAAAAAAAAAATTGCGTCTTTCAGAAAAAATGCGACAGTACTTGCTGCAAATAAGACAAGAAACGGCATTGAGACTGGTAGATAAGGTATACGGTGAGGATGGAAAGCCCAGTAAGTGGTGGTTGTGCTTTGCAAAGAAGAAATTTATGGATAAATCTCTGTCCTGCCCTGGGCAGTAAAACGACTGTTGCAATATGTTTGATAAAAAAAAAAAAAAACATCCTATCCACAACTTTATCGCTATGGGATGAAAAATATCTTTGTATTCCTAGGCATGTACATTTTTTTTTATATTCCTTCGATCCTCGAACAGAGGCTATATTATTGATGAATGAAATAATTTTAACAGATATTTCTAGTCCGTTTTTTGTTCCATTAATCGATCGCGAAATTCAAGTTTTTGGCAATCTGTACAATCCACCGGAGAATAATAACTGATGCTCGCGCACTTTTCTATCCAAAAATTGTCTCAATTCCGGTAATCCGCATTCAACAGCACCGGGACCTTGAGACGCAAACATTTTCAACATCTGATGTATTCTCTCGAGCGGCATAGAATCAAGATTCGTCAACATTCCGACGATGTACGACCAAAATACTTGTAATTCTTCCTCTCGTTGATCACTCGCCGACGCCATTGCGCTCTCGACTTCCTCGTCGTCGATTATATCCGCGATTCCAAGATTTTTAGACGAACTTTCCTCCTGCAGGACAAAAACGTCGTTCGATGTTTCCTTCAAAAGTCCTTGAGACACCCAGAAAGTCATTTTTCGTCGTAAAATCGTTGCCGGCGCGTGCATCCTCTCTGCCAATTCTTCCAAAGTCCATTTATCTAAATTGCCGAAAATTTTCGTGTTAAACTTTTTAAAAAATTGCGAATCAATCATAAGAATTTTTTGTCGCCGAACATTCTGGTATAAAAATCTACAAAACTTCACTAATTAGATAGAGATGAGAATGCAATGTGCAAATTTCCGATTTCCAGTGTTTAGCGGCCATAATTAATGTTAGAGCATATCCGAACGAATCTTACTTTTTTCCTGAAAATGCAGTATTATCGTGGCGTGAATCGGCGTCACGTTTATTTCGAATTTTCTATCCTTCAATTCGATCTCCAAATTAACATTTCCCAAATGAGGCTTCCAGCAGAGCGTCCTGTTGCCTTTCAGGGCCTCAAAAGCCTTGACGTATTTCTTTAGCTGTTCCTGCACGAGATTCGGCAATTCCAGTTTCCAGTCTTCCTTGAACGGTGGCCAAAATTGGGCCGACAATATGAGAGCCGAAGTCGAGAATGGCGCAACGTCCAAGCTGTAAATCGCATCCGATTGGATGTTTCCATCGATTCTCTTGGAGTCACAAACGTCCTTCAGCATGACTTCGCAATAGTGCAACTGATTTTCTCCGAAACGTCGTTTGAGCAATTCGAGATAACGAATTTCACGCTCCGTATGATAATTCAATTGGGACAATAATCTATCGGCCAATAACGTCCTGTACTCGTTTACGAATAAATCCTGACTGCCGTAAACGTTCACGAGCATCGATATAATATCAGACATTCGTCGTTGGGTCGATTTAGCTGTGAAAAATAATGTTTATCATCAATGTCATTTTGTACACGGTATCGCCAAGCAATTAAGCCCTTTTTCGTGCCCAGTATCTAAAATTTATCTACACTACCTAAAATTTATCTACACTGCCTAAAATTCATCTAAATTCGAGAAAGTAAATTTTTTTCAAGACTCATAGTAATGTACCCCATCGACGAAAAGTTCAAAAAACGTCTGGAACGTTTTTTTCTGTCATTTCGCCGGAAGTCAACGTAAACTCACTTAACAAACGGCATTTTAAAGAGGAAGGATTCGGTTTCATTTCCTGTTTTTTAAATTATTTTTACAATTTGTTTTTAGATTTTGACTCTATTTTGAAAACAACTATTTTTCGCCTTGTTTTCCTCTCTTCAGGTGCACCCATCTTCTAGAGGAATTTTTTTAAATACAGTTTTAGGATTGGATTCATGAAGGGGGAAGTTTGAGCTGCAATTTCCCATTTTTTTAAACTTTGAGGGATTTTTTTCCCATAGTATAATGTTTTTTGTGAAAAACGAGGCAATTTGAAAAATCCTGTATAACACGAAAACAAAGAGGATTCATGAAAAACTTCAAGACAGCAAAAATTTTTCTTTCCGACTGAAAATTGGAGATAAAAAATTTGGGAAAAAACTGTGAACGAAAATTCCAATGTGTTGAAAATGGTAAATCAAAGTATTTTCCCCTCTTGAAATTTTATCGATAATCCCATAGTTCTCGAGTTATAGTAATTGAATCATCTGAGCTTCGACCCAGAAAATGAGATAAAAAATGTTGGAAAAAAAAATCTGAAAAAATTCCTCCAAAATCGACGAAAACAGACGTAACTTTTTGCTATCTTGAAGTCCTTCACGAATTGTCTTTGTTTTCGTGTTATATGGGTTTTTTCAAATTTCCATTTCTTTTATAAAAAAAATGAATAACTTTGTAAAAAAAAATTGCTCAAACTTTAAAAGAAAAGGAAATTGAAGCTCAAATTTACCCCATTATGAATCCAATCGTAAAAATGTATTTAAAAAATTTCCTCTAGGTGATGGGTGCACCGGAAGAGAGGGAAAAAGGCGAAAAATAGTTGTTTTGAAAAAAAAGTTCAAATCTAAAAACAAATTGTAAAAATAATTTGAAAACCAGGAAATGGAGCCGAATTCTTCGGCTTTAAAATGCCGTTTGTTAAATTGGTTTACGTTGACTTCCGGCGAAATGGCATAAAAAAACGTTCCAGACTTTTTTTGAAGTTTTGTCCGGAAACTTTTCGCAGGTAGTGTATATTTTACCGGGATCAGCATCGACTGGATCTGGCATCCATTTCGCCCAATCTTCATTTTCCTCGTCAACGGATCCGTCGTCCAGTTGCAGAGATTCACCCTTTACTAATTCGTCGGCTAAATCGCTCGGTGAATCATCCAAAAGTCCGCTAACCACGCATCTCACGGTGTCTTCCCTGCTTCTCAAGTATACCCTTAAAAAAAAATGTAAACGCAAATTTTCTCAAGTTAGACCTATAATGCAGATTTTAGAAAAATCTATAAGAGTTGAAATTCCATCGCAGTTCAGAGAGCTTTCATGGAAAGCCAGAATTAATCTCTGTACTTCTTCAAACTTTATAAACTGTAAAAAAAGATGGGGAAGCAGTGCACGGAATTCTATAATTTTTTCGAAAATTTAAATACAGAAATAAATCATACTTGATTGGCTCTGTAACTGTTTCCAAAAGTACACCGGTTGGATCCAATTGTCGAAGTGCTTTTATCGCCGCAATATAAGCAGTCAGTATATCAGGCGTATTAACACCGGGATGTAACAATCGAGTCTTTAAAGCATCCTGCAAAGTTTGAATGAGAACTTTGCGCATATCTGTTCTTTCCAAACAGACGCGGAGATCATCCAGCGCTGGTTGTGAATCTGGATATTCTGTTTTCAAAAAAATAAATTTATGAAAAATGTGTCGGTTATAGATAAACGACGTTTCTTGATAAATGAACCAAAAAACTTTATTACCTATTATAATATTGAACAGCTGGTCAATTCTAATCCTTGTGTAAGTCTCGTAAAGATAGTGAGTCAATTTTCTCTTGAATTTGTACAAAGTATGAATCTTCTTTGTGACCATAATGGACCTGTACGAGCCTGAGAAAATTCTCGTTAACCAGCTCAAAACAACAGTTTCGAGCCACTAGAGGAGAAAATATATATATATATTTTTTTAAATAATGTCATTGTGGTAAAATATATTTTTTAGACTTTTTAGACTTACATGCTCAAGTGGACCAAGCTGTGATATATCAAATGGCCTCTCGCACGATTGGCTAACGTGACCCTTGATACGAATGTGAATCAACGAAGTCAAAACATTACCAACCAGTCTTTCCAACAAATCGAGCTCATTCAATTTTCTGTTTGTCTCGTGAAACATGTATACTATAGACTGACATTGGCAGCTGTCCAATTCCTTATTGCATCCTCCGCATTCGGTGATTTCAGCTCCATTGTCTTGAATAAAATTAACCGTATGTTCGAATACTTGGATGTTTTGGGATAGTTAAAACGCACTCAGTCAAAAAATTAAAGGAATAGCAAAATTTTCGAGATTTTTCAGCGATTTTCCAAAGGCTGTAACTTTGTTAATTTTGGTCGTAACAATTTTTTAAAAAGAGCATTTTGAAGCTGGAATCTTCTAGTTTTTGAATGTTGAGTCAAATAAATTTTGTGGTCATCACCGTCGAAGCAGTTGAAAGAAATATCACGGTAAAAATTTTCTCGAAGTTTTTGCTGTTTTCAAAACAGTCAATGGACTCCAAAAAATTTTCTCGAGCTTAACCAATCTAGCTGGATTCTTTGGCTTCAATGTCCTTTTTTTATTTTTGTTCTACGACTATTTTTTGCTGAGATATCAGCGATTGAACAAAAATTCGTCTTTTTTTTTTAAATCTTCGATATCTCTGGACTTTGGGAAATCGCTGGAAAATCTCGAAAATTTTGCTGTTCCTTTAATTTTCGACTGAGTGTACATAAAAGTCTAAAAATTTGCCAGTTCATAAAAACAAGATCTTTCATTGTGAAAAATAAATCAAGATTTGTTGTTTCCAGAAACAGAATTCTATACTGAAAAAAGTAAAATTGATGAGATTCTGTTACAGTGTTGCCAGGTCTGAGGAAATGTCTTCAAATTCAAAGAAATTAGTGAGTCCCTGAGGAAATTTTCAAGATTTGAAGAAATTGCATAAATATCTGACGAAATTTTGAAGGTTTGAAAAAGTTACATAAAAATATGAGGAAATTTTGAAGATTCGAAGAAATTAATAAAAATCTAAGGAAATTTTGAAAATTTTAAGAAATAATATAAAAATTTGAGGAAATTCTGAAGATTTGAAGAAATGACATAAAAGTCTGAAGGAATTTTAAAGATTTGAAGAAAATAATAAAAATCTGAGGAAATTTTGAAGAGTTGAAGAAATAACATGAAACTTTAAGGAAATTTTAATGTTTTGAAGAAATTGCATAAAAATTTGAGGAAATTCTAAAGATTTGAAGAAATTACATAAAAATCTGAGAAAATTTTGAAGATTTGAAGAAATTGCATAAAAATCTGAGGAAATTTTGAAGATTTGAAGAAATTACATAAAAATCTGAGCAAATTTTGAAGTTTTGAAAAAATTACATAAAAACCTGAGGAAACTTCGAAGATTTAAAGATTATCACATTTTTTTACACGTATCTTTCCATATCTTGTTATAACGCATAATATGTTAACAAATAGAGCTCCAAATCAGTCTTGAACGTTGATTATTAAAAAAAAAAAATGAAGATATTTTGAAGAAATATGAGGAATTATTGCAATGGGATTTGAGGATTTTCATTTTGCGCACCTGGCAACACTGATTCTGTATCTTACCAACAGAATTGACGTCGGTGTTGCAGAAAACATTGAAAGCAATTTTATAGAATTCCTCGATAATGACCTCGTGACACAGAGGCAAACGACTCAAGAGCGTAGATCTGACGATCAATTTGAATTGCACCAACATATTCGGCTGTTCGGAGACCGGCGATTTTGCATTTTCATTCTGTGAAAATAGCTCCAATCTCTTCAGAAGAGGCAAAAATTGTATGCAGCTCGAGTACAAGTCGTCGACCGCGCTTCTGAATAATTCAAAACCGTGTTGTTCGTCGGTGACGTTTGTGAACTTGGACCAAAAATGTGGCGCAACGTTCTGTCTCATGAACCGTTCGATGCGATGAGTCGCAAGATTCTGTATTCTCTTTTCCAAATTTAAGCGTTTTATCTCATCGAGAATAATCCCAAATTCCTCGTCCGTGCAGTTGGTCTGCACCTGTTTTATAAATACAAATTAAATGTTGCGTACTTATCAAATATGCTTATTGGAACGATGATTGAATTTTTCAAAATTGAAAAACTAACCTCTCCTTCGAGAATGGGAAAAGCATATTGCACTCGCGACAGTATATCGTTTGGAACGCGACCACTCGCCATTATTCAAATTTTTAAGACATTTCAAAAACTCGAGAAATCGAATAATTCTCCAGTTTTAAATATTCCGATCGTTTTATTTTGATGTTTACAAATTATTCCAAAACTCAATCGTGGATTTTAGGGATTATGGAGAAGGGGGAAATCGAAACTTTTATGTCCCGCGCCAAAAAGCCTAGTGCTGCCCTCTAGAATGTATTGACAGTCGGTAAAACACTGATTAAGAGAAAAAGTATTCTTTGCAGAGATTGTATAGTTCTTTGATTCTTGAAAAAAAAAAAAAATAGTCCGCGGCGAAGCATAGTCGAGAATATTGGAGCAGCAATTCTCGTGCCCAATTCTTTGAAAAAGCACTTCACTCACTTGTATTTAATTAATTAATTGACAATAATGTCTGTGTTAATCGCGAGAAACTTTCCACGTGTAAATCGGGCACTTCTTCATTCCGGTGAGTGAATTCGATTTTCGAATAAATTTATAGGAAAATTTAATGAATTTATACGAGAATTAAGGGCAGTGACGTTACAGACGGTGCAAAGTTCGAATCGAAAATATTTTTATTACAATACTATACATATATCGCTTGTTTTGATCGTTAAAACACCGTTAAAAATGCGGTGTCTCAAAGTTCTCACTCACAATATAAACAATGAAAATTTTGCCCAAGAATCGAGTTGGAAAAAAAAAGGAATCACCGAAAAGAAGCGAAAAAATAGGAATCAATTTAATTTGTAATTGCAATCCATGCAGGAACGCCAAACCCTGTTGCCGCGCTGACTACGAATTCCAATAATTATGTCACAAGCAACAATCCAGCGAGCAAAAACATTGTTTTCGTCGATGGAGTTCGTACGCCATTCTTGCAATCCGGCACGCAGTATAATAAGCTCATGGCTTACGATCTCACTCAACATGCTCTACTGTGAGTTTTTGCTACTCATCGCAGACTTATAAATGTTTTATGTTTTTTTTTTAATTGAAAAAAATGGCCGTTTTTTCAGTAATTTGAGAAAAAAGACCGGTATCCCAAAAGATATGGTGGACTACATAGTTTACGGAACTGTGCTGCAGGAAGTGAGAACTTCCAATATAGCGAGAGAGGCGGCGCTAGCTGCTGGTTACAGCGATCGTACACCAGCTCATACAGTTACGATGGCTTGCATTAGCAGTAATGTAGCCATGACTACTGGAATGGGCCTTATAGCATCCGGAGTTTACGACACAATTGTAGCCGGAGGAGTGGAATTCATGTCCGACATACCCATAAGACATAGCAGGAATATGCGATCTCTGATGCTCAAAGCCAACAGAGCCAAGTCTTTACAACAGAAATTGACTCTGTTAGCTAGTATCAGGCCATCTCACTTTGTTCCCGATGTGAGTAGAGAAAGATTTATAAAAATAGGAATTACTTTTCTCTAATGAAAATCAGCCTATTGTATTTCCCATCAATCACTCAGCAGATCCTGTCAATATGGCAGGATTTTTTATTTTTATGGACTTTTACAGAACAATTTTAAAACTTTATTGATTCTTTGGAAATAATTCTTGAAATGACTGGAAATTCTTGAAATTATAGTATTTAGCAAATATTTGCAACTCTTCTAATTTTTCGTTGAATAAATACTTATGATTTTTCGTTCATCTGAACGTTCGAAACTTAAAGTACGTTGATTCGTGAAAACTTTTTTTTCGAGATTTTTATGCCAATGTGTTCAAAATGTTCTAAAACATCGAGAAATCATATTTAGAAAAAATGTCCGGATGGATGTGTGTGCGCGTGTGTGTGTGTGTGTGTGTGTGTATGTATTCTGAGTTTCAGATGTAAATAATTAATAACTCGAGAACGCTTCGAGATATCGGGCTAAAATTTGGCATACTTGTCGAGAACAAATAGCTCTTCATTATGAAAAAATTTTGTTTTAATTCTATCGGGTGTTCATATTTTATAAACTTTTTTCGTTTTTGCAAGAATGGCGTAAACGCTCTAACTTCTGCAATTTTTCAAGATATTGCACTCAAACTTTGTGCAGAATTAGTATAGCTATTTAGGTTGTTTGGAATTGAATCTGACGAAAATCCATCGAGGGATTAAAATTTTATGAAATTTTGAATTTTTTGAACAATAGCGTAAACGCGCTAACTTGTGCAATTTTTAAGATACTGTATTGAAACTTTGCACAGAGCTAATATAGCTATCGAGGTTGTTCGCTATTATATTTGGCAAAAATCCAACGAGGGATTAAAATTTGATAAAATATTTAATTTTTTGAAAAATACCGTTAACTCTCTGACTTGTGCAATTTTGAAGATAATGCACTGAAACTTTACACAGAGCTAATATAGCTATCGAGGATGCTCGTTATTAAATTTGGCGAAAATCGATCGAATGATTAAAATTTTATCAAAATTTTTTATTTTTTAAATAGCGTGATCTAACTTCGGCTATTTGTGAGATATTGTACTGAAATTTTGTACACATTCAAAACAGTGATCAAGGTTGTTCGCTATTGAATTTGGCAAGAAGTAAATTTGAAAAAATTTGGCAAATTTGCACGTTGATGATTCATGTTTTTCGGTAGCTAACAAAGCTTCCTTTATGAGGAAGCCAAATTTGATTGCCGTACTTAGTGATAAGGGAAGCTGTGTGATTGAGATGAGGAAGCAATGTGCAAATGTCCAATTTGCAGGGTTTTGTATTAAATGTCTTGGGATGCAGTAACTTTTATAATTTTCCCACTATCACTACAATTAGCATTCAACACTAAAAGAATAGCTAAAGGGTTTCAATTTCACAAGAATCTCAAATTACAAAAATTTCTCCCAATTGCTTTAACGTTTGTAATTTTAGTTATCCAGCTCAAATTAGTTGCAAAAATGTATTACACGACTAGAATAGTTGGTGGTGTCCAATTTAAAAAGAACATTGGTGGGTTTTAGAGTTGATAAAATTTTTATATTTCCGAATAGTGATGAAAAAAAAATTGTGTACATTAAAAATTTGCATCCAGCTTCCTGATTTTCGTCCATTCCTAACTTCTTTTTTGGATTTTAGTTACCGGCAGTAGCTGAATTTTCGACCGGCGAAACGATGGGACACAGTGGCGATCGTTTAGCCGCTGCGTTTGGAGTTTCGCGATCCGAACAAGATGATTATGCTTTAAGATCTCACACAATGGCGGCTCGAGCGCAGCAACAAGGTTACTTGTCGGACATTGTTCCTTTCAAAGGTATGCAGCATCGAGCAAATTGAATTGATAAAAATGAAATCAAAGAAATAAATTATAAAAAGGCGTGAAACAAGTAAAAATTCAATTTTTTCAAATTCTCTCAACACAGTGCCTGGAGTGAATGACGTAGTAGATAAAGACAACGGTATCAGAGTTTCGACGACTGACCAATTGGCCAAATTAAAACCTGCCTTTGTGAAACCTTATGGCACTGTAACAGCGGCGAATGCGTCTTTTTTGACGGATGGTGCTTCAGCGGCTCTCATAATGACCGAAGAAAGAGCGAAACAACTTGGTCTCAAGCCAAAAGCGTATTTGAGACAATTTACTTACGTCTCGCAAGATCCGGTCGATCAATTACTTCTAGGGCCAGCATATGCCATCCCAAAGGTGAGAATTTGTGGGAATCGCCCTTTTTTGGGTTTTTAAATTCAAATGAAGGGACAAAAGAGCATTGGAAATGAAAAGATAATTGATGTCTGCAATTATTAGAAGCTGATACCGCGATAGAAATTAAGGAAAAATATAAATTCTTCTCTAAATTTAAAATGTAAAAATTTGAAAGATCATTGAATTTGAAGCTGTTCCATATTGCAGGTTCTCGAAAAAGCTAAATTGAACATGAAGGACATCGGTGTCTGGGAGGTTCACGAGGCATTCGCCGCACAGATATTGGCGAACCTGAAGGCACTCGATTCCGAATGGTTCGCGACGCAATATTTGAAGAGAAGCAGCAAAGTGGGAACGCCCGATTTAAGCAAATGGAATTCTTGGGGTGGTTCATTGTCCCTTGGTCATCCCTTTGCCGCAACGGGAGTTCGTTTAGCGACTCACACTGCGAATCGTATGATTCGAGAGGATCAACAATTCGGTCTTATCGCCGCTTGTGCCGCGGGAGGTCAGGTAAGTAATCTTAAAAATTGTGACATCTACGATATTCCATGGTACTTAACAAGCTGGAAAGGTATAAAATTGCCTTAATGTTGAGAAATTTCGCACAATACGGGATGTATATGTGTCATTCCCTATCAATTCAACTACGTTTTGGCGGTGACCCCTTTCGATTTCTTTTATTTTTTAATATGTTATTACACATGCAAAAAGAAATATCCATGTAAATTTTTAGCTCTCTATTTTCAACCATACCGAAGCTATTGATTTTTCAAAAAATATTCTCAAAATAATTATAACTTCTACAATAAACGAGATATTCTAATTTGTTAGGACGTCATTTTTTTTGTTTTTCAATGCACTTTTTGAACAAAATATTGAAAATCAAGAAAACATTTTTTTGGCTGTTTTAAGCTAAAAAACTGGATTTTCTTTCAATGGGATCCCTTCGATTTTTTGTTTAATTATAAAATTCTACGTAAAAAAACAAAATTTTTGAGATTTTACTGAAGAAGGGATTCAAATAACTTCCTATTGGACACATTTTTTTCGATTTTTTTTTTTTCATAATTTTAATCCATTTTCCTTCTATGACTACAACAGTTGATTTCAATGATGTTAAAATAAATAATTTAACTTCTCTCACATATTTCCTTTGTCAATTATAACAATTAACATTAAAAATTATAATTTGTTGTAAAAAAATTGAATGAAGTGCAAAACGTACTTGACTTGTAATTCTTAAGTTAATTTTTGTAATTTACAAAGGAAATATGTGAGAGAAGTTAAATTATTTATTCTAACATCATTGAAGTCAACTATTGTAGTCATAGAAGAAAAAAAGATCAGAATTACGAAACAAAAAACGAATTTTTTTTTTTAAAGCAAGTTATTTAAATCCCTTCTTCAGTAAAATCTCGAAAAAAAATTTTTGTTACGTACACTTTTATAAATGTTTTTGAAAAAATCAAAGGGGTCCCACTGAAAGAAAATCAATTTTTTTGGCTTAAAACAGCTAAAGACACATTACATTTTTTTTTTCTTAATTTCCGATATTTTTTTCAAAAAGTAGATTGAAAAACAAAAAAATGACCTCTTAACAAATTAGAATATCTTGGTTATTGTAGAAGTTATGATGAATTTAAGAATATTTTTGGAAAAATCAATAACTTCGGTATGGTTCAAGATAGGAGCTAAAAATTTACATACATACTTCTTTTTGCATGTATAATAACATATTTAAAAAAAAAATCGAAGGGGCTTACCGACAAAACGTCGTTGAATTGATAGGGAATGACACATGTATAAGGGTTGTTGTATTTCGACCGTTAATTTTTTATTATGCTTCTCGCCTCCTTAAATACATATTGTACAACCAGAAAAAAGTCCTTAGAAAGGATTTAATCGGACAAAAAAAATTGAAATTGATTTAAAGGTTTCATGCAAATTTCGCGTTGAACTTCCGCATTTGTTGAAAAATAGCATGACTATGCACGAAGAAAAATTTCCAAGTGCTACCAAATGTCATGAAAAAGATGCATATTTTGTATTCGAAAATCTTTACAATTTCTCGAATAAATTGCGAATATCAACCTTTTTCAATATTTCAGGGCGTCGGTATGATAATGGAGAGGTACCCCGATGCAAAGGTCTAGAATACCATAATGGATTGTCTATTTTTATATACATCGGAATCGTGCGCCCTCTTGTAATCTAATGATGGATGTAATGAAGCACAAAGTTAAAGTGAAAAACGTCAAACATTCGCGACGAGTGTAATAAAATAATTTATATTTTTTATGAAATAGTCATGACTATTTGTTAAAGAAAAAGTGAGTGCCCCGTATGAAGCAAATTAGGGAAGTTTCAATTGAATCGTTGAGGAATATGTCAAGTTTATTGATGAAAAAAAAAATAATAATAAAATAATATTTTGTTAGTCAACCAATGTGTGAACGTTAAACAACGACGGCAATGAATTTGCCGCTAGATGCTGTCTCACAGCTTCGTCCAGTATAACTTTGATGTCACGACAACCGCACAATGCTCGAGCTTTCATCCCTTCGAGACGGGACAGATGCAAACGCTGACCTGAACCCTGAGCGACGACGATGAGACCAGATTCCTTCGACGATTCGTTACTCGTTTCCGGTAGTGCCACTATCGAGAGCGTTACACCGGAACCGCATTCCTCGACGAAGTTTGCATCGAGTATACCGATTCCTCTCGCGTCATCCTCGTCGTACGATGATGACGTGTCCGGTAGCGTTACAGTGCATCCTATCGCGTAATCCTGAAAGAATTTTAATTGCAATTAGCTTAAAAGTTTCACATTCCCATTAAGGGAAGGCTAAATACCGACATTATTACCGAAGCCCTACATTATCGACTCAAAATCGCTGTCCAAACTTTTTCCAATACCGGTGGATGAATATCAATCAAATTTATGAATTAATGATGAATGAATTGCAAAACGCAAATGCGAGACATAAATCGACGTTTTCGTTAATTGCCACTGACTTGTCAGACAGTTTGGATGGAAGTCTGATGAGAATAATATTTATTTCATAAGTCCATATGGGGCTGCCCTCTTTCGGATTTCGGTGAACTTGATTTCGCCATTTTGTTTTTTGATCAACATTTATCTCGTGATTTGGATTCCAAACATACGTCGCGGTTTTTTCATAAAATAATGTCGAAGACGTATCGATATTCGTACTTTGGCGTTCGTCATGGAGCCCCACCCTTGGTTTTAGCCGAAATGCCGTAAAAACATTATCATTTGATATTTTCAATTACAGATTTCTGATGATAATCGGATCTGTAATTTTTTTTTGTTTTTCGAAAAAATTTTAGTGGAGCTCTATTTGTGCCATAATTCTGATGATACTGTGATTTTTTTTTTTTTTAAATTGATTTCCATCCATTCGTGCCAGAGCAAGTTTGGATTCCAATTTCGAGGTGCTAATGTCGGTATTTAGCCCCCCCTTAAGTTGGAAATATTTTTCCCTCGGCATAATCGAAATTGGTAGAACATAGACCAGGGGTCTCCAAACTTTTCAGCCTTAGGACAACCAGTCCTAGACAACTAGTCTCTATAAATGACTTAGGGCCATACAGATTACTCCAGTAAGTTCCCAAGATCAAAACCGTTTTAATTTTACAACAAAAAGTCATTAGCTCCCGCATAGAAAAAAAAATCATTGAAAGAATCTTGAAAAGAATTACGGATAGGATCCGGAGCAAGATTTTTTCGAGATTCTAAGATTCTTTTCAAGATTCTAAGATTTTGTTAAAATTCTTTCAAAGTTTTTTTACAAGAATCTTTTGTCGGTTCGGACGGGAATCTTCCGAAGAATCTTTAATAGGATCTTCAAAAGAATCTTTGAAAGAATTTTGAAAAGAATCATGGATAGGATCCGGAGCAAGATCCTTTCGAAGATTCTAAGATTCTTTTAAAGATTCTTTCCAATAAGCTTTTGTCGCATATTGGACGAGAATCTTCTAAAGAACCTTTGGAAGAATCTGTAAAAGAATATTTAAAAGACTCTTTCAAAGATTATTGCGAAGAGTCTTTCAAAGATTCTTTTAAAGATTCTTCAAAAGATTCTCGTCCGAGCCGACAAAAGATTATTGGAAAGAATCTTTGAAAGAATCTTAAAAAGAATCTTTGAAGAAATCTTACCCCGGATCCTATCCGTGATTTTTTCCAAGATTCTTGGAAAGGATCTTGAAAAGAATCACGGATAGGATCTGCAGGAAGATTCTTTCACAGATTCTTTCCAAGATTCTAAGATTCTTTTAAAGATTCTTTCTAATATTCTTATAAGGATTTTTCGGAAAATTTCCGTCCGATTCGACAAAAGATTCTTGGAAAGAATCTTTGAAAGAATCTGAAAAAAAATCTTTGAATTGAAACGAATCTTAGAATCTTGGAAATTCTTTCCAAAGATTCTCTTTGAAAGAATCTTGCTCCGGATCCTATTCATGATTATTTTAAAGATTCTTTTTTTCTATGTGGGGCACAGAATAACATGGTGAAATAATTTAAAAAAACGTGAATTTCAGGATAAATCAAATTTACAACAATGAGAAATTTCTGAATTCATTGAATTTCAATCAGTCGCAAACAATTCAATAAAATAAAAAAATATCCAAATTTGGATTATTTTTGCCAAGATAAAATCTGACTTGCCTTAATCGGTATTCCAGCATCTATCAGAGCTAGAGTCGCAGCATTAACAGATGCGCAATAATCGCTGCCATCGATCTGAAGCACCTCGATGAAAATATCAATCTGAGATCTTGGAAATTGCTCCAAATTGAGTATGGCCTCCATCGCGTGCCTCAACTGAGTGCATCTTTCCTGTGATTTTCTGTCTCCTCTAGGTCTGCTCTTTCTTTCACCAGCGGTAAAGCTAAACACCGCCGTACTGTATTGACAATTTATTATTCCTTTTGTAGATTTGTTAGCTGTGCTTCTGGCCGCTGCGCCTCTGGGCTGATAATTTGTAAAAAGAAATATACAGGAAACGGATGATTTGATGAAATTTTGAGGATTGATTTAAAATTATGAACCTGATGAGGTCCGTAGACGGCTGCGAGAATTTTCGTCTTTCCTTGCTCCAAATATGCGCTTCCATCTGCCTGTCGGAAAACTCCCAGTCTAACGCGAATTTGGCGAAGCTCGAGGGGCCGCCTTCCGTCTATACGTAAACCACCTTGGTCCTGACCCTGATCTTGCTCCATTTTTTCCTTATTGTCTCAAACGGCTTTCGAACTGGAATTGCAATTTATTTAGAAAATCTTGGACGTGAGTAGAGACGTTTGGCTTTATTTCTAAATATCATTAGAACAATTAAAGCTTTGGGGTGACGGACAAAAAAGTCTTTCAAAGTGAGGTTAAGTTTGTTTATTTGGAAAGACCATGTGTCGTCCAATTCCATTTCATTCCAATTATTCACAGTTTCGTTTCATGAAATTCCATTCGAAGGGTGTAGAGTTACAATGTTACAATTTTCTATCGAATTTGAAATATATGATGGTTTGAGTTACGCTGGATCGACTGGCGAAAATAAAAACCGATTTTATAGTTTATTTAAGATCAACGGTTGACTTTGAAAATGCTATTTAACCCGCCGCCTGGTTTTATTTCAACCGGAAGTAGCAGAAAATTTGAGGTGTATCAGATATGGTTTTGTTACCGATAAACGATAAAACAGATCGCACCTTTTTCCACTGATAAGAACACACTCGACTGTATCGACTCTCGGTAAGGTTGAAATCGAGAGGGAATATTTCATTCCACAAAATACGGACCGTCTTCTGGCGTCCTCTAGTCATCGATTTTTTGTCGACGCTGTTATCGTACAATCTAAATTTTATATCACGGGGTAATGACTAATTAGTGGAATGATACACAAGTGATAATTCGCACACAAAGAAAAGAGAAAAGGCACGAGACGCGTCACTCTGTTGTCCCCACAGAGTAGGCAAAATTTTCGGAACGACGCGACTCTTATTGTCGCGATATTCGATAACTGGTTTGTTCAATATCACATAGTTTAATTAGAGCACTGAAAAAAAAGTAATATCGGAAAACAATGAGTCGAAAAACACGATTAAACTTGTCGAACATGGGCCCGTGAACTGACACTACACCAACGAAGATTGAGTCGTTGCTACGACGCAGCCGGCGTCAGCTGTTCAGTGAGAGCAGCGCACCAGTGCGCACGTGCACGATCGAGTCGATGGGTATATCGAAGGTCTGCATCGTGGCGCGCTCTGTCGGACTGAGGCCTAACTTTTGTTAATTAGGTTAGTGGGTCAGCAGCTGTTGTCGAGGCAGACCGTGCTCGAGACGTGGTCTCTACTATTCTTGGAATAAATTCCTCCGTATATTCCACGAAGCTTCCAAGAAATTCCAAGAAATTCTATGTACTGACTGCGCGAGGGAGATCCTTCAAAGGGGAGCGACAATTGCGGTAAGAAAGAATGAGATTGCAGCCATAACTCCGGTGTTTTTGATCGTACAAACTTTTATCAGGCGTGATTTTCTTCGTTTTTAAATTCTTCAGGTGTTTTTTTTTAGTTTTATTTTTTTCAAAATTCTTAAGGGGGTATGCAGAGAAGAAATTTTTGAACAGCCATATAACTCCCGTGTTTTTGATCGTACAAACTTCTTTCAGGCGTCATTTTCTTCGTTTTCAAATTCTTTAGATGTTTTTTTTTGAGGTTCATTTTTTTCAAAATCCTTAAGGGGGTAAGCAGAAACGAAATTTTCGAACAGCCATAACTCCCGTGTTTTTTATCGCACGGACTTATTTAAGGCGTCATTTTCTTCATTTTCTAATTTTCTGGATGGTTGTTTTAGTTTTATTTTTTTCAAAATCAAATTCAAAAAATTTCAAAAGAAATTTTTGAACAGCCATAACTTCCATGTTTTTGATCGTACAGACTTCTTTCAGGCGTCATTTTCTTCATTTGCTAATTTTCTAGATGGTTGTTTTAATTTTATTTTTTTCAAAATCTTTAAGGGGGTATATAACTCCCGTGTTTTTGATCGCACAAACTTCGTTCAGGCGTAATTTTCTTCGTTTCTAAATTCTCTGCCCTTTTTTAAAAAATGGAAAGGAGCATGCCTCAGAAAATTTGGAAAAAGCGATGGTTGAACTTTAAAAATCTGCCAAAAATCGAAAAATCATCAAAATTTGGTGAACAAAGTGGCGTTTTGAAGCTTCAACGATTATGAGGAGAATGAGCGCAGTCTAGAGCATGGGTTTTGAGTAGAAAATAAATTACACCTATTTTAGTGGACAGATTCAATTTCGGCCAAAATGCAAAAAAAAAAAAAAATTTACAATTTTTTTTTTAAATCTTATATCGATATATTTTGTCACTCCGAACACGGATCTACCAATAATTTTCTCAAAAAATCAAAATTTTTATGAATTTTCATCAAGAACATTTTTGCTCAATTTTAGCCCCATTCTGAAAAACCTCAAAATTGCAAAATTTTAAACGTTTATAACTTATTTAGACGAAAAAGTCACTATTATGTCACTATTTCTGTGAAAGGTAAATCACCATTCTACTATTTTTGACCCTCTGAAACGCTGGCAATTCTGCTTTTACACCGACAATTGCATGACAATAACGTGTCAATGAGAAATGTGCAATACAGACTCTTATTTATCGTAATACACGTGATTGAATCAATCAATTTATATTTATCACAACGGTAGCAATTATTTTTAGCCGATAGTTCGTGATAATACGTCGATGTAAAATCACTTACTATTTGCAGGAGGGGTGAACTTCGCTTTCTAATAAAACCAATATTATCGATTATATGTGGTTGGACTCGTAAAATCCGTATAACGACTTGCAATATGAAATACGGAGACGCGAATACAAATCCGGAATTATAATATGCGAAATAAATTGACCAAGCAAGGGAGAAATATACAAAATCTACAGAGGCATAGATTTTGCGCAATTATGAATTATAGCGCGTGCTTCACTGCGACGCTATAATTTATTAGTTTTTTTAAAAACTCATTGTACGCGATTAAAAGCTCGGTTAACTCGCGGTCAGCAAGATTTACATCGACGTCCCAACAATATATAAAGGTATGTTTTTCGACTACTGTCAAACTAACGGGCTAAAAAGTAGCGACAGGAAAACTTTGTAGACGCGTAGCAAACACGAATGATGACGTTTTAATGTCATTTTTAATCGTGAAAAAATGCAACAAGTGGACGTTTCAATTATGGGCGAACTAGACAAATAATTCGAGGAGTCGATTCTCGAAAATAATCGAAATCTCGAATTATCCTTCTATTTAATATTTATTCGACTTTTTGAACGATTGAAAATGTTAAATAGTCCCAAATTTCCAATTATATTAAAAGTCAAATTATTCGGCAATTCAATATTTCGAATAGTTTGATTTTTTTTTACGCGAATGATGTTTGCTTCTAATTTTGCGATGATTTAAAGCATTTCCAAATTTAATTTTTTCAAAAACATTTTTTTTAACATTTCAACATTTTTTTTTCCATTTGCGAAAATCCAGTAGAATTCTAAATAAATGTCAGTTCACAGTGAAAAAATACAAACTTTCGTATAAAACAAAATTCAGTAGTTATTTTATTTATTATTTGTCATTATTCATCATATTATTTATCTATCATTTTATTTATTATCTATTATTATTTAACTTGTCTCCGATGAAATAATTTCTGTTTCAAGTTTGATCTGTAAATTAATTGAACAAATTATATCAACGCAATGTTTTTTTCATAAATATTCAATCTTTCGACGGAGGCGAAAAAAAGGAATCGATGAAATTCAATTAATAAAAAATACATCATATTACTCAAGAGATATTTTGGAACTCAAATTCCGTCTATTTCTATCCAACTTCAATCGCGAAATTAAATAGAACAATTCGATTCGATTCGAACTGTTCGCTCACTCCTAATTTTAATATACACGAAATATCGTTATGGGCATGTCAACTAATTAATTACAGACTTAATAAACGATCCGGTCTGAGAGATTATCGTATGAACGGGATTTTTCGGATTTCATGTCGATTCTTTTTTTTTTTTAATATTCGTACGCCATATACGTCTACAGAATATGAGATAATAATCGAGAGAGGTTTGGCTCGCGCTGGTTATTATATCCAGTTTCTATGATTTACGGATGGACGGTGATCCGTGATTCGTGCTTCAGTCCGAATTCGTCGCGTTCGGTCAGTGATCGATGGTGTATAATGCGAAGAATGTCCTAATCGTCGATCGCACCGCTGACCGGAGCTCATTAAAAAAAACGGTCACGAAATATACACGAATATAATCACAGCATCAACGAGACGAGATCACTTTTTTTCCATTTACTCGCTATATAATATATATATATATATATATATATGCGAGACAAACGGGATGGACGAGAGAATTATCTTGAATCTTGAAACGTGACATTGTTAGCAACTCGAACTATGAGCTATTACATTAATCTGTCCCGATTGTATGAATGAAAGAGAGGGGAGGAGTGGATTCTTCGAATATATCCTGATGATAATTTGGATATTCACAGAATGAAAAGAGAAATTAATATCAATGTGGCGTTTAATCAAAATATCTGATGAATCATTCATTGCGTGAAAAGTGCGATAATAGTATATTACGATACTAGTGCGATGAAAATTTTGCTGACGAGTGTGAGTTTGCAGCATGAGCCGAAGGCGAATGTTGCAATCATACGAGTTGAGAAAAAGTTTCTCGCACTAGTATCGTACGAAATTTTATTGTACGAGTGCGCAAAGTGCCAGTTTGAGCACGCGCAGCGTGTGCAAAGTGGCACTTTGCGCACCGAGTGCAATAAAATAAAATGCGTTTAAGGTAAATGTCCCAATAACCGACCATCTAAGAGGGGACGAAAAAGTTAACTTCTTTCTCGCGTTCAAAAATAAACTATTTTCTATAACGACTATGACTATTGGAAAGCTTGAAGTCTCTAGTTTCCAAAACACAGGGTATAGTTGTTGCTACAATTAGTTGTTTATTCATAATAATCGAAAATACTGAGAAATGTAAATGTACCATTACCCGACCACCCATTTTTCTATATGACCCAATATCCGACCACACATTATGACCCTATAACCGACCACTCTTCTCTATGGTGGGGGGAAGGGAGGGGGTGAATTGAGAAAAATGCGTCGCTGCTCGGAGAATGTGTCACCGAAATTTTGAGACTATGCACGAATAATATACATGTCAGTAGATGTCCGGTTACTGGGACTGAACATAGTCGCGAGCAAGTACCGATATCCGGACACATGGTCGGTTATCCGTACATGATACATTTCGTATGTACCAATAACCGGACATGAAAATTAAGTACTTAAAACGCATTTTTGGCTCATTGAGACAACATGATCAAATTTGTGGTATCTTTCTGAATAAAAACAGCTGGGCTCAGTTCGAAAACAATAAAAACCACTTCAAAATAGCTTCAATAAGATATCGCGATTCCTTAGTACTTCAGCTTGGATAATGGCTTCCGTGCCCCGTATAGTACGCGTGCTGTCATATTTATCCAAAATTGAATTACAGACGATTCTTGAACTATTAAAAGTAGTGTCGTATACGTAGATTATGAATCCTGGATATTGAATCAACTCACAGTTTAAGATTTCTCTTCAGTGAACGCTTAACTTGCTGATATATTGATTCAAGTGGTCGGGTACTGGGACGTGGTCGGGTATTGGGATATTTACCTTATACGGGAGATGCAAAAAAGCGTCTCAAACACTTGAAAAAAATATCTTGCAAATTAGAAATCTGCCCATGGTTTCCTTACTCGTTTAATGCTTTACCAATTTGGCAGTTCTTTTTTCTTGGCAGTTCCTTCAGTTTCTTTATGGCTTTTTTGTAAAAGAAAACTTTTCGAGAATTTCAACACGTTATTCACTTCGTAGTACATTAGTACGTAGTACATTTGTGCAAAAAATGTTGTTCAATAACTGCCTTAAGGCGGCCGAGTCAGCGTCAAAAGGGCGACTTTTAATAATAATTTCTCATTTTTGTAGAACGCCTACATATATGATGTATCTTCCATGAGGTACCAAATGAACAATTTTTTGGGACTAGTTAGAAACCTTAAGGTGCACCGGTTTCCCGAAAAATCTAGTTTCGAGTTTTTACACTCTGCGCGTGATTCAGAATAAACCACTCGACGGATTTTCCTCTACGATGTCTCATTTTCTTCGTGACACTTTTCCTCATAGAATGACCGTGGCACATTTTTAGTAGCCCTTCATTTCAAAGTTACAGGCCTGTTTTGAAATTGTCAGCCTATTTTGAACTTTTCAGGCATTGTCCTGGTCACATTTTGATTTTAATCAATATGTGCTCCGCTCATCCCGTGGGAAAAAGCGTTACGAAGGAAATGAGACGTTGTAGAAATAAATCCGTCCAGTGGTTCTTTCGGAATCACGCGCAGAGTTTCAAAACTCAAAACTAGGTTTTTTTAGGAAACCGGTGCACCTTAAAGGTTCTAACTAGCCCCAAAAAAATTTTCATTTGATACCTCAAATGGTGGACGATACATAAAATTTGTAGGCATTCTACAAAAATTATAAATTATAATTGAAACTGCCGTTTTAAGGCTGACTGGACCCCCTTAAGTTACGAGAGTGATTTGCAAGCATTTTTTGAAAATTTCAAATTTTTTTTCAAACTCAACTCCTTAGAGGTTATTTTTAAGTGCGATTTAATAATTCTTGTCTTTCAGGGAATTTGTTTAAAAAATTTGAGCTAGCTAACTGCAGAATTCAAAAAGTTACAGCGATTGCGAGTATTCTTTGAAAATTTCCAAATTTGATATTAGAAGATGACAGAATCTTTCCATGAACCCTCGTTAAAAACTCTTCCAATATTAACAAGAAAGTGCGAAAGGAGTCTAATTGTGAAAAATGATACCTCACGTAAAATATTCCATCGGTCAAGCCAGCATTTAGCGGCTATTACCGTAAATTAATCTATATACGCCGAGTTCATCTGCCTTTTCGATGCTTTTTTTACGTCTGCGCGGTTCGGCCTGCCCCCGCGTTCTCTAGGTTTCTGTTTGATGATCATAAAAAGGTTAGCGCCGTTTATAATTAAAAATTTTGGGGTACATATCCGCGAGATCCACTTGACTTTATTTTGACAAGATAATTGTATAGAATGAAGAATCCAAAGATGAGTTTAATAGGCGGATCGTTGTTTTCCTCTAAAATTAACATTCTCAAAACCATTTTTTTTTCATTATCACCGATTTTCCGAGGCCTATGCACCTTTTCCGTCACGAAAATACGAAAATATCGAATAGTTTTCAACGTCTCCGTAAAACTAAGGCGTTTACAATCCAAACGGGTATAACCAAATTGAAGGAGAGATGTTTTTGTGATCAGAGAAAATTAATTTGTGAATAGGAGGTCTAAAATGGAAAAACGGATGAACAAATGGAATATTCCCTCCGTTGAGGATGGTCCATACTTATGCATATATGTATATAACGCCTCACGGATTCGAGGGGTAACGCCCCACGGGACTAAACTGTCGATAGATGTAAAAGCGGTTTGTTTAGACGGGCTCATAATGCCCCCTGAGAACCCTGTAATCATCGTCGTATATATATGTGGCAAGGATCGAAATATATATGTGGAAAGGACCTAGAATGGACTCTCAGTCGTGCCATCCAACGAGAATGAGGAGTAAACGAAACAGAAATAAAACTATAACTAAATACAAAGAGAAGACGCCACAAGCGCCCTCTGCAATCTCTCTTCACTGAGAGAAAGTGGAAGAGATACGATCTACATTTTATATTCACACTGGGCACTTTACAACTCTACCGGAAATACATCTCTACCGAATAAAAATTCGGACTGTATAACATCCGTGTCAAACGTCCGCATATATTCAACAGTATACGATGACTCTTGATAACAATATTAAAAACCGCTAATGCTAGGCAGGAATTTCATTCGATGGAGTTTTTATTCGGTAGAGATGTTAAGTTAGACTTTTTTGCGGTAGAAATTGATTTCCGATACAGAAATGACTGGTAGAGTTGGAAATGAGGTACACATATTCCAAGCTCGCGTTTATGAGATTCCAGACTCGCGTTCGTATCCAAAAGTTTGTAGGGTGCAGTATAGGGGTAAAATATTTTTTGAAAATGCCTCCCAAAGCTTGAGGTTGGGTATAGCGATCGAATTCCAAGCATGCCAACACGATATACCTTTTTTCGACTATATATATATATATAATATATATATATATATATATATATATATATATATATATATATAATATATATATATAGCATAAATCTCGCACCGACGAACAACAGGAAGAAATCCTGGGCGAACGAAGTAGGAGGAGCTCGAGGAGTCCGAGTGGAAGTTAATTTGCGGTTTCGTTCGTATTTTCGGCTACTTTGTGGCTCTTGAAACGTTCCATAGATACACACATTCGAGACACAAAGAGCACGTATAGATCTCTTCAGACTCGATAATAATTCGTTGTGTATAGGCTACTCATTAACGAACCACTGGAGGGACCCCTTGCCTCGTATTACATATATATATAGATACACAATGTGGATTCGAATTATGTGGCGTTATTGAGCCTAATATGGATCTAATATGGGATATTCGGTTTACAGGGATTTGAAAGATCGGTGCTCCACTAAAACGAAGGATAAAGCTTCCTCTTAAATCTAGAAGTTTTTGCCATGAACTGAAGTACAGTGTATCAAAAATAAGTTAAGAAATTCGTTAAGGGGACCGAGTCAGCGTCAAAACGCCGATTTTTTAACATCAATATAAATGTCCATTGAATACGTGTAAACCTGACCAATGGTCCATGATTTCACGTATCAAATGAAGAAATTTTTGACGCTAGTTGGAACCCTTAAGGTGCAGCGGTTCTCTCATAAATCGATTTTTGAGTTCACTACCAGAGTGGCCACTGTCAGAGAAAACCGGGAAAACCTGGAAATGTCAGGGAATTTTTTCAGGGTCAGGGAAATCAGGGAAATGTCAAGGAATTAAATAGTTAGTCAGGGAAAATTATCAAATGGAGAAAAAAAGTGTATGGGCGAATATTTTTTGTTCTGCGTATCGCTGAAAAAAAGTTATGGGTGGACATTTTCAACTTCAGTTTCTTCAGAAGGATCATTCTTCAGAAGGATCTTTTCAACTTCTGCTTCTATATCTCGTCATCTCTATTCTATTCATCATTTATTATTATGATTATTCATTTATTTATTATGATTTGTTCCTTCCAAGTATATAATGCAATAAACAATACCAAAGAATGAATAACAATAAACATATGCAATGTTCCTACCGTGTTACTTTCTTTACCAAACCTGAATGGTTTGTGAGGGAAATTTTCGAAAATGTCAGGGACATGTCACGTGTGACATATTTTTTTTTAGGTCCTTATTATCGAGTTACAGGCCACTTTTTGAATTTTTGAAACAAAAAATGGGTCAAAAATTCAAAACACCTAAAAAAAATGTGCCGCACTCGAGCAGTCCGGAAAAGTGCTACGAAGAAAATGAGATGTCGTAGGATAAGATCCGTCAAACAGTTTGGTCAGGATCGTGCAAAGCGTAGTGAAACTCAAAAATGGATTTATGAGAGAACCGCTGCACCTTAAGGTTTCCAACTAGAGACAAACATTTCTTTTTTTATGCATCGAATGATGGACCATTGGTCAGGTTTACACGTATTCAACGACTCTTTTATATTTATTCTAAAAAATGAGCGTTTTGATCCTGACTTGACTCTTAAGGTCGGGTAGTCCACTGTGACGTTTTTTCGTTCACTTTTTTAAATAACAAAATAGAATGCCATTGTTTTGAAATGCTTACATGTTGTTATATGTATCTTGAAGAGTACAACAAAAATTTTGTTTACTTAATTTTACATGAATTTGTTTATGATTTTGTACGTCAAAGTGGAGTCCTCCAAAAAAAGGTGACTTATTTCGGGGAAGCACACAGCCTTCCGTAGTCATCTGAAATAAAAAATCCAAAGAGATGATCGTTTTGTAGGCTTAATTCTAATAAACTAACCTATAATATGCATATTTTAATTTAAAAAAAACTAAATGGCGAACTTGTAAGCAAAAAGGTCTTCGAAATCGATTTTTCCAAATAAATTGTTTAAATAAATTCATTTATTATTGAAAAATTGAATTTTTTAAATGTTAGATATTTAGCTATGTATGTCTAAAATAACGGATAAATTTTTTAGCCAAATCGGTTGAATAGTTTTTAGTGAGTGCTTCCCCGAAATTTCGAAAACGTAGTTTCGAGAAAAACGCGTTTAAAGTTTTGACAACAGATTTCGTATTAAAAAATTATACTTACATTGATCAGCTATGCCTGGTGCATAGAGCAATGTTCCGTTTCCTCAAAGTCACCTCAGAGCTCTTTTCATTTCTTCGAGAGATTTACAGTTTCTGGTGATTGCCAAACCGTAGTAATTAGTCATTTTTAACAATAACTTACTAGTTAATTGCTCTCTTCGTTTGGCTATAACTTTAAAAATATTTTCAATTTCGTTTTAAACCTTTTAGAGTATATTTTTAAGATTTTTTTCTTGCAAAGAATGTAAAAAAGTCGATTTTTTTAATCCGTTACAGTGGGCTACTACCTTAATAAAGAGACACTTTTTATACGGTAAAAAAACCACAATTCGGGAGGAATTTTTTTTTAATTGATCGCAGTAAATGCATAAAACTTTCTGTGCCGATAATCTTAATCCGAAAATCTATGTGTAACTTTAAAAGATTTGCCTAATTGTTGTTGATTTATTACTAACAATCGGATGCACCAACACCTTGTGCCAGAGAAAGCACGATCGAGAAATTTGTTGGGAAGAAGAGAGAGAGGAGCAAAAAAAAAATTGGCATTGCAGCCTCACGATTTCTCAGAGAAAAATAATTGAAGCCAGGAGAGAGAGAGAGAGAGAGAGAGAGAGAGAGACAGAGAGAGCGTAATGGCGGTTTATCGTGCATGATGTACATCTCGACGCACATAAAGGGGATGATGATTCGGTGTACAGTATTTTCATATCATAGAGTGAGATAGAGAGAGAGAGAGAGAGAGAGGGAGAGAGTGAGGGAGTAAGAAAGATACATTGCCCATATCCATGATGGCGAGTAAAAGAGAGCTGAAATCGCGCGGTTCATTGCAAGTGGTATATATAGCGCGAGCATGTTCTTTCGATATGCTGAGAACTATTAATTTATTCTCTGCCAAGTATGAGCCCTAAGTACGGTGTAAAGGCGCTTCGAGGCACGAGATCGTATCCGATCGGATGCTTCTCGATATACTCTCCACAAAAAGTTAGTAATGATATATATATATCAATATGTAGTTGTTTATGTGTATGTACATATCTAAATATGAATCTTTCCACGATACTTAAGCTGCACTGAAATGTAGTTCACTATTATAAAGTACGCTATAACAGTATCCCAAGGAATTCCAATATTAACCCGAAATTATAATGCCTATGACTATAAAAATTGAAACTAAATAATTAAGAAATGATCACTTTTTTAGATTAAACAATTTACTTTGATATTTCTGGTGACCATATTTTTAGTGTCAAGCTAGGATGTAGGAATCCCCAAAATTACATAATGATATGCTAAATCATTTTTTCAATGTTGTGTCTAAAGTATCGTGAAACGTTTTATATATATTTATATTAATAATAAATATACCCGAGCTCTGGCGTACTTGTATCCTCTTGGACGAGAGAAAGAAGCAAAAGGGGGGGGGTAGAGAGAGAGAGAGAGAGAGAGAGAGAGAGAGAGAGAGAGAGAGAGAGAGAGAGAGAGAGAGAGGTGCTCGTTGAAGCCCCGGATAGACTGATTGCAGGGTTGCCGGGCCGGTGTGTTTGCTTTATAAATCGTGCTCAAAGCGCGCGCTAAGCCGTCGATAGCCCACGAGCGCCCTCTGCCAGTCCCGCTTTGCACTGGGCGTGCGCGCGCGCGAACTCGCATCTTCGCTATAGCGATTGCTATCACCGTACTTAAAAAAAGGTATTCGAGGTAGTGTAAAGGAGCGAAGATTCAGACGAATCCTTCTACACACATGATAATCCTTTTTCACAACTTTCCCCATGCGTTTGTGCGTATCTCTCTGTGTGTGTGTGTGTGTGTGTGTGTGTGTTGGCATTAGAGGTAAAATAAAAGACTACGCCAGAGACGCCCGAGACTCGATTGATATCGCGCTTTCTCGTGCATCAATGGCCTCATCATGATTTATAGGTTATGTACTTATTATATATCGCATCTCTCAGGATTATGCGTCAAAAAATTTATCATCAAACCCTCGATGCATCATGTACGCACACGCACGAGGTTTTCGATTGATAATTAAGAAGAAGGGCGAGAGATGTAGGCGATATGGTGTTATTACGAAAGGGACGAGCACGCGAACAAACGTTCGAAGAGAAGAATTTCGTCTGCGTTTGTACGGATGGTTATAGCAACGAAAGCGGAATGTACTAGTCCCTCGGGCAAGACCAAAAAAATATACCCACACACATACATTTATATAAATATAAAAATTTTGTGCAAACAAAAAATCAACCCCCGACACCATATTTCTCTTTTGGAATGCTTGTGCAGCTTTCCAGTGCCGCTGCAAGAGGGAAATATATGTTATTTTGTTTCGTCTTCTCGGACGACTTTCTTCAGTTTTTCGTGTGTTACCTTCTCTCCCTGTCTGTTTCTCTTGCACGCCAGCCACGCCGATACTCACAATTAGGTAATAACCCAATGATTATGGCCAGCTACGGCATATGCTCCTCTGTATAAGAGCGCATGTATCGTCTTAGAGTCAATGAGGCGCAAATGTTTTTTTTTGCGAGCAAAGTATTTCACGGTCTCGCGAAAAGTTAAGCCCTATCGATGTGCAACTTTGACTTTCGTTATTTCTAGCGTTTTCTTCGTTTTATTTATTTGCCAATCGGGTTTTTACTTGGCTCGGGAAGATAGTTTCCGAGCGCAAACACGCCGAATGATTATGACGATGGCTATGATGATAATATCGATAATGATATGATGGGACAGAAATAAATGAGAGGCTTAGCGGGCCCAGCGATGCAGGCAGCGCCAGCGATCTACCATTAGGGAGGCGGCCGTTGTTTGTACTAAATTTGAGCGGTAAATACGAACGGGCAGGTTTGCACGATCGATGTATATTGCGTAACTACGACGAGGAAAAGAGTTAAAATGCATATAATTCTGCGGAATTATGGGGAAAATCATCAATCACTAGCGAGCGTATGTGCAATGTTGAGATAGGGATAAACTTAATTTAAAAAAGGCGTCAAAGTTAGTTATACATTGGAGTCAAATCATCTTGTTGGCTTGTTGCAAATTTCGTTCAGTTATATTGTACGAAAACAATAATACTATCTGAATCATAGCTGGGCAAAGTACCGAAAAGTACTTTAAGTACAAAGTACAAAGTACCGTAAGTACTTTAAGTATCAAGCACCGGAAGTACGACGTACTTATTACTTCAAGTACTTGAGATTTAAAGTACTTGAAGTACGAGTATATACTTAAAAAATCAAGTACTAAGTATCAAGTACTCTTCAAGTTTTCATGTATATCTCGTAAGTTCTAGTACTTAAGTTCGATCTCTTATTCTCATTTGATTTTTATTCGAGTACTTTTTGCATCAAAACATGTTTCAACCTTGTGCGATGCACTGAGATTAGGCTGCCTAATTTAGGCAGATTGGAATAAGGGTATTTAAACAAAGAATTCAAAATAATTCAAAAATAGCATTGACGATTGTAATTACTACGATTTATTTTGATACCGGTTTGAAAAAGAAGAAATGAAGAATATAATACATGGATTGTTAAAACTACTTCAACTTCATCTTCGTTTTCAAAAAACTGTCCTGGGCGACAGTTGAGGGACAGTATGTCCGTACATCACGAAATATTCTTTTTAATTACATATTGAAAGGCTTTGTACATGCAACCATCAGCAAGGCACATTTAAAAGTACTTGATACTTGTACTTGAAAAAGTATTTTAAGTACAGAAAAGTATTTGAAATTTTAAGTACAATAGTTTTCTGTACTTCAAATAATAAATAGTAGTAGTAGTAGTACCTCTGTTCCAATCTGCCTAAATTAGGCAGATTAGGCAGCCTAATCTCAGTGTATTGCACAAGGTGAAAATGTGTTTTGATGCAAAAAGTACTCGAATAAAAATCAAATGTAAGTACTAGAACTTACGAGATGTACCTGAAAACTTGAAACGTACTTGATACTTGATTTTTCAAGTACTTGTACTTCAAGTAATTTAAATCTTTAGTGCGTCTAGTGAAGTACTTAAAATCTTAAGTACTTGTAGTAAAGTACTTTAAATCTGAAATACTTATAGTGAAATACTTTAAATTTTAAGTACTTCTAGTGAAGGACTTTAAATCTTAAGTACTCTAGTGAAGTACTGTAAGTACTTCCAGTGAAGTACTTTCTAAGTACTTCTAGTGAAGTACTTTCTAAGTACTTCAAGTATGTACGTCGCAAGTACCGGTACTTTAAGTACTGCCCAGCTCTGATATGAACAGTACAAATCGATGTCAGAACAAGCACTAACTCCGTTTTCCTCCACTGATCCACTTTACCTCTATATTTTCCTATAGTTGAAAAAAAACAAGTGTCTACATCGATCAATATATGTTTGATACGGAGTTTTGAGTATGTATAGATGAGGATAGAGATTACATGGTTGTGCTTCATTAATAAAATCCTTCAACCATATCCAGTTAGTCGGATTAGCTTGAGGTTTGACGTTGACGTGAATATATGCTCCCTGATGTCTCCTCTCTCTCTCTCTTTCCCTTCCTGTGTATAATATTCTCGTACTTAGAGACATTAGTATGTGTCCAACATTATGTGAATACAAAACTGAGTTTCTTGGTTCCCGGTTGACTGCCACTGGTCTCACTCTGGTAACGCCCCCTTGTTTGTGAAACCAAGTTCTCCATAAGACGAACAAGAGGTGGTATTGCCTTCACGATGAGAGGGAGCTCTTCTCTCGTAACATCGCGTATGTTCTCTTCTTTTTCATATTTTTTTTTCATTTCCACCTCTTTCTCTCTCTTTCTTGAGGATCTTGTATCCCATCTCTCCATTGTTTTTATGTCTGCGTGTGTGTGTGTGTGATCACACAAACTTATAACAGGTTGGAAAGATTGTGTTGGTTTCCCAAGGTGGCCGGTAGTTAGCACTCCATTACACATGCTTACCTATCATCAGAGCACGCCACCAGACTCTGCACGGGGTTTTACTCACGATGCACACGATTTTCGCATTATATAGCAAATAGCAGTTTTTTTTTCTCGAATATGCATTCGTAAAAGAGATCTGCACACGCGAGCTCGAGAAACAAATTACCCCTGATGCAATTTTTCATGTCGATATTCCCTGTTTTTTCACGATGCACAAAGATCCAGTTTTGCCTAATAATATTATCGATAATGTGTCAAAGAGGTACCGAAAAATTTCTTGCTTATCGCGAATGTAAACAATTGAAAAAGCTCTAATCATGAAAAAATACGATTATTCGTGTTCTTCGATCAATTGTCGATCTAATCCCTTAAGATTGTATTAAAGTTTGAAAAAATCTTCATAAAAAAAAAAATGTATGATGCAAAGGGTTGATGGGGGTGAATATGAATTTTTTTTACAATGGAAATTTTAAGGCTGGGGGATGATAAAATAATTTATGTTGATCACAGATGTGCCATATGTAAAGACTAAATCTTCATGACTTGTAATCTTTCAAAAGTTTTTCTAATACTTTCACCGGTGAATCTTTGAACCTTCTGCGAGAAGGTACCATTCTGTTCGAAGCTAAAAGCCAATTTAACCAAATTTTTTCGGGAACTTTATCGCCGATCATAAATATATCACAGAGCTGGGCAGTACTTGAAGTACTTGGTATTTGCGACGTACTTAAAAAGTACTTCAAGTATTGTACTTGGATTTTCAAGTACTTGGCCTGTACTTCAAGTATTGTATTCAAAATTTCAAATATTTTTCTGTACTTCAAGTGTTTTTTCAAGTAAAAGTATCAAGTACTTTTGAATGTGTCTTGCTGATGGTTGCATGTACAAAGTCTTTGAATATGTAATTGAAAATAATATTTCCTGACGTATGGACATACTGACCCTCAACTGTCGTCTACGACAGTATTTTTGACGAACACGAAGTTAGAGTAGTTTCAACAATTCATGTATTATATTCTTTATTTTTCTTTTTCAAGTCTATCAAAGTAAATCGTAATTACAATCGTCAATGATATTTTTGAATTATTTTTAATTCTGTGTTTAAATACTTCTGTTCCAATCTGCCTTATAGCCTAATCTCAGTGTATTGCACAAAGTGAAAATATGTTTTGATACAAAAAGTGCTCGAATAAAAATCAAATGAGAATACGAAATCAAATGTAAGTGGTAGAACTTACGAGATATATCTGAAAACTTGAAAAGTACTTGGTACCCGATTTTTCATGTACTTGTACTTCAAGTACTGTAAATCTCAACTACTTCAAGTAATACGTACGTAGTACTCCAAGTACTGCCGGCACTTGATACTTCAAGTACTTTACTGTACTTTGTACTTGAAGTACTTTTCGGTACTTTGCCTAGCTCTGATATATCATTATGATGAATCTAATCTCCACGAGAACATATTGCGAAAGAATGAAAAAAATACGATTTAAACATTTTTTTATAGAATTTTTGACGGTGTATTTTTTTAATTGAAAAAATCATACACATAAATAAACAAATTCTTTTCTTCCATGTCAAAAGCGGTGGCCACAGTAACAAAAACATTCCCATCGTTCAAAATTACCCACGAAAATCGAATACGCAAAAAAAACTTCGAAACTCACTTAAGGGGTGAAAATTCGCGAAAGGAAGTCCCAGCCCAAAGAAGGCCTCCGAGCATCGCCGTAAAAAACTACCCAAAACCTCGCGTCATAAATACGCATGAAAAACATAAGTGGTCTCGATCATATACGGGAATAAGATCGAGGCATAAAAATCGCCTCGAAGGATATTTCGCTGTAGTTCGTTGAAGCGCGAAAAAAATCATACAGATATTTCGTATATAGATAGCGGCAGGAGGAGAGAAATAAAGTGTGAACATGCCCGATAAATTTGGCTAAACGGCCGATGATTTGGGGCCCCTGGGCGGTATGTATAGGAGAGGAACAGCAGCGGGAGCTTCGGGTGGCCCGTCGATGCATCGTTGATCGTCATTAGTCCCTTTTGGGGCGAGGGAGCAAGGGAGGGGGGGGGGGGTCATGCATTATAACATAGTGTTTATCGAAAATTATTTTTTTTACTGGAAACCTCGACGAAAAGCAATGAGGATCATGTACTCGTCCTGGATTCCCCAGTGAAGAAGAACGGAGGGACCTTTATGGGGTGAAGAGAGTGCTGCCCTCTGTGAGGAAGGACGATGCATCGGTGGGGCGATTTGGTCGTGAGAGGAACGCGAGTATCACGAAGAGGGAAGCCATTTCGAGGGAGAGGAAGGGTTAGGGTGGAATGGGAATAAGAGGGAGGGATGTGGAGGGAAGTTATGCTATAATAAAGTCGATACGGGCCACGGTAATGGGCCATAATGAGGCATCCATAAGTATAGGTAATGATCCGTGGATGGTGGAGCCCCTTTCGAGGGCCCGCGGGTACGTCGTCGATACCCCATTTAGTCGTCGACGCTTTTACATCTATACATACATGTACGTGTAAAAATGTGTTTATATGTATGTGGGTATGCGTGTGTAGGTATAAGAACTTCCCTCTCTGGCGTTCGTGCACTTATTTACTTATTTACTTATACACTTATTTACTTACTCGTTTACTGCGCCCGAGTTATCGCGTTTTTTTCTTCTTCGCTTCCATATATCTATCTATATTTATGGGGGTCGACCCTTTTTCTTTGCTTTTGGCAATGTACTCACCCTTTGCCGCGCCTGTCCTGATGTTTCTGGTGGATTCTTGCCGAGGTTACTCTCTGTAAATACGTTCTTATACGCCTGGGATTCGGGATTGATCTGACTGGTGTCTGATTCTTAATTTGCTATATTTTGGAAGGGTTTGTTAGAAATCTTAAGGTCGCGGGTCGTGAATAATGTTCTGCAACTTTTGCAGGTTTTTCGTACTACAGCTTGGGTAATATGGAACGCATTTTAGGTAAGTAAGGGGAGTTTTTGACCCTTAAGCCCTTTGATTTGTGGAATGCCTCACGGGAAATCATGTTCCGGTCGTAATGAATGATCTTGAATTTTTACGGATTTTGGGCAGCTTCCAACTACCCCCTAGCTAACAAATCATATTCTAGCTGAATACAGAAGGGTTCTTAACTCTTGGACCGTTTAATAACTTGTATGCAATGCAGGAAATGTTCTAGGGCACAAGATTCTAAATAATGTTCTGCAATTTTTGCAGATTTTCACTGCTCCCTACTCCAACCCTAATCAAATGTTTCAACTGGGAAACATCTGCGAAAATTTGTTTGGCATAGGAAGAATATTTCTACAAAGGAGTTGAAAATCAATGGATTCTTATGATTATAGAAAATGGATGAATTGACTCGGAATGCCCCATACACATATTTATTACACACTCACTCGGTCTCTCTCCGGAACCTGCTGCTCAACGAGAGAGTCGCGAATCAATTTAATCGTATCTCGTTCCGAGAAAATCATAGGTGCCCAAGACGGTTATTTAGGTTTTTAAGATACCGGTGGACCGTGCGCGATGTGATATTCCCGACGGTTCTCAACCAAAATAAAATCTTATTTTCACCTTTTGTACATCACCTGCGCTTGTATAGTCTCACAGTTTTTTTTTATTTCGCTCCTTTGTGGGAGTCTTCTACCACGAGAGAACGGTTCGAGGATCAAAGCGTTTTTCGAGGTTAGGTCGCGACGTTGAGGGCTCACGGAGGTTACACACATCAATTTTGTCGTCAAATTGGCCATAAAAATGCGCGTATTTACCGAAATAACGATAGAGGAGTTTACTTTTCATAGCGAACAAAGTGGACGGTCCGTAATTGAATGTTTGCGGGGCGCGTGTGTGTCGTGCTGACTCGGAGATTTCCCCATCAGCTGTTCTCTCGTGGACGGCGCCATATTGTGGCGCTTCGGTGGGAAAATCGTGCACTACATGGTAATCTTAGTCCAGATTGAAGTAAATATGAAAATTCCTTTGGACAAATTCTGCATTTATTTACAACAGCTTATGATGGATTAACATTCGACGATTTCCCCTAAGCTAATTAGTTACATTCAGTCGCCATTCAAGAAAATTAGTTCGCCTTGTAACAGAATTGAGAAACAAAAATGATCGCTGATATATCGGACGAGTTCGAAAAGAATTATACATACATAGACGAGAAATAACACAATAGGGTTCTTGGCACGTTTCATCATTCGCCAATCTAGTACTACGGCATATTATAATTGTACGTGTAATTGATACCCATATACATCTATATACGCTATAGTAACGACACATAATGCCAGTAGCACAGTAGCAGAGAGCAAAATATATGACCGGGGAATCGAGCAGAAAGCTTCGTTCCCATAGATGTATGGGTCATTCAATGTCAAATTGACCAATAGCTGGAATCGACCACTTTCAATTGCAATGAAGTTTGGTCAGAAGTTTTCTTTTATCATAAAACGAAGTTCTACCAAAGGGAAAAAAGAATTTTTTTTTTCGAAAGTTATGCAAAAATCAAAATTTCACCAATTTTTCAATATTTCAAGTTTATTTTTTAAATATCTCGCAAACTATTATAATTACGAGAAAACTCGTTCTGGGCTCGCCTTGAAAAGTATGCTTGGGGCAACGAAAAAAAATATTCCGAAAAAAATTTTTGAAAAATAATTAACTTGGAGAATTTTTAATTTTTAAAAATCGTGCAAATCCACGATCAACATTAAATTTTTGGTTCAATTTTTTTATGTAATACCTTGAACTGATCTTAAACGATCCTGCAATTTTTGGAATGGCGTTTTTTTTCAAAAATATGAATTTTTGAATTTTTGGCAAAAAATTTTTTTTTTACCTCTAAGTTAAGTAAAGTTGAGCAATCATGTAATTTTGTAATTTTGAGCAGTAAAAAGTTCAAATAATGACATAATGTAAAAACAGAAACATAATTGAATTTGTGTTCTTATTTATGTTTCTGTTTTTACATTCTTATGTCATCAATTGAAATTTATACTGCTCAAAATTACAAAATTACATGATTACTCAACTTTACTCAACTTAGATGTAAAAAAAAATTTGGTTTTCCAAAATTCAAAAATTCATATTTTTGAAAAAAAAACACCATTCTGAATATTTCAGGATCTCTTAAGATCAGTACAAGGTATTATATACAAAAAATTGAACCAAAAATTTAATGTTGATCGAGGATTTGCACGATTGTTAAAAATTTAAAATTCTCCAAGTTAATCATTTTTCAAATTTTTGTTTCGGAATTTTTTTTTTCGTAGCCCTAAGCATACTCCTTAAGACGAAACTAGAACGATTTCTTCGTTACTATAATAGTTTCCGAGATATTTAAAAAATGAATTTGAAAAATCGAAAAAATGGTGAAATTTTGAATTTTGCATAAGTTTCTAAAGAAATTGTTCTAATTTTTTTCCTTTGGTAGAACTTCGTTTCATGATGAAAGGAAACTTCTGACCGTATTTCATCGAAATTGAAAGGGGTCGATTCCAACTATTGGTCGATTTAACATGGAATGACCCATATATCGAACGCTTCATAGAAAACGAGCCTTGGAAATCACGCATTCGAGTTTTTGTTCGGCGACTGCGACTCTTGTACGTATTCCCGACCGCGAATAAATGGCTTGATTAAACACGCCATTTTGCGCAATGTAATCTTTTAGCATTCAGTTACCAACTGCCCCTCATCTCTCGTTTTTACCCCCCTCGCAAATATAATAACGCGTATGTGCTATTGTGTCTTACGCTTTCGAGACGCCTCGTCGATCATTTTTGTTACGTTATACAGTAGAAACTCGTTTATTCGAGCGCTTTTTCATTATCTACTGCAATTTTTTAAAATTATTTACGAAAGTCCCACATTAGTGAAATTAGTGCAAAATTTTGGAAATCGTTTTTACCAATATTTATAGAACAATCGACAATAGCTAATCGCATCTCGCACCGTGAGATGCAGCATTAACAACAAAAAATATATATTAATCGCCATAAATTGTTTTTAAATATTCACTATTTTACGACGAATCCCGATGAAGTATTTTTTTGTTTAGTTTATTGTAAAAATAATCCACACTTTCTGTCTGATTTTGATGAACCAAGGCTCATTTTTGTATTCTTTGGAAGATCCTGATTTTATCAGTTATTGTCAATAAACTATTATAACCATTCATTTATCCGGAGAAAAAATTGAATTGAAAGTCCAAAAGCTGTCCAGCGGGAGTCAAATGTCGGTTTGGAAGTTGTCTGAAAGTTAACAACCCCCTTAAAGATAACTTTCGGGCACCAAGACAAGTTATGATCACTTACAGTCAACTTCCAGACTGACATTATGCATTTTTTGACACATTTTAGATAACGATCATATTTTTGTACGGCGTCGCACGAATTGTTGACGAGATTCAGATTTAATTCCATTTTGAATTTAAAAAAAAATTGTAATCGCTCTAGCTTTCACACATTTTACAGAATTAGGCTAAATAAAATTCTACATAAATTTTATTAAGATATAAAATAAAATAAAATAAACAATGGAATTCAATTTTATTTTTTTCTTGATTTAATTATATGTTTTTATGGAAATAAGGCCTTTTTTATTGCAAATATGCATCATATATAGCAAATATATTCTCATTATTCGAAAATTCATCTCGATTATTCGAAGGCCGAAAAATTGAGATTCTACTGTAGTAACTATATTATAAAATTATCAATTGAATTTGCTCTCACTCGGGCAAACACATTATTGTATATATAACGTATATATATATATATATCATTGATATTTCCTTTATATTTCTCGATAGAGTCACTTTTGCAACGATCGGACCTCACCTTGTTCGGATAAATAAAAAGGGCATCTTGTGGGCCATTTTTTATATGTCGTACATATTCGCAAACGTATTGTGTGTCACCGAGAGAGGAAACGAAATTTTTATAAACTCACGCGTTGAAGATATCGTCGTCGTCTAGCATTATCAATGGGTCTGAAATTTTATATGAGTTTGCGTATTGCAATCTTTGCAGCCTTTCTGTGAAATCAGTTGGCGATTGAGAGGCAGTTTTTACCCTTTTGAGAAATCTTTGGAGGGGCGACAAGCCGCGATATAGAGGGAGAGGGCAAATAATGGACGAGTCTGGATTCGTAGGAGGGATGAAGAAAAAAAGAAGCTTTTTATTGAGACTATATACAAGACTTTTTCTCCTGATTTTTTTTTCTGCATTTTTTTTCTTGAAACTTTACAATGGCTCTTAACGATTTTGACCGTTTTTGGCAACAACGAATTACGTATATTGATGTACAGAAATTTTTGTAACGGAATTCCTTTGTAAATTTCCTCTCCTGTTGATGTTGTCGTCTGATGCGATAAAAGAAAAAAAAATCACGAAAAGCGGTATTTTCAGAACTCTTTTTTACGACATTAGGTTTTTGTAAGAAAAACCTTGTATACAAATATTTAACCCTCGTGGGACGCAAAAATATTGGTTAGATGGCGGTCACAGCAGGGGGGGGGGGGGAGTATAATATACATTACGCGCAACAATTAACGGCGCAAATTTGGAATTTCCAAATTTTTCGGTGATTTTCGTATTTCGGTGAAAAATTGTCGTATCGAGGTTATAAAAAAGGATTTCAAAGCTCCAAGATTCTAGTTTTCAGATCTTTTAATTAAAAATCGTTTAGGAGCTACGGTTCTTATGCAATTTCAAAAAATAGCGCGAAAGAAAATTTTTGCAAATTTTTTACCTTATTATTTTTGGTCTACGGGCTCGGAATTTTTTCCAGCTAAAACAATAGGGTTGTGCCAGGGTACGGTTGTGACAGTCGCCATATTAGCGAAACTATAAGGAATACCGGGTGGGGGGGGGGGGGGGTGCAAGGGGAGAGAGGAGCGATGTGCCTGTATATTGTTGCGTTACCTAACGCGCGACATTAACGCCAGCAGAGGCCTACATTGCTTTTGACCAGTCAAAAGTAAGTATTTTTATTCGATTTCTTTTAATAATTGTTGTTACATGTGTACAGATAGAGTAATGAGTGTTTTTCCTCGTTATTAGTTAAACCTTAGTAGTTAAATACCAATGATTACTTTTTACGTAGCTTATTTTTTATTGTCATGGCGATTGTTTTTTTTGCGAAGGAGTGCGTTGGGTACGGTTGTGACATAGTTTCTGGGTATGTTTGTGGCACAAGTAAAAAAATTTTTTTTTACTTGCCCAGAAAACGTTTGAGGAAGACGGAAAAAGGGCAATGTAACGTAAAAAAATATAAAATCACTTATGAAGAAATTTTGACTGATTATATGATGTGATATATGATATATGATGATGATATATGAAATGATAATATGGAGACTGATGTAATAACTTATTCGTACAGGGCCTTATGCCTACATATGAATTGCAATAAAAAAGATTTTAGACCATTTCGGTATATTTTTTAACCTGTCACTACCGGCCCCAAGCACTGTCACAACCGCCCCTGGGGTGTGGTCGGTTGCGACACTTTTTTCTTTTGTTCTAATTTGCTCCTACGAGATAACCATTGTACTTAGGGGCAAAACTTTAGTATTTATACGTAGACAAATGTACACTTTACTGTAAAGAACAGTTTTCGTCCAGTTAACTGGCCTACTAACAAAATTATGGGCGATCAAATGAAAACTGTCACAACCGTACCCAGTCTCCCCTACAGGGGCCAGATAGCCTGTTTATCCAGCTTCAATTTCCTTTTTTTGTTATTTCTCTACGTCGATTTCTCGCAGAGGTATCTGACTTTGAATGCAAAAAGATCTGTTTGTCTATAACCACTGATATCTCAGCAACCAATGGTCGTACAGAAAATAAACGGGCAGTTTCGGAAACTGGAATAAATTTCTTACAAGGTTCTTTCAAGAGTTTTGGGACATTTTTTTTCTACCGTTAATTTTCAGTTGAAAAAAAGTACAAAAAAGTGACAGTTTTTCCCTTGTTTTGGTAAATCGATTGCAGCTTTGCTAATATTGATGGGAAGGCTAATGTTTTAAGGAACGTTTACAGCTCAATGTACCCGGAATAACCCTGTAAAGAAAAAGATTTGAAAACTAGAATCTTAGAGCTTCAAAATCCATTTTTTATGACCTCGATGTGACCATTTTTCACTGAAATACTACAGCCTGTCCAAAATCACCTAAAAATTTGGAAATTTTTCTTGCTCTCTTAATTGTTGCGCGTAGTACATTTTGGTCTAATTATGCAAACATCGGTTGAATCAATTCATTTTTCTCCTTAACTATAATAATAATAATAATAAATTATTAAATTATTTCACATATAACATATTACAAGTGGAAAAATTTCGTCTTATCACACAGCGCGCGATACCAAAAACAAAATGGCCATCTTTAAATGATTAAGACAAAAAATTCAGTGACCCTATTATTGAGTAAAAAATAAGTCTCAATTAAATGGAGAGTTGCAATCAAATTCTCTGTCATAACATTTCCAAAATACAATTTTTTATTTCTCTTGCAATCTAAAAAATAAGCTCACAAGCTCGATTTTGTGGGCCATTTTTCGACAATATTGCCATTAGACGCGTTATTGCAGCGGCGAATGGTTCACGAAGTAAAAATAAAAACTCCAACTCTGCGCGAGCTGTTCGCGCGTTAAAAGGGGAACGAGAGGCGAGAGAGAAAATAAAAGGTCGAAGGAGATGAGTGTACGAAAAATAAAAATAAAAAAGGATCTCGCGAGGGGGGAAACAAACGGGCGTGCTCTCGATGCTCGGGCCATTGGTGGCTCGTTCTAGGGCCGCTGTGTGCACAGTCGCCATGTTGAAATCCCCACCTCGCGCTGCTGTGCTCTCGTGAAATGAAGAGACGTGGAGCGCGCTGCGATATCGTGCGCTCTCGGCGTCCCTCGCGCGTGGCGCCACAGCGCGGCAAAATGTGCGCACCACTCGATTCGCGAGGATGGGATGGCAATTTTTCTTCGGTGTTCCATCATCGCTGTAACCCCTTGAGACGGTTGGACGAAAAAGGGTTAATACGCGAAATAATAGAGAATAAACGAAGGATCCTTCATAAAAATAACCCTTTCGTTTTTGCCTGATTTCCCTTCATTCCGAACGCGCGCGTGCAGGTAAAAAGGGGTTGCGTGATATTTTCATCATTGAGAAATTCATTAGCATTGTGCGCGCGTCACGTATCCATCTGCGTATTGGCAGGGTGCAGAGTATATGTAATGGTGGGGTCAACTGAATCGATCGCAGCGATCGCTGCGGACAAAATTTCGTTAAATCATGCTCATGATCACGATTAACATGTGAAAAGTAGTTTAAAAAATGGTGTATAATAGTCGGTGATAGTCGTTGATTGTAAAAATACAGGCAGAAATAGTAACTGCAAATTTTGTACATTTCCCACTGCTGGTTGGAAATTAGAACAAAGAGAAAAATGGATAAATGCAGTGGAGGGAAAAAAGTAAGTAATGTATAACTTAACTTTGTGACATGCTTACTACGACTGATTTATGTTCCTCTGTATGGTTAAAAATCATTATTCAACTATGTAATAATTATGCCATTAAATTGTGCAAGTGTGGGTTTAGAAGTGTTAGCATTTTTAGATGTGTGGTAATAAATAACAATGACTTAGAAAATTAATTTTTTTAAAACTTGTTTACTGGCATACACGTTTCTTAAACCGGAGAATAGCCAACAAAAATATTGCAGCCTCAACAATAACTACTAACATTAAAGTGACCGCAGAAAGTCAGGACATTATGCAATATACGATTGATCCTGTGACTGTTCGAAGGAAAAAAGTTAATAAAGATTGTAAAGTGAATTTTCTTCCCACCTCCAACGAAGCAGGAACAACATTATTTTTTGTATTCAATTAAGTTTCATTTCACTAGTATTTATTTTTATTAAAAGTTCTCTAATATAACAACAAATATCAACCAATTTCTTGTAACACTTATTATTAATCTCAACAACATCAAGTGTAAAATATTGAATAATAAAACAAACTGTCGAAACACTTTTTGTTACTCTTTGGAGATTCTTCTTATCCGTTAATACATTTTTTATCTTTTTTATCTATTAGATATGTTATTAATAACATTTAGTCCAGTGAAACGTCGTTTACCAAACAGATCATGATCATTGTTTTTAGTTTTATTTTTTTCATTACACTGAAAAAAAAATGGTTGAATATGCAAAATCATTAGTTGAATACGGCCAACTAAATATTTATTCGGTCTAACTAAATTATTAGTTTCTGGAATAATTCCGCGATTCGGTTGACCAAAATATTGTTCAGGCAACAAAAATTGGGATTGTACAACTAAATATTTAGTTGCACGTATTCAACTAAACGATTTTGCATATTCAACCATTTTTTTCTCAGTGTAGTAAATGCTAAGTACGTAGCTAAGTAGGTATTAATTGCTGCGATTAAAAGTTTTCCATTATTTATTGTTTGAAGTTGGAATAAGCCTCAAATTATATTGATATTGCCTCAAATTCTTTTTGCATTATGATGTTTATCGTTCCCTGAAAATGATTATGAACCATAATTACAATTTGAACATTTTTAACATTGGGTTAAAAAAAAAAATATAAATTGATACAATTATAATTTTCATTTTTTTAAAACTCAGGTAAATATTCAAAATTCTTTTTTAAATTTTATTTCTTGTAGCTCTCATGTTATTTGACGAATATTTGTATTAATTTGTCGGCCAACCTCAATCTATTGGAAGGCAATTCTATTTTACATTTTTTTAAACGTTTTATGTTTAGTTTGTTTATTACAATGGGTTGTATTCACTGCTCTCTTTTAGAAATGGTATTGCACTTCCATTTTTGAGTTCCTACCAATTATTATTTTTTTTATTTAAAAAAATCTTCCATCGTTCCTACGATATTAGAGCATAATTTAATGCAGTCGCCAGATGTGGTTGTCGTCGCGAACGCTGCCAATTGGATAGAAGCCGGAAACACTTATTAGTGCTCTGAGCGCCAGAAGAGAAATTGTTTGGATCAACTAGATAGTTGGTTGGATCAACTAGATAGTTGATCTAACCAACTTCTCTTCTGGCGCTCAGAGCACTGAGTGTTTGGTTGGATCAACTAAGTCGTTTTTTCCGTTTGGGTTTGGAGGTGGAGTAGGGTAGGGTTGGAGAAGAGAGCGTTTGGAGGTGTGGGAGGGTCGGGTTGAAGTTTAGGCGTGGGGTGGGTGGTTAGAGTAGGGGACGGGAAATAACTTGGCGAGGCGAAGGCGCGTAGGGCTCCGGCACGAACCCCTAGTAGACATATACATCATCATAACTGAAAGGATCGAGAGAACCTAACCGCTCCACCCACCCTCCACGACGTGAAACACTCTCTCGAGATTCCAGACGTATTAATTAAACGACTCATTTTCCAACGGGGCACACGACACAAAAAAGCCGGCGAGTTTACCGCCCATAGAAGACCCCTTAAATAGGGATTTTCCCCCTCCCGTAACAACAGACCAGTAGGCGTGTCCCAGCTTCACGTCCAATCAAACGTATCGGGGCTCTTGCCGATTGGACGAGATCTACAAAAGCCGCTGCCCACTGGGTGTCGTCAATGGTTTCCCTCCACTTTGTCCTTGCCGCCACCTCGGTCCCCCACGGTATTAAGAATAAAGAGAGGGGGGTGAGATTGACTGGAGGCAGAGTTTATCCCACTCCAGTGGCACGAGCGACTGTTAAGCCGGTAATTTTCTCAAACACTAGCAAGCGCTCGGGCCAGAAGCATCTGTCCCGCGACAAAGACGCTTCTCTCGCGCTACCTTTTTTCCGCGATTTTTTCAATCGTTCGTGCGCGTGTGGGTGTGTGTTTTTTTTCTTCGTCAACGATGAGGATAAACAAGAGTAAACAAAAATTTCTCTCAACTGTTGTAATCTCGCGAGTGCTTGTAGCGCAAATTTTCTGTAGCGCACATGTGCTTTGTAAATACAATTAAACACTCGTCGAGTGTGACGTTGACGTTTCCGCGTTTTCTAGAATTTGGAAATTCATCGATCACGTGTCCAGTGACACTTTACTATTTCCTCGCATCACGATCTTAAGGTTTTGTTTAGGGATATTTTTTCCCGCAGCCGTAGGGTGACGTTTATACTTTTTCGGCGTTCGACTTAGAGCGTTCGGGATGCACAAATTGAGAATTTAAGCGGCAAAAGTGCAAATTCAAAGGGTGATCAACGGCATAAGTGTCGACTACGAGGATCGTACTTTATTTGACAGTGTAATAAGAGTGTTCGATACGCATAAATTGAATTGTCAAGCCGAAAAATAAAGATTCAAACGCGAATTAATCGCGGAAGTGACACTTGCGAGGATTGTCCTGTTTTCGGCATTCGAATAAGAGTGTTCGGCAGGTATCGAGTGAATTTTAACCCCGCAAAAGTAAATATTCCAACGTCGATTAATCGAGGCAGTGGCGATTACGAGGATTAATACATTTTTCGGTAACCAGAGTGTTCGGCACGCAATAATCGATTATTTGTGGAGAAACAAGTGAATGTGCAAATGTCAATTGAACGCTGAAGTGACGATCACGGAAATCGTACATTATTCGGCATCCAAAAGAAGGTTTTGGGCACGCAAAAATTGAAATTTCATGCGCAAGAAGTGAAGATTCAAACGCCGATTTATGCAAAAACTGACGATTCCAAGGATTGCACTCTATTCAGCATCGGAATACGAATATTCGGCACGCAATAATCGAAATTTACGGTGAAAAAATCGATATTTATCAAACGCCGACTGGCCGGGCAAGTGTCGTGCTAAAGTGCATCCAACCAAAACCGTGTTATCGCAAAGGACCATCATTTCCATTCACGATGTCAATGCCGTATACCATATGTCGGGTGCGAATGAGAATCGTCACCATGTCATAATTGCTTGAACAAAAAAGAGCCTAAAAAACGCCGAAACATTGTAAAAGTGTCGGGGTTTGAGTTCTTAGTTGCCGTCGGCCGGCGCTTTGCGGGCAATCGGTATCAAGGCTTGCTCGGCGTAGAAAGATCGGCAGTTAGAACCTAAATAGAGTGAATACGGTGATAATTAAAGGCGTACGATGATGCCGCTCGCTCCGACGCCAATAGTTCCGGTGCCGTCGAAGCCGAAAATTGGCTTCAGCATAGACTCGATAGTGGGCGGTGGGGGTGGTGGTGGTGGACGTGGTGGACGAGATCATCAGGATCGTTTGGAAAGGCTTCATGAGCGTGTTGAGATCGAGCGAGAGGACGGAAGTCCAATGGTGGTCGTCGAGGGATCATCGTCGCCGTCGAGGACATCGGCCCGAAGACTTCCGGTCAGCGGTTCTCCGGGTGCCCATTCCGAGGGCTCGGATCGTCCCCTTTCACGTAGTTCCTCCGTAGAATCTTATCCAACATCGAGACGGACGCCCTCCATTCACAACGGTCACAATCACAACAACAACAACAACAACAATAGTAGTAGCAACAACAACAATAGTCATCATCGTCATCATTTGCATCATCATCATCTTCAGGCGCTTTCGAATCACTTGGTGGATTTTGGCCGTACAACGATCGCGAGAAGTCACAGCGGTGGTTCAACACCGAATAATAGTCCTTCGCCGCCGCACAGGATATCATCGTCAAGGGGTGATTCACCGCCGGTTGGCGCTGCCTCCCATCCTCAACCACCGCCCGGGGTTGTTAGACCAAGTCCAAATTATTTCGCTCCTCATGGAGCGGCCAACGCCGCCGCTGCCGTAGCCGCAGAGCAGATTAAATCACTTTATGGCTTGCAACCGTCACACGGTGGTCCGGTACCTGGACAACCCGGACAAACGGAGTATCACACGCAGCAATTTGCCCTTGCCGCTAATATCGCAGCCGCTCAACACTTTCAGGCTGCTAATCTTGCAGTTGCCCTACAAGCTCATCACGGTGGTTCTCCACATGGACCACCCCACGGCCCTTACGGTCATGCTACACCCGGTGGACCTCATCAACCCCCGCATCCTCATCAACCACCGCGCGATAGTTATCCACTCTACCCCTGGCTATTGTCCCGAAACGGAAGAATATTTCCACATAGATTTCCCGGTGGTAAGTCAACGTTGGTCTTAGTCGGGCCTTATTTTATTATTCTCAAGGGGTTGTGCATGATCAGACAGACTCTGCATTTCTGCGATTTTTTTGTTGGATAGTCATAGTTAGATATTAGATAGTTATAGATAGTCATAGTCATTAGATATTCCCATGGGTGTTTGGTATTACCAGAAGTAACATCCCGCGAAGCTTAGGGATTTTTTTCTATTGGAATGTATAGTTGTCCCGATGTTAAGGCCGATTTTTGGAAGAAACTTCTTCAAGTGGTCTTCTACGCTGACCCATGCCAATTGGTGGCAGATTAGCGGAAATAAGATAAAACCAAACAAATGTTGTTAGTAAATTATCTTATCCTGTGATCGATCGATGAAGGAACTTCCGAATAACGATATAATAGAAAATGGCGGGTGTTCATAGTGAGTCTTAATTTTTAGGGAAGAAATTACGTATTTTTTTGTTCACCTAATTGATGGTATAATTTTTATAAAATCAACGTCTCGAGCCATTCTTTTCAAATTCAATTCCAACAATCTGCGATATCTTGAGTGCATCGATGGGGAAAATAAGCTACGTTAGCTGCAAAATTATAAAAGTTGGAGTGTCATCAACCATATTTTTTTAACTGTAGGAAAAACCGTCTCAGTTGATCCAACCAAACACTTAGTGCTCTCAGCACCAGAAGAGAAGTTAGTTGAATAAACTAAATGGTTAGTTGCAACAACTATGTCGACTAAATAACTAGTTGATCCAATTAACTATCTAGTTGATCTAACCAACTTCTTTTCTGGCGCTCAGAGCATTAAGTATTTCGTTGGATCAACTAAGTCGTTTTTTCCGCATGAGATTGTATAAAATCTCACACCCTTGAGCGACGTCATTGAAGTCACTGCATTAAAAAATTAACCAACAAAATGATTGAGATCATATAAAAAAATCAATCTTATCATTTCTAAAATCGTTTGGACTCATTTCCCCAGAATACTTGTTTCATTTAAATGAGAAATAGATGTTGAAAATTGACTTCTGAATGCTGTTCCAAAAGAGGACGCTTAAAAGGATAGTTGTACAATACTCACATTGCCGATTCACATGTCGGGGATAATAAGCATTTGCTCGAAAGATCATAACCCCTGTTTCAAGAGTATATACTTTGCCACTTAATTTATCATTTATTACAAACTACACATACACAGAAATTAATTATAAACAGCAAAAAATACGAAATATCAAGAAACTACTCGTGCACACGGCAATTAAAAATATATTAAATTACAGTCACCGTCCCGAGACGCCTTTAACGACATGGACAATTTGACACATGAATTTTGACTTAAATTTTTCGGATGCGTAATTAGCTTACTTAAGATCCGACTTCATTATACGGTGTCATCATCGGGATATGGCGTGCGCTATAAATTATTTTACGACCCAAAAAAAGATTTCGTAAAGTTTTTGTAACGGGTCAACGGCGTGTACGCGTGACCAGAAGATTCGTCAGAGTATCTCGTCCAAATATCATCACTATAAACACATATTCCTCGTATAATCTGACCCTAAGCTGTCTTTAATGATGAACCCGAGTGTTTCGTGAAAAAAAAAGTTTCTCGGTTCTTTTTTTGTTCGCTGGATGATCATGAGAGAGATGCGTTGTCGAGTGCGTACCTAATGTACATCTCGTTAATCGTGCCACGTCGTGCTTATAATGAATATAATGAATTCTCAAGCTCGCGTCTTTTGTACGTACGTAAATAAGGACGTGAAATGGTGAAGAGGCGCAACATTACGTGCGATATTATTCATTACAGATATAGACACACACACAATTCGTGGAAAAGAGATATATCGAAAGATATATCAAGACCTAGAACTTTTTGCCGTGCATATATCAGAATATGTCATCGATATATAGATTATATATCGATAATATATGTTTGTTTAGATATACATTTGACATATATTCCTCCCGCCCATAGAAAAGAGATATATCGAAGAATATGTTCTAGATCTAGAACTTTTTGCCGTCCATATATCAGAATATATCGTCGATATATAGATGATATATCGATAATATAGGTTTGTTTAATTAAAGTTGATATATATTTCTCCCACCCATTGAAAGGAGATATATCGAAGAATATATTCAGGATCTATAACTTTTTGTCGTGCATATAATAGAAAATATCATCGATATATAAATCATATGTCGGAAATGTAAGTTTCTTTAGATTCATTTAATATATATTGCCGTCACCCATAAAAAGAGATATATCGGAGGATATATTCGAGATTTATTACTTTTTGTCATGCATATGTCAGAATTTATATTTTTTATACATCCACATCATATTCTTGGATGTATCCAGATATATAATTTGTCTATGGGGGCTAAAATATATCCTTGCAGAATTTTTCGTTAAAAATATATATCCGATACATCTAAGATATATCTGTTTATCGAGAATATATTTCTCTATTTGTATATCAGAAATGTATCATTTGTTTATTTGAAATACATCTTTATTCAGTTATATCTAATATATATCCTAAATAAATCGGAAATATGGAATTTTGCGCCGAAAATATATCGGATGTGTCAAAGTGTATCTTTGATGTATCCAGCAAACACTTCTTTACACACACACATAGGCTAATATATTAGCATACAATGTATGTGTAATGTATGGATATATTCGCCGAGGGTATTTAGGCACGAGTCGCTTCCGTGTTATTAAACGGATACCAAAGTACTCTTAACCTCCCGCCTCACTCACTCATGGTCTCCACTGACATTACGATGGACTCATCCACTCGTATAATAATATTCCACTCTACGATTGAGTAGTTACACTATTCTACGTGATTTCATTACGAATTTGTGACGCAACGTTTACCGGCAACACGGTACTACCCATTATTGTATATACGTATATACATAAATATAGATATATATATATTCTCAGGTGTACGCTTATAGAAAACCAAGTGGGTCTGTTCTTCTTCCTTCTTGTTCGCTTATTTTATCAAATTTACATTTAAGGGGGATCGGTTAAGCTTTTTTAAGATAATGCCTGCGGTACAGGCCAGTCAATCGAATCGAATGACACAAAGATTAAAGAGTTCCTACACAATGTAGGAAAAAAATATAACTATGATTTTACAGAAATATAACTTATCTTGCGTCAATAAATTAAGTATTGTTAAATGTATTAGGCAAACTTTTTAACATCCTTCGATAATATTCATTGCTTATAGAAATCACGGCTATTTGTTTATGAAAAATACACACAATTACAACACTAATTTTTTTAACCATGGTCAAACCATGATTTTTGAACATGGTTAACCATCAACCACTGTGATCAAAATTACGGCATATCCGAACCCTTGCAAGTTATGGTACCTAACTATAACTATATACCTAACTCATAAATATGGTATTACAACTTAATAAATTATAACTTAAACCAATTATTGGATTATCACTTAGTTGAAGTTATAAATGTTATGCTTTGGCATGGAAAGAATGACTTAGTTGATTTAACCAAACAGCTTATAGTGCGCTGAGCGCCAGACGAGGAATTGGTTGGATTAACTAGAAAGTTGGTCCGGTCAACCAATTAACCAACCCTATTTTTAGGTTATCAAAACTAAGTCGTTTCAAACGACTTAGCTATGGTAACTGGAAAATAGGGTTGGTTTTTAAGGTTGGAATTTGACAATTTGGTTGGAGTTACCATAACTAAGTCGTTTAAAACGACTTAGTTGTGGTAACTGGAAAATGGGGTTGATTAGTTGACGCAACCAACTACCTAGTGGATCCAACCAAGCGCACTCAGCTGTTTGGTTGAATCAACTACCCGGAAAAAACGACTTAGTTGGTCCAATCAAACACTTAGTGCTCTGAGCGCGAGAAGAGCAATTGGTTGGATCAACTAGATAGTTGGTTGGATCAACTAGATAATTGGTTTCCACAACTAAGTCAACTAAATAACTAGTTGATCTAACCAACTATCTAGTTGATCCAATCTATTATCTAGTTAATCCAACCTCTTATCTAGTTGATCCAACCAATTTCTCTTCTGGCGCTCACTAAGTGTTTGGTTAGACCAACTAAGTCGTTTTGTCCGTGTAGTAAGTCGTTCTTTCCATGTGGTTACCGTATTTTTAGTCCTGGTTCCTGTAAATTACAACAAACACAGCTTTACAACAAACAACGCTTTACAACAAACACAGTTCCTCAATCTACCATAAATGGAGTAATTTTTGTTTTCAGTGCAGCCATCAAGATATAATAGGAAAATTGAAAACTTGTCTTGAGAAAAAAATGGGGGAAAATATTATTTCTAACATTTGACACAAAGTGTCAGCGGCTATTTCGCAAAATCGTCGGCAGCAAAAATCTGACTTTATGGGTATAAATGTGACGCGTGCTTGCTTTTTACGTGATTGCCGCAAATTTATGATAATTGTCTCTCTCCTTATATATACATAAACACACGCGAGAAAAGTGACTTTAAGAACCGAAGATCGCTTGTTTCTGCGTTATATCGTGCCGGTAGGCACGACCCCAAAGATTTAACCGTGTGCCGATGTAATACTCCTTCGGTTTGTAAGTGTACACAGCAGGGAAAATCTTGACTGCACCTCACGCCGTATCAACAAAACCGGCATATAAAACACTCCTGTATGTTTAGACGCGGCCGAAGGTACTTAATGTACTTTCATATACGCGGCATCGCACTCGATAAGTGGTATATGCATCTATACATACATGTCGTATTACCAATGCTTTTTCAATGACCATAGAAAACTCGATGACTTTGTTCATTCGCTCTAAAGGAAATTTAGTTTTTTTCGCATTTAAATTTCCAAGGAATTGAGAGCTTGCAGGAGCTCTCATTCCTTCTAATCTAATCAATGATTATTTTTTTAATACACTTGTTCTCTTATCCAGCATTTTGCAAGTTTATAACAAATTGGGGATTTTTGTTAATGAGCGGAAATTACAAAAAAGCTCTGTGTTACATTTCTTTAACGTTTTTTTCTTTTTTCTGTAGTTTCAAATCCTTAATTTTCTATGAAGAAGCTCTTTCATATGGGAAATCCCGGAAAACTCGTAATGCGGGAAGTGTCGTAAAACGTTTTTTTTCCCGTAATATATCGTTAATATATTCGACGGCGTGGAGTCATCTATACGCGCGAAGAATACATACGATCGAGGCTACGAATGTTTCCGTATAAAAAGACTCCGCTAAGGGAATTGGAAAACTTTTTTCCCTTTCGATTAAACCCATCTTTGGACTCTCAATAAAATCCTTTCCCATCGTTACTCTTCTCTCGACCATAAATCGAATTTTATGTGACGAAGTTGTCGGAATTGCTCTTTTTCATTCCCTTTCTGAGGCTAAACATTTTTTTCAACATGATTTTTGATTTTAAATCGTCCCAATAGTTCACGGTAAATTTAATTTTCGGCAGAATCCATTTTACTCCAAATATTCAAGAATTTGGAAATTTTTAAATACAAGAACTTTTTCTTTCTCATCTAAACAAAATCTGTAACCATATATAATTTCGAAATATATTACCGAAATTACTTTCAACTTTATGGACACTTTCTAGCGACATTGATCTTTTATCTGAACAAAAATTTACCGGACAATTTTTATTTTTGTTAAAAACAATAATTATGAAAAATTGAGCATTTATTCCAATGTGGAAATTATACATTGAGAAAACAATGTATGTTTGTTAGTTGTTAACAAATATAAAGTTGAATATGGTGAAATCAATTATTTTTTAACGGATAATAACTTAAATTAATATTTTTTAGCAGTTAATAAATTATTTTGACACAAATAAAATATTTCTTAACGACTACAACATTTTTGTAACAGTTAAGGAATATTTAAGTATAAGTGCCAATTAAATATATATTTCTTTACTACAAATAAACTATTTCCTCAGTGTACGTATATTTGTGTATGATACGCCTGCATATTGCTTTACAGTTTTATTTGCTCTCTTATTTTCACGTGTAGGAAGAATTGCAATCGAGTACATTTCCGCGTGGTTACTGGTCTCACTTGTATTTAATTCTCTCGCTCTCTCTCTCTCTCTTTCATTTTTCTCTCTTTATCTCTCTCTCTCTCTCTCTCTATATCCCGAAGAAAATCCCGTTGTAATGCACGTGTTGTCAGTGCGTGCATTTACAGAGATCGTTTATATACATATATATATATATATATATATATATATATATATATATATATATGTATATATAGAACGTTTTCTTTCATCGTTAAATATACTTCGGAAGAGTTGAGTATAATAAATCGAGCGTACTTGCGAGGTGCTCACCGGCGTCAGGCAGCGATCCATAGTATTCGTATCATTGACCCAGTATCCTCAGAGTGAAACGTTTCGCCGATGGGTATATAAGTACCCTGGTCAATTCTAAACTCTCTGACGTTTCCATCTTGTTATTTGATTTTTTATTAATTTTTTTATGATGAAAATCATCATGAAGCTTATAATCCGCTCGAGGCTCTCTCTCCCTCCCTCTCTCTCTCTCTCTCTCTCTCTCTCTCTCTCTCTCTCTCTCTCTCTCTCTCTCTCCTGGTCACTATTTTTTTCTGCAGTAATAATCACATACATATATGGATACATGGAAATAAAAATAATTAGATACATCCTAGATATGATGGGCGGAAAACTTCTGATGAAATAGAAGGGAGACCAAGAGTTTGAAAAAAAGAACAAAATCTGATCATAATAGAAAAATAATGAAAAAAATTGAAGGAATAAAAAAATTCAACATCAAATATATGAATAATGAAAAAGAAGGCTCATTATTGAAAGAATTATGATTATTATGGAGAAAAATCTATTTTGTTTTCTACAATCGATTAATTAACATTTTTTTATTATCATTACTAGAAATAATAAAAATACATAATATTAGATATGATATAAACAATATTAGAAATAATGAGACCATCAGAAGAAGAATAACAATTATTATTTGGAGACGATCTTTATTACTCCAATATTAATTGAGAAATTTAAAAATATTTCTTCCTGAAAATCAATTTTTTTTTACTTCAATATCAATTAAAAAAATCCTTTTCAACGTTACGATAATAAATTATGAAAAAAATTAATAATTATTCTCGTTGAGTAAAAACTTTTCAATTTCCCAATATTTCAAAACAATTTTCCATAAAATCGTGATAAATGTATTTGCAGAGATACGCGTCATTCAATCTGGCGGTTATAGATTGAAGTTAGAATGTTATCGATGGTAATTAGCGTGGATATCGATAATTACTCAACTGCGAGTAATAAAATGCGGTTACTGTGATATGTATGTAAAGATATATACATACATATTCAGGACACGCCCGAGAGAGTTGAACTAGCGGTCAGCTAATATGGTTTTCCGCTCGTCGTGTCTTTCATCGCTTCGTTTAATTGCTCCCCATAACCAATACGAGAGAGTAAGAGAAAGACAGAAGAGAGAGAGAGAGAGAGAGAGAGAGAGAGAGAGAGAGAGAGAGAGAGAGAGAGAGAGAGGGACAAAAAGTCCTCGTATCATCTTACAAACGCTTGGGTAGATTATTGCCAATAAATTATGGTGGATGAACCGTGAAAACTTACAACTGTGGCTATACGTTTCAATGTAGAAAATTTCATTCGCTCGTTTATCACGGATCGAGAAAAACATGCCGCATAAAACAAAACACCATTTCCGGTTCACTTCACGAAAATCAATGAAAATATTATAGGTAAAAATTCCGAATAATCGTCGAACACAAAAAGTGTTCCTAATTGAATCATTAATACCTGATTAATTATCTACATGAAATTAATGCAAATTAAATAATGATAGAGCTACACTGAGAAAAAAGTTTATTTGTAGTAAAGAAATATATTCAGTTGGAACTTTTACAAATTATTTTTTATAAATTATTTCGCCATATTTAACTTTACATTTGTTATAACAGTTAACAAATGTGAAGTTGAATATGACGAAATGGATGATTTTTTAATATTCAATAAATTGAATAAATATTTTTTAACAGTTAATAAATTATTTTGACGCAAATAAAATATTTCTAAACGACTAACAAATTTTGTAACAATTCAGAAATATTTAAGTAAAAATGCCAAGTAAATACATCTCTTCACTACAAATAAACAGTTTAGCACTATCATTATTTTATTTTGCAATGATTTCATTTAGATAATGGAATTGAGAAATAAAATTTAAATCACGACTAAACCCCAAAGTATCAACAAAAAGGACCAAATAATCAATGTTGCATTTAAATTTGTTTGCATTCAATTTAATCCCAAAAAATAAAAATTACCTAGAGATATCGGAAATCTATAAATGGGTGCCAATTTTTTTATATTTCAAAGCCAACGAATCGCTCATCCTCTAAAATTACTCCCTTGTATAAGAAAAATTATCTCACTCAACTATTTGAAGAATACGAGTTTCATGACGAGTGGATGATGATTTTTTTTTTTTAGGGGCAAAGTTTTTTCTTTTAGGATCATGAAAAGATTGCGTGATCGTGAAAATGACACCAGATACTTTTCCATTTTCTACCTGGTGACGTCCGTGAAAGGACTAGGAAAAAAAAGTCGGTGTGGAAATATAGGGGGATGTACAAAAGCGTGTTAATCGTCATTGTCAAGAAGTCGTTTACCCTCGGACACGCTCCGCGGGAAGCCTCCCTTACTTTTTTCTTAACGCGACAAACATCCCGAACGTTTCGACTTTTTTTTTTCTTTCACGCGCTTTTTTCATAATGGACTCTCTTATATTGTGGGGCAGTTTCACGGATTCCTAGGTCTGCGGGTATTTTCCTTGTACGAGGATTATTGTCAGGGTGATCCCAAAAGTGCAACCCGCCCTCTTGACGAGGAGTGCGAGGGGGTATTATCCCATTTGTGATTTTCACGGTCCCGTCATAGAGGCGCCCCTGGGATTCGAGGACACTTCATTTATTTGTGATCGAGAGTCAAAAATCCGCCACCCTCCAGAATTTTTTTTTTCCAAATGCTCTTCCGTGAATTTTTTTTTTTAAATCCCACCCCATATTGTCGCCGAAATACTTCAGCGGGTTTTTGTATATATGGATGCAGAGTTCATCGAAAACTGATGAACAGAATGATTCGCTTCATTGAAGCGTTGCTTTTGTGAGAAAATTTTATTTAAAAAAAAATCAATCTTAATCACAATAATTCGATTCCTTTTTTGGACCCGATGAAGATCAGAGGATATAATTAAGTATTATAGGATTTATTTAAATTTTGAGAAAAATAATGATGATTAAAATTTATAAAAATAAAAAATGTAATTTTACAAATGAATGCAAGAAAAAATGAAAGATTTTAAAGAATAAATCACTGTTCTCATTCCAATTAAGAATTCCACTTTTTCTTGGAAAATAGTAGATGAAAAAAGGCTCAAGATGATTCTCAAAATGAGCAGAGATCATTTTTACCCCAGAATCGTTTGGTTAACTATGTTTTGCTTCGAAAGCTCGTTTTATCTTTACTTTTATAGCCCCTTAAATTTCAAAATACATCAAAAATGAAAACAAAATGTTCTGAACGGCACGATTTTGGTTATTTTCATAAAAACATGAGAAAATACTGCCTAAAATAATGAATTGCAAATCTTTATTTTAGAGTCATGATCTTAAATTTGGAATAATTATCATTCGTTTTAACCTCAGAATCGTTTGGTATACTTCTTTTTTTCGAAAGCTTGTTTTATCTTTACTTTCACAGCCCCCTTAATTTAAAAATATATCAAAAATTAAAACAAAATGTTCTGAACGGCGTTTTTGTTACTTTCATAAAAACATGCGAAAATACTGCTTAAAATAATTAATATTCCAAATCTTTATTTTAGAGTCACGATCTTAAATTTGAAACAAATTCTCATTCGCTTTTAATGCACGGTGTACCAATATGAGTGCATGATGCCAAATGGCGAACGGGTCTCTGCTAATAATCGTTATTAGCCAATTCGATTAAGCTTTAAATAGGCACCCTCGTAAAAAAATTTCTCTCTCTCTCTCTCTCTTTGGCTTTTGTCCACCTCGGGGATATCGAGGAGAGAGCTTGCACGCATACATAAAAATATATGTATATATACCACACATTGGACGTTTCTATGAGCAGATTTTACGAGCCCCGACACGGTTTATAGAAACACCCGCGCGTATTACGCTTTCGTAGTCATCATCGATCCTTTGTCAAGAGGGAAATGAAATATTTTTTTCGTTTACCCGAGCAAATTTGCATTCGTCATTTCACATCCTTTATACATGCTTCTCTCAACGTTAACAAAAATCATGAAAATACAAAAAAGTAAACTCTGCAAAATTTTCAAATTTGAAATTCGACAAGATGTGAGACAATTTTTTTTTTTCATTATTTATAAAATAATCGATTTTTCTCAATTCCCCGTGAGAATGAACCACGGTCTGCTTATAGAGCCACAACTTTCCGCCATTCTAAACTAAACCTTCTTTTTTTAGTTTTTTTCTTCCTTTGCTTCAAATGACGATTGATCGTTGCACAGCGAGAGGTTTTTCTGCGTGTGATCGAGCAGAGCAAACGCGGAGATTCAGGAGAGTTTGAGCGAGCACGCGCTCGATCACGCGATAAATTTTATACCCCATGAGTATATAATACACATACATGGGGTGTTCCATGTGAAATCGACCATATTTTTATTCCCATTCTCAAGGATCCCCTTAAGGATCTGTGATTTTTTTTTTACGATTGCACATCGGTTCTATAGTGCAACCGATTTTGGAAAAGATTTTTCTACCAACCATTATTGAAAAAAAGTTCCCAACAGCTAAACCATTGAAATAGAAAAATAGCTCCAAAAATTCTCTGAATAATTCGTCGTCCATAAATTCATATAAAAAATGATAAATACAGTTCCATCATTACTGTTACACTTTGATATCAAATCGAAATCTTTTGATATTTATGATTAAAAAAAAAATTTAATATTGGTGGTTTATTGAATAGTATAATAATAATAATAATAATAATAATAAATTGATGGTGCTTTTCAGCATGAGTATGATGGGGAAAAAATCATGAAGCAAATCAAGTGATGCGAGAATCACACGGCGATACCTTTAATCGGGAGGCCCCATATACATGCACAAATCTATATTTATATATATATATACGTATATGAGCACCTTACACAAACATTTTTAAAAAAGGCTTATACACGTGAGGTATTCCCCAGGCGCGTTTTCGTAGTAAATAGCGCGTATTACCATCCGGCCGGGACATAATAACACTAATTATCGCGAAAGGATTTCTCACAGGGAGAGAACAAAGTATATGGTTTAAGAGAAAAGATCGAAAGGGAGAGAGAGATGATGAAGAAAAAGATCGGAAGAGAGAGAGAGAGAGCGAGCGAGAGAGAGGAGTGTGCATTCGAGATATCGCGCACAACATGGTGGTGCAACGATTAATTAAAAGAGCATTAAGGGCGCGAGTCCTCTCGTCGCCGGGCGCGCTCAACTGTAAATACTTTGCACAGGTATATCGCGATTTTTCACGTTGTCCGTTCCTTCTGTCCTCACTGAGAAAACAATGTACCAGGATTTGTTACCTGTTAACAAATGTTAACAGTTAACAAATGTTGAAAGTGAAATATGGCGAAATCAATTATTTTTTAACATTTAATAGATTAAATAAATATTTTTCAACAGTCAATAAATTAAATAAATATTTTTCAACAATCAATAAATTAAAAAAATATTTTTTAACAGTTAACCAATTATTTTGACACAAATAAAATATTTCTAAACGACTAACAAATTTTGAAAAAGTTAACGAATATTTAAGTCAAAGTGCCAATTAAATATATTTCTTTACTGCAAATAAACTGTTTTGTCAGTGCAAATGTAGACTTTACCCCTGCGCGTAATTTTTGAGGTTATGCATTTTCGAGAATGAATAAATACGATTATCCTTCCTTAAGGGGGGCGAGTCAGCGTCAAAACGGCGATTTTTATTAATAATTTGAAATTTTTGTAGAATGCCCACAAATATGATCTATCATCCACCATTTGAGGTAAAGAATGAACAATTTTTTGGGACTAGTTAGAACCCTTAAGGTGCACTGGTTTCCTGAAAAACCCAATTTTGATTTTTTACACTCTGGGCGTGATTCAGAATAAATCGCTCGACGGATTTTGTTCTACAACGTCTCATTGTCTTCGTAACACCTGAAACGTTCAAAATAGGCTAACAATTTCAAAACAGGCCTGCAACTCTGAAATAAAGGATTATAAAAATTGTGCCGCCTTCATTCTATGGGAAAAAATGTCACGAAGAAAATGGGACGTCGCAGAGTAAAATCCGTCGAGCGGTTTATTCGGAATCACGCGCAGAGTGTAAAACCTCAAAACTCGATTTTTCAGGAAACCGGTGCACCTTAAGGGTTCTAACCAGTCCCAAAAAATTGTTCATTTGGTACCTCAAATGGTGAACGATACATCATATTTGTAGGCATTCTACAAAAATTATAAATTATAATTAAAAATCGCCGTTTTGACGCTGAATCGGAACCCCCTTAATTCTTTTCTTCGAACAAGATTCATGCATATGCGAAAAAGAAATGCGAATCATGGCCTTTAGTGTCAGGTTATATATGCATTGGCTCAGGATCAAAATGGCGGCTTGAGCCAGCATGAAAATGGCGGCTTGAGTCGCCATGATAATGGCGGTTCGTTTGACTCTTTGAGACATCGGCTTGTGCACTTATATGCATTAAAAAAAAGTAAAGCACACGTGAACAGCACTTACGTCGAGGGAGAACGGATAATGATACTCGGGCGTTTAGTATTATTTCGGACCAATTCCACGTCGCTCTGGGCGTTTCAGCTGCGTATATATATTATATATATTGCAAAAAAGAGGGAGAAAAGCGGCCACTTGCGGCTCCCGTAATTACCAGCCAGACCTCTCTAATTCGCTCTTTTTCTGATCTTAATGCAATTTTTCTCAATTTTCATTCGATCATTTCTAGCAACGAAATAAATGACTTTTTTTTCGTTTCAAAATGTATTTTTGATTTTTCTTTCGCAGTATTTTTTATTGCATTATGATCATGATCATAATGCAATAAAAAACTCTCACTGCTTATTCTTCGGATATTAATTTCGTTTTGCCGATATTTATTGTTTTTCAATTTTATTCGATTTTTCAAATAAATCAAAAATCACCTATCTTCGTTTAATCGCACTGTTTTTTTATTACGCCTTCAATTTTTATTAACCCAAATGCAATTACAAAATTTTCATCGATTTTTCTGCAATCTCGATTATATTCCATCAATGTTAATTCAATTTAAGAGACTTCATTTCATTATTTAAATTCACACAAAATGAAAATTTGTTCTTTAAAAAAAAAACCCCTTTAAACATTGCTTTGAATTCTCAATGACTCATATTCTCTAGTCATACCTATTATCTTAGTAGATAAAAACGGCGATATTCCACGGAAAATAGAAAAGTATAGAAGATTGAATGTAAATGAAAAATTAGTTAAATAAAGCACTAAAATGCTCAAATTGTGCGTAATAAGTGTCATTTACGAAAAACACACTTCACACGCGTGTATTTGCAAATTTCAAGCGCCTACAAAGTCTGCATGCGGTATGAGTCTTCAGCGCAATTTATCGTGTTCGGTTTTTTTTTTTTTATTACCAGAAGCGTGTATCTCGAACGACTTCCGGTTGTGCGAAGCCGCGCACGGCGCACCCGCCCTGTATCGGAGACGATCGACAGGCAACTTACGAAGTCGAATACTCAATTAGGTGCCGTATATACATATATGAATACATATATATGAATACATATATGGGGCATTCCACGTCAAATCACGTGGTCATCGGTCCGAGCCCTTCGGATTTTGATGTCCAATGAATTGTGGGTTTCATTTGGCCCAAAATATGACCTCAAATGAAAAAAAAAAATTATTTCATTTTTTAGGGGTTCCCCTAGCTAAAAAAACATTAAATTGATGAAAAACATAAAAAGGGCCCTTTTTCAAATTAATAAAAAAACTTTCACAGAAACTAGGGCCCAAAACAGATATTTTCGTCACAGTTCGATAATGGGCCAAAAATAATTACTATTTTTTTTTCTATTTTAATTTATATATTTTCATAATTTCTTATTTTGATTGTTTTTTGTAGTGAGAATAACAACAACAAAAATATTCTTCTAGTGAAACTTTTTTTTTCTTGGTTCTTGGAAACGACAACATTTTTTGAAAATTCATTAGCCTCAACGACCTGAAAAAATGGGATAATTAAAAAAAAAAAATTAAAAATAGTAATTATAATTTTTTTAAAAATAGTAATTATTTTTGACCCATTATCAAACTATGACGAAAATTTATGTTTTGGGCCCTAGTTTCTGTGAAAAAATTTCAATAATTTAAAAAATGCCCATCTTTGTCTTTTCCCTCAATTTAATGATTTTTCGCTCGGGTGATCCCTAAAAAATGAAATAAAAATTTGTAAAAATTTGAGGTCATATTTTGGGCCAAACGGAACCAACAATTCGTTGGACATCGAAATCCGAGGGGGTGAGGCCGATGAGCGCGTGATTTGACGTGGAATGCCCCATATACACGCATACACAAATATATAAGAATATATTTATGCGCTATGATACTTTGTAGTGTGCAGCTCTTCTGTTTCGTACTGTAAAGTCCTGATACCGGTGTTTATCCCCGTTGCAATAACAGCGGGAGCTTATCTTCGTGCACGACCATATATACATGTATACTTTTATTGTACACAGACGTATATATAAGTCATACAGATACCATGTAATATGCTTCTCATAATTGTAAAACTTGCCGTACACGTATTACATAGCTTCTCTTGGCTTTCGTGCCTCATCGTCGCCTTTTGCCTTGACTGATGTTTTTCCTTTTTTTCCCTCAGCATATTTTCAATCCTATTGTTTTCGTTGATATCCAATTATTTGTCTAATATCTCAAGCCTCGACGCTTCAAATTGCGCTTTAACTTGAAAACCCCATAGAATCGAATTAAGGCAGGAATACAAAAATTTAAAAACATTTTGAAGTTACAACGATCATGATGAGAATGGGCTCTGCAGTGAGCTCATAAGTAAGGTTTTATGTAGACAAAAAAGTAATTTTAGTGAGCAGATTAAATTTTGGCCATAATGTAAGAATTAAGTTTTTTCTTTTTTTTGGGGGACTTTAAATTGCTGTATTTTCGTCCCACTGAACGCCAACCTATGATTTTTCCAAAAACTCAAAATTCTTATGAATTTTCATCAATAACATTTTTCCAGATTTTTGACAAATAATTTGGGTGATTTGACATATTGCAGAATATAGGGATTTTCGATTCCGATTCGATTCTTTAAAAGGTCGATTCTTTTGTCAAAAAATCGATTTTTTGAATCGATTCTTGACATTGAAAATCGTAAATTCGATTTTTTATAATTTTCCGTTTGTAAAAGTATACAAAATATCGTAAAACAATAAAAATTATACAATAGAAAAAAAGACTGATTTGTAAAATATATATATTCATAATATTTTTAAGAATATATTAAAAAGTACAAGGTATAAAAGAATCAAAGTATGTGTAGTCATAATGAAAAATATTTTATATTTTTTATTTCGTATTGATCATTTTGGATAAAAAATAAATTAATCCAATTTAATAATTTTCCATGGCAAAAACTTAATGAACACTTACGAAAGCTTTAATTAGCAATTAATTTTTTTTTACGATTTTTAAGAATCCATTCTTACGAAATCGATTCTTTGGATTCGATTTTTCATGAGAATCGATTCTCTTGATTTGATTCAGAATCGATTAGAGCATCGATTCTTTCCAAAGAGTCGAACATCCCTAGACTAGAATAATAGTTTGAAATCAATAAATATAATAAATATATAATAAATATATAATAAATATATAATAAATATATAATAAATATATAAAAAATATATAATAAATATATAATAAATATATAATAAATATATAATAACTATGATATATATCATATTGATCTTATATTTTGTATGATTCTGTTTGCAGGTCCAGACATTCCGGGCTTTTTGTTACAGCCATTCAGAAAGCCAAAGAGAATAAGAACAGCGTTCAGTCCGAGCCAATTATTGAAGTTGGAGCATGCATTTGAGAAGAATCATTACGTCGTCGGTGCGGAAAGAAAACAATTGGCCCAGGCGCTGTCACTCACCGAGACACAGGTGAGAAAAAAAAGATGGAAAATCTCATTTATGCGCATGCGCGTATGAAAATAAATTTCTATTTCCCGTCCATATACATATAGGTATAATCCATTAGACAAATTCCTACAATGTTGATGAGAGTCTTTATGCGAGCTGCGCCTCTTACACGCGCAGTCAAGTCCTCATAATTTGCGTTTATTTTTATTTTTTATGTTTTTTCATCATCGTCTGGCGGATGAAACACGAGAACCATGAGCTCTTTGATAATAACCGGCAAATATATTCATAAAACCCACGTTACGAGAATTATTATTACAGAGCCATTTAGTTCATTATTATTATTTGATCACTCGGCCTATCGATCCGATCGGTATGGATCGGTTTATAAGCGAGATTATCTCTCGCTAATAATCGTCGTAAGGTCAATGAGGCCACGATCGTGCGTGCAATTCAAGCGAAACCAGTTGCAATGAGATAATTACGAGTAATTATCGAGAATATTAAAATTGTAACTCCTTGAGTAAATTTGAGAATAATTATTCCGAACATTTACGACTCTCGCTGCAATTGCAGTATTAGAGAAAGAAATAACTGCATCGAGCACCAACTCCATACAAAAATCGATTTTTTTTTGTGAAATGTGCTCTCAAATGGTAACTCTACCGGAAAAAGAGTTTCCAGGAACAGGTCCAATGGGCGCAGACTGCACCAGATACAAAACTACCGGATTGCAACTTTATCAATTAATAACTCGATCAGAGAGCACTTTGCAATACGTAGTCCGGTAGAGTTATTTTTATAGGCTGATTTTTCTGTAGAGTTGAAGTCGTTAGAGTTTTGTCTGGTAGAGTTGACACGCGATAGACTTTTTTCTGGAATTTTCTTTCGTCGACAAGCCATTTGTTAGATCTTCAGGCATGTAATTTCAGGTACAGTTGTTATTGGGTACAGTTTTCGGTAGTGTTGTTTCTGGTAGAGATGTAAATGTGTCGACGAGTGAATCTCGCAAATTTGATGATAAAGTTCGTGGAATTCACACGAGACTTTATAAAAAATTATAAGAGCTCTCTCTTTTTCGCTCTTTCTCTCTCTCTCTCTGTAGAGTTGAAGTCGATAGAGTTTCATCTGGTAGAGTTGACACACGACAGCACTTTTTCTGATAACTTTTTTGTCGATCTGCCATTTGCTAGAGATACTTAGACATGTAATTTCTGGTGCAGTTGTTATTGGGTACAGTTATCGGTGGTGTTGTTTCTGGTAGAGATGTAAATGTGTCGACGAGTGAATCTCGCGATTTTGATGAGTGTTAAAGTTCGGAGAGACCACGCGAGACTTTATAAAAATTTCATACAGCTCTCTCTCTCTCTCTCTCTCTCTCTCTCTCTCTCTCTCTCTCTCTCCCTCTCTCTCTCTCTCACTGTTTATGGATGGACGATAATTAGCAGTTAAGAAGCAGACGGCCGAGAGCCTCTACGGGGGTAATTGCGTTACGTAATCAAAGCCCGCGTAATCGTCCACTTAACGAACAAAAGACGCAAATTGAAAGATAATGGCCGAATGGCAATACAAGGAGGGAGGTGAACAGGTGATCGGACAATGGATATGCTTGTTCTCTCTCTCTCTCTCTCTCTCTCTCTCTCTCTTTCATCTCCCGCGAGAGTCCATTTTTGCGCTTCGAGAAGTCGCACAAATCGCTCTTATAGTCGCGCATTTCCTTTCCCATCTACGTATATCGCTACCTGTGATATTTTATCGCCTCATTATGTGTACACATAATCGATTGAATTCGATTTCAATCAGCAGTATCAACATATTCCAAATTCTTCTTTTACCTTTGTTTTTAATTGTGGGAAAAACCAGTTTAGACATTTTTCGAATTATTTATACACGCATTTTCATCGGGATTCGATTATCGATCGCGATAAAATAATCGATTGATGAATCTTTCTTAAATTGATCTTCTCATCGTGCAAAAGTCAGTTATAGGTCTGATTTTTATTGAGTCTTCCAGATAATTTGCATGTCAAAATGGCTAAAAATTACCGTGACGGTAATTCACAATTTCAACGGTTCAAAGTGATTTTAAATCGAAAAATTTTGATTCTTCATATTTAATAAGAGTTTGAAAAGTGTCTCGTGTTAACGAAAAATCCTATTCTCTTCATTCGTCCTGGTCGAAGTGAAATTACAAATTTGACTTCACAATAAAATTCAAATGCGTCGAATTTTTATTCATCAGTACACATTTTATTCATGCATAAATTATGGAAAAATATCCAATATTAAATCACGGAACATATTAGCAGTAGCTAAAATAGCCATAGAACTTTTCTTACGTTAAACTGGATGTAGTTTTAGAAAAAAAATATACGTTTGAGAAAAAACCGAAAAAAAAATTAAATAATTTATTTGACGATGATCCTCTGCTCATCCCACTCTGTAAATTTTTGTATGTACGGAAAATAACATAAAGTTTCCGAAGAAAAAATATAAAGAATTTTTGTTTACGGTGCTCGCCTTCGAAACACAGATTTTTTAATTTAAACACTTTTTTATGGGGTAGGTACTACCCCCCGGGTAAAACAAATATTTCCTTCCGAAAATTTGGATTTTTTCACGTGGGATAATATTTTTTATTAATTTTTTTCGATTGTCCGTAAGGACCGAGCAAGGAATTAACAAAGTTAACTTTCCTCAACGTGGAAATACCTAATTTTGTTTTTCTCGAAAGCCTGTAGAGTAAAGGGGCTGTATTTTGGTGAATCGTCAATTCTTATAACATACAATAAGATGTGAGAATGACAAAGGAATAAAAATTTTGATCCTGAAATGCTGTTCGAGTAATGATGGAATCAGCCATACATTGGTTACCGTAACCATCTGTTTCGTTACAATAACCACCTAGCATTAGTTCTATCTACTATTCATTGTTAGTTGACACGACTAGTCAACACATCTGACTTGATTAGACAGTCTTACTAATAAAATAGTATTTAGGCGGGTAAGCGATGGACAACGAATTTTATAGGCACTGTAGCCAACTATACGATCATATTTGCGAATTAGTCAGTACTCCAAAAATCCGCCAGGTGGCTTCCTCTCGCACAAACGAACTTTCCCCTCGACGCTTATGACCTTTCCAAGTTCGTCTATGTTTGATATCCTTATGTTTTAGTACGGCTATTCGATACTTTGCGGCAAAACACAAGATGGTCGAATCCGAAATGGATATTCCCATGAAAAGGGTCTTTTTTCTTGTACCTTCTCTTGAAGAAAAGACGAAGCTTTGCGAAATTGCAAACTTCATATGTGTAGCGACATTCAAAGATGGAAATGTTTAAAAATATTGTGTAGATATAAAAAAAAATTTATAATAAACCACGAGCAAACTGCAACCATTTCACTCGTGGTTGGCCGAACTAAAAAGTTAGTTGGTCTGGCATTTATGAACGAAACATATAAAAATCGTTGATCCAACCAACTTCTCGTCTGGCGCTCAGAGCACTAAGATATAGTTGGTTAGGTCAACTATTTTTTTTGCTATCAGAGCTAAGTCGTTTTTTTGTGTGCAAGGACTTTAAGCAAGCGTGTCCTGGTCATTCGCAGTCTTTTGCGTGTTGAAATTGTCCGGATGAAGAAGCCACATGACAAGAACGACAACGAGCGCGCGCGCTGTAAATCAGCGGCTTAATCGTTCCTTATCGCGGCAAAGAGAGCGAGCGAGAATCGCGCGGTGACCGTTCTCGAGTCAGCTCGCCACGGTCAGTAACACTTTCGCAGGAATGCTCGTCTTTTCGCGATTCTTGGCCTAACCGGCAGGAACAATGGGAACCGACGGACACAAATTGCTTAACCACTTGGTCGATTCGAAAAAGGAAGGGTTTCAGCCCTTTCTCCTTTCCTCTTTCGCTCCCTTTCTCTCTAAAGCAGAAAAATGATGACGGGAATCCCTTTTACCAAATTTCATTTTACATCCGAATTTTACAAAATTTTCCTCAATCAAAGTAAATGTCAGAGGTTAAATAATTAGGATGGGTATTTACAAGCGCAGCTGCATAGAAAAATTCTACACGAGAAATCCGTCCTATTAATTGTCAGATGATGTGGAAAGAAAGGTAATTATTAGGAACTATGAATTATTAGGAATTCTATTTTATGAGTAAAAAAAATATTCTGTATGTTTTATTAATTCATTTACAAAAATCTTATCCGAATGAATTTGATGAAAATTAGATTAAAAATAGTATTAGGCTATTTGATATGAAAATCCAGGATGACTTGGAAAGATCTTTAGAAGAATTTTGTTGAACTCAGTTTTAACAAACGGAATAAAACACCTAATCAGAAAACGAATAAAACGACAACGATACTTGATCGAATTTATAATTTTTAATTTTTGTATGGATTTTTTTAATGAGGATTATGAGTAAAAATCATAAATATAAAAGTGTAAATACGGATAAGCGATTGCCCTTATCGTTATTTTTTTTGTTGAGTTTCTATTTTTTAAATTTATTATCCTTGCACTTCCAACGATTTCTTCTGTGGAAAGCCTTCTTAAATAAAAAACAAAAAAGTCGGTATAAAATATAATTAAAAAAATTGGAATCCGCTTGAAAAAATCAATTATAACGACTTTTCAAAATTCGTTTTCCTTTTTCTCTATCTCCACTCTTCAAATTATATAGTTTCAAATATCATGTTTTTTCAAATCGGTTTCTTTTTTACCTCCGACAATTTCCCTTTCGCTTCTTTTATTAAGTCAACAGACAAAAATGAGAAACGCAAATTCGATTTACAAAAATTGCAACTATGTATCAGCTCGGAAATTTAATCTCACTTTCTTTCCCGATGGATCGACGATCTCTCGCAGATAAGCGATCTCGATTTTCCACGCTCGACGCGATTATCCGTTATATATTAGCCGTTTAACCATGTATCGCGCAATTTGCATAATTGCGCGTTCATTTCGTGCCTGTTAAATCGACTTTTAATTCATTATACCCCAGAATAGCTCTTGTGCTATTTCTCGGCTTTTTGCGGAAAAAAACCTTATGGTTTTCATTTTTTTTCGTAGATGCCTGCTATATTATTTGACGTTAGATACGTGTATGAAAAAAATGGAAAATTTGTATAATTTCAACGCGAGAGCTTAGGGAGATATTTTCTGCGGGAAAATCAAGAAATTGAGTAGGGGAGGGTGGGGCACGACGGCCCGCCCCAAATCACTTAATACCCAAACAGCACAAAAGTCAGAAATACTTCCTCGCGAACTCTTTTTTAAGACTACTTCTAGAGCAACACGTATGATATCTCGCAGACGTTAGTCTGAAGAAGTCTGAAATAAGAATAACTTAAGAGATCTTCGGAATGAAATCAACTGTCAGATATCCTTAGAAGATATCTTCAAGATATTCCGTAAAAGACATCCAATACAAAGCCAGAAATACTTCCTCGCGAATTCTTTTTCACGACTACTTCTAGAGCAACACGTATGATATCTCGCAGACGTTAGTCCGAAGAAGTCTGAAATAAGAATTACTTAAGAAGAGTGTAAAAAGGTCAACATAACCTCAAAAATTTCTTGACGCATTTTTCTCGGAGATGGCTTGATGAAATGAAAAAAGATTAGTGGGGTCGCCTGCGTAATTAATGTGTACAGGTCATGGCCCCACTATATTCTTTTTTTATTCCATCAAGTCATCTCCGCGAAAAATGTGTTAAACGTTTTAGCTCTATCTCTCTCGCACTCACGAGAGCGGAAAGGCGGGGGAGGGGGTTGAACCTCCCCTTAAGAGATCTTCGGAATGAATATTAAAAAGTTATTAGAAATCGCATATTCAGATGAACTACGTGATAATATTTGTTCGGATACATATCGGAACCGTTTAAATTCTGGGATTTCACCACTGATATATCATATAAGTAAAGAGAATTCATAAGTAGTCGGTAGCGTAATAGGTAGCGTGATAGGTTCGCAAGTAGGATAGATAGGCAGGTCGCAGGTTCAAATCCCCGTGGAGGCAGATGAAATTGAAATGATGAAATCGAGTTTTTCTCTAATTTTTTTTTAATACAGTCGGTCCAGTAATTATGTAAATAAATAAAAATACGTATTAAAAAAATTTGCAAACGATAGAAATAAGAAAAAAATTAATTTTTGATAATTTTAAAGGAACCCTCAAAAAGTTATCTTGACGATGTCTTGTGAAGAAATCTCGAAATAGTAGTCTTTACGATATCTTTTTTGAGAAGTCTGAAAAAGTTATCTTCAAGACAACTTTTCACAGATATCAAAATCATCCCTCAAAGTGGCGCATTCGACTACTTTCGGAACTTATTAAGATGTCTTTCGGAAAATGTATTCGGATGTCCAAATCTTACATAAGAAATCTACAGCGATTCTTTCAGACGTCATATTGCTGTGTGGGTACTTTTTGTGGCCTTTAACCATCAAATCATTTTGCTTTTGTTCTATCTTGAACGAATTCACCGACATTTTGCCAAAACTAAAAAAAAAAAAAAAAAAAAATTCTCTGGAGCACGACGTCTCCTTGTAAAAAATATTAATTTTCTTTTTAAATCTTAAATAATTGTTTTCAGCATCAAAAATGTTTTTTCATGGTCCATTTTATCCCTGAGATAGTGCCTTGAAATGGATGAATACATCAAATTCATCATAATTTGAAGAAAAACAAAATTTTTCTGACCTCATTTTTTAGGGTGGTCCATTATGCCCCAGGATCGGCCTTAAAATGAGTCAATACATCAAATTTATGACAATTTGACAAGAAAACAATTTTTTTTTACCTAAGCTTTTAGGAGGGCTGTTGTGCCCTACCTTCCCTTATATCATGAGATATCCTCGAAAGCGATTCGGTGCTTTCTCTCTCATTCTATTTCCATGCTGATCGTCAATGAGCCAATCACGAATAAGTCTGGTCAGCATTATGCGCGTGTGTTTGAGCTATGCTCAAACGAGGAGAACGGCCCATTAATTGTCCATGGAAAGAGAGAGAGAGAGAGGCTCACCGACGGTAATGGAGAAGTTTGCACATTATGCAGGCCGCGTACGATTCTCTATATGCATAATGAGGTGCGCGTCGTCTCACAGCCACGACTCTTAATAAAAGTGGCGATAGAAGTTTTGCTGAACGTTGTTTTTTTTTACCATCCATCTGACCGGAATTAAGCGGCAGCACTTCCGGATGTATAATTTATCCGTACGATGACAATATGTACGACGGATCCAGCGAATATATGTTTCGAAACCGATTTTTGTTTGCAGTTTCCGCTTAAATTAAGGTTTTATTCATCATACACGTTTTCGCATCTTTGGAAAAAATTTATTTATTAGATGAAAAATGGAAAATTAAAAAAAGGTTGAAGAAATTTGAATTTTTTAAAAATTGTAAACATTTATTTTGAAGGCACTGTTTCATTATTCAATTGAATGAGAATCTTGCGACAAATATTGATTAATAGATTTTTGAGAAACAAACTCTTGGAGAATTGAGAATGGAAATGATTATTTTTCATAAATATGATTTTTTTGTATCGTAAATGAAGGAGGAAGTTTATTTTTAATATTATTCGATGATTTTTCGACGTTATTTTTTTTTTTCAATATGAATGACTTTCGCTTTTATTTACATTAAATGATTAATATAATACATTATTTATATTTCATTGTATTGAGATTGAATTTTTGAATAATAATTTTTGAATTTTAATATAATAAATTATTTATATTCCATTGTATTAAGCTTGAATTTTTGCTGTAGCCCCTTATAATTCCATTATAAAAGGGTTTTTATGTAACCGACAATTTTTCGAATTTCTAATTTTCCGACAATCGGATTTTGTATTAATCAATTTTCTTCAAGTTCTGCCGAATGTCTTTATGGGAAAATTCTCTGTCAAAATTTGTTACCGTTGGTGCGAATTGGTTTGTTGAAAATTGTTACCTGACTCCATTACTCATGGAAAATCACAAATTATAGAATTTTCACAAAAAGATTTTACGATATTTAGTAATAAGTTTTTACATTTTGCCGGAAACTTAAAAAAAAGTGAAATTTACTGTAAATTTCACTTTAACCTTGAATAACCTTTGAAGGAGTGAGTTTATCGAAAAATCGTAGGAGATCTTTTTTGTAGAGCGTTCAATTCTCTATAAGAATATGTGTTGTTCATTTCGATACATCGATTTGAAGCCGAGATATAAAATTTCAAAGTTTCAAAATTTTTTTCCTGTGTTATTTAAATGGGAAATAAAAATATGCGATGCGCCACCGCTAAATATTATTATTAAGGGCTCTAATTTTAACAGGCATCTTTCTTCACCTTTCCGAAAGTATTTAATATGTTACTTCGAAGAACAAAAAATAGTCACTTTTTTTTGAATCAGTCTATTGTATATACATTATATATATCACGAAATCAGTATAAATTATAGTTGGTACATAGGATTAGACGGCATTGAACATCGGAGACGTTGCTTTTCTCGTCACGATCTAAGCCCGTCACTGTGACCGCCGTTTCTCTCGATGCATATAATATGTGTGCGTGTGAGTTTCTCTCAAGAGTGAGAAAATAGTGTGCATGTGAGCAAAATAAGAGGGAAAACGATTGGTAGCAAAAGCTTCTTCGCTGTATAGAGAATCGGTATGGAATCTCCTTCAGAGTCGAAGCAGCTATGGCAGAAAAGGTTTTCGTTCGATGGCGGTTATCTTTTTTTTTTGTTTTTTTCTCTCAACATCGTTAAATCCGTGAGAACAAATCAGCGTCTTTTCTTTACCATTGGGAACAAACGCGAGTTGACGCATTGGTGACATCTGATGGAAAAATTTGCGATGCTCATTCGCAGTCGCCACAAGCGATGTTTTTTTCAAAAGCATCATCGTCGCCATCAAGTTGCTTCCAATTGCGATTCTATTTTCGAAAGTCTTAAGCGGAATAATGGATCCAGATATTGCCTTCATTTCAGTTTTTGAAATTTCGATTAAAAAGTTGCCATATTCAATTAAAGTTTTTTTAGAAATAATTATGCTGAAGTACAGAAAAGTATTTGAAATTTTAAATAAAATACTTGAAGTATACAGAAAAGGATTTCAAATTTTAAGTAAAATATTTGATGTACAGGCCAAGTAGTTGAACATACAGCCCGTAGTAAAAAACTCCATTCGTCGCCGTTGAAAAATCCCCATTCATTCCCCATTGCTAAAATAACCAACGGAGATGAATGCCAAATTGTCTAAGGGGATTTTCGCCATTGAATTCCCCATTTGAAATCGAATGAGGATTTTCCAATGAGGATTGATTTTCCCATTTGAAACGGAATGGGGATTATCCTATGGGGATTCAATGAAGAAAATCCCCATAGGCAATTCGGCATTCATCTCCATTGGTTTTTGTAGGCAATGGGGAATAAATGGCGATAATCAATGGAGATTCTTTCTTATAGTAAAAAACTCCATTCATCACCATTGAGAAATCGCCATTCATTCCCCATTGCCGAAATAACCAATGGAGATGAATGCCGAATTGCCCAAGGACAGTTTCGCCATTGAATTCCCCATTTGAAATCGAATAGGGATTTTCCAATAAGAATTGACTTCCCCATTTCCAACGGAGTAGGGATTATCCCATGGGCATCAGTCGGCAAGAACTCCTTGCATGGATTTTTTGGACACCGACTTCTGCTAATATTCCGTGCTCACACTCGTCTATATAAGCATACTCTTCGCATAATCCGTATGGGAGTTCAGCGGGTTGCCGTCCTGCGACATCTCGCGCCAAGTCTCGGAACTAACGCGACGCGGTTTCCAATGGACATCTTTGGGTAATTCTGATAATTCAGTTCATCCGCATTTACTTCCCAATGGACATCATTGGGTAAAGCTGATCATTTCGTTCATCAGCATTTGCCTTCCAATGGACACCATTGGGCAATGCTGATCGCTCGATCCATCAGCATTTGCTTTCCAATAGGCATCATTGAGTAATGGTGATCATTCGGTTCATCCGCATTTGCTGTCCAATGGACGTCATTGGGCAATGGTGACTTTTCAATGGATATCCATTCACTGATCAATGGTCGTTCCTATACGCCATTGAAAAATGCGGAAATCTCAATGGGTCCCCATTCATTGTCCAATGGAGTCGTATGAGGACCATTGGGTGCCATTGGCGATTCAATGGAGTTTTTTACTACGGGAGTACTTTAAGTACTTTCTAAGTACTTTCTAAGTACTTGAAAATTTAAGTGAAATACTTGAAGTACTTTCTAAGTACTTGAAAATTTAAGTACAATACTTAAAGTACTTTTTAAGTACTTCGAATATTGTATTGTTGGAGTACTTTTTAAGTACACTTTTTAAGTCCTTCAAGTACTGCCCATCTCTGTTTAATATATTTCCCATTTATATTTGCTCCTGCTCTCAAAGACCATATCTTTCAATAAATATATCCTCGTTCATTGCACTAAACACACATTGCCGGAAAATTCTCGACACGAAATCGTAATATTTGCCATCTGTGGGACGCGTATATGATGCGAACGAAAAATCGAGATCGAAGGGATATCCCCTTCCGACATCCCAGGCGTTTATTAACACGCTTGGGGAGGATCAAAAAATAATATCGCACGGTTTATTCAGCGAGATATCGCACTGTGGTGGGAGATTAAAAATATATGGTATATAATATAGCTTTCGAAGCGTGAATGGTCGTCCCTTCGGGGGATTAATCGACGAATCTCCGGGCCAATCCCCGTCGTATTAACATTCGGTAGAGGGTGAAGTGATAAAAAAGAACTCCGAAGCCTCCCTCGTCTTCGGATGCACGATTCATTTCTACGCAGATGCGTTTAAATGGTTATGGAATTGAAAATTTCGCGCCATTTTGACTTATTTACAAATTTTGGAAACAAAGTTCCGGATTTTATACCTGAGTTCCCGACTCAACCCTCAAAGAACATAATCGTCCATTCAGAAATAATGGACTTGAAGTTCCGAACGTTCCAATGAACGAAAAATCGGCAAATTCATTCTTTTAAAGAACAATTTTAATACTTTAACTTTTGAAACAATTCTTAAAGTATCTTTGAATTTTCGAAATTATTATATTCACTAAGTTATTCGCAAGCTATTCTAATTTTTCACCAAATCCATACTTTTTTTTATTTTTCGTTCAACAGAACTTTGGAAACTTCAAGTTTATCAGAAATATCCAATTTCGCTTCGGACGCTTGAAAAAGAGGAGTTTTCATTGAATTTTTATCAACAATCTTAGTTTTGTTGGAATTAAAGAAAAGATAAAATTATGAAGAAACGTAAAATCGAGATGGACGAAGAGGGAGGGCCGAGAAATGACGTTTGCCTTCATTTCTCGCGTGATATTAATTTCCATTAGGGAATATCCAATATCCATGCTGGGGAAAGTGGAAAAAAAGAGGCCGAGCCAAAACCTTCGGGAGTGAGAGTGGGCATGAAATGGTGGTGATAAAACGTAATTATATTTAACGGAGTACGTAAAGCTCTCGCGAAAATGAATGGTCGATTGCTACCCGTTCATATATGTATATGCAAACGTGTATATATATGTATATATCATTGATACATAAGCGTTTAAAATCGTCTTTCTTGTGCTCCCTTGCTGTAATTACAATATTAATTAAACGACCCGAGTTAATTGATTCCCTCGCGTTTATCGATGTTTTTAAGTATGTTCGATCATACGATCTCGGGTGCAACTTTGCGTTATCGCCTGCCTATCTTCAACGTCGCATGTACATGCGAAATATCTCTCGAGTTATGCAGATTTTCTTCGACGGGTCATACTTATATTTTATCACTGGAAATATCAATTAATTCGTCTAAAATAAACATTCCACAGATATTGAATCACGTGTGACACTAAAATTATATATTACTTCCGGGATTTTCTACATTTTGTAGTTTGTGTGATCAATTTTTTTCTCAAAGTTACAACTTTTATAGTTTACTATTTTGCTTGCTGATAAAAAGGGCTTTATTCGCCAGAAAATGTCATTTTTTTCGAGATTCGAATCTCGAGATCGAACTTAAGTGTCATTATAAGTTCATACTTAAGTTCAAACTTTAATGCGAACTTAAGATTAATCTTGAGCTTAAACTTAAGTTCGACCGAACTTAATTATTTAGACGATTAATGTCAAAAAGCACGGTCGAGGGAGGCGATGATAGAAGTTTTATCGAACTTAAGTTCAAGCTCAAGATGGATTAAGATCAAACTTCAAACCAAATGTAAGTTTGAACTTAAGATCGATCTGAAGTTCGCACTAAAGTTTGAACTTAAGTATGAACTTATATGAACTTAAGTTTGAACTTATAATGTTACTTAAATTCAAACTTAAGATCATCTTAAATTGGAACTTAAGTTCGATCTTAATTTCCAACACGAGTTCGATGGAAAGTTTGATCTTAAGATAGATCTTAAGAACTTGAAATTCGGGCCTAAGACGATTTTGTTTTAGTTGTGATGATCATTTTTGCTATTTTGATAATTATTTTCTGTAAAAGTGACAATTTTTCTTTTCTTTTCTCATGCTTATCATTTTTCCACTCGGGGTTATCATATTACACTAAAATTTACTCAAATCATTGTGGTCGATACTATAAAATATGATTCACCAGACTTTGTATTTTCCTCACACTTTTATCCAAATGAAATTAAGGCTCGAATTTTAAGATCAAACTTTCCATCATTGAGCTCAGGTTGGCACTTAAGATCCAATTTAAGATGAATCTTATATTTGAACTTGAGTGTCATTATAAATTCATACTTAAGTTCAAACTTTAGTGAGAACTGCAGATCAATCTTATTAAGTTCAAACTGAAATTTGGGTTAAAGTTTGAATTTAAGATCCATCTTGAGCTTAAACTTAAGTTCGATTGAATTTCATTATTTTGACAACGAACGATGAAAGAAGTTTGATCGTACTTATATAAGTTCAAGCTCCAGATGAATCTTAAGATCAAACGTCAAACCAAGTGTGAGTTTGATCTTAAGATTGATCTGAAGTTTGCACTAAAGTTTGAACTTAAGTATGAACTTATAATGATACTTAAGTTCAAACTTAAGATTCATCTTAAATTGGAACTCAAGTTCGATCTTAAGTTCCAACTTGAGTTCAATGGAAAGTTTGATCTTAAGATAGATCTTAAGATCTCAAAATTCGGGCCTAAGTATATTTAAAAATATCTTCAACATATTGAATTTATTTTCCAAAAATATATTTCCATTATATTTTGGATAAATAGCGAATATATTTTTTGCCTAAATATATGTGATATATTCCATACTATATATTCCTATTGGTTTTCATAGTAATTTATATATATCTATACACATCTATACACTTAATTAAACGCGTTTTATCGGCGTACACGATTCCTTTGATTTCGTATATTCGCGTGTAACGACGCCGAGTCGCATTTAACCGTCACATATCGCATTTTACGTATGTCTGCGAGCTATAATGCACTAACGAGAGTCGGACGTGTTTTTTTCGATCTGGATTGCAGATAATCTCTCGGCCATGGTTTTCTCTGCACTGGGACTCGAATGCACCTCCATCTTTCGTGCTTTCGTGTATATATGTATCTCTGTAGGTATTTGTTGCCATATGTACAAAGGCCTGTTACGCGAACGCCCGAGACGGAAAGTACGAAAACCGTTTGTAACACACGACTGTCACACTCGGAGGGTTTTACGTATAAGGTGTTAGCCTGTCACTTATGCGCGTTACCAGAAGCGCCTTCAATTACGCCGCAGAGCCGACCTTACCCGGGACCGTTTTATGTGCCCTTACACCCGAAGCATTCTCTCATCCATTTTATCTCTTATTTCCCTTTTTCGATTTTGTCTCTCGTCCCTCCAATTAATCTTTTTTTCTGGTCCGGGAAAACCCTTTCCTCGAGCATTTAAAATTGTCAACTTGATTCTCAATTCTCAATTCTCAATTTGATTCTCAAGTCTCAATTTGATTCGCAATTCTCAATTCTCAATTTGATTCTCAATTCTCATTTCGATTCTCAATTATCAATTTGATTCTCAATTTGATTCTTAATTCTCAATTTGTTTCTCAATTCTCAATTTGATTCTCAACTCTCAATTTGAATTTCGAAATTCGAAGAAAAATTACCAGAATTCTAGTCGCATTTTTCGACAAAAGAAGTTTAATGGCCTCCCCTCAAGTTAATAACGCTGTGAACATTTTGGGGTAACGTTTGTTCCACTGCTTGTCCACAAGAAGATCAATTTGGACCATTCTATGTTCAACCTCACCCTTAAAGTTAGAGGTCTTCTCCAATTTACGCTTGACCAGATGAAATTGTGGTTCCTAAACACAAAAAAATAAAATTGCGTACAATTTTACCATTACTAACATTGTCCAAATAATATTTTGCTTTGGGGTTGTCATTCAGCCCACCCCTACAATTAACATCATTGTTTCCAATTTTTTTCAAATTTTGAAATGCTTCAACATTTTTCAAAATGAGACCTTCTTGCCCCCCTCTCCTCTATATAACAAATATTAATTAGGCAATCGGAGTCAATAAAAAATGAGACAAATGTTTCGACCCATCGACGTCCGATTCCTTCTTTCCACCCTCCAATAATCCCCGAATAATTAGCGTCTTGAAATGCCGCAAAAATTCAGAGCATATCTTTCAGAATTTTCAGCCCTTAGCGAATTCGCGTCTGGCTAAAACTGAGAGGATTTTGTATTCATGGGTGGTTTGGTGGGGGGGATGTTTTATGTAGCTATTTCAGCGCGCATGTTTCACGATTCTGGTTCGCTATGCCCGGGAATAAGGGTCGTTGAAAATAGGGGTAGGGGTTGCGCGCAACTGCCGTACAGCCTCCGGGGGGTGGTTTAAGGGGGTTGCGAGAGACCGTGTGATCCGTCGCAACCAATCGGAGGGGGGCACGTGACTTTCCTTAGGGGTTGTGTTTCCATGGAAACCCTCCACCCCTCGTTGAAAGCAGCAGTGGTGATTATACCAAATGGGGGTAACTCGATTATACCCGGGGCTCGAGAAACACCCCCCTTTTGTGCAGACAAACGTTCGCGCTTCTATGGTGGATTTTTGGACGTATATATATTATGTGAGGGATGAAAACGAAGAGGGGGTAGTTTGATGCTTGTTCACCGGGAGAAAGCAAGAGAGAGAGAGAGAGAGATTGAGATAGAGGGTGAGGAAAGTTTTATACAGTGCGAGGAGGGTTGATGCGTTCGGTTAAGGGTGACAACGTGCACCAAAGGGGGTAATTCCATATTTGCCCTCTTAATCGTTCGATAAGTGTCTCGGTAGTTTCCAACATAATCCACACTGACGAGACAGGCGACGGAACTCCAAGGGTCGAACCAAAAAACGATCGAAAAATAATTTTGAAAAAATACTCAACCATGTTATCATTAACAGCCTGAGAAAATATTGACATTGGTTATTGATCAAGAAAATTATTCTCATTTGTGATTGTATCGACCTAAAAAAATATTGATAATGTTTATTAAAAAAAAATTCATTCTTAAATTTTGAAACCTACCAAAATTTGGGGTGCGATTGTTATAGCCTCAAATATATGGAACATTCCATGTCAAATCGACCAATAGTTGGAACGACCCCTTTCAATTCCGATGAAATTTTGTCAAAGGTTTTTGTTTATCATAAAACGATGTTCTATCTAAGGGAAAAAATTCATTTTTTTTCTTCGAAAACTCGATATTTCACCATTTTTTCAATTTTTCAAGTTTATTTTTTCATAACATCAATATTAAATTTTTGGTTCTTTTTTTTTATATAATACCTTGTACGGATTTTAAAAGATCCTGATATTTTCAGAAAAGTGTTTTTTTTTTCAAAAATATGAATTTTTTAATTTTGGTAAAAAAAAAAATTCTTTTTTACCTCTAAGTTAAGTTAAGTAGAGCAATCATGTAATTTTTACTGCTCCAAATTACAAAAAAGATCTTTAAGACGAACCCAGAACGATTTTTTCGTAACTATTTTTTTGAGATATTTAAAAAATAAACTTAAAAATTCAAAAAAATGGTGAAATTTTGAATTTTGCATAACTTTCGAAAAAAAATTTTTTATTTTTTTTCCTCTGGCAGAACTTTGTTTTATGATAAAAGAAAACTTCCGACCAAATTTCATCAAAATTTAAAGGGGTCGATTCCAACGATTGGTCGATTTGACATGGAAAGACCCATATTGTACATATAAACATAGAGGATTCACTGACCTGAGAAAAAATTAAGCCTAGATATGTATTCTGATCCTTAAAAAAAATACCATTAAAAATTTCACCCCCTGAGAGATCGATATCACAAGTATTATAAAGCGGCTGGGCTTTTTTCCACTCTATCTTTTGTGTATAGAGGAATGGCGACAAAAAAAAGACTGCCGGATAAGATCCGAGTATAAATACGCCCTTACGAAGTATAAACTTGTATTCGTGTTCAACAATGATAATAATAGCCACAGATGGACTGTCACACGGATACACGTCTGGATTAATGGCCGTCCTGAAAGAGTGAGAGAAGGGTAGAAGCAGGATGAGATGGATACTAATCCGGGGCTTGTCAAAACCACGTTAGGTGGATCAACAACAGCAGTTAGCCAAACATCGAGATCGCTTCGTTTCACCCTCTTTCCACCCCTTCAGCAGCTTCACAATCGTGTATATATGTATTTACAGACGCGTATGCTGCTTTTTTCCCTTCTCATTTTCATCCCCGTTGACTTTTCTCACTAGCTCACTGCACGAGATCGCAAAACCGTGAAAGAGGTCATAACAATGGGGATTATACGCGTCGATAGTTTCAAAGTGATTCGCTGAAACTTCTCGTTCTTCTATTTATAAATACGGATGAAAAACCACCCCCTCCGAATATAGTCAACCTTTTCAGACAGTTGTAGCAGGAGTTTTTGAAATTTGTGACTTTAATTCCGTTAATGCGAATCAAAATAGCGTCATGAACGCTTCGTTAAGGTTAACTGGCTTCATCGCAAGATATCAAAGATGGCTGCTTGAAAAAAAATTTACCGAAGAAGAGGACCCTCTGGAGTATTTTAGCAGCACTTAACCCTTACTTGACACACTTCTGCAGAATAACGTACTCGAATAGCGCACCGGGGTCGTTTGTACCCCAGCGATAAAAATTCTTATAAAAAATATACCATTTGATATTTTGACTTGCAAATTTTTTTAAGAACTTCTCAAGAGGTTACTTCCCAAAGTTATACATGATTCATAGTAAAATATTACAATTAAATGTTATCAAGAAATTTCAATATCCAAAAACACCGAAAAAATGACAACTTTTACGAAAAAAATCATAACTTTTTTATTTTTCGACCTAAATGGTTGAAAATTTAACTGAGTTTCCTTAATATATAGCACTACGAGAAAAAAAATAGTAGTAGTAAAGTAATATAACAGGAAAACAAAAATTTGCACAACATTTTCGCACTCGACCTTACTTGACTCGGGTGCAGGCCGCGCACTTTGGACGACTTCTACATAAAAACTTATTGTCTTAGTTAGAGTGATGCTAGAAGCTTGAAGGAGTAGTGACATCCACGAACTGATCACAGATGTCGCTATAAGTACCATTTTTTAAATAGGTACTTAAAATTAAGGACATTTAGGCCTGGGATGTTTTGTACCCCTGTGCGTCAAGTAAGGGTTACCTTTGGAAGTCAGACTGACTTTCTTATTAAATCATTCGATCTAGCGATTTTGGTCTTTCAGCAATAGTATTGTCACTAAACAGTAATTTTACCCCTTTTGTCGGACACTCAAATTATTATTATTAACTGAATTTATTCCGAAGTCGATTCGATACAGAGGAATGCTTCTCGTATTTAGGGAAAACGAGGGAGAGATCGGAAAGCAAATACAATTGCACCCTTTCTCATCATCACCGTTATATAAGGCCGCGGAGTATATAATACTAAAAGCGATGTTCTTTTGATGCCCTTTGATGACACGCAGAGGTAACTCTATGAGAAACGCATTGGTCCATTGTAAATGGATACTCCGCTTAGACCCTTCGTCAGGGGTTGAAAAAGAGCTTCGTACAGAGCGTGGCTGTGAATAACCCACAAAGGGGTAGTATGAAAGATGGCGGGACGGGAGAATTCACGAAACCTGACTAGTTGCCACTTAATTTGCTACAATCCCGATGCCATCACCCTATATTTCACTGCGTCGATGTGTAACGACCCTCGTGTTAGGGCGGATTGGTCGGAGCATCGTTCGGGGATAAAATGGAGGGATCGATCGACCAGAGGGGTGCGAATTTTTACGTGACACGATTTCCCATTTTCCCATCTCACGGGATACCGAAATAATGGCGTTTCTTGCTTTTTTTGCCGTCTATTCTACGAACATTCGAAGGAGATTCGATCATTATCGAAAATCCAAGATGGCGGACAAAGCTTTGACCTTCAAAGCTTAGATTTGTATTTCACGCTGATTGAACAAAGGAGATTAATTATATTAAATTCAACTTGACGACCTACGATTTCCTTATATTACTTGATTTTAAGACATGAAATGTATTAATTATGAATATAAGGTATAGATTTTTCATGCTTGAATCTACTTAACCTCAATTTAGCGAAATCCAAGATGGCGGACAGAGCTTGGACATTCAAAGCTTGAATTTGTATTTCACGCTGATTGAACGAAGGACATTAATTATATTAAATTCAACTTGACGACTTACGTTTCGGATATATTGCTTGATTTTAAGACATGGAATGCGTTAATCATGGATAAGATATTGATTTTTCATGTTTGAATCTACTTAACGTCAATTTAGCGAAATCGAAGATGGCGGACAAAGCGTTGACGTTCAAAGCTCTGCTTTGTATTTCACGCTGATTGAACAAAGGAGATAAATTATATTAAATTCAACTTGACGACCTACGTTTTGGATATATTACTTGATTTTAAGACATGGAATGCATTAATTATGAATAAGGTCTTGATTTTTCATGTTTGAATCTACTTAACCTCAATTTAGCGAAATCCAAGATGGTGGACAAAACTTTGACCTTCAAAGCTCAGCTTTGTATTTCACGCTGATTGAACAAAGGAGATTAATTATATTAAATTCAACTTGACGACCTACGTTTTGGATATATTACTTGATTTTAAGACATGGAATGCATTAATTATGAATAAGGTCTTGATTTTTCATGTTTGAATCTACTTAACCTCAATTTAGCGAAATCCAAGATGGCAGACAAAGCTTTGACCTTCAAAGCTCTGCTTTGTATTTCACGCTGATTGAACAAAGGAGATAAATTATATTAAATTCAACTTGACGACCTACGTTTTGGATATATTACTTATTGATAAGACATGGAATGCATTAATTATGAATAAGATATTGATTTTTCATGTTTGAATCTACTTGACCTAAATTCGGCGAAATCTAAAATGGTGACCTAAAATCCCAAAGCGTCAGAGATATATTGTCATGAAATTGGAGATTTTACATTGGTAATTTTTGTGTTAGAACTAACTTTGACATTGATTTGACGAAGAAATTTTTATTTCTCATGTTCCAGGTGAAAGTTTGGTTTCAAAATCGACGAACGAAGCACAAGAGGATGCAGCAGGAGGAGGAGGCAAAGGCTCAGCAACAGTCGGGCGGCAATGGCAACGGCAATAACAACAAAAATACGCATCACGTGAGCAAATGGCAACAGGAGACCGGTGATTATCATCATGACGACGAGGACGAGGACGATAACGGCGAGCACATTGATCCTGAGGCGGAAGAGTGCTCTAGCGGATCCGAGGCGTAGCTGGTAGACGTCACGTGTCTCGATTGAGGTCCTTTCGAGCATTTTCTTCAACGTTATTCAAACCTGGTCGTCCGATCAATTCGTGGCCATGTCTCCGCGGAATGAGTCCTTGAAATACTCGCGTCTATTATTTATCATTCGACGCATCAACAGAGTTCCTCGCGCACGGAATCCTCGCGAAGAGATCAGTGAGAAGTGAGCGCGGGAAATTCAAAAATTGACTCTCCGAATTTCCGCGGTGAAACCGCGCCATTTTCCGCTTTCCGGTGACGCCATTTAAAAATTACTGATTCAAAAATTATTATTATTATTATTATTATTATGATTATTATTATTGCATGATCGAGTACGTTGTAACTTCGAGAATGAAATTCCACGGTCGTCAACGTCGCATCACCTCGATTCGGAAAATCGATGAACGAGAAACCACCCCTGTGTGATCCTTCGCGAGGAAATGGGGAGTTTCGTCGATTGTTTTTTTTTTCTCCCCGAAGTATTGTCGAGAAAGTCCGTGATCCTTGGACCGGCGGACACGGAAAAATGCTCTCGAGGCGAACCGGAAGTTTGCGGTTAATGGAACCATTGTCTCGTCGAGCAAAGACGGGGGATGAACTAAATGGCCGCGAGGAAAGTTCCGCCGGAAGCGCGGGGATAAAAGTCCGTGGTAGAGGGAGAGACCGGAAGTGAAAAGCTCCGGAGAAAGATCGTTCGAACTGGATACCGGAAAATTCCGGAAACGCGAGAATGAGTACGAACGAAGTTGGGACGTCGAAAAAATTGCCGAAAACTACCCCAAGAACTTTTTTCCTTCGGACGCAGGAAAATTCGAAGGATCGAAGATTGTTGTTTGTATCTTGGATGAAAACTATTGACTCGCGTTCTCGTTGCTTGAAGATACTCGACGGAAGAATAAAATACGAGAGAAAAAACTTTTTTTTCGAATCCGAAGATTCGAGCGCGATTTCCTTCTTGCCATAAATGTAATTTTCATTCGCCATTAACGCGTGGAGCGAGATTAGATAGACGTATTATACGTGTATGGGACGTTTCATGTGAAATCAGCATTCTATGTCTCTCGACCCTTTCGACGTAATTATTTTTTAGTAAAAAAAATTGCAAACAAGAAAATTAATACCTTAGAAGGAAATCCTTGATCTTTCAAACTTCGGAAACGCTTTTTTTCATCAGAAATTGACGTTTTGTTGATGATCTTCAATTAAAATGATCTCATGATTGGTATAGAACATTTTTCCACAAGTTTAAGGTTTTTTGAATGTCGTTAAATCTGACATTTCAATGAATCAATGAATCTGACGAAAATATTTTCATCACAATTTTAAGGCCTGAATTTTAGGACCTTAACATCAAACTTAAGATCAAACTTTCCATTGAACTCAAGTTGGAACTTAAGATCGACTTTAAGTTTCGATTCAAACTTTCTATCGAACTCTATCAAGTTCGAACTTAAGTTCCAATTTAAGATGAATCTTAAGTTTGAACTGAAGTGTAATTATAAATTCATACTTGAATTCAAACTTTAGTGCGAACTTCAGATCGATCTTAAGTTCAAACTTCAATACAGTTTGAAGTTTGATCTTAACATGCATCTTGAGCTTGAACTTAAGTTCGATCAAACTTAATTATTTTGACAACTAATGTCAAAAAACATGGTCGAAGGAGGCGATGAAAGAAGTTTGATCGAATTTAAGTTTAAGCTCAAGATGGATCTTAAGATCAAACTTCAAATCAAGTTTAAATTTGAACTTAAGATCGATCTGAAGTTCACACTAGAGTTTAAACTTAAGTATGAACTTATAATTACACTTCAATTACAGTACACTTCAATTACACTACAATTACACTTCAGTTCAAACTTAAGATTCATCTTAAATTGGGACTTGAGTTCGAACTTGATAGAGTTTGATAGAAAGTTTGATCTTAAGATCTTAAAATTCGGACCTAAGAAGTTTTTACTCATACAAACAATAAAAATTCAAATTGTACTGCTTGAGAATTATATATAAGCATAAAATCAATGAGAATTTTTTACGATTTTTTTAAAAAGATATTTCGAAGATCGTTTTCAAAATTTTGGGAACCCCCTTTCCTTCCCTGGTGCTAGATATTTTTTAATATTTCAAAAATTCTTTGAGTCGATAAAGCAATCATCAAAATCGAAGACGATAAGAGAACCGCCGATTTGACGTGAAATGTTTCATGTATTCATACGAGCAACATAAAAAACCCCGTGTAAATAATTATACCCGAGATAGAGAGACTAAACGAGGAGAAAGGATTTTTTTTTCTCCGTTGAAAAAAATTGCGTTGCCTCGTCGGGGCGAAAATAAGAAAAAAATTGTACATAATGCGGCATCGTCGATATTGATTTATCGATCGATTGGATGTTTTTTTTTTAAGATATTAAGATGAGCGAATGAAAATACGGGAAAAAGAGGGTGTGTGTGTGTGTGAACGTTGATAAAACGCCAGACGAGAGCGAACAACGAGTGCCAAACTTGATAATTTAAATTAATAAAAAAAAAAACGAAACCCAGTGTAATAAATGAGTAAATACATATATATATATATTTACGATGTATATCTATGAATTAAGTCGTTGTGTGTGTCTACGACGAGCAGTATTCCTCTGAAAAAACGATCCTTGTACGCGTTGTACAATTTAAATTATTATTATTATATATATGAACATTTTGAGCGTGAGTCCTGACAAATGCGAGGATGTAATGAAAAAAAAAAAAAATTCGGTACGACTCGATCCCTTTCGGAAATAGAAGTAAGGGGTTTAAGAAATTGTCGTCACTTTCTTGCCATTGAATTTCAAAGTATCTCTTCAAACATTTTTTTTACCCACCGACTGATTTTCGAAAAACCAGGATTTTTTTTCTACTTTGAAGTTTCCGAATAGATTTTTATTTTGGTGGGATTTTGAGAATTCTTTCAGAAGAATTTTCGATGATTTTTGAGACAAATGAAAAGTGAATAAAAACATTAAATGAAGAAAAAGGGAACTCACAAAATTTGACGACGAGTAAATAATTCATTTTTTGTCATTTCTTCGGTCTTTTATAAAATTTTCAAAAATCCACGAATGTGATCGTATCGCACCGAACTTCGATAATTGCGATGAACATTTAGCGATAGTCGTTTATTCGCGACGTCACTCCGTTTATTTAAAAAAAACAAAAACAAAAACCTTTGTAAATAGTTTGTGTAAATACGAAAATATGTGATTTCAAAATCTCGCGATGAGAGTACGAGGCATAGAATCGTACGCTCGCGAGAATATCCGAAGAGATATTATAAGTTCGTGTTTCAAAACGATATAGCGAAATAAATTATATCAATCCAAATCCAAAACTTGTGTGATTCATGATTTTTTTTTCAAATTTCCATGCCCGCAATATTATTTCAGATGTACAAAATTTTGAGTTTTTGGTACGGTGGTAGATTGAGGAAAATTCGGACTCTTCATCGTGGCAAGGAATTTTTTTTAGGACCAGAATGGATTTTTCATTCTCATTTAATCCTCAGCGGCAATCCGACGGGGAAGGACATCCGTCGCTTGCTCGATTCTCCACAGTCACCAATAAGGATGCGAATGATTATGATTTTTCTCAATATTTATAAAAATCATAATAATAATTGTTAATTTGAATGTTGAATTGTATTTTTGGTACTTTTTCGAGGTAAGTTATTATTTCATTAACCGAACGGGAAGAATTTTCAAACTGAGTAAACAATGTACCAGGATTTGTTAACTGTTGACAAATGTAAAGTTGAATATGGCGAACTCAATTATTTTTTAACAGTTATAAATAGTAATAATAACTATTGATTTTTTTTCAAATGTTGAATTGTATTTTTGTTACTTTTTCAAGGTAAGTTATTATTTCATCAACCGGACATGAAGAATTTTCACACTCAGAAAAGAATGTGCCAGGGTTTCTTGACTGTTAAATGTAAAGATGAATATGGCGAACTCAATTATTTTTTAACAGTTAATAAATTAAATAAATATTCTTTAACAGTTAATAAATGATTTTGAAACAAATAAAATATTTTTTAACGATTAACAAATTTTGTAACAGTTAAGGAATATTGACGTAAAAGTGCCAACTAAATATATTTCTTTACTACGAATAAAGTGTTTTCTCAGTGCAATCTCTTATTTTTCTCGAAAGATAATAGAATCTGAGATCTCGCATATCCGAGAGTTCCCAATCGTGTTATAAATTTCTAAAAACTTCGAAAATTCTCTTAAATCAAGTAATATTATACAACTTGCTTTTTACGATTTACAATGAAATTCTGATTGGATATAATTAACGTTGTATCGAGTGGCCCAAAAAAAATCGGACGTTTAGTCACAATTTTTCCAAAATCCTAATTTTTGTAACTTAAACCTTTTTTTAATCAACAATTCAAACCCTGCAGCAAATAACTCCATAAATTCGTGAATCCATATTCCATCAATAAAAATGAGCTCTCACAAAGATTAAATTGAAATTATGAACACGATTTGAGTAAACGTTGAGTAAAAACGTGAAAATTGACCGTAGAACTATCGAAGTGAACAAAATTATTTTACTGTAAAATCATTAAAAACTTATTTTTGTATTAAACAGAAATACTCTTATAAAGATCTACTATTTTTTTTCGCTCTATTTCTTAAGGGTGTAAAAATAATTTTTGAAACTACTCGATACTAGATTGACTTGACTGTTCTTTAAAGGGGGGATATAAAAAGGTAATTTTTGAAAAAAAATTCCAGGGAAAATATTGGAATTATCAGAACGGGGTTTTTTACAGTTAAAAATATACACTTCCAGGAATGTTTTCAATTTTTTTTATTTAAAAATGTTGCAAATTCACGGAGTAGGTAAGTCGTCTACGGAGTGCCCTAAAAAAATCTGCCATAGCGGAACCCAGGGGCGTTTCGTCAAAAATCATGTGAAAAAAAAAACCAAAACAGGATACTTAAGTAGATACTATTGTCTTATCTTTGTCATTTAAAAAATATTGATTTTTGACAAAATGGCGGACGCTTGAACTCAACGTAGCTATTGTTAGGAAAAAATTCGTTCGTATTTTGACAAAAAAAAACTAAAAATAGGGAAAAAAATCCTATGACAAGGACTACATAATCATGTATACAATAACTACAAAAAATTTGTAGTTAATCGGTTCAGTTGTTTTCGAGATATTTTGGGTACCAGTTTGAAAAACGTTGTTTTGAGAATAACGCGTTACAGTGGTCATCTTCACGTGCATGTACGTAACGAATGTATGTACTCTTTGGGCTATAATTTTGGCATTCTTTGAAATTTTTATTTGAAATTTTCACCAGACATTCTTAATATATTGAGCTTTGAAGAAACGTAAAAATTAAAAAGTCGATTTTTCGAACCTTACCAGGTGTAGGTCCCCCTTAAGGCTGGATATTGCAGGTACATATGTGTCAAGAGTTTGGGAGGAAAAGGGCACTCTGACAAACTGCAGAGAGAGAGAGAGAGAGAGGGAGAGAGGGAGAGAGAGAGAGAGAGAGGGAGAGAGAGAGAGAGAGGGAGAGAGAGAGAGAGAGAGAGAGAGAGAGAAAGATTGCGAGTTCGGAACTGCTAATTATGTAAATTGCCGGTGTTGCAAATTACCCTCCCAGTTTGCGTTCATTCTGCACACAATCCACACTCAACTGGGATTCCCCTCTGCCACCATCACTGGGCGCGCACCCGGAATATCCTTTCGCGCGAGGAAGAAGGAGCTACTCTGAAAAAATACGTTGAGAGGGTATCCAAGTGTGCGGATTACTGTTACGTTTGTATATATCTATATATACTCATACTTCTTTCTCCATGTTCTTTTCTTCATTCTCTTCGAATGACGTGTGATAGTATATATCTATAGATACACACAACATGACTCCATTAATCGCTGAGCGGAGTGCACAAAACCAACGGTTTGCAGTTCATAAATTTTTGCCTTTTTTCATGCCGAAGAGAACGAAGTATCGCAGTGCACATAAAAAGAATCTTACGAGGTGTAAATTTAATTAATAATAAGATACAAATTGATTCGGATCAGCATTTAGAAAAGATTTTGATTCACTCATCGCAAAATAAGTATCTGTTATCAACGTCTCGAGCACAACTTCCGGTTTGGAGAAAAAATGCAAGACTGCTTTGATTAGCTTTATTTGATAAGCTTCTTTAATAATTTTTTTTAAGGATAAGTGTAACATATGCATATGTATATTTTTACAATATTTGTAAACAATTGTTTGTGTGTTTTTTTTTAAATTTACATAGTACTTATTGATATTTTGACCGTTAAAAATTGAAATTTAGCGGAAAGTCAAATGTGCCAAATCGTCTCATTAAAAATGTTGACGGTGGTTATTTTCAGCCAATAATTGACTCGATGTACAATCGATGAATCGATTTCCCATACTTAAAGGTACAAGATGGCTGAATTTAGGCCCAAAAATGTGTTTGTTTTTGCTGATCATTAATTGACGAATCGAGCGTGATACCGGTATAAAAACTTCATGAATAAATATGGTTGGGCATCGAGATTTTTTCTCCATCATCGATATACGATCATCTTTTTTTTTGGGGCCTTACGAAACAAATCGGTTAATTCCCACTCGAACACGATCGTAGGTAATGACGGCCATAAACTGTAACAGAGCACACAGTTTTCGAGAAGGAAGAAGAGGGCAGGCTTCAACAAATTGGGCCTGACAGGCAAAATTGTGTGTATGTGTGTGTGTGTACGTGTGTGCGTCTGTAAAGAGAGAGCGATGAGGAGAAGATTGGAGAGTTTTAAGGATCTTATACGAATAGGAAAGGGAGAGAGAGAAAGAGAAAGAGAGAGAGAGAGAGGTGGTGAGTCCCAGGAGATGCTTTCTCTCTTCTCCAGCTCTTTGGGTTAGGAAAGGGCTCAACTTGCACGAATTTAAAGATGAAACTTTGTGGGTTCTGCCTTTTTGCTTGCAACCAATATATATGTGTATTTTCTATGATATATACATATTATAAATGCACATGTGTAAACCAACCTGGCCAAATATATTTATATATATACGTCTGTGTGCGTAAGGCCCCGAGGGACCAGAAAGTCTCCTCTGCTCAACGAAGAGAACATGGAGAGAGACTCGAGAGAACCAGAGAAGGAGAATAGAGAGAGAGAAAGACCCGGATTCCAAGAACCAAGCGTGTAAAACACCAGTTAAACTGTGCTTTCTAGTCGGGAATGGGAAGAGAGGAAAACAATGCGGGCCTCAGCGCCAGTGAGACCCTAAAGATTCTGACAAATGTTTCGTGCCTTCGATCTTCAGAGATCCCTAGCATCAGCCTCGAAACGCTCTTTCGATCTCTCAACATTTTTTTCACTTTCCATGTATATACTTCACGTCTATGGGGTATTTCGAGTCAATTCGACCGAAATTTAACCTCGCGCCCTTAAAGTTGGTTGATGATTTTTCCTATGATTTTACTTAAGTTACGAATGACAGATAATTTTTTAATAATTTCGTAATGATTTTTCTAACTAGCATGAAGTTGCGAAACTGACAATGCGAATTCGTCAAAGTTTACATTATGATGTAAAAATTTATGAATTTGGGATACGATTATTTGTTAAAAATTGTGAAAAATTAGATAATCATTTTTTGATAATAATCTCCACGATTAAATAACATTATATTTTTTTATTTTCAGAATCCTTATTTTTTTGCATAGCTTAAAATATTTGTATTTAAATATTTTAACATCAATGAATATACTATTGTTTCATTTTGACAATTTCGTAGGACTTTCTTTAGATATTTAATTTTTGTCATTTAAAAAAATATTATTAACGAAAAACAGGAGGACAGAAAAATCCGAAAAATTCGGAGTGCTTCCCAGCCTTGATAAAATGTAAGAAAAAATAATAAACAAAATCAGAAGGAAAGGGAGGGGAGTAAAGCCCAAAAATGGTTTGGCTGTCTCGGAATACTCTATACATCCTCTTTTTTCTCTCTTTCTTTCTCTATACATATATACATGGTTTTCGAGATGAGTTCCCTCTGAAGATTTCAAATAGAAACGATAGTGTGATCGATATCGATAGTGTTGAGGATTTTTAATGAGTCGAGAGATTTTATCGCTTCGTGTGAAAAATAAAATATACACGCGCCTTAATTTGACGATTTTGGAGATAGCGCAATTGTGACGATTGCGTTCGGGGCTTTTTGGAATTTTTTTTTTCAATTTCCATGTAACCGTAAGCGAGAAATAAAAACGCAATTCTGTGAAACACCCCACAAAATTACAGGCTTCGAGCTAATAAGTCAGGTTTTCGCGGTCATGAGGGAGAAGACCCGGGGAGATCCAAATTGTGTTTGTGTGTCTGGGAGAGAGCGAGAGTCTCGTTGTTAAATTTAAATAACACGAGAACGACACGGTGTGCGCGAGATAAATTTGCAAAGACAGGGGAGGAAAAAAAAATGAAAAAAAATCCATCGCATGGACCACACCTTGGGATCTTTTGCACGCTGATTCGGGCGTTTTAAGGAAAAAGTTACCACCGGGTACAAAAAAAAAAGGAAATTGCATTCCAGATTTTTGAGATAATCGACATTTTTCGATGATCCTGTTTTGATAACCGGAAATTATAATTTAGTGACGAATTTTTTTTTTCTAATAATTTTGTGTTATCGATCCCTAAAAATATAGAACCATCGACCTTTTTTCAGTATTTGACAAGAACACACAATTTTTATCATTTACTGTCATCAATAATTTCTTGCTGCAAAGTGAAAATCCATTTGGGAATATTTATTTTTTAGCAATCCTTATATTCAGAATTTTTTATATTTTATAAATACGTATTTTTTAATAACTAATAATAACTAAAATCGTTGCGTATAAAATATAATGAAATTTAATTTTCACAAATGGAAAACACTTTTTCCGATCCGTTTTTGGTTCCTTGATTGCATTATACAACAGATCAATGTTGCAAATTTCATCGATGTTTTGAACGATTCATGAATATGTTCACCCCCTCATTATCTTCGCAACGGCGAATTACGAAAAAGCAATAGCATGCGGAATTGATTATTGCTGGTTTAATTGCACGATTATTGCATCTCTTTCATTAGCAGTGAAATGACGAAGCCTTAATCTTTGGCTCAAAATACTCGATGTTCTTCGGGTCATCGCGATTTGATTGCACGGGAGTCTGAAATTTACCAGGAAATGTAGAATCACGAGAATTGTAGGATCAATGTTTTGGTGAAGAGAAATTTTTTCAACGGTCCAAATGTTTTTTTTTATGGTCCATTTTACCCCTGATGTAGTGCATTGGCCTAAAATTGGATGAATACATTAAATTCATCATAATTTGAATGAAAAACAAAAAAAAATCTGCCCCAATTTTTTAAGGTGGTCCATTATGCCCCAGGTATCGCGAAACGGCCTACAAATGAGTCATACATTAAATTCATGATACCGAATTTGACAAAAAACCACAATCTTCTTTGTGACCGAATTTTTGAGGGGGGCCTATTAGGCCCCAGAGATGCCATCCTGCCCCACCCTCCACTCTACCCCTTTATTATGTAAAAAAATTGCAGAAATTACACTTCTTTTTCAATGTAAGCCGAAGGATAACCTAATTTTTTTAATCATCAAAATCAATGCTCAGAGTCTCGTAAAATGTATTTATTCTTCGCCGACCCAATCCAATCTCTTTAATAGCAGGCTCCAAAAATAAAAATTGCATCAGACCGTGGTCCGTTTTAAATTGAAATTTGAGGTAAAAGTGACGCAAAAAGAAAAAAAAATGAGACGATGAGAGAAAAAAAAAAGAAAAACGCATTGTAAGTAAAGAGGAATAGTGGAGGGGATTCCCCGATTCTCTCTCGAAGCCGACGATGTGTGTGGGTTCGGACCGAGGAGTGTCGGGTTACCAATGAAATAGTGATACCATTTTGTTTACAATATTGTCGCGGAGGTGGCTCCGGGACAGGGAAGAGAGGAGGGTCGAATTTGTGCAGAGTTTCAGGGCGCGCATAACGAGGAGACACCGAGAAAAACGTGCAAATAAGGCGGAGGAAAGTTCGCGATGAGAGAGTCAATTTTTTATATCTATATATTCGTATAAAGTCGGTCCCGGATTTGCCCGATGGACTTACGGAGTGAGTACTACAAGAGTCATGCGTACACGGTCTCTCGTGGTCGTCGTTGCGAAGACTTATCTCTTTCGACCTCTTCCTTTTCTCCTTCACACGTTTTCTTGAGCGCAACTTAACTTCTCGATCTCTTTACCGCTATACAAACGTTAATCTTTACGACTGAATCTTCTTTTTCTTCCAGTTTTACAATTTTTCATCAAGTATTCCATTGAGACTATTATCAAATTGTCTAAACAGCGCCAAAAGTAATAAAAAAGCGTCGTGAGGAAACGCCACACGTCTAGCGGGTACTTAAAGTTTTGGCAGAAATCCGCTAGGTGGCCACAGAGCGGAGCGCTTTCGCGCAAACGAAGCGATGCTTCAGCGACTATACGAGGATTCTTATCTGTTTCGAACGCTTTAGAAATTGTGAACAACTGCTGCCGATAGAGCAATATTTTGTACCCTCGATAATGTTCTAGAGACACTACAAGCTTAAAAAGCTCGGTATTCGATGCAAGAAGATCAAATTTGAAAAAATTCTAAAATTGACATAAAAAAGGGCTATAATGACAATTTTTATTCTAAAAGAGGGTTTGAATTCCCAGTGCCCGTTGCTAGGAATAAACATCAAGAAATCCTGAAAACAATCTTTCCTTTTAAATAATAGTCGCTGTATTTAAAGATCCAAATATACGGGCCTCCAAAGAGAGATCGCTTAATTCCCGCTTTATTTCCTTAAAAATAAATTCCCCGAATACGAGATCGATATCAATAAAGACGGTGGTTATGAAGTGGGCATGAATATGCTACGAAAAACATGTCTGTCGCGAAGAAAGAATTCCGTCAAATTATATGCCCAACAAATAGAAGCAGGCGGCGATAGAGACACGTTTTTATATATTCCACGTTTCTTCTCCTCCTCGAAAACCTCGTATTATGGGGCATTATTGCCCGCTTAATATACACGCGGTGTATATTTGGAGTACAGAAGGATCGTCAATCGGATAAGTTCTTTTTACGACGAAGAAATGACCGCATCGTGTCTGGCACGTATCCTGGTCTCTCATACGTGATAACTATCCCCGTTTATCATATAGAATTTCATTATTTTTTTTTCCGTATTCTTCCTCGAACCGGTCATTTTTATACAAGCTCGCGGAAAAAGAAACCGGCAAAGCAAAGGAGAATAAAAATTAAGGGGGATGCAGTGCGGAGTCATTGGGGCGGGAAGAAACAGAGGCATATCTACGAGCTCTAGAGAGAAAGAGCAGCCTGTGCACTGGTAGAAATGCAAATTGCGCGAATGTGAATGCCGAGCAAGGGGGAGGAAAAATCGGTGTATATTCACAAACGCCATGGAAAGAGAGTGAGAGAGAGAGACAGGAAAGATGGACGTAAAGTTAGCTGGGCAAACATGTGATTAGGCCCCGCTTGCGTTGGCCCAGGTTATGATAGGTTCGCGTGGCTGGCCCACATTAGAGCTCCTCTTCGATCTACCGGGGCACCCATCTCACAACGAGATCTTGAATCGTAGAAATTCTTACACACGGTACATCCTACATTTTTCACGAACAAAAAGCCACCAATTGCCATCTTTCGACAAGGGAAATTTCGTCAATTACGACCTTTTGATTGTGAGACATTGATCTGGATCTATACCTGTATGTAAATACATATATATATATATGTGTGAAGATAGTTTTATGAATAGTTTACCCTTTCCAGTGAGACGGATGATACGCGGTTATTAACTCAGTTACACTCGTGTACAACTGCGGAAAGATGAAGGATTTTTTTTTTGTAATGTTACCGTAGCAGAGTAAATGGCGAGAGCTAGCACACGTGCAAGAGTTGATTTATACACTCACACTATGTCGAAGAAATAAAACACCAGGGATCAAAACATTGATCCTTTTTTTTCTTCTTTTAATTCAGCGGCTCGACCTGCAATTGGAGATTTCAATTGCACGATTCTCGCGAGTTTGCCGAGTTGAACATCTCCGCGAGTCTTCCGGTGATATCTATGGCTTTATACCGGCTCTTTGTGAAAACCGATACCCGCATTTCCATTCGATGGTATCGGAATAAAAAGGTCGGTGGAAAGTCGCCCCTGATGGTGAATATTGCAGCTGGAAAAGTGGAATTCTCGCGAGAACATGGAGAAATAATGAAGAAAATGTGCAATTTTGGGGTGTCTTTTAGGGTTGGTCAAGGTTGGGAGAGGTCAAATGGATCGAAACTTTGCAGGGATGGCTCTAGTGCCTTTAGTTACGAGTATATGAGGCATTCCACGCCGTTTCGACCTGGGTCTGACCCTTCACCTCTCCGATTTTGTCCGCAATTTTTTATGCTTTACCTCTAAAAAGCACTCAGGATTTTTTTCCGATTTTTTTTGCGCGATTTGACTTGATTATAATTTTATAAACAGCCCAATTTTTGGCCCAAATTTAAAAATCTGTAATTGGAGCAGCCAGATAATTGGTTGCATTAACTAGTTATTTACTCGACTTAGTTGTGGTAACCAATAATCTAGATGATCCAACCAATTAACTATCTACTTGATCCAACCAGTTTCTCTTCTGGCGTTCAGAGCACTATATTAAGTGTTTGGTTGGACCAACTAAGTTCTTTTTTCCATGCGTTTCAAACTTTTAGCCGGCGGTGTAAATAGCTACTTTGTAAAAAACCATAGCCGATCATCTTGGCATTTTATCGATAAATGATTTGTAATAAAATATAACTTCCTGAGAGTTCCGGAAGATTCTTCGGAAATTAGTTAAGTGAATAATAAACAAAATCAAAGGATTGTATTGTTCAAGAACTCTCGATTTCGCCATTAATTCCGCGTTATTTTTGGGACTATACAAAGTTAATAATATTGCCATCAGGAATCACATGCTTAAATCCGTTTCGAACATTAAATCGAATCACGCTTCAATTTTTTTTTCGTTTTCATTACAATGCCTCATTCGTTTATAGAGTCCAATGAGTGACGAGCGTAACGTGAGCGGTCGTTTGGGGGTTTTTTTTTTTATAGAAGGGGTTGGGGGTTTCATTCAAGTCGGCAATCACACGGAGAATTTCGCGGGTCACCAGCCAACATCCGCGACGTATATCGAGGGGTTGATCGAGCGAGGCCGAGAAAGAGAGAAAGAGAAGCCTTCTCAATTTATTTTGTTCGATTGCCATCGAATTCTCTCTCCCTATATATATTACCACGTGCAAACGTCTCGGGATTCTCGGCTTCCAATCCCCCTAAAAAATACTCCCTGGTACGCCTTATTTTATTATTTTCTTATACTTTCAAAAATCGTTCAGATAAGAATTTAAAAAATTTCAAGCATTCATTTTAAGGTCTTTAAAATATTTTTAAAAATTTTAAAGGATTTTTTTTTTAATTTCACAAAATCCGAATCCTCGGATAATTCTTAATTAATTAAATAGCAACTATGCTTGTTATTCTTTCTGATATTTGTGTGAAAAGTTTCAGCTTGATTGCTCGAAAGTTACGGAAGCCCACGCATTTACAAACTTTTTTCGCACGTTTGAACATTTGGACTTTTCTTTCATATTGATTTTTGAATTGATGATAAGTCATTTTGGAACGAATGTATTTTCAAAAAATTTCTCTTAATTTCAAAAGTTTTGATAATGTTTTTGACCATCGGATCGACAGAGAATTAAAAATATTCACGAAACGAGAATCTGCAGGTTTAAACCGGAAATCCCACAGTTCCGGAACTACTGGAAAGAAAAATCAGATTTAAGGGATCAAAATTTGCTGGGAATCACGTTTTTGTTTGATACGATTTTTTTTCAGCATCTGGCGAAAATTGTATCGGTTCTTTTGGTCGAGGAATCCGCGAATAACATCGTGTGTGCGAAAGATCCGTGAGGGAACGAGAAAACGAACCAGTGCTGGCTCCACAGACTCTCACCGTAATTACGCCCAAGTGACTATTCATTAAACTGATTGCACCTTATTTCTCCCTTCTTCGCTTTTTATTTCCCTCTGTCCCCCTTTCTCTATATATCGTTCATTCATTCTGAAAAATCCTTTAGGACATTTGAGAATACTTTTGCAAAAGTATATCAATGTTTTCGTATCAAAGAACTTGGTTTGTAGTGTCCAAATTTGTAACGATCGATTAGACCTGAGAAAAGAATTCAAAAAATCACATATTTTAGCGTTACAATTGTTAGACTTTCTTGTTGAGTCTACATACGTAATCTATTAATATTTTTTCTATCGATTCGCCTTTTATCCATTTATAATTTGATCTATATATGGGGCATTCCACACCGATTCGTCCTGGATCTGGCCCTTCACCTTCCCGATTTTGTCCGCGATTTTTTATGGTCTTGTAGTGCCTCTGAAAAGCACTCAGGATTTTTTCAGATTTTTTTTGGAGCGGTTTGACTCAACTATAATTTTATAAAGAAATTATTTTTTGCCAATTTTCAAAATCTGAAAAAATCACAAAAATCTCTTTTTACGGGAAAAATTTCAAGCGTTTAGCCAAAGTGGGCTGAGGCTTCCTTCTGTTTATAACAAGGCTTTTCGAATAATTTTTTTTTTAAATAGAAGGAGGAACCTGAATTGAGTGGGCTGTTATCCAAACATTTTTATATGAATTTTAGGTGTTTAAAAAAATGTTTGGATAAGGACCCACTCAATTCAGGTTTCTCCTCCTATTTAAAAACAATTTTTTTTTTACTTTAATTTGAAAAAATCTAAAAAAAATTACAAAAATGTTGAGCCAAAGTGGGCAGAAGTTCCCTTCTGTTTATAACAAAAAATTAAAGAAAAATAGAAAGAGAAACCTTAAGAGAAATCCTTATTGAAACATTTTTTTAAACACCTTCACTTCATACAAAAATGTTTGGATAACGGCCGACTTAATTCAGGGCCCTCCTTCTGTTTAAATTTTGTTTTCTCGAAAAAGCTTATTATCAAACCTGTCCACTTTGGCTTAACGCTTGAAATTTTTCATGTAAAAAACGGGATGTTTATGATTTTTTCAAATTTTTAAATTTGGGCTAAAAGTAATTTGCTTATAAAATTATAGTTAAGCCAAATAGATCCAAAAAAATCTGAAAAAAATCCTGGGTGCTCTTCAGAGATACTACAAAACCATTAAAAAATGCGGACAAAATCGGAGAGATGAAGGGCCGGACCCAGGTTGAAACGGTGTGGAATGCCTCATAATCAAATCAATAAATTACAATCTAACTTTTAAAAAAACATTTGTCAGTGACCAATAAATTAATAACTATGCCTGCAACGTCCCAAAGCGCGTCGATGTAAAAATACCTTCTCCACCGGATGTGAAAATAAAATATATTTCATATGAAAATTCCAACGCTAATATAAGGACAATATATTACCAGTAAACTTGGATTGCATCTGAAATATATTTTTCGACGATATACATATTTAACATGTATTTCGAAAGATCTAACTTTGGGACCAAAAATATATTCAAATTCATTTTTCATATCCAAAAACATATTCAAAATATATTTTCCATATCCAAAAATATATTCAAAATATATTTTTCACATATACGTCTCATATACTTTATATCCAGGGGGATCATATGTAAGTACTAATAATTATTATAATTGCAAACTACTTATCCGAGAATATATGCACTGTAAGGCTGAAATTACACATCGAGGGTTGAAAGCCGCACTGCAGATGGTGATGGCATTTATGCTTATAGGACGCTATGCAACTGCGCAAATTGTAAGTAAATGCAAAAAAGATGAAAAAAACCCCTTGACACAGTTGCAGCAGCAATGAGTCGCATTGATATAGAAAAGTGCTGCTTCCAACTGCCCCGGGAGCTTTTGGCTTTGCGGGTAGTTCTTTTAAAAGCTCTTCGCAACTTCTAGCCTATATATATATTATTATATATATTTATATATGGCTGTGTGTATGTATGAAAATATATCTATATTAGACTGATCCAAAAAGCGGATATTTTTTGTTTTTCGCAGTAACATATTAAATACTTTTGGGAAGGTGAAAAAAGATGCCTGTTAAAATTAGAGCTCTTAATAAAAATATTTAGTGGTGGCACTTCGCATATTTTGATTTCCCATTTAAATAACACAGGAGAAAAACATTTCAAACTTTGAAATTTTATATTTTGGTTTCAAGTAAATGTACCAAAATGAACGACACGTACTATTGTAGAGAATTGAACGCTCTGCAAAAAATATCTCTCGTGATTTTTCGATAAACTCACTCTTTCAAAAGTTATTCACGGCCTAATATATATGTATATTCGACTGTGAATATGGGTGAAATTTTGTTGGTAATTTCTTTAAAAATTAGGTAATTTATGTTAATGCAATTTAAACTTTTGTTTCAGAAAAGTGTTTACGATATTTAGTAATAAGTTTCAACATTTTGCTGGAAATTTAAAAAAAAGTGAGACTTGCTCTAAATTTAACTTTAACCTTGAATAACTTTTAAAGTGAGTTTATCGAGAAATCACAAGAGATATTTTTTGTAGAGCGTTCAATTCTCTACATTGTAAATTCATCAATTCTCTCATTTTGGTATATTGACTTGAAGCCGAGATATAAAATTTCAAAGTTTGAATTTTTTTTCCTGTGTTCTTTAAATGGGAAATCAAAATATGCGATGTGCCACCGCTAAATATTTTTATTAAGAGCTGTAATTTTAACAGGCATCTTTTTTCACCTTCCCGAAAGTATTTAATATGTTACTGTGAAAAACAAAAAATCGACGCTATTTTTGAATCAGTCTAATCTATATGTTTGTACATATGTGTGTGTGTGTGTATAAACGAGGACGGGTTATCGGTCGGGTGAGGTTGAACACAACGTGGCAATTATCAGCCATTCCTTGCAAATAGCTGATGGTTAGTGATAATTATCTACCGGGAACGTCGGTGCATCGTTGCGACTGTGCTCGCGATACTAGGCATCAGCAGCGTGTTCTCTCTGCTAACTTTTATCCTGCTCAACACCGTAGGCGATATATATAGATATACTGATGTATACATGAATATCAGGTGCGACGAACCATACGTCGAAGTCCTATTCCGACTTATTCCAGGAGACTCGAAACACCTTTTTCCTAATCGCGGATTTATCAAGATCGAAATTATGCCATCATCCAAGAGCTGTAAGCGCTTCAAGGAACCATCTGTTGCATAGCGTTTGCGGCAACGATTCATGATTTTTTAAGTTTAAGCAATTTAAACCTCGTTGCGTCCATGTGGGGTGGTTTTTCAGTCTGAGATTTTATGGGGTAAGTTTGTAGATGTGAGGCCGATAAAAAGCAAACCCACCCTTATAATTTCTACAGCATATATTGCGTCAATTTTCCTTTCTCATAAAGGATGCTTTATTTGCGTGAATTTTTTTTTTCGAGACTTTTATGTCAATGTGTTCAAACTGTCCCAAAACATCGAAAAATCAGGTTTAGAAAAAATGTCCGGATGGATGTGTGTGAGGTGTGTGTGTGTGTGTGTCCTGAGTTTTGGATGTAAGTAATTAATAACTCGAGAACGCTTCGAGATATCGAGCTGAAATTTTGCACATTTGTCGAGCACGAATTGCTCTTAATTATGAAAAAATTGTGTTTTAATTCTAACGGGTGCTCAGATTTTGTCGACTCTTGTCGTTTTTGCAAAAATGGCGTAAACACTCTAACTTCTGCAATTTTAAAGATATTGCACTCAAACTTTGTACAAAACTAGCATAGCTATCAAGGTTGTTTGATATTGAATCTGGCGAAAATCCATCGAGGGATTAAAATTTTATAAAATTCTTAATTTTTTGAAAAATAGCCTAAGCGCTCTAACTTGTGCATATTTCAAGATATTGCACTGAAACTTTGCACAGAGCTAATATAGCTATCGTGGTTATTCGTTATTAAATTTAGCGAAAATCGATCGAATGATTAAAATTTTATCAAATTTTGTTTTTTTTGAAAAGTAGCGTACTCTAACTTGGGCTATTTACGAGATATTGTACTGAAATTTTGTACACATTCAAAATAGTAATCAAGGTTATTCGCTATTGAATTTGGCAAAAATCAAATTTGGCAAGAAGTAAATTTGAAAGAATTTGGCAAATTTGCACATTATTTACTTATGTTTTTCGATTGTTAACAAAGCTTTCTTTATGAGGATCGCCATACTTTGTGATAAAGGAAGCTGTTTGAATTATGCATAAAGATGAGGAAGGCATGTGCACAAGTCCAATTTGCAGGGTTTTTTTTTTAAATTTCAATTAGCTCCAGTTGGCTTTAAAACGCCTATGGAATAAAGTTTATATTCAAGATACATGGACAATAATTTCCGATTGTAAATTAAATGTATTTTGCTCCAAATGTTAAACATTACTTAAAGTTGAATGATAAATAATATGCAAAAATATCCTTAGGCTTGCTGGAAATATATTTTTGTATATATTTTATTTTCATATGGGAAGCTAGAAATCCACTTTGAAATTATTTAATCAATATACTAATATTTTTCGAAAACGATATTCATCACAATTGACCCCAATTTTGAAATACTTCTGACGAGTATAAAAAAAGGATGCCGAGTATAAAAAAATGAGAAAAAATCGAAAAACCGAATTGCTGAAGGAATACATGGTTACTATTTGACGGAAGAAGCGAAAATTACAAGAATTTACATTTCTCACCCTAATGACCAGGTATAATCTTTCGGACGGACGCTGAGCTGTTTCATCTCTCCTGGGGTTAGCCTAAATAGATGCGAACCCATATATACACATAAATATATCACTAGCAGTGAGAAAAGTGAGTATTAGTGGCAAATACGTTCCTCCAACGGTTACATATGTGCTTCAAAGTGGACATATAGAGCAAAAGAGAGAGAACGATAGATATAGAAAGGCCTAATCACTGTGGTACGTAAAACTCTGTTCCCACAATCGTTAAAAGTTAATCACTCTCTTTTCTCTCGCTGAGAGCCACCATACGCACGCACGCACACACACACATACACACACACACACGCGCGCGCGCGCGCGCGCGGGCGTATCTCTCCTCTTCGACGTTTAAATTATCGCGTACGGTAGTTTTAGACGAAGGGAAGAGACGAGGTAGAAAAAGAAGAGGCCTTAACCAACGTTCCATTGCTTCTGAACGTGCATGTGCAGATGCGGCGTTTTACCTTCTGTAAACCCTAACCCAAAAAAAACCATCATTTGTTCCACACGGGCCGTATCTTCGTGAAATCTTCGCCGTAACATCTTGCGGGGCAAAAGTGCGGACCGGAAAACAATTTAGGTCTCAGATGGGAATTATCGCGAGGAACCGTTAGCAAGGGTTGTCGATGTTAATTTTAGAAAAAAAAAACAGACAAAAAATGAAAATGGTAATTCGTACAAGTGCATCTTTGAGTAGCTTCCGCGCCTTTTCTCGGGTCTTTCGAACCTCGTTCTCCTTTTTTTTCCACCCAGCTCATTGTCATGGCAAATCGTGGTGCACACTCGCAAATCCACGCGAGAAGGAAAAAAGGTGAGGGATCTTGCGAGTGGAATTGAGAAGAAAACTTTGTGGGCAAAGAAACGACAAAGATAGGAGAGGCTGGGCACGACGGCCCCTTTCTAAAAAAATGACAAAATTTTATTCTTCTTTTTTTAATTAAATTTTTTTTTTCCATTAATCATAATTAATGTTATTTTTTATTTGGCATGAAAAATATATAGATTAATTAAAAATTCGTTAAATAATAAATAACTTCTATATCTTTCAACCATTATTTTTTTAGATAATAGATAATTCTGTTTTCTTTGGAAAATTTTTCTGTTTTGTTAAAAATAAATTAAAATTTTTATTTCTTCGATCGTCCATTTTACCCTGGATGTACTGCATCAGCCTAAAAATGGATGAACACTAAACTCATCATAATTTAAAGAAAAAAAAATTTGACCTAATATTTTAGGGTGGTCCATTATGCCCCAGGTATCGCAGATCGGCCTAAAAATGAGTCAATACATCAAATTTGTGATAATCTATATATATGTAGATGTTGCCAACGGAGTGTTAAGTACTGGCATTAGGGTAATAAGCGTGCAAAGAGAGTCGAAGAGTATAAACGAAGAGAAACAGGGAGAGGGCGATAGTTTCTTGACTCGCTTCTATCGGGCTCTCTTGATGCTCGATAAACAGAGACACAAGAACACACATGTGTAAAACACGTGTTACATCTTCGGTGCATTGAGAAAAGTGGTTTTGCGCGAAAAGTGGATTCGCTCACCTAATAAACCAGCACTTCATATCTGTACGTGTGCATGTTATGCTGAATACCGCGGGTCCAAGATTGTAAAAAGTCGAGACAGCGATGGATGGAATATAGACGAGCGGGAGGTCCCATCCAGAAGCCTTTCTCCACATCGGTCATCCCATTTTCACGACCCTGGTGCATGTAATGTGCGAATAACAGGATCCAACCGGGAGAAAGAACATCGCATATACAATATCAAGTGCACATTCTCCGCGAACGAAATTCCAATGGAATGTTTGCAGGAATGTGGGAACAGAAACTATCTTGGGTCTCTATTCCACTCAATGATTTACTATATTTTCAGCAGTAAAGAATCCCTGCCGTTTACAGTAATAACGAATAAAAATATGGTAAGCTTATGTCAGCTATAAAAATTAAAACGTTGATTAAATAATGATCGGCTTTTTAAAAATTAAAGTAATAATTTGTCTAGTTGCATGTTTAGGGGTTCCAATAGGGTTTTTTTTCAAATATTTCTCTCCTTACAGAAACATCTCATGAGCATGGATTCCCCCTTAAGAGTTATGTATGTGTATGGGTCATTATCATAAAACAAAGTTCTACCAGAGGAAAAAATTAAAACATTTTTTGCCCAAAGTTATGCAAAATTCAAAATTTCACCATTTTGTAAAATTTTTCAAGTTTATTTTTTAAATATCTCGAATACGATTATAGTGACGGAAAAATTGTTCTGGGTTCGTCTTGAAGAGTATACTTGGGGCTGTGAAAGAAAAAATATTCTGACAAAAATTGTGAAAATGATGAATTTGGAGAATTTTGAATTTTCAGAAATCGTGAAAATCCACGAGCAATAATAAATTTGTGGTGCAATTTTTTCTATATAATACCTGGGACTGATCTTAGAAGATCCTGAAATTATCAGAATAGCGTTTTTTGTTTTTTTTTAATATGAATTTTTTGAATTTTGGTAATCAAATTTTTGTTTACCTCTAAGGAAAGTAAAGTTGAGCAATCATGTAATTTTCACTGCTTAAAATTACAAAATTATATGACTACTCAACTATAATTAACTTGGAGGTAAGAAAAACAAATTTTTGCTTACACAATTCAAAAATTCATATTTTTGAAAAAACAAAAAACGCAATTCTGAAACTTTCAGGATCTTTTAAGATCAGAACAAGGTATTATATAAAAAATATTGAATCAAAAATTTAATATTGATTGTGGATTTTCATGATTTTTGAAAATTCAAAATTCTCCAAATTCATCATTTTTAAACTTTATTTTTCGGACTATTTTTTTTTTTAGCCCCACGTATACTCTTTAAGACGAACTCAGAACGATTCTTTCGTAATAATAGTTATCGAGATATTTAAAAAATAAACTTGAAAAATTTAAAAAAATGGTGAAACTTTAAATTTTGCATAACTTTCGAAAAAAAAAATTCAAAATTTTTTCCTTCGGAAGAACTTCGTTTTATGACAAAAAAAAAACTTTTGACCAAATTTCATCGAAATTGAAAGAGGTTGATTTCAACTATTGGTCGATTTGACATGAAATGACTCATATATTTCGAACAAATATTATTGATATATAGCTAAGGTTAAGCGGAAATATATTATCCATATTACAACGTTCCAAAAATTTGATCTGTCGAATATTTTTTTAACATTCATACGTTTAACATTCATACCGTCCATCCTTTATTTTACAGTTCAAATTTTCTTCACACAAGCTCTTTAACGAGTGTGTTAACGACTTTACGCGGGATTTAAACTTGGAGCTACCTACGTTGAAGTTTTTGGCGTCTTTTTTTGTTTTGTAATACGACGCCGATGGACGCTCTCTTCAGCGAGTGAAGAGCACCGTAATATTTTGTTTTTTCAACATTATTTTTTTTTTGCAACAACTTTAAACTGACACATTTTAAAGATAATTTTGTACCAAAGGCTATAAGAAAGAAAGTGTGTTCTTGGTGATAATTATCAATACATTTCGCTTCCATACAAAGCCGATCGCGCGATTTTTTCAAAATTCCAAAATCCATTTTGAATTCTTAATTGTTGTGCGATACCTCGAGCTTTCACAAATCCTCCGATTATTTCAAAATGGAACATTTACGGAAAATCTGGGAAACGAATGAAATTTTCGAGACCAGATTAGCGCCCAAACACTTTGTACGAAAAATTGACCGAGTCAATTATCTCGGAGGAAAAGATTTTTAATGAGAATATCGAATATTGCGTCGATTATTTCCACGTGTTGCCCGTTGACGACAAAAATTCGCAGCTCGTTCTCAATCCTCTCGTGCAACTCGAGGCGATGCAAAATGAAATATAACTCAGTCTGCGAGCGCGTGTGTGTCGAAAATAGAAAAAAAAGAGAGAAAACACAAGTCGGCGGTGTGCGGCCGCATTGGAGAGTTCGCGAGATCAGGATCTTGGTCGGCCAAATTGTTTCGGATTGTCGGTTAATTGGAAGCTCGTTTTGGTCGGTGGATTCTTGAGCTCGCACGTATCAGAAGAACGAGGAGAAGGAAGGGGTGGGATGGTGGAGGTGAAACCCTACGTTCGGCGACGCTGGTTTCCCTCGAGAGCCAAAGGGCGAAAAAAAGGATAGTTGGTGAAGAGCGAGAAGAAGAAGAAGAAGAAGAAGAAGAAGATAAAGAAAAAGAAGACGAAAACGACGAAGAATAAGAAAAGAACAAAGAAGAAGGAGAAGAAGAAGAAGGAGAAGGGGAAGGGGAAGATGAAGATGAAGATGAAGATGAAGATGAAGACGAAGACGAAGACGAAGACGAAGACGAAGACGAAGACGAAGACGAAGACGAAGGCGAAGACGAAGACGAAGACGAAGACGAAGACGAAGACGAAGACGAAGACGAAGACGAAGACGAAGACGAAGACGAAGACGAAGACGAAGACGAAGACGAAGACGAAGACGAAGACGAAGACGAAGACGAAGACGAAGACGAAGACGAAGACGAAGACGAAGACGAAGACGAAGACGAAGACGAAGACGAAGACGAAGACGAAGACGAAGACGAAGACGAAGACGAAGACGAAGACGAAGACGAAGACGAAGACGAAGACGAAGACGAAGACGAAGACGAAGACGAAGACGAAGACGAAGACGAAGACGAAGACGAAGACGAAGACGAAGACGAAGACGAAGACGAAGACGAAGACGAAGACGATGAAGAAGACGATGAAGAAGACGATGAAGAAGACGATGAAGAAGACGATGAAGAAGACGATGAAGAAGACGATGAAGAAGATGATGAAGAAGATGATGAAGAAGATGATGAAGAAGATGATGAAGAAGATGATGAAGAAGATGATGAAGAAGATGATGAAGAAGATGATGAAGAAGATGATGAAGAAGATGATGAAGAAGATGATGAAGAAGATGATGAAGAAGATGATGAAGAAGATGATGAAGAAGATGATGAAGAAGATGATGAAGAAGATGATGAAGAAGATGATGAAGAAGATGATGAAGAAGATGATGAAGAAGATGATGAAGAAGATGATGAAGAAGATGATGAAGAAGATGATGAAGAAGATGATGAAGAAGATGATGAAGAAGATGATGAAGAAGATGATGAAGAAGATGATGAAGAAGATGATGAAGAAGATGATGAAGAAGATGATGAAGAAGATGATGAAGAAGATGATGAAGAAGATGATGAAGAAGACGAAGACGAAGAAGAAGATGAAGAAGCAGAAGATTACGAAGAAGAAGAAGGAGGAGAGAAAAGGAGAGTTGAAGGGTGGCGGAAGCTTCGGACGCAGGTGAAACCCGTGTGCCCTTTAAGGTGAGCGAGAAAGGTGGGAAGGAGAAAGATCAAGAGGTGGAGAAGAAGGAAGACGGGCGAGAGAATAAGCGCGATCGTTGATGCCTTTGCGGGATCGCCCTATGTATATATATATGTATGCAACCCGTTGGAATTCCACGTCGGGCTCGGGACATTAAGTGTGTACATGTATGTGCACATGATTGTTTGTGTGCATACCGGACTTGCTCTCTTGCCTCGCCCACCACCCCGCAAAGGGCCAATAATCGTCGGACGAAACCACCAGCGTCCGACGTACCGGCATCCAATCAAATGCCTTCTCTATACCGTGAATTGAATCACGTGTGTTTGTGCACATATACACACGTCAATGCACTTTGGAACGATGCTTTGCATGTAATTGCAATTTACTTTATAATTTGTTTTTTTCCGCTTTGCATTTTCTCGTTTTGCAATTAGTCTCTCAATAAAATATATATGGGCCATTCTCCATAATTTCGGCTTATTTACGTCCTTTCAATTCTCGAATTGGTTGGTTTTAGTTTTCACCAGTTGAAGGAGAGCAATGGCCAAGTGGGTAGAGCGCGGGTCTCGTAATCCGCGGGACCCGGGTTCGAACCCCGGTGACACCGCTGAAAAATAATCCAATTTTTCAAGTGTTGTTTATCAGCTGCAATCCCGGTGGTTTGGGACCCCACCATTAAATAATGGAATCCCAAAGACCTCATTGCGATGAGTGGGCGGTTAATTGTATGGTTTCGGTGAGGCCTTCCGACGCGGTTCTCATCACTCGGATGGTGGTTCACCTAACTGTGCAAGCGACTAGCTCACTGGATCACAATGGTGGAGGTAACTATCTAACCGACCGACGATAGTCGTACTAGAGCGTGCTCGCATTGCTACCGACGGTCTCTTGGGTAGTTTACCGTCTGTATCAGTGAAGGTTTTTCTGCAGTTTTCCCTTCATTCTCGGCAGGATTGCGATGCAGAATGGAAAAGGTGTAGGGTGCGGGCTGCAGCCCCGGCCTTACCAGAAAAGGGGGGGGGGGGGTCAGTATAAAGCAAAGCTGTACGCTGGTAACAAACAAAATTTTTTAAATAAATAGTTTTCACCAGTTGTAGAAAATTACTGTCAATTATGTCAGATTTTTAGATCTATTTTTTTGTGCACGAATTGTAGATTTTTAAAGTTTATGTTTAAAAAAATCTTTGGTAAAATATAAATTTATATTATGTAATCAATTTATGTAATAAAGTGAATTAAAAAATTTAGCAACCGTAACGATAAACATTATTACTTCCACTAACAAATTTTCATTATTTTTAGGGCTTTAATATCACGCTGAGGTTGATCAAAAAGGGTTTAAGAGGGATCAAAAAGGGATTCGGCGCCTTTTCGGTCTTCGATACTAACTCATTTTTAAGTCGATTCGAGATTTGTGCCGAACGTGTTTTATTTTTTATTTTAATGGGAATTCGGGAACTTGTTCAATTGGAAATTGATTGCAGAGCAAATAAAAGTGCTAGCATTGAAAAAAGATTCATGCCTTAAATATCTAGCAAATTCGACAAAGGATTGTTGAAATAAAATGCAAGTCCCTAAGAGTTGATTAAAATTCTTCTAGGACCGTTGTGAATGATTTTATAGATTCTCATCTCGAGTAATTCATTCCTCTGAAATTACTTTGAAAATGGTCGCAATACTAAGTCTGAAGTAATTAACAAGAAATTAATTAGAATTAGTACTGCAAAATAGTAAAATTTAAAAATTATGGAATGGTTGATGAAAAAAAAAAGTAAAAATACTGAAGAATACCTCATATATGGATGTATCGTACAACTTTACGAGATCTTTATATACATATTACAAATTATCTCATATACGACTTTCAACCTCCCCTGAAATTTTTCAACTAATTGTATTATAATTGCACTCTACGTGCCTCTCTCCTTCTTCCTCTCTCTCGATCTCTCTCTTCGTGTGCCTTACTCATATTCTCGTGAAGAATTATTATTTATCACGCGCGCGCGGCGGGCCTCGTTCACGGCTCAATTCCATGTTCGCCGATTAGGTGCTGAAGGTAAAACTGCTGCTCCGGCTTTCTCGTGTTCACGTTACAGGAAAACCCGTGGATCGGACGTTTCTCGCTCGTTCCAATGATAAACAGACGAGATTTTTTTCTCTCCTGGTATCCAGGGACTCTAACAATTTTTTACCTATTTTTTGCATTCTCTTTCACGACAATTATCATAATTAATGCGTACTTTCACGACTTGGAGGTGTAATTATAATTCCGCGCAGATGCCGATAATTTTTACGCAAGAAGTGTTTTTGCGCATAATTCATGCGCGTTTTTTTGTATTCAAGGTAGGTGAGGAGCAACAATCGACTAGAATTTTCTCGATGGTGTAAAATTGTTTGCACAATGGTTGCTGCGTTTGTGCATAGAGATGTTTATACAGAGTCGACTGATTGTTTTTTCATCGAGGGTAGAATAATGGCTCCCGGTTGCGCGTCACGGAGTCTTGAACTAAGCGCATCTTGAGCATTCGAGCGAATATCTGCTTTGTATAATTGCATGCAAAAAGATTGAGGCGGATATAGCGATACGATAATGCTTCAGCGATGTTTTTCAATGATTCGTTGATAATATGGAAGCTTGCTATTTCCAGCATTTACGTTTTGCCGTAGGGTTTCGCATGTCCATTGCTCTGAGCCAAAAAAACCAGTATTTTATAAGTCTAACGACATCTTTATGACGTTTCAGAATCGACATCTCGGTTCTAATGATTTTGACGAATGGCATACCATTTTCTTTCGCCTCAATGATATTTTCGTCAATGAAGCAACTGTACTCGCAATAGCTACCACTTTTGCTGCCGTAAAACATCAGCATTACCAAGCTCGTAAAGCATCGTAGGTTGGACGTCGAACATAAAATTGGAAAATAGCACCTAACCATCGAAATATTATGAATGAGATAGGTTCTGATCCTCGGCGAATTCTGAACTACGCCCCGGAGCTATACACAGTGACATTATACTGATGTGGGACTTGAACTATAATTCAACTAGAGTCTCTAAAAGTAGTTTGGGTGGGGCATTTGATCGGTTTTTCGCTGACTAAGACACAAAATAGTCGTTGAGCGGGTGTGGGGTCGCTATATACCGCAAATAAACTTTTTTTGCGAATTTGTAAATCATATTATCATTCGCTTTTGCATGGAACGAAGGGTCAAAATTGATTGAGAATCTGAAAACCATTAAAGCTTTATTCGTACACGGAAAAAACAACTTAGTTGGTTCAAGCGAACAGCTCAGTGCTCTGAGCGCCAGACGAGAAATTGGTTGGATCAACTAGATAATTGGTTGGGTCAACTAAGAAATAGTCGTTTTAGGCGACTTAGTTGTGGTAACTAAGAAATAGGCTTGGTTAGTTGAGCCAACCAATTATCTAGTTGATCCAACCAATTTCTCGTCTGGCGCTCAGAGCACTAAGCTGTCTAAATCGACTTAGTTGTGCTAGCTAAAAAATAGGGTTGGTTAGTTGACTCCACCAACTATCTAGTTGATCCAACCAATTTCTCGTCTGGCCTCAAAGCACTAAGCTGTTTGGTGCAACTAACTAAGTTGTTTTTTCCGTGTAAGCAGGAAAAAGTAATTCTAAAACCAATTTAATCCAATTGTCATTCCAAACAAAAACACTATACTGAATTGCCAATTGTTGACACCAAATTCCTACCGGATTCCCTTAAAGAAACAAAAACGAAAAACATTTAAATTTAATCCTCCATTGTATCCGTCACGTCTTCGGGAGTCATCGAGTCTCTCGTTGCGAGGATCATTATCTTCGGGCAGTGTAAACAAGCCAAGACCATTTTGCGGTGTGGCTTTTGCAGAATCCAGGGATTCCCCTTCCGTCCGACGGATCCTTGAGAGACCAAAGGCCTCAACGTCCATCGGTCAAGTCCTGAAGCTGATTGCACGCTGGGTCCTTTTGTCCATTCAAGAATCATCGGCGCGCGTAAGCGCAACGTAGGGAAGCACACATTATGGCACACTGTATACTTATCGGGAAATATTTATTCTCACTGGTTGAAAACTCCCGAGTCTCCCGAGGGGTTCGACTTTACGAGCAATAAGCGGGAAGAGTGCGCGTTGCTCGGTCTCCACCTCTCACTGGCCTCTTTTCTCTCCTCTGTGTTCATATATACAGGCATATCACCTAACGTTTCAGCTACCTCGTTTTCTTACCACGTTCTCGCAGCAATGTTGCGCATAGCTTTCCAGATCGTGCGAATGGATGAGAAGGGGGAGGGTATGCAGTGTACGAAGGCAAAAGGTGGGTATTGTTGATTTAACCGTCGGTGATTTTAGTCGACGAAATAGTGAGCGACGGTTAAGTGTCCAGAGTTACGATCTCCAAGTCTGACTTTCTTGCGCCTCCAAGATCCCTCGTATCCTCCCCGTTCGCCAAACAGACAACAAAATCTTGAACTTTTTTCCTCGTCCTGTTTCCTTTTTTCATTTTTCCCCTCGGTAACGCGCTCTCTCGTGTCCCCACTCCAAAGCCTTTCCATTCGCCCTACGGTCATTAACTTCTTATTACCAGTTATCTCGTTACTCGCTTTACTCACTCTTGGGTGCCTGGTCTACCATGTATCTCTAACCATATAACACATCGTACACCAAAGCAACGATGTGGATGTGCGATGAGTAATAGTGAGATCCTAATCTGGTTTACTGTGTATCAACGAGTCCGGGATTGGGGTGTCTATAACTGCGGGATACTTTATTATTCAAAGTATCGACAATGCATTGTCGATGAATTGTAACAAGTACCATAAGTCCTAGAACCGACGAAACATCATCAAAGCGTATAAGCCCCCTGGTTTTCTGATCTCTCTGTGCATCGTGGATTTAAACGGATTTCGACCAAGCGAGCGAAAAGCCCCAATGTATAGTATATACACGGGGAACGTCATCATTTTGCCCGGTAATAATTCAACGTGTCAATTAATACGCTGTCAGTGAAGTTGTGGGGTAATCTAGAGGGTAGCGTGCCCATGCATGCACACGTACGAGTGTGTTCGTGTTCTGGAAATTCAACGATCAGGATCAGATCGGTCTTACGGATGGAGGATACGCGTGTAACAGAACCCAGACATTACGCACACACACATACAGAGACAGACACAGATACAAGGGATAGCGTGGGGTGAGTTTAGCGAGCGTGTATCACGTTGTTTGAAGGAGGCGAGGAGACGGGGCCATTGAAAACCAAGTTATGTATATATGTACGAGGCCCGATTGCAAGGCGAGGACTTGAATCGCCAACGGGGGAAGCCTCCGCGCGCTTTGCCAGCTAACTATGTCCGTCAGTGATAATGGTGATGAATCGGCTTACTTACAGTGGAGCACACGGGAGAGGGCGAGGAGCGCGAGGCCCAAGCCCAAGATCCAACGAGTGGAATATCGAGGCTTCGAGAGAGTTTAGCTCGAGGCACTCGCGAAAGGATATCCACCAACTCCGTACACTCGCGCGTTCGAACAAAAGGGCGCGAACAACGCGTTTCACAAACGTAAGATAATGTAGGCTGCGCCATTTAGTTTTGGCAACAGTCAATGCCGGACACCTTTGTTGCACAGCGATAGAGTAGATGTGTTGCACACGTGCGCGCAACAATGTTGCCAATGTATGTGTGTAATTCGCCAATTTGCACCGCTGCAATATTGTTGGTGTGCATCTGTTACCTCGGAAGATCCTACAAAGATCTTGCAACCCAGGGTACGAATCAACGTAAGTAAGGTCGGAAATATGTACCCCCAAAATGCTGATAGCCCGATGATCACTAGTCATTACTATGCAATCAGGAGAAAAAAAATGGAGGAAAACATGGAAAAATTGCGATGACACTTGATTTACATACGCTCACTAAACAGGCCAAGGTTGCCAGAGATTGGAACAATGAAACGGAGTTGACTTTAAGCGAGATGGAAGTAATTTTCCAGATCTGATCCAGGACGAAGAAAGGAAAAGGAAGACTTGATTTCAAAATATACACCTGGGTAATTCCATGTCAAATCGACCGATAGTTGGAATCGACCCTTTTCAATTTTAATGAAATTTGGTCATAAGTTTTCTTTTATCATAACACGAAGTTCTACCAAAGGAAAAAAATTAAAAATTTTGTTTCGATAGTTATGCAAAATTCAAAATTGCACAAAATGTTTTCAATTTTTCAAGTGTATTTTTTAAATATCTCGAAAACTATTATAGTTGCGGAAAAATAGTTCTGGGTTCGTCTTGAGTATCCTTGGGGCTACAAAAAAAAATATTTCGAAATTTTTTTTTGAAAAATGATGAACTTGGAGAGTTTTGAATTTTTTTAAATAGTGCAAATCCACGAGCGACATTAAATTTTTGGTTCAATTTTTTAAATATAATATCTTGTACTGATCTTAAAAGATCCTGAAATTTTCAGAATTGCGTCTTTTTTCAAAAATATGAATTTTTAAATTTTGGTAAAAAAATTTTCTTTTTTTTACCTCTAAGTTAAGTAAAGTTGAGCAATCATGTAATGTTCACTGCTTAATATTCCAAAATTACATGATTGCTCAACCTTATTTAACTTAGAGGTAATAAAACGAGAAAATTTTTTACCAAAATTCAACAATTCATATATTTGAAAAAACAAAAAACGATATTCTGAAAATTTCATGATATATCAAGATCAGTACAAGGTATTATATAAAAAAAAATTGAACCAAAAATGTAATGTTAATCGTGAATTTTCATGATTTTTAAAAATTCAAAATTTTCCAAATTTATAATTTTTCAAAAATTTTTTTCGCAATATTTTTATTTTCGTAGCCCCAAGTATACTTTTGAAGACTAACTCAAAACGATTTTTTCGTAACTATAATATTTTTCAAGATATTTGGAAAATAAACTTGAAAAATCAAAGAAAATGATGAAGTTTTAAATTTTCCATAACTTTCGAAAAAAAAATGTTAATTTTTTTCTTTGATAGAACTCCATTTTATGATAAAAGAAAACTTCTGAACAAATTTCATCGAAATTGAAAGGGGTTGATTCCAGCTATTGGTCGATTTGACATGGAATGACCCTCCTCCAAAATGCTTTTTGACACTTCTCTGGATATTCCGTTAGGAATGGCATAGGAATGCAAGTTATGTACTGTAATTATTTCTAGATTGAAACAGTCCATACCTAGTGACGTCCCACAATTTTTTGCAATAAGCTAATGCCAAAGTGGCTTTGAAATTTCATTTCTGTCATCAGTAAAATCAGTAAGATTTTCCATCTACAAGATAAGTTCTATCGATTCCAAAACGATTCATCGGGACGTTTCAACGTGATTTGACAAAAAAACTTATTGAACCTAACGACACAGAATTTTGTACAAGGGACGAGCATGGCGAGTAATAGCGTGAGTTCGAGAAAATTGAGGCTACGAGATAGCTTACACGAGTTAAATATCCTAACGCGCATACAACAGACACGCATACACGTGAGATTCTTCACACATGAAGACATGGTCAGTGTTGTGATGAATATACATACAGGGAGAGCTAGAGAGAGAGACAGCCAAATGTGCATGGTTGAAAAAGATGAGAGAGTGAGTTTGGGGCTCCCCTCGTGTATACCTACCAGGTATTACAAGCTCGTGTGTGTGTGTGCGCTCGCTCCGCGCGGTGAGCGATCACTTTTCTCCTCCACCCACTGAGCCTGACAACATAATCATCGGGTTTAACCCGCGCTAAACTATAGTTAACCGCGCATTGCGGTTACACTACCTAAAATGTGTGTTTAAACGCACGTGTATATCTGAGATACACACATGAGCTTTTCTCTGTCTCGCTCCTGTTTCTCTTCATTAATCCGGGTGCATCCCTTAAGGCCCAGAACTATTTTTTCCCTTCTTACCTGGTAATATCAATGCACAACCATCACCTTGATAACAGAACAACCGTACGAGCAACCTGGGATTTCCGGTTCGAATTAAGCGAAACGTGTCGAGTGGACTCCGACTGGTACAGGTTTATATTTGCTTGGGAACGTATTTGCTGAAAGAGAGGATGAGCCCCGCATCGTACATAGATATTTATGCGAGTCTATTTCAATATCCCAGGAGCAGGAAGCCACATACATGTTTACCGAGTATGTGTATAGAGGTATACCCAATGTCCATGTGCATAATATAGGGATATACGTATATGTTGGAAATAGTTGGCGTAGTAGTTCACCAACGATGTAGTTGTGAAAACACTCTCGGCGAATGCCTGCATGTGGGATTAGCCGGGAGGCAATATCTCCGAACGTTTTATACTCTGGATGGGTCGACGACGATCTTCATATACCGCACAACCACCATATGTTGGTTATAGGTGATGTTATAGTTGCCCTGGGGTTGGCAAGATGATGCGGCTGCATCCTTCTCCTGCCTGTCCGAAGCCGCAGAGGTCTTTCTCATTCTTGTCTGTCTTGGGACAGCTTCGTGCTTGTATTTAAATAAGGGATAACGCGTTTATGGAGATATCCATGGCTTTAAATCAACGGGACGAAGCGTATACAGGGCTGAAAGTCCCTCTATTACAACTTCGAATGCCCGGGACCGAGAGACACGTTGATGCTGATGCCTGATCGGTTTGGTCAGCGTGAATGCAGGGTGGTGAGAAGTGGCTTGGAGAATGGGTAGCCCTTATTCTGGGTGAGGAGTAATGCTAGGTAAATGCGATTAAGTGGTAAGGAGCCGACTAGAGCCAACCATCGCAGCGTGGAATTCAATCGGGGCAAAAAGGGAGGCGTTTTCAAGAGGGTGAGCAGCATAATGCAGCCAGAAATATGCTGAGAGATCGGATAGAACACGATAGAACATGTGTTCTTGTTCATGACCGGGTCTACATCAGGGTCTTCCAATTGAACGATCATACGAGGGTTATTGAGCTGGTGAATTTTTGCCCAAAAACTCGGTCAATGAGATTCTGACGATCGGGACGATGACGTGTGTCGAACGAGTTCGAAAAAAGAGACAGAGACTCTCCTCTAAATTAAATGCGGGACACACGCGTGATTGAGTTTGTTGGAAGATCGATCGATCTTTTGACGTCCTGTCCACCTATTCAAGCACATATATATTCACCAACAACGAGAAATATACTGCGATATATCCGGACGCCCGTGTCCCTTTCTCGTTTACAAATTGGAAAAGATTGATCGCGATACAAACATCGAGTTAAATCGGAGTCTGTTCATTCTTATAGTTTCATGATGGTTGTGCGTTAGAAACTGATGAATTTCGTTTCAATGACTCTCGTTCCGTGACGATTAATTCATTTACAAACGCATGATAAAACTATTATTAGGAATTGAGGTTGGGCTATTGTCATTTATTCATGTGTCTGATTCTTGGATGGAAAAGGAATGCAGGTAGCCCTTCGGGGGCAAGGGCATAACAGACGCTAATGAATCGTAGCTCAGAGTCATCTCCCTGGGTGAAATCACTCTTAAGGTCGTGCGCTTCCATCTTTTTTTATGGCAGCTTCAAGTGCGTGGTTCTGTATATGAGTCTTGAGTCTCAAGTGTGAGCGTCTACGGTCAAAGAGCGTATAAAGTCTTCTCGTGGCAGCACCTTAAACTCTAAAGGGCTAGTTAGCGTATTGGCCGAGTCATGGCGTCATTAACGAGAGAGTCGTGGGGCAAGCGAGAGCCACGATAGTCATTAATCATCGACGCGCGGCGCTTAAGCATTTATATACACATATATGTATATTATGTAAGGTTAGAGGCGCATTATGGCGTGAACATGGGGCAACTGTGCGCGTTTTCTTTGGCTCTCTCATTTCTCTCTCTCTCTCTTTCTCTCTCTCACTCTTTCTCTCTCTTTCATCATCGCTTATTCTCACATGTAGAGATATAGTTAACCGGATAAAATACGTCGAATAAGGAACGCGAAGAGGCGCTTAGGTATGTGAGAGCATTCTTATCCCGCGTTTTTGACTCTCACATCTCACGTGGCGCTTTACAGGGTTGAACATAGTTTCGCGGGTCAGAAAAAAATTAAAATTTTTTTTTATTGCATTCAGTGTAAGGAAATCTTATGAAGAATGTTCTCTAAACATTTCATTACGATCTGAGTACTATAACCAAAGTTACGGCAATTTATAGCGCATTAAGGTAGGTGTCTAGTCTAGAGAGCGAAAAAACAAGCTTATTTTCGAAAACGTCTTTCTCAGCTTCTTTATTAGATATTGCAATGAATTTTTTTCCAGGACATAATGTTATTCTTATGGAATAGAAAAAATAAATAGTTTACTTCGTCTAGCGTTTTTTGTCTAATTTTCAGAGGGCGCCAAAGTCGAGTCCTCAAAAGAAAAGGTGCTCCCATGGCCGACAAACAACCTTCGGATTGGCACGTCTGAAACAAAAATAGGTAAAAACATTTAAAAGAGGAGGTTTACCACGCGATAATTCACCATCGTTTGCCAAAAATCGATAATAGGAAAAAATGCCGACTATTTTCGTACAATTTTCGGAAAATATGTTCGTACAATTTTTTTCAAATAGCCGCAATTTTTTTCTATTATCAAGAAGTGTATAGAGTATTTGATTGAAATACTTTGTAGTATATTTCAATGGAATTCGGTTAATATAGTTTTAAAAAAACTCCCACTTATCCGAGCACAAGTGGATAAGCGGATATCCCCCTTAACAAGCGGATATCCGAGTGTGTGCGTATTTGTGAGCATTCATCACTATGAAATTCATCCCGAAACCATAATTATCATCTTGCCACGTTTTGCCGGCATTATCGCGTGGTTGAGCCCCGTTTAATCGTCAAATGAATTTTAATGCAAAGAAACGATGGGAAAAAAGAACAAAAACAAAAATCCTGATTCTTCATTTTACGCCTGGAGCCTTCGATCGAGCTGGCGATACGTTTCACGTATGTATGTGCGTTCATCACACTGGATATATTATGCTGAATAATCTATCCGCACTTTGAGTCGATGATCACTAAATTAGCCTCGTAATATAAGCATGGTATATAGATGTATATCATGGTCCAGGAATGTTCGAAAAAAAAACATGTGGCTCAAGGCGTGAGAAAACGCACAATTCAAAGAAATAATTATCACCGAGACACGCCAGTATCTTATTTTATACGAATTAAACGGCTGTTTCACAAATTGGAGAAAATATCACCTACCGTCGTCGATCGTCATCGTTGTATCATCATCACAGCGATGGAAGATTCGTCGGGTGTGTTTCTCAGACGATTAGAAAATTATGCAAGCTCGTATCTTATTTAATGAGACCCATAAAGGCGTATTCGTTCCAAGCGAGCACATGAAACTACACCATTTTGGATCTAGTCAAGCGATACGAGCCAAATGATCCCGAGGAGGGACTAATCTATTACCGGACTGGTAATCTTGTCATTCGAAGCGTTCGAGATACCTAGAGGTTATTCGGATACAGGTATGAATACCATGCGGGGGAGTGAGATAGTTGAGAGAAAAGTTGAAGGTATATATGGCCGACCGTGTGGCGAAGAACCAGTATAATAACAGGCCATATATTACCATACAGGGAACTCCGAGACACGGGACACTACTTTTTTTTTCTAAACGAACAAACTTGTATATTCGTAATTATGAATTTTTTGTTCAACATTTATAATTACCACGTAGCGTTATCTCACTTATCTTATAGACAAGCTTCTTCACGATCGGTAATGGAATTGTATCGAGAAATAATCATTGAGAGGGAATGATAAAGCGAAAAATAATGATATTTTTATGTAATAATAATAATAATAATAATAATAATATAATAATAATAATAATAATAATAATAATAATAATAATAATAATATTAATAATTTTATAATTTTTGAATAGCTATTTTTGCAAATAAAGCCAAAAGCCAAAAGGCTTCTCAGGACTAGGGTTGCAAATAATGCATTACTTTTTTTTAATGCATTTACATTTTCAATAACCATTAACTCTATAATGGTTAATGGTTAATGTCTCAATAATAATTAATGGCTCAATAATATCAGTAGTTAAGCGAACGAAATATCAATGAGGAACATTGAAGATTCGTAGGGCCGATCAGCAGAGGACAGGTTGACTAATTGATTTAGGTTCAGATAACACAAAGATAAAATTTAGAGATAGAGAGAGAACGATGTAGGAGCCGAAAAATGTTTCTTCGTTATCCTACTTCAAGCGCGTTGTGACCAAAACCGCTAAGAATAGCTGAATAATCGATTACGTCCATTGTAATTACATTAAATATCAACGATCAATGGAAATAATTTTCATTAGCCACTAACATTAAATGATTAATGGAACCTATTTTCATTGACCATCAACACGTAATGTCTAATGGAGATAATTTTCATTAACCATTGACTCTCATTGATAATTGAAAATAACTTTCATTAACGATTAACATTTATTGATTAATGGAAATTATTTCCACTAGCCATTAAAAAAGTAATGACTAATGCATTACGTTTTCATTAGAAATCCCGTAACCCAGCTCAGGACAGTGTTAAGTGTAGTTTGGGTCCTTAGTCAGTCACCCTCTCTTGCTAGCCCAAGATTGTGATTTAAGATTGGCCTGGGGTCGGAAGCTACCCCAGTCATGGGATTGTTCGTCGATAGCGCGATAATTTTAAATTCCTTGGCCAATATATAGATTGCCAAATAAAAGACAAGTTTCCATATTATTTTTGTGAATAAAATAAAGACCCATAAGATCTTAAGCAGAATTTAACGGAATTATGGTTTAGCTCATATTAGGAGCGTTTGGCTTCTAACGTGAGTCAAAATAACACAAAATATATCAGGTGACTGGAATATCTTCAGCTGAATTCCGTTGTGTACCAGCAATCGCAGCGTGTACATGTTTGGGTCTGAAAACACGGTACGACTTCGCATCGTGCTCTATCCGTGATCCACGGGGGGTAAATTAAGTTGTGATTATCTGTCGATGTGATTTAGACCGTGTCCGTGGTGACCAGATATGTGTGCTCCTCACGCATTTATAGCGGATACTCTTTCTCCGCCATGTCCGTGTGGGCTTGGGCCGTTTCGTTCCCTCTTACACTCGGAAGATATACGCGAGGTTTGCACATATGCTGGATGTATATACAAATAATGCCGAGGGAATGAAACAAGAGAAGAAGAGTAAGCGTAACACACGTAAGGGCCCCGAAGAAAGAGTAAGAGGAATAAGAAGCGGGAGAGACGAAAGAGAGAACGAGGAAAGGCCGAGGCAGAGAAACAAATAGCTATTGTCCGTGGCAGAGAGGGCCCCGACAGTGGGGCCCCAAAGGGCATCTATCACCTGCTTATCACGATTATACCACTTGTGCTCCTTCTCTCTCCCTCTTCTTCCTACCGCCAAGATATAGTCTCGAGAGTTGAACTGCCACGTAGTGTAACAACACTTTGTTAGGTGTATGCAGTCAACATCGCAGTTGGTATTAGTTACGTACACAACCAGAGTCCTCGCCTTCCTCTGGGCTATCCTCTCATCCTCCTTTTCATCTTCCTCTCCGCTCGTTCTCTTCCTTCGAGCACCAAGCTCCATTCTCGTTTTCTCAATGTGCAGCATCTTCGCCGCTCCTTGCACAACACTGTGAAATCATCCCCGCACACCAACGACCTTAAGACTCCTACCAGAGTGAGACGTCTTCCCGACGCGCTTTTACTCATGTCCCCCCCCCCTTTCTTCAGCAATGCCTCTTCACTCCCACCCCGACGACGCTCGCATCCATTCAATTAGTATCCTCTTTGTTGCCAGAGACTCTTCCTCATGCTCCTGTCCTTCTTCTTCAAGCTAACTCTCATAAAGTATTTCACAAAGAACTGCGTTGACCTGCGTCAATCTGCTTAGTGTCACTACATTCGACGCGTCATTTAGTGTCGTCCCAGAATTGCTTATCAATTACCCGAGACTGAAAGTTCAAAGTGCATGCATCGACTTCGACGATGGCAAACGAGATTTTGGTCGCATCTTGATTTTGGATATTCCAAAAATTTTCGTTGATGAAGAGCGATCTTCGCTGGGCAATGAAACCGCGGAATTTCCGCGAATTCGAAGGCCCATTGGTTCGCTAAGTTCTCACTTTTACCCGGGCGCGGTGTGCCCTCTTGGTAATATGATCGCGCGAGATCGCGCACGAGCTCAATGTCTGAGCACAAGTCTTTCTCTTTCTCTCTTGTGTGGAACGAAAAACCGTAGGCGCACGCTCTTCAGGGCTCGCTCTGGTACAAGGGAGAGGCGAGGGGGTACGAGAGAGAATTGGATGTTTCGTGTTCCTTTCTCTCTTTCTCTCTTGTCTTGTTCTTCGGCATGGTGTGTACGTTTGTGGGGATTCAAGCCTGGTTTTCTCGGTAGGTAGATTACCTACGCGAGCTTCACATAAATATACCACTCTTGAGATAAGAATCTTGTACTGGCAAGACCATTTGTTGGCCCGTGTCCGTTCGTCCCCGTCTCTCCGCGCAGCAAAACCAAGAGCAAAAGAGAGAGAGGGCGAACATCTCTCGGTTTGTGAACTGCTGAGAGATCCAAGAGCTGGACTCGCCGCGCACGCCCTGAAGAAGAGACCGTCCCATCAGGGAATCTCCGTCTTTGAACGAGAAAGATAGAGACATTGTCCCTTTTCTCACTCGCACAAGCGAGGTCCCTTCTGCCAGCGATGTAACACCGTGATCCGATCCGATGGAAAATGAGACGGAGAGTCATCTGCATCACCTTAACGGCAATCAATTAACCCACATCGGATATATATCCCACGATCATCATCAACCTCTGTCGTACACGTACGTGTACCCTCGCGAGAGATGTATTCAATAATTCATTCGACTGACTGAATTCATTAAAGAAAATTCTCTGTCGTTTCTTTTTATTTCAAACAGCTTCACCATGCGTGCGACTGATAGGTACTCACCATAAATTCGTACCCATTCATTAATCAGAGAGATTTTTTCTTATGTTCGTCGAGTGGTAAACTAGAAGCGTAGTTAATGTCCGTACAGTAATCCTGGGCGTTGAGTTCCATTCGAGGAACTTGTTAGCCAGTTGGTTAACGCACTCCACTTTTCACTTTTTTCACCTCCACTTTAGCCTAATACGGGCGAGCGAAGGAGAACGATTAAGCACAAGATTTTTCCGTAAAATCGTGTAAGCGTAATTTTAATTAAGGCTTCCGTTTGGATAACGAGCCAACGGCGAATTATCACAACTATCTCCAAGCCTTATTAAGGGGTATTGAAAGAATCCAGAGGCTTTGAAAAAAAAAACAGGGGATCACTTAAGTCTGGGTCCATCTGGAAAAAAAGAATCGGGTCTCTTTCAAGCTGAAAAAATCATCATAATGTTGAAAGCATCGCTTGTAGAATTAAGTAAGTGGCAATTTTATGGTGACCGCGACTGAATCTCGAATGTTGGTAATTTTGTCCGGGTATCCGATGTTGTACAGTTTCGTCGGATTTTGTCCGAGATGGAAAGAAAGGAAAAGGCCGAGTCAGTTGATGGCGAGAGATATGATCCTTATGGGGACTCTCGTCGTAGGTAAAAGGCAGAACCGAGCCTCCAATACCAACTCGAAAAATATGGATACATACACAGACACACACACACACACACACACACACACACACACACACACACACACACACACACACAGAGAGAGAGAGAGACGAGAAGTCATCTCTTCGTTCTCAGTTCGTTGCAGCATCCCCGCAGATGTCTCCGTCCAGATATGCTTCTAGGAATCCGTTGGAACGTTGGACACCATTGCAGTGCACATACAACGCCGTAGCCGAGAAAGAGAGAGAGAGAGAGAGAGAAAACAGACCCAAAGACCCAGAGTGCATCTTCTTTGGACCTAGACACACTTGCAACATGAAAAAGACGAGACAAACGAGTGCGAATACAATTTTCCATACTGTATAGTGAGCCCACGTATAGTGAGCACGCGACCATGAGGAATATGATCTGCTGAGGACGAGAAAACCTTCCCGCAGCATTTTCCTCTCCTTGTCTGAGTATCGGGATCAAAGGACGTGAGAGCGTTGGGAAACTTCTTGGTGACTGCTCGCAATATCCCCAGGGAGGCTTTTCCACCCATGTACCACGTTTTGTTGGCCCCTCGTGCTGTTCAAGGATATAGCCCCCCCCCCGTCCCTATATTCATCATGGTTCTCACATCTTACGTGTTCTCTCGAAGGTGAACACTGGAACGTGTTCAGCCGACAAATTACCTTTTGTTTTCGGAACTTAACGGTTATAAGCTCAGGACAGAGAGGTATTGGCCGAATGATTTAGCCACAGAGTCATCTGTTTGCGAGGTTATAAACCAACCATGCATCCAACGTCTTTTTTTTTATCTTGAATTTTTCTCTATGGTTTTTTTTGGTACGGTATAGGTTTCACATAGCTCTTCTGGCCGACCGAAGAGATTTCCAATCTGGCGTATGTTTCCAACATCCTCGAGTGGAATGTTGATGAAGAGAGCTGGACATTTCTCCGGGAACACGAGAGACATCCTATACGAGATGAGAAACCGAGACAGAGACAAAGAAATAGAGATGGGTAGGTGGGAAAAAAGGGACGCTGGAAAGAAATTTCGTTTATAAACAGAAAGAAGGAGAGATCTCATGTTGGGCGTCGGTTGATAATTAAGCTTCGTCAGAAAGCGAGAAATCGCACCTGCAATCATCTGTCATTGATCGAGATTTGAGATGATGCTGTAGTGAGGATTTGAAGACAACCTTGCAGCGTTGGTTCAACGGAATCTTGTAATTGAATTTGCGCAAACGAATAGGAAAGTTGCGTTAACCGAGAAAATTAGTTTAATTATTGAGTTGGTTGAACTCCACTTTCAAGCTGATAGAGTCAGCTCAGAGTACGAATCGAAAAGTGTCCGGATAATCAATTATTGAGTTACCTAAATTTGACCTCTGTTGAGACTCTCAGCCCATATTTGCTCGAACAGAAAATGTGATTGGCACATCCAGATGTATCTTTGTCATAATTAATCGTTTAGGTACCTGAACTTAAGGTTCATTCCGAAGGGCTGCGTTTGCCACAGCAACTGATTTCCTTGCAACTTCAACCTATCTTTCAGTTTAAAGTTCTTGGTCTCAAGCTCCAATAAAAATGCGCTTAGTTCGGAAATATATTGCGGCGTTATAATCTGTTGAGTTACATGATTTCAAATTTTGTTCCGCTGTTAAGTAACACAATAATTCTGAGCAATAGTCAAAATCAGAAAAGTCAGAGAGATGGGGTGATAAAAATGGACGACTGAAAAATGGAAAGTTGCAGGCAGAGATGCAGAAATGGGGGCTTCACCCAGGATACGAGGTGTGCAATGCGAAGAATCGCAGCATTCGAGAAGTGATCGGGGATCGGGAGGAAGAGTCGAGGAGGCGCTCGAGTCATTATTTTTAATAAACATAGTGTCAGAGAGGCAAGATAAATGTGTTTCTGGTCGGGGCTCATGCGAGTCTCAGCACACAAATACAGAGAGAAATTCGTCCTCTCTCTTCTTTTCTATCGATCCTCATCGCTGAAAACGAAGAGAAAAGACGTTGCATTGAGGGTGTAAGCTGTATATCCAAGTGCATGCAGCACGTACAATGAATTCTGATTATTTATTTATCTCTTGGTGTGCTTATGGTGGCCCCCATTAAGTCCCGTCCACACGTGCTCGGGAATACACGCGGACATTAGGTCGCAATTATAGGGCGTATACGAGGCATTATGTTAATATTATACGGATCTTAAAATACGAGCCGTTTTATTAAGCGGACCCGGAGACTCGCTCGAATCTTAAAATACATATATCTATATGGGGCATTCCACGTCAAATCACGCGTCCATCGGCCTGACCCCCTCGGATTTTGATGTCCAATGAATTGTGGGTTTCGTTTGGCCCAAAATATGACCTCAAATTTTGAGAATTTTTTTTTGTATTTTAATTATTTTTTTTATAATGATTTTGATTGTTTCTTGTAGTAAGAATACCAACAACAAGAATATTTTTGTAGCGAAACTTGATTTTTTTCATGGTTTAAGAGTGACACGACAACATTTTCCGAAAATTTATTAGCCTCGACGACCTGAAAAAAACGGATGATTCAAATACAATTAAAGAATTAAAATAATTAAAAATAGTAATTATTGTTGGCCCGTTATCGAAGTATGACGAAAATATCTGTTTTGGGCCCTAGTTTCTGTGGAAAATTTTCATTAATTTGGAAAAAGTCCCTCTTTATGTTTTGCTTCAATTTAAAGATTTTTTAGCTCGGGCAACCCCCAAAAAACGAAATAAAAATTTCTAAAAATTTGAGGTCACATTTTGCGTCAAACGAAACCCACAATTCATTGGACATCAAAATCCGAGGGGGTCAAGACGATGACCGCGTGATTTGACGTGAAATGCCCCATATGTATATATTCTTGAATGGTCTTGAAGTATTTTTTTCCGTAGTCTCTTTTCTCTCGTTCTCGCCTTACTCTCACACCGGAACACAACTTTTTCTCCTTTCATTTGCCATTTCTCCTCCCACCCCTTTGCCCCTGAGGATTCTTCTTCAGCATCCGGTTTCCGTCTCGAGCCTCCAAAGGTATAGAGAGAGGGAGAGACAGAGAGAGCACAGAGGAGAGATGTTTTAACTTTTACTCTCGCTCTGTGCTTGGCGATCCGGATGATTCTTATTGGCTTGACGTTTACTGCGAGGAAATTGGAGAAGCGCGGCTCTCCATTTTCTCGCTCACTCACTCTCGATCATATATTTCCCCTCTCTTTGGTGAATGAAGCGATGGAATTTATGCGGAACGTTAAAGCGACGCCTCGTAAGACACCCACGCGAAAAACCGTGCGCCTTAGAATATAACGGTGGGGTGAATGTACATTCCCGTCCAAAAGTTTGGAAACACTCGCCCCGATTCCGCGACGATCAAAAAGTTTCATTGCTCTTTTAAAAATAAAGATATTTCAATTCAACAATAGGCGCTTCAAAGAGGACACATTCAGTTTCATTTCGCTTTTTCCAAAAAAAAAAATCGATTTTTTTTTAAACCGGTACGCTCTTTGGAAAATTGTCATTTTTCGGCTTTTTTTTTGGCGGTGAAACTTTGGCGCTGGAAATTGATATATCTTCATTTTCAAAAGAGCAGTGAAACTTTTTGTGCGGCGCGGAATCGGGGCGAGTGTTTCCAAACTTTTGGACGAGAGTGTAAGTGTGGTATTAACAGTGAGGATTCACGCTTACAGGGCATATACATCTCGCGCCATGTAACTCCACAGATTTTGCGTCCGTGCATCTAAATCTACGTACGATTGTAATGTTTTTGTTCGGTGTGATTCTATTCCGACGCTATGGGATACCAACAAACGCGCCACGACAATTCAACGTCAACGGCATAATCGATTATGGGATATAATGTTCAGAGTAACGATCATGCGGACGTCGATCATTCAGACTAGGCGCTGCGGTGGTATAAATCTCGTGGAATATTCGAAGAGGAACGATTCTTAGGCGGAATAATCCTGACACAGGAATGAGGTGATCAAGTTGCATGGACAAGAGAGCTAAAACAGCCACAAGAGGGTGTAGAAATTGTTTGAATCATTTTTAACATTTTGTTAGATTGAAAGTCATTTATTTCGGTCTCATAAAGAATAGAAGAGTTAAAGACTAGTATAATTAATTCCTCGATTGATTCATTCTCATAGATCAACTGCCATTAATAGGAGAAAGGAAACATTATTTAAAACAAGAAGCGCAGAGAGTGAACTATGGTTGCATCGCTTTGGACACTTTGTTTAAGGCCTTAGGCCACCCTAGCACTTTTGAAAAATTGATTTTTTTTAATTTTATTATTTATTATTTTAAATGGACCTCAGAAATGATGTCCTAAAAGTTTATGGCCGGGAAAAATCTCTAAGTACTCGTTTTTTGAATTTTAGTACAAGGCCGTCTGGTCCTACTAAAAACTTCAAACGCCTTTATCTCACAATTGCATTATTATTGAAAATTTTTTTTACTTTAAATGGTCTAACAGGACCTCAAAAATGATGTCCCAAAAGTTTATGACCGGAAAAAATCTCTAAGAACTCGGTTTTCAAATTTTAATACAAGACCGTCTGGTACTACTCAAAACTTCAAACGCGTTTATCTCAAAACTGCATTTTTTCAGTTGGCCGGACTCATAACTCAGACAATTTTCCACCGATTCACTTGAAATTTTGAATATATCTCGAAAACGACATTGTCTATGGAAGTACGTAGGTTTTTTTTTTTATATTGCATAGTTCATTTGTTATTAACAATTATCTGACGATTTTCTAGGTAGATTTTTCACTTTCCACCTTAGAAGTGCGCCATTTGACCAAAAATCAATATATCGCAAAAATCCTACGTACTTCTATAGCAGTGATTACATATGATCGAAAAAAATGTATTGGCTTATTATGATTAAAAAATTACAGGAGCTGTTAGTCCGGCCGTGAACTCTGAAAAAACGGAGACGTTATCGCGAAAACGCTGCGCAGCCGCCATTTTGAAATTAATCGCTTCAAAAAAAATATTGTAAACAGTCACTGATATGTATGATAACACCCCATTTTGTAATCTCGATTTATTTTGTAGTATCTCTGAAAATAAATCCCCAAAAAGCCTATTTTTTTCGGTCTCTAGAGTGGCCTAAGGCCTTAAATATTAGCATTGATTTTTGTCAACCTCATAAAAAAATAACCAAGGTTGGAGGGTAATTTTTATATTTTCTATATCAGAAATTCGAGGGGATTGCGCATAGGAAGCCTTCACGAACCCATTTTTAAAAACAAACGAATTCCCATAAATATACACTGAAAAGTACTGGATTGTGGCAGCCACGTTATTTTGTATAGCTGTAGGCGTATGGTTGCTCCACTTATACTTATTGCCGCGAAAGCCAAATTCATCTTATATGTTTCTTGCTTCACAGCAAGAAATATAACTCCTGGAACAATACGAGATGGTTCGGCTCAAAATATTGCTAGAGTGGGCACCATAACCTTAAAGTATGCGGAGGCTAAGCAGAAAACGGCAACTGCAGCCATTCGTTTTTCCAAGAGTAGGAACCGAAACAATAGCCAAAACGGAGTGAGGACCATTAGGTATGTACTTTCTTATATGAACTTAGTTCGAACTTGAAATGAATAAATCCTTCTAAATAGAAAGGCTGACACAATGCCTAAAACAAGGGTTGCAGAAGGTGAATGTTGTATGCGGAGGCTAAGCAGAAAATGGCGACTGCAGCCATTCGTTTTTTTCAGTGTAGGAACCAAAACAATAGCCAAAACGGAGTGAGGGCAATTAGTTACACTTTCTCATATGAACTTAGTTTGAACTTGTTATGAATAAATTCTTCTAAAAAGAAAGGCTGACACAATGCCTATAGAACAAGGGTTGCAAAAGATGAATATTGTTCAATGTTATTCATATTTTAATCTTATATTGAAACTCGTTTTCATTAAGCTCATCACGAATAAAAGGAGTTAAAGACTAGCATAATAGACATGTTCCTCGTGATTTTAGCTAGAACTCGGGAGGATCACGCCTGCGGTGATTTCTTAATGAATTCGTTCTCATAAAGCCTCTTGGCGCATCACTCAAACTTTCCCCCTTTTCGTTCTCCCTTGTACAGATTTTTTTTACCCATTATAGCGGATCTTCTGTTTATATCTCGAGCATGTACGTTTGTGTGGGTATGTGTGTGTGTGTGTGTGTGTGTATGTGTGCGCGTGTGTGCGTGTGTGTGCGTGTGCGTTTGCGTGTGCGTGCGTGTGTGTGTCGGTGTGTGTGTGTGTGTGTGTGTGTGTGTGTGTGTGTGTGTGTGTGTGTGTGTGTGTGTGTGCAGTGGTTGATATTCTCGATCATACTACACTCATACATACCGATGGCTTTTATACATTTCGCTGCTGCCGCGACTTCTTTCTCGTTAATAAAAGCCAAGATGGCGGCCAGCAGGGGGTCTTCGCGAGGAACCGTGGCCCCCCGCGGCTCTGACGGCTCTATCCCAGGTCTTGTTAGGGTTATGCGAGATCAACCATGAGGCAAAGAGCGAGACGAAGAACGAGCAAAGTCCCGGCTTGCTCTTTTCATTTCGTACTTTTTTTTTTACGGGAGAGAGAGAAAGAGAGAGATGAAAAAAACCGCGAGAATAAGAAGGATAGAGAAAGGGATGAGCACGCTCCTGCCTCGCGAAACGGCTCCCGTCGCGCCAAACTCGCTCGAGCATACACGTCACTATATAGCCCTACTAAACACACCTCGTGCATCATATCCGCGCGCAGCCGATATATATACATCCCGTATCAGAGGTCCTCGCGAGAAGATTCGCTGTTTTTGTGACAGCGAATCTGACAGCAGTAAGGGCGCGAATTTCGACACCGAGAATTCTTCATTGGGACCATGCGCTTGATTGTGAAAATTATATACGACGAAAAAGCTCCAGGGAAGTTTAGGGAGTCATTTTTATTGTGAAATTTGAAAAATCTCTTTTTTTAAAGGATATTTTTTCAGAAATCTTATAATTGTTCCCTTGAAATTTCAGGACGATCGAAAATTTCAATATAAATTTTTCTAAAATTTTTTTGGGCTTTGCTGAACGTCAATTTTTTTTTATATGATCACAGGATTTTTGTTTCGGTGTGTACTCGCAATTGGATGGACGAACAATGCCTATTTTTTCGCAAAAACATCAAGATTTCCACTTTGGTCATCCTTCATTTCATTATAATTCCACAGAGAAAACAATGTACCAGGATTTGTTAACTGGTAACAAATGTAAAGTTGAATATGGTGAAATCAATTATTTTTAACAATTAATTAATTGAATCAATATTTTTTAACAGTTAATAAATTAAATGAACATTTTTTAAAAGTCAATAAATTATTTTGACACATCTAAAATATTTCTTAACGATTAACAAATTTTGGAACAGTTAAGGAATATTTAAGGCAGGATACCACCTTTGGCTGCAATTTTTTAAGAGTTTCTAATGATTTTTTTTTCACAAAAAAATGCGCAGAAACAAAATCGGTTCAAGGCATTTATTACTATATCATTCAAGGTGAAAAAATTTTTTTAATGTTGAAAAACTTAAAAATAGCCTCTTGTATGTGGCATCAAACTATGAGGCTTTTGAGGAGCACTCTCGGTCTGCGTGGCAAATATCTCCTTGTAGGTGGCTCCTAGAACAAAAATAAAAATTTCTTCTTATTAAGAGCAATACATTTCATGTCTGCACATAGGGCTTTTTCGAAATTTCGATTTTAAAAAAATGCCGGTCATTGAAAAAAAGTGCATTTTTCAGAGTAAAAAAAGGTACTTACACTGTGCACTAAAAATAAAATAACAACTCTACCGAAAAAATCCTACGTACATCCTTAGATTATACTATGGAGAAGAATTATGCAAATTTTCAAGTCAATCCGATGGAAAATTGGATGAGTAATTTCACACGCAGATTTGAAAAACATGAAACATTTGTTTCGAGAAAATCGCGTTCAAAGTTTTACATATGTGAAACTAGTAAATATTTTCAAGTAACCGTCGATCTGCAATGCCTGCACCATACAGTATTCTTTCAGCATATATTTCCTCTTCGTTTTTTCCAAAATTCGTTTTTTTCAAATTTTCAAGGCGGTATCCTGCCTTAAGTAAAAGTGCCAACTAAATATATTTCTTTACTACAGATAAATTGTTTTCTCATTGTCAGAGTCGATATTTTAGCAATTCTTTCGATCAATCACAGGATAGAAAAAAATATACTAACGAAATTTGTTTGCTTCTGTGATTTTAGAAATTGTGGACGATATTCCTTATGGCAAGAAAAATTTCGAGAAGTGCTTCCGGAATTGCGGTTCTTCAACATAATTGAATATTTATAGGCAAGAAAAAAAAAATCATTGTTCTTTAGATGTCATTCCTTGAATCTGTATCGAACCAAAAGTCTGTAAATAATAAATAAACGATTGAAAAAAAAACATCAAAAAAAGCTTTTTTTGGTCGCCACGGATGTATAACTGAATAAAAAGACCTGAAAGATTTTTTTCAGCCTTCTTGGATCTCTGCCTTGTTAAGGGAACGCCAAACATGTTTCAGCGATACAAATTGTGCGACACGGAATTTTGTACAGTTTGGTTAGTCCTTATCCTGATAAATGTCATCGACGTGTGCTAAACTCGCGATTCCAGAAGAGCTGATTACACAGTAGGTGGAAAAAAAAATATTTTTTTTTTCCAGTAATTTTGCAACCAAAAGAAAATCCAGAGGCCGAAAAACTCGATGGCCATAATCGTGACAATTATTATTATCGCATATTCGCACGTAGCGGCGGAGAGTAGCGTTTAAAAATATTACACCAATTTATACGGTAGAGAGAGAGAGAGAGAGAGAGATTTCTGAGGATATATAGAAGGAGGGAGTATTATCATATGTGTATGGATGCAAATTTATTAGTGAAATAATTACCCGTTAAAGGCGTGATCCTCCCTCGCACTAATACTCTGTTATAAAGGGTTTGGTCTCGATGCCACGTACGCGTTATAAATACGCGTTATATAGCTTTCAATGCAGTAAACTACACTGCGGTTGAAAGATACATCTATATGGGGCTTTCCTAGTCAACTCAACAAACAATTCCCACGCTCTATAATTTTTTCTAGGATTATTCTGCGATTTTCTCCGATTATGTCCTGGCTAAAAAGCCCTTTCCATTCTCTTCAGATTATTTTCAAAGCCCTAATTTTTTTTAATCAAATTTTCACCAAAAGGCAAAATTGGAATACCATAACAATAGTCCAAGCCAACAATTGTATTTTTAAATAGTGAAGTTAAAAGCCATGATAGAATGTTTCTATTTTTTCCTACGATAATCCGCTTTCTTCATTTATTTACATTGAAAAAAAATCACGAAAAATTAAGGATGTAGGATTATCTTAAGCAAATATTAAAATACCCTTAAAGCAATTTTAGCGAAAAATCTGGAGTGCTCTTTCGCCTCATTAAAATCATAGAAAAAATTATGCACGAAATTCGAGAGGTTGGTGTTTGGTCAAAAAATGTGTTGAGTTAACTTGGAATACTCTATACATAAGGACCTCTCATGCGTATAAGTACTCCTCGGTACGCATCGTATGAGCTTATTACGGAGCGAACTTATGCTTCGACTCGCCGCGGTTATACAAAGTGCATAAACGAGTGATGTCGCTCGATGATTTGTTAGTGCTCGAGTCCCACGGTTTTATGCAGTATGCCAGAGGGGGTAACAAAGAAAGAGTGAGAAAGGCGAAGTTAGTTAAGGTCATGTAAAATCATTCTCTTTTACCAACAGAGGCCATTGAATTGTCTGGCCATATACAATTAAAATAAAAAATCGTAGATGAAAATACTAAGTAATGACCATTTGTGTTTGTCAATATTCCCATGAAGTTACTTGACTCAAGATCAAAGATATTCTCGACCCTTTTAATTATTTCGACCATTTGTACGAGTTTCTGAGGCTCTACATGTCAAATTTGGAGGTGCCAATAACAAAGTGATTTTCTTTTTCATTAGTGCACTTGTTTAGTTTGCACTATCCCAAAAATTCAACGGTTCCTACTATACCGACCACTGTGGCCATCGTGAAACTTCCCATCGCGCCTTGTCCAGGCCTGTTACCAAAAATTCGGTTCTTCCGCCGCAAACACCACGATGTAAATCGCGAGACATGTCCACTAAAGTCGACAAAGCCATTGCCCACTTACGCCAAGCTACTTTTCCATTTAATTACAAGCGAAAACTAAACTTGGCACTGTAATTTTATGGCACAAATTTCGATATTAATAACTGGTCATCATTATTATTAGTTTAGAAGCGGAGAGGACCAGTATGAGCTTGTAATATGTAAAGCACATCATTTTTACAGGCCCCCGCTGATCCACGGAGGCTATTACGCGCTGGTACTCACGTACTCATCAGTGTAAGTACCGTCGGTACGTGAATCTCTCTCGCAAGGATATTAAGGTTAGTAGAGAGAGCTAAAGACAGAGTGAGAGAGCCATATTGGACGACAGAAAGAAGTGTATAAAGTGGCGAAGAAGTGTAAGGCAGAAGGAGATACAAAAGCGAGGGCACAAAGAAGGCCCTGCTCGATATCGCGGATGAGAGATCTCGCGGATTTCTCGTTCGCACTCTTTCGCGCCAACTTTGCTAACGTTGATATATAAATATATCTATATAGGTGGAAAGAGAAAAAGAGAGAGAGAGAGAGAGAGAGAGAGAGAGAGAGAGCACCGGCACGCACGTTGTGCGCAAGAGATGTTGGTATAGCGAAACACTGTCGGGTGATGAGCGTCATTACCCCCACTCTGTCTTCACCCGTTGAGGCCCTCGGGGGCCGCTCCGTCGGCCATCTTGGTTCCACCTGAGCGCGTCAAAAGTGCTGACCACTGTGTGTGTGTGTGTGTATATATATATATATATAGCATTTGCTCCTGCGCTCTGCGCTCTCTGGCTTCTGATGATGTTTGTGTGTATGTTTACAGCGAAACAACCGCACCATTCTTATTTCTCGCAGCAAAAATCGAGCACGTATGGGTGTATAATGATGTCGAACCCCTTTACCTTGCCTCCTGCTCGCGCATATCGCGTGCCGATGAGCCTCCATAACGGTTAATTAATTACCGAACTCTTGCATCTACCGGACCCTTCCTTTGCCAGGGACTGATCGACGCCACGACAGATTGTTCTCGATAATTTAAAGGGTCATAGCTAATCGTAAAAGTTACTAATCGCTCGTTGAAAAAAATGGAGTTCTTTGACAGTATCCTTATAAATGTGCCCTAAAAATTTCAAAGCGTTCGGATTGAAATTGAGAGAGTTACACGCTGGTATGTTGACACCTGTTAATTGCGGGTAAACGGATTTTGAAACTTAAGGTTTCAAAGTCTGCGAGCACGATATCTTACGAAATACTGCATCAATCTGATTTTAGCAGATTTTTTAAATGTACAAATCTAGTGTTTGATCGAAGGATTTTTTTCCGTCGATCGTAAGCAATTATATCGTGGTTTGGAACTGTTTCGTCAATCGCTCACAACTTTGGAAACCTTCGTCCTGATTCTGCGCCGCACTCAAAGTTTCACTGCCCTCTTAAAAATGAAGATATTTGAATTCAGCAAACGGCGTTTTAAAGGAGATATATTCAGCTTCATTTCGCTTTTGCCGAAGAGTTTTTTTGTTTTTTTTTTTAAACCCGGTACGCCCTTTGAAACATATGATCGTTTTTCGGCTTTTTTGGGACTGGTATTTTGGCGCACGACCCCTGACATTTTTGCAAAACTGTTTTTTTTTCGCATGAAAAACTTGTAGGGGAGTGTATAAGCTTCAATTTTGTTTTTCAATTTTTGCGCGATTTTTTTTCGCAAAAAATGTTACATACAATAATTTTGGATTCGATGAAATTTTTTCAGAATTTTCTGTCAACATTTTTGTCTTGAAATTTTTTTGTTAATGAGATATTTTTTATCTTTTACAATCGGGTATCTTATTTCATCTACACGGGTTTTTCGATGAAAAAGCCGTGTAGATGAGGTTTTTCGATAAAGAAGCCATGTAGATCAGTTAAGAAACCCGATTGTTTAAGATAAAAAATATCTCGTTGAAAGAAAAGATTTTCGAAAAAAACAAATTTGAAAAAAAATTCTGAAAACATTTCATTGAATCCAAAATAATTGCATGCAACTTTTGATCTTCTTAGTGATTTCATGAACAGCCAGTAGCTTTAGAGTTCCGCTACATTTTATAAATATTGTCGTTATTTCCAAAAAATTGAATATTTTTGCAAAAAAAAAATCGTACGAAACTTTTTAAAAAACGAAATTCAAGCTTATACTCTCCCTCATAAGTTTTTCATGCGAAAAGCAAGTAAAAAAAATTATCATGGATCGTGCACCAAAATTTCAATGCCAAAAAAACACCAAAAAACGCCGATGTTTAAAAATCGAAAAAAAATTTTTGGAAAAAGAGAAATGAATACGTCCCCTTTGAAACGCCGCTTGTTGAATTGAAATATCTACATTTTTAAAAAAGTAGTGAAACTTTATGTGCGACGCGGAATCGGGGCGAGTATTTCCAAACTTTTGAGCGGTAGTCGTGTTTATTAACCAGTCTTTCTATGAGGATTCTTTTTTGTATTTCGATAGAGGGAATTGCGAGCAGCTAGAGAATAAGCTAAGGGCTTGATTTCTTAAAACAGTGGAGACTTTCTTTGGAAGGCAATGGTGGATTGTGTACGTCGGCGACGGCGTGGGTAAAGTCGTAACCCGCTTTCAACACGTGGTAGCAGCTACGTTAAGTTTGTTTTACCCTCGGTTCCGATGCTTCCGCCATTATCGTTCTCTCCTTTCAGAAACTTCTTTCTCATCTTCTTCTGCTTCTTCTTCTTCTTATTCTTCATCTTCTACCTCTCCTTCTCCTTCTTCTTTTTCTTCTTCTTCTTCTTCTTCTTCTTCTTTCCCTTCGTCTATTCCTTTTTCTTCTTTTTCTTTTTTTTCCTCTTCAGCATCTTTGTCCCTCATTGCTCGTTTTCACATTTCTTCTCGCTTCATAACTCCGCGAGTTGAGTGTGTGTACGTGTTTGCCAGCAGCGAGAGAAGATACGTCCAGTGTTCTCTTGGATCGTGATAGTGTATAGAGTGCCTTGCTCATCTCACTGGACCGCAGGGCCTAGACTCTCTTTCTCTCGTCGCGCTCCTTCATTTGTTTATCGGCCCACTTTATTACCTGCAATTTGGCGCTCGCTCGCGCGAGGGTAATTTCATATTGGTTTTCTCCTTTCTCGTCTCTCTCTCTCTCTCTCTCTCTCTCTCTCTCTCTCTTCTTCATTCTTCGTTTATATCTTTCTCGTTTTCTTTCGTCGTACTAGGGCGCCTCGTCTCTCGCCAACGACGCTCGAGGAAGCTGTGCCCGAGTTTTGCCCGTGTACGCTACGTCTTGGAGCAAAACCCGTCATCAACTCACCGTACTCTTTTGCGAAATATATGTGTATATTCTCAAACACTCACAGTCACGAAACTTGATAAATATATAGACGATTGAGAAGCATCAAAGCATTAAAGAAAAGCATCAAAGTGCATAGATATATTTGTGTGATGAGACTTTATCAATCTGCCTTTATTAAGGGGTTACAAGAACTTCAAAGATTAAAAAAAGGATATCTTTTTTTTAAAATATAAGTAAATTATTTCATTGAAAATTTGATACATGTAAAAGAGCAACATTTAAACAATATTTCATAAAAATATCATCGAAAAATTTGGAAAATCCAGCAGGTGGGATCTGGTTTCCGGAGACTCCTAAAAAAAGAGCCCTCATAGTGGTCAGGATAACTCAAGATAATTTTACCTCAAATTAAAAAACCAAATTTTATCTGTTGATCGATAAGTATAGCTCATGATTAAACGAAGGATTTGAAAAAAATTAAATTTGAATTTTTTGCAGAATTTTGCAAACCAGTATAATTTTTGGTAAAATGTACACAACGGTCTTGTAAAATTCTTTGTAATCGTAAAAAAATCGTTTACTCACTAGTCAATTCTATTTTAAAGAAGCGTGCAAAATTTCAATGAGATCGGTGGATCAGTTTTCGACAAATCGTGTCCACCGACTTCAAAAATAGTGTTTTCAATAAAAAATAGTGTTTTTTCTCTCTCATCTAGACTTTTACACCGATTGACTTTAAGTATTAGAAAACATTCTAGACAGAGTATACTGTGATATAAAAAAATGTGAAAAAATGGATTTTTTGAAATTTTTAACCTATTAACGGATGTTTTGGTTAAAAATGTTGACCGAAAAACTTCAAGATGCTTGAATTTTTTTGCACAGAATAGCGGACTTTAGAAAATGTAAGATTTAAGGTAAGTACACTGAGAAAACAATGTAGCAGGATTTGTTAACTGTTAACAAATGTAAAGTTGAATATGGCGAAATCAATTACTTGTTAATCTTTATATATAAAAATTTCTTGTCACGGTGTTTATCCGCGATGGACTCCTAAACTAATGAACCCATTTTAATGAAATTGTGCACACTGTGTGCAGTACGGTCCAACTTGAGAGATAGGATAGGTTTTATCGCAATTTATAGTCACAATATTTTTTTATTGCAAATTATTTGTTTATTATATGACGAAGGATTATAATTATCTGTAAATTCGCTACCAAATGTTGACCTAAGGTTCAAATCTCAATCCCGTGGGTTTTTACATCGACCACAACGTTTCCGTCTTTATTCGTAAATAATAATTTGGCTGTATTGAATAGTTTACTATAATATAATTCGACGTAAGGTAAATGGCCCAGTTACTGACACTGTCCCAGATTGTGACACCAACGGCTCAATTTTGATTGCCATCAATACAGTTTTTGTCGAATAATAATCCAATTACCGGCTAATTAAAGAGTATTTTTCACTTTCAATTCTTGGAGAAATACACTTTTTAGAATTAAATATTTAAAATGGAAATGGACCGGTGAATAGTATGACATAAAAATGGTATCAACATATTCAGCGGGAACCAAACTATCGACGAGATAAGAAATAATTTAACTTTTGGTTAGGTATTTATTTAAATTCGCTGTGTCAATAACTGGGTCATATAATTGAGGTTGTGCCCCTGTTGTTGAGCCTCGATTTGTCACCTGTTACATCAAACAATTTTCTTTGCTCATTTATTTCAATTTACTGTGAAAAAAACAATTTAAAGAAAAGAATATTAGTTTTTATGAACGGAAGAAACGAAAAAAAAATACAATAATGAAACTATTATCATTTGTGAAAATGTTTGAAGGTTAGTGTCAGTAACCGGTGACGCGCAGGTGTCATAAACTGCGCCACGAGTGTCATAAATCGGTACGACGCAGGGGTCACAAACTAGGTCATCGGCGTGGCTTCAGTGTCAGAAACCTCGGCAGCAGAAAAGCGCTGTTAAAACAACGATTTTATTAATAAATTTTGATTTTTCACTTTTACAATAGGTGAATCTCGTTCGGGGGCCTTTAATGCACATGTTGAAACCTTTAGTTTTCGGTTTGGCTATATCACGCATGAATAAATAGCAGAAATCCGACACGGCGGCTCTAAAAGTGTCACTTACTGGGCCGTTTACCTTATAACTTAGTCATAGCAACGCGAGGTTGGGTCTGCTAGTAGTTAATAAATTAAATTAATATTTTTTAACAGTCAATACATTTTGACTCAAATAAAATATTTCTCAACGACTAATAAATTTTGTAACATTTAAGGAATATTTAAGTAAAAGTGCCAACTAAATATATTTCTTCACTGCGAATAAACTGTTTTCACTGTGTATTATTAATATCTTTAGAATAATCAATCAATATTCAGATTCTGTACGAGGCTATGATCACCCATACCGAGAGTCCCAATTACCATTTTCCTGAATTCGAGTCCTGGAAACTTTTCCAAATGATTCAATTCAATAACAATAAAAATATGAAAAGTCTTCGCAGCGTAAATCCGACAAGTGCTCACAAAGATAAATCTACATAAAGGCCAAAAAAATATTGATATTCTGCCCAAGACCACTGTCATCAGCGATTCATCGAGACTCAGATCCATCAATACTCGAAATGCACGCACTACCAAGCAGATATCTTGGATTTGAAATCAATGATGCCTGAAGAGACTAAGGGGGCATGGCGAATGAATTTCTCGCAATTCGTTTAGCTTCGACCGTGGTATCTACATGGGCAATACGGTATGTATGCAGGGCGTTGTGGGCGCGAAGAGCCCAGAAAGGTGTGCAAGGGAAGCAAAAGAAAGAGCTTTGAAATGGGAGAGGATGAATCGTTATACACATATATGGCCATTGGTAAACGAGTAAGGTGGCTGAGCACATACGCTCGGGGTGAAGGTGATTTAAAACACTGACCGGCACCACGCCTCCACCAGGGCCCCGCGACCCCTCGAGATCCTTTTTTTTCGACATATATTTATCTATACAGTATACGTATATAAATAAATACATATATATGTGTACGTATATATGAAACAAGTACGAAAGTTACGTTGCGCGTTTTGCACGGCAATATCCCCGAGGCGTCCGAAAAGGCGGACGTGCGAGTCTCGAGCGAAAAATCGCCTGGTGTGTTGCGCACGTTGAACAGAGAGAGAGCCTGTATAACATCAGCGCGTCGGGCGGAGTAAATGAAGACGCGAGTAATCGGGGCCCCGTCCGCGAAAATAATTATCCGCTCTGGGGCCTGAGTCCCCTCTCGCGCGAGCTAGCAGCAGCACAACCGAGCGCACCAGCAGCCAGACTCACATCAGGATCAGGGTTCACTGTTTGTTAAAATGTCGAGAAGGCTCAAACATTTCAGTCCTCACGACCGCCTTCTTCTTCTCCTTCTTCAATTCATTATTACCATCGCCATTATTCTCCCTTCCCTTCTAGCAATTCGGTAAAATGATCGCTATGAGTGAATTCAGCGATGAACTAATCAAGGATTCATTGTCAAACACTTCCGCATTAGCTCCTAGGCTTTCAATAAGGTCACCAAAAGTTTCAACTGAAAATACTGGTGTAATACTTTTTAGGTCTGTTGATTGATCTGTGCAAAGAGGCTAATGGCAGAGACATTTCAGCATTGGTTACAGACTTTACCTTCAACTCATTATATAGCCATTATTCCTCCAGTAGCTTTTCTTATTTTGGATAATTGATGCAGAAGTGCAGCTCTGCAGAATAATCACCACGAATCGCTTCAATGAATTGATCAAAGTTTCTTCATCCAACCTTTCAGCATCAGCCCCCGTCACAAAAACTTTCAACTGAAAATGCTGCTCTATTGCTCTTTAGGTCTGTGCATATTTATCAACGCAAACCGAACGAACGTTCTGGACATTTTTACAATCTGTTTGACCAAGACTTATCCAGCACTCCCACTTGTAGGGACTCAGGCATGAGTTTTCGTAAATGACACAAAAATTGTGAATGCCTGGTCTTGAAATCTTTGGATAATACCTCGTCAACAGTGCCACGCACTGATGATCATCGGTCGGCGTTTCAACGCAGCGAGTACGGCGGTAGGCGGGCAAGTGATAATCTGCAGGTGACTGCAACAATAGGTCGATGGTAAGACCGAGAGGTATGCATGAAACGAGCATAAGAGAGAGAGAGAGAGAGAGAGAGAGAGAGAGAGAGAGAGAGAGAGAGAAAGGAAGGGAGAGAGAGCTGGAAAGGAGCGCGAACAAACAGCTTAACGTCCAAAGCCCCAAGTTTGTAAACGTGTAGAGAACCGGTACCGCAGCGACAAATCCCAAAATTATCCAGTTAACTTTGTCCACCGTCTAACTCCACTGAGAATATTTCGTGGATTTAAATCTGTCCGTATCTTTTTCGTCGCTCATTGCCTCCAAAGGCACGTGGAGGGTGGGCGTAGACGGTTTTAACGAGGATCGCCCTGTCCTTTCAGTCCCTTCAGGAATTCTAGCTGCATGATGTTCCCTTGCGCGTGTACGCATGAGCGGGCCCAAAAACTAGGCAGCGTACCCACCAAACACAAGAGTCAGTTAGACCCACAGCACCGGTTAATTTTAATGCCTTCTTAATACCTCGACGAACCAAAGTTATTCTACAGCTAAATCTTCTTAATCCGGGACAAACTTTACGTTTGCCGACCAGCGAGGAGCTGCCGTTGTCGTCGGATGATCGGCTGTCTAACAAACGTATAAACGTGTACTTTGCTAAATGCGTTAAGGCAAAATGACGACATTAGCGCCCTAAGATGAATGAATGATCATCGGATACTGAAACGAGCGAAAGAGAACAGCAACTATATAGTTTCGATCCACGCCTCTCCAGCCATGTTTTACCGTGGACTTTGTCAGATTTTGAACAGAACTTGGTGGTTCCTTTCTATTGGACCGACGGACTTTTGTGTTCATTTCCATCGTGAACAGCTTCGCATATTATAATTGCCACATACTTCCTGGGCAAGCCCAACATCGAATCAGCAGTGCGGAAAACATGATCTTCATGGATCCAAACATTATATGAACGGCGAATGGTCGTGTATATGCTGTAAGATGGACCGGGAAGGTCCAAGCGCTGGTTACATCGACGAGAGAGGTATGAGGTTGGGGAAAGAGCCAAGAGGTGCTTACGTAGGTAATATTAATGTCTCGCGGGGATCCTTTACAACCTCATACCCATCAGTCGCACGCACCATCGCTCCCTAACTAAGTTAAATGATACCTCTTCGCGTATGCACAGTGTTTCTCATGCTGGATTCGTTAGCATTAAGTTTGAAGTGTTCCGAACAGACAGCGGCTCTGTGCCAATGGTCCGCTTCTGAGGTGTTTGAGGACAATTTCAAAACCTATCGTTGGTGAAAAAAAACGTAGGAAAAAGAAGAATAAAAGAATAGGGGAACTTAAGTTCAGGTGACAGGTGGAACCCGATAGCGAAATAGTTTAAGGCAGTTTCGCGGGACTCGAAGGCTTCTCTCGTTCGCTGGTTATAATAACACCAGAGCGCTATAATTTTTGGTATATGAGCACCCCCCGTTAAAACGAGAAGGGGAACGCACCGCCGCCAGGGACCCATGAATCACACCCTCGTTAACCAACACACTCTCGCATCGTTGGCCTGAACCTTCGGTGTACACACTATCCTGCAAGCCAGCCTCTCTCCAATCCTCCTCTTCCTCTCGTGTTTTTTCTTGCTTGTCTTTCTGGCTCTCTTTCACCCCGACTCCAGAGAGCTTCTCTGGCTCTTTCTCTTTCCCTCACACCTTTCTACCTCGAAGAAGATCCTTCACGGTTCGCGATCGGGACTCTCGCAACACCTCGTGGCAAATCTGAAAACCTGATTCTCGCGACTCGCACGTATAATTCACAGGGTTATTTTCATCAATAAGCCATGATCTTCTTAAAACGGACAAATGTTTCCGGAAGGGAAAGCCATTCGTGTTGGTCATTCTCGATGTATAACCAGGATATATTATAGTCAAGCATACGTGTTTGAAGAGGACGTGTGGCTAATATATAAAGTGGTGTGTTTAGTGCGTTGTTGGCGAGGGTCGAATTCGTTTTGGGTAGTCGATTGAAAAGCGTCCGTGGCTCTCCATCGTACGAAGGTTTGAATAATGGACCTCAGCTAATTGCCAGTAGAGCCAAATCAATCTTGTTTGAGAGCCATAGTTGAGTTGTTATATTACAAGAATTTTTGGTTGCCCTAAATGCCATCAGCGCTTTCACTTTATTGCTCTCTGAGAGTGGCTCTCTTTATCCGCTGAAAATCACATGGATATAGTGTCGACAGTTGCGTATCGAAAATTGGAGACGTATATATACAACGAGACGGAAGGTGGATTTGTACATCGAGTTGTGTCTGGCTAACGTGAACCGTTTGAGAATCGACTACAAAAGTAAGAGCCAAAGGTTAAGGAGGCGTGAATAACTAATGAGACTTGTTATTCCACGCTGAAGAGGGTGAAGGGAAGATTCGTGTATATGGTCCAAGTATGTATACACATGTTGGTCAGCGGAGATGTGCCTTTTGGTGGGGATAAAGAGAAGAGGCAGGTCGGAGGAGAAGGGTTGGAGAAGCCGAGGATGCTTCTTCGACGATGAGTTTACTTTTTGCCGGGCTCTAATTAGAGGCCAATTATATCGAGCAGGCGTTCGCCCTGTGCCACACAATGAAACGAACCGCGTGCGTTTAGTATCGATGTGGAGAGTCGATTAACTCCTTATTTGTTGCGCGTTTTGTTGCCTCAGCTATCCTTTCGCCTTGGTAAGAGCCGAGGTCTCACCCGAGATCTCTTCCTCCTTCTTCATGAGATAAAAAGGGAGTTGGATAAATATGGGTTAGGCGACTAATCACAACGGCGCGAGTGAATAATATTCCAAGGTGTCACTGAATTATAGATCGTCTTTGGGTCAAGTGAATATTATGAATTGACCATTTTTTTCTCAAGCTTCTTCCAGCGCTCAGATTAAAACTTTATATAATTACATGTAAATTTCACCAGTCAAAACGACTGATTCGTTGAAGTTTCGGAACTGATTCAGCGGGAAATTTAGCGTAAATCGTTGGATACCAGAATATCGTCACAAACGAGGGTTTTCAATCCTCGTCAATTATGCGAATTCGAATAAATTCGATGCTAATAGGCTTACGGGCGTTATAATGACTTGGCTGCGGCGCGATAGCCGCGGGGGTTCGCGTGGGATCTGATAAAGCAATCGCTCTTAAATATACAACTTCCAACACAAGCACCAAGTTGATGCGTGCAGTATCAAGCGCGCTCCCGTCTACGCACGGACACATTATAACTTGTACACTGCTGGCCAAGAGTTTGGAAACAATCACCTCGATTCCGCGCTGCACGAAAAATTTCACTGCTCTTTTAAAAATGAAGATATTTCAATTCAACAAGCGACGTTTCAAAGAAGACATACTCAGCGTCATTCCGATTTTTCCAAAAAAAAATTTCGATTTTTTTTTAACCCGGTACGTTCTTTGAAACATGGTCGTTCTTTGGCTTTTTTTTTGCATCTAAATTTTGGCGCATGGCCCATGCTATTTTTTTTTTTACTGTTTTTCGTATGAAAAACTTACGGCGGGGGGGGGGGAGAGTGTAAGCTTCAATTTCGTTTTTTAAAAAGTTTTTTAGCAAAAATATTCAGATTTTCGCAAAAAACGACCATATTTATAAAATGTAGCATAACTCTAAAACTTCTGGGTTTTCATGAAATCACTAAGACGGTAAAAAGTTGCATACAATCATGCTGGATTGAATGAAATTTTTTCAGAATTTTTTTTTCAAATTTTTGTTTTTCGATCATTGTTTCTGTCAAGGAGATATTTTTTTTATCTTAAACAATCAGGTGTTTTACCTCTTCTACACAGGTTTTTCAACAAAGAACAGCCGTGTAGATAAGATTTTTTGATGAAAAAGCCATATAGATGAGGTAAGATTGTTTAAGATAAAAAAATATCTCGTTGGCAGAAAAAATTTTGAAAATAAAATTTTGAAAAAAAATTCTGAATAAAATTCATTCAATCCAGAATGATAGTGAACAACCTTTTACCTTCTTAGGGATTTCACAAAAACCCAGTAGTTTTAGAGTTACGCTACATTTTATAAATATGATCGTTTTTTGCAAAAATGTGAATATTTCTGCGAACAAAAATCAACAAAACTTTTTAACAAACGAAATTGAAGCTTACACTTCCCCCCTCCCCCACAAGTTTGTCATGCAAAAACCAGTTAAAAATAATTTACATGGGCCTTGCGTCAAAATTTGGTCGCCAAAAAAAGCCAAAAAACGATAATGTTTCAAAGAACGTGCCGAGTTAAAAAAATCGATTTTTTTTTTTAAACAGCGAAATGGAGCTGCATAGTCCCCTCTGTAACGCCGCTGGTTGAATTGAAATATCTTCATTTTTAAAAGAGCAGTGAAACTTTGTGTGCAGCGCGGAATCGGGGCGAGTGTTTCCCAACTTTTGGTTGGCATTGTATTATGTATATATGTATCGCTCGTAAGTATATTTTGACGTGGGTATCCGCGTCGATGGGTATAATAGAGATTTCATATGGTAATTCCTTGATTAACAATGCCGGAGATTGAGAGACACGAGTTTGTGCGTTCAAGTATATCGGACGGTGAACGAGGGAGATCCGAGGGACTTGAAAAAAATGGACTTACGCGGCTTGGCTCTGGTACTTATTCAACGGCAGCACCAAGACTCCCGAGAGCGATAAAGACGTCTCGATAAGCCTCTCACACTCTGCCGGATCTTACAGCCTCGCAAGATTATACCGAATATATATATATATATATATATATATATATATATATATATATATATATATATATATATGTACAGAATAACATGATTCGTCATACGGTGGAATTCACATTGGAGCCCAGAAGAAGGAGATCCTATGGCAAAGCGTCGTTAAAGGAGGATTATCACGAAGAAATTCCGCTGGACAATCCGAATGATTTTGAAAACGATTTCATCAGAGATCTTAATGTCATCCTGAAGATGATTTCGGTCAGAACGAAAGTCGGATAATGTGGATATATTTTTGGAGTTACCGTGGAAATCATTTGTGACGAATAAAACGAGGTAGAGGAGGCGTTTGCAGACACAAGTGCCCAGCTCGGAATCTATGCTAGGAACCAGCCAGTTTTACGGTATACAGATTATACACTAAAGGACAGATAAGTGTCTGGCTATGCACAATGGTCCAACGGTGAAAATAAGACGAGAGAGAGAAAGAAAGAGCCTCACGCTGAGCGAGCTCGCGATCACACCTCTCAAACGCTGTGGGACGTCTCGACGAGACGATATAGAGGCCTTGATTCAATTATGGCATCTCTTATGGTATCTCCTGTTCCACGAACCAGTCATCGATGATATACCCGTTTGGCGCAATCCAACCGAGCATATCTCTCATTTTTCCAACTGGTACTGTTCAATTTTTTCTTCTTTCACCTCCATTAGCTACGCATGCGAATTGAATTGCGAATAGAATTGCATATTTATCGCACAGTGCAGCGCAAGCACTTGACTTGCTTGATCATCATGTTCTCGATAAGGTGCTCCCCCGACCAATGATTTAATCGCATCCTGAAATATTGAGAATGCAATTTTAGAGAGGGATTTTTAGTGGTGGTGCCACCGGGGCGTGACCTCATGGGAATAGAGCGAAAATCCGCGGAGAAGATGCAACGACACTAACCGATGCAGACGAACGAATGGGAAGGAAGAAAAGGTACAAAGTTATGGAGACCAGCCCGTTGTCGTATAAGCACAGTGTGATGCCGATCCTATCTTAACAGGCTAATATAGTTGTTGTGAATATCTTAAGGCCCCGAGTCGTTGCATTCCACGATATACCTCGCACTCGGTCTCTCTTTTTCCAATGGTTATCGCGCGCGGTGTTTGCTGGTTTGCCCGCGGCCCGCCACGGGGCGTCTGCATTCGATCTCGCGAAAGCATCTGCTAATTCGGAATCATGGGAATTTGATTGAGTAAGAGAGCGGGAGGGAAGGGGTGGGGGGGGAGAGCATGGGCCAGACGCGAAAGTTCAGCGTGAAGAAAAAACGCGTACTACAAATATGTCTCGAACAAAATGCTTCTCTCATTCGCGCCACCGTATTTTTCTTTCGTTTTAGTTCTTTGCTTTCGGGAATTAAATTTTTATGTTACATTGAGTAATTAAAATTTCCTCAAGGTGGTATTCTAGTCTAGGAACATACATTTTGAGCGTTTTATCGAGCTCGATAAAAAAAAAAAAATTTATCATTGGTTTTTTTATAACCTATTTGTTGATATTTTGACAATGTACAAAAAAATGAAAATTCAATAAGTTATAAGCTGGTTAAGTTGGAGGTAAAAAAGGGGTGTGTTGGCTGACACGATTGCAAGCTTTTTAGTCATCCGATACAAAATTTAAAAAAAGATTCTCAATTAGTAAGAACGTCTTAACAAAAAAAGCGTTTTTCGACTTATTCTCATAGTTTTTAATTTGTTTACAATAATAAAAATTATAATTTTAATACAATTACGGTCGGGGCGATGGAGGGTTATACATTGAAGATTGGTGAAAAATTTTAAGTCAATCGGTTGAGTAGAACTTGAGATATCTTGCCGTGTTGATTACACTAGTTTCGAAAAAAACGTCTATATAGTCCGAGTCTATAGTCTGCCGCACTAAAACAGCTATAACTCTATAAATTATTGGAATTTAAAAATTTCCTTTCGAGGATATAGTTTTAGAGGTTTAAACTTTAAGAATATGAAAAAAATTGATTTTTTCAAAATTCTAGACCAAAATACCGACTTAATGATCCCACCCGGATTTTCTGCTTCGAAGTTACAAAAATAATGTTTGATCTCCTTTATTAACTTTGGCACAGTTACTTTGTTTGAGGGGTTGGATATGGTAATATCTATAATGAACTTCTGAAACCCTTAAAATACGAATTAATTTTATTAATTTTATAAATAATGATAATAATAATTTTTAAAAAATAATAATAAATTGAAAAATTTGATAGTGATAGTGATACTTGATAGTGATATCTAATTTATAGTATGTGCAATTAATGTAAAATTTATCACAATTTTTACCATAGCGGTTTTTTTCAAGTTGTCATGATATCACAGATAACCATAATTTCTTCTAGGGCCGGTTTAAAAAACGGATGAAAGATATTGAATAATTTCTGAATCACTTCGATTGACTATCTCGATCTCCCAATCCCTCTAAATCACTTTTGTACCATAAAGACTTGAAATTAAAAATATTTTCTTTCTTCCCAGCATCTCTTCTAAAAGAGAGATGAAAAAAATTGAGGTTGAAAAGAAAAAAAATGGCCAAATGATGGGATTGAAGGAATATCAAGGAATACGGAAAAAACGACTTAGCTGTGGTAACAAAAATATTAGTTGACTCAACCAACTATCGCAGTGCTCTGAGCACCAGAAGAGAAATTGGTTGGATCCACGATTTTTATATGGTTTGTTCATAAATGCCAGACCAACTAACTTTTTAGTTCGGCCAACCACGAGTGAAATGGTTGTATTAACTATTTTGCTCGTGGGTTATTATAATTTTTTTTAATATCTACACAATATTTTTAAACATCTCAATCTTTGAATGTCACTACAAATATGAAGTTTACAGTTTCGTAAAGCTTCGTCTTTTCTTCAAGAGAAGGTAAAAGACAAAAGGCCTTTTTTTATGGGAATCCATATTGGATTTGACCATCTTGCGTCGTGCCGCGAAGTATTAAATATCCATACTAAAAAATAAGGATATCAAACATAGACGAACTTGGAAAGGTTATAAGCGTCGAGGGGAAAGTTCGTTTGTGCGAGAGGAAGCCACCTGGCGGATTTTTGTGGTACTGACAAATCGCAGATATGATCATATAGTTGGCTACAGTGCCTACAAAATTCGTTGTCCATCCTTTACCCTCTTGAATACTATTTTATTAGTTAGACTGACTAATCAAGTCAGTTGTGTTGATTAGTCGCGTCAACTAACTACGAATAGTAGATGGAACTAATGCCAGGTGGTTATTGTAACGAGGCAGATGGTTACGGTAACCAAAATATATCCAACTAATAATCAGTTGGTTGTCCCAACCCACCATTTTTTCCCGTGAATATAAATAAAAAATGCCAAATCTGAAAATAAGTTGATAGGGGATAAAATCGATGTTATGAAGCGTGTAATATTTGTCGAACAGGTTCTGGATCGGTCGAAATGCAAACGAGTATGGGAGATAAAAATTAAGGATGTAACAGGAAAATTAAGTATATGGGGGGGGGGGGGATTCTTGGCGCGGGACTTTCACGCGCGGGACACACTGACGATCTCAATTAATTCTTGCGACTCATTAGCCCCAAACTCACGGCGTAATTAAGAGTCGAGCCTGTATCAGAGAGGGCCTCCGGTCAGATCCGAAGTTATCAAGGTGCTTCTGGTAATAGGGTCGTCCAACACACAAAACACACACACACACACACACAAATATATATAACTATATACAAAGAAGGAAAAGACGGACCGCCACGATTCTGAGATTCGTGTATAGCAAGTCGCAAGTCTTCAGGATACTTTGCCCTCGCACCATTCCTGTCGCGGTAGCAAAAGATACGAACCACTCAATGACACGATCCAATTAGCCCGGCTAATAATTTCGCCAATAAATTCGATTAATTTATCATATACATGCCCAATCCTCCAACTCTCTTTTTACCTCTTTTTCTTCAGATCCATCAGTCAAAATTGATTGACGTTAACGAAACAATTTTGTAATCTCTTTACTTTGTATTCTGCAACGTAAATAAGACCCAAAAAAACATATAATTGAGAGTCGATAATGTATTTCGCATAATAATGGCGAAGCGATAAGTCAATATGGACGTTGGCCTTTTTATGGACTCATACGGTCCGAACGGCGATCGCGAGATGAATCATTTGGAGCGATCGATCATCCTCGGATTCCTCGAGCGATCCACCATATAAATATATATATATATATACATATATATATATAAGTATGCGAATCGTATATAAATCGGGGACGCGATTATTCGCCCTCTGGACATATAAAATGAGAGGCGCGAGGGTTAGGCAAAAGAACCTTCTTCCTCTTTTACTCTCCGTCTCTCGCTCGCGTTTTTTAAAAACCGCGAGAGAGATCGAGCGCGCACGCGCATTCGGCCCGTTTACGAAGAACGAAAGATCGGTCCCGTAGATTCGTGAGGTCTTGGGCACATTTTTCGCATTTCGGGAAAAAAAAGAACACCCGAGGACACGTGTTGCTGACGCGAAGACCCCGCAGGTTTCATTGGGATTCGTAGGATATTTCTTTGGTGCCCCGCGCGCGATATTCTCTCTCCTTTTCTCTCCGTCTTATTTGCTCTTTTCCCCTCATCCTCGATCGTTGCGATTCTGAAAAATTTTTCGCGTGACCGTGTGGCTTAGAAAGATAGTCGCCGAACGGCGAGGTACGATGAGGGTGTCGTCAAAAAATTAAAGAAAAAAAAATCATTCGTATAAAAGACACCTGTATATGCGTTCCCGAAAAAAAGAGGACGGTCGCTGGAACGAGAGAGCGAGAAATATATATAGTCGAGTCCAGATGGACGGGCGGATAGAGCGCTCGTAGAAACGAGGATACAAACCTCAGGAAGACGAAGAAAAAAGTGGATGAGTAAAATAACTGTAGGAAAAAAAATGTATGTTTTATTGGTGGAAAAATTCATTCTGGCTTTGGCTGACCGAAAGTCATTTTGGTCTCATTTAACTGAGTTCTAAAAAACGTTGGAAAAACCGATATTTTGGGGGCCTATGACGCAGGTTCCCTTAATCCGAAGGCAGCATTTCTTTTTTGAATCGTTAAAGCGCGAGATGATTTGGAAATAGTAATTTTTGCTACAAGTGTAGAAAACAACGAATTCCATCGCGCGTGAAGTTGTCGCATGAGCCGAAGACTTATGGTGTATTTCACACGAGTACGAGTGTGAAATGCACCATAAGTCGAGGCGAATGCGGCAACTTACGCGCGATGGAATTCGTTTTTTTTGCACATGTAGCATACATTATTTTTTGCAATGACTGCCCCGAAAGTGGGATTTGAGATTCAATAAAATCAATGACATATTCAAATAAGAACTCGTATATATATAACCAGCAGTAAGTTTATTTTTTTAGACACTCTCCATTCCATGAATTTTGCATAGATGTTCAAATATTTGTCCTTTGATTTCTTCGGTAATAATTTCTCTTCGGCCGATATAGCGGCTTCAATCAGTTCCACGGGTGTAGATGCTCTTGGGCGCTCGTTTTCTTCATCCATTCTGTATTCCGTATTTCCTCAGAAAATGCGACTGTCATAAGTTGACGTTACGTGTCACATGAATTCCGCTACATTCAAGTTTGTTTAATCGGTTTAAAATCGTAGAACAAAAAACGATCAACTGTCAAAAAATCCGTTTTTTCGTAAATCAATGGGGTAAAGTGAGCTATAAATAGAGTTATTCCCGCACAAGTTCGGGAATCTGTGACATTCCCGCACAAGTGCGGGAATGTTAAGCATCGTTGAGAAATTAGCCACTTTCCGCACGTCAAACACCCATCGAAAATCGCACTTTCGGGGCAGGCATTGCAAAAAAAATTATCCTGATATCTTGATTTTTGGTGGCGGCATAGAATTTCAAAAATTGCAGAAAATCGACGATAAGGGTGGATATGACCCTGCAACATTTTGCAAAAAATAATGTTTTTTTTCTGGATCAAATCTGATTGTATATTAATGGCGGACAATTTCACAAGTTGATGACAAGTGTAAGGAATACTTCAATCAGAGTTCGGAAAAATATAAAATGCACGTCAATAAGTCCATAGTATTGAATCACGTTGCTATCTTGATCGAACCGGCAGCTGTATAATACTTGGGGAAAAAACAGAGTTTACGGTCCCTCAATTTGCGAGAAAAATAATTGTCCTGCAAAGTTATCGATCCATTGCTTGTAATGAAATACAAGAGTTTCATGAGAGTCCAACAAACTTCTGCTGGGATCCTTCTGATCGATGCTAGATTTCGATCCGAAATAATCTAATATTCGTTATTAATAATTAAATAATAAAAAAGTATAATAAACTAACCTAAACATGATAAACTGAATTATTTTCTTTGCAGCTTGGAAAAGAATTCGCAAAGATTACTTGAAAATAATCTTAATCAGCGTTCGAGTTCAAATTAAATCATTTACTTTCTTCTTCTTCATTGTGTTACCACTCCCAATTAATTAACCGTACAATACACTCCAGGCCTAAATTTCCTTAATTTTAAGTACCTAAATTTTTAAAAAATGGGACCTATAGGGACATCTGTCATTAGTTCGAGGATGCCACTACTCCTTCAAGTTTCGAGAGCGAAAATTTTGTGCGAATTTTTTTCCTGTTAATTACTAGTATTTTTTTTCTTCTAGCGCTATATATAAAGCAAACTCAGTTAAATTCTTAACCATTTTTGTCGAAAAATAAAAAAGTTATGATTTTTTTCGTAAAAATCATTTTCAGTGTTTTTGGATATTTAAATTTTTGTATCACATTCAACTTTGATACTTTACTATAAATCCTGTATAACTTTGGGAAGTAACCTCTTAAGAGGATTTAAAAATATTTGCAAGTTAAAATATTAAACGGTATATTTTTTATAAGAAATTTTATCGCTGGTGTACAAACGGGTGTCAAGTACGTTATTCTGCACAAGTGTGTCAAGTAAGCTTTAACCCTTCGTCTGTAAACCTGGGTCATTTTTGTCCGATCCAAAATTGTTTCTGCTGCGATTTCTTCCGGACGAGCGAGCGGTGGGGACCGCTACCCCCACCTAAAAAAACTTACATAAGAGAGGGACTTGAGGCCGAAAATGCAAGGCTCCAGCTGCCATTGAACCGTCACAGCGAGTGGGCAAAATTCGGGTTGGAGATAAATGACCCACGCTTACAGCCGGCGTTTTCCAAAAATCGCTGATAAGCGAAAATGTTTTTTTTATTTTAACGTGCTTTTTTGGCGTAATGAAGCTACAGAATTAGAACAATTTTTGTTTTCTAAATTACGTATATTTTTCTTAGTGTCAGTACAAAATGGAACATCGTCAGCTGAGCGGGTAGTACGTGTACGGGAATAATAATTTCGTTTAAGAACGTACAATTTTGTTTATAACAGTAAAATTAACAATTATAAGTTGAAAATAATACAGTTTATAAGAAAAAAAATGTGTTTCGATAATATAATGCGTTTATATCGATACATGATTTATTGCCCATTTTACCCACCAAACTTAAGCATCTAATATTCTATAAATAAAATCTCATATTTTTTTCCTCATAAGTGCATATTTCAGCTTCAATTTGCCGTAAAGTATATTGAAATATCTCGATTTTTCGAAAAGTTGTGATTTCTTAAGCAAACTACTGATTCTTTACGGAGTTGCTCCATTTTGTTAATAATAAACATATTACATATGTAAAAATAAACTTTTCACAAATTTTATAGTTGGTATATCAAGTTAAAGGTTTTGAACAGTAGCTCAAATTTTATTAAATTTTACCCAGTTCATTAAGCCCACAAAAAACGGCTGGACGCGAACGACCCAGGTTTACGGATGGCGGGTGCCAAAAAAACGTTTAGAGACGACAGGTTAATATTCGAAGATAATTTATGTTTTTTCATCTAAATTCATCTGGGAATTCTGACACCGGGTCCAAAAAATCGTTCGAACATGATCAAAACTGATGGCAAACGAATTACTCTAAAATCAGCCATAACTGAATTTGATCGCAATTGAGCAAAGTAAACTGACGGTAAATTGAGAATCCCTGATGTTCGTGTAGAATATACGATAATGTACGAGCACGTTCGGCGGCGTTAACGAGATTCAAATGCCAGTTCGCGTTTCTGCACGTATGTACAACTGATCCCCATTCGTTACCGTAGTTAGGCGAAAGTATAAGACCCCCTGCCAATTACCGGTTCTCAACGCTTCGGCTTATGTGCACTGTCGGAGAAAGAGATAATCGCGGGCGGGTTTTGCTCCCAAGAGTCACCACACGTTCGCCATTAAACATCCTTGATGCCAGAGCCGCTTCCCGATTGCTGGCCCAATTTTACATAAGCCGCCATATCAAATCGCTACAGTCCTCCTCCTCCCTTTTTTTTATCTCAACTCCTCACACGCAGGATGCATAATTATTATCCGGAGTATATGAACCGGTATGTTACAGAACATTCAATCACGAATGAAAAACATTGAGAAGTCACCGGGAGTCTCGTTAATTTTCCAACGCTTCTATTTATCCTAATTAATCCTTGCTCAAGGCGATAATCAGGACGACGGTAATTTCTCCGGAGATCATAGCACATCATTATTCGCTGGACTACCGCTTGCGCCTTAAAAGACTAACATCTCTCTTTCAATTTATTTATCATAATCGTTTCGTCTCTCTTGTCTTTTCAATTACTTCCCGGACCGACTCAATGAGATATTGAAGTTCGCAGCCAAACTCCCGTATCTCTTTCTCTGAGTATTTATATATATATGTTTGTACGAGGAACGATTGCAAACGATGCAGACACTGTCAACGGTAAATTTTTATGACTTATAATTCACGTTGCATCGATGATTTCCTCGTTGTGACACACACTGCACACCGGTATATCCACTCGCTGTACAATGTCTACGAGCAAGTGTTCTCGTCTGCATAATAAATAATAGATCGTTGCGCCTCATCGACTTTAGCGACAAGTGCGAGAGTTTGAAATTTCTTGTACAACGATAATTGATTCTTCTTGGAATAGTGATTGGAACATTCTTTGCATCTCTTTGGTATTGCATCGTTGTGCTTCCTTGTAAAGGAAGCACTTCGCTTTGTGGAAAAGAAATTTCAATTTTCGTGTCGGTACATTGAATAATGAAACGTCGACAAATCATATTTCGGAAAAATTCGCAAATGCACGTGCAAAATTCTTCAACTTTCATAATTTTGATGTTGAAGAGCTGAAGTTTTTATTAAAGGAATACACAACAACAGATAGGCATCAATGAGATTGAAAAAATTGCTCAACGGACAAGAATTTTGTGAAATTTTGAAAATGTCAAACAATGGTTAACCCTTTAATTTTCGTAATATGTATTCTAGATTACAAGCATAATTACCCTTGAATTTTGAAAGATATGATTGAGACGTTAAAATTTTCAAAAAATGCTCTATCTCTTATAATTGTATGACTACCAATTTCTTTTTTTTCGAAAATACTCGGAATGACAAGCATATTTGTCCTTAAATTTGGCTAAAATTGCTCAATGACCTTCGATGTTACGAACTTTCCAAATAAAACACAAAAAAAAAATTCTAAACACTTAAAACTCTACAGTCATTTGTTGTAATTTTTGAAATTACTTGAAATTTTTAGAACGTACACTAGCGGCGAAAAATTTCCGCACAAAACTTCAAAAACGGTCTGGAACACGTTTTTTTTATGCCATTTCGCTGGAAGTCAACGTAGACTAATTTAACAAGCGGCATTTTAAAGGGGAAGAATTCGGCTTCATTTCCTGATTAAAAAAATTTATTTTTACAAATTGTTTTTAGATTTGGGCTCTATTTTGCAAACAGCTGTTTTTCGCTTTTTTCCCCCTCTCTTCAGGTGCACCGATCTTCTAGAGGAATTTTTTTAAATACATTTTTACGATTGGATTCATAAACGTGAAAGTTTGAGCTTCAATGTTTTTTTTTTTTAACTTTGAGCGATTTTTGTTTCCAAAGTTATTTGGTTTTTGTGGAAAAACAGGAAATTCGAAATATCCCGTATAACACGAGAACAAAGAGAATTCATGAAAAACTTCAAGATAGCAAAAAGTTGCGTCTGTTTTTGTTGAGTTCAGAGGAATTTTTTCAGATTTTTTTTCCAAAATTCCATTTTCTCATGTTGAGGCTGGAAAAAAATTCCAATGTGTTGAAAATGGTAAAATAAAGTATTTTCCCCTCTTGAAATTTTATCAATAATCTCATAGTTCTCGAGTTATGATAATTAATGATTTGAGCTCCGACCCAGAAAAAGAGAAAAAAAAATGTTGGGGAAAAAAAATTTGAAAAAATTCTTCTGCACTCACCAAAAACAGACGCAACTTTTTGCTATTTTAAAGTTTTTCATGAATCCTCTTTGTTTTCATATTATGCGGAATTTTTCAAATTTCCTCTTTTTCACAAAAAACGGAATAACTTTCGAAAAAAAAATCGCCCAAAGTTAAAAAAAAAAAAAAGGAAATCGTAGCTCACGATTTCCTCTTTATGAATCCAATCGTAAAAATGTATTTAAAAAATATCCTCTTGAAGATGGGTGCACCTGAAAACAGAGGGAAAAAGGCGAAAAACAGCTGTTTTCAAAATAGATCCCAAATCTAAAAGCAAAGTGTAAAAATAATTTAAAAATCAGGAAATGAAGCCGAATTCTTTTTCTTTAAAATGCCGCTTGTTAAATTAGTATACGTTGACTTCCGGCAAAATAGCATAAAAGAACGTTCCAGACCTTTTTTGAAGTTTTGTCCGGAAACTTTTCGCCGGTAGTGTATATTCAAAAAATTTTAACTAATTCAAAAATTAAGTAATAAGTAATTCAAGTATTTCAAGTAATTTCAAAAAAATTCAAGTGAAATTTTTTGAATGTATATTCAACAAATTTATAGTCGTTTAAAAAAAACCAAAGCACTCAATGAGAATTTACACATTGCTTCATAATAATTTATTGGTATTTTGCAAACTTTCCATAATGAAGAAGCCAAAACTTAGGAAGCCATATTTTCCCTGTAATTTTTTACATGCATGCAGCTACTATTTTAGCTCTCCAGCACTAAAACTACGTCTGCAGACAGGCAATGCAAAACCTTAATATACGTTGTAGACGTCGAATAATAAGAATGAATGCGCGCGTGTTCCGTTGTATTCCAGACGTTTTATTCCTCGGGTGATTACACAAAGTACACGCTATCTCGTTCCCGAGCTTATATCAATATTACGTATATTTATATGCAGTAGAAAACGCGAGTGGGGTGCGCGCGAGAGCCCACTGTATGCACGAGACGCTGCTAATAGACTATTAATTACGAGATAATAGGATCGAGATAGAGAACGCGCGCGCGCGGGGTTGTTCGAGGATTTCGCACGCGAGCCGATTACACGAACCTGCACATACGAGCATCACAAGGAAGCCCCTGAGAGGGCCCTGTCTCTAACTCACTGCCACAGACTGTCCATTGCGTGGGTCGTTGAGCGAGTTCTCACAGAATTCCCTTACACAACCCTCCTAGGTTTGAATAAACCGTAATATGGGCAAAAGAGTAATAACAAAGCTTCCTCAACGAAAAAGCAAAAATAACGCCAGAGCGATATGTCTAGATACAAACACGAATATTCAAAATGAAAATAGTAGATGGACAAGTAGCACAAGTGCGATATTGCATTTTATGTCTGTATAGAAATTTTTAACCTAACACCTAACTCTTTTCGACTCCATGAGGAAAGCATGGGTTCCTCTAAACTCTAAAATTTTAGGCGTTAATAGTCTCAAGAATGTTTGGAAACCACCCTTTGGGATGGTTCCGAGAAACCTCTTTGTTTCTCAAACATTGAAGATATGGTCAGCCAAAAAATGAATATAAAGTCATGCAGTTTTGATTGGGTATCCTTCGCTAAGAATTACACTAGAAGAACTTATGGTTAATCATACTGTAGTTAAGAATAAGGGGTTAATTTTGAAGGGTTACTTCTTACAGCTGTACCTAACCTCTTAACCAGAGGTTACCATACCATGGTTTACCATAGTTAACCCTACTATGGTTAACTATAATAGTATATATAATTTAGACCAACACTATGGTGGAACCCCCTTCTCAGATATGGTAAATTGAATTTAAAAATATGGTAACCACCACCGTCAAAATTATAACTTCAAGTAAAAGGGTGGTTAACTCTTAAGCCGAATAATTCTTCGGTTGAAGTTATAATTAGTATGGTTATAATTGTCATAGTTATTGTTAGAGATACTATAAAGTATAGGAATTCCTCAGATTAATATAAGTATAGTAAATAATTGATGTTAGTATGGGCGCATCTGAATATTTAAGTCAGTTTTAGCAGTAGGGCTAAAAAAAGGTAAGAAATCGTTTTTTTCATTAATTAACCTCATTCTCGGCAGAATATTTATTTTTGAATATTGTATATGTGATCAGCAGGCGATTTTCCATTACCTTACTTAGTCTTAGGATTCCCGTTAAAAACGAAATCGAAATCACCAGTTGAATTTGACCAAGTTTCAACAAAACAAAAAAAAACAATATTTTCAGGGTCCATAATTTTTCCGTTTATCCAAATAAGACATTTTTTATCCTACTTGAAAATTGCACCTAGAGCTTGCACTCTCTTACAAGGAGATGACTGCGTGAAACGTTAATTCTTCTGTGGTTAACGATATTTTATCTTTTTAATGGCTAACCACCGAAAGTAACGACTTTCTCAACCTAATATGAAGAATAAAACTGGAACTGTGTATGGGTGCGTGGGTCCAAACCTGCGGAAGTTTTATCGTGCACCTCTGTGGCCTTTTGTGCATCTTACGATGGTGTTTGTCGCACGTACGAGATCTCAAAGCTCTTATATATATACATGTCTATAGTTCCAGTGGTTACTCGCACGTGACCGTAGCCACACTATGTAGCATCTCGTGCAATTCACGAGGGAGAGTAAAGGGGGTTGAGAACTGTATAAAGGCGGTTGGCACGAGGGAGCGAGAAATTAGTTGCATAGTTACCTCAACCATTTAATGATATCAAGCCGCAATACCGTGTGTAATGGCTTTACCAACTTTCTCGTAACTATCGTCGAGATTACTATCTCCTTCATTCAACAGAGCAAGGGAAGTACTTATTATTTTCCAACGCTCCTCATATTTTTTTATGTCCCGAGGTCAATGCCTATGGTTCACGTTGTATTTGTAAGTAAGCGAGAACGCGTTGAGCTGTAATATGTGCGTATCTGTAATCAGATTTTCGTATAAAGCGTAATTTAGTGCGTATCAAGAGTGTTTCGGGCTTTTGGGTCACGTTGAAGCTATTTTACTACGTGAAATGACAAGAAATGGACGAAAGATTGGCCGCTAATGAGCGTGTGTCTTGTGAGCGTGGACGTAAAGATCATCCGGGTTGTGAACGATCCCATCAGGATGAACACGTGTATCCAATTCGACAAAACGTCTCATTGGGGTGAAGAACCCTTTTGAGCAAAGGTTGAAATTCATTCATTCAGAGTATCATTGATTAAATCAGTGATCTATGTCGACTGAGCCAATAAAAACTGTTTTCACGATTCATCAACTAAATTCCTCCTGCCGAGATCGAAGTGCTGGAGGTGCAAAATGGGTCAATAGTTCCAGGTGATTGGCAGAATAATTCTTCTGAGTTAGGCGTGGGTTAGGGATCAACCTCAAAACCAATGGATTATAGCGAGCAACCCTGAAATCGTTTTAACAGCGATATATCTGAAAGTTGGGCACTATACCTTGCTCTAAGTTCATAAAATTGTTTCTACAAAGAATAACTTTGGACACACTCACAAAATTCATCAACGATTCCTCGTGTGCATCGAGAACGAAGAGACAAATGCAGGACCCCACGCTACTGTACGCTGCAGGTGGAATTACCGAGAAAACATCACGATTTTACTGGCATGCACGCTGGGTGCACTTGAGTGCAGACGATCGTTGAATCCGTGAACAGTTGTGGCACGAATAGTCGATGACTCCGCATTATGGGAAGTATAAATCACGTGGGAGAAAATTACAAAAAAAAAAATGCATCTTAACTCGGTGGTATGGCGACAATTTTAAACGCTGCAAGTTGAAGAATATTATTGTGCAAGAAGTCGTAAAATCTGTGAATGCGGATTGTTGAGCATTCATAGACGACGTGGACTTCGAGGGAATCATACTGCAAGACATTACGGTTTACCATATATCCTACAATAAATTATAGCAGGACAGACACCTCTATTGTTCAGTATACCTTAACTGAAAATATGGCAACCACAACTATTAAAATCGAACCAGGACTGAAAATACCGTGACTATAACTACTAAAATTATAAGTGCAGAAAAGTATGTGATTACCCCAAATGAAAAATCATTTCTTCCAGTGTGTGGAGACTGTGTGGTCTATATATATGCTAAGGACAGGACATGAGTCTTTTACTATCCATCAGTCAGTATTCTCACGATTGTCAAAATCAAGTTAGATTGAAGGTGGGTCTCAGGTTTCAATCGAAGTTGGGCCAACGTCAGGCTTTGCCTTCCTTCTCTGTCAGCAGATCCTATGAAGTGGAAGGTGGAGATTCTGACGTTCTGCTAATCGTTGTACATGAACATTCACCATCAGAAAACAGTATCCATCAAGCAGTCAATCTAGTTTTGGCATTCCTCTCAATAAAACGCACTAAAATCTCAATTTTTGGTAGATCACACTTCAATCAATCTTTGGCCAGATTTAGGCCCTAACTTGTTCGCCAATTTCAGAGGATTCTATAAAGTGTAAGGTTAGAATTATGCTGTTTTGCTTAAAGTTATGCAGGGGCATTCACCATCAGTAAGCAGTATCCAACGTCCCAACGCATCTTCCGCGCAGTAAAACAAATTAGTACCTCAATCATTGATGCATCAAGGATTCCACAGGGCGCACTCGCATCAAGGCGGTCCAAGCACATCGTGAATTATTTAGCTTTTCTCTTCATATTGGTTGGGAACAAACGACGTGTGCATTACCGAGAAAAACGTCGCAGAGAGTACCGAGACGATGATCGAATCCAAGAACAGGTGTTGGCTCGCAGACGTTTAACCGGCGCGTGTGTCCCGTTGCGCGCAGAACGTCGAGACAAATGAAGTTGAAAAAAAAGAAGAAAGAGAAAAAGAGTGGGCACATAACGAAGAAGAGACTGAGAAAGGCGCACGCTCGTCACTTCAAGTATGGATCGTTCGAGCTTGTGGGGTGTACGGGCGAGTTTGACGCTCGAGGGTGTCTCGCTTTTACGAATGGCTTATTAATCACGCGAGGACAATGGCAGAACGCGACTCGCAAAGTTTTACTGCGCGAAAGGAGAGAAACGCGAGGTGTCGCGTTTTTGCAATACGGGAGTGAGAAGGAGCGATAGAAAACCGATGACCAAAGGTACCGGGAAGCTGTCGATTGATCATCGAACGTGCCTGCATAGGAGTTCACTTCTGGCAGAACTATACGGCTGCACATCCCTCCAATGTACTTCCAACGAGCTACCAATCGTAAACAAAGGCACATTTGTCCCCGCCATGACAGAAGTCTGCGTTCGTGTGCGTGTGTGTGTCTGTGATGATAGGCGGATGACGTGAAATACGGTCGAGGTGTGACCAACGTGGCTAATGAACTAAATGGCACAGAGGACGGAAACGAGGAAGTCCTTGCAGTTCAAAGCTTTTTGAACATTCCTTGAACGTGTACCTTTCCTTCCAGAAGAGGATGAAAGAACGCTAACGTTACTTGATATTAGGAAACTTTGATGAACACGCTAGAAACTGAGCCAAGAAGTTATCAAATAGATATTCTTGGGTTGGTCCATTGACCGCAATTTTGGGTAGAAAGTTTGGTGGTCCTAAATGTTGAAGGAAACACGTGTTGTAGGGGTAAACGATCGATCGAATGACTCTGTAGGAACGCATATAGTACATGAGTTCGTTTATTCCAAAGCTTCCCGAGTCGAAATTTTTGACCTCCCTTCAACACCCGAGGCTTCGTCACAAGATTAGGGGAGTATCGGGCATCGAAGCGAGGGTACAGCGTATAGAAGAGGGATATGTCAGGGCCTCGGTAAAGCCTCAAAAAGTCTCGAAAGTAGACTTTTTCCCCAAAGGAGGCCCATGAGGGTACGAATAGAACCTCCGAAACCTCGCTTGGGCCTATTTTAGCCCTGCCGCAAGGCCTCCGGAACCTCGCTTGAGCCTCTTCCAGCTCTTCCTCAAAACCTCCTAGGCCTCCTTTAGGCCTATTCCAGCTCTCACCCAAAACCTCCTGGGCCTCCTTTAGGCCTATTGCAGCTCTCTCGCAAATCCTCCTGGCCCTCCTTTCGGCCTGCTGCGAATGTACCGTAGACCCTCCAGGGCCTCAGACCCTCTGACCAATGGTACACGGAGTAGGGATAAGTAACGGGAATATATACATGAATGTTTCACATATGTAGGGATAGTATCATTTATTTATGTTATATCCACGTTCAACATTATTACAAATTAAACTTACTGAAAATGGACAGAAAGAAAACCAATTTTTTTTTTTTCGTATCAACTATAATTAATGCGATAAGGCTTACTAGGAATTGCAATTTATAATATCTCTTAAATATATATTTGAACGTAACAACATATTAATTTTTTTTTAAATATATTTTTTCTTTTCCACCTCGTCAGGTGTACTACTTGCCTCCTCTTCTCGCACTAGTGTCGAACGGTTGTTGAACGGGGAAGTATGCATCAGAAGATTGCACGTCTTCCCATACCCGACGATCCTTTGAAGTTTCCTCTGCAAGTACCATCCACGCAGCAATACAAGCCACTTTTTCGGCTTTTTGCACACCTTCCATCTTTTTTTTCATTGATGATTGCAGTGGTGAAAATTTTCGCTTGCGGACCCGCTATCTCGCCCGTAGACGCATTGGCGGGAGATATTTTTCACAGCTCGTCACGATTATCTGAAATATATAATCCACCAGGTGTTCACAAGGGTTCAGTTTGCTAGGTTTACTTAAGTTGACTACCGGCGTTTCGACTTTTTTCTTACCAATTATTCAACAATGACGTAGTAGCAGGAACGCTTGTTCGTCTACGAGTCCACCCACGTGATTCTCGTTCGATCACAGACAACGCAATGATTTTTCGGAATTTGAATAAGTTCCAAAGCGTCATACAAGTTTTCGAGTCTCGACCACCTTTTTTCTTTGGATCTTTTTCTGGGTTTTGATAAACCACAAGGGCGCACAAGTCTCTTCACTTTCGTGCTCATCGTCGAATTGTTTTTTCTAATTATCAACGATTGATTATCCTCAACTATAAAATATCCAATCGAACATGAAAAAATATGAAAAACTATACGTGCGCTCGAGACAAGAGACTACACGAGACTGGTGCCGGGATGGCGGGAAGTCGTAACGTGCTCAAGCAAGCAGAGACGCGCACTCACACAGAAAGAAAAGGGCGAAGGCACATACACACAGACACAGAATTCGCACGCTAGTGAACGACGCACAACATCACTTTGTCGCCTTTGCGGCAATGCCACAAAAACACTACGAGCATCAACACACAATGGGTTACCGATGAGGCCTCTGAGGCTGAACCGAGGGTTTTGGACCAAAAAACGATGGAGACAACGACTTGGAATCGAAAGGAGGTTACGGAGGCCTGTATCACTGATACGTTAGATCGAAAAGAGGCCTAGGAGGCCTGCCCGAGGTTGAGTGGAATCGAACGGAGGCCTCTCGGAGGCACCGGATTCGACAAATGGGGTTCCGTAGGTCCAACGGAGGCCGGCGGCTTGTACATTACAAAGGAAATGAGACCTACGGGCATTCAAGGGAGGCTAAAAATTTCGACTCGGGTTGGTAAAAGGCTTGGCAGCTTTATTTGGAAGGCATTGCGCGTACCAACGTGGGCGCAAACTCGATATTCACCATTCCAGGCAGCGTATCAGGCTTCAGGCTTCAAATGATCGCCAGATCGTGACTCTCATTTCATCGATGCACGAACATTATAACAGATGAATTTCAATACTGGTAGCCTTAGAAAACTCACGATAATTCTTGCAGGGATTTATCGATCACTCTTGAATTACTGTGCCAATGCGGGCGCATCATGATTCATGTTTGATTCATATTTGGTTGGCATAGATTTTTCGTTTGCTGAAAATCATCAGGGCTGTCGTGTATAAATTTTCAAAATCGAAATGGACTCCGGCAATCATTTTTGATGGGACAATCTTTCTGGTGATTGTATCAGATTCTGAGTTTCAAGAGTTACAAACTGGATTCCAGCAAACATTTCTGAATTCTTAACAATACCCACAATCCTACGCGATTGAGACATCAAAAAGAAAATGGATTCTCAATAGCATTACCGAGACTCTCTCTTTGGTAGTTAAAAGTTTTAATGGATTCATCAAAACCCTCAATTGATTCCCATTCAATTTATCTCGAATGAATTTTTTCTAGTACTGATATCGATGCTGATACTCCAAGCCAAGCCTGTTAAGACCTTTTCTTCGCGGAAAATGAATCTATGTATCGTGGCAAAATTTTACAAACTCAGTTGGATCCTGGAATCATCCCTGTTCGCCCTAAAAAATCTGTTCCAGCCATTTTATCACATTCCAAAATATTAGAGTCGTGAGCAAGATTTTCGCGGTCATTCCTGAATGTTCGACTGCGTCCAAGATCCTGAAGAATGCTCGAATAATCTAAAAATAAATGCACTCTCGATCGGATTTCCAAGATGATAATTATGACTCGTTTCTTCGGGTATCGTATCAAAAAATAAAAAATAAAATGCAGATATAATCGATTGTATACATATGAAACGATGAAGGATTTTGAGAAGGGTATGGATGACGCGAGTACCTCTCTCGCGTTCGGCTGCAAATGAATAATCCCGAGGAGATCGTATCGTTAATTATATAGGTACTTTGAAGAGGGAAAGAGTGGGGGAGAGCCACGTTCTCTCGAGCAACAATGGTGCGATTGTCCGGGATGATAGCCTCACCTCTCTCCTCCCTCCTGTTTCACTCTTTGGCGCGAGAAGGGAGTAATTCCTACACCAAAGGGGCAAAGAGAGGGGGCGATCTTTCGCGACTTATTCTCGCAGGTTTTTACCGTATATGCTCTTGATGCACACACTCACATATAAACAATAAGTAAGCATGTACGTGCACGACAGAGGCTTTAAGGAAAGAGTTATACGCGAAATCCTGAGAGATATCACGTGCAAAATGGCTTTGTGTAGGTGCCATTATGGTCTCGCGGGAATATCCCCTACGTGAGAAAAAAAAATAAAAGTACGAGAAAAAAAAGAACTCCCCGTTAAACGAGGCGGGAGGGGCGCTAAAGTTTTAACCGACGCCTCCGCAATCAAATTACAGCTCGAGACACGAGAGGCCCATGAATTATTTATGGATTAAACGCCGCGTGCCCCTTTTTCTCGTATATAAAATGTATAATGTGCATATATAGTACATACGTATGGTATATATATATATATATATACATTTGTTGTACAGGACACGACAAATGTCTTTTTCTTGTGCTCGCGAAGTACACCGTTTTTTCGATGGTCACGAGTTTCTTGCTTAAAGAGTTTTATTAGCTTTGGGAACATTGACGGCGATACAAAGTTTCTTCGACACGATGCTTCGATTTACATTATTTTATCGGAGCCATAAATTCGTCATTTTTATTTAAATAAAGCTTGTGAGACGAAATTTGGGTAATTTAAAGATCAGGCAATTATCGTGGGGGTAACAATAAATGATTTGATTTAATATCAAATTGGGACAACCATAAATTTTATTTTTTATTTTCTAGCAAAGGCTTTTTTTGATACAATAAGGCATAATTGTTGATTTCGATCGGTGATATATTGTCGATAATTGAGATAGTTGAGATAAACGACCAAATATCTTCAGCTACGATACTTCTATTCATATTATTTAAATGAAGTTTGTATATGGGGTATTCCACATCGATTCGACCTGAGTCTGACCCTTCACCTCTCCGATTTCGTCCGCAATTTTGTTATGGTTTTGAAGTACCTCTGAAGAGCACTCAGGATTTTTTTCAGATTTTTTTGGAGTGATTTGACTAAACTATAATCTTATAAACAAATTATTTTTAGGTCACATTTAAAAATCTGAAAAAATCATGAAAACCCGTTTTTTATAAGAAAAATTTCAAGCGTTGAGCTGAAGGGGACAGGGGTTACCTTCAGTTTATAATAAGCTTTTTTAAAAAGAATTTTTTTTCAAATAGAAGCAGGAACCTGAATTGAGTAGACCGTTATCCAAACATTTACGTATGAATTGAAGGTGTTTAAAAAAATGTTTGGATAACGGCCCACTCAAATCAGGTTCCTCCTTCTATTTAAAAAAAAAAAAAATTGAAAAAGCTTGTTAAAAATAGAAGGAAATCCCTGCCCACTTTGGCTCAACGCTTGAAATTTTTCCTATAAAAATTGATTTTTTACAGATTCTTTAGTTTGGTCTAAAAATAATTTGTTTATAAAATAATAACTAAGTCAAATTGCTGCAAAAAAATCTGAAAAAATCCTGAGTGCTTTTCAGAGGGACTAACTATAAAAAGTCGCGGACAACTCGGAGAGGTGAAGGGTCAGGCCCAGGTCGAATCGTTGTGGAATGCCTCATATATAAAATTTAACTAATTTAAAGATCGGGCAATTATCGCAGCGAAATACAACAAGTAATTCGATTTAACATCAAATTCTCAAAACCATGAACTCGCTATTTTTGACTTCTCAGCAAATGCTTCTCTTTTATGAGATTCATCGATACTCCGTCATGAATTTATTATTATATTTTTTTTTTAACGACCGGAAATCGTCGTTTTGTGAAAGCGAATGTGTGCAAGTTTCACGCGTATAAGGTAGCTGAAATAAAATTTTTGCAGTATGCAACCGTGCAGGAGCGAAAGAACGATGACGCTAAAAATGTCGAAGTGCGGTTTACAATGCTGGACGTCGATGAGAGTTGCGTATATACGGAGGTAACGAGACAGACGTCACGTACCAATGGTTAAGCATGTTTAACTTTTATTACCGAAGCTTCCATGACGGGAATAATTGTCAAGTTTGCCCACCCAAGCAGGAAAGAATTTGTAATTTCTCCCTTTTCTTTGTCCATCTCACTCTCTTTTTCTCTCCCATTCGCAAAGCAAATTAAAATTGCTGGAATCTTTTGAGCCAATGTGAACACCTTTCCGTTTCCAAATTTGTATCAAGAGAGCCCGACGAATTTTCTCATATTGCATAGAAGAAGGATTTCTATAGCAACCCCCAATTTGTACGTCATCGAGTGATTGTTCCTTTCGAAGACCATATTTTCTCTCGTGCACACACGACGAAATTGGTCTGTTATTATTTGAAAATTTGAAAGCGATAATGGGCTGTGAATTGTTTTTTTGCCTCGGGACAGTTAAGCTCCCAACGTCAGCTGCCAAACGACGTTCGCATAAATACTGAATATATATATATATACGTGTTCTGTTAGAATAAAGAAGAGTCGAGAGAAGAGAACAAGATATTCCACATCCTCTCGCTTGACGTAGTTCTATAGCGTTGCAGTCGAGTCAATCAAGTGCGAAGATTATAAAAATTTGCAAAAATTCGAACAAGAATCTAGTGCGAATTAAGGTAGTAGCCTACTGTGACGGGTTCAAAAAATCAATTTATTTTTTTACATTTTTCGTATGATAAACATCTTAAGAGTATGCTGTAAAAGTTTCAGACCGGAATTTTAAATATTTTTAAAGTTATAGCCAAAAGAAGAGAGCAATTAACTAATAAGTTAATATTAAAAATAACTAATTACTACGGTTTAGCAATCACCAGAAACTGTAAATCTCTCGAAGAGGTGAAGAGAGTTTTGAGATAACTTTTAGAAAATGGAAGGATTGCTCTATGCACCAGGCATAGCTAATTAATGTAAGTATAATTTTTTTATACAAAATCTGTTGTCAAAACTTTGAACGCGTTTTTCTCGAAACTACGTTTTCGAAATTTTGGGGAAGCACTGACTAAAACCTATTCAACCGATTTTGCTAAAAAATTTATTCATTATTTTAGGCAAACATAGCTAAATACCTAATTTTTGAAACATTCAATTTTTTAATAATAAATGAATTTTTTTAAACAATTTATCAAAACAACAAAATTCGATTTCGAAGACCTTTTTGTTCACAAGTCCGCGATTTTGTTTTTTTTTTCTTAAAATATGCATATTATAGGTTAGAGCACTAGAATTAAGCCTACAAATCAATAATCGCTTTGGATTTTTAATTTCTGATGACTACGGAAGGCTGTGTGCTTCTCCGAAAAAAGTCACCTTTTTTCGAGAATTCCACTTTGACGTACAAAATCATCAACAAATTCATGTAAAATTAAGTAAACGAATTTTTTTTTGTACTCTTCAAGATACAAATAACAACATGTAAAATTTTTAAAACGATCGCATTTTATTTTGTTATTAAAAAAAATTAATGAAAAAGCGTCGAAATTTTGGTCGTCACAGCGTGTCCTACTACCTTAAGGTGGATCGAATTGATTCCTTTTTGAAGCTGAGCAAATATAAAACAATGAATTTACAGAAAAATGACTCAGTTTTTTTATGGCTGACATGTGCGGGCGGCCACGTTTTTATGCAGTTTTTGTGAAGTCAAATTTGTAGTTCGTCTTCGAATGGCAACTAATTTTATTTCTCGATAAATAATCTATCAAGTTAACGAAAAATCTTCAGTCATTCATTTGTTTATGAAAAAAGGCAGAGATTAGAATCTTGGATTTGCCTGTACCGCAAGGATTACCGCAGGACTAGCTTAACGCGGACGGGGAATATAGTCGGGATATCATAGACTCTATGATGTGCGGTTCGAGGATAGTTTATAGATGGGATATCAAGATCCACGCATGCAAGCGCATGAAAAGCAATGAAACGCTCGTAATGCACGCCGCGGTCGGTCCCAGAAACGATCGAAGTTGTCCGCTACTACACCGCGCGCATCTCTTCAACTCTTCGGCAATTTTCATACACTTGTGCGCATGTACATAAAAGTATATAAACTAACTGATACTCGTGTATTTTATGTATAAAAGATTCTTTAGTGTACCAGCTTAAGGATGCTTTGCCCCTACCGTCCCAGCCAAAAGTTTTATCTTATTGACATTTCCGTACTTCGTGATATACAATAAAAATCTGAAAAATTTAGCAACATTTGGTATGTGATAAACAACAATTATCAATAATATTACCCAAAAGTTATTAATAAATTGTTTAAACAAATAATTATTCAACAATTTTTCGGTAAGTCCTTTTTTTTCTTAACCAAATCGAATGCGTTAATTTTTATGAGCGCATATGAATTTTTTCATAATTTTCCCTTTATTTTGAAATTCCCGTTTTGAAATTTTTAGAATGGCTGTATTAAGGTATTTTTTGGCCCAGGATCTTTGAAACTTTTCAAAGCTGACGATAAACTTGTGTGCAAAAACATATACAAAATTGGCCATTTTTTGTTTGTATTTCAGAATGTTTTTTATAATATTTCGAAATAAAGAGACAATTATGAAAAAATTCATATGCGTTGAAAAAAATTAACGCTTTCGATTTATTAAAAAAAAAAAGAACTTACCGAAATTGTTGAATAATTATTTGTTTGAACAATTCATTAATATTTTTTGGGGAATATTATTATTGATAATTGTTGTTTATGGCATGCCAAGTGTTGCTGAATTTTTTCCGTTTTTTATTGTATCACGAAGTACGGAGATTTCAATGAGATAAAATTTTTGGCTGAGACGGGATGGGGAAAGCATCCTTAAGCTCGTCGCTCAAGATTTCTCCGTAAGTCGAGGAATATGTTCGCCCATATGAAAGAGACAAAATGTAATTTTTTTTCAATTTCTCAGAAAGATTTTTTCAACGATTTATCCAGGACTGATTTCTGACGATATTCCAATACCCAGGTGGGATTTAACAAATGGCCCGACGTTGGGCCAGTACTAAATGCCAGGCGTACAGGCTTGGCCCAAAGCTGACTCCCAGTATCGGGCCAGCATTATGCCGGTACTGGTTTGTTAACCTCGGCCCAACTCTGGCATGCAATGTCGGCCCAATACTGGTATTACATGGCGGCCCAGCGCTGGCATACAACGCCGGCCCAGCGCTGGCATACAATGCTGGCCCAGCGCTGGCATCAAATCGCGGCCCGGCGTTGGCATTTAATGACGGCCCTGTACTGGCATCCGATGCTGGCCCGACGCTGGCATTCAATCATGGCCTAGTACTGGATATAAATAGGTGGATATAAATAAATGTTAATGCGGATCGCATTGAGAAATAATTTTCAAACTCAGACCAGATTCTATAAAAATGATTATAGAAATATTTATTTAATATTCAACAAACGTATTTCTGAAGTAAGAAAAAAAAACAATTAATTGACGTCTTGATTAAGTGATTCGTCATTTGGCGATTCGTCAAGTGATGAAGAAACTACTTCATCCTCGATGTCATCGTTGTCATCTTCGACAATGAAATGCGAATTTTCAAGGTTAGAAAATAGAATCGTTACAATCGGATCCATCAAATCGCGATCATTTTTTTTTTGCTTTTTCGCCGGTTGTTCTATATCTTCCTCACTGATTATTTTCGGAACGCAATTTAAAAAAAAACCGTATTTTTTCACTCTCGAAATACTGGAACGTGGTTTCAACATTTTTTACGATGATCGAATGACATCTACGTGGGCGAACATAACCTCCTAAACATACCGAGTGTATGGGATAACCGGGCCTGGCCCAGCACTGGCATAACGGCTGGCCCAGCACTGGCATAACGGCTGGCCCAGCACTGGCATAGCGACTGGCCCAGTGCTGGGCCAGCCGTTATGCCATTGTTGGCCCGACGCTCAGTTTCAGCGTTGGCCCGACGTTGGCTTCAAAGGTTGGCCAGACTTGGCCCGAGGTTACAATGCCAGCATCGGCACACTGCGTTGGGCCAATGCTGGGCCATGTGACAAGCTCTGGCCAATCCCACCTGGGTAGTTAGATTTTTTTAAGAACCAAAAAATCGTAAATAAAATTAGAAAAAAATACTTTAATTAAAAAGATGTCTAGTTTGTTTGTAAAAATATTTCTGAAGGTTCTGAAAAAATTTGAAGTTTTTCAAATAAATTAAAATAATTAAAAATTGCTTTTAGCTAAAATACTACAGGAATTAATTTTTTTTTAAAGGCAAAATATCACTTTTTTGTGAGTTGATTCTGTCAAGGAACTGAAGAAAAGTAAGAAATTTAAAAAAACGTTGTTACAAGGATTCAAGGAAAAAATAAGGATTTTTAAACTAATATTTTGAAGAATGAGTCATATATCTACTATTCTTTGTCAGCGATGCCGACACGTTTCGCTGACTAATCAATTCACGAGAGGCTACTAAATTGATGCTACATCGATAAGATTCTCACGCCAATTTCATTCGAATTCTATCACAAACGAACTATTAAATCTTCGCGAAAAGGGATGATTGAAAGAAATATTCGTTTCAACCAAAATTAACTTTGAGTGATTGCAATTTGGGATTAAGTGTAAGGATGGCTAAATCACATTTTTTCAAGTCTTGGGATTTTTCTACCTTTTTTTCGCATGTATCAGCAAAATTTTCCACATTTCACACCACCGACACGCTCGATCGATGAGATTTCACGCAAATTCATTGCACGTTCTGGCGGAACGAGAAAAAGCATACCAGCGACTCGCTCGACGAGAATGAGACACGTGCTTTGCGATAGAGAATAACACACGATGCGCTTTTTTCCTCGCAATAAGGGATGAGAGAGGGTAAAGTTCGATCTACCAGAAAATACTCGTCAAAGATTCACGCCACCTAACTTTGAAAAGAAAACATACACGTGACACTTTTTTGAAGAATTTGAAAAAACATTGCAGTTTCAGGCCACCTAAAATTTTCACCAGCATCATAATTTACAAAATTATTTTCAATAAACTATTTCATCGAGAAAACTTAAGACGGAATTCTGGTCTAGCGACATACATTTTGAGCGTTTTTTCGTGCTCGATAAAAAAAAATATTTTATATCACTCAGTACAATAATGGACGCTTTTACGTCCGCAAGCGGACGTGAAAACGTCCATATTGCACCTCGTGATATAAAATATCGTACATCACTCGGCGTAAAAACATTTTCTGACGAGTGTGATTGCAGGCCTCGCCTTCGGCTCGTCCTGCAAACTCACACTCGTCAGAAAATGTTTTTACGCCGAGTGATATAATGTACTATTTACCATTCTTTTTTTCATAAACGATTTCTTAATGTTTTAACGATATACAAAAACAAATTTCAAGAACTAAAAATGAAAATTTAATAATTTATATGCTAGATGGGGGTAAAAAAAAGTGGTGTGCTGGCTCGGAAAGAAACTTTTGCAAAATGGCGGCTGTCTAAACAAAAAAAAAAGCGTTTTTCAACCCCTTCTTTCATAGTTTTTAATTTTTTTACAATAGTAAAAAAGCTAGTTTTGATATAATCTTGGTAGGGAACCCAAAGAATTATATATTGAAGATTAGTGAAAAATTTGAAGTAAACAGGTTGAGTAGAACTTGAGATAAGATGTCAGCCGTGTTGAGCAAAGAAGTTTTGAGAAAAACGACTATGTCCGATTTGAATAGCTATCACTCCGTAAATTAATTAGAATTAAAATTTTTTTTTTTCGAGAATATATTCTTAAAGGTCTAAACTTTAAAAATATGGAAAAAATAATAATTTTTTCACAATTCTAGACAGTTCTAGTCTTGAAACAGTTCGCAAATAAAAATTACTACGTGGTCGAAAAAAATCGTGACAAAAATTGTGCTAAAAAGTTTTTAGAATCTTTTTATATCTATATTATCTTCGTATTTGATTTGACATAATATAATATATCTATATTCAAGCAATATTAAAAAAAATGTAAGATCCAAAATTCATTGAATCATTTGACTAGAAAAAAATTGCAGCACTTTCAAAACGAGTGAACTAAAAAATCTGAAATAATTCACGGAAAATATACAAATCCATTACGAAATGTAGCTAAAAATCGTGACGAGACTGATGGCGAATATTTCATACATGTATTCGTCACTCAGGTAAACCTGAGAAAGAGCCTTCCGAGCGACGCTTGGACTAGAGTTGCGAGGGGGCAAATCAGAAAATTAAATCTACGAAAAAACGAGCAAAGGTTTTTTTTTATATTAACGTCGAGAAGAAAGGGTCGATGAGAGAGAAAGAGGACGAGGACGAGTAAGAAGAAGAACGGAGAAAAAAAACGTTAACGCTGAGAATGACGAGAGCACAAAACGGATAAAGCAGAGGGAATATAAATACGGTAGAAGTGAGATGGAGAAGAAAACTTGGATGACAAAAAAAAAGAGACGAAGAAGAGGGGGGGAGATTGTGACTTATAATACCATCGCGTTATAATGTTCTCTAGGAAGTGACGCTCGATTTCTAGGAGTTGCTCTTAACTCCAAAGTCAAACCGCATTTCGTATTCCATTGTCGTACTTAACGAGATTACCGGGACCATTCATGCTGACCATTCGTCCGGATGGTCCCACCGATCACAACGAGGAAAAATAAATATTTTGAGAGAGGCCATTGTCACGCGCGAGACCGAAAAAGTCGAGCGCGTGAGCATTTTCAATCGCAGATGCTTTCCCCACATTGACGCCGTCAAAATCCACCTTGATCCATCCTGTACCAAAGACATTTTGACTCTAAAATCTGGGTGGTATGAAATTTCAACGAGTGTAAGGTACGGTGTGAACAAATCGATGAAACGATGAAACTTCGTTGACCGCAAAAAGTAAAAAAAAAAAAAAAAGTCAATACGCGTCGGTATTTGGCCAAAAAGGGCCCAATAATGGACGTTCAACCTGGATCTGTTTTCCTCGCGAGAATATGGAAAAGCGGAAAAGCGAGAGTGGAAAAGGCGTCTCTTGCGGTCAGGAAGATTCGATTGAAACGTCAACCGGAAGCCCGCCCATTCGAGACGTGTCGCATTGTTCGTGGCTCGACTAAAGTTAGTTTTACGAGGACTTCATGACCTTTGTTGCTTTTGACCCTCGTGAAATATCAACCCCGCGCACGCACGCATATTCGACGTTTCGATTATTCCACAAAATTCCCTGTGAACTGCAATCCTGACAAATATTTTCCCGGACGCCTGGTGCACAATAATGAATTTTTAACGTTTGCAGGCCTACCGCGCGACTTCACATCACGAGGACAAGGTAAACAGATGTATCTGAGTGGTGAAAAGGTGGTTGAAAAAAAAGTCAACGAATGAATAAGATCGAAACAGCTGTCAAAAGTGCCGCTTTGTGGTTAACGTACCTGGGGGGGTCCCTCGTTATTAGGTACTTAGATAGGTGGCATTTGATGATTGGTAGTTTGTGGTTAGAATCAAAATCGAAAGTTGACTAAACCGGTATTTTTAAGGTGCAAAAAACATCTTCGTCCCTTCAAATTTAGGGTTGCCACTCCTAATTTTAAACAAGTCCAAAAACTGCCTTCCTTTTTCGTTAATGAACTATAATCTACTAAAAAGGATCTTGATAAATGCAAAATTAAGAAAGAAACACCAAGAATCTACTTGTTATCCGAAATCGTAATGATTTCCACAGGGTCGCCATTGAGTCATTAATGTCACTAGAGGTCACTATCTTAAAATCGTGTCACTTTTCTCACTATCGTTGAAATTTGGTCACTATTGTCACTATTTCAGAGCTCATGATCAGAAGAATAGGGGAAAAATTTCGAAGAATCTTCAGAATCGGATAAGTAAAGCGGGGTTTTGAAGCTACAACGATTACGAAGAGAATGAGCGTAGCACAGAGCCAAAATTTTGAGTAGAACAAAAATTAGACCTTTTTTAGTGAACAGATTCAATTATAGGCAAAAGGTAAACAAAAATGTGTAACATTTTTTTTCAAACCTTAGATCGATGTATTTTGTCCCCTGAATTCGAATCTGGCAATAGTTTTCTCAAAAAATCAAAATTTTTATGAATTTTCATCGAAAACATTTTTGTCCAATTTAGCCCTATTCTGAGAAACGTCAAAATTTCAAACTTTCATATAACTTTCGATCGTTTTGACCGATTCGGAAATTTCTGGTTCGTCCGTAAGCCTTATAAACTTAGAAATTACCGCTTGGTTCATTGTGATATATAAATTTTTGTAGAAATGACAGCAGTTTAAAAATAGCCGAAAAAAACGGAAAAGGGTGTGCCTTAAAAAATTTGTAATGTAATCGATGGTCAAAATGTAAAAATCTGCCAAAAATCGAAAAATCATCAGAATCAGATAAACAAAGTGGCGTTTTGAAGCTTCAACGATTACGAAGAGAATGAGCGCAGTCTAGAGCCAAAATTTTGAGTAGAAAAAAAATTACACCGATTTTAGTGGACGGATACACTTTGGGTGAAAATGCAAAAAAAAAAAATTTTTTCAATTTTTTTTTAAAACCTTATATCGATATATTTGTCTCCCTGAACACGAATCTACCAACAATTTTCTCATAAAGTCAAAATTTTCAAGAATTTTCATCAAAAACATCCTTGCTCAATTTTAGCCCCATTCTGAAAAACCTCGGAATCGCGAAATTTCAAACGCCTATAATTTATTTAGACGAAAAAGCCACTATTCTGTCACTATTTTTGTGAAAGATAATTCACTATTCTACTATTTTTGTCCCTCTGAAACACCGGCAGCCCTGGATTTCTATCATTTCTTATCAATTGTGGTGTCTCGTGACTACTAATAAGTTGATAAGATAAAAACAAGCAGAAAAAACTAACCATGCCTAATATCCGAGACATCGTGTCCAAAAGTCTCTTACCTGATAATTCCTAGATAAGATAAAAATGATGGAACTAGCATGTTTTCATCAAAGAAATATCAAAACCAAACACCGTGAGTTCAAAAAGATTGAAGAGATCGACGAAAAAGGATCGAGAGGGAAGGAGAATCGATTATCCACAACAGGTTTAAAATTGTCAGGATTTTCTGGTGGTCCTCCTTCTTTCGGACGAACTAATCCAAACCGACAGGTCAACCAACGATTTGTCCCAAAAGTAAGGATTAACCATACCGTTTTGTTAACTCTTGCCTACCGATACGTCATCAAGCACGATTGTCGATAGCAGATCAATATGATTTTGAAAATTCTTCGGATGTGAACGACCATAGTCGCGAAATGGGACGGAGACCAAACCTCCAAGATCTCTCACGAAGAAATTGGATCGGTAATTTTTTGGCTCTGATGTTTTTAGCTCGATCGTTCGAACGGCGGATTGTGAGTCTTGGGTTTTTGATGGAACGATGGAGGACGGTGATAAAACGCGCAAACGGAAATAAGAAGTGCCGCTGAATTTCAAATTCCGCGCCGGTCTCAGCTGCCAAGAGGTATGTAAACAAGAGAGAGAACGCGAACCAACGTGATCCCCATGAAAGATCGATCGTCCCGGGGATTCTCGAGACCCCCTTTTGCTCGCGCATTTAGGTTTGTGCGCATGTATAACTATAGTTTTATTTTATTTTATTCCTCCTTTTTTTTTGGTACGTATATAATATAAACTCAGCGACGATCGTTTTTCGTGGAACGATCAACGAAAGCAATGACCCGAGAGCGCATAATTACAGTCGGGGCTACCGATATCTCCTTCGTGGGTCCCGCGGCTTCGCGGGATAAGAGCTCGTAAAGTTGATCCGCGAGTCCCCCCTCCCCTTCTGCCATTTAACATTTAAAAAAATAATAAAATAAAAAGGAAAAGAAATCCTCCCCTCGCAGGAGTTTTGCAATATCGTCAGTTTTGCGGGGACATCGAGTCAAAATGATGGCACATATTTAAAACAAATTTTCTGAAGGAAAAACACCTTTTCCCAGAAAGGAAAAATAAATGTTTCGTGAAGGTGAAGATTATCCTGACTGCCGCGAAGGATTTCTCGATCTAGGTAGAACGGATGAATCTTGAGGAGAGATTTTCTGAATGATCGAAAACCTGATCGGTAATCTCGTCGAGTTCATCTTCGTGCAACTTTCCCATCAGAGAATACTGACCAGTAAAAAAACGAACACCATTGGAGGAGAATTTTATGGGAGAATAATTGTCGATAATTATTTGAGAAGTAAATTCGAATTATGATCGTAATTTTTTTAGCAATGACTTTTTGCTTGCTCGCAGAGGCAGCTTTGTTATCGTGGAAAATTCGAGGAAAAATTTGTTGAAAAAACGTCTTAGCGTTAACGAATTTAGTAATAGAGGACTGGAAAAATTCACTCACGCGGAAAAAAATGGTTGGTTGGGACAATTGGGTATATCTTGGTTTCCGTAAGTTACGGACCGTAACCATCTGTTCTGTGTTAATAACCACCCAGTGTTAGTTCCATCTACTATTCATAGTTAGTTGACGCGACTAGTCAACACAACTGACTTGATTAGTCAGTCTAACTAATAAAATAGTATTCAAGAGGGTAAAGGATGGACAATTAAATTTATAGGCACTGTAACCAACTACACGATCATATCTGCAGATTTGTCAGTACCCCAAAAATTCGCCAGGTGGCTTCCTCTCGCACAAGCGAACTTTCCCCTCGACGCTTATAGCCTTTCCAAGTTCGTCTATGATTGATATCCTTATTTTTTAGTATGGATATTTAATACTTTGCGGCAAAAGTCAAGATGCTCGAATCCGAAATGGATTCCCATAAAAGAAGGGTCTTTTTTCTTCTACCTTCTTTGAAAGAAAAGACGAAGTTTTACGAAATTGTAAACTTCATATGTGTAGCGACATTCAAAGATTGAAATGTTTAAAAATATTGTGTAGATATCAGTGATCGGCAGTATCGATTTTTTCGTCAACGGTATTGATTGCATTAATCGTTTTTTCGAAAAATTAATAATTAGTCAAAAAATAGTACTAATTGTTTATAAAACTCGTAATTAATGGAAAAAAATTAGTAATTAGTGACAAAATATTTCTAATTTTTCTAAAAAAAAACAGTAATTTATAAAAAGTATTGTGTATATTATATTTACGTACTTACGTGTACGGATTGAGTCATGGTTATGCTCAAATAACTCTATAAAAAAAGTTGTTCTATTTTTTATGATAACTATATTTTTTGATTATTTCCCACATTAGTATTTATTGTATCGAATGTCAAACGATATCACACAAGTTATTATTATTACGAATATTTAATCAGTACTTATTAAAAAATGCAATAGTACTCAACTTTTTTTTATTTATTACTTTTTTAATATTGATACAACATTTCTCCACCAATTTTATTGATTTTTTTGCTTATTTGGCAATATCTTTCTCGCTTATTACTAATTCTTGGAAAAAATTAGTAATATTTTATCGTTAATTACTCATTTTTTTGGAAAAATTAGAAATATTTCGTCACTAATTACTAATTTTTAGAAAAATTAGTATCATGTTCTCGCTTATTACAAACTTTTCGAAAAAAATTACTAATTTTTTTTGCTAATTATTAATTTTTCAAAAAAATTGCATGATAAAAATAGATATGACTTTGTTTTGCTGATCATTAGATATAAAAAAAAGTTATAATAAACCACGAGCAAAATAGTTGATACAACAATTTGACTCGTGGTTGGCCGAACTAAAAGGTTAGTTGGTCTGGCATTTATAAAGCAACCATATACAAATCGTTGATCCAACGAACTTCTCGTCTGGCGTTCAGGGCTAAGATAGTTGATTGGATCAACTTTTTTTTTTTATTATCACAGCTAAGTCGTTTTCCTGTGCAGTCAGCTTGGAGCCTAAAGTTTCGTTGCTGCCAAAATTTGAAAAATTCGCTTGGAATGGTCGAATGAAAAAAGAATAAAAATGTTTGGATCTTCAGATTTTTAGATGGGAACGAGATTTTTTTTTCGAGCTCTTCGAGCGTACGCCAATTTTGCGATATTGGGTTGAAACTGTTTACTCAGTAAGTTTGGAGTACCCGTTAATGGGTTTTTCATTCGTTGAGGGAGCCACTTTTTGTCACGTCAAAAAAAAAAGAGACTTTCGATCCGTCTTTTTTTCTCTCTCTCTCCTTTTTCCTTGAGTGGCTTTCGAGCTCGTCATCGCTGTTCAGGCTGAAGAGCCCCTCTCGTCGCATTTCTATCTTTTCTCTTTTTCTCTCTCATTCTCAAGAGGGTCGCCATCAGTTGGTGTGGCGTAGTCGTTCAGCAACGACTTTTTACGGTCGTTCGGTACTCATAAACAGCGGGGGGTTTACACGCTTACCGCTGAGAAATTTCTGGAGGTTCCTCTCGAGTCCTTTTTATTTCTCCCTCTCTCGCTCGCTCTCTCTCTCTCTCTCTCTCTCTCTCTCTCTCTCTCTCTCTCTCTCTCTCTCTCTCTCTCTCTCTCTCTCTCTCTCTCTCTCTTTCTCTCTTGGTTTTGCGATCTATATGGACTCTCCCGAGCGAAAGGCGCGAACAACTTCACCACAGTTGAGTTATACTGCGGGCAAAGAGAGCGAGAGAGAAACGCGATTATAACATGACTCTTGTTCACCAGTATGGAAAAACGACTTGAAGAACGGAAATTTCGAGCGCAAGGTAAGGGAATATTCACTGACAAAAGAATGTAACGATCCTCTCGCCTCTGCGGTATTCATTTGACATATACAATAAATTGACGCTGAAATAAAGTATCGATTCGAGCGTCCGTCGTGATAACCATCAGGACATTTCACACGCTCGATTCGACTCTTGTCTCTTTCTCTCGAGATCCTTTTCTCTCTATTCGTGTGCCCGTATAATACAAGTCCCATCTCACATGTTAATACTGTAATAAATATATACATGGAATATTTCCTGTCAAATTAACTCGTGATTATTGTCGATTCAATCTACGATTATTTTGTAGTTATCGTTCTAAGCAATCAATTTTTATATATAATTTACTTTATATATATTTTTTTATATATTATTTTATGTCGTGATATTACATATTTTGTATTTCATGAAGGCTAATATCATAAACCTTCTACGAACCATCACTTTGAGGACGTGAGGTTATAAAGAGGTTCGTTTTGCGTTCGTTTTTGTTTCAAACGGTGCGGTTCTTTTTATGTTACTTATGGTTGCATCGATCCGCTAGGTCGACATTAAACTTACCGACTTATTCACTTCGAGGAACGCCTCCCACGTTTTCGCCACTCCGCCGTTAACGAATATTTTTCGATTGACGATAAATTCGATCATTTTCAGATCCTCTGACATGTAAAAATGTCTTCCCTCAAGCGGAAGTACATCCTCGTCGATTCCTATGGAACAGCAAAGAAAAATCATTACAATTGTAACTTGAGCTAGAAATAGCAGCTCAAAAAAATGCGATCCAAAAAATTGTAAAAATGTACACTACTTTTTTTTATATAATTAAATAATTTGACAAAAAAGCTCTCAAAAATAGACATACGAGACATACATACTTTAAATAGACATACGAGAAATTAATTAATAAACACTTTTCAAGTCATTTTCTCGTATGTTTATTTAGAACCCACCTTCAAAATGACATGTTATGTAAAATTTTCTCAGCTTTTCGAAACAAGTATGGACATTTTTTCAAAATCTGGGCCATGTCTGAAACACAGCTTTCTAGATTTAAAACTCTATTTTGAGAGCTTTTCACAAGCATTATCGGTAAAGCATTATTTTTTAAATAAAAAAACTACTGCTATTTCCTTACCGTTTTAAATCGTTGTTTTTTGGCATTTTAAAAATTTTCGATTTAAAAAATAATGCGATCTTCTAAGCCGTCATCTCAGACTTTTTCCTTCGACAAGTTTTGAATGTTGGGCAAGATATGATCCACCCAACGTTTTTTTAAAGCACCTGGGGTCCGGTTCTGAAAATAGAATTTAATTATCAACCCTAAAACAACCGAGAAATCACCACAAACGGATGGTCTGTTTGATAGAAAAAGCAACCGTGAAACGACCATATTGAAACCAAACCATGGACTGGAATCGGTTCGATGAGAGCTACAAATGGATTGCGGAACGAACCGTAAAGCAACCATCCGCGAACTGAATGCAACCACATTAGTTCCGAGACTCGCCGCGAGATGTCGCAGTACGCGAATGCTTACTGTCTCGTACGGAATATCTGCAGAGTATGCTTATCTACACGGAGAGAATATTATACGAATTTGTAAAATCGAGTTCTATAAATTTTTACTATTTTTTGTTGTAACGTGGTAACATATCGACAATACGTTCATTTTTGCGATGTCACATAGTAATTTATTGGAAAGCAAAAGTTTTAAGGAAAAGTGACTCACGATTCACGCAAATTCGTCATTTAAACATAGCAAGATGCATGACGTGTCGCCGTATAGAAATTTTACTATGTTGCAACGTACTACGCTCTTTTTTGAATGAGCACGGTCTCACACACGTGTAGAGAGGGGGAAGAATAGTAGAGCAGTTTGCGAGTGGGCCATTGTAATGTTTCGAATCGTTGAAGCAAAAAAAATATGTGTCTAATTTTACTATGTGCCAACGTACTTGGTTCAATGGTATTGTAGCATATCCGCAAGGATGTGACAAGAGCTAAAAATTTTACTATGCTAAAATTTTACATCTTTTTCATATGGCATTGTAGTAATTTTACGGTATGCGGACGCGTACTGATAATTGTACTATGTTGCATCGTAGTTTACAGGCTACAAAACAGTAAATTTGGTATCCTACAGACGCAAATTTCACTGATAGATAATTTTCGATACAGTACGATGATAAAATTACGATGTACATCTGAAAAAATGCAGAAGGCCATGCCATATTGTTATAATTTCAAAATTATTTTTCCTGCTAATAACAATATGGTACCGCACTACTAAGCATACATAGCAATTTTTCGTATAATATTCTCTCCGTGTAGATGAGCGTGTAGAGAGATTTATTTCTCTTTGTCCCCATGAAATGAAATAGACCTTCATGGTCAATCAAATGTAATGGTTCTTTTTCGGTTCTTTTTTTGTTCTTGATTGGTACAAGTTTAGCTTTACCGGTGTTTTGTATTCCAGCAAGCACCTATGCACAGTGTGCGAGTGCGTCACCTAGTGTCGATCTGTGTCACGTTGCTGGAAAGCACCCACAGCAGCTCGAAATGAACTGGGAAAAGGAACCACACTATTACTGTGGTTCCTCTTCAGTTGTTTTGATCAAACTAAAACCTTCTAGGAACCATCACGAATATAGTTGAATATATACTTAATAAATTGTTTTTGTCTGATTCTCAAATAATGATCTCTACTTACAACAACAAAAATTCTCGAAAATAGACTATTTTTAGCCCTATCACAGTGGCGTTCCCCTTCAAGAAAAAGTTATATTATCAGATGTATTAGGTGTACAAATAAGTTTCCGCGGTTTGTCAAAAGATGGCCCCACCAGAAGGTTATGGAGAAATTGTCAGATGTAAAACGTAATATCCCAAGTTTCGTCATCCGGCAACACCATAACCTTAAAGTACTAGTGATTCCGTATCAGCATCACGTAATTTTTTTCGTGCAAAAATGTCAAGTTTTGTGCCGAATAAGCATCATTTGTGGGAACTTTTGATTTACTTCTTTAATTTGAAAAAATCTGCAGCTGAGGCGCATCGATTGCTTCTAGAAGCATATGGTGAAGCTGCTTTAAGTGAGAGAAGTTGTCAGGAATGGTTTCAAAAGTTTAAGAACGGTGAGTTTGACGTGAAGGACAAAGAACGGACAACGGAACGGAACGGACAAAGAACCTGCGAAACCATTACTGGAGCTCTCTACCGAACACAATTGATGAGATTGAGTCGGGCACTTAAGGAAAAACGCGCCCATTACTACTCCAGACACGACAAAATTATTCTTTTACACGATAATGCTCGTCCACATGTTGCGGCGCCGGTAAAAACATACTTGGAAACACTCAATTGGGAAATTTTACCCCACCCGCCGTATTCACCAGACTTAGCCCCTTCCGATTATCACCTGTTCCGGTCGATGGCACATGGTCTGTCTGAGCAGCGCTTCACATCATATGAAGACACCAAAAATTGGGTAGATTTGTGGATAGCGTCAAAAGATGAAGAGTTTTTTCGACGGGGTATCCGAATGTTGCCAGAAAGATGGGGAAAAGTAGTGGCAAATGATGGAAAATACTTTGAATAAAACGTAATGTACTGTTCCTTCACAATAAATTCCTAATTTTTTATAAAAAACCGCGGAAACTTATTTGTACACCTAATATAATAAAATTTAATTCTTAGAATCGATTTTTCATTAACCATTGGAAATATTAATCGTCGAAATGTACCAATTATTCACGCTGTCTACTCGGAAGCCCCTTAAGCGTTTCTCGCGAATGCTCGGATATGAGAGAGAGTTTAAATAATTATTTACTTTACACACCTCTCGCTCAGCTGTGCGATTGATTATTTCTTTATGCGATAAAGAGACGCCAGCTTCATTGTGAGCATTGGCCACTCAAGGAATGTTCTCGTTGCGTAACGGATCTAAACGAGACACCACGTGAACACGAAACGCGTATTCATTCTAACGAGACGCATACGAGAATCTTATTTTCTATTTGATTTTTTTTCATACCAGAGGATCACAGCAGCCTCGAGTGCTCGTCCTTCATTAGTCAGATCGACAACGGATCATTTAGTTCCGTGACTCGACTGGAAATGCCTCGTTTCATGCTTTATATCATACATATATATACATTGATTCGAAATACGACGAGAGAAAGCGTCGGGAAATTTATTGAAATCACGAAGCAATTTTTCTCACGTATCTCACCAATACCAAAGGCCTCATCAGATTAGCTAAATATCTGATCAATGAATTTCAATCAATGTCTTTAATCTTATCAATTTTTGTCAGTCATATGATAATTAAAGGTCTGTATCGACAAAAATCAATTCACAATTTACTAAATGTTTCCCCAATGATTTTAATAATTTTGTTTATTTGTATTGATTTCCGTCTATCATTTTTATTCAAAATAATTGAAAGTCTGAGCCGACGAAAATAAGTTCCAAATTGCCTGGATATCTTCTGAATGATTTCAATGATTGATCATGATTATTTTATGGAAAACATTAGTCTCCAAAGCGAAAAGAAAATTCAGGTTTTCAAAAAATTTGGATTTCATTTTGAATTGCAAATTTTATATTGACCCGATCCAAAGAGAATTTGATTTTTTTTTTGGTAATCAGGGATTAAAAAATTGTGAACCTTTTTCTGTTAATTCCAATGAGATCTTGACGGTGGATTTGAATGTTTACAGTTCAATTCCGAAATGAATCGTTATAAAAATGGTGGATTTCATCGGACGGAGTAAAAGTCTAGTGGTCGTCTATTGACCGCTGTTCTCTGACCCTTCAGGAATGACCCGGTTTTTCGCTTGGCCACCACCGGTGGGTAATATTACCGCAGTAATAAAGGACCATTTATGGTGGAGTACCGCGGAGGGAGTCGAATGTTCCCTCTCTCTGTTTCTCTCTCGGTGAAAACGGGTCACATGCCAATGGGTCGTCTCAGAACAATAAAAGCCAAACAGTCTCGCCACTGGTGGGTTCCCGAGTCGAAATTTTTGACCTCCCTTCAACACCCGAGGCTTCGTCACAAGATTAGGGGAGTATCGGGCATCGAAGCGAGGGTACAGCGTATAGAAGAGGGATATGTCAGGGCCTCGGTAAAGCCTCAAAAAGTCTCGAAAGTAGACTTTTTCCCCAAAGGAGGCCCATGAGGGTACGAATAGAACCTCCGAAACCTCGCTTGGGCCTATTTTAGCCCTGCCGCAAGGCCTCCGGAACCTCGCTTGAGCCTCTTCCAGCTCTTCCTCAAAACCTCCTAGGCCTCCTTTAGGCCTATTCCAGCTCTCACCCAAAACCTCCTGGGCCTCCTTTAGGCCTATTGCAGCTCTCTCGCAAATCCTCCTGGCCCTCCTTTCGGCCTGCTGCGAATGTACCGTAGACCCTCCAGGGCCTCAGACCCTCTGACCAATGGTACACGGAGTAGGGATAAGTAACGGGAATATATACATGAATGTTTCACATATGTAGGGATAGTATCATTTATTTATGTTATATCCACGTTCAACATTATTACAAATTAAACTTACTGAAAATGGACAGAAAGAAAACCAATTTTTTTTTTTTCGTATCAACTATAATTAATGCGATAAGGCTTACTAGGAATTGCAATTTATAATATCTCTTAAATATATATTTGAACGTAACAACATATTAATTTTTTTTTAAATATATTTTTTCTTTTCCACCTCGTCAGGTGTACTACTTGCCTCCTCTTCTCGCACTAGTGTCGAACGGTTGTTGAACGGGGAAGTATGCATCAGAAGATTGCACGTCTTCCCATACCCGACGATCCTTTGAAGTTTCCTCTGCAAGTACCATCCACGCAGCAATACAAGCCACTTTTTCGGCTTTTTGCACACCTTCCATCTTTTTTTTCATTGATGATTGCAGTGGTGAAAATTTTCGCTTGCGGACCCGCTATCTCGCCCGTAGACGCATTGGCGGGAGATATTTTTCACAGCTCGTCACGATTATCTGAAATATATAATCCACCAGGTGTTCACAAGGGTTCAGTTTGCTAGGTTTACTTAAGTTGACTACCGGCGTTTCGACTTTTTTCTTACCAATTATTCAACAATGACGTAGTAGCAGGAACGCTTGTTCGTCTACGAGTCCACCCACGTGATTCTCGTTCGATCACAGACAACGCAATGATTTTTCGGAATTTGAATAAGTTCCAAAGCGTCATACAAGTTTTCGAGTCTCGACCACCTTTTTTCTTTGGATCTTTTTCTGGGTTTTGATAAACCACAAGGGCGCACAAGTCTCTTCACTTTCGTGCTCATCGTCGAATTGTTTTTTCTAATTATCAACGATTGATTATCCTCAACTATAAAATATCCAATCGAACATGAAAAAATATGAAAAACTATACGTGCGCTCGAGACAAGAGACTACACGAGACTGGTGCCGGGATGGCGGGAAGTCGTAACGTGCTCAAGCAAGCAGAGACGCGCACTCACACAGAAAGAAAAGGGCGAAGGCACATACACACAGACACAGAATTCGCACGCTAGTGAACGACGCACAACATCACTTTGTCGCCTTTGCGGCAATGCCACAAAAACACTACGAGCATCAACACACAATGGGTTACCGATGAGGCCTCTGAGGCTGAACCGAGGGTTTTGGACCAAAAAACGATGGAGACAACGACTTGGAATCGAAAGGAGGTTACGGAGGCCTGTATCACTGATACGTTAGATCGAAAAGAGGCCTAGGAGGCCTGCCCGAGGTTGAGTGGAATCGAACGGAGGCCTCTCGGAGGCACCGGATTCGACAAATGGGGTTCCGTAGGTCCAACGGAGGCCGGCGGCTTGTACATTACAAAGGAAATGAGACCTACGGGCATTCAAGGGAGGCTAAAAATTTCGACTCGGGTTATCCTACCAGCTATATCCTATATATATCTCTCTACTGCTTGATTTTTTGCTTCTCGTCCCTAGACGACTCGTTTCCACGAATTTCAACTAGAGTCCTTTACGACTCGTTTTTTTTTCCTTCTTCGACCATCTTGCGCGTGTCTTTTGCGCAAAATCGAGCTTTTCCCCAAGCGTTTAAGGACGCTTGGTCATCGTTCTGCGTTTTTGCTTTCTTTCTGCCCAAGCAGCTGCCAACAAGGTGTATTGAAGAAAATTTACACGATTTATCTCGATTACTCGAATAACGACGTCTTCGTGCTCGTGAAAAAAAAAATTGGAAATGAGAATTAGAGGAAATAATAAAAACCATAATAATAGGGAATAGAATCCGAAAAAATGACCCTGAAATTATTTTTTTACGACTCGAAATACAGATGTTTCTTCGGATTCGTGATAATTTAAAAATCGTAGAAGAAATTCAATTAAATTAAATTTAATATTTTACAAAAATCATAGAAAAATATAAACTGTGCATAAACTCGTTTAAGATTTTTTAAAAATTACTTTTTAATGCGTCAAAATATTCAGTCTGATAATTCTCGAATTTCACAACAAAATATAAGGTAAATGTCCCAATACCCGACCACGTCCCAGTACCCGACCACTTGAACCAATATATCAGCAAGTTAAGCGTTCACTTAAGAGAAATCTTAAACTGTGAATTGATTCAAAATCCAGGATACATAATCTACGTATACGACACTACTTTTAATAGTTCAAGAATCGTCTGTAATTTAATTTTGGATAAATATGACAGCACGCGTACTATTCGGGGCACGGAAGCCATTATCTAAGCTGAAGTACTAAGGAATCGCGATATCTTATTGAAGCTATTTCGAAGTGGTTTTTATTGTTTTCGAACCGAGCCTAGCTGTTTTTATTCGGAAAGATACCACTACCCCTACAGCACATAACATTGCTGCAATGTTGCAGCAATGTTGTCATATTGCACGTGCAATGATATATTGCAGATATGTTTTGGCAACATTGCTACGCAACATTGCACTAAAACTTCTCAGCAATGTTTCGGGAATGTTCCTAAGCAACATACCTGCAATATTTTGTTGAAACGTTGCGAGTAAATTGCAGCAATATTGGTGAGATCGAACTTGAAATTTTACAACTACACGAGCGTAATAAATATTAAAAAGATCAATTGAAAAAGATCTATTCATTTATTCCTCATAAAATATCAACAACGATTGATTTCGAGTCATTTTCTTTTTCTTTTTTCATATTTATTTTCAAAATTTTGTTGTGCTTTTGACATTAATAAGTCATGTGATATTAATAATATTAAGACATTGTGATATTCGTATTGAAAAAATGTTTAATATCAAAAAAAGCTATAAAACGAAAATATATTTTGTTTCTGAATGATTCTTGTTCGTAAAATATGACTATATACTGTAACGGGACGACCTGGAGCCTACCACGATCTCGGCACTTCGCCTGAGATCCGTTAGGTGGCGGCGATCGGTGGGCGCTCTCGCGCTGGCGAAAGAGCCACCGAGCACCGATAAAGGTCCGGTGTATTATCAGCATCGGAGTCCTTAATTAACAATCCATTGTTGGAATATTTACCCGCGTTCTGTGTTCGCGCAGTCCTATGGACTTAAAAGTACATATTTTTATTTTATGCAATAATTCAAATGATAAAGTTTCCATTGTAGGTAATATTTCTGAAATATTGAATATGTAACACGAGTTATATTGCTGGAATATTGCATATTGATTCGGACATAGCAACATCGCAGCAATGTTTTTTGCAATATTACAATGTTGTCATGCAACATTTCAGCAACATTGCAGGAATATTGCGTGCTGTAGGGGTAATTCGATCATGTTATCTCAATTAGCCAAAAATGCGTTTTAAGTACTTAATTTTTAGGTCCGGTTATTGGTATATACAAAATGTATCTTGTACCGATAACCAACCATGTGTCCGGATATCGGTACTTGCTCGCGACTATGTTCAGCCCCAGTAACCGGACATCTGCTGACATGTATATTATTCGTGCATAACCTCAAAATTTTGGTGACACATTCTCTGAGCGGCGACGCATTTTTCTCAATTCACCCCCTCCCTTCCCCCTACCATAGAGATGAGCGGTCGGTTATAGGGTCATAATGTGTGGTCGGATATTGGGTCGTATAGAAAAACGGGTGGTCCGGTTATTATGAATAAACAACTAATTATAGCAACAACTATATCCTGTGTTTTGGAAACTAGAGACTTCAAGCTTTCCAATAGTCATAGTTGTTATAGAAAATAGTTTATTTTTGAACGCGAAAAACAAGTCAACTTTTTCGTCGCCTCTTAGATGGTTGGGTATTGGGACATTTACCTTAGGAGTTTAATTTTTTTATGTTATTGATAATTGCTCTGAAAACTTTTGTTCAATTTTATATCCCAAAAGAATTCGCGACATCAATTTTTTAAAATCGTTATTACGAATTATTGGCTGTGTAAAAATAAAATATTCATTCCAGCCCGGAATTTGGATCATTCCGAGAGCCGAAGAAATTCTTTTTGGGTACGAACGAATAAACGAAAAGGACGAGAATAAAATAGCTCTTAATAGCGTGATCCTCGCGGCGAAGCTATCAACGTTTACGCGATGGAAAATCGTCTCTCTCTCTTTTTCTCGCAGTAAATCAAATCTTGGAACTTTTACGGGGGCTTTTTGGGGAATGTTGAACAAACGATTGACGACTAATAAACCCTCGTGGCGCGAGACTCTGCGGGACGCCACGTGGGAAGAAAAAAGAAAGAGCCCTCACTCGGATTATGTGGGTTCTGTCGAAATAGAAGAATATTAGGGTCGATGTTGATGCGATTCGGCAGACCGAAAGAATTCGAAAATTTCGACGCAAGCATATGTCGAGCTTTAGGCACGAAATTTAGGGAATCTGGCATGGGGTGTGTATTAGATAACACTTTTTATAGATTTATTATAGATGCATTATAATAATCTACACTGTCTATTTTAGAGAGACAAACCACGCTCTTCGGACTATTTAATTGGCACATTTACAACTCTACCGCTTATTTCTCTACCAGAAATATATTTTTATCACAATAAAACACTACCGTAATTCACTACCAATTAACGAGTATAACATCTCTGCCAAACCGAAGGGTTTCAATGACCCTACCAAATAATAAGCCTACCAGAATAAATCTTCACCAAACAATAACTCTTTCAAATAATATATCTACCACAAAACAGGTCTCCCAGTAATAGTTCACCGGTAACATCTCTACCACAAAAACTCTCTACCATTTGTCAGTTCTCCCATTTAACAAGCTTACCAGATTACATGTCTCTGGCTTGTCAATTCGGCCGGACACTTATCGACGTTGAGGCCCCAATATAAAAAACACAGTCACCTTGCAGTCGGTAAGTAGGGGATCGCTGGATTAAAAACCCGGAGACTTGTAATCTAGCAGCTTTGTAAAATGGGCGAGCTGTCAAGTGGTAGAGATGTACCGCAGAGCTGTTTACTGAGAGACTTGTTTTGTGTTAGAGATAATATTTGAGACTTATTATTTGAAGGAGATTTTTTCTGATAGGCTTTAGTTATGTTATTGAGACGCTTCTGTTTGGCAGAGAATTTTTACAGTAAACTTGTTAATTGGTAGTGATATTACGGTAGTGCTAACTGAGAAAATATTTTAATAGTGTAAAAATACTGACAAAACACTTTATTTACAGTAAACAAATATATTTAGTTGGCACTTTTATTTAAATATTCCTTAACTGTTACAAAATTTGTTAGTCGTTAAGAAATATTCGTGTTCTCATGACAAAATTTTATTTGTGTCAAAATAAATTATTAACTTTAAAAAAATATTTATTTCACCATATCCACATTTGTTAGCAGTTGCCATATCCTGGTACATAGAAATATATCGTTTTCTCAGTGTATTGTGGTAGAGAAGTATTTCTGGTAGAGAAATAAATAGTAAAGCTGTAAATGTGCTATTTAATTCGACAAAAATTCATAACTTCACAAAATATTCTTCTCGAAAGCTACGATCAAATTCGTTGCTGCTAATTCATTAAAAATTCAGTTCGGCCTTTTAACAATGTCCTAAATTTTTGTTTCAATGTAACCGAAATCGAAAAAGTTACATTGAAAAATTTATAATAATTTGTAGGAGGCATTTTTGGTCAGTCTAAAAAATTGGAGAAGCAGAAATGAAAAAAACAATGTTTTTTTTCAATATCTGAGACCCTTAAAAGTAATTAGATCGATATGAAATGGCTCAAATGTGAGATCAACTTTATATAGAATGTGCATAAATTCGAGATGTCATTTATAATGATTATTACGTTGTGTATACTCTTGATAAAAAAAATGATTTCGAAAACACAATAAAAAATATCACTGCAATAGAAAAAAATTACTCAAGAGTGCATTAAAAATTTCACGAAAAAACTATAACAATTTCAGTTCGGAAAATTTGGTGTATTAAATATTCCCACTGTATTAAATGCAATTTTTGAAAAATGTCGAGGCGGAAAAATGTATAAATCAGTGTGAAATGTCTCATATGTTGCAGGTATGATAGGTGCATATATATAAAGTCGTAAAGTCGTTGAGATTGATCATTACTACGTCCGGAGTTTGAAGGTGCGAGGAAGCAATGTCGTTAAGGGGTGGGAGGAAATTTTCTCGACGACGACGACGACGACGACGACGACGATGTGGAGGAGTCGCGCGTGGTTACTCATCGGGACGAGTTGTAAAAAGTATATTCGCGCTTATGTCCACAGGATTTTGAACGCGTGTATTGTATTACTATGTTTCCTTGCGTCGATAGTGTATCGAAACTTTAAATTATGCAAAAACTATAGCGAAAAAAAAAAACAAAACATAAAATCGTCCCCAACCGCGACCTCTCTCACAGCGTCATTTTTATAACAGTTTCCTTCCACAATTTTGCCTCTCGCGATTCGTGACCAGACGATTTTTTATTCCTCCTCGTGTCAATTTCCTAAAACGTTCAAAATTCGGGGAGCCGCCGTCGTCGCACGCGCAAATATTGCTGAAAAAAAATCGTTCGCTCGTGATAAAAGTATATCAGCAGCGCCTCGAGCTTTCTAGGTGTCGGCTATGGGATATTGACGACAGGCATAAAACGTCAGGTTCATTAAATGGCCGCAACCGAACAAGATTGTCATAATTTATAATTTAATAACGGTTGGTAAGAGGGCCATTAAAAAGGCGGGAATATCTTCGAAATATTACATCGATATTTATTGCGACCAGTTTTTTTATTTTTAATTTATTTTTATATTCATTTTTGCGAGCTTGTGCCTCCGAACCGTATGCACTTTCATTCAGGATCGCCAAAAATGCCAGACAGAACAGAACCATTATTCGTCAGACGGAAAGAGAATGGAAAAAAATGTTCTTCTCCAAATATATTTTTTAAATAATTTTTTCTAATGTTTATACTATTTTTTCAAAATATTTTAACATCTAATAACGTCTCTGTGAAATATTTCGTGCTCAATTAAGTATGAAAAACATTTATTAAGCATCAATATTGTTTTTAAGAATCGTATCTTAATATTTTGTTCTTTCGAAAAATCTTAGCAATATTATATTCCTATGCATTTAACTTTTTGTTGGATTGAATTAATAATTTTTGCAACAGCGTGGTCAAAGATGCAAAAAAAAAAATTGAACCCACGACAATCGATAATTAAACGAAAAAATCGATTCCTCGTCAATCTTTGTGATCGATAACAAATATCGATATGACCGATTCTAATGTTATTAAAAATTGAAATAGAAAATCATTAAAATTTAGTCAGTCCCGTGCTCGAAGTTTAAATATAATCAGAATTATATTTCAGTGCAATGCAAAGCAGAATAATGATACTTGCGATCGTTTCTATTAATTTTTCCGCAACGGCAAAAGTGAACGGTTGGCTAAATATCACGTAACTGCATTCAACATTTTCTCATCGCACTCTTTCTTGCTTCGAATCATGCTGAAAGTTCTATGGGCTGTGATCTTCGTGTATTCATTTATCAAATATAAATATATACGTGAATATATGAAGGATTCCAGGGCAATTGAACCAATATCAGACTTAGGAATGCTTTGCAAAAAAACTGTACCTAGTGCTGAATCACAATCCAAATTAAAAAAAAAAAATCGCCAGATCTCACATCGTTTCCATGATAAATAGAATCAGATAAATTTCCTCAGGAACAACAGACTATAATTTCGAACCAGAAGAATAAAATTGTATGCAGTTTACATGGGAAATTGAGAATTATTGGATAGTTGGTGATACCGGAAATTTTCTGCAACGGAGTCCAAAGTCAAAGATGTCGAGAGTAAAAAAAAATTGTGGAATTGGCTTGGAATGCCCCATATGTATGTATTATGCATATGGGTGCCGCGATAGGCAAACGCGCCGGAGCCCATTAGTTGGATTATTAAATTTCTCGTTTTTGGAGGGGAGGGATGAAGAAAGAGAGAAAGAGCGAGAGAGAGCATTGTAGGGCCCAGAGAGCCAGCAGGTTTCGCGTTTAGGCAGCCATTAGTCCGAGATTTACGACGAGCCGTAACTCATCGAACTCATTTGTTCCTTCCTCGCTCTCCTCGAGCTTCTTTTTCTCCCATATACCTTTATATATATATATTATATGTTTCATTCCATACCATTTCGACCTGGGTCTGACCCTTGACCTCTCGGATTCGGATCGCGATTTTTTATATGATTGTTCTCAATTTGAAAGGCACCCAGTTTTTTTTGTAGATTTTTCAGATTTAATTTGAATCTTCTACAATTTTTTAAACGATTTTATTGATCGACATAATTTAAAAATCTGAAAAAATTCTGAAAAATCGTGTGTCAGATATCAAAATGTTTAAGCTCAGAGCCGGAGTCGGGAGATTTTTCCTTCTTACTATTTTTAAGCTTTTTCCAAAAAAAAAAAAAAAAACGTTTAAAAAAATAGAAGCGGAAGTTATTTTACTATGAATGGTTGCTGAAACATTTGTATATGTAATATCGGATTTTTGAAAAAAATTTCAGATTCTTCGCAAGAGATTTTTTTAAATTTATTTTGCTAATATAAATGGTTCCAAAAAATCTGAAATTTTTTGCAAAAATTCCATATGACATATGAAAATCTTTCAGCAACCATCCATAGTAAAATTAGAAGCAATCATCCGCTTCTAATTTTCTTAGCTAAGCTTAAAGTCGGAGTGGGGAGACTATTTTCAGGCTTTTTTCGAAAAAAACCTTAAAAAAATTAGAAGCGGGAGTGATTTTACTATGGATGGTTGATGGAACATTTTCATATATCATATGGGATTTCTGAAAAAAAAAATCAGTTTTTTTGGAACCATTTATATTAACAAAATAGAGAAAAAAAAATTCTTACGAAAAATCTGAAAATTTTTTCAAAAATCCGATATTAGCATATGAAAATGTTTTAGCAATCATTCATAGTAAAATAACTCCCGCTTCTATTTTTTTAACGTTTTTTTTCAGAAAAACCTTAAAAATAGTCAGAAGGAAAAATCTCCCCACTCCGGCTCTAAGGAATTTTTTCAGATTTTTAAATTGTGTTGATCAATAAAATCGATTAAAAAATTGTAGAAGATTCAAATTGAATCTGAAAAATCTACAAAAAAAAACGGGGTGCCTTGCAAAGTGAGAACAATCATATAAAAAATCGCGAGCCAAATCCGAGAGGTCAAGGGTCAGACCAGGTCGAAATGGTATGGAATGACATATATATATGTGTGTAAATGTGCGTCGAAGCCGGGGCAGCATGGGTGGAGGCTTTGTACGAAGCTAAAGTTAAGTCCCACTGGCCCAAAGCGACTGTGCGCAACTTCGAAATTTACTATAACTACGGTTCACGATCGTCCATTTCAGCGTTTAAAAGGATGTAGGTAACGCCATTTTGTTTTCTGGCACGTGTATGTGCGACAGTGAACCCTTTTCCGTTTTTTCATTCACTCAGAAACGATTCCTGGGTCATTCCATGGTGAATCGACCAATAGTTGGAATCTACCCCTTTCAATTACGATAAAATGTGGTCAGAAGTTTTCTTTTGTTATAAAAAGAAGTTCTACCAAAGGAAAATTTTTTTTTTTTTTTTTCGAAACTTCAAAATTTCACCATTTTTTCAATTTAACAAGTTCTTTTTTTGAATATCTCGAAAACAATATTAAATATCTCGAAAACTATAATAGTAACGAATAAATCGTTCTGGGTTCATCTTAAAGAGTATACTTGGGGCTACAAAAAAAAAATTCCGAAAAAAAATTTTGAAAAATTATGAATTTGGAGAATTTCGAATTTTTAAACATCGTGAAAACCCACGATCAACATTAAATATTTGATTCAATTTTTTTTATATAATACCTTGTACTGATCTTAAAATATCCTATTATTTTCAGAAAGGTGGTTTTTTTTTTTAATATGAATTTTTGAATTTTGGTAAATTTTTTCGTTTTTTACCTCTAAGTAAAGTAAAGTTGAGCAATCATGTAATTTTTACTGCTTCAAATTTCAAAATTATGTGGTTGCTCAACTTGACTTAACTTAGAGGTAAAAAAAAATTTTATTTACAAAAATTCAAAAATTCATGTTTTCGAAACAAAACAAAAACACCCTTCTGAAAATGTTAGGATCTTTTAAGATCAGTACGAGGTATTATATATAAAAAAAATTGAACCAATAATTTAATGTTGATCGTGGATTTTCACGATATTAAAAAATTCCAAATTCTCCTAATTTATTATTTTTTAAAATGTTTTTTCAGAATATTTTGTTTTTCGTAGCCCCAAGTATACTCTTTAAGACGAACCCAGAACGATTTTTTGGTAACTATAATAGTTGTCGAGATATTTAAAAAATAAACTTGAAAAATTGAAATAATTGTGAAATTTTGAATGTTGTATAACATTCGAAAAAAATTATCTTAATTTTTTTCTTTTAGTAAAAATTTGTTTTATAATAAAAGAAAACTTCTGACCAAATTTCATCGAAATTGAAAGGGGTCAATTCCAATCATTCGTCTATTTGACATGGAATGACCCTCCTTCATTCTCTACTCCTCTCCCTTTCCTCGTTATTTTTATCTTCCTTTTTTTTTTGTTCTTTTTAGGGTTCCGTACCTCAAAAGGAAAAAACGGAACCCTTATTAGATTACTTTGTTGTCGGTCCGTCCGTCCGTCTATCTGTTAAGACCCTTTATCTCGGGAACGCGTGGAGGTATCGAGTTGAAATTAAAACCATACACTCAGGTCTACAGTCCCTTGAAGCTGTGAAAAAAATCAAACTTCTTAGTTGACGTAAAAAAAAAAAGATACGGCCGTTTATGCCGCAAAAACATATATTTCGACACTCTCAAGGGAATCAAAATTTATAGGGTAATTTCCGTTGACCTAGAACTATGAAATTTGGCAAGTAATATACTATCTTATACTACAAGTATATGGAAAAATCTGAAAAATCTGACGTCCGGTTTTTTTCTTTTTCTCTAAAGGAATAGTTGCCCTTTCGGTATCGATTTCACGAGGAACCTTTTGGTACTTGTAAGGCAAAGTCTCGTTACCAAAAGCCACCCTTGCAACTACCATTTTGTCATTATGATTTTTTCATCCCTCAAAATGATTGTATCCAAGATGAAAAGAATGTCCCTCGATAAGCGTGTATTTTCCTGGATGAGAAACTTTTTGACTCTTCCCTGCTGTCTAAAATCTATCAATTTGAAATTTATAATTTACACATTTTATTTTTTTAGGTACAAATTTTGTTTTTAATATCGACAAAAAACCAGAGCATTTTTCTGCTGCCCTTTGGATTCCGTTCCGAATTTTTAAATTTCCTGATTGCTTCCACATAATTTTTGTACATTAAGTTCAAAAGGAAAATTTCTGGATATAATTTCTGGAAAGAAAGACTCAAAATAAACTCTCGCATATCAGGGCTCGCCCATTGAGGAAAAGAAGAGAGAAGTAGATTAAGGGAACTGCAAAAAGACTTTAAAAAAAGGTGTCTGAACTGGATCGCAGTCACTTCATCTTTTAGAAATTCGCAGAGCATCACCTTCGCGGATAAAACATCCAAACTCTGCAGGATTTGGTATGAAAAAAATTGAACTACCGTTCTTTTTGACTGTTTCTTTCGAAAAGTGAATGTACGAGCATGTTCGGGCAGGTGCGCATGTATCAAAGAATAATAAAAGTGCGTATATGGGGCCCGGTGTGCATTTTGGACGCGCGCGAGAGTGGCAAAACGTCCTCGTCAAAAAAACGCCTCACAAGCGCGAGCTCGAGAGAAGAAATACACCCGATTATCCCTCGTATACCGCGGTGCAACCACTAACGAGCTGACGTTTTAACGTTTTTTAACGATTGCAGAACGACTTTGCGTTTGTACGCGTTTTTTTATTCTCTTATTTCAACAGTTATACCAACGAGAGCGAAAAAGAGAGTGAACTTCAATGCGCGCATTTCGCGCGTGTAGTGAGTTAAAAAGTCCCAAAGTGTGTACAAGCTTTGAAGTAAATAATAAAAAAATAAATTATAAAAAATATAAAGAAAAACGACTCTGAGAGAGAGAGGAGTTCAACGTCGTTTGAGCGGGCAGCACATTTTTCAAAGCGCCAATAAAAGCTGGATTGTAAGAAAAAAAAACAACTCGAGAATATTATGGTCAGCGATAATGCAAAATTGGAAGGAACTGGAACAAACAAAATTTTAATCGATCCTTTCGAATGTATTTTCTCGAAAATTGTCGATTGAAAAATTATTTTTTCAACATTTACATGTAGAAATTTAGATTTTTCAAAAATTGATTTGAGAAGAGATTTGAATTTATTTACTTGACTCAAATAAACCTTTTTTCTCAGTGCAAATGTTTCGAATTTGGTTCAAATTTTTAGTAAATATTCGAAAGTGTAACTCCTGTCAGAATCGAGCTGATTTTTTTTTTGTGTGGTTTTTTAGAGTTAAAAAACATTACATTTAATATTATTATGGCGACGCATAATATTTTCACCCACGTTTTTTAATTTTTTGTTTTAATTTTTTACATGAATTTAGCTGATAGAATAGATATCTCCCCCGTTGCAGAGTTTCTGTTGTTTTTTTTCGGTTTGATAGAAAACCAAATTTTTATAATTAAATTTTTTTTGTTATTATCAAACCCAAACAAACAACAGAAACTCTGCACTGAAGATATCTATTCTAGTAGCTAAATTCCTTCATTTTATACTATTAAAAAGAAAAAATTTTAAACAAAAAACATAAAAAAGTTGGGTAAAAACATTGTGCGGCATTAAAATATAAATCATAAAGAATTGATGAAAAAATGTACAGCCTCTTTTTAGTGGGAGTTCCACTTCCGAATATTTACCAAATCTTTTTAAATGTTGAATTTTGTTTTTTACATGTCCCCGTGCGTGAATTTGATTGAGGCCGCGATCGGTTTTCCCTAACTTACATCGGGCCCTTGACTGGAAGCCCAATAGGGCCCCTGAATGGACGGTCACGCTTTTTCAACAAGGGCCTTAGAAGGTTGCCAAATGAGGGCCTTTACAACCACCTCACGGCTGCCATGTCGAATCCACGACAAGCCCATGGTCAAGCCCTATCAGGGCCCTAGTACGTACGTAGTATCGCTATTCGTGTGGATTGTAAAATTGAATCATTTCAATAATAATAACAATATTATTATTATTATTATTATTATTATTATTATCAATTATTATATATTATAATAATACATTATTATTAATAATTATTGTTATATATAATAATATATGATTAATAATTCTCCAAGAGAATTTTTACAAAAAAATAGTATAAAGCAGAGGATTTCTATGTAGAAATCTTGCGGGTGTGACTTCCTGAGAGGCCTGACTCTGTGGTGTCGAACCCACTTCGGCATACTATTTGCATATTCCGTATGGGAGAGAGCGCACGCCGTATGCGACATCTCATGGTGAGTCTCGGAACTAACTCCCCGTGAAGCCCGATTAGGCCCTCAAAGAGTTGCCTCGTCAGTGCCATGTTTGAAATAATTAGGGCTCCGATACTTTCGCCCTATTTGGGCCTGATTTGGTTCTGTTGTAATTATACCGACTTCTTTAAATATGAGTTGCCAGATCGAAGCCCGACAAGGTCCTCAACGGGTTGCCTTAGGTCAGCCATATTGTAAGTAAGCCTGGCAACCTTGGCATTGCCCAGTCACGGCCCAACCTGGCGGTGTTATGGCAATTCATGACAGGGCATCCACGTTTAAGCCCGGCAAGGTCCTCAACGGGTTGCTTTAGGTCAGCCATATTGTAAATAGACCTTGCAACCTTAGCATTGCCCTGTCGGGGCCTAACCTGGCGGTGTAAGGGCAATTCCTGACAGGGCATCCACGTCCAAGCCCGACGAGGTCCCGACTTAAGTCAGGGCTTCCCTAGAATTTTCACGCACGGGTTTTTGCAAGCAACATTATCAAGCTATAAGTACATGTCAAATAAACATAATGTATCGATATTAAAAAACTTTGCCAAAAACGAATCTAAAATTCTGGATGAATCTTGATGAAATTGAAATCTCAATAAATTTCAAAAATCATGAACAAGTCCGAATTCCAACCGAAAAACTATTCTTCAATTTTTTTAAAACCCCTACAATTAACCCTTTCAAATAAACAAAAAACATGTTCGTCTTTGATTAAACAGCAGAAACTTCATTATCACGACTTTTTTTAACGAGCCTCTCTCACATAAATTTCTAGCATTCAAGAAAAATTTCAAGTGCTATGTTAAATACGGAAAATGCATTTCGCGAGTATGACATGGTTGGGGTTATTTTTTGAGATGTTTGACGAATGATACTGTAATATTTGTGGTGCCCACAGTGAGGCTCGTGGGTGAAAAACAAGAGTGCGGATGGGAAGAACAAAAAAACCAAGCAAGAAAATATCACTGAGGGCATCCGGCTTAATGGCTCTGACCATTATACCGTGTATCCCTGGTTACATGAACGCTTTGTAATACCATACAAATACAACACTTTTCGTCCACATATACATGGATAAAAGGCGCGAGATACTCGAACATCGAGCATAAATAATCGCGATAATTGACGTGAGCATTCTCTTATTTTTTCTCTCTCTCATCATTCCCCATTTACTCACTCTCTCTCTCTCTCTCTCTCTCTCTCTTGACTCAGCGTGCTCTGAGATGTACAATATCGAATTTCGGCAAGTTTTGTCCGTGATTGTAAATGAATAAATAAACGTGGAAGACAGAAACGCGATTTCCATTTACCGTTTATGAAGACAGAGGTGCGAGAATTTTGTGCTCCGAAAATTGAGGATTTCGTGGGCGGAGCCCGAAAGCTCAATACGGGCTAATCGATTAATTTTTAAGCGGTATAAATTGAGGATGAGAGACGCGCGAGGATATAATGTAATTTCAACAGCGAAAGTCTATATGCCCTTAATGATATAACTATATGAGAGGCCGTATCTCGATGAGAAATTATGTTCGATTTATTGTTTTCTATAATTCTATAGGGCTATTCTCATGTGCTAAAAAGGAGGTGAGACCTTTTTTTTAATTGGCCCAAAAAATGGGAGGATGCTATTAAAAAAGTCTCTGCCTTTTCTCTCTGGCTATTAATTAAAAAACCTACTTTGACTCCCCCAAAATGAAATATCAATTTATAGGATTTTAAGTATAGGTATTTGTTCAAATTTCTTTGTAATTGGCTCTTATTTCTAAGTTGAGTTGATTCTATTTCCGTAATTTGTGGAATTTTTCGTTAATTTATCTTTATTTGGGAAAGTTAGTCGATGCAATTTAAGCTTTGAATTTTGAAGAAATCGCTTGATGCTTTTAAAAAAATTATTTCATTTTCAAAACCCTTCTAAACGACTTTTTCTAAACTTTCTTACTATTGCAGTGCATCAAATTGAAATTTAATTTTTTTAATTTAATTTTCCTACGGCAAACGCCATAATAAAACATTATTATAGAGTTATTAGTTATTATAACTCAAGGAACGATTTATAAGGAAGGCTTGATAAACGGTGGAAAATGGGAAAGCCGCAAGCAAATTTCTAATTTTTACGATTTTTTAAAAATTGATATATTTTATCGATTTTCTCTTCATTATTCATTTATGTGTATCCAATGCATATATATAATAGATTAAAATAGATTCTTGATGTAAGTAAAGAGAAACGAAGGATAACCAATTGTTAAAATTTCATCGTAATGATGAATTTATTTCTCGATTTTATAGAACATCGTTTATATTGAAAAATATATATATATGGGGCATTCCACATCAAATCGCGCGGTCATCGGCCTGACCCCCTCGGATTTTGATGTCCAATGAATTGTGGGTTTCGTTTGGCCCAAAATATAACCTCAAATTTTTAGAAATCTTTATTTCATTTTTTAGGGGTTACCCGAGCTAAACAATCATTAAATTGAGGGAAATAAACATAAAGAGGGGCCTTTAAAATTTTTTTCCCAGAAACTAGGGCCCAAAACAAATATTTTCGGCATAGTTTGATAATGGCTCAAAAATAATTACTATTTTTTAATTTTTTAATTGTGTTTGAGTTCTCCGTTTTATTTCAAGTCGTCAAGGCTAATAAATTTTGGGAAAATGTTGTCGTTTCACTCTTAAACCAAGAACAAAAATCAAGTTTCATTAGAAAAATATTGTTGTTGTTGTTATTCTCAATGGAAGAAACAACCAAAATAAGAAATTATAAACAAAAAAAATTAAAATACAACAAAAAAATAGTAATTATTTTTGGTCCATTATCAAACTATGACGAAATTATCTGTTTTGAGCTCGAGTTTCGGTGAAAAAAATATAATTAATTTTAAAAAGGCTCCTCTCTATGTTTTCCCTCAATTTAATGGTTTTTTAGCTCGGGCAACCCCTAAAAAGTGAAATAAAAATTTCTAAAAATTTGAGGTCATATTTTGGGCCAAACGAAACCCACCATTCATTAGACATCAAAATCCGAGGGGGTCAGGCCGATGCCCGCGTGAATTGACGTGGAATGCCCCATATAAATGAAAAAAATAGCAAATTGATATATTTTATTGATTCTCTCTTCATTATTCAATTACGTATATTAAATAAATATATATAATTTATTTAAATAGATTCTTGATCTAATGAAAGAGAAAGGATAGGTAACCAATTGTTAAAATTTCGTCGTAATGATGACCCTCTTTGTGTATGAAATTTTATTTCTCGATTTTATGGAACATCGTTTATATATTAGCAATGCTTTTTCAAGATATTTGTTGGTTGATTTATAAGTATAATTTCGAACGGATCTACCGTGCACGAGACGCGACCGAAGTTTTTGGTTTATGGCGCTCCGGGCAATTGTTTAAGTTAATTGCACGTTGTTCCACGTCGCTGACCACTATGCACACACATATACACACACATTCGTTCGCGAAACACGAAAAGATTTCATACTTTCTCGTGTACAACCATCCCGAGACATATATGTATATAGCGTTCGGTTTGTGTTCGTCTGTGTTTTCTATAACAAGAAAGATACTCGAGTATGAGCCTGAACCCGCTCAAAACCACATATATATAGTGAAGTGCAGAGTGGCAATAGAGTTATTACCCGGTCGGGACTTTTAGAGCTCGCGAGAGAGCTCACGAGGAACGCCCTTCCGATGTACCTGTTATTGGTAATACTGACTATTAAGATTTTTAGTTGCTTTGACGTGCAACTATCGCTCACTCTCTGCGGATAGAAAATGCAACTAATAATCTGCCACCGGCGCCCCGTTGGCGCTATTATCACCAACGAAATCACGAAGCAGGCTGAACGAAGAGAAAAAAAAACTTGTCCATCGGAATAAATGAATTTCATGAAAATGAATCTTAACCCTTACTTGACACACTGGGGTACAAAACACCCCGGCCTAAATTTCCCTAATTTCAAGTACCTAAATTAAAAATAATGGGACCTATAGTGACATCTCTCATTTGTTCGAGGATGCCACTACTCCTTCAAGCTTATAGGATTACTCTAAGTCAATAAGTTTTTATGTAGTAGCCGTCCAAAGTTGAGTGGTCTAGCTATATCCCAGTGTGTCAAAGAAGGTCGAATGCGAAGATTTTGTGCGAATTTTATTCCTGTTACATTATTTTACTACCACTATTCTTTTTCTTTTAGTGCTATATATTAACCCTAGAATGGTAACCTTATTTGTTTAGACCTATTATGGTAATCTGGGGTGATAAACCACCCCAATTTTGAAAAATTCATATCTCCGGTAAAGTTTCACGAAAAGTGTTCAACTTGGGCTCATTCTTTTCTTTTTTAATGCAGAATCGCGTAGGCCTATGGCGATTCTGCTTGAAGTAGGAAAAGTTAGTAAAAAATGAGGTAAAAGGCTGAAAAACTTGGAAAATTCGTAAAAATTCGCGAGATTTAAACTCGCCTGGGGTGGCTTCTTCTCCCAGGTTACCGTTCTAGGGTTGAGCAAACTGAATTAAATTTTTAATTATTTTTGTCGAAAAATAAAAAAGTTATGATTTATTTCGTAAAAGTTGTCATTTTTTCCGTTTTTTTTTGGATAATTAAATTTTTTAATCATAGTTAACTTTGATATTTTACTATAAACCTTGTATAACTTTGGGAAGTACCTCTCAAGAAGTTCTAAAAAAAACTGCAAGTTAAAATATTAAATGGTCCCGTAGTAAAAAACTCTATTGAATCGCCAATGGCAACCAATGGTCCTCATACGACTCCATTGGACAATGAATGGGGACCCATTGAGATTTCCGCATTTTTCAATGGCGTATAGGAACGACCATTGATCAGTGAATGGATATCCATTGAAAAGTCACCATTGCCCAATCACGTCCATTGGACAGCAAATGCGGATGAACCGAATGATCACCATTACTCAATGATGCCCATTGGAAAGCAAATGCTGATGGACCGAGCCATCAGCATTGCCCAATGGTGTCCATTGGAAGGCAAATGCTGATGAACGAAATGATCAGCTTTACCCAATGATGTCCATTGGGAAGTAAATGCGGATGAACTAAATGATCAGCATTACCCAAAGATGTCCATTGGAAACCGCGTCGCGTTAGTTCCGAGACTTGGCGCGAGATGTCGCAGGACGGCAACCCGCTAAACTCCCATGAGGATTGTGCAAAGAGTATGCTTATCTAGACGATTGTGAGCGCGGAATATTAGCAGAAGTCGGTGTCCAAAAAATCCATGCAACGAGTTCTTGCCGACTGATGCCCATGGGATAATCCCTATTCCGTTTGAAATTGGGAAGTCAATCCTCATTGGAAAATCCCTATTCGATTTCAAATGGGGAATTCAATGGCGAAAATGTCCTTGGGCAATTCGGCATTCATCTCCATTGGTTATTTTGGCAATGGGGAATGAATGGCGATTTTTCAATGGTGACGAATGGAGTTTTTTACTATATGAAAGAATCTCAATTGATTATCGCCATTCATTCCCCATTGTCTACAAAAACCAATGGAAATGAATGCCGAATTGCCTATGGGGATTTTCTTCATTGAATCTTCATAGGATAATCCCCATTCCGTTTCAAATGGGGAAGTCAATCCTCATTGGAATCCTCATTCGATTTCAAATGGGGAATTCAATGGCGAAAATCCCCTTAGGCAATTCGGCATTCATCTCCGTTGGTTATTTTGGCAATGGGGAATAAATGGGGATTTTTCAATGGCGACGAATGAAGTTTTTTACTACGGGGTATATTTTTTATAAGAATTTTGATCGCTGGGGTACAAACGACCCCAGGATGTCAAGTATCTTATTCTGCAGAAGTCTGTCAAGTGACGGTTAATTTTCGATCAGAACAATTATATTCATTGAATTTCGTTGTATAGATTGGCTTCAAGTATGTAAGATCGGGAACTCTACCTAAATTGAATTTTATTTTATTTTTAAGAATATTTTTCGTCTTTATTCAATTGATTTCATTTGAATTGATATTCTATTTTTTTCAAAAGATGTATCGTTTATTTAAGGGGGTGAACTTGCCGAATACATCTATGTTGGTTAGAAATTTAAGGGAACATCGATTTGATAACAAATCAGAATTACTTCTTGTCCAGAAACTTGAATTTGAATTTGATTTTGAATTGTTTAGTGATCCACGAATACAAATTTTCGTTGGAAATCTCAAACATCCGTAGTCCCCAAACAGGTTTTCTTCTCCATGAAAATATTATTTTCAATAATAATTTTTAATTACTTTCTGGCAGGAGATTTAAGGTAGTAGCCCACTGTGACAGGTTCAAAAATCGATTTCATTTTGCATTTTTCGCAAGATAAACATTTTAAGAATATAATGTAAAAGTTTCAGACCAAAATTTAAAATATTTTTAAAGTTATAACCAAAAGAAGAGAGCAATTAACTAATAAGTTAATATTAAAAATTACTAATTACTACGGTTTGGCAATCACCAGAAACTGTAAATCTCTTGAAGAAATGAAGAGACCTTTGAGATAACTTTGAGGAAATGGAAGGATTACTCTATGCACCAGGCATAGCTGATTAATTCAAGTATGATTTTTTTATACAACATCTGTTGTCAAAACTTTAAACGCGTTTTTCTCGAAACTAAGTTTTCGAAATTTCGGGGAAGCACTGACGATAAAAACTATTTAACCGATTTTGTTAAAAATTTTACCTGTTATTTTAGACAAACATAGTTCAATACCTAGCCTTTAGAACATTCAATCTTTTAATGATAAATGAATTTTTTTAAACAATTTATAAATAAAAAATCTTTTTCGAAAACCTTTTTGTTCACAAGTCCGCCATTTTGTTTTTTTTTTCTGAAAATATGCATATTATTGGTTAGAGCACTAGAATTAAGTCTACAAAACAATAATTTCTTTGGATTTTTTAGTTCAGTTGACTCCGGAAGGCTGTGTGCTTCCCCGAAACAAGTCACCTTTGTTTCGAGGACTTGACGTACAAAATCATAAACAAATGCATGTAAAATTAAGTAAACAAAATTTTTGTTGTACTCTTCAAGATACACATAGAAACATGCATGTAAAATTTCAAAACGATCGCATTTTATTTTGTTACTTAAAAAAATTAATGAAACAACGGGCTACAATGGGCTACTACCTTAAGACCCAAACTCAAGCAACAACCATTAAAATAATTGAAAAAAAATATCATCTGATAGAAAATGATCTGAAAAATTCTTAAAGTGCTTTCCAGCCTCAGGAAAACTGTAAAAATATCACAGAGCGATATGAAGGGAATGAGGATCAAGCGTAGGTATTTTACTCCATATATTAATTCGGCAATTTCGTTATTTCGATGTTTATCGACTCTGGAACTTTTATTTCTGTTTTTATGGCATTTGTCGTTATTTTGTTTCGTAATATATCTTATCGGCAGTGAGACTTCATAGTTTCGTTATGGAACGCTATATATAATGTCCGAGGGGCTGAAGAGTCCAAGTTTGCCAAAGCGAAATGGTGCTGCATCCACCTCAGAATGGATGGTCATATAAAAATACACTTCCTACGATAAGTATAAAAAATTATGGTTTCGCAAATGGAAATTGTCATTCAAGATTAAATTGTCCCACATGTCCCAAAATACGTACTAAAAAAATGTGACCTTTCGTCGAAAATCGGCGATTCTCTATGAAGAGCCTCCTTTTTCCAATTTCTTCCTCGTAAAGAAAAACGCACAATGGATTTTGGGACAACTACAAAGAGGAACCAAGTGGCTATACGAATCGCTTTATACCGGTTGAATTCACCGTGAAATTGTGAGAATCGTACGAAAAAGGAATAACGAGAAGGAGAAGAGAAAAAAAGAGGAACGTAGAGATGAAATAGTCGTCGCTCTGTGATGCATATACGCTGAGCCATTCGTCTTTCGAGCGACTGGACGATGCGCCACGTCATAAAGTCCATTGAAAATCTCGGTGTCGTTCTTCACGCGTGCACACACGGCTTGTGCGTTTTCCTCGCGTGTAACATGGGCGCGCGTTCGAAAGCGCGCGCGCTCGCCTCGTATCCGCGCGAGTCATACTTTATTGAGCAGAAAATTCCTCCTATAAAGCGAGAACTTTGTTCAGGATGGCCTCCCTTTGTCATCCTCCCTCTCTCGCTCGTCGCTGGGTGTGGACCCGGGCCAAGCGCCCGTTTTCACCGGTGACGCGACGCAGCCAGAAGCACGCAAAGATTTATTACTTTTTGGCGCATGTGTGCGCCTCTTTGCAATGAGAGAGAGAGAAAGAAAGAGACAGAGAGAGGGAGGGAGGAAGAGGGAAAAAGGATTCATAACGTTGCAAAAATCGTTGATATTGTTTTAAATAATTTAAAAAATTCAGTTTCTTTTCAATTCGCAAAAAAGTTTCGTTTCAAAAATTCATATTATTGAACAAAAAATACCTTCCCGAAGATTTCAGGATCTTTTCAGATCAGTGCCAGGTATTATATAAAAAAAATTGAACCAAAAATTTAATGTTGATTGTGGATTTTTACGATTTTCAAAAAATCAAAATTCTCCAAATTCATCATTTTTCAAAAAAATTAAAGCCGAACCCAGAACGATTTTTTCGTAACTATAAGAGTTTTCGAGATATTTAAAAAATAAACATGAAAAACTAAAAAAAAAGTTGTGAATTTTGCATAATTTTTGACAACAAATCCTTAATTTTTTTCCTTTGGTAGAACTTCGTTTTATGATAATATAAAACTTCTGACCAAATTTCATAAAAATTGAAAGGGGTTGATTCTAACTACTGGTCGATCTGACATGGAATGACCCATATACACAGTACTCATAAAAATTAAGGGAGCAAGAAAAGTTTCCAAATTTTTCGGTGATTTTCGACATGCTGTATTTCAGTAAAAAAATTTCGTATCGAGGTGATAAAAAAAGGATTGTGGAGCTCCAAGATTCTAGTTTTCAGATATTTTTGTCAAAATTTTTTAGGAGCTACGGTTCTCACGAAATTTTAAGAAATGGCGCGAAAGAAATTTTTTCACCTTTTTATTTTTGGTCCACGGGCTTGGAAATTTTTTTCCTAGCTAAACCATTACATGGACCAGGTAGCCTGTTTATCCAGCTTCAATTTCCTTTTTTCCAATTTTTTTAATGTTGATTTCTCGCGCAGATATCCGACTTTGAATGAAACAGGATCCTTTTGTCTTTAACCACTGATAACTAAGCAACCAGTGGTCGTACATAAATTAATCGGGTAGTTTCGGAAACTGGAAGAAATTTCCTAAAAGATTCCTTCAAGAGTTTTGGGAATTTTTTTTTCTACCCTCAATATTCAGTTGAAAAAAGTACAAAAAAAATGACTGTTTCCCTTGATTTGGCAAATTGGCTGCGGCTTTGCTAATATTGATGGGAAGGCTAATGTTTTAAGAAATGTTTACAGCTGAATCAAATTTTTACCCCCAATAACTCTAGACATTTACAGATCGATCCATTGAACGGTTTTTCCGGACCGATTGATCAAAATTTCCAAAAAAATTAAATGTAGGTTTCATCCCCACCCTATTTTATTTACCAAATTGGTACACGAATTTCTTAATTTTTGAATAAAGAAGACCCTGTGCCACAAATTTGATTCATCCAAGGCGTATTACAATTTTTCTAAAAAAGGGATTTTTTAACATAGATTTTGGATTCAATCTGCGGTATTCTTAGAAAAAAATGACCAAAGCAGAATTTTTATCCCCCGAACTAATTCAAAGGTATTTCTTTCGCCTCGAGAAATCGCGAAACCGGAAGTGAGACTGCGCAACGTTTCGCTAAATAAGAAGAAAAACGTTTACATGTCTTTTACGACTTTGCCGCCAATTAAACGAGGCTTCGCAATTTCATTTTTTTCGTTTTATTTATATTCTCCACGTGCGTTGCTAATAAACATCGATACACTGCAATTTTCTCTTCACGCATACCGAATAAAACCCAACCAATGCGTTTGAATCGGCGAACGGATAATTACCCAGGTATCCAGATCCCATTCTCCGTTCATTACAACGTTGGACTTTTCCTCTGAGAAGTGAGAATAATCAATTTAAATGTCCACTTAAAATCGCACAACTGCACATTCGCGCGAAATAGAAAAAAAAATCTCCTTTACTCCAAGCGAACGTGTCCATTAACATTTTTTCTTCCAAAGAACCGTGAATTTCGTTGTTACGATTCAGACCTCGACTTTACATGAAAAGTTTCTCTGTCCAAAATGGTCCCCGAAAAATTTGTTCCGCCCAAAAACATTTCCTCGCGTAATTTCGTATGTTTTGTCCCGCAGGATCTTTATTACAAAATACATTGACTCGAGAGATTCCCTTTGTACACATTTCGTAGTCTCGAATAATAGATTTATCATCGATCGGTTTCGGTCGATGCTGCATGACGAAAAAAAAAAATGGTCAAAAACTCTATAAAATAGCCGAGAAAAGAGACGAAGAGTGCGAAGAGAGTGTCGAAACTTTCCAAATGAATTGCTCTCCCCGCTTGACGTCTCAATCTCTCGCTTATTATACAGACATACACATATTAACTACACACATACAAGATTATATACCTGCTGGAATATATATGCCATATCCTTGACATCTTTTACTGCCAAAAGGCGGCGCTTCCTCAATCTTTTTTACATTTCTTTCTCCCCATTCCTCACTCGGCCCTTTTTTTTGAGTCCAGTGTCCACGAGGTAGAAAATTAGATTCTTATGAAGAGCGATTCTCAATTTCCATAGAAAATTTGTTTGCATTCAGGCCCATGAAAAAGTATAAGAAGGGAGGGCGCCAGGTGAGAGTTATTCGGTACATAATGCATTATAATGGCGACCTCTTCAGGGTGTAAAGTATGGGGATGGAGAGTTCCTCGTAGCAGGGAAGGATGCCTAAATCGCCATTGGTCGTTTTCTAAACTGGCGTATAATATAATTTCTTCATCCCCTTCCCCGAGATTTCATCTTGATTTTATTCGTCGAGCTCCGTTTTCGTAGTATTTCGTTGGTTTATGATGATGGAGAGAACCATCGGAGAGGGTCAAGGTAAGAAGTCAACCTGCGAATTTCCGCGTGACCAGGTCCATTGTCGAGTTTAGGGGATGCAGGATATACCTTCTTCGATCTGGCACACGTATTTCCCATTGTCGTGAAATGCGAGAAACGACACGGGGGGGTTTCGCGGTTGACGAAGAGGGCTGCGAGAAAGAAGATGGGTCCCGAATATACGAAACCAGGGATCTTTGGATCTCCTTCTTTTTTCCAGGGGATATTATTCTCATTCTCTCGGCGTCTGGCAGTCATTTTTCGATTCTCTCTGTTCCTCTCACAGGCGGAGTGTGGATTTCATGACCATTGTCGGGTCTTAAGGACCTCTATTTTACGAGAAGCAACCGGGAATCCCCGCGGGAAGCTCCTGAAGGACCATGAAAAATTCTTCATGGTTCCGACCTCTGCGCTCTTCTGGGCTCTATTGACGCTCCTTTTGCGCCCCCTTCGAGTGGTACTCCATTGTCATCGGTCAATCTTTGCCTCGTTAAGAGCTTATTTTCGCACTTGTTGTGTCGCCGGAGCCACGATATACGTCCCCGGGTGTATTATGTTTTACATTGTGCGCTCGCGCGATTGAGTGAAGGGAGACTATTTCCAAAAGATGAGGATCGTGTATAGGGTATTTTGTAAAGAGGAATTTTCGGGTATTTCTTCGATACTCGAGGGAATGACTTCATCGAGGCGTACCCACGCGTGTGACGCTTTATTCCCCCATGCATCAACGACGGAAAGATGAGGTCACAGTCAAACTGAGGCAGACTGTGCACTTTTCAAAAAAGCCACTCGATGACTCCGAAGATGTTCAAAAGTCGTCGACTTTTTTTTGCATCTCTCAGAGGAAGAAAAGAGTTCTTGTCCCTTCTATAAATACAATTCGCATTTGTCGGGCCGATCTTTTTGGGACGACGAGAAAATGACGTTCTGATGACGATGAGAGTCGAATTGCTGCATTTTTGGTTTGGGAAAATGGCGAGAAAGGATGGAATAACTTCGGTGGTTAATGCTAACGGTATGAAGGGTTAAGAAGAAATTGAAAACTGTGAAAGTGAACTGGAGAAATGATAATCATTTTGGACTACCAAATTTCTGGGAAAAAACATTTTTTCAAATTGTATGCGAGGTATCGATATTTTTTAGGATATCTAATCACACATTTCCGTAAAATCATTTCACAGCAATCTAAACTTGTTTGCTTTGATTGTCTGTTTATAATCAATTGAGGTAACCTTATATTTGTTTTCAGTTCCCACTTACGAATTTAATTTGATAAAGGGAATTTTTTGGGAAGGTAGCGAACGGAGTGTCCTGTCACAGGGGATAAGACGGGTCCCAGGATGTTTATAATATGGTGGATGACTTCAAGAAGATGGTATTGCCGTGAAACGCGAGCCTAATTTCGACATCAGTCATCTTGATTCTGGGAAAATGCAGGTAGAGATGTAAAAGGAGGGAATATAAGGTCCAAGAGGTTCACGCTCGAGGATCCAGTATAAATATACCAGACGAAGGAAAAAAAGGTTCCTGGACGTTGTGGAACGCGTGCAAGCCAAAGGACATGTGTTCCGGAATTTTTGGCTCTTTTGACGAGGTCGCGGGGAGGAAGGGGCACTCTCATCAGAGTTAGTGACGGTTTAACCTCGTGGAACAATGGAGGACCAACGGGGGGTTCCTAAAAGTGCATTTTCCCAGCAGATTCAAGCTGGTGGCGCACAGCGGTTCCGTGTCCCTCGTCTTCGATCTTCCTCTGCTCGGGTCAAGCGCGCGCGCGCCTTTTTCCTCTTCAAAAGGACAATTGTGTCAGTGTTTCTTGAACAGGGCAAATCCGCGATCCTTCGTCGAGGGTTAACCATGGGAGGGCAGTGCACACCTCAAATTATTCGGCAAACCTCTTCACTTTTAAACTTCTTCATGCTTTGGCCCTTTTCCTATTCTCCTTCTCAGAGAGGTGCGAAGCGTGGAGAAAAGGGAATTGTCTTGTAAGATGGAAGATAACTATAAGGACATCATGGAATCGTGACTCAAAAACGGTTCAATTGAGAATCCATCTTAAAATATATGTCAAGTACACACTTGAGGAAAGTATGGCTTACCAGCGCATAAATTGTGTAATAAATTATATGTATAGTTGTAATTTTGTAATGACCGAGCGGAAATTTGATTTCGCGATCGTGACTCTGATCCTAGCCGGATCAGACACCTTATCCAATCCTGATCGCCCACGAGTCCTAGCCTGATCACATTTATTTGATCTAGAATAATATATTAATAATATTAAAATGCATATTAAGTTATCATTATTTCTGTTTATTATTATAATTACATCAAAATTTGTCGAGGTACAGCTTTTACAGCCTAATAGTTTAATAATTTATAAAAATCAACGATTTCACGCTTTAATAGAGTATTTAATTCTTTGGTCTATTCATTAGTATAAAAGATATACAATACAGTTTCTTACATTTTCTTATATGATTTAGAATAGTCTTGTTCTAAATTATAAATATAAGAAAATGTAATATGAGAAAAAAAAATGTGTAGTTTTATAATTGTATATTTATATTATTTTTTCACCGCCGTGTATACTGACTCCTGCTCCATTTTAGATCAAGGAAAGAAAGCGAGATTTATAATAAAAAATGTTTTGTGTAAATTTGCCTGATAAACCTTAGCAGCACCTGATACGTCCCTGACATCGATAATGTAAGGGTAGCCGGATCTACTAATATATGATCCCGTTTGGATCCATGCGTGATCAAGCTATCCGGATCAAGCTACCCTTACCGATGCCTGATCAAAGCCTACTAAAATATGATCCCGTTTGGATCCGGGCGTGATCAAGCTATCCGGATCAGGCTATCTTTACCGACGCCTGGTCAAAGCCTGATCCCTTATGAGACTACCCAGATCAAATTTCCGCTCGGGTAGGTGGTGTTAGTGTAATATCACCATAATATTAATTCAATAAACAAATCTTCTTAAAAGATTCTATGGTTTACGTATAATTAAATATCCAAAAAAACTGAAAAAATGAGAACTTTTACGAAAAAAATCATAATTTTTTTATTTTTCGACAAAAATGGTTAAAAATTTAACTGAGTTTGCTTAATATATAGCACTACGAGAAAAAAATACTAGTAGTAAAATAATATAACAGGAAAAAAATCGCTCAAAAATTTCGCACTCGACCTTACTTGACACATTGAGGTACAGACCACTCGACTTGGACGGCTACTACATAAAAACTTATTGTCTTAGAGTGATGCTATAAGCTTGAAGGAGTAGTGGCGGCCTCGAACTAATGACAAATGTCGCTATAGGTCCCATTTATTCAAATTTGGGTACTTGAAATTAAGGAAATTTAGGCCTAGGGTCTTTTATACCCCAGTGTGTCAAGTAAGGGTTAATAATCTAAATTATGGTAGCTCAAGGAACATTTTCGCTAAGTAGAAATACTTAGCGAAATGCAGAAGAAATTCTGCATAAGGAATGTTTCGTATTCGTGGCACTCTTTCACGAAATCAAGCATAAAGAAGGCTTGATGAAGAACGGAAAAAGGTGAGGAAACCGAGGCTTAATTTATACGATTTTTCTGTCATGATTGCTATATTCTTACTAAAATCACGGGAGCCTCGAAAAGTTTGCGACAGAATTTAGTAAATGTCGAAAATAACGTTGCTCGCAACCAAACATATGGATGGGGCACTAAAAACGTTTTCAACTATGTAAATTCACAAAATATACCATGTGATTTTTTTTCAGCATAACCGCGATGAATGATAAACCGACAAACCTTAACTTGTAATTGACGGATCTTCATTAATAACAATTATTTCGTCAAAAATCAACTTTATAACGATCATGTTTTTTTTTCCTCCATCGAACATCGTCCCGTATCTTTTGATGTACGTATATGTATATCAAGTATGTGTGTATGTATTTTATCGCACGAGAGGATTTTCGTTGATGGCCAGAGGCGAGAGTCTCCCGTCGCTCGGGATATATAAACCATAAGGAAGATTAATTTAATTTATTTTTATCACGGGCGCACACGTTTGCCAAGGTCTGTTTGCGAGGACGACGGCGAAGGGGAAAAAGAGGAAGGGAGGAAGAAGAAGGAGAAGAAGAAGAAGAAGGAGAAGAAGAAGAAGAAGAAGAAGGTAGACGTGTCGTATACCACAAACTGGTTGCTCGGCCAATTTGTGCAACGAGCTTGGGAGCGAGCAACGAAAAGAGAGAGAGAAAGGATCACGTTCTCTGCAAGGCGAAGAGAGAGTTGGGTTGGAGAGGAGAGTAACCAAAAAAAAAATATATATAAAATCCTCGAACTGGAGACCCCGTTTTAATTTGCATCCTACCAAAAACGCGATCAAAACTGCATATGTTTCGCCGTCCACGCGCCCTCGATCTCTCGCTTCATTTATTTATTTACGTAATTATTTATTGGTAGCCAAACAACTGTCTCGCTCTCTCCTTTGTATTTTTAAGCTCGAACGGAGAACTCCTCGAGCTTATCTGTGGCAAGGTGGTCGGTTTACGATCGTGAGGGATGCGCCAACCTCGGGACAGGGTGCGAAAAACCGCATGCGCCCAAGAATCATCAGGTGGCAAAAAAGCGAAATCCAATGAATTTTACGTAGACTAGACATTTTTTATTTTCGTGCATAACGAACTCTCAAGTCAATTCAAGAAAAATTTGTCCCTGACAATCTCATATTTGATCCACAATTTTTTCTACAATTGTACTGAAGCTTGAAAACATCCCCCATTTATTATAGATTCTTATCTATCAACCATTCCTATTTTATATTATTTTTTCATCGACAACTTCAAAATTCAATAATCTGCAAAAATATTTTGAGGTAGTAGCTCACTGTGACGGGTTTAAAAAATCGATTTTTTTACATTTTTCGCAAGAAAAACATCTTAAAAATATACTCTAAGAGTTTCAGACCGAAATGAAAAATATGTTTAAAGTTATAGCCAAAAGAAGAGAGCCATTAACTAACAAGTTAATGTTAAAAATGACTAATTACTACGGTTTGGCAATCACCAGAAACTGTAAAGCTCTCGAAGAAATGAAAAGAGCTTTGAGATAACTTTGAGGAAACGGAAGGATTGCTTTATGCACCACTCATAGCTGATTAATGTAAGTATAATTTTTTTATACAAAATCTGTTGTCAAAACTTTAAACGCGTTTTTCTCAAAACTATTTCGAAATTTCGGGGAAGCACAGACTAAAAACTATTCAACCGATTTAGCTAAAAATTTTACCTGTTATTTTAGACAAACATAGCTAAATACCTAACCATTAAAAAATTCAATTTTTTTATAATAAATGAATTTTTTAAAACCATTTATCAAAGAAAAAAATTCAATTTCGAAAACCTTTTTGTTCACAACTCCGCCATTTCGTTTTTTTTTTGTAAAATATGCATATTATAGGTTAGAATACTAAAATTAAGCCTACAAAACAATAATCTCTTTGGATTTTTGATTTCAGCTGACTACGGAAGGCTGCGTGCTTCCCCGAAACAAGTCACCTTTTTTCGTGGACTCCACTTTGACGTACAAAATCATAAACAAATTCATGTAAAATTAAGTAAACAAAATTTCTGTTGCACTCTTGAAGATGCAAATTTTATCAAAACGATCGCATTTTATTTTGTTATTTAAAAAAGTTAATGAAACAACGTTGAAAGTTCGGTCGTCACAATGGGCTTACTACCTTAAGACCCAAACCCAAGCAACAATCATTAAAATAATTGAAAACAAATATCGGCTGATAGAAAATGATCTGAAAAATTCTTAAAGTGCTTTCCAGTCTCAGGAAAATTGTAAAAACGTCACAGAGCGATTTGGAGGGAATGAGGGTCAAGCGTAGGTATTTACTCGGAATACTCCATATATTAATTCGGCAATTTTGTTATTTCGATGTTTATCGACTCTGGAACTTTTATTTCTATGTTTATGGCATTTGTCGTTATTTTTTTTCGTAATATATCTTATCGACGGAGAGACGTCATAGTTTCGTTATGGAACGTTACATATAATGTCCGAGGGACTGAAGAGTCCAAGTTTGCCAAAGCGAAATGGCGCTACATCCACCTCAGAATGGGCACGAGAGAGCGAGAGAGAGAGAGAAAGAGAAAAAATGCGAGAGAAGTGGCGCGCGTTAAGGGAGCAGAAACGAAGCGCCCGCGGGATGCTCTCTGCTCGCTAATATACGTACGGTCCATAAACAATCATCATAAATATATCGGTCGACACATTAGCAGACCAGTCTGCCAACGCGAGCAGCCAAACCTTCACGTCTATAAAGTTAGCACAGCCAAATAAGCACAATCGCTTCTAACCATGATAAGAGTTTGATACTCTTTTTATGCTAATTAATTGCTCTATTTGCAATTTTTATACTCTAACCATTTTGCTAAAAAATTCTAAAAAATAAAGAGAAAAAAATCATGAAAAAAAGACTTTAAAAAATCCGGTTTTTTACTTAAAAAATTGTAACTCTTTCAGTTTTAAAGATTGGTTGAGAAAATTTCTACACGATACTCTCAATATACGGTACTTTAAGAAAAAAAAATACTACTCTCGATATGTGGTTCTTTAAGAAAAAAAAATACTTCGAAGGCATGCGTTCCAAAAAATTATTTATTCCGCTATGTGAAAATATCGAAAATCTATTATGGCTGCCTATTATAAATACCTCAAACTTCCAAAGGGAGGGCCGGGAAAAACCCACGAGAGCCCGGATAGTTAGAGATATTTGAGCTCAAAGTGAGTAGAGCTCGGGTCAATTTGACCCGCGGTGATCAGCAAGGGTTAGTGCTCATTTTATGCTTCCGAAACATTTTTTTCGTCATTTTATTGGAATAACTCTTCATAAAAAAAACTGCCCTTATCTGAGTGTCAACAAATAAATAGAAATAAGCAGCACAATCAGATTGAAGCGAACGTTTTCAGCTACTTGAATTATTTGATCTTAAAGGTATCTCGCGTCTAATTTTATTACTCGACCCTTTCTCATAAAAAACAACTCCCGTTGTTCAGAAACTCAAGTGGGAGCATTTCCAAATAAGCAGCACAACCGGATTCATAAAACTATTTTTAACTAATTGAATAATGTGCTTTTGAGATATTTTGGGTTCAATTTTGTTGCCTCGCCCCTGCTGACAAAAAACAACCTCTGTCTTTGAAAGCCTTAAGAAAGAAGGAAATGAAATAAACAGCAGAATGCGATTCTAACGGAGGTTTTTAGATACTTAAATTAAGGGCTCTTCATATGTCATGTGTTCGGGAGAGCAGTAGCCGAGGGGCTAGAGTTCGGGTCTCGCAAGTCGCGGACCCGGGTTCAAGCCCAGGCGCCACCGCTGAAATTTTTCAAGTGTTATCAGGTGTAATCCCGGTGGGTTGGGATCCCACCTTAAAATAAATGGAATCCCGAAGACCTCATTGCGATGAGTGGGCGGTTAATGAGTGGGCGGTTCCGGTGAGACCTACCGACGCGATCCTTAGCGCTCGGATGGTGGTTCACCTAACTGTGCAAGCAGCTGGCTCACTGGATCGCAATGGAGGAGGTAACTACCTAACCGACCGATGATAGTCGTGCTAGAGCGTGCTCGCATTGCTACCGGCCGACTTTAGGTAGTTACCGTCTGCATCAGTGAAGGTTTTCTGCAGTTTCCCTTCACTCTCGGCAGAATTGCGATACAGAATGGAAATTAAGGCATATGGTGCGGGCTGCGGCCCGGCACTAAGAGAGGAAAGGAGGGGAAGACAAATGCTATACGCTGGTACAAACAATTATTATATCATCCTGTGTAGAAATGTGATAGGGCAACCATTAGTTGATTCTTGCCCCTGATCCGCCCTGCCTGATCCGATTTTTCTGGCAGGGTCCTGACATGGAACTTAAAGACCTGGCCCCTAGTTATTACGTTGAAATAATCGATTATTTATCAGTGCCCTGCATGATCAGAATATGAACAGTTTCCGACGATGTTATTAGTACACTTAAGCAACATATTTTTGTTATTACCCTGACAGGGCTCTGATGTGGAAACTATTGAATTCCCCTGAGTATTTATTAAAATAAAATTATTTCTATATCGGCTTTCAGTTCATGCATCGCATGGCCAAAACATGAGCAGGTCTTGAACATGTTTTGTGAACTTATAAAAATCGTATTTTCGTAATATGAAAATACAGTACAATAATAATAATAACAATAATAATAAATTAACAATCATTGCCTCGTTTATTATTATTATTATTCATTATTTAATTATTATCATTATTTATTGTTATTCAATCATTATCTTTATTTATTATTATTATTTATTATTTAATTATGATTTACATTATCACTTTTATCCCGAGAGAACAAGCAATCGTGCGCCTATCACATGTTCGTAATGTCGGCAGAGGACTATTATAATTATATCACCACGAACCGCGTCGCATTAGTTCCGAGACTTGGCGCGAGATTTCGCAAGATGGCAACCGTTGAACTCCCATACGGATAACGTGAAGAGTATGCTTATATAGCCGTGTGCGAGCACGGATGTTAGCAGAAGTCGTTGTCGAAAAAATCCATACAAGAAGTTCTTGCCGGCTTATGTAATTGTACTTATTTATTTAATTCTCGTAGAGAATTTCCGTTCACTCGGAAACTAATATTCTTTTCGAGGATTGCCAAAAGAGAAGTGTACCCTAAAAAAGGGTTGTCTCAAAATTAATAATAAGATACATACATCGAAGAAGGAGTACCTCTCAGAAACTAATTGATCAAAAAGCGCTTCGGTGTATGATCGATAACTTCATGGCCGTAATCAGTATGATTCTAAAGATCTTAGGGGCCTGATCAGGATCTGCAAGGGCCGGATCATATCGTCATAGGGGCCTGCTCATGACTGCCGGATCCGAAAATGACCAACCAGGTGTTACATGGTATAACAGGGCCAGTTAGGATGGGCGGATCATTTCCCTACATTAGTTAGGGAGGGCAAGTCAGGGGCAGAAGTTTTTCCCCACCGAAATTTCTACACGGGATGTATAATTCAATTCCATTTCTCCATCCATTCTGATTACAAACAACCCTTACCATTCAAATCCGTAGAGAGAACGTAACGAAATAAGTAGTACAATCGGATTTTAATGACCGTTTCTAAATATTTGAATTATGTGCTCTTGAGAGATCTTGTATTGAATTTTATTGCTCCATCCCTTCTGATAAAAAAAACAACCCAAAAATCCGGAATGGAGCAATGGATCAATTAATCAGCCAAAAAAGCACTAAATTCTTCAGGTGGAATAATAAAATTGAACAGAGCACATTATTCAAGTAATAAAAACCAATTGTTCAAAACTTGAACGCTTCTTTTGCATTCGAGATTTCGGCAATTCTAAATATTGATCGATCAAGATTTTCACTACTTCCCGATCCTAGAGGAGTTATAATTATTGCAAAATATATATTCGTTATAGACGTACGAGATCGCGGTATTGCTTTCACCTCTCACCTAAACGCGCGCCCACTCTTTTGCCTGAAGCGCGATTAGGAATTCTCATATAACCATTTGGATATATAGTCAGGAACCATTATATACATATATCTAAAAGAACACGTACACGTATACATATACTTATAAATGTTCGTGTAAAAAAAAAAGGGAGAGCTAATGATATTGAAATGGATGCGAGTTATGCACCGGCTCTCGTTTCGGCTCTCCCGCGGAGAAGTTGCGGATTTTCGCTCGTTCGCAGTCGTCGTCGTAGTAAAATTCCGGAGTGTGGGAGTCCATGAGGGTCAGGTTACCTTGTTAGTTCTCCTCGTTGGGCTTTTCGTCCATTTCTTAAACGCGAACACCCTCCGGGGATCGCCATAGCAGAAAACGAAGAATCAGACACATTTGTACACACGCACACATACAAACAAACACATACGCACACGCACACATAGATATCGACTCTAAACCTTCGAAAGGTCTTAACCCAAACAATTCAACGCTTGAAGTAAAGTTGGTTGAGCCTTTTCATTGATTAAGTGTCACTATACATATGACAAGTGATACTAATCAAATATTGGCTATAAAATGTAAAAAAAACTCCTTAAATCAACCTTAATTTAACTATCTGGATCTCGTGGTTTGAGGTATTTCGTTGATCAATACATGGATATCAATCTCTTAAAATCAAAATGACTTGACCTACTTGATTCGACACCCAAAGTCATCTTGGCTAGTTTATGAATTGAGCGTTAGCATGAATATATTCATTAGGGTGATCCTCATTTAGATCTCGGACGAATTTTTTATCAGACGCCCCCCAAATCGACTCCAAATAATTTAAAAACAATACCCTAATTTTTTCAGATTTTTATCTAGACTCTAACCCCTCCCGAAAAGAGAATAGATTTCCCCATTGGAAATACACGTGATTCGGCCATATTCTCAGAGTATATTTGATTCTAAGTGTATTAATTTTTTTTCTAATTTGTAACTTCAAGATTTTAGTGTTCATTGGTGCTACTATTTGAGGAAAAATTCACATTATCATACGGATCAATCTGGACGTATTGCAATTCGTCTAGATTGACCCGTATGATAATGTGAATTTTTCCTCAAATAGTAGCACTAGGGATCACTAAAATCTTGCAGGTACAGATTTTTCTTAAAATTATTACACTTAGAATAAAATATATCCTGAGAATATGACCGAAAACGTGTATTTCAAATGGGGAAATCTACCCTTTAGATAAAAATCTGAAAAAATTAGGGTATTATTTCTGAATTATTCGGAGTCGATTTGGGGGGCGTTTGATGAAAAATTCGTCCGAGCGATAAATAAGGACTACCCTGATATTCATATATCGACTACATGATCATATGTATAAATATCATTTTTTACGAAAAACCAATATTGTCTTCTTACAAAAATTATTTTGTTACTAAATAAATAAATTGTGTTAAAATTGACACCTTTTTCGACACGATAATTTGGGTTTCTTCCTTAAAACTTTTCACTATCTAAAGGTCGAAGTATCGAATTCTAAACATGAAAAATTCTCAATTAAGATTGAAGTTCGAAAACTTCGTGGCTTGCTCTGATTGAGTAGCCAATAAAGACAGTGCGATCTTAAGAGGTGTAGAAAACATTAATTGATCTGAAAATTCTACTCCTTTGCTGAGCCCTAATTGTAAATGACAATTTTTGACGCTCTACTCTGGTTAAACTTCGAGAAGAGTGCCCTGAAAACCCTTTTGCTATTAGACCACAGCCATATCGAAAATTCATGGGGTGCGAAAAAATTCATCCCTGCTATCGGAACACTTTTTTCAATGCTTATTTTTTTTCGATAATTCAAACAAATTTTTTTTTAACTTTTGAATGACCAACCGGTAGTAGTTTGGATCCCCGTTTACGAGAAGCGTCAGCGTCATGTTCGAAAACCAATAAAACTCGGAGCTACGACCAAGCAGCGAGCCCAAAAAAACTGGTAATATAAGAATGTTAAGAAGGAAGAGGAGCGAAGGTTTCACAGGGATGGGGTGGGCCGGTGAAAAAATAAAAAATAAAATGCGAAAGAATCGGAGGGAGGAAAGAAGAGGTGCATAATTCAAACTTCGTACCTCATTAAAGTAGCCTGTATGCCTTTTGGTATATCCTTTTTCGTTTTCACTTTCTCTCTCTCTCTCTTTTTCTCTTGTTCGCCGTTTCTCAAACATGTGTGCGTACAATATTTTTGCAGAAGTTCAAGTGTCCAACGCAACGAAGAGGGATTCAATGGCGATTTGGCGCGGGGATATGGCAAACGTTGAAATTTGTAGCCACTTAAATCGCCGTTTTTATGGTCGAAAATTTACTGCATATTCACGCGAAAGTAACGAAAAGTAACGAGTCAGAATTCTCGCGCATTTTAGGCACCTTCTCAATTTCAATTTTCTGGAATTAAGACCAATTTACTTCGAATTGAATTCGTATGACTGACAAATGTGCTCAAAAAAAAATCCATCGGGGCATTTAAGGCAATTTGAGCCTGAAAAAGGTGTTCGACTAATTAGTAATCAAATGAAAGTATCACTATTGTTGGACAGTGACGTTAAAGTTAAAGTAGTTCAACGGCGCAGCTTCAGAGAAAGATCATCACAAAGTGTGCACTACATTGCAGTTAAGGGCAGGCTAAAGACCCTCTCTCTCGCTCTCACACGACCCCTATCATCCTTTCTCTCTCGCACTCACACGAAAAATGTTGGTATTTAGCCTCCTCTTAAGAGAGTATTCTGATCTAGAATTTTGAAAAAAGTTTTTTTTTGCATATTCTTAAATTTTAGACCTGTAAGAACATACCCTCGAAAGAAAATTTTTTAATTCCAATAATTTACGGAGTTATAGCTATTTTAGTGATGCAGCAACTAAAAAAACTAGACGTTTTTCTCAAAATTACTTAATTCTCAACACTGCTGACATGATATCTCAAATTCTACTCAACCGAATTCCTTCAAATTGTTTACCAATTTCAATGTATAGTATAAACTCTCTATGGCCCCTACGACTTTCGAATGAAATTTTTTATTTTTTTACGATTGCAAAAAAATTAAAAACTATGAAAAAAGAGTTGAAAAACGCCTTTTTTGTTCAGACAACCGCCATTTTGCGAAATTATTTTTTCCGTTTTCTCTGAGGTAGGAGCTGTAACGACATTCTTACTAATTAAGAATCTTTTTTTAAATTTTGTATCAGATTACTAGAAAGGTTGCAATCGTGTCAACCAGAAAACCCCTTTTTTACCCCCCAACTTTACCACCTTATAACTTATTTAATTGTCATTTTTTTCTCGAATGTTTTTTTGTTTATTTTATCAAAATAATAATAAATATGTTTGAAAAAAAATGATCGGTAAGAATATTTTTTGTTTTTTTTTACGAGCTCATCAAAACGCTCAAAATGCATATCTCTAGACGAGAATACCGACTTGAAGGGAAAAAAGCTATTGCAAAAAAATTAAAAATTATGAAAAAAGAGTTGAAAAACGCTTTTTTCAGACAATCGCCATTTTGCGAAATTATTTTTTCCGTTTTCTCTGAGGTAGGGGCTGTAACGACATTTCTACTAATTAAGAACCTTTTTTTAAATTTTGTATCAGATGACTAGAAAGGATGCAATCGTGTCAATCAGGAAACCCCTTTTTTTACCCCCCAACTTTATCACCTTATAACTTATTGAATTGTCTTTTTTTTCTCGATTTTTTGTTGTTTATTGTCAAAATATTAATAAATATGTTTAAAAAAAAAACGATTGGTAAGAATATTTTTTTTTTTTTCAATGAGCTCGTCAAAACGCTTACAATGCACATCTCTAGACGAGAATACCGATTTAAAGGGAAAAAAGCTCCTCCTTAGAACTTTCAAACATTCCGATTACATAAATGAACAAAAAGCTATCTTTGGAATATGATAAACATTATAAAATACCGAACGTCAAAAAAATCGATTCTTATCGGCGTCTTCTTCTTAAAAAAAAAAAGAAAATTCATCGTCGATATCGTTTCATCGAGTCCCTTTCTCAAATTTTGTTTTACGTTCGCTTTGCAACAGGTCGGTGCATTAATACACAGTTTGTTAGGTTGATTATATGGTCGTCGCGTCGTTTCGTCGAGAAATCGCCGTGTAATAATACTGTGGCAACAAAAATCAAGACCATAGACATAAATCTTGTGCGTTCGGGAGTGACGGTTGGTATGCGTGTGTTTGAATAACACTGGAGAGAGAAAAAACAAATCTCAGGAGTAACGAAAGTTACAAGCGAAATAACAATATAACAATAATAATAATGATGATGATGATGATGATGATGATGATGATAAACTTGTCGGACTAAATGCATGCCCCGAGATTAATTGGTCTTGTGTATATTCAACGATAAGACCGTGCTTAATTGGGACTATTAAAAATTGGATAAGAGGCGTCGTTTCTTTGCCATGAGTAAGGGGATGAAATCATTAATTAGAGAATCTTTCCGCTCAATAAAGCAACGGAAGAGACTCACCAGATCAGTTTATCCGCACGTTAGATTCTTTATGAGAGTGTAAATTAGCTCGAGGCAGAGAAAGTAAAACGATATGGACGAAGATAAATAAATTAACAAAACAATGATGGACAAATAAATGTCAAAAGAACTTTGAAAAATGGAAAAAATTCCAGGAAAGTAAAAGTTTCCTTTGTAAGGAAACTCAAATACATGAAACATTTTTTTTTACCCAATTAAGAGTGATCGTTCGGTCAAGAATTTATTTTTAATGCTCTTTCGTGGTTAAGTGATGCCCATCGTCGATCGAGAGGCCCTCGATGAGGAAAAAAAAAGGAAAAGCTTTTTTTTAAAGTCCGAGAGAGAAAACTGGCCAGCGCGAGTTTCGAATTAACGCGTTGCCTACCGAAATCCCCGTGGCGCGGGATCATTCGTCATGCTTAAGTGTACTAATGCAAGCATAACGTATTAATAAACCGTCCTCCTCGGTTATATAGCCGCAGCATCATAAATATATACATACATATGTGTGTATATGCGAGGGCGAGACTATAGAAACGAAGAACCAAACGAACTGGCGCGGATCCACATACTTATGCTAATGCCCAAACTGCTCTCTCTCTCTCTCTCTCTCTCTCTCTCTCTCTCTCTCTCTCTCTCTCTCTCTCTCTCTCTCTCTCTCTCTCTCTCTCTCTCTCTCTCTCTCTCTCTCTCTCTCTCTCTCTCTCTCTCTCTCTTTCTCTCTCTCTCTCTCTCTCTCTCTCTCTCTCTTTCTCTCTTTCTCTTGGCAATATCGAAGAAAAAGATGGAGGAGAGAGAAAGGCATCTGAGAATACAGAAATAAGGTGTAAGCAGCCTTTTGCCGCCTGCCAACGTCGAGAGGCTCGCGACCCCTACGGTGAGAAATTCATCGTCAATTTATAAACACTGATGCTCTCTTTAAGTTTAGTCTACTTTAGAAAGCCTAAAAATAGCAAATTTTTAAGATTTTTAAGAAAAAAAATCGATTAGGGGGAAGTCCCCCAGTACCGGACACTTAAGGTTATTCATTAATAAAACTATTATATATATAAGAACTTCGATTTTTTATATTTTTTTCACAAACTTTGGAGTATTCTTTGGTGTGTTATCGATAGTACAGATTTAAAAAAAACCGTAAAACTAAGAAAAATATATTTTTGAATTTAATAGTTAAAATGGTCGAGTCCGAAAAGTGGCACCTAGTAGGGTAGACTGGGTACGGTTGTGCCAGGGTACGGTTGTGACAGTCGCCATATTAGCGAAACTATAAGGAATATCGGGGGGGGTGCAAGGGGAGAGTGGAGCGGTGTGCCTAACTAAACATGTTTTATATATTGTTGCGTTACCCAACGGGCGACATTAACGCCAGCAGAGGCCTACATTGCTTTTGACCAGTCAAAAGTAAGTATTTTTATTCGATTTCTTTTAATAATTGTTGTTACATGTGTACAGATAGAGTAAAGAGTGTTTTTCCTCGTTATTAGTTAAACCTTAGTAGTTAAATACCAATGATTACTTTTTACATAGCTCATTTTTTATTGTCATGACGATTGTTTTTTTGCAAAGGAGTGCGTTGGGTACGGTTGTGACATAGTTTCTGGGTATGTTTGTGGCGCAGGTAAACACATTTTTTTTTTTACATGCCCATTTTTGGCGGCTTCTAATTATTCAAAGAATCGAATTTAAAAAAATTAACGTTTTTTGTATTTTCGAAGGATGAAACAATGTTGTAATAGTACATTACGATATGAGTGCGATGAAACTTTTTCTGACGAGTGTGAGTTTGCCACATGAGCCTTCGGCAAATGTTGCAATCACACGAGTTGAGAAAAAGTTTCTCGCACGTGTTTCGTATACAAAATTTTATTGCACGAGTGCGTAAAGTGGGTACTTTACGCACGGAGTGAAATAAAAACAGTTTTATAGCCATATCTGACGAAGAAGCTCAGAAAAAATCTCAAAAGTTTGGCTTTTTTGGCTTTCTGAAGTAGACTAGTACCTTAAATCTCCACATAACCTAATGCTAACCTCAAATTTTTTGTGATTCGCTCATTTTGTATCTAATTTCATGATAGAACTGTTTGATGTACGCAAAATAATCCGTAAAAAAAAATGGATTCCAACAAATTAAGTTTTTTAGCAACTATTTTTTGAGAATATCAAAATTTTCCAGAATTTGGATTCGACATCCTATAATCCGCAAATTTAACATCTAGTACAATTGAAAAAAAAATTGAGCCCGATAACAGCGAAATTATGATAATTCTCTAATATAAAGAAAAAATAAATTCATGAAATAAAGCGATTTAAAAAAAATGTAATCCCAACCATACTTTTCGGATAAGATTGTCATGAAACGTTTCGCATGCAAAAGCTTTATTCTGGAACACGCGAGAATAATTGCGGAAGGCCCGCGATCATTTTTTTTCGGTCCGTTAATCGTCGCGAATCCATCACACATAATAATATATAAGCTTCAAGCAGAAAATAAATTACGAAACTTTTGCGTAAATCCAAAACGATTGGTTCGCGAGCGACGTAATCACGTGTAATTGAAACGATGAACGTAAATTGGTGGCAAAAATGGGCCCTATCGAAGAAAATTAACTTGTGGGGCAAAATGGGCCATCGAGGACATTGATTGGCTGAGATACAATTCTTAAAAAAATATCCTAAAACTTGGTGAAAAATTCTAATTGCAAATTCTGTGTGTAACAATAATTTTATAAAGAAATAATATAAGTATATAAAAAATCTCAGGCTTACATAAGAGATGAGTATATAATTAAAAAATTTGTTGGTTCTTTTCTCTGCTTTATTCTTATTTCTTGAATATTTTGTAAAAAAATCGATATTTTTCCCTTAAAAAATTATTTTATAATGTCGAAATATATAACAAAATATCCGGAAACTTTTTTTTTGCTTTCTCATTCATGTTCTTCCCTTAAGGTATTCCTATCGCGAATCCGAATACTCAAAAATTGGCTGATTTTTTCCTAAAATAAAGTACAGATATACATCCCATTATACTGTAAAAATGTCAAGCCAAGTTGTCGAACATTTATTCACAAATTACGACTTTGAACATTGTTCAATTTATACAGCTCTATACGGAGATTACATGCTCGCCACATTTGTATCTGATAATTTATATACCGAACATTTCCAGATGTTCGATACAAACTGTCTTACTCGTCTAGAAAACTCTGAAGAATCCGAAATGACGATAAAAACAGGACGTTACCGAATGTCACAAAGCTGAAGTATTTTCGGAACCGCTATCTGTCAGGGGTTATGTATGACAACACCAAAAGCTAGCCGCTCTTGATTTGAGTCAGCTGATTGCACATATATATATATATATAGGGGTCCGTGCGGCTCGGGCGCTACGCGCCCTCGCATCGTAACCCAAACCTCCAAACCCAAACCCAAACCTATAACCGAGCGGGGTTAAGTTGGCCATGGAATCGAGGCTCGAGCGGGGTGAAGTTGGCCATGGCCTCGATTCTTGTACACAGCGGCGGCGGCGGCGGCGGCGGCGATAATTTTATATAATATAGAGAGATATATTATACACATCGAGAAGCATAGCCACATCGTTGCCATATCGTTTTTTCAGTCAATTTACGAAAAATTGTTAATGTAATGGACGTAATTTATAATCAATTTTTTATTCTGGGTTGGCGTTACATATACTGATTGATTAAAACTCATTTTTATTACAAACCAGTATAATTTACGAATGATTGAATAGGGCCCTACTTATGCGCCCACAAAATACGGCCCTTCGCGATAGGAATACCTTAAATTCTTCAACTATGCCATTTTGCCCTGCCCCCTACTCCAATGCACTTTTTTCGCACCCTGCTTACATGTATTTAAAAAAAAAATCACGCACACAAAATAAGACACATTCACGATATTATATACGAAGTATATACATCGATGGGGATCGTTCTCACCCTGGTATACGGTCGAGGCTAACACGTTACAGAAGTGATAATTTCGTGATTGAATATATCGAAGTTGGCCCCCATGCTGGGTCGAACTCGTCCAAGGCGTTCGGTCACTCTTCCTCTCTCTCTATCTCTCTCTCTTTCCCATCCTTCCTTTTTATTTCTCGCACAATTTACAGCACATTTGCATCTCTACCAGCTAAAACTCTTCCATCTAAAAACTGTACCGAAAGCCAGCCTTCTCACAATCACATCTCTACTATTTTATAACTCTATTAAATAATAACTCCGCCAAATACTCGAAACCCATCTGTTCCAGAAAATAAGCCTCCGGAAACAATTCTACCGACTATAACAAGACTGACTGCTTTGCCAGGAGGAAATGAACCGAACCACTGTACCGTGAAACATCTCTACGGATTCAGGCGGAATTCTGGTCTAGAATTTCGACAAAAATCAATCTTTTTTTGCATTTTCCTAAAGTTTGGACCTTTAAGAATATATCCTCGAAAGAAATTTTTTTAATTTCAATCATTTACAGAGTTATAGCTATTTTAGTGACGCAAGAACACCGCAGGAAATCGGACTATAGATGTTTTTCTCAAAAATACTTTCCTCAACACGGCTGACATGATATCTCAAGCTCTACTCAACCGATTTACTTCAAATTTTTCACCAATCTTCAATATATAACTCTCTATCGCCCGAACCACAATTGTATCAAAATTATTATTTTTTCTATCGTAAAAAAATTAAAAACTATGAAAAAAAGAGTCGAAAAACGCCATTTTTTGTTCAGACAGCCACGATTTTGCGATTTTTTTTTCGGTTTTCTCTGAGGTAGGGGCTATAATACATTCTTACTAATTAAGAATCTTTTTTTACATTTTGTATCGGATGATTAAAAAGGTTGCAATCGTGTCAGCCAGCCCCAACTTTTTTACCTTCAACTTTACCAGCTTATAACAGTATTTAATTTTCACTTTTTTTCTCTTAATTTTTTTGTAACTGTATTGTCAAAAACTTAACAAATATGTAGTAAAAAAAAGAACGGTAAATATATGTTTATATTTTTTTATCGAGCTCGACAAAAGGCTCAAAATGTATGTCCCTAGACCAGAATACCGCCTTAACGGCCTCAAGCACAAATTCTTCCGAATAACAAATCTCAAGGAGGAAAAACTCACTTAAATTGAATCTCTACCCGTGAATTCCCGTCAGAAAAAAACATCTCCTAAGTATTCCAGCGATCGGTTTTCCGGTAGAGATGTCTATTAGGATAATTCCCCAAGAGGTGTGTTGTGCGGTTGAGTTATTCCAGGGGCATTGTTTTCCGGAAGAGATGTTTTTCATATTTATCAGAGACATTAATTAGGGAAATTATAAGGCAGTGGAGATTTATCGTTGGGATTGTGTCTTGCTAGAGTTTTCTAACGTTTTCCGGAAAATAAGTTTTTCGTGTTTATCAGAGACATTAATTGGGCAAATTATAAAGCAGTGGAGATTTATCGTTAGGATTGTATCTTACTAGAGTTTTTTAACGATAAAGTTGTAACCGGTAGAGACGTAACTGTGCTCTTTTTGCAGACACGTGGAGGAACGTTTGAGAAAGTGAGTGGGGTATGTTTTCAGCAGAGTTGCAAAGCGATCGGTCGTTGAGTAAAACATACATGCATTATAACACCATTAAAATATACCGCGTGAAACGCACCAACCCCGCATTAGCATAGTCGCGTATTTAGCGATACACAAACACACGAGCCTCTCGAATGTGACTTTGAATTTTATACGGGCGTAACCGGCGCTCATTTAGCATCCTTAAAGACGCATTGGGCGCCATTTTAAATTTTCACGGTCGATTTTAATGCAACATTCGTGTATCGGTGTCGGGACAAGCGTCTATATACTCGAGAGTGAGAAAAAAACCGCGACTATGCGGTTTTTTTTATACACCGGGCGGCGCGTCGTTAAACGTTGTAATTTTATTTAATGCGAGGTCGCGACCAAAACGAGCGCGGGTTTCTCGCGCGGTGCTCTCCTTATTTTTCCCTTCGACTCTAGAAGACTCGAATAAACGTTCTTAGTCGTCGTTGTCGTCGATTTATTATTTTTTTGTGAAAAAAAAATCGTTTTTCCACATCGGCGTTCGACATCTGCATTCACGCAATTTTGTTTTGTCACCACGAGAAAAAAGAAAATTAATGTATGAATCTTCGAGGCGATATTTAGCGATAAAGTAACGAGCTCTCCGAACAAAAAATTATCCTGAGGAGGGAAAAGTTAAAGCTAAAATGTAATTTTCCTAGACTTTTCCTCCGATCATGTTAAAAAATCTTCCAGCCTGAAGCGAATGTAAACATGAATAAAATGCATGGCGGAAATTGCATTTCAATTTGAATTTCCTCATGAATTTTCTTGTCACCGTTCATATAAAAAAAAGTTGCGAGTAGGGCTACCAGATCCAAAAATGAGTTTTCCAGACAAAATCCCTGACTTCTCAATAAATTTCCTGGCATTTTGTATCAATTTTATATTTAGGTAGGCCAGAGTTACCAGTGAGTCACTATTTTCACTATTGGTCACTATTTTAAAATCGTATCACATTTCTCACTATTTTCGAAATTTGGTCACTATCGTTACTATTTCAAAGCTCAGAAGTGGTTAGAATAGAGGTGCCGGTTGGAATGGGGGACAAATTTCGAAAAAATCATCAAAATCGGATGAACGAAGCGGCGTTTTGAAGCTTCAACGTTAACGAAGAGAATGAGCGCAGTCTAGAGCCAAAATTTTGAGTAGAAAAAAAATTATACCTATTTTAGTGAACAGATTCCATTTTGGCCAAAATGCAAATAACGATTTTTTAATTATTTTTTTTCAAACCTTATATCGATGTATTTTGTCGCCCTAAATACGAATCTACCAATAGTTTTCGCAAAAAATCAAAATTTTTATGAATTTTCATCAGAAACATTTTGTTCAATTTCAGCCCCAATCTGAGAAACCTAAAAAGCGCACAATTTCGAACGCTCATAACTTTCGATCGGTTTGACCGATTCGAAAATTTCTTGTTCGTGCGGAAGCCTTGTTACTAAACTTAGAAATTGCCACTTGGTTCATTCTGACATATAAATTTTTATACAAATGACAGCAGTTTGAAAATGGCCGAAAAAAACGAAAGCCTTGAAAAATTTGCAAAAATCGATGGTCGAACTATAAAAATCTGTCAAAAATCGAAAAATCAGCAGAATCGGATGAACAAAGTAGGTTTTTGAACCTTCAACGATTACAAAGAGAATGAGCGCAGTCTAAAACCAAAAAATTTTGAGTAGAAAAAAAATTACACCTATTTTAGTGGACAGATTCAATGTTGGCCAAAATGCAAAAAAAAAATGTTTTTAATTTTTTTTAAGCTTATATCCATGTATTTTGTCCTCCTGAACACGAATCTACCAATAATTTTTTTAAAAAATCAAAACTTGTATGAATTTTCATTAAAAAAATTTCTGCTCAATATTTGACGAAAAAGGCTATTCAAAAGGTCTCACTATTTTATTACTATTTATGTGAAAGATGAGTCACCATTCTACTAATTTTGACCCTCTGCAACGCTGGCAACCCTGAGGCAACCCACTCGAAGGTAACAAAAATATCTAACTTTGAAAACTCGCGGGTCTTATTAATATATTTTATTTTTATTTGATTCTGGTATTATTATTATTTTCTGTCGACAAACTGCTTAATAAATATTTTCATTTTCATTTCATACATTTTTCTCTTTCTATTTAAAAATTCCTAACAATTTCCAATTTTTCCTGTTTTCCTGACAGAGGGTTAAAATTCCGGTTATTTCAGGAGAATTCCTGTCATCTGGAAACCCCACCCCCGAGTAAAAATCAAGTATAAAAAATAAAATAAAATAAAAGAACCAGTAATGAAGGAGACGAGGATTTTTATGATCTGTAGATTTGTGGCATTGGGAGATGAAGGGTTGTATCGAATTAGCACGATTATCACCCGGTACATCTTATATATATATCAGAGCGATTTTTTGTTCGACTTATTTTTTTTCTTTCACTCCCCACCCGAAATTTTGTTGTACAGGTACGTCTGAAAGAAAATTCCCTGAAAGTTACAGCCCTTAATATTAATATTAAGTACTTTCCCTTCGCGTGATAAGTTTTTCCATCTAAAATACACGTAAATGAAAAACTTTTCGTCAAAATTTTACCACTCCGCGGTTTTTTATGCTAACACATTGATATTGGTCGCAATTTACGTAGAATCGAACGATCTTTAAAAGTGTCCTAAACAGCGCAGGTGTAACTTACACTGGTGAGATGGTACGGGTCCCAAAACTTGATTTTTACCCAAAATTCTCGATTTTTACCTGTTATCTCCGAAATGATTAACTTAACCGAAAAATCGTAAAGGGAAATTTTGTTGGAAATTTAATTGCCTACAAAAAAGTCTTTTAGACCTAACTGCTAAAATTAATATTTATTTAGATATTGAACCTTAACTTATTTATGGTATAAAATGAAAATGTAGTTTTTCAAACCGAAAGTTTTAAATTGTTGATATTCTATATCACATCACCATATCACGAGTGGTGATATGATATGAAATATCAACAATTTGAAACTTTTGGTTCGATGATCCATAAAAATTTTCATACCACAAATAAGTTATGGGTCAATATCCCAAGAAAAATTGATTTTAGCAATTAGGTCTACAGGACCTTTCTTATAGAAAATTAAATTTCCAGAATAATTTTCCTTTACATTTTTTCGGTAAAGTTAATCATTTCGGAGATAACAGCGAAAAAACGAGAATTGTAGGTAAAACCAATCTTAGTGACCTCGTATCATCTGTTAAAGACAGATACGCTGTCAAAACACTTTCAAAGATCGTTTAATTCTGCGTAAATTGCGACCAAAATCAATGCAATAGCATATAAAACCTCGGAATGGTAAAATTTTGAAGAAAAAAGATTTTGATTTACGTGTATTTTAGGTGGAAAAACTTATCACGCGAAGGGAAAGTACTTAATATTAATATCAAGCGCTGTAACTTTCAGGGCATTTTCTTTCAGACATATGCAACAAAATTTCGGGTGAGGAGTGAAAGAAATAAAAAAAAGTCGAAAAAAATTGCCCTAATGTATATAATATAATATGTTGAACAGGTAAAATGAAGAAAGAGAGAGAGCGACAGGAAAGGAGAGAAGAGGAGGGGGAGGTGGTCTGAGCGAAGCATGCGTGCATGGGGCGTCATTAGATTCCTTTTAGGATACGATATCTCACTCTGTAATGCCTACCGAGAGTTTCTCTCATATCGTATAGGAAGGTGATAAGTATCAACGCGATATATCAACTAAACAAACAATTTATAGGAACGACCGTTCTCTCGCTCTTTCTCAAGTCGACGAGAAGTGTTGGTGGAGAGAATGAAATGCCAAGAGGTTTCAGAAGAGTGGGGAGGCGATCGCCATGTATAAAACAAGATAGAGCAATGTGGGGAATGGGAGGGGGGGTGGGGATAAAAGTGTCGGTGATTCGAGAGTCGGGAGAAATAAAGATAGAAATAGTATGGGTGGACGATGCGGGATCCGGCGTATATATACCAGGAATGAGAGAGGAACCAAGAGAGACATCCATCCCTGCCGCGGGGGGTCCCTGGAGTAATTGTCTGCCAAACACCGGCCGATCCAACCAACATCGTATATAGATATATATAGTATAATATATATTATGTACATCGCTCTCGGGTCTTTGAGTTAACGCCAAACGATATTTGGTACGATGGTTCTCATTCCCTGCTTTTCACATTGCGAGAAATCCAGAGGAGCAAAAAAATTATCCTGATTTTCTTTCATCAAGCTCTCCGCCCCATTGAAAAAGGGGAAAAATCGACGGATCATTTTTAATAGAAAGATCAGAGTCGAGTCAAAATGAAGTTGAAAATTTTGCAATGGTTTTCCAAATTATTTAAGATTTCTCTACTACTCCAAACTACGACAGATTTTCTAGGTTTGTTGTCGATAACCCCTGAACCCTTAAGGTTTCGCATGCTCCGCAGTCTAATTGTCATTATTGAGACTGAATAAACATTTAGAGATAAGGGTAGTCCTGCCAAATCATCAAAAACTTGGTTTTAACTTTATTAGCCGAAATTTAGAAATATCTATTGTTCTCATTTAAAATTAATATTGAGAAATCGTTGCGTGAGATTTTTTGGAAGATTTTTATTTAAAGGACCACAAATTCTTTTCCAAAAATCTCGGATGGACGATTAATCCGCTAATTAAGTCGTCCGAATTTTTTCAATAAATTTTATCGAGTTTTTTGAATTTTTTGAAAATATTTTATTTAAAGGACCACAAGTCCTCTTCCAAAAAATCTCGGACGAATGATTAATCCGCTAATTAAATCGTCTGAATTTTTTCAATCAATTTTATCCAGTTTTTTGAATTTTTCGAAAATCTTTTATTTAACGGACCACAAGTCATTTTCCAAAAATCTCGGATGAATGATTTATCCGCTAATTAAGTCGTCCGAAGTTTTCAATAAATTTTATCTAATTTTTCGAATTTTTTGAAAGTCTTTTATTTAAAGGACCACAAGTCCTTTTCCAAAAACCTCGGATCAATGATTAGTCCACTAGTTGAGTCGTCCGAATTTTTTCAATAAATTTTATCCAGTTTTTTGAATTTTTTGAAAATCTTTTATTTAAAGGACCACAAGTCCTTTTCCAAAAAATCTCGGATGAATGATTAATCCGCTGATTAAGGCGTCCAAATTTGTTCAATAGATTTTATCCAGTTTTTTGAATTTTTTGAAAATCTTTTATTTGAAGGACCACAAGTCCTTTTCCAAAATTCTCGGATGAATGATTAATCCGGTCATTAAATTGTCCAAATTTTTTTCAATAAATTTTATCCAGTTTTTTGAATTTTTTGAAAATCTTTTATTTAAAGGACCACAAGTCCTTTTCCAAAAAATCTCGGATGAATGATTAATACGCTAATTAAGTCTTCCGAATTTTTTCAATAAATTTTATCCAAACTCCCCGTGAATGAGAAGCCTGATGATTATCCCAACGATTATGACTAATTAGGGAATATTTTGGACGTGAAAGGAGAGTCGCATTGGAATAATCGAGAAATGAGAACCGTGAGACTATATTTGAGGGTATACATTCGAAACGATCGGTCATGGCGATTTTAACACGGACAAATAATATTGTAAGGCCCCTGCTAACACCGCGATATATTACCATAAGACATTCGTTTCAAAACGAATTCCATCATATTTATACGTCTATATTTTATACAGTATTATAATGCCTACGGTATTGACTGTTAAACATACTCCCTAGCGTAGCTCGATCATAGAGTATCGCCTCCATTTTACCACCTTCGCTACTTATCACGACACATTTGTAAACCTCACAGTTGAATCTCTCACAAGGATACAACTCTACCAGAAAAAACTTCACCTAATTAGGTGATATTTTATCTGGTAGAGTACTATTGTTTATTATTCCCATTTGAATTATTCTCTAATTTAAATCACTCTAGAGAAAAACTCTACCGGAAAAAACTTCAACCTAATTGGAAAGAGTTTGATTTCTGAGATTTCATTTAGTAAAGTTGAATTTCTTATTATTCTTACAAGAAAATCTAAATTATTGTGCTCTAATTCAAATCGTTTTGCCATTAGAATCTCTTGCGCGAGCACAACTCTACCAGCAAACACTCGACATAATTAGGTGAGGTTTCTACTGGGATCATGGGAATTACTCCTCCGTAAGTTCGAAAGATCTCGTCTAAAATAGACGATTGCGATGGCTGGTAACACTATCTTATACTGAATGTGAATCGGTAAAATTACGAGATACAGTTGTAAATCGGTAGATATGGCTTTACGAGGAACTGATTAATCCGGTAATATCGACACGCGTGATAAATGTGTCCAGTCCCAAATTTGGCGGAGGATTTTGTGGTATAGTTTTTTTCGGTAGTGTTTGATTTGTGGTAAAGATACAACGGGTGGAGTTGTAAATGTTAGCGACTACGATATTTATGCGCTTCGGGTATTCTCGCGTGTGCTTCCGCTCGATGTCCTCTCCCTTCTCTCCCACTTTCGTTAGTATTTATGTATTTATGTATATAGTGACGCACACATACGCATATATATGGCCAACTTTACGGTGTACATAAATAAGTGTAAAGGTGTTTCGGAAGATCGTATAAACACGCGCCCACTGGGACACAATTAAGCCACCATTATACGCCATAACCAATGCATAAAAAAATAACTTATTATTTAAGATTTATTAAATTCTGTGGTATTAATGAGGCTGGTTTTTATGGCTGAATTCCAGACGTTCAGCGTCTCTTACACGAATGTAATGGTGTATTTATATATGCGCGATGAGGATTGAAACTTATTACAAGAGCACTAAGCTCAACTATTGTAAATGGTTACAAATGGCCACCTCACATAATCGTTAATCTTTTGTCCTAATATAATTTAATTCCTAATTCAATTCCAGACGCAGCATATGGGGACTAAACGGACCCCAAGCTTGATTCGAAGTCCGCTCTTGAAAAAGCAAGACATGTTGGTCTGCGGGTCTTTTTCGTCATTAAATTTTAACTTTTTGAGGTTAAGTATTTCCACTGGTGACTTGATTTTAGTTTTTATTAAATTAAACTACAGAAAATGATGCTTATTATAAGGTATAATAATAATGTAACCGTGGCAAATATTAATCTTGATAAATATCTATCGATATTATTGCAAACAAAATTTGTATGTGTTTATTTTACTGGATGTCTATTTGCAAATCTTCGAAAAATGGCTGAAATCACATGCTCATATGAATAAATCTTTTTAATAGAACATAAGGGTTGTATTTAATTCTCATACTAGTATATTGTGTATTTTTTTAAATCATTCAACGAGAATCAATAGTACTTTTTTGATAGGGAAAAGTCATTTCCGAATGTTTTTAACATTTTTTTTGTTTGGAGCATTTTTTCACTATTTAGTCTTTTTCCAAATTGACTTCAATATATACGAAATGACTTTCTGACAAATAAACGAAGAGATTCATTTACGTTTGAATTTCACAATCGTTTAAGGGGCTGGAGGTCAACGTCAAAACGCGGATTTTTGAACATAAATAGAGATGTTCGTTGAATACGTGTAAACCTGAGCAATGATAGATCATTTGACGTATTAAATGAAGGAATTTTTTACGCTAGTTAGAATCCTTAAGGTGACCACTGTGACGGGCTCAAAAAATCGATTCTTTTTACATTTCTCGCAAGATAAACATCTTAAAAATATACTGCAGAAGTTTCAGACCGAATTTAAAAATATTTTTAAAGTTATAACCAAAAGAAAAAAGCAATTAACTAATAAGTTAATATAAAAAATGACTAGTTACTACGGTTTGACAATCACCAGAAACTGTAAATCTCTTGAAGAAATGAAGAGAGTTTTGAGATAACTTTCAGGAAACGAAAGGATATTTGCTCTATGCACCAGGCATAGCTGATTAATGTAAGTATAATTTTTTTATACAAAATATGATGTCAAAACTTTAAACGCGTTTTTCTCGAAACTACGTTTTCGAAATTTCGGGGAAGCACTGACTAAAAACTATTCAACCGATTTTGCTAAAAATTTTACCCGTTATTTTAGACACACATTACTAAATACCTAACCTTTAAAACATTCAATTTTTCAATAATGAATGAATTCTTTTAAACAATTTATTTTTAACAAAAGTCGATTTCGAGAACCTTTTTGTTCGCAAGTGCACCATTTCGTTTTTTTTTCCTTAAAATAGGCATATTATAGGTTATAGACCTAGAATTAAGCCTACGAAATAATAATCTCTTTGGATTTTTTATTCCAGATGACTATGGAGTTAACGTACAAAATCATGAGCAAATTCATGTAAAATTAAGTAAACAAAAATTTTGTTGGACTCTTCAAGTTACAAATAACAACATGTAAAAATTCCAAAATGATCGCATTCTATTTTGTTATCTAAAAAGTTAATGAACAAACGTCGAAATTCCGGTCATCACAGTGGACTGCCTTAGCGGTTCTCTCATAAATCAATGTTTGAGTTTCGCTACGTGATGCCAGGATCCTGACTGATCCTAACCAAACCTCTTGACGGATCTTATCCTACTACGTCTCATTTTCTTTGTAAAGCTTTTCCGGACTGCTTAAGTGTGGCACATTTTTTTAGCCGTTATTATAGAGTTCCAGACTATTTTTTAAATTTTTGAAACAAAAAGTGGGTTAAAAATTCAAAAAGTGGCCCATAACTCCTTAATAAGGACCTTAAAAAAATGTGCCACACTTAAGCAGTTCGAAAAAGTATTGCGAAGAAAATAAGATGTCGTAGGATAAGATCCGTCAAGTGATTTGATCAGGATCGTGCAAAGCGTGGTGAAACTCAAAAATTGATTTATGAGCGAACCACTGCATTTTAAGGGTTCTAACTAGGGTAAACAATTTGTTCATTCGATACGTCAAATGATGGACCATTGGTCAAGTTTACACGTATTCAACGAACATCTATATTTACGTTCAAAAATCGACGTTTTGACGCTGACTTGACCCCCTTAACAGTTAACAAAACGTTGTTTTCTCAGTGCTCGATCGCAAAAGTTACTAGCTGATACACGGCAGAATAAGTCGCCAATGATATTTAATAAAATGCAATATTGACGATGAAGAAAATCGCGGTTTTTTCGGGATACAAAATTCCTGGAGAATATCCGCAATCGTTGCGAGATTTCTCTCTTGTTGTGTATACGCGCTATTAATATAAGTACATAATATAACGCTGGAACAAAATAGAAAGAAGTAAAGAGAGAGAGAAAAGGCAACGACGACGTTGTATTTTATTGTAGATCATAAAATTGTTTATCTACAAGGTGTAATTCCCGTCTGGAGTCCAGAGGCATTTCCCCTCCCTCTCTCTCTATCTCACTGCCTCATTGTAACGAAGAATTAAAATTATAATGTTTCGTGATAAAGGGAGAGGGGGAGGAAAAGGTGTATAAATGCGCGCCCTGTATACGCAGTAGGGTGGGTCAAATAAAATGACTAATTTTTTTTTCTTCGATATAATAAAAAATGTATTGTTTGGCATCTTAAAAAAATCCTTTGCAAGTATTAGCTCTTCATATTTAAATTGAGAGGTCCCTCATCGTAAATTTTGATTTCCCATTTAAATAACATAGGAATTTTTCTTTCTTTAACTTTGGAATTTTATTAGACCTTCACCGTTGAGGTTAGGATAATTTTTTATCACATTTTTGTAGAACATTTGATACTCTATAAAAAAGCTCTCTTGTGTCTAATCGATAAAACTAACCGTTCGAAAAATAATCGGTGATAATTAGCTCTGGATTCTACTTACCTCGTTTTGAGAGGTTAGTTTTATCGATTAAGCACAGGAAAGCTTTTTCGTAGAGCATCAAATGTTTTACATAAATGTACTACAAAAACTCTCCTAACCTCAACGGTTAAAGTCTAATTAAATTCCAAAGTAAAAAAAAAATCCTGTTATTTAAATGGGAAATACAAATTCGCCATGAGGGACCTCTTAATTTAAATATGAACGGCTAATACTTGCAGAGGTTTTTTTTTGAGATGCCAAACAATACATTTGTCATTATATCGGGGAAAAAAAAAATTAGTAATTTTATTTGACCCATCCTAATACGCAGTATCCTTAAGTGTGAGATAACGGGATCGGTGACCGTGTGTATGTGTGTGTGTATGTCGAGGTAGAGCTCGGAAATGCTGGAGTGAGCGGGTTCAACTCGTATAATGGCAAACATAGCAAAGTGGCTTCGCAACAGCGTTACTTATTAATCCCCTCCCGCAAAAATCAGAACTCACATTTCGCAAAATTGCACGTATATGTGTATCAAGCTTCGTATAAGGACTCTCGGAAATTTTCGCATGAGCATCTCGCCAGAAAAGAGAAAATGATCGTCCTGTTGGTGTAAATTTCGCGGAGGCGAGAAAACCGCATGATATTAGCGCAAAGTTGCACATAGTTGACACACAATAAACGCAAATATACGGACGTTAGAATACATTTTAAATAAAATTAAAAGCCTCACTCACATACACATGTGACTCATTGCAACGATCTTTGCTAGAGAACAGTTTTACCGAGCGGTGTTGATATAATGACACGTTCAAGATTTTACGCTATAGGCCGTCATTTTATTATTCTACGAGTGCATAAAAGTACGAGGAGAGAGAAGGAGAAAATGGATATGTGTGAGATTTTTCGCATTTTTCCTAATTGCGGAACAGTCTTACATAGTTTCTTTATTGGCTGAGATTAAGTGAGTTATGAATTTTCATCAACGGGAGAATTACCAAAACGCTAAGTTCATAGATTAGTATCAATATCCACTTTAGGCGGAATTTGCGGGATGTAAATAACGATTAATACATTGCCCAATAGTAAAATGAAATATTTTGCACACGTTTGAAGTCACTAAAGTGTCGAAATTCAGGTATTCTCCTTTGAATCTCGCTCTCGAGGGCACAACTCTACCAGAATAGACTCGATTTATTTAGATGAAATTTTTAAATTGCAAAATATGAATACCAGATATAATGTTGGTCCTGATTTTCTAATTCTACTGCTGATTATCGACAATTCGAAATTTTGCAAAAGTGACTTCAGTTATGGCGGTATTCTAGCCTAGAATTTTGAAAAAAAACTAATTTAATTTTTTTTCTTCATATTCTTCAAGTTCAAACCTTCAAGAATATATCAACGAAGAGACATTTTTTTATTTCCAATAATTTACGGAGTTAGAGCTATTTTAGTGACGCAGCACGCCATTTCGGAGTAAATCAGGCTAAAGACGTTTTTCTCAAAACTACTTTTGTCAACACGGCTGAAATTATATCTCAAGTTCTACTCAACCGATTTACTTAAAATTTTTCACCAATCTTCAATGTATAACTTTCTATAGCCCGTATCACGATTGTGTCAAAATTACTATTTTTTCTATTGTAAAAAAAACTGAAAACTATGAAAAAAAGAGTCGAATAACGCATTTATTTGTTCAGACTGCCGCCATTTTGCGAAATTTTATGTTTATTTTCGAAATTTAATTATATTATGACGTAGGGGCAATAACAACATTCTTACTAATTAATCCTTACTTGAGACACTGGAGTACAAAACACCCCAGGCCTAAATTTCTTTAATTTTAAGTACCTATTACATCTTAATAAATGGGACCTATAGCAACTTCTGTCCAGTGTTCCCAACTCGACATCACGGACTGTCACCAGATGGCTATTCAAAAAGACACCTTTTCGGAGTTAAAGTCACCAGAATTTTCCAGGCCCGTTTTCCGTCTAGTGGTATATCTATATATATCTATAGCTATATGTATATACCTATAAATATAGCTCCATTTATCGGAATTTTAAATTTACCACATTTTTGGCCAAACGCCATTTTTGCAGGTTATGACGCATGGTACTATTCAAGTGCCCAGTATCTGCATTTTCCATTGCTCTACAGCCTAAAACTACAAATTTTCATAATTGAATTATCGAAACATCGGAAAATCCAATTTTGTATTGCAGATTCCACGTGAACATTTTTTTTCAATTGTCATTAATCGAAATTTTTACTGCTCAAAATTACAGAATGACATGATTGCTCAACTTTACTTAACTTACAGGAAAAACAAAAAAAAAATTTTACCAAAATTCCAAATTTTTTATTTTCGAAACAAAAACACACCATCCTGAAAATTTCAGGATCTTTTACGATCAGTACAAGGTATTATATAAAAAAAATTGACTAAAAATTTCATGTTTATCGTGGATTTGCACGATGTTTAAAAATTGAACAATTTATATTTTTGGAGCAAAAAAAACACCTCTCTGAAAATTTCAGGATCTTTTAAGATCAGTACAAAGTATTATATAAACAAAATTGAACCAAAAATAAAATATGGAACTTGGATTTTTACGATTTTCGAAAATTCTCCAAATTCATTATTTTTAAAAAAATTTGTTTGGAATTTTTTTTTGTAGCCCCAAGTACTCTTCAAAACGAATTGAGCACGATTTTTCGTAACTATGATAGTTTTCGAGATATTTGAAAAATAAACCATGAAAAGTACACAGCTTCGGTTTCTGCGAGATCGATTTTTTCGGGAAAAGATGATTTTCTTATTATTACGATGATCTCGTCATCTCGATATTCTCAATCCTCAATCACAATTTCTGTTTTACATATGCTTATGTATATATATATATATAAAAATCTGTGTAAAGTTTGGAGGCGCTCGGAAAATTGAAAAACACGCCACCGAGCGAATGAAAATACAAAGGGCATCTCTACAGAGCTTGTCATTAACAAAATTATGAACGAAAAAAATTGAAAAAATTTGGTTTTCAATTTCTTACCTTCTATTGACATAGCCTGCTACGTCCTGCTTTTGAGGATCCGGAATTTCGCGCGGGAGGCTTATGTTTGCCATACATTCGCGGCTCTCCGGGGACTCGGGATCGCTGGTGGCATGATCCAGCAACCTGTGAAATCATAAATGCAATATATATATATATATATATATATATATATATATGTGTGTGTGTGTGTAAAGCAGTGTAAAGTATGTTTTGAGGTATATATATATATATTTCGAGGCTGTCTGGCACGCACTCATTTTTTGTCCGGCCAACTTCACGGGAGTCTCCGTTATTTACGTGTTTACGATTATCCTATTTGGCGTAAAAAAAGTCACTGGAAGTCGTCAACTTAGGCACTTGAAGTCACCAGATTTTTTGAGCCTCACCAGATGAAAAATTGTGTCGCCAGACGAGGTCTAAAAGCACCAGATCTGGTGACAAAGTCACTGAGTTGGGATCACTGCTTCTGTCATTAGTTCGAGGATGCTACTACTCCTTCAAGCTTATAGCATCATTCTAAGACAATAAGTTTTTATATAATAGCCGTCCAAAGTCGAGTGGTCTCGCCTACCCTAGTGTGTCAAGTAAGGTCGAGTGCGAAAATGTTGTGCGAATTTTTTCCCTGTTATATTATTTTACTCTTACTATTTTTTATCTTGTAGTGCTATATACTAAGCAAAATTCAGTTACATTTTTAATCAATCTTGTTGAAAAATAAAAAAATTATAATTTTTTTCGAAGTTATCATTTTTTTAGTTTTTTTTTGGATATTTAAATTTTTTAATCATATTTAACTTTGATATTTTACTATAAATGATGTATAACTTTGGGAAGTAATCTCTTAACAAGTTCTAAAAAAAATTTGCAAGTTAAATTATTAAATGGTATATCTTTTATAAGAAATTTTATCGCTGTGGTACAAACGAACGCAGTGTGTCGAGTACGTTTTCTGCAGAAGTGTGTCAAGTAAGGTTTCATTTTTTCTCGAAATTTTATTTGTTTATTGTCAAAATATTAATAAATATGTTGTAAAAAAAAGAATGGTCAAATTTTTTTTTTTTTTTAATCGAACTCGACAAAACGTTCAAAATGTATGTCTCTAGACCAAAATACCGCCCTGAATCTCAATATTATTATCCGATGGGCACTTTGGAGTCTGTGTCTGCAGAACATGTCAGGCGTAATAAAAATTTGGGAAAGGAAACTGGGGGTAGAAAAGTAGTGATGTGAAACGTCGGTAAAGGAGCGAATAAGGTCGATAAAAAAGTCCCTTTCTCAGCAGGCCTGTACAGGAACGAGGGAAAGCCTGAACAAGCAACGTGTCGCGTCGTAAATCAATCGATTGCGAAGAGACTGGCAAACAATGCAAGGAGATTACCAGTCGATAATTACAAAAGCATACCTGGGACCAGCCCACTCCGGTGAAGTTAGGCTCGTGCGAACGGAGAAAGATGCCCGCACCAGAAATGCCGCGACGGCAAATAAATGGAGAATGGGAAGCAGAAAGAGGGAAAGGAGGCAGGACCCGTTGAGAGACTCGAAAAACCGTTTAATACCAGATTAGCCTTGCAATAAATGCACCTTGAGTTGGAGAAAAAAAATTATAAAGCATTTCAGCTGATTTTGGAACTAGCAGATTATCGAGTTATACATTTTTTCATAGATATATTTTGCATTTGTCTACTTTTATATTTTGACGATTAAAAAAAAAATATATTTACTACACGTTCTTGGTTTTCCAGTCTTATCTATTTATTTTGGACTCCGTGTAAGACTCAACCATCATGGATACTTCTTTAAATGTATTCCAATTTTTGTAAACGATTTTTGGTATTTTTATTCCATTTTTTTTTATTATATAAATGTTCAGTAGAAACAAATCCAAATTTGGTTGAAATGTATCCAAAAAAATTCTACGACCACTGTAAACAGCCGTTAATTATTGTTAAGGAATTGGATTAGTCCCCGCGGCGAGGATTTCACGTTTAAGCCAATTTTGAATGGAGGCTCCCCGCATGGACTTGGCAAGTCCCGTCACAGCTGTGAGACATTCGTTTACAGTCAAGGCTTGGAAAAGGCAGAGAGGGCAGCAAAAACGATAGGATAATTGTCAAAAGGTTAACGCATCGCTGAAGCATCACAAGAGTTCAAGAGGATTCAGGTATATAAAGTCTCTCAAATTTTTGCCCTGTGTCCTGCGAAAGAGATCTCCCTCGGTTGGACAAAACGTCATACACAGTCTCACGGGTCGTCGCAGAAGCCAAAAGTTGATTATTTCTCTCTCATTCGAGGATTAACGAAAGACTTTCGGCGCGAATTTTTTTTTACCATTCACGCAAAGTTCTGACCAATTTGAAGAGATTGAGAAAATACCAGCCATTTCCACAAAACCTCAATATTGTTCGAAATATCATCAAAAACATTTTTTCTGACACAAAAATCTGTGTGATTTGAAATCAGCTGTAAATTTCATACCAAAATATCGTTCCAAACTGATTTAAAAAAATGGCGGCCCATTTTTACCTGTCTTTTTACAAACCTTATCGTTCGACAGATTTCGAATGATGTGAATGAACTTCGAGAATTTATCTAAACCTTCCGGGACAGCGATGAATGGAAATCATTGGAACAATTAATGGAGAATATGCACTACCTGCGAAAAGTTTCCGGACAAAACTTCAAAAAAGGTCTGGAACGTTTTTTTATGCCATTTCGCCGAAAGTCAACGGAAACTAATTTAACAAACGGTATTTTAAAGGGGAAGAATTTGGTTTCATTTCCTGTTTTTGAAATGATTTTTTGCAATTTGTTTTTAGATTTGGACGCTATTTTGAAAACTACTGTTTTCCGCGTTTTTTCCCCTCAGATGCACCCATCTTCTGGAGGGAATTTTTTAAATACACTTTTACCATTGAATTCATAGAGGGGAAAGTTTGAGCTTCCATTTCCTTTTTTTTTTAACTTTGAGCTTTTTTTTCAAAGTTATTCTGTGTTTTTTGTAAAAAAAAGAGGAAATTTGAAAAATCCTGTGTAACACGAAAACAAAGAAGATTGATGAAAAACTTCAAGATAGCAAAAAGTTGCGTCTGTTTTCGTTGAGTTAAGAGGAATTTTTCAGATTTTTTTTTCGAACATTTTTTTCCGACCGAAAATAGAAGAATAGAAGAATAGAAAAATTGGAAAAAAATATGAAAAAAATTCCAATGTGTTGAAAATGGTAAAATAAAATATTTTCCGCGCTTAAATTTTTATCAATAATCCTATAATTTTCGAGTTATGGTAATTGAATGAGCTCCGACCCAGAAAATAAGAAGAAAAAAAATGTTGAGAAAAAAATCTGAAAAAATCCTCTTAACTCAACGAAAACAGACGCAACTCTTTGTTGTCTTGAAGTTTTTCATGCTTTGTTTTCATGTTATACGGGATTTTTCAAATTTCCTCTTTTTCACAAAAAACAGAAGAACATTGGAAAAAAAATTACTCAAAGTTTTTAAAAAACGGAAATTGAAGCTCAACATTTCCCCTTTATGAATCCAATCGTAAAAATGTATTAAAAAAATTTTCTATCGAAGATGGGTGCACCTGAAAGGAGGGAAAAAGGCGAAAAACAGTTGTTTTTAAAATAGAGTCCAAATCTAAAAACAAATAGTAAAAATAATTCAAAAAACAGGAAATGAAACCGAATTCTTCCCCTTTAAAATGCCGGTTGTTGAATTAGTTTACGTTGACTTCCAGCGAAATGGCATAAAAAAACGTTCCAGACCTTTTTTGAAGTTTTGTCCGGAAACTTTTCGTCGGTAGTGTATATTGTATTAATGAAGAAATAATGGTGATCGTGATGTAGGTATCATAAGTAATTTAAAAATAATGTTTGTCGATAAAAAGGATACCTGACTTACCGACATAAGTGAGCTTTTTCTTTTTCAATTTCTGTACTTCTATACGCATTGATCTGAGCATCAATTATAAAAATTTCATGAATTTCCATTCAGAGGAAATTTTGAATGATACAGTGAAGACAAAAACTTTGGAGAGACAATGAGCGTACTTAACCTTGCTTTAAAGTTTCGAGACTCAAAAACGCCCATTATCGGACTACATCACCGTTGCTGAGAAATTACCCAAAGCCATACCAGTCGATGACCTGGAGTCTTTAGGTCAGTTTCCCTCTTTCTGCAAGGCAGAAACTCTCGAAGTCGTTAGACGCAATTAAGGAGGTTCATCTGGTACACGAATTACAATACAGATGTTGATAAAAAAAATCAGAATACAGTTATTAATATCTAAAAAGTCATCTGTTAAAATTTCAAGACCTGAGGGTACGTTGTTCGTGAGAAATAAATAAAAATGTAAATCCTAAATAACTTGGGCTCTTATGGGATACCGTCTATAAATATTAAATGCACAATCATTACAATACAGATTTTGACGAAAATTTAAGAATTAATGAAAAAGTATCTAAGGAACATTTTTAGAGCTTCATAAAATCGATTAGGTACTTCTGAGATTCATGATAAATTAATTAGTCTCGAAAATGCTGATTATTTTGAGGTTAAGCATTGACATTTTTCTTTTGACTCACTCGGTACTAGATGAACCTCCTTATTTCCACGTCCGAGGTATAATATCTCACTGCATCCGATTACAGAAAGAGAGTGGTCAGAAAAGAACGAAAACCGCAAAACCATAATAGCCACTTCGGTAAGAAGACACTGCGAGAATACTGGTGATTTATCCTAAACCGGTTTAAAACCATCCGTACCAGTTGGGTTGATCTGGCGAACTAATTGAACCGTTCTAGGCTCGTGTGGAATTATAAACACGTCGAAGTAAGCTTCGACCTCCAAATATTTGGGCATCACAGGACCGAATTCATCTCGAGACAATTGTCATAGCCTGTTTTTGAACTTCTCGGTCAAGTGACCGTCTTTTACGAAGCAACGAAGTGGATCTGCATAAAAGAATGACAGAGGAGGACACTTTCGTCATCAAGCCCGTAGTAAAAAACTCCATTGAATCGCCAATGGCAACCAATGGTCCTCATACGACTCCATTGGACGATGAATGGGGACCCATTGAGATTTCCGCATTGAAAAGTCACCATTGCCCAATGACGTCCATTGGACAGCAAATGCGGATGAACCGAATGATCACCATTACTCAATGATGCCCATTGGAAAGCAAATGCTGATGGACCGAGCCATCAGCATTGCCCAATGGTGTCCATTGGAAGGCAAATGCTGATGAACGAAATGATCAGCTTTACCCAATGATGTTCATTGGGAAGTAAATGCGGATGCACTGAATGATCAGCATTACCCAAAGATGTCCATTGGAAACCGTGTCGCGTTAGTTCCGAGACTTGGCGCGAAATGTCGCAGGACGGCAACCCGCTGAACTCCCATACGGATTATGCGCAGAGTATGCTTATCTAGAAGAGTGTGAGCACGGAATATTAGCAGAAGTCGGTGTCCAAAAAATCCATGCAAGGAGTTCTTGCCGACTGATGCCCATGGGATAATCCCTATTCCGTTTGAAATGGGGAAGTCAATCCTCATTGGAAAATCCCTATTCGATTTCAAATGGGGAATTCAATGGCGAAAATGTCCTTGGGCAATTGGGCATTCATCTCCATTGGTTATTTTGGCAATGGGGAATGAATGGCGATTTTTCAATGGTGACGAATGGAGATTTTTACTATATGAAAGAATCTCCATTGATTATCGTCATTCATTCCCCATTGCCTACAAAAATCAATGGAGATGAATGCCGAATTGCCTATGGGGATTTTCTTCATTGAATCCCCATAGGATAATCCCCATTCCGTTTCAAATGGGGAAGTCAATCCTCATTGGAAAATCCTCATTCGATTTCAAATGGGGAGTTCAATGGCGAAAATCCCCTTATGCAATTCGGCATTCATCTCCGTTGGTTATTTTGGCAATGGGGAATGAATGGGGATTTTTCAATGGCGACGAATGGAGTTTTTTACTACGGGAGAAAACCTGGACTCCGATTATCCATCCTCGTTAGGGCGAGCATTTAAGCCAAAGCCTGTTTCTTTTCTTCATCGATGAGTCTCTCGGGAATTAAGAGGATCATAACGGAAGACGTATCGTTATGACTATTTGGAATAAATAATTAGAGATCTCGTAACGTGTTCACATAGATTAGAAACGATTTGTAATTTTATGCGTCTACCCCGCGGGCTAAGTTACATATCGACCGCTGGCAAACAAAATGGCCTAACTCAAACGAATTAACGAGTAAATTGATGTGACCCAGCGTCTTTTTTTCATGGCGATTTATGTACATGGGGATCTATAGCAACTCGTCAAATTGAACTGACAGTGGGTTTGTATAACACCTGAAGAAAAAATCTCATCTTTCATCGTCGTATAATGTACACCGGTTCATGAACAACGTAATCATCATACTTTTTGGTAACGTGCATGATAAATGTGGACAAAAAAACCATAGAAATTAAGTATATTCAAAAGTGTTTTGTTGTTATTATTGTATGAATATCATTCATTATATGAGAGTATGCCTGACATATCGCTGGATTTTTCGAGATTTGTACACGTTTTAAGCTTATTTTTCAGATTTGAAAAAAGTTTTCACTTGAGGCATCAACAGATTTTCCAGCGTTTGAGAGAGTCAATACAGTAGAATAGTGACTTATCTTTCACAGAAATAGTTAAATAAGTTATAGGCGTTTGAAATTTTGCGATTTTGAGGTTTTTCAGAATGGGGCTAAAATTGAGAAAAAATGTTTTTGATGAAAATTCGTAAAAATTTTGATTTTTTCAGAAAACTATTGGTAGATTCGTGTTCAGGGCGATAAAATATATAGATATAAGGTTTGAAAGAAAAAAAAATTTATATTTTTTTTTGCATGTTGGCCAAAATTGAATCTGTGCACTAAAATAGGTGTAATTTTTGTTCTACTCAAAATGTTGACTCTACACTGCGCTCATTCTCTCTGTAATCGTTGAAGCTTCAAAACGCCGCTTTTGTTCATCCGATTCTGATGATTTTTCGAAATTTGTCCTCTATTCTAACCGGCACCTCTATTCTAACCACTTCGGAGCTCTGAACCAGTGACAATTTCGTAAATAATGAGAAAAGTGACACGATTTTAAAATAGTCACCAATCGTGACAATAGTGACTGACTCACTGGCAATTAATCCTGCGCACAAAACAAAATTTATTTATTTTTGACCTCATAATACCGGTTAATATATTTATTAAATGTTTCTTCAACTCTGTTAAATTCACGATTCAAAATTGTGATTTTAGTTCAATAGATACTCCATGCATTCACCAAAAAATATTCGCAATAATATCTATCGTTTCCGAATGAGATTGGAGATATTTTACCATTAGAAAAAATAGATTTAGGACATTCACTCTTTCTTTTAATTGAAAACTTAAAAAAAAAAAGCAAACCTCAACGTATTTTAAATCACATTTTAGAATAGAAAAAGTGAGCCACTTAGAAGCTTCTTAATCCAGCTGGATTAAGAACCTAGGTTCACTTTCAATCATGCTAGTTTCACTTTCAATAATGTAAGGACAATTTCTGAAAACTTAAGATTCTCGAAATTGCAGACTCGACTCTTGATGCTCGTGATGCCTTGGTTCGAATGTCATGGATCCAAATATGGCTGAATTAAATTATCCTCGTGGCACCAATTTCCTGTTGATCGAGCGTGTATCGAGATGAGCTTTCGTCACTCGAAACCGGCTAAACGGGCTCTAATCCATCCAGGAACGAGCAGACACGCGCTGCCCTCGAATTAACGTGGACCAATTATATCATGTGTTTAAAAATTAATTACGAGATCGTTACGAGATAAGGGATGAGGATCAAAACGAGTCGTGAAAGGAACGGCAAACGTTCGAGGATTGAGCTCTGTTGCAGCAGAGATGAGGATTGAGCTCCGAGAATGACGAGGGACCTTTTTTGGTCCCAAGAGAGATTTCCTCTAGCGCTCGAAGATCATGCTCTCGCTCTCTCTCTCTCTCTCTCTTTCTCTCTCTCTCTTTCTCTCTCTCTCTCTCTCTCTCTCTCTTCCTCTCTCTCTCTCTCTCTCTCTCTCTCTCTTTTGGGGTTTTAGTCTTCATCTCTCTTTCTCTTCCTCATCTCGTTTCGGTCAAGTTCTCTCTCGTTATCTTTTCGAAGTATCGCCGAAACGTCGATCGCCAATCATTATTATTCCCACAAATTAATCTCTCGGGACTTTCCGCTGACACGGACTCTCTCTTTCTCTTCCCCGCGATCGATTTATCGCACGACGTGTCCCTCCTCTCCCACTCCCAAGAGCATTAAACGAACGTCTCTCTGTCGTTTTTTGCACTTATTACGCTTCATGACTCTCTCCTTCATATTAAAAGTGTCGAAATTCGACTGCATAATATATGCATATATTAGGCTGCTTTTAAATTCCACTGAATCTTTTTTCATCCTCAATGTCATTAAGATTCTTTGGAATTAAAAAAGGAAAAAAAAATTTTGTGGAAAATAGAAACGGAGACATTTTTTTTGCTACTGCCTCAATCAATTTAAATATAAAGTATAAGCAAATTTACTTTTTTTTTTAAATTAGAGAAGTAATCTTAATCTTTTGGTATTTTTTATAATAATCAAATAATAAGAGCTTCAAATATTGTTTTTCAAAAATTTTTATCCTAAAATAGACTCTTCAGAAATTTATAGAAATCATCTTTGTATACACTGAGAAAATAAATTTGTTGAATCATTGAAAATTTTGTTGGCTGGACTAAATGCGGCTGACACGGGCTAGCAAGAGAGTGTACAGTATGCCGAACTGAATATTTTGTTTGCTTGAAAGCACGAAAAATTGTTGGTTTAACAAAAGCTATTTTGAACCAACTGAAGTAGAGTTGCATCTAACCGGCAATTAGTCCAACCAATGAATAAAATCGTTGATTCAATGAAAAGCTATTTTGAGTTGACTTAGTCGAGCCGCATCCAACGGGCAAATAGTCCAACCAATACATAAAATTGTTGGTTCAATAGAATGTTATTTTGCATTAACTGAAATAGAGTTGTATCTAACCGGTAATTAGTTCAATCAGCAGGAAAAATGATTGATTCAATAAAATGTGTGTTAATTAATTGTTGCTAAACATGTTATAAAAAATACGAAACCCTTGCAAAATAATTTAATATGCATAGTTTAGCGGCCCAAAAAAAAGAGATAAATCGAAAAAAAAGAAAAATCTGCGATCTAATTTCTCTGCCCGAGTGGGAATCGAACCCTCGACACTGCCTACCATCATACCTATCGTACCTAACTACCTGACATGCTACCTATTACGCTATCGCCTACTACTATGCACTTAAAAAAAGTTAGGGGTTATGAAGATTCGAATTTTTTCCGGCAAGGGAAAATCTATTTTGTTTATGAATACCTTTTTTTCATAAATACTTTCAAATATGAATGAGAAATATATAATTCATGTATGCCAAGTATGAATCATGTATCGCAAATATATGAGAAATATATGAGAAATACATGCATTACATATACATGGAAATATATTATATCATAATTGTCTCATGTATGACGAATATACAAATTTTTGCCGTTTTATATGACATATATTAATTATATATCTGGGACATATAACAAATATACTTTTTTCCGCGTGGGAACAATGATTCAGTTGAATGGACTTGAGAAAAACGAACCCATTATCTAGGCTATCCAATAGATTATTCAGTTTTCTGAACTATTTACGTGGATTGAAGCGATGCAGAATTGGATTGTAACAAAAAATGTCATTCAGTTATTACAACCTATCAACTTTAGTTGTTTCAACAATAAATCAGTCAACTGTTTATATCAGTCTACCGAATCATTTATTTTATCAACTCTAATAAATATTTCGTTACTCAGACTATTCCAGGTTTGAGTCAACCAATTCGAAGTCAACTAAATTTACTTATTTGATTTGACTATTTACTTTTCTCAGTGTACTCTTTGAACTTTGAGATATATTTTATATTTTACTTTCATAAGAGAATAATAATGAAATTTCCTAAAATTTGACAGAATTCAAAGAATATACGTCAATTTGGTTCTTAACATTTATATTCTTTTATATATTACATTTTCGTTGAAAGCTTCTGAAACAAATTGCAGAAAATAATGGTTGTGTAAAATAAAATATTTTTGAATACAAAAAATGTTCGTGACAAATATTCTTAATTTTCGCTGTATATTATTTCGTCATTATATTATTATTTTTACATCGTTCCACTGATATAAAAATAATATATTATTAGCATGTATTCATAAATCAAAATTTTCTCACCAGACACTATAAATATTTCTCGGGCGTGTATAATAATTTTGCAAAAACGAAAATTGTTTTAAAAATTTTAACACCATCAGTGAGGCAGAATTCCAAAAATTTCCGCAAGTTTTTCCTTTTCCGAGAATTTTGCTACTCTCACAAGGTTCGGAAACTTTGCCGAGCAATGAAATAAAAAAATAGGGCACAATTTTGAGGCACCTAAATATTGGAACTTATCCGTGTGCAATGTTAAATCGGATTAATGCAGAAGCCTAACGAATTCGCGAATGAACGTTGTACGAAAATCACCTGATGCGCAATATCGCGATGCATTTAATGACTTTTCGATTCGACGATAATTTTTCTTTTTTCTTAATTTTACTCGACGCGCTGAGGCACCTCAAACATGATGAATTATGGTCCTTTAACGGATCATAATTGGCACACAAAGTGACGTTACGTTGACATCGATTTTCTGGATGGATTAATGTAATTTAAAAATAATAATAATAATAATAATGTATTAAGCATCATCTATCCTCAGGAGGAAAAGAAGGGTCGTTCAGCGTGATGTGCATCGCCAAAGTGTTAATAAATGCCATGAATAATAATATATATATCCAGCATATGGTAAAACACAATATTATGTAGATATTACTTTGGGTCTCGTGTGCATGATGTATGTATCTAATCTTTCATAGATAATCAGCATAGGTATAGTCAAAGTTCGTTGATCCTTGAACGGGAGATTTACATCAACTGGCGTATGATTTACGCGCGGAGGTTTCGCTCTCAGGGAGACTTTTGTATATACCTATATACAATATAACTCTACCAGAAATCGCATATATATAAACGCGAGAGGGTATATCATCGTGTGCGATGTCTCAATCGAACGAACGCGTTTGGAAAAGGATATATATTAGACTGATTCAAAAAAGCGACTATTTTTTTTTTCGAAATCCCCTACTAAATACTTTCGGGGAGGTGAAAAAAGATGCATATTAAAAGCAGAGCTCTTAATATTAATATTTAGTGGTCTCTCATCGCATATTTCGATTTCTCATTTAAATAACACGGGTAAAAAAAATGTTAACTTTGAAATTTTATATCTCGTCTTCAAGTCAAATTTACCGAAATGTATTATATATATTCTTATAGGGAATTGAACGCTCTACAAAAAAGGTCGGTAATGATTTTTCGATAAACCCACTCCTTCAAAAGTTATTTAAATCTAAAGTTAAATTTAGAGTAAATTTCACTTCTCTTTTAGTTTCCGGCAAAATGTTAAAATTTATTACTAAATATCGTAAAATCTTTCTTGAAAAAAAAGTTTAAATTGCATTAACATAAATTAGCTATTTTTCACATATCATAGACACAGCCGGAGTCGGGAGATTTTTCCTTCTTACTATTTTCATGCTTTTTCCGAAAGAAAACGTTAAAAAAAATTGGAAGCAGGAGTCATTTTACTATGGATAATTGGTGAAACATTTTCATATGTCATATCGGATTTTTGAAAAAAAAAATCAGATTTTTCCCAAGAGATTTTTTTTTAAAATAGTGCCAAAAAATCGGAATTTTTTTTCAAAAATCCGATATGACATATAAAAATGTTTCAGCACAATCATTATAAAAAATCGCGAGCCAAATCTGAGAGGTCAAGGGTCAGACCCAGGTCAAAATAGTATGGAATGATACATGCGAGGCTAGACATTCAAAAAAAAAATTTTTTTTTCGTTTTCCTACTTCATGAAACTATAAGTTTATAACATAATATTGAACCTCGCAGAAGGAAATCGCCGTGCGAATTTTTTTAGCGGTGACTCTTTAACTTTTTATTTTTGCTATTTGATTAACACGTGAGAAATTATGTTCTGACGTTTGGAGGGAGATAATAATCTTTCTATACAGCGGACGGTACTCTGTTCAGTTGCGTTTAACAACTTACATGTTTCTTCGAATCGGGGCGTCATAGAAAATGTTTAAAGGGACGATCCTTCGAGATATGGGGAGTTCTTTTTCAAGCGGGCCACTTTTTTTTCACCCTTTCCAAACCCTTTCCAATTTTTTTCAAAATCTGCCAGTTTGAAATATTAGTCAAAAGGAACGTCTGAGATTTTTTTTAGATTTTTTTAGGCGTCCGTTCAGGATTTTCAATTTTTCATCACAAATTTTGCGCACGCTGGGCAAATTCGATTTTTGACGATTTTTGAAATTTTTAAACATCTTGAGTGACTCTTAAAGATTTTTTTTTCGAGCTCATTTTTGGTGAGAGTTCTTAAAACATAAAAAAACTAACATATCATCACAAGAGACTCGAAAAAAAAAGTCGGTTTTTTTGCGCCACCCTAATGTATATATATATATTAGACTGATTAAAAAAAGCGACTATTTTTTGTTTTTCGAAGAAACGCATTAAATACTTTCGGGAAAGTGAAAAAAGATGCCTGTCGAAATTAGAGCTCTTAATAAAAATATTTAGAGGTCCCTCTTCGCATATTTTCATTTCCCATTTAAATAACACGGGGGAAAAAATCTTCAAACTTTGACATTATATCTTTCAAACTTTGACTTATATCTCAGCCTCAAGTCAATGCGACAAAATAATAATTAATAATAATTATTTTCATAATTTTTAAATATGCAACAAAATGCTGCAAAAGTTTCACTGAGATTACTTCTACAGTAACTGAGAAAAAAATCGCAAGACTCACGTTTTTTCAGCTTCCAGATTCAGGTCCTTCCATTTATATGTCGATTGTCTGAAAAATGAAAAAAACTGAATTAAAATATATCAAAATACATGAATATAAACGTGATTACTTCAATTGTAATACCGTACCAAGGCATCTAAACACGAACATTAAAAAAAAAATATTTGAATCGACAAACGAATTTTTCAAAAATTTTGATAACTGGTTTTTTTCCAGATTGCATCGAGTATAATCGGTTCATGAATTAAAGTCTCGCGTTTGTACGCACGACAAAGTATTTCGCGGTGTTTCCCTCTTCTGGATCTCGCGTTTCTCGCGACGAGAAAAAAATAATTCCAACTTTAGAATTTCCAATCGATTCAGCGGTGTATCCCTCCCTCGATCGCACGCGTGAGATCCCTCTCGAAGAAACAGGGTCTCTCGATCTTTCCTCCCATTTATGCGATATATATATATATATATATATATATATATATATATATATATATATATATATCGTACCCGTGCGATCTGCGACAGAGTTTCGTTAAATTTTTTTACTCTTTATTTCTCATTCATCCTTTTCGTACATATATATGGGGCACTCCATACCAAGTCAACCTGAGTGTGATCCTCGACCTCGCTGATTTCGTTTACAATTTTTTATACGATTCTTCCAACTCAAAATAGCATTCAGTATTTTTTTCATATTTTTGAAACCAAATTTGAGTACGTTATGATTTTTTTAACATTTTTTTCGAAAACCTCGAAGGCCGTAATTTAAAAATCTGAAATAATGCTCAAAAATCCCGTGTCAAAAATGAAAATTTTTTACCCAACATTCATGATGTCCAGGCTTTTGCTTTCACCTCGATTTTGGGTTTTTATGAAGAAAACGTAAAAGAAATAGCAGCAGAAATTAACCAACTATTTTTGGAAATTGTTGATTAACGATAAAAATATTCAAGCGACTTTTCACGGTAGATCAATTTCTGCATCTATTTTTTTTTTTACGTTTTCTTCATAAAAACCTAAAGTCAAGGTGGAAGGGAAATCCTGGACATCATGAATTTTAGGTCAAAAATTTTCATTTTTGACACCGAATTTTTGAGCATTTTTTCAGATTTTTAAATTACGACCCTCGAGGTTTTCGAAAAAATATTCAAAACATCATAACGTATTCAAATTTGGTTTTAAAAATCTGAACAAAATTCTGAATGCTATTTTGAGTTGGAAGAATCATATAAAAAATCATAAACGAAATCAGCGAGGTCGAGGGTTACACTCAGGTCGACTTGGTATGGAATGCCCCATATACAAGCAATGCCGTGGTCAAGCAGACTGCTGGTCGCCAAACGGCCGCTGGAATCCACCGTGGATTTCATGCCTCGTTTCGTTTTCTCGTCTTGTATTGCTGTGATGCATGTGTGCGTCTCTCAGGAATCAAAGAGGAATCGACGGCGGCTCAGAGGGTCCGCGAGGTTTCGGGCATTAAAAATGTATCAATCTAGCGCGACGTTCGTCCCAAATTCGTGTGTTTTGCAATGTGAAATCCACGAGAGAACGGGAGAAATATATCAGGCAAAGGGGAACCAGCGGAATGTTCTTTCAGGCGTCGTAAAGAATAACGTCGATGACGAGGTGAATCCAAGATGCTCGAGTCATTAATAACAAATAGAAATCTCCAGGATCGAAAGTAAGGGGTTCGAAGATTTCAAACTTTTTACATAGGGCACTAAAAGTTTCTTCCGCATTGCGTTTACGTAAATACTAGATGCTTGAAATTCTTTTAGACTTAACAGCGAGGATCTCTGTGTAGGTGATAAATTTTTGGTCGAGCGATCTATCAATTTTATTGAACATTTATATGTCCAGGAACAATCTAGGCGAGGGTCGGGCACGAAGGCCCCCCTAAAAAATTCGGTAAAAAAAATGGTTTTTTGTCAAATTATCATAAATTTGATGTACAGACTCATTTTTAGGCCGATCCACGATACCTGGGGCAGAATGGAACACCCGAAAAAATTAGGTCAGAAAATTTTTGTTTTTCTTCAAATTATGATGAATTTGATGTATTCATCAATCTTAAGGCCGATGCCCTACATTAGGGGTAAAATGGAACATCAAAAAGAAAAACATTTTTAGCGATAAAAACAATTTTTTAAGATTAAAAAAAAATGTTGGTAATTATTGGGAAGTGCGACTCATCGGAAAGGCGCATCCCAAATTTTTTTTAAATTACATTCATCATGTATATCAAGCTTACATTTTAAGCCTAAACTTAATATAGGTATACATGATGTAATATTAAGCTTTAGAAAACGCTTTACGAAATGAAAAAAAACGCAAATTAAAATTATGTTTCTATTTTTTACATTCTTATGTCATTAATTCAAATTCTTACTGCTCAAAGTTACCAAACTACATAATTGCTCAACTTTACTTAACCGAGAGATAAAAAAAAAATTTTTTTACCAAAATTCAAAAATTTATATTTTCGAAAAAAAACACCATCCTGAAAATTTCAGGATCTTTCAAGATCAGTACAAGTTATTATATTTAAAAAATTGAACCAAAAATTTAATGTAGATCGTGGATTAGCACGATTTTTAAAAATTCCTAAATTCATATTATTGAAAAAATAAAAAACACCTTCCTGAAAACTTCAAAATTTTTTAAGATCAGTACAAGGTATTATATTTAAAAAATTGAACCAAAAATGTAATGTTGATCGTGGATTTGCACGATTTTTTTAAATTCAAAAATTCATATATTATTGAAAAAACAAAAAATACCTTCCTGAATATTTTACGATTTTTTAAGATCAGTACAAAGTATTATATAAAAAAATTGAACCAAAAATTTGATGTTGAAGTTCGATTTGCACGATTTAAAAAAATTCAAAATTCTCCAAATTCATCGTTTTTCAAACATTTTTTTCGGAATATTTTTTATTCGTAGCCACAAGTATACTTTTCAAGACGAACCCAAAACAATTTTTTCGTAACGATAATAGTTTTCGATATATTTAAAAAATAAACTTGAAAGATTTAAAAAATTGTGAAATTTTGAATCTTGCATAACTTTCGAAAAAAAAAATTTGTTTTTTTCCTTTGGTACAACTTCGTTTTATTATAATCGAAAACTTCTGACCAAATTTCTTTGAAATTGAAAGGGGTCGATTCCAACTCTTGGTCGATTTAACATGGACCCATATATTATTTTTTTTAATAAGATAAGGAAATTTAGCTACTAGAATAAATATCCCCGTTGCAGAGTTTCTGCTGTTTTTCATCAAACCCAAAAAAACGATAGAAATTCAGTTACGGGGATATCTATTCTATAGTAGCTAAATTCCTTTTTTCCTCAAAAAAAAGGTATTAATCCTTAATAATAAAAATAAAAAAAATAAATAAAAAGTTGGCCTCCCTCGAGCTAATATTATTATTTTTTTGTCATTATCTAATAGAATATAATTTTTAAAAAAATTTGAAATGCGCCTTTCCGATGAGTCGCACTTCCCAATGATTACCAAATTTTTTTATCATTTTCGTGGCGTCGGGCCCCAGAAATTTTTATTTTTTCTAGCTTCGGCAAAATGTCGGTGAATTCGTTCAAGATACAACAAAATTGATTTGATGATTGAAAGCCACAAAATTAGAATTAACAAAAATTAAAATTAATAAAAATTAACCTGCTTAGGGGGGTCGTCGTGCCCCACCCAATTTTTCTTCTGTTCTAAAGGCTCATTTTTTTTCAAAATTTACGAGAGGCTCAAAGCACAGATTCGCGCGAAATCTCTCTTCTCGAAGTCAAAGAATAATATCGTGAGCCTCGCAAGAGGGAGAGGGAAGGCGACCGAATATGGGAATGAGAGGGGAGGGCAGGACTATAAAGGGTGAGAGGATTCGCGTTTGAAGACGCGAGAACATCACTAAAGTGTCAGACGGAATCAGAATTCAGAGGTGCCCCGCGCGCTTGTTAGCGAACACCGCGCTCCAACAAAAAAGGAGTTGGAAGCGCGACTCTGTCCTCGCAAGAATATATATGTAGTTGTGCGTGTATGTATAAGAAGAAGGTGAAATCTCTTGGCGGGATGGATTTGAAAGGAGACGAAGAAAATGAAAGAAGCACGATGGGATCGAGAAAGAGAGAAAGGGAGAAAAAACTGTTTCTCTTTTTCTCATTTCTTGGCTCTTGGGAGTCATTTCTTCGCGCACTCTTCCCTCGGCAAAGCAATAGAAAAAGACAAAAGCTGCGACACTCATTTCTCTCTATTCTCGGCCCTTTAAATGTATTTCTTTCACCCTTTTTTTACCCCTGAATGGATGCGCGCCATCTTGGGGACGCGGACACGCCTGATTCGATGTTTCATACCTTTTATTCTTTTTTTTTCAACACTGTTTTGCTCTTGCTCCTCCTGTGCCCTTTTTCCCTACTTTTTTTGGCTCGCACACTCTCGTTCTTTTTCTTATTCTCATTTGAAAAAAAAAAGTTTGTTAAGAGTTTTATTTCGGTACTTTTAAAATGTCCTGGGGAACGTCGAAAAATCATATTTAGAAGCAATTTCCGGTGTGTCACGAATTTAGGGCACAGTTAGATAAAATTACAAGACAGTGTGAATTTAGCAAATTTTTTGGATTTTTTAAAAAATGATCTACCAACTTTCTTAATTTACCAATTATTGAATTCAAATTTTCCGTATCGACACACCCAATTTTTGAAACAGCTGAAATTAAATTTCAAAAGAATTGCTCGAGGAATTCGATTTAGAAAAATTGTTGAAATTTTCGCGAAATACCCATAATTTTAGTCTCTTACTTTTGCCACTATCAATTTGAATTCTAACCTTCCGTGGTCACACTTATCTGGGTCGATTTGACTTTCTCCATTTTTGAAGGAGTATTGTGTCCAAACTATCGGTCAGAAAAATCTCAAAGAATTACAGAACAGCCTTCAAACATTCTAGTTGATGTATTAAAAATTAGTTTATAAAAAATCAAATGACCTTATATTCAAAAAAATGCGTAAAGAAGAAAACAGAAAAGTACTCGTGGGTTCGTTTTAACCAATGTGACCGCGGAAAGTGAATTCCCTAATTGATAAGAATAATTATATAGTACTTAATCTCAAAATAATTGCTTGAATGGTTCAGCTTGAAAAAGTAGTAATTTTTCCAAAAGTTCTTGTAAATCCCCCAATTTCCGCAATTTCGGAACTATTGAGATCAAATTTGTTGCACAAATGTAATTATAACAAAACATAATTATAATTATAATAAAACACTTGACAATGAATTTAAAGAGAAGATAAATAAGAGAACATACAGATTTATGAAATTTCAAAACTGTCGGAAAATTGAACAAATTGGAAATTGGCACATCTTCCCGATTGTTTTCCCTCGTTAAAGGACAGCATAATTTAATTACTCATTAGAGAGGAGCTCGATTAAGGAACTGCTTATGAAAGATGCTGGGCTAGCGATGAAAAAAATGACGAATTTCATATTTGGTCAAATTTCTATTGTCCGCAAATTTTCTCAAATTACTGAGAAAACAGTTTATTTGTAGTAAAGAAATATATTTAGTTCTAAATTTAACTCAAATCGTTAGAAGTGTTAAAAAATCGTTAAAAAAATATTTTAATTGTGTCACAATAATTTATTACCTGTTAAAAAATATTTATTTAATTTTTTAAGGGGGAAAACACTTGGAAACGGAAAAAAGATAATTTTCGAAAATTTTTTCCAAGGAAACTATTGGAATGATCAAAACGGGGTTTCTCCTAGTTAAAAATATATATACTTTCAACAATGTTTTCAATTTTTTCTACTTAAAAATGTTGCAAATTCACAGAGTACTTTAGTCGTCTACGGAGTGCCGTAAAAAAATCTGCCATAGCGGTACCAAGTGGCGTTTCGTCAAAAATTATGTGAATGGAAAAACCAAAATAGGATACTAAAATAGATATTATTATCTTGTCTTTGTCATAGCCGATTTAAAAAATATCGATTTCTGACAAAATGGCGGACGCTTGAACTCAACGTAGCTATTTCCAAAAAAAATTCATTCGTATTTTGAAAAAAAAAACTAACAATCGGAAAAAAAATCCTATGACAAAGACTAGATAATTATGTATACAATAACCACAAAAAATTTGAAGTTAATCGGTTCAGTGGTTTTCGAGATATTTTGGGTACCAGTTAGAAAATCGTTATTTTGAGAAAAAAGCCTTTACGGTAGTCATCTTCACGTACATGTGCGCAACTAAAGCATATACTGTTGGGGCTATAACTTTGTTATTTTTTGAAATTTTTTATTGAAATTTAAAAAACCCAAACTTTAAGAAAATGTAAAAATTAAAAAGTCGATTTTTCGGACCCTGCCAGGTGTATATTCCCCTTTAAGGGGTGAAAAGTGTCAGAAAATGGATTTTTTTCTGGTACTACAATTTATAAGAAATCTTGTCGGAAAATTTGAAGTCATTAGGAGCAAAACTTTTCGAGTTATAGACAATTGAGTCTCCGGTCTCCGGACAATTGAGTTTATAAAAAAGTTATTGAGGCGCAACCATATAGCCAAGATTATCAAATTAATAAAAAGGAGTGTGCAGCAGCTGCAGGCGAGTTGCTTTATGGAGCTGGAATCGACGATTCTGTGTTTAAAAAAAAATTCTCTATTTTATTCATGTATCAAACTTCAATCGCGTTTTTTTCAAAACTTTTTTTTTAAGTCGGTAGTCAACATTTTTCGAAAACCTTTGGACCGATTTCGCCTAAACTTTGCACACTTCTTTTACATACTAAATACTCGGTTCAGAACGAAGGATTTTTTTTCAATTACAACTAATTTTTCAATTAAACAAAAAGAACAATTTTTTGCAAAAATCAGATTTTTTTTATTGCACCTTTACCAAAAATTAAAAAATGAATATTTTGTTAATTCCTTCGTTCATATCAAAGATAAACTTATGTACTAAGCAAATCTTTTTGGCTTTTAAATTTTAGATGAAGCAATCATGAGTTATCCTGACTACCGCATGGAAACTTTTTTTTAAGATGACTCGATTCTCACCACTACCACTGGCTTATTTTTCAATATTTTTTTAATGAAAATTTAGCAAAATATTCTTAGAATAATGCTTAATAATGGAAAAAAAAAATTAAAAAATATTAATAAACAAGGTACTCTGAAAAAAAATTACAAAAATATGCTTTCTTGTATCTCAGACCCTTCTCCCCCCCTTAACTGTTAAAAAATCATTGATTTTGCCATATTAAACTTTACATTTGTTAACAGTTAACAAATCCATTGTTTTATCACTGTATTGCCAACCTTTGGAAGTAAAAAAATCACCTATCAGTGTCGTTCTGTTGCGCGAGAGATCGCCCTGATCTCCTTTCTCTTATACTCTCTTCTCCGTCATTCCTTCCGCGATGTTCACGATACAAATTACACGAAGAGAGGACACGGACTCGCGCGCGCGCACGATCCTTTCCCTCAATCGCGGAGTATGAGGAGAATGAGGAGCCGTGCGTCCTCTTCGAGGGATTTTTTTGAACGTTCTCGAACCAGCCTCAGGAGAGAGAGAAACGAAGAAAAAGAAGAAACACACGTCGGTTTTAAAGACGAGGACGCGGTGAAAGACTGATGTTATCATCAGCGTTGCAACCCGCGCTTTTTGCAGGTAATACGACCGATTTTTTTCTTTTTTCTTTTCTTTTTTCGGTCTCAAACCTTTGAGATCCTTCTCGCGCCCTTTGCTCGTTCCTCACAAACGGGAGAACGCGATCCTCTCGAACTTGTAACCATTTTCGTACAGGACTCGCATACGACTGAGAGAAGGATCGAGAAGAAACGTGGCCCGGAATACGAATGCACTTTCGCGGGGTAAAATCCCTCTCGCATGAGCTTCTTTTTCTTTATAGGCATCGCACACATCTTTTTCTTCACTTCACATAATTTTGAAACACTGCCGAAAATACTGCAGGTACACTGAGAAAAAAGTTCAGGTAAATCAACTAAATCCATTTAGTTGAAAAAAATTTAGTTGATTCAATATTAATTTGTTTGAAATAATGAAACTATAATTAATTCAACAAATGGATTTGGTTAACCATAAGATATGAGGTGAACAAAATTATTTGGTCAATTTACAGATACAATTTAGTCCAATTTACATATTACTGTGTTGCCGTAAATAAATATTTCGTTGATTTCTACTTTATATTAACTAGATAAATGTAGCTGTAACAAGCGAAAATTTCGTATTTTCAATCAAACAATTTGTTTGGTACAAACATTTTTTATATTCACAAATCAAATAAGTATATCTATTCAAAACAATCCATAATATTGTGTCTATCGCGAAATGTTTTTTTGAACCAGCATATAATGATGAGAAATGAAAAAAATCATTTGGTTGTCCATATTTCACAACAAAGAAACGATTTTGTTGTACGAAATTTAATTTTGTTGAAATACAAATTATTCATTTGAATACTATGAACAATAATTTGATCACTGAGAAAAAGTTTCAGTTAAATCAACTTGATCCATTTGGTTGATAAAAATTTAGTTGATTCGATATTAATTTGTTAGAAATAATGAAACTATAATTAAATCAACAAATGGATTTGGTTAACCATAAGATATGAGGTGAACGAAATTATTTGGTCAATTTACAGGTACAATTTAGTCCAATTTATTTATTTATTTGTTTAGTCCATTTATTTAGTCCGTATCATTATTTTTTCGACACACCGTAACATTCATATACCACAAAAGTTGAGATAGTTCGTGAGCAGTCCGTAGCTCAGTAGGTAGCGTGTTAGGTCGTCAAGTAGGATAGGTAGGTAGGGTCGCAGGTTCGAATCCCCGTCGGAGAGAGCGTAAAATTAGATCGGACGATTCGCGCAAGCACTTTTTTTTTATGTCACTCATTTTGAGGCTGGTAAAACATGCATTTTGAATTATTTTTCAAATACTACATATTTTTTATACTATGTTTAGCCATAATTAATTTCAGGATTAAATATTTAATTGCACCAACTAAAAATATATTATTTGTTCGACAAAATATTGGTTCATTGAAACAATCGGATAATTGCGTGAACCAAATATTTAATCCATTTATCACATTATTTATATAATAGCGCCAAAAATTTAATTGCGCCAACTAAATATATTATTTGTTCGACAAAATATTCGTTTATTGAAATCAATCGGATAAGCACCTTGAAACAATCTTCGTACTCGAGATACTTGGAAATAACTTTGGAGTCGAAGAAAAATAAATTTTGTATTTGTATAGACTCGTTTACGTTGATTCATTGGTTTCGTGGCAATTTCTGTGCTCAAGGAATTGGAAGATGTATGTCTAAGGACGAATAAAAATCGATCCTATGTTTTATCTCAATTATCTAATTTCGTATGTTTACATTTAATTTGATAATAAGATTTTTTTCCTGATAAAAAAAATAGCTAAAAATTTATTTTGCAATTGACGCCGAAACGATTTAAAAATTGACAAAATTCGATATTTCACAACGTGCATGTTTAGTTACGAAATTTTTGTGTAATATTATCGAGTCAAGTCGGATGATTTATTGGCTTGAAAGAGTTTCGACGGGTAAAAAGCACCAAGCGCGATTTTACGCCTCATCGATTATTTACATTGTATTAAATAAATGAAATGTAAATTGTACGTCTATTAAACTCTGCGAGATATTCAAATGCTCTCACGATATTACTTATAACGGGAGAAGGTGAAAATTGATCTAAATGTCATGCGCACCAAAGTCCCGATGACTTATCGCTTAGTTTTACGACTAGAAGTGAATAATAATAATTATTATAATAGAAAGATAGATCGGCGTTTATCTTTTCGAATTGACTTTCGCTAATCCGGAGCGGTTGATACTAATAATTGTTCGATTGATAAAAAATAATGGCTTGGCTCCAAAATTTCCAAAAGCTTCGCCAAAAAATGGACAACCACAAAATATCACTTCACGGTATGTCAAAATCAATGAGCGTAGATGATTGCTGCAATAATTCACAGAATATAATTGCTTTTTCTGTTTCTTACAAGAACCAATTAAAGAACGAATAAAATAAAAACAATACTTTATCAAATTTTCCAAGTATTGGGACGTGGATTTTTTTAAATAAGAATAGTTGTTATGGAAAGTGCGCTTGTACTGGTAAAATTCATAATCTTTTTCGACGATTCGTAATTATGTCTTTTTGTTGAGTGATTTTTAATGATATATATTTCTATCGTTCGTCATTTTCGTTTCTTTATTAAAACGATCGAGCTCTTCCACGCTCTGGGAAAGCTTTTGCCTCACTATATCCTGTCATATGAGGGATAGGAACATGCGAAGCTAATCCGGTAAATTGGATGGAGAGTTTTGCTCGGTAATAATGAATCCTGTCAGCAAGGGAAGCGCGTCGAATTGCCACATATAAACCGCATTTATATGCATGTATAACGAAAAGTCTGACAGACGAATGAGCGAATTTGCGCAATGAAAAAAAGACTCTCGATCATTTAAATCCTCTATATTCTTGGCTATTAAGATCCAGCGCTACGATCTCAAATTGTACGTGAAATAATTGTAATGAATTTTACGATATGAGTTATTCCCGTAGTAAAAAACTCCATTCGTCGCCATTGAAAAATCCACATTCATTCCCCATTGCCAAAATAACCAATGGAGATGAATGCCGAATTGCCTAAGGGGATTTTCGCCATTGAATTCCCCATTTGAAACGGAATGGGGGTTATCCCATGGGGATTCAATGGAGACAATCTCCCTAGTGAATTCGCCATATTCACCTCTATTGGTTTTTGTGGGCAATGGGGAATAAATGGGATCATCAATGGAGATTCTTTCATATGATTGCTATATATACATGGAATTACGCATTAAATAATCAAGTAAGTTATCAGTAAGTAAGGTTAATCATAATGCTAATATTAGCATAACGACCAATAATTATATCATATATCATATATAGCAATCATATAGCAATCATATATATATATATATGTATATATATATATATATTACATTTAATAGAAATTATTGAAGCTCAGAATTGAGAAAATAGATTGTAAGTGTATTCAGATGACGATTGATAATGAAAGTATATACGTTTCTCCTCTCACAAATCGAGTTGAGAGGGACTGATAAAATTATGTGTATATGTTAAAAATAAACGGTTTTAAAAATCATTTATCCCAAACGTATGCGCACTTGATGAGCAGTATATAATATATTTTTTTTAAATATATCATATTATATTTTATTTTAAACTATTATATTATATTTTAAACTGATTGACCATCGATATAATCATCAGCATTTATTACAATTGAAGAAAATATTCGGTTCATATATGAGAATCAGCGACATCTACTCTTACTTAATTTTATTAATTCACCGCCGTTTGAGAAATATCGCATTCGGAAAAATTCTCATCGATCGATGGGTTCAATTGTTCTGCATTGAACCTCGAATATGGATTGCAACATCGTTAACGAATGCTGCTCATCATTCGATCAGTCGTCAATGAAGTGACATTATTGATAAATGTTGATCATTGTATAATTCGTAGTTACTTATTATTCAATGGGTATCCTTGGTAAATGCTGATCATTTCATCGTTAGCCGCATTTGGGTTCCAATGAACATCTGTGGGAAATGCTGATCTTTCAGTTCATCCGCATTGACTTTCCAATGGACATCATTGGGTAAAGCGGATCATTTCGTTCATCAGTATTTACCTTCCCATGGACACCATTGGGCAATGCTGATCGCTCGATACATCCGCATTGGCTTTCCAATGAGCATCATTGAGTAATGATGATCATTCGATTCATCCGCATTGGCTTTCCAATGAGCATCATTGAGTAATGATGATCATTCGATTCATCCGCATTTGATGTTCAATGGATACCCATTCACTGATCAATGGTCAGCCCTGTACGCCATTGACAAATGCGGAAATCTCAATGGGTCCCCATTCATTGTCCAATGGAGTTGTATGAGGACCATTGGTTGCCATTGGCGATTCAATGGAGTTTTTTACTACGGGTTAATACGGAATTTAAAAATTATTAAAATTTTCAATCCTACAAATCGTCTCTTCATTTTTGGCTTATTTGAATCTCATATTGAACCGTTTCGTGAATTGGCCTTTGCCGTGAGAGAGAGAGAGAGAGAGAGAGAGAGAGAGAGAGAGAGAGAGAGAGAGAGAGTCTTTGTTTTGGTTCGGACTCGACGCCCTGAGAATACGTGTGTAGTACGTTTGTGTGTGTGAGTGTTATTGTGGTACAAAATTATATTTTGTGGATATCCACGCCAGAGAGGATTTTAATAATTTGATTGAAATTTAATTTTATTTTAAGATCCCTCAGATTTGGTGTAATCTTTCATGTAGCGCGTTACGACACGCTTAGAAAGTCAGACCTTTCATCATTGGGACTCAAAGAGTAATTAGGGTCCGCCCTAGCAACGCTCGTGAAGCGAGACGTCGATATAAAAAAATGATCGCAATCGATGGAACGAAAAATTCAAAATTTCATTTCCATAAAATTGCTTCCTCTAATTTTATCGTCCTTTCAAATTTAATTCACTGTCAATGGAATATTTTGAAAAAAAGTATAATTTTCAACGATCAATCGTAATCGATGCACTTTTAATTCAAAGTTGAGAATCCTTTTTTTCATATTTACTCTCTCTCTTTCCCTAGTTTTATCTTTTTCAAATTCCACAGAATATTGGAGTGCTAGAAAAAGTGCGCAATCTCTTTTTCGAAAAAATATAATCTCACAAATTTCAACTGTATTCTCAAGATTAAGGCGGTATTCTTGCCTAGAGAAATTATTTTTACCATTCTTTTTTTCACAACAGATTTATAGACAATTTGACAATAAACAAAAAAAAATCGAGAAAAAAAAGACAAATGAATATGTTATACGCTGGTAAAGTTGGGGATAAAAAAGGGGTGTGCTGTCTGACACAACTGCAACCTTTCTAGTTATCCGATACAAAATTTAAAAAAAGATGATTAATTAACAAGAATATCGTTATAGCCCCTACCTCAGAGAAATCGGAAAAAAATGTCCGCAAAATGGCGGCTGTCTGAACAAAAAAAACGATTTTCCACTCTTTTTTCATAGTTGTCAACTTTTTTACAATAGTAAAAAAAAATGTTGATTCAAAAGTGGTAGGGGCGATAGAGAGTTATACATTGAAGATTGATAAAAAATTAGAAGTAAATCGGTTGAGTAGAACTTGAGATATCATATGGCTATAACTCCGTAAATTATTGGAACCAAAAAATGTCCTTTCGAGGATATATTCCTAAATGTCTAAACTTTAAGAATATGCAGAAAAAAATATTTTTTTCGAAATTCTATACCATAATACCCCCTCAAGTGTTACACCCTAAAGTATTATTATAAACGATATACAAACGATTTTTTAGCCGATAGCGATCAATGTCATATCGAACGAAAAATTTTCGAGCACCGTTCTTTTTTCAGAAGATCGTTCCCTCGAAATTTTATCTCCCTGAGACGAGAACAAAAGACTGAAAGAATGCGGTATCATCGAGTGAGATACGCAAAGGCGAATGGGCAAGAGGGAAAGGGCCGCCGCTGAAGAGAGAGAGAGAGAAAGAAAAGTAATAACGGCTAAACGGTGGCGGTACCTTGATATGCAAAGCCAGGAATTTCCTGGATATATATATATATATATATATATATATATATATATATATATATATATATATGCACAGAGAAGTGCATAGAGAGCAAACGAGGCTGCGAAGCAAGTGCGCAGGTATTCCCGTACGCGCGGCGCTATTCCGGTAATAGCGTCCATTTACATTGGGACTCTTAACGTCCGCGATTCGACCGGCATTCGTCTTTCGATCCTGTTGCGCTGTGCGCGCTTTTTCTCACTCTTTCTCTCCTATCTCCTTTGCACTCACTGCACTCTTACCCGGTGGGAAAATGCGCGAGCCAAGCTGATTTTTGCGCTGCGCCTGCGAGAGGTTTAACTCCGCTTCTCATTCTCGCTTTTCTCATACTGCGCCCCAGTGAATAAAAAAAAACTCCCTCTGCGGTACCGTTTCACTAACGGTTCAAAGCTCGGAAGCATGTTATTAATAGTTTCATAAATCAGGATGTTTCCATCTTGGCTGAAAACGAGATTTCATGAATTTCATGGATTTACAGGCAAACAAATATATGCATGTTTACATGATTTTTGGCGGGACTCGCACGAATTACTCACAAACACTTTTCGTGTGAAAAAGGCGCTTTTTTTAAAAAAATGCGCGAGTTCAACAGAATGATTGTAGAAATCTGCTGAGATAAACACAAGTAGTAAGGAAATATGTTGTATGCAATAAAATTATCATTTTTTGAGATCACATTTTCTTGTAACAAATTAATAAAATTTCGTTTCCGAATAACTAATGGATTTTGAAAAATCGTGAAAAGTAGAAAAATACACATTATTTATCGTTCTTCAATCCTCCTTTTATGGACAGTTCTTTGAGGTCCTTATCATGAGTATAAGTTGAATTACATGGCTTCCTCTTAAAGCGCACTTAACGAAAGATCGAAATAAATCAGGAAACTATGTACAAGAATTTTTAATTTTAATTTAATCTCCAAATCTTTATACTTTAATCTTTACCTTTGTACTTTATACTTTATCTTTATCTTTATATCTTTACACTGAAAAAAGGAGAGTCGCAACAACTCTTTTGGATAGCTGCGGTAAGGCTGCATGAGATACCCTGACCCATGCAGATTAGCCCTTGAGCGAGTCCTCAGATAGCTGTCACGCTTATCCCAGCGATAGATGAGCAGTAGAGAACGGCGCGTCAACTGCGCATATACTGCATAGGAAGCATTACTATATCGGATAGCTACCATCCCAGATAACGCCAGCTAACTCATAGATGGTTACCGTGCCAATCCAAGATCGTTCGACTCACATACTACTAGAATGGGGCGAGGCACTACCATATCTCGCATGGGGAGATTCACCAGAATATGCTGACTGCGGCTATCCTTTTTATTACAAGCTTTTATTTAGTTTCACCTGTCCCGATGTCGGTCTATAATCAAATCTTAGAAGTTAAATTTGACCCACTTCCCGGTTTCCGATTGAGTTAAAATTTTCCATGCATATGTAGATAGGATGCCAATGCAATATTATCACAAAAAATTTGTAAATTTTTTGCAAAAAAATTGTTTTACAAAATTTTTTCCAAAAAATTATCTTGAAATATTATTTTCAGCATATCATTATAGGGGAGCCGAGGAGGGTTGTGACAGAGGAGATTTGTGACAAAGCCGATTTCTAGGCACCTGTGACCGTTGAAAATTGGAAATGTCATTAATTTATTGATTTGTCAACCCCCCATTAAATTTAATTCACACCGTTGGTCCACGGGAAGTGGTTGTGTTTTAACGACGTCTGTGTCAAAAAAAATGTCCAAAAGTAAGTTTTCGACCAATTTTACGATATCCTATTACACGATGTGTATTACGTTACAGTTATTGCGATATTTTTTCTAATGTGCATAAACTCTTCAAATTCCATGGCATGAATTTGTTTTTTTTTGTTTCATCGCGTATTTAAAGGTTGATAATTATAATTCGGAACGAAGCACGATTTTTTGCACCTAAGAGAGTTGTGACAGTTTGTCACAACCCTCCCATTTTGATTTTTTCTTGCAATAATGTTTTGCAGTGTTACTTTGAATGTTGATTTGTTTATTTATTTTTTTCAGAATTTTCAGAATTGTTCAGTATTTACAGAATTTTCAGAATTTGTTAGTATTCGGAATTGAAGGTTGTTATGATTTGCCAAAGATGATAAAAGCAATCTAATTAGTGTTAAAATAAGTACTTATTGTTGGTTATAATTACATACCAAAGGTTAATTAATGCAATAAAATTTAAGTAATACGTATTATTAATATAAAATTCATTTTTATTCACCAATAGTGGCGTTTGAATTGAATTTCTTTCGTTATAACCATCAAATACGTATCTGTCACAACTTACCTCTGTTCTAGGAGAGTTGTGACATGGGGAGTTGTTTCAGTTTTCATCAATTTTCGCATGGACCCTAATTACTTTTATGTATTTTTACATTTGTTTCACATAGTGTATAGAATAGGCTATATGAAGTTGCAAAGTAAATACTTGTAAGACTTTTTTTGACTGAGATAATGCTCGTTAAAGTAAAAATTGTCACCTTCTCGGTCCCCCCTACTTTACTTTACACCAACTTTCCGTATCAAACAGTCTCGGAGACTAATATCTGTAACTCGCTCTGATAGATAAATATATGTCCAAGGAGATGAAAAAAAGATACTAGCAAGCCAGCAACATAAATAATGACAACATCAATCGCAACAATAACAACAGCAGCAACGACGACTAAGAGATTTCAATGGACGAAGAATTAATTCGTTCAACATTTTTTGCACACGGTCAGAGCTGGTTTGTTCAATAATAAAAAATATAATAATGAAGACAATATTCATATATTTATATTTATATTTATATTTATATTTATACGGTAACATTTTGGGAGAGTTCCAATGCCGAGGGAGCGAAAAATCCTATTGCTGAATAACCACGTGTCGAGCAAACCTTCTGGTGTATCATATGAAGGGATGATCACGACGCCACCTCTCACGACATCGGTTATTACTTCATACACCTTTCAATTTCTTGAACGTCATCCAATATCGAATTTGCGAACTCGTTTTTAACTGTTACGAGCTTGGCGACGTCTAGCAAAACGGTCGGTTCCACATTCTTATGTGCGATAGTCATTTTTAATAACGTATTGACCTTCGCTATTAACCCTTCGACCTGAAGCTGGTTGATGAAAAAAAATGACGAAAATAAGTAAGATAAAACAATAACGATAAAACGAAATACGCTTAACGATGCATAAAAATTGTGAAAATTTTTGAAAAATAAATAATAATGGAAAATAAAAAATGAAAGAGAGAGACGAGCTTCAGTGTATTCGGAAAAGTTGGCTGGAGACCGTGACCTCCTCGTTTGCTACAATTTTTTTTTCAAAATGTTTCAAGCGATGCGAATTCGATGACATTGAGAATTTTGATTTTTTATCGGAGCCACCTCTGTGAGAAAGTAAAAAGTGGGGAAGCATAAAAATGGTTTAAAAAAAGCAATGTGCAAATTTCAAATTTGCACTTACTCTGCTGTGCTCCCTGAAAATCACAAGAGAGGTCTCAATATCATCGGTTGGAATGGCTTCGCAGGACGTCGCATTTTTAGTGATGTTCTTAAACTCGGCAACTGCCACATCTCTGATTGCTGCAACCGGATCCGTCGATGCTGTTTTTGGGATAGTATCTGTAAGTATCTTCTTGCTGTTTGCCCTCAGTGATTTAAATAGCTTATGGTCTGCAGACACGCATGCTTTGTATTTTGAAGTGTCCTTTTCTACGATAGAAGCGCTCAGCTTGTCGACTGCCTGTGCACAAGGAATTTTAGGGATTATACACAGTCAGTATTTTCAAAAAATCGTTTTTTTTTTAATTTCATTTTTGTAATGTACATATATTTAAGTATATACACAGAAAATTTCATGTCAATCGGACAAATGTTTTCAAAGTTATAGGCATATTTGTAAACCCGTGATTACACTGAGAAAAAAAATGGTTGAATATGCAAAATCGTTAGTTGCATACGGGCAACTAAATATTTATTTGGTCTAACTAAATAATTAGTGTTTTGAATAGTTCCGCGCTTCGGTTGACCAAAATATTGTTCAGGCAACAAAAATTTGAATTGTACAACTACATATTTAGTTGCACGTATTCAACTAAACGATTTGGCATATTCAACCATTTTTTTTCTCAGTGTACTATGTGTAAGTAGGGATGTTCGATTCCGATTCGATTCTTTAAAAGATCGATTCTTTTATTTAAAAAATCGATCTTTTGAATCGATTATTTTCTTTTCGATCTTTAGGTGAATCGATTTTTGATCTTAAAAATTGAAAATTCAATTTTTTATTAAATGGATTATCTATTAAAGATTGGCAATTAAATAAAGATTGACAAAAGTCCGTAAAACATCAACGTCAAGGTTAAAAGGAAAAAAAAAATCAGTAAATTTTAAAACGTGAGAAAAAGACCAAAAAAATTAAAAGTTAAAATATTGAAAACATGATCCAACGAAAAAAATAATCGAAAGTAAAAATATACAAAATATCATAAAACAATAGAAACTTATGTAATATAAAAAAGTCTGATTTGTTAAATATATTCATAATATTTTTAAGGATATATTAAAAAGTGCTAATGTGTAAAAGAACCAAACTATGTTTAGCCAGAATGGAAACAGCTTTATATTTGTTATTTTGTATTCATCATTTCATATTAAAAATAAATTAATCCAATTTAATCATTTTCCACAGCAAAAACTTAATAAACACTTACGTAAGTTTTAACTAGCAATTAATTTTTTTTTACGATTTTTAAAAACCGATTCTTACGAAATCGATTCTTTGGATTTGATTTTTCATGAAAATCGATTTTCTTTGTTCGATTCAGAATCGATTGGAGAATCGATTTTTTCCAAAGAATCGAACATCCCTAGTTTAAAGTGCTTTTGAAACTTTGAACTCGTTTTTCTCAAAACTGTGTTTTTAAAGTCGGTGAGCCAGATTTCTTAACGGCATAACCGATCGGTCTCAAATTTTTACCCAAGCTTTATAAATAAATATTTCGCTTATTCCTTCGATTGAATACATTAAACCTTATATTAACGAGATCTTTTCTATTTTTTTTTTTTTTTTGATGATTCAATCAAGAGATATCCTGCTCACCGCAAGACGCCTTTTTTTAGAAGATCTCTCGGAGATCCGCTACAGCGGCTTCAAGGTCATTATTTTTTAAGAAGAAATTTTTTAAACTAAAGTGATTTATTCAATAAAAATTTGAATGATTATTTTAGGCTGATAATATCAGTACTTAATCTCTTTTCGAATACATTTTATACAACTAAATATACATTAGGGTGGGTCGAATAAAATGACTAATTTTTTTTTCCTCGATATAATGAAAAATGTATTGTTTGGCATTTCGAAAAAACCCTCTGCAAGTATTAGCCCTTCATATTTAAATTAAGAGGTCCCTCATCGCAAATTTTTATTTCCCATTTAAATAGAATAGGAAATTTTTTTTTTTAACTTTGGAATTTTTTTTTTGAACGTTTATTTTTTTTGATTAAGCACAAGAGAGCTTTTTTGTAGAGCATCAAATGTTCTACAAAAATGTGCTAAAAAAACTCTCCTAACCTCAACGGTTAAAGTCTAATAAAATTCCAAAGTTAAAAAAAAAATTCCTATGTTATTTAAATGGGAAATCAAAATTTGCGATGAGGGACCTCTTAATTTAAATGTGAAGGGCTAATACTTGCAGAGGGTTTTTTGCGATGCCAAACAATACAGTTTTCATTATATCGAGGAAAAAAAATTAGTCATTTTATTTGACCCACCCTAATATACATATTAGACCTGTTTGGGTAAAAAATTTATTTAGCGCAATTTTTTACCCCAATGATACATGACAATTTTTGCATGATAAAATTTGATCGCGCTAGTGACTATATTTACCTGTTTGAACTGTTCCATCAAATTTTCATGCGCTTTTAGTCTTTCAACCAATTCATTCAGTTGGGCGAACTCCTCGGAAGCGTTTTCCACGTCTCGCAGAGATTTTGTGGACGCCTCCAAAGATGCGTTACAATGGCCTTTGATTAATTCCGCAACGTCTTTACCTGTCGTCTGTAATTAGTTAGGAATATTAATCATTGATTCAAAATTCTAAACGAACAAAAAATTTCAAACACGGATAATTGCAAAAGAAACCGTGTAAGTTTCAAGTATGATAAATATTTTGGTTTTCTCACAAAAAAATGAAAAAACCGGAAGATTTTGGTACATCTGAATTTTGGAATTTTGAAAAAATCTGTTTTTGCAAAAATCGTGTGATAATAAAAAATCAATTTTCGAGAGGAAAAATTGAAAAATCTCTATGAGGAAGAAGATCCGAAAAAACGCATCTTATTCATGATGTTTAATATGAATATATATGGGTCATTCCACCAATTCTTGACTAAAGTTGTGCCGGGGGGTCTGAATTCTGGGTAACAAAAATTTTTATTGAAAAGTACATAACAAAGAGAGCTTCCATGATTTTTTTCAATTTTTTTCGTCCAACCCTTTTGAAGATACAGTAGATCGAAAATTACAAGATTTGCAATTATTGACTTTAGATATTAAAAATATCAATCCCTTGTAAAATTTCTAAAAATATATTAAATATTGGTTTTTGTGTAAAAAAAGCTCAGCTTTCTGAAAAAAATATTTTCAATTTCCTCCAGCATCAGGAAAACCCGGAAAAATGAGGTCAAAAAGTAAAATACGCTTTTTCGACCAATGTATCATTTTTGATATTTTTTTAAATATTTTTTTCGAAAAGCTGAGACTTTTTTACATGGGTAAGGTATGTTTTAATTTTGGGAATATTCAAAAATAAACCATAGCAAAATAAAGTTGAAACTTTTGTGATGAATTGCCGATGAGTATTGTGCTGCCGTCACGGTCAATACACGAACTATCGAATCACGTTTGAAAATTTCTGTACATAGCATTATATTCAGCGATTATGTAGTGAATATATATGTTCAACGTGTGAAGTGGGTAAGAAATTAAAATTATTATACAAAAGCGATATGACAAGGATCAAATCTTTATTATTTGTACCCTTCTTGTCACTGTTGACAGAGAAACATTTCTTACAATAGCAGAACCATGATTCTCGGCATCAGGGATAATACAATGCATAGATTACGTCTTTTTTTACAGCCACAGCATTAGCAAATCTGGACTTAAGCTGTGCTGCGCGTACTTCGTACTTCTCATTTGAAATGAAAGTGAAATCAATATTTTTAAATGACTCACGTGCCCAGTTATACAATGCCAAGACTGATAAAAGTTCTGCTATTGTAAGAAATGTTTCTCTGTCAACAGTGACAAGAAGAGTACAAATAATAAAGATTTGATCCTTGTCATAGCGCTTTTGTATAATAATTTTAATTTCTTACCCACTTCACACTTTGAACATATATATTCACTACATAATCGCTGACTATAATGCTATGTACAGAAATTTTCAAACTTGATTCGATAGTTCGTGTATCGACCGTGACGGCAGCACAATACTTATCGGCAATTCATCACAAAAGTTTTAACTTTATTTTGCTATGGTTTATTTTTAAATATTCCCAAAAACAAAACATACCTTCCCCATGTAAAAAAGTCTCAGCTTTTCGAAAAAAATGTTTAAAAAAATATTAAAAATGATACATTGGTCGAAAAAGCGTATTTTACTTTTTGACCTCATTTTTTGGGGTTTTCCTGATACTGGAGAAAATTGAAAATATTCTTTTCAGAAAGCTGAGCTTTTTCTACATAAAAACCAATATTTAATATATTTTTAGAAATTTTACAAGGGATTGATATTTTTAATATCTAAAGTCAATAATTGCAAATCTTGCAATTTTCGATCTACTGTATCTTCGAAAGGGTTGGACGAAAAAAATTGAAAAAAATCATGAAAGCTCTCTTTGTTATTTACTTTTCAATAAAAATTTTTGTTATCCAGAATTCAGACCCTCCGGCACAACTTTAGTCAAGAATTGGTGGAATGTCCCATATAATAAAATTTATCACCGCACCATTTTTCTAATAACGAAATAAAGAAATGATAAATCCGTAAATTATTTTCCTCTTTATTTTTCCTTCTTGAATAAATTTTAATGTTAAATCTCGTCGACTTTTAACACGATCGCTGTACTTACCGAAACGACGAAAACGACGCACAAAACACTCACTATTTTCAACATTATTCTTGTTGGAAGCAACACAAGTTATCGAATGAACCACGATCGTCAAAATCGAAAGTTATAAATGGGATCTAAGAGGAAAAAAGGGAATAGACGACGATCCAAAATGCCAACGCATGCTCCGCCACTTGTTCAAATTTACTTTAAAAAACGGGAGCGAGAAAAACAGCCGTTTTATCTCGAACCGAGCGATGATATTTCAACATAGGCGCAACATTTTTCGTTTGTGTATGGCAAATTAATTTTATAAGATATTCATAACTAGGCTCAAAATTTTATCCAACAAACGAGGACGCGTCAATTACAAAAATATTCGCATATAAATTTAAATTATAAATTAAATGAAATACATATATTTAAATTTCAGTTAAATATTAATATGGAAATAATTAATAATAAATTTTATATTATAAATATTTAAATTAAATATACTCAAATTTCAATATATTTGGAACTATTTAATAAAATTGCTTTCTTATACTTCCCCTACCCATTTTTTTATTTTTTACTTCTCCCACCATCTTGACGATTTTCATTAAACATAAAAATTCGATATGACGCACATATTCATGTACTAGAAAACTTGTTCAAGGTTATCTCGAAGATGTTAAAATTTTTGTATAGAAAAAAGACGTACATACTCGGATTATTATCCAACGTTGAAATATAAAAAAATCTGTCTTCAATTTCTCACAAATAATTCTTCAATATTTAAGCACTTGAAAATGTGATGATATATCTTTGATAACCCTAATTTTTCTCATCGTTTTTTTGAATTGATAAATTCATTAATTTAATTAATTGATTAATTCAATTGATTTTTTGAGTTTACGAATTGATTTGCCTTTACGAACGAATCTTTTTTTTTAATTGATTAATTAATTGACTGATTAATTTAATTGATTTCTTTTAAACATCACAAATATTGTACGTTTAGCTTCAGAAAATGGTGAATTTCCATAATCCCTTCAATAAATATTAAGGGAACGTGTAATTGAGATGGAAAAAATGTTCCACGTAAAACATCAGCGAGTTACGACATTATTTTTATGTTTATTCGAATATCATACATTATTGAGACACGTGGCACCGTATTGACGTAATTTTTTTCCTATAAACGTGGTCGTACGTTAAGAACACTTGCCGTTGACGTCTATTTTAGATAACGGAAAAAAATACCCAACCGTTTCTTTCCACCGAGTCGTTTTGCCGTCGTTCTTTGAGCATAGAAATTTTTTCACGTGTATCATAACTTAGACATCGTATTGAAAAAATTCAATGCTACTACACAGGGAAAAAAAAAATTTGAAGCAACTAAATCGTTAGTCGCATACGCACGACTAAATATTTATTTGGTCTAACAAAAAAATTAGTTTCTTGAATAATTCTGCGCTTCGGTTGACCAAAATATTATTCAGGTAAAAAAAATTGTGAATTGTACAACTAAATATTTAGTCGTGCGTATGCGACTAACGATTTAGTTCATTCAAATTTTTGTTTTCTCAAGTATACAAAAAGTACGAATTGGGTCAACTTACAATTCATAGTATGGTTAAACAGTATTTTATAGTAGGTTACAGTATTTTACAGTAATCTCGAAATTTTAGTGGTAAATTTTGAAAATCGTTTCTAAAATCTTTACATTATCGCCGATAACGCGTCGAAATTTTTATGAAAAAAACGACTTATCGTTAGCTGTGATAACAAAAAAATAGTGGACCTAACCAACTATCTTGGTGCTCCGACCGCCAAACGAGAAGTTGACTGGATCAACGATTTTTATATGTTTGGTTCATAAATGTCAGACCAACTAACTTTTTAGTTCGGCCAAACACGAGTAAAATGGTTGTCAGCTATTTTGCTCGTGGTTTATTATCAATGTTTTTTTATATCTGCACAATATTTTCAAACATTTCAATCTTTGAATGTCGCTACACATATAAAATTTACAATTTCATAATGCTTCGTCTTTTCTTTAAGAGGAGTGTAAAAGTCAACATAACCTCAAACATTTTTTAACACATTTTTATCGAAGATGCCTTGATGGAATAAAAGATTGAAGAGTGGAGTCGCCTGCGTAATTAATGTGTACAGGTAGCCCCACTATTATTTTTTTTATTTCATCAAGCCATCTCCAGGGGGGGGGGGGGGGTTACCCTCCCCTTAAGAGAAGGTAAAAGAAAAAAGAGCTTTTTTTGGGAATCCATTTCGGATTCAACCATTTTGCGTTTTGCCGCAAAGTATTAAATATCCATACTAAAAAATAAAGATATCGAACATAGACGAACTTGGAAAGGTTATAAGGGTCGAGGGGAAAGTTCGTTTGTGCGAGAGGAAGCCACCTGGCGGATTTTTGGGGTACTGACAAATCTGCAGATATGATCGTATAGTTGGCTACAGTGCCTATAAAATTTGTTGTCCATCCTTTACCCTTCTGAATACTATTTTATTAGTTAGACTGACTAATCAAGTCAGTTGTGTCATCTAGTCGCGTCAACTAACTATGAATAGTAGATTTTTCCGTACACCATAACAAATTACCGCGATAGTGTCAGGTGCTGTACGGCAATTTTGACAGTGCAAATTCATTCTCCGCCTGAATAATTCGGAATTTGATGATTTTTGTAACTTGAGACATTATTTTTCATCATTACCGCTAAGAAAATTGAACTTTCCGACTCTTCACTCCGGATAAACAAATAGCAATCACTGATAAAAATAGGAAGTCGCAATTGATAAGAAAAATCTTTTAAAGAATATCACACGCCTTGAATCACTGGAATCGGAAATGAATTGCGAATTACGTAAATTAAAAACTTGACTTAACCAAAACTGGGCAAAAATGCGTCCGTGGATTCATTGACGAGAGTTGAATTATTTATCTCTAAAATTAGAGATATATATTTTTTTCCACAGTGAGTAGGAATTGTTTAAGGTAGTAGCCCACTGTGACGGGTTCAAAAAATCGATTTTTTTGTACATATTTCGCAAAAAAAAAAAATGTTACAAATATACTCTAAAAGTTTCAGACTGAAATTAAAAATATTTTTTAAGTTATAGCCAAAAGAAGAGAGCAATTAACTAATAAGTTATTGTTAGAAATGACTAACTACTACGGTTTGGCAATGACCAGAAACTGTAAATCTCTCGAAGAAATGAAAAAAGCTTTGAGATAACTTTGAGGAAATGGACGGATTGCTCTAGCTTTAAAGCAAAACTTTAAACACGTTTTTCTCGAAACTACGTTTTTGAAATTTCGAGGAATTTTTTAGACACACATAGCTAAATACCTAATCTTTCAAATATTCAATTTTTAAATAATAAATGAATTTTTTAAACAATTTATTGTTTAAAAATCGATTTCGAAGACCTTTTTGTTCACAAGTCCACCATTTCGTTTTTTCCCTTAACCCTTTCAGCCCCAGTGGTTTCGATCGAAACCACTTTTGTGTTCAAACGTTCATAACTTTGTCAAAAATCAATATTTTTTTGATTTTCAAACGCCAACGGCCCACAAATTTATTGTCCTTTGCAAAAAAAATTTATAGTGCCAAAAATTAATAACAATCTTTCAGTTGTAACAATATAAACAAATGAACGTTTTTAGTAAGAATTTCAAAAAAATTACAAATTATCGAATTACGTGGAGCTAGGCTCATAAAAATGACCACTCGGGAGTTTATGGGGTCGCTGATTACGAATCCGATGTCAGATTTTCCTAATTTTCAAAATTCAAAATGGCGGATCTAATATGGCGGACGACTTTTTTAAAAATCGATCTAATTAGCCCAAAACTTTTTACTCGGGGGTTTTCGGGGTCGCTGATTACGAATCCAATGTCAGATTTAGAAAATTCAAAATGGCGGATTCAATATGGCGGACGACTTTTTAAAAATTGATTCAGTTGGCCTGAAACTCGTCACTCGGAGGTTTTCAGGGTTGCTCATTACGAATTCAATGTCAGATTTCCAAAATTAAAAATGGCGGATTCAATATGGTGGACAACTTTTTAAAAATTAAAGAGCTTAAAAATTAAAATTCGCTGATTACGAATCCAATGTCAGATTTTCAAAATTCAAAATAACGGATTCAATATGGCGGACGACTTTCAAAAAATCGATTTGTTTGGCCTGAAACTTGTCACTCGGGGGTTTTCGGGATCGCTCATTACAAATCCGATGTCATATTTAAAAAAAAAATTTAATTGATAATGGCGGATCTAATATGACGGACGACTTTCTTAAAAATCGATCCAATTGGCCTGAAACTTGTTATTCGGGGGTTTTCGGGATCGCTGATTTCGAACCCAATGTCAGATTTTCAAAATTCAAAATGGCGGAATCAATATGGCGAACGACTTTTTAAAAATTCATTAATTTGGCCTGAAACTTGTTACCGGAGGTTTTCGGGGTCGCTGATTACGAATCCGATGTTATTTTTTTGAAATTAAAAACGACAGATCCAATATGGTGGACGAAAATTCAATAAGTTCATTTTCGATCCAGCAAATGAACGCTTAAACTTTTACGGGGTCACAAATCTGGTGTTAACTTTTCGAAATACAACATCGCTTATTCAGGATGGTGGGCGAAAAATTCGGAAGTTAACTTTGTGTAAATTATTTTCAATTGTGCATTTGTATTATTTCGATTATTGATAATAGCGGGAGTCATTCACTCCCTAGTCTGATATTCGGCTGATAAATGGAATCAAATTTATAATCAGCAACTTCGAAAATCGCTAGGTAGTTATTTTCATGAGCGTAGATACATTTCCTGATTTTTTCATCCACCATCTTGGATCCGCTATTTTTTATTTTTGAAAACTAACATCAAATTCGTAATCTGCGACCCCGAAAATCACCTGATAGTTATTTTCATAAGCGCAGATCCATTTCCTGATTTTTTTATCCGCCATATTTGATCCGCCATTTTGAATTTTGAAAATCTGACATCAGATTCATAATCTGCGATCCCAAAAACCTCCGAGTATTAAATTTCAGGCCAATTGGATCAATTTTCAAATGAGTCGTGCGCCATATTGAATCCACCATTTTGAATTTTGAAAATCTGACATCGGATTCTTAATCTGCGACCCCAAAAACCCCTGAGTATCAAATTTCAGGCTAATTGGATTAATTTTTAAATAAGTCATCCGCCATATTGGATCCGCCATTTTGAATTTTGAAAATTTCACCACGGTATGACGTCAATATGATCTTCATATGAGCACCACAATTTCGTCACACCGTGACTGCCATATGAGCCCCATATAATGTGTTATTGTCAATCATCATATGATGCAAATATGACTTTCAGGTGAGCACTCATAAGCGACACACAGCTATGAGTGTTCCTATGCGTCATAGATGTATGCAATATGATGCCAATATGAGCTACATTTGTCTATCTGGGTATGTACCGCAAAGACTCCTAAAAAATTATCGACTTAAATAAAATTAAGTTCCGAACGTTCGGCTGAACGAAAAATCGAAAAATGTATCCTTTTACAGAACAAATTTGAGACTTTGTAAACACTCTGGAAATAATTATAAAAATGTCTTTGAATTTTTAACATTATTATTAACCAAGTATTTGCAAGCTCTTCTCACTTTTCGTTAAATAAATACGTTTTCTGATTTTTCGTTGAACTGAACGTTCGAAACTTCAAGTGCATAAAAAATTCCACAAACTTTCTCCATAAATTTGCACTTATAAATACCACAGAGTGCGAAGATGGAGACTCTTCAAAACACGTTTTTAAAAAAACATTCCAAAACGTCAGATCGTTCGGGCATGAGAATCACGTGAGACCCTTTCATAGTCACACGCGACTTTCTCGTAAATCCCGTCTCCTCCTAATTGTCTCGTCGTCGGTATGAGAATGGGAGGATGAGGGGAGATCTTGCGAGAGGGCATCAGCAAAAAAATGTCCGAGTTTCTTCGCGGGCATCTCCATCCGGGCGAAATTGCGCGAATAGAAGAAGCTCCGCGAGAGGAACTTTCGCGCAAAAGTCCGCGAGGATGAAAAAAGGAACGAAACGTCCTATATATATATATACACGCGGCATATTCGAGAAGTTGAAAAACGCGGTGAAAAAGGGCACGGGGGATGCTCGGGAATGTCACAGCGGGGTAAAAGACGAGGAGGAGAGGGTGGAGGAAGGGTCTAAGGCCCACGACGAGATCTCGGGGACGTAACGCATTCAAATCGACGCGCTGAAAGATCGCTCGAGAAGCGAAGCGTTCGTTTTGGCGTGCATATATGCATCAATAGGGTTCGTTTCCCAACAGATAGAGAGAGAGAGAGAAAGAGAGAGAGAGAGAGAGAGAGAGAGAGAGAGGGAGAGGGAGGAGAAACACATGAGGTTTCGCGGATTGACGTTGAGGGATGACGCGAGTATCTCCAAGAGGGAGCTCGTTCGCTCCTCGCGGTTAAATCGCGAGCTGGATTGAGGGAGAGAGGATCAAAGCCGCGAGAGCTGTCGCATCGTGAGATCCTCACAGCACGCGGGACCTCAATGTCGAAGGTATAGAATGAGGGAGAGGAAATGAAGAGGAGACAAAGAGAGAGAGAGAGAGAGAGAGAGAGAGAGAGAGAGAGAGAGAGAGAGGGAGATGGATGAAAAAATAGGGAGAAGGAAGAAAAGGAAGAACGGTAGGAAAAGGGAGATAAAGAGCAAAACCCCGGAGAGAAATGAGGCTGGGATGGAACATTTTTGTAAAGAATCTTCTTCCTCCCTCTCCCTCTCCTCCCTCTCTCGGCCTCCTCATCGTTCCGTGCGTTTTCGTCGATTTTACGAATCTCTCCTCAACAAACGTGCCGGGAATGACATCCACTCCGGGAATATACGGGCGTATTGTAGCAAACCCGAGTAAACCGCAGAAAAGTGGATTCAAAGGAATTCACGTTGAATATCCCGCAGGTGACGGCGAAACGAATTTTCGGGACGCAGATTATACGGTGTTATCAAATACTCGTAATCAGATGTTAGTTAAAGCACGAAAGAGAATCTTATTGATTTAAGGAGGGACTGGGAATTGTAATTTTTTTTTTCTCGACTTCAAAAAGTTGAATCTTACCGAAACTCCTTGGATTGTTTGATTAAACGAAAAGAAATTATCCTTGACCGTAACATGACGATATTAAATTATGGTACCTCCGAAACCCTCCATTTTATAGTAAGCTGATTAAAAAATTATAACTTTGAGTAAAAAAAATGATTATTGCATATTTTTTATTTGTACATATTTCGATAGTGAAAAATAATTTTTTAGAATACAAAATTTTTTATTGTTTATTCGAAATGCTCTGAAATGCTCTGACATTGATGGCCTTCATCAGCTTATGACAAAAGCATTTTTTTTTTACCCAAATACAAAAAACCAAAGAACTTTGACATGGAATGGCACTGAAATCGTGTCGTTTTGAAAAAGGTGACAATTAGAAAATTGTTAACCTCTTATATTCGTGTACTATTATTCCGTTAACAAATATTCAATAATTTATTTAATTGTCAGCCTTGGAATCGGTGAATCTTTACCGTTATCAGGATTTTTCAGTGTAATTCGATGTAACAACCATCAAGATTTATTAGTTATTAAGGCTAAAGTATTAATACGTTATTTGATGATTTCGTAAACACGATCGCAGAAAAATAATAACACAATAGTCTCCCGATCTCAACCCAACTAATGCTTACACTAGTTGGGATGACGCGGCAAACGGATCAGGCGTGAATTAGCGTCACAGCGGTCATTTGTTTTACTTTTTTAAATGTTCATAGGGTTTCGTATCTCAAAAGGAAAAAACGGAATCCTTATAGGATCACTTTGTTGTCCGTCTGTCTGTCTGTCTGTCACGACCGTTTATGCCGCGAAAAACGTATATTTCGACACTCTCAAGGGAATCAAAATTTATAGGGTATTTTCGGTTGACCTAGGACTATGAAATTTGGCAAGTAATATCGTCTTATACTACAAGTATAGGGAAAAATATGAAAACTATAGATTTCTAATTAAATCCGGTAATTAAGACCGGTTTTTTATAACTTCAAAAATAGATAAAAAATTCAAGTTATGCGAATCAAAAGCTGCCGATTTTTTAGTACTTGCGAAAATGTCTCTTAAAAAGTAGTGCATTTTTTCGAAAAAATTAGAAGGGTCCAAGTTGAAAAAAAAATATATTTTGTGTTTAAAACTTCAAAAACATGAAAATGAATATCGATATTTTTTTTGTATTTTTCTAAAATAAAACTACAACTCAAGACGGAAAAAAATGATCTTCTGTTTTATTTTGATATCTCCGTTTTTTAAAAAGTTTGAAAAAAGAAGTTTGAAAAATTTGAAAAAAAATTGTGCCAAGATTTGAAAAATTTATTGTGGTTAGTTGGGTTGAGACAAAAATCTAAAAAAATTCTGAGAGACTGCTTTCAGTACGTACAAAAAAATAAAAAAATTTTCAAGAAAATCAAAAATGGTCGGGTCCACGGATTGGTCGGTTTGGTATGGAATACCTTATATCTCTTTACCCACATTTTCAAATTAGATTGTATTTTCAAAATTGGATATCGATACTTGGCAACCATGAAAAGAAATAATTTTGACGTTAATAATCATGATTTTATAAATACCAATTTCACTTTGAAATAAAAAATGCCACATTTTACCATTAAATAATCGACTTATTTAGCCTAAAATTTTGCTATCTGAAATACTGCGACTAAATAAAATTTGAGGTGGTCGAAAAACCAGAAATGGCTGTTCACGCGATCTGTACAATGTATAGAGTATACAAAAAATATATCTATGTGTATAGACGATGTAAGACATGGTATATAGTGATGAAAGAGCGCAACTTATGCATACCGTGTAAGTGACGCGCATGAATAATTCACTCTAATAAAATAATGCAGCGAGCCACAAGAGCGAGAGAATAAAAAAGAGTGAGAGAGAGTGAAGCCTGAAAGAAAGAGAAGGTCTGGAATACGCTTTAGAGGCTTTCGAAGCAACAAAAAAGGAACTTTTGCCCTGGCGACTGGACCAAAGAACTTATCCGAAGTTGACCAACTATATATATACATATGAAATGATACGTTTTTTTCCTTCTTTCTTGTCTCCGGTCCCTATCAACGGAGTTTCCCCCTCCCATCTACGAATTCCCTACATCATTCACAAACAGCTGCGTATATATACACTGCGACCTCGATAATCGGAATCCGTCGGGACCGGCTCTTGCAAGAAGTGGGGTTGCGCACATTGCACAAAACCGTCTCTGCGCCGCTGGTGGCTGACGGCGGTCTGACGCGATTGGCTTGGCGCTTCTCCCACTACGCTGCAATTCCACTACGTTGCAACGATCGAGGTACCGATTATCGAGGTCGCAGTGTATAATGCGATAATCAATGAGATGGAAGAGAGAGAGAGAGAGAGAGAGAGAGAGAGAGAGAAAGAGAAGGAGACGAAGAAAACATACGCATGCAGAAGTGCTTTTCTTCCACCTGGGTTGAAATCAATTTCTCGACGAATCGAATGCGATATATACGTATCAGATCCTCCATAGATACCCTGCAGGATAGTATCCTTTACCCGCTGTATATAAGAAAATACGCCCCAGTATATTGGTTGGAGGAAAATTGAGAAAACCTCACGTCGATGGGAATACGGTGAACGTTCGATGTGCAGCTTTCGCAAAGAGGAAAATGGAGGGTGAAGCTCTTCTCCGCGGAAGCATTGTCGAGTGAATCGAGAAAACCCGCGGAGTAAGAGATCACGAAATAGCACGAACGAGAAAAAGAGGATTTGATAGAATTTTAATAAAGTTTATTTACATCTAAAAGAGAAATCGAGTTAATTAGAATTTTTTCCTGTGGCTATTCCTTTTTTTCACAGCGTTCGTCAGTGCTTCATTATTAGTGATTCACTTGTGGATTCCTCATGAAGGAAGCTCGAAAATTGTTTTTTTGATTCGCAATTTTTAAATTTTTATTCTTCATTAATTCAAGATCCATTCTCATGGAATTTTTTCACACGGTAAGAAAATAATTTTCACATTTATTCAATGATTAACGGGTTATACGCAGTCAAGAGCCGAAAAAAGAGATTTTTCAAGAATTAACGTCGTTCTGAATTTTTTTTTTTTAAGAATTTGTTTAACAAAAAATTAGAAAAGCCTGCAAATATTTGCAAAAAATGTAAAGATATTTGAAGGATTCTTTTCAAAGTGTTAAAAAATTCTCAATATTGTGAAATTTTGTAAAAGCATAATTTTGGCAATTTTTTGTTCATCTGAACGTTCGGAACTTCAAGTCCAAAAAAAGCCGTCTTGCGGTGAGCACGATTCTCTGGATTGGATCATCCAAAATCAAAAAACAAAAAAGATTTTGTTGATATAACGTATACTCTAGTATTTAATCAAAGGAATAAGCAAAATATTTATTTATAATAAAATGGCGGCTTCTAAAAAAAAAATCGATTTTTGATGAAAATTTTTGCTTCAAATTGTCTATAAAATGAAAAATATTTATCGGTAAAAAAAACCTTCGATTAATTACTAAAAAATATGGTAATCATTGCGAAGTGCGACTCATCGGAAAGGCACATCCCAACATTTTTTTAAAATTATATTCTATTAGATAATGATAAAAAAATAAATATAAGTTGGGGGAGGCCAACTTTTTTTTTAAGGATTAATATTTTTGTTAAGAAAAAAAGGAATTTAGCTACTAGAATAGATATCCCCATTGCAGAGTTTCTGACATTTTTTTGGGGTTGACAAAAAAAAAATTTTAAGTTTATAATTTTTTTTTTTTATCAAACCCAAAAAAATGACGGAAAATCTGCAACGGGGATATCTATTCCAGTAGCTAAATTCCTTTTTTCCTCAACAAAATTATTAAACCTTAAAAAAAAAGTTAGCCTCCCCTGACCTAATATTCATTTTTTTCATCATTATCTAATTGAGTATAATTTAAAAAAAAATGTTGGGATTCGCCTTTCCGATGCGACACATTTCGCAATAATTACCAAAAATATAATTATAAAGCTCGTATAAAAATTTGAGACTGATCGGTTATGCCGTGTCTGAGAAATCTTACTCACCGATTCTAAAAACGCAATTTTACGAAAAACGCGTTTAAAGTTTCAAAAGCATTTTACACATAGTAATTACGGATTTACAAATATGCTATAACTTCGAAAATATTTTTCGGATTGACATGAAATTTTCTGTATACATAATTACATATATGTATACATTACAAAAACAAAACTTAAAAAAATCGATTTTTTTTAAATCCTGACTGCGTATAACCCCTTAATAAAAAATCAATTTTGGAGGAATAAAATGCAATTTGAAATAGCGGCTGCAATGAGGATTAAATGTGAAAATGTACCGCAGATAAAAGTCGAATTTGAATAAAAGTTTCAGTCGAATCGAACATCGTTTCGTGACGCGTCTGGGTTATTTTCGTCTCGTCGACGAAATAAAGTCGTCAATTTGCATTCGACATTTGTCGCTGTTATTTCCTATACGCGATCAAACCGTTTTATCATTGAATTTACGGCGTTTTGTGTTTTTATGTCCTATTTTTTTGTTTTTTTATTTTTTTTTTTTTTTTTTCATCGTTAATTTTTCACGCGAGATACGCGTCGTGGTTTGCACAATTTTGCATTTGGCACAATGACGTCCGCGAATGCCGTTGAGGATTGAGTTAAAAAAAACGAGATCCTTCGGATAAATGTATGAATAACATCGAGCAAAAGAGAATTCTGTATCGCTTCATCTCCCGCGGGCAAATAGTGTAGGATTGGAGCGGAAGAAGGGGGCTTGTTTCACCCGTAAAACGAAATTTTATCGTCGAGTCTCGCGGTTGAAAATACCGAGCCCGTTCCCAACGAAATATGATATTTAGCCGATAAAATTTTATGCTCCACCGTGCGCGCACGTTGCGTCGGGCGCGCGACAATATTTTTCGTCCCTCCATCGTTTTTGATATCTCTCGATATATTAGGCAAACACCCTCAAGTCGCGAATGTGCGATATAACGATACTGCACACACAAAAAGTCTCCGGGCGTCTATTTTCCGAATCGCCCCGATGGGGTCGTTTTTAAATCCTGTACGAAATTGCCACGTTGCCCTGGAATCTCTCGTATCCTGTCTCTCAGTCATTCTTGTAATGTTACACTTTTACAAGCTTGTCATTTACGTTGCAAAGTTGCAGGGAAGGGCGCATGTAAAATTTGCGCTATAAGGTAATTTGTAGAGCTATAAGGTATAATGTGGAGCGGTAATTCCACGATAAGACTCTAGGTTAGATTTCAGGATTAAAAATTCTTTGGCATTTTCACTGAGAAAACAATATATTTATTAGGGCGATATTTTTTTTCGACTTTTTTTTATTTCTTTTACTCCTCACCCGAAATTTGGTTACATATGTCTGACCGAAAATTCCCTGAAAGTTATAGCCCTTAATATTAATATTAAGTACTTTCTCTTCGCGTGATAAGTTTTTCCATCTAAAATACACGTAGAAATCAAAAACTTTTCTCTTCAAAATCTTACCACTCCGCGGTTTTTTATGCTATCGCACTGATTTTGATCGCAATATACGCAGAACCGAAAGTGAAAGTGTCCTAAACAGCGTTAGTGTAACTCACACTGGTGAGATGGTACGAGGTCACCAAAGTTGATTTTTACCAAAAATTCTCGTTTTTTCGCTGTTATCTCCGAAATAATTAACTTAACCGAAAAAATGTAAAGGAACCTAAATAGACCTAAATAATTAACTTAACCGAAAAAATGTAAAGGAAATTTTTTCTGAAAATTTAATTTGCTACAAAAAAGGTCGTCTAGACCTAATTGAAAAAATTAATATTTCTTGAGATATTGAACCTCAACTTATTTGTGATATGAAAATTTTTATGGATTATCGAACCAAAAGTTTCAAATTGCTACATATGTCGAAATGGTAAGAATGAGTTGAAATTTTTTGTGTGTATACGCCCATAGAATGCACACATTTGTGAAAAATTTCAAGTAAATCGTCTACTTAGTTGTCCCGGAATTAATGATTGAATTTGGCCTCTTATACATGGACAACTATAGAGAAATGCTGCGGAACATGGCAACATCGCAGAATGTTAAATGCGCGCGATAATTTTAATACTCAAAAAATGCCGAATCTTTATGAGCGACTTATCGTATGTTGAGCTCCAACCTGTACTTTGTTCATAAGCAAACAGTGATGGCATAATATATGAAATACTGAAACCCACCAACATTGTAATTTGGATTCGATATAACGCAGAGATAAATCATTACTGCAGAAAGTGCACTGAAAATGGTTGGCCATAACCTTCAAATCGACGATACGTCACAATACTGACACAAGTTCGTTTTATACGTCTCGCGACTTGAACTTATCAGTGCTACCAGCTACTGAAAACTTAATTGAGCGGTTGCCACATTTCAGTTTCGATACTCGCGTTTAAAGCCATTATCTAAGCTGAAGTACTAAGGAATCGCGATATCTTATTGAAGCTATTTCGAAATGGTTTTTATTGTTTTCGAACTGAGCCTAGCTGTTTTTGTTCGGAAAGATACCACTAATATGATCATGTTGTCTCAATTAGCCAAAAATGCGTTTTAAGTACTTAATTTTCATGTCCGGTTGTTGGTACATACGAAATGTATCATATACCGATAACCGACCATGTGTCCGGATATCGGTACTTGCTCGCGACTATGTTCAGTCCCAGTAACCGAACATCCGCTGACATGTATATTATTCGTGTATAGCCTCAAAATTTCGGTGACACATTCTCCGAGCAGCGACGCATTTTTCTCAATTCGCCCCCTCCCTTCCCCCCACCATAGAGATGAGTGGTCGGTTAGAGGGTCATAATGTGTGGTCGGATATTGGGTCATATAGAAAAATGGGTGATCGGGTATATTCTCAGTATTTTCGATTATTATGAATAAACAACTAATTGTAGCAACAACTATACCCTGTGTTTTGGAAACTAGAGACTTCAAGTTTTCCGATAGTCATAGTCGTTACAGAAAATAGTTTATTTTTGAACGCGAAAAACAAGTTAACTTTTTCGTCCCCTCTTAGATGGTCGGGTATTGGGACATTTACCTTATTTGATTAAAAATCAAATGAGAATAAACAATCGAATGTAAGTACTAGAACTTACGAGATATATACCTGAAAACTTGAAAAGTACTCGACACTTGGTACACGGAGAGAAAAATCTGTTAAAAATTACCGTGCTGTATTATAATCATGATGTAAAAGACACGACACGGCATTTTTACGGTGCTGCATCAGAAAAATTACCGTGCTGCATCAGAAAAATTGGTCATTTTTTTTTAAATTTTTTTCATGAAAACCCATAATTTTTGTAACACGCATCTATAAATACTGCATTACGTGTCTTTTACATCACGATTATAAAACAGCACGGTAATTTTTAACAGATTTTTCTCTCCGTGTATACTTGATTTCTCAAGTACTTGTACTTCAAATACTTTAAATCTTAAGTATTTCAAGTAATAAGCACGTGGTACTTCAAGTACTGCCGGTAATTGATACTCCAAGTACTTACGGTACTTTCTACTTTGTACTCGAAGTACTTTCCGGTACTTTGCCCAACTCGGTTATAGATTCATCTACCAGGTGTGTAAGTATGAAACCGGAATCTCGAAAGTATGAAACCCATTTCCCCACCTTTTGTATCTTTCCCATGGCTTTTAACCGAAGGGAGATGGCTTCTCGGGTCACCTTTAACTGATCCGCCAGTTGTTGTTGTGTTTGAGCGTCGTCTTCGTCCAACAAGACTTGCAGGTCAGCGTCTTCATACTTTTTCGGTCGTCTTCCACGTTCTTCGTTCCTCACGTCAAAATCGCCACTTTTGAACCGTTTAAACCACTCGAAACACTGTGTTTTACCGAGAGCATACTCACTAAACGCCTCCAGAAGCATTCGATACGATTCGGCTGCGGTTTTCTTCAGATGAAAACAGAAAAGTAGGGCTGTCCGCAAATCGTAATTTGTTGGCACAAAACTCGACATGTTTATCTCTAATAAACTAATGCTACTGAATGAAACTCGTGTTATTGTGAGTTGGAAATCTTTGTCGGATATCAATACAATAACAAGACACCGCTGACGTGATGTGTCGGTAACTGCATCGACATCTAGCGCCACCTATGGGCAAATTCCGGTTTCATACTTACACACCTGGTATATATTCTTAACGCCGCACCGCCAATTTTCATTTCACATAATGAATTTCGGTTATCCCCAAACATAAACAAATATCTCAAACAATTTCCAGTCTCCGGGGTATACATTCGTGGGTAGAAGATTTCCCATTGGAAAAGTAAAGCCTATTGAAAAGGAAGCAGTAGCGAAAGGCCATTTCGGAGCATCGATAAAGTCCTCTTTTGTGTTATTGCGATAGGGGATGACAAATTTCGTGATCTCTTCGAGGATGGAAAAGATCTTTGGTGCGAAAATATATACAACGCCTGCGCGAGAGGTATATCGATGTGCAACAAGAGTGTTAAGGACATGTAAGAAAAATGCCAGTGACGACAAAATGGCGCAACTTTGAAAATTTACCCTCAGGAGTGACACGCTGATCCCGCCCTTCTGCCGGTCACCCATCGATCTCGTAAGGGATAAAATCCCATTTTCCGAAACTGGATATACGATCACAGATATACACGGAAAGTATAGTTCGAACGGGGGTGGAGAGGTGTTATTTCGTTCCAAGGACCATAAACGGTTTTATTTATCCGGTGACAACCGGGGGCGAAAAGAAAGTATAGCCAAGAACCGCGATCACCCGTGTTAACTCTGACGCTGGTCTTTTTCTCTTAGTCCATTTATCCATACACTGCCGTCCAAAAGTTTGGAAACACTCGCCCCGATTCCGCGCCTCACAAAAAGTTTCACTGCCCCTTTAAAAATGAAGATTTTTCAATTCAAAAAGCGGCCTTTCAACGGAGACATATTCAGCTTCATTTCCCTTTTTTTAAAAAGTTTTTACGATTTTTTTTTTACCCGGTACGTCCTTTAAAAGGTGGTCGTTTTTTGGCTTTTCTTTTGGCGTTGAAATTTTAGTGCACGACCCATGAAAATTTTGTTTAATTATTTTTCGCATGAAAAATTTGTGGGGGGGAGTGTAAGCTTCAATTTCGTTTTTAAAAAAGTTTCGTGCGGTTTGTTTCGCAAAAATATTCAATTTATCGCAAAAAACGACCATATTTATAAAATGTAGCGTACCTCTAAAACTACTGGGTTTTCATCAAATCACTGGGAGGATTAAAAATTACATATAATTATTCTGGATTTAATACAAAATTTTCAGAATTTTTTTCAACATTTTTTTTTCGAAAATTTTTCCTGTCAAGGAGATATTTTTTTATCTTAAACAATCGGGTTTCTTACGTCATCTACACGGGTCATCTACATGTCATCTACACGGGCAAGACAAATTTTCGAAAAAATAAAAAATTTCGAATAAAATTCTGAAAAAATGTCATTAAATTCAAAATGACTGTATGCAACTTTTTACCGTCTTAGTGATTTGACGAAAAACCCAGTAGTTTTAGAGTTACGCTGTGATTTATAAATATGGCCGTTTTTTGCCAATAATTGAATATTTTTGCGAAAAAAAATCGTACGAAACTTTTTGAAAAACGAAATTGAAGCTTACACTCCTCCCTACAAGTTTGTCACACGAAAAACAGTATGAAAACAATTTTATCGATCGTGCATCACACTTTCAACGCAAAAAAAAAGCCAAAAAACGGTCATGTTTCGAAGAGCGTACCGGATTCAAAAAAAATCGATTTTTTTTTTTTAGAAAAAGCGATATGAAGCTGAATATCTCCCCTTTGAAACGCTGATTGTTGAATTTGAATATCTTCATTTTTAAAAGAGCAGTAAAACTTTTTGTGCGGCGCAAAATCGGATCGAGTGTTTCCAAACTTTTGGACGGCAGTGTGTATATATATATATACACGGCGTCACTATATATAAAAGCCTGAAGAGACGGCAAGAAAATAGAATCCACGTGGCTCTTTCGATTGACCCCAGATCGAGATCGTTTTCGCGTGAATCGCGGAGGAGCCTCTCTCAATTCCCGAGTGTTCGACAATCGAAACGAAAACCGAAGGAGCGAGGGTTAAAAAAAGCCTGTAAAATTGAAGAAAGAGAGAGAGAGAGAGAGAGAGAGAGAGAGAGAGAGAGAGAGAGAGAGAGAGAGAGATGCAGAGATCGAGCGAATGTGCGATCGAAACGATTGGAAAATGGCGGCGGAGAAAACCGCGACTTTCTGTTGGTTTTCCGTTTATATTTGTGTTGGCGTCTGTTTGCTGGTGTTGGAAAACGATCCCCGTCAAGGGAGACATTCAATCGGGACTTTGCAATCGCTCCTGATCGTCCATGTTACCATGGACGCTGGACAGAGAGAATCGTGAACAAGATGGCGAGCGTGAAGAAGAGGGAGAGAGCATTTTCTTACTCGATAACGTTTCTCTTCTAATCGCGAGTGTGGGCCAATGCTCTTGAAAACAGATTTATCGATTCCACGGGAATTCCCGTCGAAGAAATTGTCTTGTTTATCGGGTGGTTCCTTTTTTTTTGGGTTTTACGATTTCCCTCGAGCGCAAGAGGTGAGGACTGTATAAATATATATAGATGAGGGACAACCCCCTTGTGGAGTCGTATCTTTCTCTCTTTTGTCGTCGTTCGATTGATCGGAAAATCTTCAATTCGCGGTGAATTTCGTCCTTACTCTGTCCTATTCTTCTTCTCTCTTTATATATATATCGTTCTGCAGCAACTGTAAAACGATTCACCAATTTTAGAGCCCTTCGTTTCTTCCCCTTTGACCTTTTTTTGCTACAGAGTGGGTTCTCTTGTAGTCTAGTCCTGAGGTAACAGACAGCATTATTCTCATCGTGAAAAACACTTTTGGTGACCGATGACCCGCGACGCATAACCTGGGAATATTATTATCGCTTTGTCATCGACTCATTGTGTATCAGAGTTAGGCAAAGTACCGGAAAGTACTTCAAGTACAAAGTACAAAATGCCGTACGTACTTGAAGTACCAAGTACGGGCCGTACTTGAAGTAATTATTACTTGAAGTACTTAAGATTTAAAGTACTTGAAGTGAAAGTACTTGAAAAATCAAGTACCAAGTATCAAGTACTTTTCAAGTTTTCAGGTATAAATCGTGAGCTCTGGTACTGACATTTGATTTCTTATTCTCATTTGATTTTCATTCGAGTACTTTTTGTATCAAAAAATATTTTCACTTTGTGCAATACACTGAAATTGCAATGCGCTGCCTACCACATCTCAGTGTATTGCAATCTTCTGTTCCAAAATCTGCTTAAGTTAGGCAGATTGCAACAGAAGTATTTAAATAAAAAATTGAAAATAATTCAAAAATAGCATTGACGATTGCAATTACGGTTTATTTTGATACAGGTTTGAAAAAAGAGAAATAAATAATATAATATATGGATTGTTAAAACCATTCCAACTTCGTGTTCGTCTTCAAAAAACTGTCGTAGGTTACAGTATGTCCATACATCACGAAATATTATTTTCAATTACATATTCAAGGGCTTTGTAAATGCAACCATCAGCAAGACACACTCAAAAGTACTTGATACTTGTACTTGAAAAAGTACTTGAAGTCCAGAAAAGTATTTGAAATTTTAAGTACAATATTTCAAGTACTCGGTCTGTACGTCAAATATTGTACTTAATCGAGTACTTTTTAAATGCTTCAAGTAGTTAAATTACTTTGAAGTATTGTGTTTAAATTTTCAAGTACTTGGTCTGTACTTCAAATATTGTACTAAATCGAGTACTTTTTAAGTACTTCAAGTAGTTAAAGTACTTCTTAAGTACTTCAAGCAGTTAAAGTACTTCTTAAGTACTTCAAGTAGTGAAAGTACTTTTTGAGTACTTCAAGTACGTCGCAAGTACGGGGTACTTCATGTACTGCCCAGCTCTGTTGTGTATTTTGAATTCAGAATTTGCATTTTGTGAAATGTAAATTATGGCATTATTATGGAATTTAATTATTTTTCGAAAAAACATAAAAACTAGAAAATATGTATCATCGGCTCGCTTGAAAAATGGCTCAATTTTGAGATTTTATTGTGCTTCAAAACTTTCTATGCCTGATAAATCTTTTGTAAATTGAGAATTTTGCATATGAATTGTTAATTGTAAGATTTTCATGGAATTTGAAAATTCCTTTAGAAAAAATGAAAGCTAGATAAACGTTAACACGAATCGTGGACCAACTCGAAAAATGGTTTAATCTTTAGATTTTGTTATTCCAAAACTTCTACCTCTGACAAATCATTTTTACGATTTTTTTACGATCAAAAAACACTTCAAAAGCATATTTCTTCTATTTAAAAAAATCATGACCAGCGAAAAATGAAGAAAGTAAAATAGAAAAAGCTTCTCAAAAACTCTATGATAGATATAAAAAAAAATTCTAACAAACAAGTAAAAAAAATTGAATCCAATTTCGTCATCCTGGAATCTGTGGCGCGGACATTTTAAAATCTCAAAAAATATTTTGAATATATTTCGCAGATCTTACAATTAGGCTTTGACGCTGAATTCTCACCATGAATGTAGAATTCCCTAAAAAAATTTAAAGGAATTTAAAAAAAAAATCAAAAATCTAGCCAATGCAAAATGGCGGAAATCTAACGAGAAACTCCTTGCAACAAAAATATTGCACGAAGCATTTTACACATTTTTTAATTCGCACCCTCACTATCCAAAATCTTTAGATGCTCCTGAATGTTCATCAAAATGAAACAACAATGAGCAAAGCCTGGAATTGAAGGGAGTATCTGCATCGAGAATCACGGGAGAAGGGAATATAAAACGTGATAAATCAGGGGAGAGAATGATACGTGTAAAAATGCGAGAAAAAGAGACGAAACGACGCTGCTGGATCGGTTTATCGTTGAAACTTGGGAGGCGAATGTAAAATTGCCGGAACCGATCTAGTCCATACATCGACTTTCGTATGAGCGATTCTGACGAAATACGTATATGCGAGCTTGTAACATCGATATACTGTAATAACAGCGTATGTTCATGGTAAGGTCGAACACACGAGGGTGGAAAATGTTGGAGGAAAAAGATGGACGAGCTTTTCGCTGCGTTGTAGATAAATATATGTATATATGTAACTGGCAATACGATTGGAACGATCGTTGTTCCGGCAGAAAAGCAAACACAGTGTGTATGTGTGTGTGTGTGAGAGAGAGAGAGAGAGAGAGAGAGAGAGAGAGAGAGGGAGGGAGAGAACAGACGGGAGAGAAAGAGAGGAGGCAAGGAAAAAGGGTAGACAGGCCATTGTGAGAGTTATTTGTCATGCTGCCTTCGAGTCTACGGGGTTCCGGAGATGATCGTTACCCCGAGGGGCGACGGAGGGAACCAGAAATCATCTCTCTTCTCTTTTCATACACATAATACATCTATATCGATGTTCTCCGACTCCTTTATTGCATGTAGCACCGAATGTTCATCCTCGACGACGACCAACCATCGTCCCATTATCGATTGTCACAGCTCGTTGCTCCAAGCACATCCTTGCGGCATAAGGGATGTATTCTCATATTTAGCTTCACTACTTTCAGCCTTCCTCTTCCATCCGACTCATCATTTATTTCACTATCGCATTAGTTTTTTATTCGTGCTCAAATCATGAAAATGGCAAGGATAATTAACATTTTTGGAATTATCCACATTTCTACCGGTTAAAACTACGGTTCATTGAACGATTTTCTCAAAATACAACTCTGCCGGTATCCGGGTATCTTTTTGCAACTCGGGGAAATGGAAAAAGGGGTTTCCCCATGAGCTTAAGCAACAGAAAACTCCATAACTGCGAAATTACAAAAGTTAGGACGTTTACAAGAATTTCTTTTGAATTTCGAATGCTCATGTCTCTCATAATCGCGTTAAGGAAATATTCTGGTCTAGAATTTTGAAAAAATCATTTTTTTTCATATTTTCAAAGCTTAGACCTTTAATAATATATCCATGAAAGGAAAATTTTCAATTTCATTAAATTATGGAATTATAGCTATTTTAGTGATGCAGCAACTATTATCTCCGTCACGTCAGAGCGCAACTTTAAGGATTTTCTGGTCTAGAATTTTTAAAAAATATTTTTTTTTGCATATTCTCAAAGCTTATTAGACTTTCAAGAATATATTCTCGAAAGGAAATTTGTTAAATTCAATAATTTATCGAGTTATAGCGATTTTAAGGGTACTCTGGTCTAGAATTTTGAAAAAATCATTTTTTTTGCATATTCTCAAAGTTTAGACCTTTAAGGGGTTAAGCCACTCTACATCCCAAAAAAGGGCATATTTCGTGATTTTTTTTCAGCGAAACCATAAATCTAATCGGATTTACAAAAAGGTGTTTTATTATGCATCTAATTGACAATACAAAATAATTTTTTCCCGACGATATATTTCAAAATGGCGACTATGCAGCATTTTTCCGATGACGCCCTTAATTCTGGAAGGTCGATGGTCGCATCGGCAACGACTCCTATAATTTTTGAGTTACGATGAGGCACCAAAGTTTTTTCGATTATACATAAGGATAGCTATGGGAATACGTAGAATTTTTTTGATATGTTGTTTTTTGTAAAGATGGCACGTTTTTAAACAAAAAGTATAAAATTCTATAAGAAAATCGTCAGTAAATTGTTTATAAAAAAGGAACTATGCAATATATCGAAAAAAATAACGACATTCTTACTAATTAAGAATCTTTTTTTTAATTTTGTATCGCATGACTAGAATGGTTGCAATCGTGTCAACCAGCACATCCCTTTTTTACCCCCAACTTTACCAGCTTATAACTTATTTAATTTTCATTTTTTTTTTCTCAACATTTTTTGTTATTGTCAAATATTAACAAATATGTTGTAAAAAAAAAGAATCGTAAAAATATTTTTGTTGTTTTTCTAGCTCGATGAAACGCTCAAAGTGTATTTCTCTATGCAAACCAGAATTCCGCCTAAATACGCACGCGAGATTACATTACTATCCCAAAACGAAGATAGCACTGTAACGCAACGTTGTTTGCTCCTCCCATACGTAAAAACATTTTTTAATCGATAAAACGTTAATCGAGATGGAAATAAAAATCTCACCCTCCATCGACAGGGGTGTGCGTTACGACGGGTTCGAACAAATTCGATTTTCGTTTCGACGGATTTCATTTCGCGCTCACGTCCCCTTTTTTCAGTTCGAAAATCTTCGGTCAATATTGAGTTAAACCCTGTTTGTTCAAACTTTTCTACACGCGCTGTGTTTCGTTTGTTATCTCGCACATAACTCGATTAACACTCACGTTTCGCGAATAGATTTTTTTCAAGCTTCCCCACGACGAATTTTTCATTTGCTTTTAAATCGAGGATTCGCTCGCAAATACGAGGAGAAAGGACAATGTATACATTCGCATCCGGATGTTCGACGCGATTTAGGGACAAATATAATCATGCGGGGATTTAAAAGAATAAAACGAGCACGTTATTTCGCCTCTATCAATATTCATGCGACGAATTTGAGCAAAATAATGATTTTGGGATGAAAACGAAGAAGAAAAATGCCGTCTAAGCGACAAATTAATACACGTCTATCGTAATTACAGGAATGTTTATATTACAGGGATACTTGAAAAAAAAAGTAAGTAATAATGCGAGAATAAATTCGTTCTTCGGTTATAAGCCGGGGTCCAGGGAATTATGGAAGAAAAATGGGACAGCGAGCTGTTGTAATAAGGAGCCCGTGATTTTCGAAGGGAAGACCCGTTGTGATGTATATATGTATAGTATATATGGGGTATTCCGCGGGTAGCGGGACAGGTTTTGCCCGTGGGTCTCAAAATGTTTCGTCCATCAATATATCGTCTTCTTATACATATTATATAAAAACATTTCCATGTAGTTATGGACCCTAATTGAGTCTGGCTTTTTGTTGAGTACTAATCGAAAAATAAATAAATAAAGTATTTAATGTACCTTTAATTGTGTGTCCCTTAAGTGTCAATACATCAAAATTAAAATCTTACCAGTGCTTTTTAACTGGAAAAAAGCTCTCTTTTCAATAAAGCAAATGGAATATTAATCCGATATGTAAACAAAAAATTGAGAGCCAAAAAACTGAGAAAAACCCGTCTTAATTTTTTTTCGGCCCTTAGGGTCTACTGCATTTTATCAAAAATTCTACTGAATTTTATCAAAAATTCTACTGAACATAGTTCAACACGTGAGAAACGTTCGGTAAAAGTTTCAGCTTGCTTTTTTTCTTTGTTCACTGGCAATTAAATGTGTAGTTACTCCGTAAATAGACGACGCTTTCTTTTCATCGGAACTTGTTCAAGACAAAACTTATTAATTTTATTGCCAGTGAATAAAAAACAAAGGCGAGCTGAAAAATTTACCGTACGTTTCTACCATGTTGAACAATGTTCAGTAAATTTTTTGATAAAATTCAGTAGACTCTAAGGGCCGAAAAAAAATAAAAACCGTTTTTTTCTCAGTTTTTTTGCTGTCAATTTTTTTTTTACATAAGGTTAATGTCCCAATACCCGACCATCTAAGAGGCGACGAAAAAGTTGACTTGTTTTTCGCGTTCAAAAATATGCTATTTTCTATAACAACTATGACTATTGGAAAGCTTGAAGTCTCTAGTTTCCAAAACACAGGATATAGTTGTTGCTATAATTAGTTGTTTATTCATAATAACCGAAAATACTAAGAAATGTAAATGTACCAGTACCCGACCACCCGTTTTTCTATATGACCCAATATCCGACCACACATTATGACCCTATAACCGACCACTCATCTCTATGGTGGGGGGAAGGGAGGGGGTGAATTGAGAAAAATGCCTCGCCGCTCAGAGAATGTGTCACCGAAATTTTGAGGTTATGCACGAATAATATACATGTCGGCAGATGTCCGGTTACTGGGGCTGAACATAGTCGCGAGCAAGTACCGATATCCGGACACATGGTCGGTTATCGGTACAAGATACATTTTGTATGTACCAATAACCGGACATGAAAATTAAGTACTTAAAACGCATTTTTGGCTAATTGAGACAACATGATCAAATTAGTGGTATCTTTCCGAATAAAAACAGCTAGGCTCGGTTCGAAAACAATAAAAACCACTTAGAAATAGCTTCAATAAGATATCGCGATTCCTTAGTACTTCAGCTTAGATAATGGCTTCCGTGCCCCGAATAGTACGCGCGCTGTCATATTTATCCAAAATTAAATTACAGACGATTCTTGAACTATTAAAAGTAGTGTCGTATACGTAGATTATGAATCCTGGATATTGAATCAATTCACAGTTTAAGATTTCCCTTAAGTGAACGCTTAAGGGCTTACATACACTTGTAATTTTCAAAAAATCGTTTTTTTTTTTTTGTATTTTCTGAATATACATATATTGGAGCATACACACTCAAAATTTTATGTCAATCAGACGAATATTTTCGAAGTTATAGACACATTTATGAAGGCGCGTTAGGGAGGCGCGTCTCACAGTCGGGGACTTTAAACGCGTTTTTCTCAAAACTATGTTTTCAAAATCGGTGATCAAGATTTCTCGAAAACGGCTGAACCGATCAGTCTCAAATTTTAACACAACCTTTTTAACTAGATTTTTTAGTAATTAATCGAAGATTTTTTTTCTCCGATAAATATTTTCCATTTTATAAACAATTTAAGGCTTAAATTTTCGTTCAAAATCGAGTCTTTTATTTTGAGAAGTCGCCATTTTGTCAAAAATTATTTTTTCGCTAATTCCTTCGATTAAATACTAGATAATGTATTATATTAACGAAATTTATTTGGTTTTTTCATTTCAGATAATCCGGTCCAGAGATATCGTGATCACCGCAAAATTGGTTTTTTTTGCGGAGCTCTAGGAGATCGGCGATAGCAACATTCGCGATGATTATTTTTACAAATAAAAAATATGTTAATATATTATAAGGTTATTATAATATGTACACCAATTTTCAAATTAATAAATTGAATAGTCTGCGGGAAAAAAATTCTTGAAAATCCATCTTTTTAAAGCCTTCTAACTGTATGTAAGCCCTTAACTTGCTGATATATTGGTTCAAGTGGTCGGGTACTGGGACGTGGTCGGGTATTGGGACATTTACCTTATTGGATTAATATTTCATTTACTTTATTGAAAAGAGAGCTTGTTTCCAGTTAAAAAGCACTGGTCAGCTTTTAATTTTGCTGTATTGGCTCTTAAAAGACACACAATTGAAGGTACGTTAAATATTTTATTTTTTTATTTTTCGATTAGAACTCAACAAAAACCCAGACTCTATTAGGGTCCATCACTACATGGAAATATTTTTATATAATATAAGAAGACGATATATTGATGGACGAAAAATTTTGAGACTCGCCACGAAAACCGGTCCCGCTACCCGTGGAATACCCCATATATAGACTCGCATATAATTTCGGTAACTCGCTTCGAAAGCTTTCTCCACATCTTCGATCATCCTTCGTCGTTATATACTCTTCACGAAGGACCCACGAGACCCCCGACAACGATTAACATGAAATCTCAATAAACACCTTGCATTCCCCGGTGATTCAATTTGTCTGCTTTGCAGGTCACAAAATTCACAAACATGTTTATGCAATCGTCAAAGAAAATCGATGTGAATTGGAATGCTCATCAAGCTTTCATTCAAATAGTTCAAATTCAAACATTCAATTAGTTCGAATTCAATTATTCAAACAGTTCAAATTCAATCATTCAAACAGTTCAAATTCAATTAATCAAATAGTTCCAATTCAATCATTCAAACAGATCAAATTCCATGATTCAAATAGTTCAAATTCAATAATTCAGATAGTTCAAATTCAATCATTCAAATAGTTCAAATTCAATCATTCAAATAGCTCAAATTCGATCATTAAAATAGTGACTAAAAGCATGAGCACTAAATGTACTTCGATGTCCATCTTCGCTAGCCAGCAGACCAATTCCTTTAAACGGACGTTAAAGTGCATGAAATTTCATTAAAATGTGAATTTTTTGGTTACGATACGTTTACAACTCTACCGGAAAATAGACCTGCTGAAAAAAATTAATTGCAAAAACCTGCAGTCTTCAACAACTCTTCTAGAAAACCGAATAACGTGAAGACGTGTACTCTACCAGACCCTACACTCTATCCAGTAACATTTTTCTTAGAAAAAATTCTACCAGAAATCTCTAACACGAGATATCTTTGTCGAATAACACCGAAGAACATTCGGGAATGGCAACTCTACCAGAAAATAATTATCTGCATCAATAATGTACTGAGCACAAGAATGCTAAAACTAAATCACTCTTCCCAATTTGCTACTGCAGGTGGAGCTTCATTCCACGAGAGTTGTTTATATATGGGTTCCATGTCATATGGATTCATTCCATGTAAAATCGACCGATAGTTGAAACTAACCCCTTTCAATTTCGATGAAATTTGGTCAGAAGTTTTCTTTAAACGAAATTCTACTAAAGGAAAAAAATTAAAATGTTGAATTTTTAAAAATCGTGAAAATCCACGATCAACATTACATTTTTGGTTCGATTTTTTTATATAAAACCTTGTACTGATCTTAAAAGATCCTGAAAGTTTCCGAAAGGTGTTTTTTTTTTTCAAAAACATGAATTTCCGAAATTTGGTAAAAAAAATGTTGTTCACCTCTAAGTTAAGTCAAATTGAGCAACCATGTAATTTTGTAATTTTTAGCAGTAATAAAAATCTTAATTAATAACATGAGACTTTCAATTATGATTCTGTTTTTACATTCCAGTGTACAATTATCCATCGGTAATGTTATGACTGGTAAAGTTATAGGCCCTAAATTTACAGCTAAAAATTATGACTGTCACCGATCAAAATAAATATGTATTTATCGATTTTGTAATGAATGCAGATATTTATTTTCAAAGCTTTTCCCGCTAATTGAGTCGATATATTATCTGGAATGTCCCGTTTCATTACATCGATATTTAAAATTCCTGCTGTTTGTACAGATAAAGTACGCAGGGGTATAATTAATCGTAAGGCTAGATCGCTTATCCGATGTCGAATATGAAACTATCCGGAATGAGTAATAGATTTGGGAAGACGAAACGATTTTTTGGGATTCATTTCGGTGTTACAAGAATTGGTGAACGACGCGAGGAGAAGAGCGAGAGTCCTCGCCCAAGGGCTACTCCGAAGAAGGGCGCCTTGTTAAAATTCTTCGAGGATAAAAAGCCGTATGTATGAAAGTTGGTGCTTCCTCGACGTTCAAACTCATCGCGACTCACATAATAATCGTTTATTTTTCTCACTTTACAGACTCTTAGACCCCGTTATATCTTTCCCTTTTCCTCGCTCTTCTTTTTCTCCTTAAGGGCGTTACATATCGGCATTACCTATTTCGAGAAGCCTATAAAACTGACGCCTTAATTTCCAGTAACACACACAGACACGACGTCTCCCTACGACGTTCCGTTCAGAAAACCACTCGTGATACAACGAATACGATGCACTAATACACAAGCTACTCATTCCTCTCAGTTGTAGACATAACGACCGAACGAAAAATATACTATAATTCAAAAGAAATATTATACGTCGATTCTTCAACACCTTCTCGAAGGATATAAAAGAAAATATATTGAAATGATAATAAATTCATCATTGTTGAATGAGGATACAATCTCGTATGGGAAAGGATCCTACCCGATTGAACACTTGACCGAAATGCTAATTAAATTTTGGTTTTTGGCGGGTTATGTCTGGTCAGATGGCAAAGTGCATTTTTGCGACTTTTTTTTTTTGAAAATCGAATTTATATATTTTTCAGAAGTTAAATATATTAAAAAGTGACATCTCAATAACAGTAATTTTTTCTCATAAAAATAAATAATTATATTGATATTTCGATTTTTATTACCAGTCAGATATAACCCTCTCATATAATAATTTTGCTACCAAATTATGTGCGAATATTGAATTTTCATTTTTCCTTTATTAAATTATAAAAATAAAATTCACAAATATTATGATATTAAAATATATATTAAAATATTAAGATTTATCTAGTCAGAAGGCAAAGTGTATTTTTGGGACTTTTTTGTGGAAAATCGAAATTATACACGATACAATTTCGCCAGGAGTCAACGCAAACTAATTTAACAAACGGTATTTTAAAGCGGAAGAATTTGGCTTCATTTCCTGTTTTTAAAGTTATTTTTACAATTTGTTTCTAGATTTGGCCTCTATTTTGAAAACAAGTGTGTTTCGTCTTTTTTTCCCTCTCTTCAGGTGCACCCATCTTCTAGAGGAATTTTTTTAAATATATACATCTTTGCAATCGAATTCATAAAAGGGAAAGTTTGAGCTTCAATTTCCTTTTTTTAAAGTTTGAGCGATTTTATTTTCCAAAGTTGTTCTGCTTTTTGTGAAAAAAGAGGAAATTTGAAAAATCCCGTATAACATGAAAACAAAGAGGATTCATGAAAAACTTCAGTTCAGTTCAGAGGAATACTTTCGGATTTTTTTTTCCCAATATTTGTTTTTCTCATTTTCTGGGTCGGACCTCAAATCATTCAATTACCATAACTCGAGAACTATGGGATTATTAATTAAATTACGAGAAGGGAAAACACTTTATTTTACTATTTTCAACACGTTGGAATGTTTTTCAAATTTTTTTCCAGCCTCAACACGAGACAAAAAAATGTTTGAAAAAAAAATCTGAAAAAATTCCCCTGAACTCAAAGAAAACAGACCCAACGTTTAACCATCTTGAAGTTTTTCATGAATCCTCTTTGTTTTCGTGTTATACGGGATTTTTCAAATTTCCTCTTTTTTCACAAAAAACAGAATAAGTTCGGAAAAAAAAGCTTAAAGTTCTAATAAAAGGAAATGGAAGCTCAAGCTTTCCCCTTTATCAATCCAATCGTAAGAATGTATAAAAAAAAAATTCTCTAGAAGATGGGTGCACCTGAAGAGAGGGAAAAAAGCGAAAAACAGTTGTTTTCAAAATAGAGTCTAAATCTAAAAACAAATTGTAAAAATAATTAAAAAAACAAATGAAGACGAATTCTTCCCATTTAAAATGCGGTTTGTTAAATTAGTTTACGTTGACTTCCGGCGAAATATCATAAAAAAACGTTCCAGACCTTTTTTGAAGTCGGAAACTTTTCGCCGGTAGTTTATATATTTTTACAGGAATTTAATAATTCAAAAAGTGACACCTCAATGACACTCGGTAATTTTTATCTTTTAAAAACAAATAATTATATTGATATTTCGATTTTTATAATTAGATTAAAACCCTTCTTAAAATAATTTGGCTATCATACGGTTTATATCCGATGTAGAATTTTCATTTTTCTCTTATCAAATTATAAATATAAAATCCACATTATGATACCAAGATTTTGTCAGCAGCTTCATCGAAAGCATCAAAAAATTAAAAAATTAAAAAACGCTACCATTTTCAGCTCATCGGAGAGAAAGAGGTTTGAGGATAGTGGAACCAAGATGTATAAATGCTTCGAGCTAACCATCGATCAATTATAAATCCCTGGTGGGTTAGAGTCTCGCGCCGACGCATCCCCTTTATAAACAGTGCCGGAGGAGAGTAGTTTGCGCACGTCCGCGTCGAATCATCCCCTAATCGTCGAGCCAATCGGATTGAGGCCATATATATACACATACACGCACAGCGGGGTTTCCCGCGCATCCCCTATCGTCGAGTTCACTCGCCAGAAGCCCCGGAGATTCAAAGAGAGAGAGAGAGAGAGAGAAATAGGGGATGAACGAGAGTTCACGTAGGGGATTGAGGGTGCGGCGCGATTTCGAAACGACGAGGGGTGTCCTCGTGCTTCGGAGTGGGGGATCAAGGCGCAAATTGGTCTTCTCCGAGGAAAGTGAGGCAGAGAGAAAGAGATAACCTCAAAATCGTCCCTTTTCAACCCCTGTCTAAGTGTATAGGTATGAAAATGTGGATAAAACGTTGAAGCAAGAGGGATAGTGATCTCCGGTTCCTTCGCCGTAGGATTTTATCGAGCGGAAAAACCGTGATACGGCTTTCGACGAATTGCTTTGTTTCGAGATACGATGAGAGAGCAAAAGGCCTAACCGAGAGTGAAAGAGCGATTCTTTACACAGAATTGACGTAATTCGCCAATCCGGCGGGATGTCATACTTTGTCAAGGAAAATTATCCGACGATCTGTAAAAGTGGCTTCCGATTATCCTCCCCATTGAACTATGGCGTCGCGACGCTGCCTCTTGAAATTGCTCGAAATAACGCATAATAAATAATATTCAATTTCCAACCCTCTGGAATACTTTTGCATCTAGCAAAATATGTAGCAACTTTTCAACTATTTTAAAATTGAAACATCATCTCTTCAATCCACAATCATCACGATTACTGTATTTGTTAAATGTCTGAAGCACATGATTTTATTTTGTTTTCTTATAAAAGAAGCTTTATTCTCTGTTTTAAAAAATAGAGTTTTAACCATTTTTGTAAACGCCCGAATTTTTGTAATTTTAAAACAATAGCTGAGAAGCGAGGTTTGTATTAAATTTCGCAAAAATCGCTTAAGGTACTACTTTATGTCTACTTTAGAAGGCTAAAAAAAAGAAAATTTTCAAGATTTTTGTTCTCAGCTCCTTTATCAGATATGGCTACATATAAAAAGGTTTTTACAACATCGTTTCATCCTTCGAAAATACAAAAAAAAATTCTATTTTATTTTGATTCTTTAAATAATTTATAGAAGGCGCCAAAGTGGAGTCTTCGAAAATGTCTTCTTTTAAAGAGGAAGGTTTCTTACACAACAATTAACCACTGTTAATGAAAAATCGATTAGAAAAATGGCGGATGTTTGAAATAAATTGTGAAAAATTCAATTTTTCATTTTCATTTCAAACATCCACCATTTAAAAAAAAAACGATTTTTCATTAACGGTGGTAAATTGTTGTGTAAGAAACCTTTCTCTTTAAAATGCTTTATGATTTTTTTGTTTCAGACTTGCCAATCTTGAGATTAACTGTCGGCCATGGGATAAGTCATTTTCGATTTTGGCGCCTTCTTAAATTATTCAAAGAATCAAAATATAAAAAATATTTTTTTTTTTCATTTTCGAAGGATGAAGCAATGTTGTAAAAACAGTTTTATAGCCATATCTGATGAAGGAGCTGAGAACAAAAATCTTAAAAATTTGTTTTTTTGACCTTCTAAAGAAGACTAGTACCTTAAGGGGGTCGAGTCAGCGTAAAAACGGCGATTGTTAATAATAATTTATAATTTTTGTAGAATGCCTACAAATATTTTTGATAATTTATAATTTTTGTAGAATACCTATAAATATGATGTATCGGCCACCATTTGAGGTACCATATGAACCATTTTTTCGGACTCGTTAGAACCCTTAAGGTGCGCCGGTTTCCTGCAAAACCTAGTTTTGAGTTTTTACACTCTACTCATGATTCAGAATAAACCGCTCGACGGATTTTATTCTACAACGTCTCATTTTCGTAGTAACGCTTTTTCCCACGGGACGAACATGGCACATTTTGATTAAAGTCAAAATTCTGACCAGGACAATGCTTGGAAAGTTCAAAATAGGCTAACAATTTCAAAACAGGCCTGCAACTCTGAAAAAACAGGTACACATACATACAGAGGTGTACCTTAAAAATTCTAACTAGGCCCAAAAAATTGTTCATTTGGTACCTCAAATGGTGGACTATACATCATATTCATAAGTATTCTACAAAAATTATAAATTATAATCAAAAATCGCCGTTCAGACGCTGACTTGATCCCCTTAAGGGACAGAAAAAAAATTAGAATTTGGTTTCTCTAATGGTGAAAATTGTTATAAAATCGAAAAAAATATGAACAAACCTCAAATATAGTAAAGCTGATACGCATGTATGAAATTGGATGCGAATAAATTAAGGGAGTCGAGTTTTGGAGACCCTTGAAATCAAATCAACGAATACTTGACCCTTACGTCTACCAATTGATTCGGTGATTAAAAACTAATTTGGATTAAATTGGTATTTCTTAGTGGATATTTTTTGTTCCACTGTATCGTGGTACTGCCTCGAGAATTTAGAATGAAGAAATGGAGGATGCACAAGAGAGTCTCCGATTCTGCGCCATGACGCTTTTCTCCGCGTACGCACCCCTGTTCGGGACCATGAGCAGCGAATGAGGGGTTGTACAAGAGCATTGGGCAAATAGAGAGAGACAAAAAGAGAGGGAGAGAGAGAATGAGAAGGAGATGAAGGAAGGGGTAGAATCCCGGAGGGATGATGGTTTCATAAGTTATTGATTGGCGGGGTGACCAATGGGGTGGTTTTGGCATCATCACCGCAAGGGATGGTCACCATGGTAACGGAACCTGCGCATTTGCCCTGGGAACGTTTACCTTAATGCCCGGGAATTACGGGACGTGATTTTGCCGCTAGGAATGGAGGACGCTTTAGCGTGATAATATAATTTCGTCTAGCGATTTCCTACCCCCTTAACCCCTACCCCAATCCCGTTAAATCAACCAATCCCATCTACCTATCTCTCCCCCTCTCTGTTTCTCTCTTTCTCTCTCTGTCTGCCTTCTCATTCCCGGCTCTATCCATCCAACTTTGCAGCATCCCTATGGATAACTCACCCACCGTTCGCGTCTCTCGGAAAAAAACATTATCATCCCCAGCAGAGATGCTATTTACCCGGATCAATTTACCATCAAATAGTACTGGAGTGAGTCTATTTATTCTCTCATTAAAAAAATTTCTTGAACAATTTTTTTTTTTACGCCTTTTGTAGCCACAAGATATTCTAAGGACGATAGTTTTTCCTGCAACCCTCAAAGTCGATCTTACATCGACGAATTTTTCCATTTAACTCGGTTTGATTTCAAATTTCATCTTCGAGTAATTGTAATTGAAAGAGGCCTCAAAAGAAATTAATGCCCTATTTATTTTGAATTAAAAGTTCAAATAAGGGTGGAAATTGTCTCAAATCCGAGGGGGTGAAATTATTCTCCCTTTCATGGGATACAGAAGCATTGGTCAACTTGCTTTTAAGTTCAAAATTTAATGGCATCCAAATCTTGATAACTTTTTCAGTTTTGATGATGTTGACAAATTATTGACACTTTGAGTCAAAATGGCGGAATAGGGCGCCTCAAATTTTTAGGTTTGGATATGAAAAGCTTTGGGATCATGCGTTTGGATTATTATTCCATTGAGGCAAAAAAAGAGTTTCAAGAAGGTTAAGAAAAATCGAGAGGAAGATAGAATAGGTGTGAAAGTGGAGACAGGGAATTTTGGCAAATTATCGTGGTCCTTGACACGTTCGTTCGCAGATCCCTCTACGTGATAACAGCGCCGATGTTCTCCAGTTGATTGAGAGACGAAGAGATATAGAAGGAGAGAGAAACGATAGAGAAAGAGGGATGGAAAGTACGTGACGTGAGACACCCCCACGGGGGTTGTACCTCCGCGTCTCGCATTAGCTAACTGCGACCTGATTCGCCGTCGCATCGATCCGGGAAAACGAGCAAAACTTTACGGGCATTAGATCGACAAACAGTTCTCCCCTAACGGCAATATATCTATTCGAGATAATACCGAAATAAGCGCGCCGAAAAAATTGATAATGGCGTGAATAAAATGGCTCGATTCGATCTAGACGAACTACATTTCTCCTTAACTTTCAAAAGAGTTAATCAGAAATTTTGTGCACCCTTAAAAAGTTGGTTTGTCATAAAATATCTCGAAAATACATAAAAATTTCGAAGTCAACTTTATCAATTTATTTGTGCTGTGATTGGTTGAAAAATTCTCATGGAATATTGAAGGTCAAAAAATGAAGTTAGTTGAAATGAATTTCAAATTTGACAAAAAATATGCTTGTTATATTTTGCAGATGCAAAATCGACAGGGGGTGGCAGATAACGTTATTTAAAAAAAATGATTATTATAATAACCTTATGTAATTATAGGCATTATAAAAACCTTATTTAAAAATAAAGTTATTATAATCCCTGCTTCAAATAAATATCTTGCAAACTCGATAAAGCATTGATGTGGACTTTATTCGTTTTTTTATTTACGGATATGAAGGTCGAAATGCCGTTTTTAGTGAGACTTTTGTAATTAGTGGAGCGAAGGCCTTATTTTTTATTTAAGGCAGTAGCCCACTGTGACGGGTTCAAAAAATCGATTTTTTTTTACATTTTTCACAAGATAAACATCTTAAGAATATACTGTAAAAGTTTCAGACCAAAATTAAAAATATCTTAAAACTTATAGCCAATAGAAGAGAGCAATTAACTAATGAGTTATTGGTAAAAATGACTAATTACTACGATTTGGCAATCACCAGAAACTGTAAATCTCTCGAAGAAATAAAGAGAGTTTTGAGATAACTTTCAGGAAACAGAAGAATTGCTCTATGCACCAGGCATAGCTGATTAATGTAAGTATTATTTTTTTATACAAAATCTGTTGTCAAAACTTTAAACGCGTTTTTCTCGAAACTTCGTTTTCACTATTTCGGGGAAGCACTGACTAAAAACTATTCAACCAATTTTGCTAAAAAATTTATCCGTTATTTTAGACACACATAGCTAGATACCTAACCTTTAAAACATTCAATTTTTTAATAATAAATTTATTTTTTAAACAATTTTTTTTTTTAACCGATGCCGAAGACCTTTTTGTTCACAAGTCCGCGATTTGGTTTTTTTTTTTAAATATGCATATTATAGGTTCAAGCACTAGAATTAAGCCTACAAAACAATAATCTATTTGGAGTTTTTATGTCAGATGACTACGGAAGGCTGTGTGCGTCCCCGAAACAAGACACCTTTTTTTCGAGGACTCCACTTTAACGTACAAATTCATAAACAAATTCATGTAAAATTAAGTAAACAAAATTTGTTTGTACTCTTCAAGATACAAATAACAACATGTAAAAATTTCAAAATGATCGCATTTTATTTTGTTATTTAAAAAAATTAATGAAAAAACGTCGAAATTTCGGTCGTCACAGTGGCCTGTAACTCTATAATGAGAACCTAAACAAAAATTGTGCCACGCATAAGCAGTCCGGAAAAGAGTTACGAAGAAAATGAAACGTCGTAGGATAGGATCCGTCAAGCGATTTGGTCAGGATCGTGCACAGCATAGTGAAACTCAAAAATTGATTTATGAGAGAACCGGTGCACCGTAAAGTAAAAAATTTCTTTATTTGATACGTCAAATGATAGACCATAGGTCAGGTTTACAAGTATTCAACGAACCTTTATATTTATGTTCAACAATCGGCATTTTGGCGCTGATTCGACCCCCTTAACATGCGCAAACGTCGTCGAAGTGTCGAAAATCCTCCCCAGAAAGGAGGATTTTCCCAAAAAATCAACAAATTCGTTTTGGTCAATTTGCCACTTTCGTTCGCAAACGACATCACCGAGGACGCCATTTTCACATCCACCGGGTATATCTTCACGATCCGGGGTTAGAGCTTTGGGGAGATAATATGTAAATCTCAGCGGGATTACGAGGCCGGGGTTAAATTGGTTGGATGGGGAAAAAGTGGAAAACGCTCACGTACACTCCCTTTTCGTAGCACATTCGCTGTAAGAGGATACCTAGAACGGTTACAGCGCACATGCATTATAATACGCAATGAAGTGAAGAAATATTGGCGTTAGAAATTTTAGGTTAGCCGAACGATCGAGTGTGTAAGTGCCAGGAGGATAAAAAAAAATTCGGAAGGAAAATAGAGGGTGCTAAGGCGGAATGAGGATATAAGCCGAAGAGTTCCTCCACCCCTAAATTTCATCCGGTTGGAACGAAAAAGGAAAATCCTCCCCAGCGAAGGAAATCTGCAGGGTTGAAGAAAGGAGAAGACTAACCGTAGCAGCAAAAATTATTGTTTCTCGGTACAAGTTACTCGCATTAGCCAAACAACGTCGTGGGTTGGCTGGGATCTTCTGGCTCAAGGACACGGAAATCCTTATGTGCTTTATATCCGACCGACCTATACATACATGGGATAGTCCATTTTAACTTAATCAATGTTTAACCTTCCCAGATTTGGTTTTCATGACTTTCCTTTTGACTCAATTCAATTGGCTCAGTATGCAGTTGCGTTCACCATACAAAGTAGACTATACAATGTTAATTAGTTACAATTAGCATCTAGTGTCGATTCGGATCATTCCTCCTACGAGATGATTAAAATTACCGGAAGTACTCCAAAATTTAACTCACCCATTCGTTGTCCCCTCGCCAATTTTCCCCGTCAATCCTACTGATGTTGAGTTGGAATCCCTCGTCGTTTTTTCTTCTTTCTGGTATCCACGAATCCAAAGAGTTTTCTTATCGGTTCTTATCGATAGTTTTCTTATCGATGAATCCGCATATTCAGTTGGCTTCAGTATTAACATTAATTAATTCGATCAAAACTAAATAACACAGAGGACAATAATTGTTATGCACTAAAAACAATGATTCATCAATGTCGAGTCCAATTTTTCTCGATCCAGAGTTTTAAAAAAAATGAAGGGGGTTCTATGCCATGAGGTTATGAGACGTCATCCGTAATGTGACAACCGCGGCAATGGGGTTAAAGTATGATTCATAATTACAGCAAAGTGAGTGACGAATAAGTTTGAATAGAAAATGAAATCACTCTCGGTAATATTTTCCCCTGAACAACCAGGAAGAGACGTTGTGACTCTCGATGACGTTCTCGTTTATCTCGGTGAGTGTTAAGAATTTTGTTGTTAACGTAATTACGGAGTCACATTGTAAAATTGACTAGGTCCTTCTTTTCGCAGGGGAGTTCGGACTCTACCAGAAGGGCCTGTTCATGATGCTGATGCCATTTTGCTTCTTTCTATCGTTCGTTTACTTCACCCAAATATTCATAACAATCGTGCCCGAGGAGCACTGGTGCAAATTACCAATAAACGCCGAAATCTCGATCGAGGGGATGCGTGAATTGGCGATACCACGCGCTGAACTCGTCAAAAACTACGAGGTTCCACACGGGTTACCATATTCACGCTGTTGGATGTACGACGTACCGATTGATCAGATCATCGCGGCTGGTCAACCCAACGAAGATTGGCCGATAAAATACTGCGAGCATTGGGATTATAATTTCACGAAAGAGGACGTTCCCTATTCGACCGTCGCCACCGAATTGGAGTGGGTCAGTGGCCATTTCGTTTTTGAAAATTGGTTAAAAATCGTAAACTCGTGTCTTGGATTGACAATGCTTCTTAAGGTACTGGTCTACTTTAGAAAGCCAAAAAAAAAGCCAATTTTTAAATTTTTTTTCTCAACTCCTTTATCAGATATGGCTATAAAACTATATTTAGAATATTGTTACATGCTTCGAGGATACAAAAAGAATTTTTTTTTGTATTTCGATTTTTTGAATAATTTACATAAGGCGCCGATGTCGAAAATGTCTTGTCCCATGGCCGACAGTTAATCTCGGGATTGGCAAGTCCGAAACAAAAAAAATAAAAAAGCATTCTAAGGAGGCAGGTTTCTTACACAACAATTTTCCACCGTTAATGAAAAATCGGTTTAAAAAAATTGCGGATGTTTGAAATGAAAATGAAAAATTGAATTTTTCACAATTTATTTCAAACATCCGCCATTTTTTTTATCGATTTTTCATTAACGGTGATAAATTGTTGTTGTAAGAAACCTTCCACTGTAAAATGCTTTTTTATTTTTTTGTTTCAGACTTGCCAATCTTGAGATTTCGGCCCTGGGACAAGACATTTTCGGAGACTTGACCTTGAAATTGCATTCTATAAATTATTCAAAGAATCAAAATAAAAAATAAGTTTTTTTGTATATTCGAAGGATGAAACAATGTTATAAAAACAGTTTTATAGCTATAGCTGATAAAAAAGCTGAGAAAAAAAATCTTAAAACCTCCATAAATGACGCAGAAAAGACCAATTTTTTGACACTTATGGTTACAGTGCTGAAAACTGATTTTCTTTTAAGCCCTTCACGAATACAGCGCTGCAAGGATGAATTTTTTTTTTTTGCAAAGTTGTCTGCAAAACAGTACAACTTTTGGTAAAATTTACAGGTTTGTGAAATTAGTCCTAAATGAAAAAAGAAACCTTCGCTCAATCATAGAAACGTATTTTGAAGATGTGTTCAAAATTTTAATAAAATCAGTGTCATTTTTGAGAAATCGTATTCACCGTCTTCAAAAATAGTGTTTAAAAAAAAAAGCGATTCTAAGAAGGAGAATTTCCAAAAGCTCTCTCTCTCCCTAGATTTTTACTCCGATTGAATTAAAACATTAAGAAAATATTATAAACACATTACGCTATTAGATTTTAAAAAAATGGAATATCTTTGAAATTTTACGAATATCTTCCTAAATTAAATATCGTAGCGTTATTTAATTCAGAAAGGAATTACAAAAATGAAAAACCCCTGAAATGCTATCAACAATCATTGCCGTAAAAATTCAAATAAGAACGATTTGTTTCCTTTCTCAATATATAATTGTTCTTTTCTCCCAAGGTCTGCAGCGACGCCTATCTGATGAATTTGTCGCAAAGTATCTTCTTCATCGGCGCGATATGCGGTGGTTTATTGTTCGGTTGGTTGGCCGACAAATACGGCCGTATTCCAGTCCTGATGGGTACGAATCTGATGGCATTTGTCGGTGGGCTCGGCACGATATTCACGACGAATTTTTGGCAATTCAGTCTCTGTCGTTTCATCGTTGGTTTCGCGTTTGACAATACATTCGTCATAATGTACATACTATGTCTCGAGTACGTCGGACCGCAATGGCGAACATTCGTTGCGAATGTAGGTTACGGTGTGTTCTACACGATCGGTTGCATGGTCATGCCCTGGATGGCTTATTTCATATGCGATTGGAAATTATTTGCCATTACGACATCGGTGCCACTTGCATCGGTAATTTTTACACCGTGGATCCTTCCTGAAAGCATACGGTAAGTACTTTCCCTCCTAATAGAGAAAAACTGAAATGAGCTAAACAAGTCTCAATTCAGGGTTGCGAAATTTTTAATGAAAAAGTAATGAATTGATCATTACTTTTTTAATGGCCAATGGGATTTATTTTCATTAACCATTAACATTTAATTTCTTAATGGAAATTATTTTGATTAACCATTAAATATTAATGGTTAATCAAAATTATTTCCACTAACCAATAACATTAAGCGAAAAATGGAAATGACTTTCATTAATCAATAAATGTTAATGGTTAATGAAAATAATTTCCACTAACCAATAACATTAAATGATTAATGGAAATGCCTTCCATTAATCAATAAATGTTAATGGTTAATGGATGTTATTTTCAATTGTCAATAAGCGTTAATGGTTAATGAAAATGATTTCCATTAATCATTTAATGTTAGTGGCTAATAGAAATTATTTCCATTGACTATATTAACATTAAATGGTTAATGAAGATAATTTTCATTAAACATTAGCTCTTATATATTAATGGAAATGATTTCAATTAATCAATAAGAGTTAATGGTCATTGAAAATCTAAATGCATTAAAAAAAAAGTAATACATTATTTGGAACCCTGTCTCAATCGAATATTTCGTTCGGCCTAAAAAGATGGCTGATAAGTGAGGGAAAAATCGAGAAAGCGGTGAAAATAATGACCAGGATCGAGAAAGTCAACGGCACTGACGTGCCTCAACGTTTGTTCGAGGATTTCATTGATGATTGTATGGATACGGCGGAGAATAGTCCTGCCGAAGACACGAGCGTTGCTGATCTTTTCAAGACACCACGTTTGAGAAGGATTAGTGTAATACTTATCGTCGCATGGAGCATTATGGCAATGGCTTATGACGGTCACATCCGTTGTCTCGATCAGCTTGGTCTTGATATATTCACGACATTCACGGTTGGTTCGTCCACCGAATTTCCCGCCGTACTGTTGATAATGTACACTCTCGATGTTTGGGGACGAAAATGGACACTCTTCAGCGCCGTCATGATTTCGGGTCTGGCCAGTTTCGCCGCTTGTTGCGTACCGGTCGGCATATACTTCGCCACCTTCGCCATGATCGGCAGGTTGTTCATAAATTCGGCGACCAACATCGCCCTTCAGTACGCGGCCGAATTATTGCCGACCGTTGTCAGGGGCAAAGGTGTCGCCTTCATACACATTATGGGTTACGTGTCCTCGATCCTGAGTCCATTCGTCGCTTACAGCGTCAACGTTCATCGTTTGTTGCCGATGCTCATACTCGGAACTGCGTCTATATTTTGCGGTATCCTCGGGCTCTTTGTACCTGAGACACTCAGGGAACAATTGCCACAGACACTGATAGTAAGAAATACCATTTTCCCGAATTTTTTGCCCTCCCAATTGCTCTTTCTGGTTTTGGATTATCTTCCTCTGTTGGCCATGAAAAACCAATATAAACCGATAGAATTCTATAAATCCTCATAAATCTCTATTGGAATTTCATGCGCATTTGTCCCTGATTCTATCAAATTCTATCAGTTTTATCGGTCTTTTTCAATAGGGAGCACAATCTCTCATTCAACTCTTTTGGACACAAATTCAATTATAGTTTTTAGATTTCTTTTCTTATCAATCTCTCATGAAACTCTTATGAACCGTTCCAACTTTTGTAATCTCGCAGCAGTCTAAAATTTGCAAAACTACAATCAAACTTACAATTATTGAGTCAGATCAAATGGGAAAATCCTGGAAATTATCTTTGGCGTATTGCTTTTACACCATTTTTTGCTTATCGCAAAGCCTTCTTTGGGGCAAAGCCAAAATTTTTGCCAAAAGGCAAGTTTGCCAGCGTTTCAGAGGGTCAAAAATAGTAGAATAGTGACTTATCTTTCACAGAAATAGTTACATAATAGTGACTTATTCGTTTAAATAGTCTTTTCCGTCTAAATTTGAGCAATTATGTTTTTTATGAAAATGTATAAAAATTGCGATATTTTGAGAAAACTATAGGTAGATTCGTGTTCAGGGGGACAAAATGCATCGATATAAAGTTTGAAAAAAAAAAATTTGATATTTTTTGAATTTTTGCCAAAATTGGATCTGTCCACTAAAATAGGTATAATTTTTTTTTACTCAAAATTTTGGCCCTAGACTACGCTAATTTTCTTTGTAATCATTGAAGCTTCAAAACGCCGCTGTGTTTATCCGATTCTGATGATTTTTCAAAAATTTGTCCCCTATTCTAACCGACACCTCTATTCTAACTACTTCTGGAGCTCTGAAACGGTGACAAGTGACCAAATTGCGAAAATAGTGAGACAAGTGGCACGATTTTAAAATAGTGACCAATAGTGAAAATAGTGACTCACTGGCAACCCTGCCAAAAGGCTTCAGTCCAATTTTTGCTAAAAGAGTTCTGGGAGGGTCAATAATGAATAAGTAAACAATGGGCTAAATTCCAATAGGTTCAATTATGGAGATTAAGACCTTTTCATTTTATAGGACGGCGAATTGTTCGGCATCGATCAGAATTTCTGGGATTTTCCGTGTCTAAGGAAAAAGCGTATGTTGCGAGGTGAAATGGGTTCGACGAGTGCCCTCGATCTAACGCCGAACAAGCATTATCTCCACGCGAATGTGCCAGCTCGAAGAGCAGCTCAATTGCGGAGCAGCATGGTATCCGGTTTGACGGGCAACGAAAAACGTGTGACAGCCGTGAGACAGCACATGGTACGCGAGGGCATAAGACCCCGTAGAAGCTTATTGGCGATATCAACGACACCGATGGAATATGTCGAGCATCTTCGCAAGGGTTACCGCGACAAGAGGGAACAATTGGCACGACTCAATGAGGCCACTGATCAGGATCTTCAGGGAACATCGAGAGCACCCCGCAAGTCCGGAACGAAGAAGAAAGTTCGAGTCAAATTGTTGGAAGACGAACCTGAGAATCCTTGATTCGTATTCCGAACGAACCACGTCAACAACTGTACCGGATGCAACTCCAACGTTGAAAAAATCTACTCAAATACAACGCTACTCATTGATCGCAACTATTTTATAACTTCCTCAAACAATCTCGGCGACACATGAAAAAAATCTCTTCCGGAAAACAACGCATGACAACTCTACTGGATGAAAGCGATGGCCTTGAATTCGAGAAACATCTCTACCGCAACAAAAGCCTTTGGAACAAGTCTTCCAAGTTTCTCAGGACATAAACAAATGAAATTACATCTCTACCGAAAAAGGCTTCTTAGGAATGTTTCAAAGAGACTTTCTCTCTTTCGGAAAGATGTTTCATCTTCGAGAGAGATATTTCTCGGTAGAGATGTTATTCGGGACGGGAGATGTGTTATCCGGTATAGATGTTTTGGGGAAATTCTTTTCTGGGAAAGATGATATTCTATATTTGATACGTATATTATTCGGTAGAGTAGTTGGGAATGTACTGGCATTTCTGTATTTTGGTAGGTTTGTTCGGCGCGAGAGTTTTAATCGGTAGAGATATAAATGTGGCTTCCGATACTGTCCTGTAAAAGCATAATTTACGAGGTTTGCTAATGTCTGGGAACGAACAAACTTGAAAAGCGAGGAATTTCGAGACATTGTGCGTTAATTTGAACAAATGACGACACCACGCACAGAGGAAGCACTTTGTGGAGGCAAAAATTAATTTTTCATGGGAGATTGATGTCTTCTCCGCGAGAGGATATTTATTTTGATGTCGAAAAGTCCAAACACATTGCTGATTAACACACGATGGATATCAATATGGCGTTGAAGAATTTTCAACGCGATCTGGCGTTTTAAGGGTATCGCGACCCTGTCGGGTCGTCGAAGGCGTTCCCGAAATATCTGCTCAATTACTAGAATTAGTGACAACAGCCAGGGCGAAAGAAAGAAATGGAAAATGAGAAAATATGAGCGAGGAAATTTTCGGGGACACGTGGTCGAGCATTTCGTGCTCGAAAAATCTGTTTTTCGTCGGTTAATTTTTTTTTTCGGAGAAAAAGCGTAAAAAAAATCTCTCGGCACACGATTCTCGATCGGGTGACACACAACGCAGGGCGTGGCACTGCACAAAGCGAGCGACCTCGTGTTGGGTGGCGGCGTGACATATTCATCCAGAAATGAGTGGAAAAAAAAAATCAGTGAAAATTGATCGAGAGGAGAGTTTTTTCACTTTAATCGAGTCAACTGATTACGAAATGATTCTAAAACAAATCCTCAGTACGAAAAATCGATAAAAATATAAAGAACAACGAATTTTGAAAAATTTACATTTTTCTTCAGATATGACGATTAAAAATTGAATCAAACTTGAAGAAAAAATAAAAAACCCAACGTCCTGTTAGTTAAGAAAAAATTTATTAGCAAAATTTACAAATGAGACCGAGATTTTTTTTTAACGTGTTAATTCGTTGAATGTGATTGTGAAATATTGCAAGTTAGAAATTCGATGGATTTTTACAACACAATTTATAATTCATTGACCCGTGGGAAAAAAAATCAATAAAATATATACACAGGAGAAATGAAAATTAATGTAATGTTGAAGCTTGCATCGTTTGAATGCAATGGAAATAGTTTATTTTTTAACTATTTTAGTTCTGAAGGTAAAAACATTTGAAATATAATAAAACAAATCTTCAATACGGAAAATCGATAAAAATATAAAGAACAATCAATTTTGAAAAATTTCCATTTTTCCTCACATATCACAATTAAAAATTGAATCAAACTTGAGGAAAAAATTAATAATCTAACGTCCTGTTGCTTAGGAAAAAATTTATCAGCAAAATGTACAAATGGGACCGGGAAATGTTTTTTTTATTTAAACGTGTGAATTCGTTGAATGTTATCTTGAGATATTGCAAGTTAAAAATTCGATGAATTTTTACAAAATAATTTATAATTCATGGACCCGTAGGTTAAAAAAAAAATTCAGTAAAATATATAAACACGAGGAAAAAAATTAATATGATGTTAAAGCTTGCAACGTTTGAATGCAATGGGAATAGTTTATTTTTCAACTGTTTTAGTTCTGGAAGTAAAAAAAAATTAAAATATAATAAAATAAATCCTAAAACAAATTCTCAATACGGAAAATCGATAAAAATATAAAGAACAATCAATTGTGAAAAATTTACATTTTTCTTCAGATATCACAATTAAAAGCCGAATCAAATTTGATGAAAAAATTAATAAACAAATATCCCGTTGCTTAGGAAAAAAATTATCAGCAAAATCTACAAATGACCGAGAGATGTTTTTTTTTTAAATTTAAACATGTGAAAATTTCGTTGGATATTATCATAAGATATTACAAGCTTGAAATTCCATAAATTTTTAGAAAATAATTCATAATTCATCGACCCGTAGATTAAAAAAAAGTCAATAAAATATATAAGCAGGAGGAATAAAAATCAATATGATGTTGAAGCTGAATGCAATGGAAATAGTTTATTTTTTAACTATTTTAGTTTTGAAGGTAAGATTTAAAATATAATTTGCAGTGTTTATTTAACATTTTTTACCCTAAATACTAAAGAAAAGCATGAACTTGACTAACAACAAGTTGAAATTTTTTTTTTCATTGTGTCGCAGCGAGACAATATTCAAATTATAAATCATCAAATTATCAAATTATTTTTCGCCGTGTAAAATTTTCGTCGTTTGAGAAAGAATAGCAACGTTCACGTTTTTTTTGTGTATTTCGTGAAATTTTTTTTCATTGTGTTGCAACGATACAAACTCTGCAATTGATTCCAAATTTGAATAAGACGATTGTGAACATTTTATTAAAAATGCTCGTGAACTATTGTGGTTCCGAAATTCCATATGGGGCATCCATGTCAAATCGATCACTTTCAAACCCGACCCCTTTCGATTTGGCTGAAATTTTGTTTTCCTTTTCTACCCAATTGAAAAAATGTTTCAGGAAATTTTCAAATTTGTTTATCCAACCCTAAAGAAAAAGCTTTTTTTTTAAGTTTTCGTTTTTGAATGTACTTTCCAAAAAAAATACAAAAAAATTTTAAGATATTAAAATCTATGACATTTTTTCACTTTTTCGAGAAAAGTCATCTTTTTATCGGAGTCCGCCATTTTTAATATTTTTATTCACTGAAAAAATACTTTGATCAATTCCGGAAAAAATGTCACCGAACCTGGAGTGGCTCGACTTTTCCTTCTATGTTTTTTAACGATTGAAAGCACAATTTTAATTAGGCTTATTTCACAAAGTACCACTCTGAACATTTTTGCGGATTTATAAAGAACCGCGGAATTTAAAAAATTGAGGAGAAATAAAAAATTGAAAGTGATAATCGCTGAAATTTTTTAAATTTTTTTCTCAAAAAAGTGAAAAAAAAATAGAAGGAAAAGTCGAGCCACTCCAGGTTGGGCGGCATGTTTTCCAGAATTAATCAAAGTATTTTTAGAGTGAAAAAAAATGGCGAACTTCGATAAAAAGATAATTTTTCTCGAAAAAGTGAAAAATTTCATAGATTTTAATATCTTAACATTTTTTTGTATTTTTTTTGGAAAGGACATTCAAAAACGAAAATTAAAAAAAAACGTTCCAATCAGTCAATTTTTGAAGAAGTTATAGTCATTAAAAAAAGCTTTTCTTTTGAGTTGGATAAAAAAATTTGAACATTTCCTGAAAAATGTTTTTAATTGGGTAGAAAAGGAAAACAAAATGTCAGCCAAATCGAAAGGGGGCGGACTTAAAAGTAGTCGATTTGACATGGAATGCCCCATATGCATCTTTACGAAATAATTGATAATCCAACGTCCGGTTTTCAGTTAAAGTTGATCGATAACGAATGACTTTAACGTTGGGAAATTTCTTGACGACTCACGACTGGACAGGATTTTCACAGCTCCGCATCTCTCACCATTTCGAGGATGTAACAGGATACGTATTTGAATTTTTATTCCTCCGTGAGTCACAGTGAGAGAAAAGGGAAAAGTAATAAAAAAAAAGCTCAAAAAAAAATCTTCAGTGTCATTTGAAACGACTAATGGGACCGTAATAACCTCTGGACCTTTTTTTAAACGGATAACGCCCGCAGAAGAAGATCTCGAACCCGGAAAATCTCTCTCAAAATCCACGGAGCAGGTCGTAAAAATTTTCGCCGATACGTTTTAGTTATCTTAAGGGTGAAAAAAAAGTTTGAGAAGCGCAGATCGAATGCACCCTCAAAACAGAAGTGATGCGATTGGAAAAAAATCTGTGAGAATTTTTTCTTCTTCACCCTCCGCATGTAGAATATGGAGGGAAAGTGGAAAACTCGTAAAAGCCGATACCTCGAGTTTTTTACGACCTTTCTCTCGCGATCGCTTTTTTTTCGGGATATTATTTCGAGAAAAATGGAATTCCTTGTTTCAATACTGCACTCTCGTGTGTTTCGTGCCTTTATCCGCCGAAGGAGAAGGAAACCCCTCGAGACAAACCCCTAAAACGCAAACCAGCTGGAAAATCGTAAAAGCGAAAAATAAATGTTACAAAATGTAATAACGTTGCCGCCTCTCTTTCTCTCGCTTTCTCCGCTTTCTCGGCATTATTTCGATGCATTCGTGGGCGTGGAAAAAAGCCGCAAAGCTCTTTTACGCTGAAAAAAAAAATAGTGAAAGAGAGCGAGCGAGTGTGACGATAACTTTTGAGGATCGAGAAATTTGCTACGAAGGCTTCTGACGCATTCGTCAACTTTTTTATTACATCCAGAAACCGCATCGTCAAGAAAATCGAAATGAGAAAAGAAAAGTGAGGGAAAATAACTAATATTAGGAACATTGTCGTTAAACGAGTATATCGCGACACGTCACCGACAATTTCCGCCGCCAGCGAAACGTCGAGTCGTCAAAACGTTCCTTATAATAAAAAAAAATAATTGGGTTGTATAATCAAAAAATTAATTGGGTGAGATGAAAAATTTTCCCAGGCTTTGAAAAACGCTGTGTGTGTTTTAGAATTTTTGTTTTAATCATTCCCGCTTTAATAAGAATTGATTTTTGTTTGGAAATCTAGGATCATTCACAAGGATCACAGAAGAACTTTGTTGAACTCTCAATGAACTTATATTTTATTAAAAACAATCAATTTTAACCAACTTTGTGGCGGAAGGCGCTATATAGTTTGTTTCCCTGTATTACACCACCGCCAATTTTCATTAAGTTTCAATAAATGTCGAAAAACCTTGCTCTTCAACACGGATTCCTGAGAAATCATGCTTAAGGGGATTTCGTCAGCGTCAAAATGCCGATTTTTGAACATAAATATAAATGTTCGTCCACACGTGTAAACCTGACCAATGGTCCATTCGACGTATCAAATGAAGAAATTTTTGACGCTACGTAGAACCCTTAAGGCTGACGGATCTTATCCTACGACGTCTTATTTTCTTCGTAATACTTTTCCGGACTGCTTAAGTGCAGCACATTTTTTGTAGGTCCTTATTATGGAGTTACAGGCTACTTTTTGAATTTTTCAAACAAAAATTAGGTCAAAAATTCAAAAAGTGGCCTGTAACTCTATAATAAGGACCTAAAAAAATGTGCCGCGCTTAAGAAGTCCGGAAAAGTGTTAGAAAAAAATGAGATATCGTAGGATAAGATCCGTCAAGCGGTTTGGTAAAGATCGTGCAGAGAGTAGTGAAACTCAAAAATTGATTTATGTGAGAACCACTGCACCGTTTAAACCTTACTAGACACATTGGGGTACAAAACACCCCAGGCCTAAATCTACTTGATTTCATGTACGTATAAATTTTAAAAAATGGGACCTTTAGCGACATCCGTCATTAGTTCGAGGATCCTTAAAGCTTATATAGCATCACTCTAAGAAAATAAGTTTTTGTGTAGTAGCCATTAGCCACAGGGCGACAAGTAAGTTCGAGTGCAAAAATGTTATGCAATTTTTTTTTCTGTTATATTATTTTACTACAACTATTTTTTTTCTTGTAGTGCTATATATTAAACAAACTCAGTTAAATTTTCAACCATCTTTGTCGAAAAATAAAAAAGTTATGATGTTTTCGTGAAAATTGTCTTTTTTTCAGTTTTTAGGTATTTAAATTTTGTTATCATATTCAACTTTAATATTCTACTATAAATCCTGTATAAGTTTGGGAAGTAACCTCTTAAGAAGTTCTAAAAAAATTTACAAGTAAATATAGTAAATGTAGTATACTCTTTATAAGAATTTTCGTCGCTGAGCTACCAACGATCCCAGTGTGTCAAGTACATAATTCTGCAGAAGTGTGTCAAGTAAGGGTTAAAGGTTCTAACTAGCATCAAAAATTTCTTCATTCGATACGTCAAGTGCTGGACCATTGGTCAGGTTTGCACGCGGTATTCGACGAACATCTATATTTATATTAAAAAATCGGCGTCTTGACGCTGACTCGACCCCGTTAAAAATGTCAGAAAGCATTATGAGGGGGTATATTTTCAAACCGACTTTCGCTGATCCGGGATCCAAGTTGGATCCCGGATCATCCAACAGGTTGAAAAATTTATTTCTCTTATTTTGCTTCCTCATAAAGGAAGCTTTGTTTTCGTGAAAAAAAATTTTTTCGCGATTTTTATGCCAATATGTTCAAAATGTCCTAAAACATCGAGAAATCATATTTAGAAAAAATGTCCGTATGGATGTGTGTGTGTGTGTGTGTGTGTGTGTGCGCGCGCGCGCGCGCGTGTGTGTGTGTATGAATGTATGTTTGTATCCTGAGTTTCAGATGTAAATGATTAATAACTCGAAAACGCTTCGAGATATCAAGTTAAAATTGGGCACACTTGTCGAGCACGAATTGCTCTTCGTTATGATTTTTTTTTTTTTTATTATAACGGGTGTTCAGATTTTATCGACTTTTTTCGTTTTTGCCAGAATGGCGTAAACGCTCTAGCGTCTGCAATTTTCAAGATATTGCACTCAAAATTTGTACAGAATTAGTATAGCTATTAAGGTTGTTTGGTATTGAATTTGGCGAAAATCCATCGAGGGATTAAAATTTTATGAAATTTTGAATTTTTTGAAAAATCGCCTAAACGCTCTAACTTGCGCAATTTTTAAGATATTGTACTGAAACTTTGCACAGAGGTAATATAGCTGTGAAGGTTGTTCGCTATTAAATTTGGCAAAAATCTATCGAGGGATTAACATTTTATGAAATTTTGATTTTTTTGAAAAATAGCGCAAACGATCTAACTTGCACAATTTTCAATATATTTCACTGAAACTTTGTACAGAACTTGTATAGCTATCAAGGTTGTTCGCTATTAAATTTGGAAAAAACCCATCGAGGGATTAAAATTTTATGAAATTTTGAATTTTTTGAAAAATAGCGCAAGCACTCTAACTTACACAATTTTCGATATATTTCACAGAAACTTTGTACAATATTTGTATAGCTATCAAGGTTTGTTCGCGATCAAATTTGGCGAAAATTGATCGAATTTGCACATTGATTACTAATATTTTTCAATAGTTAACAACGCTTCCTTTATGAGGAAGCCAAATTTGATCGCCATACCGTGTGTTAAAGGAAGCTATGTGAACTATGGATAAAGATGAGGAAGCAATGTGCAAATTTCAATTTGCAGGGTGTTTTATCTTTATTCCGTCACGGACATGATCTAGCTAGAAACTTGGCTAAAAATTGAAGACAACGTCAGAAAATTCGATTTCTTTCGACCTTTCACGAATGAACGTCAATTTAAAAAAATATATATCGAGTCGGTAAGAAGGATTCGGTTGTTAGAATCGAAAAGCTGATCAGATTTGTATTTGCCATAGCAACTTATTTTCAATTATTATGATCCCTAACTGACAACCAACGCCCGAGTTATTAACACTGTTTGTGATTTCAAAAATTGATGAAGAAAGAAAAATCGACAACTAATTCGTGCACATCGTTATCATGCATAATGGAGAGAAATAAAGACGGTTTGTGGTTTACAATGCCCATATGGAAAGTCCATGAACGTTGCGAGTTACACGCGTGTGATTGAGGATTGATGGCATTCGAGAGAGTAACTTTATAGTCTCGGGCGATTGGTCGAATGTTTGAGAGATTGAACGTCGAAAATTGAGCGAGACAGAAAGAGGGAAAGAGAGGGGAAGAGAGGAGGAGAAGGAGAGGAGTGGTGAATCGGAGCAAACGTCGTAAATTCATTAATAAATTACGCGAGCCAATTATAATTCTGTCCAATTCCGCGGGCGGGCGTGGAGCCAATAAATCTCGACAAAACAACCCAACAGTTTGCTTTTGTGTATGTATGTTTGTACGATTATATATATGTACCAACAACCTTATATTGTATATTATATATATATATATATTCACAGCAAGTTTACGCTACAACCCTCCTCTCCTTCTCTCTTTCCTTTTCATTCTTCCTTCCTTCCTTCCCACCTTCAACCTCATCGCATAAACCGGAGCTTTATTCGCATCTCATCGTCGAATATTGGCTCTAAATGCGGCCAAGTGGGGGCGCACAAAACGCCTTCGACGCAATTATTATATAATAAACTTCCGTCCGATGTACGCCTCGAGGATCAATTAAAAATTACACACACTCGATAGTGAATGGCGTGAAAATAAGGTTAACAAATGGCTCTTATTTTTCAATATGATACGCAGTCAAGATAGTCCTTGGAATACAGTCAAATCAAATTTATAAAAATTTTAATTTTTTGAGAAAACTATTGGTAGATTCGTATTCAGGGGGACAAAATACATTGATGTAAGGTTTGAAAAAAAAAAAAATTTTTTTGTGAGTTTTTGCCAAAATCGGATCTGTCCACTAAAATAGATGTAATTTTTTTTCTACTCAAAATTTCGGTTCTAGGCTATGCTTAATCTCTTTGTAATCGTTGAAGCTTCAAAACGCCGCTATGTTTATCACATTTTGATGATTTTTCGATTTTTAGCAGATTTTTAAAGTTCGACCATTGATTTTAGCAAATTTTTTGAGGCATACCTTTCGCTTTTTTCGACCATTTTCAAACTGCTGTCATTTCCACAAAAATTTACAGATCAAAATGAACCAAACGGCATTCTCTAAGTTTAGTAACAAGGTTTACGTAAGAACAAGAAATTTCCGAATCGGTCAAACCGATCAAAAATTATAAGCGTTTGAAATTTTACGATTTTGAAGTTTCTCAGAATGGGCCTATAATTGAGCAAAAATGTTTTTAATGAAAATTTATAAAATTTTTGATTTTTTGAGAAAACTATTGGTAGATTCGTGTTCGGGGGGACAAAATAGATCGATATAGGGCTTGAAAAAACACAAATTCATTTCTTTTTGCATTTTGGCAAAAATTTAATCTGTTCACTAAAATAGGTGTAATTTTTTTTCTACTCAAAATGTTGCCTCTGGACTGCGCTCATTCTCTTTGTAATCGTTGAAGGTTCAAAACCTCGCTTCATTTATCCGATGCTGATGATTTTTCGAAATTTGTACCCTATTCTAACCGGCACCTCTATTCTAACCACTTCTGAGCTCTGAAATAGTGACAATAGTGACCAAATTTCAAAAATAGTGACAAAAGTGACATGATTTTAAAATAGTGACCAATAGTGGCAATAGTGACTCACTGGCAACGCTGGTGAGCACGATATTTCTAGATTGGATCATCTAAAATGAAAAAACAAAAAAGATTTCGTTAATATAAAGGTATAATCCAGTATTCTAGCAAGGAAAATATTTTTAAGGTATTATACAAGGTCTAATCTAGTATTCTAGTAAGAAAAATATTTATTTTTAATAAAATGGCGGTTCAAAAAAAAATTTGATTTTTGATGAAAATTTTTGCCTTAATTGTTTATAAAATGAAAAATATTTATCGGTAAAAAAAACCCGTAGTAAAAAACTCCATTGAATCGCCAATGGCAACCAATGGTCCTCATACGACTCCATTGGACAATGAATGGGGACCCATTGAGATTTCCGCATTTTTCAATGGCGTATAGGGACGACCATTGATCAGTAAATGGATATCCATTGAAAAGTCACCATTACCCAATGACGTCCATTGGACAGCAAATGCGGATGAACCGAATGATCACCATTACTCAATGATGCCCATTTGAAAGAAAATGCTGATGGACCGAGCGATCAGCATTGCCCAATGGTGTCCATTGGAAGGCAAATGCTGATGAACGAAATGATCAGCTTTACCCAATGATGTCCATTGGGAAGTAAATGTGGATGAACTGAATGATCAGCATTACCCAAAGATGTCCATTAGAAACCGCGTCGCGTTAGTTCCGAGACTTGGCGCGAGATGTCGCAGGACGGCAACCCGCTGAACTCCCATACGGATTATGCGCAGAGTATGCTTATCTAGAAGAGTGTGAGCACGGAATATTAGCAGAAGTCGGTGTCCAAAAAATCCATGCAAGGAGTTCTTGCCGACTGATGCCCATGGGACAATCCCTATTCCGTTTGAAATGGGGAAGTCAATCCTCATAGGAAAATCCCTATTCGATTTCGAATGGGGAATTCAATGGCGAAAATGTCCTTGGGCAATTTGGCATTCATCTCCATTGGTTATTTTGGCAATGGGGAATGAATGAGGATTTTTCAATGGCGATGAATGGAGTTTTTTACTACGGGAAACCTTCGTTAAATTACTAAAAAAATATTGATAAAGCTTGTGTAAAAATTTGAGACTGATCGGTTATGCCGTTTCTGAGAAATCTTGCTCACCGATTAAAAAAAAAAGTTTTGAAAAAAACGCGTTCAAAGTTTCAACAACACCTTACACATAGTAATACGGATTTTCCAATATGCCTAATAACTTCAAAAATCTTTATCGGATTGATATAAAATTTGCTGTGTATATACTTAAATATATGTACATTACAAAAATGAAATATTTAAAAAATCGATTTTTTGAACATCTGGACTGCGTAGAACCCCTTAAAACAGTAATTTGACTCAACGAGTCAAATTTCAAAGTGTACGGAGTTTAGCTATGAAATGTTTGGATATCAGAAAGGAAAAACCTTCATTTTGAATCTTATATTATTTGTTTTTTAATCGAAACTAGCGTAAACTTTTGTTTTTATTGAGAGTTTGTTTAAAAAAAAAAGAAATGAAAAAAAATCGTCGCATTTTGATCGTAAACTCTTCACGAAGCTCCGCGCGCGCATTCGTCAAAGATCTCGGAGGTCCGAGACCCAAAAAAAAGAGCAAAAAGGGCCTCGTTAAAGTGTTGTGTTTTAGAGCTTACGCACGGCATCGTGATTCGAAACGGCGAACCCATTCGATTCTCCTGTGTGCCCTTTTTCGGCCCAAAATCAATTTGTAGAGCGCAGTCGATTAATTTCGGAACTAAAGCCAGGTGGCTCTAGTTCTTTTTCTCTCTTTCTGTCTCTCGTTCTTGCGGTCGAATTATTGAACTGCGATGAAGGGTTGAGGTAATCTAGATAATCGACCAGGTCATCGAGATCCAAGACTATTTTTCATCATTATACGAGTCCATCGAATTCAATTATTAAAATGATTAAAAATCAATCAATTCTCACGCGAGTTGAAATATTTTTCTAAGTTTCTCTCGTGCTTCCTCAACAAAAAAGTTGTTCCATATTTCTAAGTTTTCAATGAAAATTTATTTGAAACGTTTCCAAAGATTGAGATATCATATATCGAAAAAAAATTCAGATTTATCAAATAATGCTCCTCATATTATATTGGATAAATGTGGTAAAAATAGCTTAAAGATTTAAGAATATGTGCGATTTAGTTTTTTTTTCAGTTTTTGAAGTTTATCACATTTTTTAAAACTGCCCGTGAACGCTTCAACTTTGATATTTTACTAGAGATCAATTTAAACGTCAAAAAAAAATGCCTGAATCTACAATTACTAGAAAATAAAATGAATAAGACAAAAATCTTGGAAATTTTTATTAGGCCAGTAGGCCACCGCTCTCTCATAATTTTTTGCCATTAAAGCTCACGTTTTTCAAATAAAAATTAATAACAGCTGATTCATCATCACCATCGCCAGTGAATGATTTTTTTCTGAGTCTATAGTTTTTTTGATACATCAAGATAAAGCATTTTTTCAAGTCGTTTTGGATCGTTTTGGTGATACAACTTTAAAATTTCAATAATCTTATAAGACGTTCCTTTAAATCTGATTGTGCTGTTTATTTCGATTTCTCTCTCAACGCTCAGATTTGATGGTTTTTTCGACGAAAGGTCGTTTTGATAAAATGACCAATAACATATTTCAATCGCATAAAATGAGCACAAATTTGCTGTCCAATCGAAAACAAAATTATTATTTTTTCCCATTTGGCTGTTTTCTTAAAGCTGGTACAGTCAAGTTTTTTTTTTTACAAAACGATACCAGCACAAAAATTGTGCATCGAGCAATTAAGGGGAGGTTACCGTCGAGAAGCATATATGCTTGAACTTTGGGAATTTTTTTAAAATATAAAATCAATACTTTTCGAAATGGGTTTTAACCTATTTTATTCTTCTATCAATGGAGAGTAAATTCTAATTTTATTTTTTAAATTCAAAATGGTGGCTCAAGCTCCCGACAAATAAAGCCAGTTCATCCGAAACAATAACAGGTTGAAAATTATTAAACTAGAGTAAATTTTGGGGGCCTTATCGATTTTCGTTTTCAAAAAAACCTCTGAATAACGAGATACCGGCCATTAAAAGAAAAACGAAAATTTTTGCCCTATTTTTTTCGATTTTTTTGCTTCGACGGATGAAAAAACTATTTTTAAATCAATTTTTGACAAAAATCGCTTCGCGATGGCCCCGGAAATTAAATTTCCTCTCAATTGAGTAGAGATTTATGTGAATCGGTTCATCGGTCGAAGCTGTAGAGCGCCCCGCGCACTAAAAAATTTTATTCCCAGGAAAACGCATTTAAGTTTAACATTATAAAAAATCTTTGAAAATTTACTTTAAATATTAAAATACCCTTTTACCCACGTATTCTAAATACATTAAGGATGCAAATTATGCAAAAAAAAACAAATCGAATTTTTCATCGTCATAAATGGTAACCTCCCCTTAATTAGTATAAAAAGAGCCCAAAATTCTTATCATGGTTAGAAGCAACTGTGTCGATTTGACTGTGCTAACTTTATAGTCGTGGGTATAATAAGCGTGAGTAAATTTCATGCGTTGCTTTGGCGCGACCGCAACATTTTTTCGCGGACCGGAAGTCTCTCTTGTGAGTGAGCAGCGGTGATTTTCGCGAAAAGGGAGCAGCGAAAAAGCCTGGTTGATGGTTACACGGATTCAGGTGAGGGAAAGACGAGAAAGAGAAAAGACGAAACTTGAAGAGAGAGGGAGAGAGAAGAAATTGGCCATGTTCTCACTTTACTCTCGCAAAAGAATCCCCAGTTTGTTCGTTGCTTTTTCGAGATAGGACTATAACTCTCCTCGAAAGTGCCATGGGGGTTGTGCGAGAGAAAGAGAGAGTGCAAGAGAGAGAAAAAAGGAGAGAAAGAGAGAGGAGCCTCCGGTAAATCGAGGTAATTCCAGCCTCGTTACAGCCTCAGCGAGGCTCCGGTTAGCCGGAGAGCAAGAGAGAAAGATAGTAGCATCCAGGAACATCAACGTTAACATCTCTCGGGGCTTTTATATTCTCGGGGCTTTGGATGTGCCGGAATCGCGGGCGAGGGTGCTTCTTGTGTCGAGAAACGGGAGGGGAAAGAAAACATTGGGGCCAAATGGCGCGAAGCTATGCCATTTCGCCTATACCGTCCAAGAAGTACCTTGAAAACGAGAGAAATATCGAAAGAGGGCGAAAATATATATAAAGGATGAGAATGAGGAGACTTGAGAGAGAGAGAGAGAGAGAAGAGAGGATGCAAAAGGCGAAGTGCAAAGCTATTTGTTGGGCGGAGTCGCGAGGTGCATTCAACGGCTGCCCTAAGCAAACAGTAGTTGCAAACCGTAATTTTCCGTACGTATATAGGAAACTATCGTTTCTGCGGTGAATTCTTCACGAGCTATGAGACTACTCGATTTTGTGCACTTTGGCGCTCGCGCCCCAGAGAAAGAGCGAGAATCCTGGAGATACCCTCTTTTAGGTCGGCAGAAAGTGCACTCCCGAGAGTGCAAGATCATCTTCTCGCGTCCATATATATTGATAGTATATATGGGACATTCCACGTCGAATCACGCGGCCATCGGCCTGACCCCCTCGGATTTTGATGTCCAATGAATTATGGGTTTCATTTGGCCCGAAATGTGACCTCAATTTTTTAGAAATTTTTATTTCATTTTTTAGGGGTTGCTAAAAAATCTCCAAATTGACGGAAAACATTAAGAGGGGCCTTTTTCAAATTAATGACATTTTTCACAGAAACTAGGGCCCAAAAGATATTTTCGTCATCGTTTGATAATGGGCCAAAAATAATTACTATTTTTTAATTGTGTTTGAATCATCCGTTTTATTTCAAGTCGTCGAAGCTAATCAATTTTCGAAAAATGTTTAGTTTCACTCTTAAACCAAGAAGAAAAAAATCAAGTTTCACTGAAAAAATATTTTTGTTGTTGTTATTCTCACTACAAGAAACAATCAAAATAAGAATATATAAAAAAAATTAAAATCCAAAAAAAAACGTAATTATTTTTGGCCCATTATCGAATTATGAAGAAAATATCTGTTTTGGGCCCTAGTTTCTGTGAAAAAAAGCCTCATTCATTTAAAAAAGCCCCCTCTTTATATTTTCCCTCATTTTTATGATTTTTTAGGTCGGGCAACCCCTAAAAAATGAAATAAAAATGTCTAATAATTTGAGGTCCCATTTTGGACCAAACGAAACGCACAACTCATTGAAGTCAGGCCGCGTGATTTGACGTGGAATATCCCATATATGTATAGAATATTTCAAATCAGTTCTGTATATTCACAGATCTACCGGTTGAAACTCTACTAGAATATAAGTCCTTCCAATAAACCTCCATTTTTTAATTCTACCGAATAGTATCTTAATATATTTGCCAAATATTTAAAAAAAAAACTTAAAAAAAAGGTTTACCATATTTATAATAGTTTAAGCAATGCCTATATTTCATAGTAATTCAAAGTAGAAGCTGTGCTGTTTGGAAGTGTCTAAATTGGTTCCTCATTTTTGTAAATAGTTCACATAAAGCTTCCTTTACAAGAAAATGGGAAAATCAATCCTGAAAAGCTTTGTGGACTGTGAAAAAAGATAAAAAAGCAATGATCAAATGCAAATTTTATTGATGTGATGATAAAAACACCAAAGTAAGAAAACTTGAATATTGACAGAGTTCCAAGTCATCGGGCGTTTTTTGAACAATTAGAGAATTTTTAAAATTTGAATTCTTGGACTGATTAAAGTTCAGTAATGAACAGTCTTGATAACTATGTCAGTTGAGAAGAAATTTCAGTGTGAAAGCTTGAATATTGATAAAGTTACAGGGCATGCTACATTTTTCAAAAAATTTAAAATTCGATAATTTAAATTCGAAAATTTAAGTTCGATAATTTTGTGCGAATTTTTTCCTGTTATATTATTTTACTAATCTAATTTTTTTCTTGTAGTGCTATATATTAAGCAAACTCAATTAAAATTTTAACCATTTTGTCGAAAAATAAAAAAGTTATGATTTTTTTCGTAAAAGTTGTAGTTTTTTCAGTTTTTTTAAATATTTAAATTTATCATATTTAACTTTAATATTTTATTATAAATCCTCCATAACTTTGGAAAGGCACCTCTTAAGAAGTTTTAAAAAAATTTGCAAGTTAAAATATTAAATGGTATATTTTTTATAAGAATTTGTATCGCTGGAGTCCAAACAACCTCAGTGTCAAGTACGCTATTCTGCAGAAGTGTGTCAAGTAATAGGGTTAAGAATCTGATCAATTTTCACCAAATTCAATAGTGATCAAACTTGGTCCGTATAAACTGTGTAAAAAAACGACAGAGCAAAATTTGAATCCTGATAAAATTAAAATTTCAAAATATCACAAAATTCAAAAAATCACAGAATTTTTGCTTGGAATCTCGAAAATCCAAAACAATGTTAATTACGTCGAAATTGCGGAGAATCATTCATACGTAGATCGGGAAGCTAGAGGGTCAAGTGAAAATTGCCCGGTTGTTTCGAGAGCTTGAAGGAGCTGCTGATGCTCACGCCGAGGCCGCGAACCGAGACTACAATCGGGAGAGAATACGAGAGCCACTCTTTCTCTCTTTCTCTCTGTACTCGTACTCACACCGAGCTTGGGTTTTATCGGCTCAAATTGCTCGGAAAGTATCGGCTCCACACGCCCCCGGAATGTCCTCTATTTCCATCCTCACAAAAGTTCCCTCGATCCATCTTCCCTGAACTCAAAATGTCCCTCCATATTCACCCAAAATTTTAAATGCAAAAATTCGTTTGCCAAAAAATTGATAAGGCCAAAAATGATCCCAATCCAGGGATCAAGTCTTCGGCGATCAACAAATTCCAGTATAAACTAGATTTTAATTGAGAAAAATGGAATACTCAAGAAAAACACCGCAATTTCGATTCTATAAAAATAGAAAAATTATTATTTCCCGCTGGCATTTCCATAGAGATGATTTTCCAGTCATGATTTATAATTTTAACAAATATTTATCGAGTCCCATGGCATTTTTCCAACCTCCTGAATAAATATTTCATAAATTATTCATTCGTCTGTAAAGGTTTTTTTTGGCACCCGCCGTCTGTAAACCTGGGTCATTCGCGTCCAGCCGTTTTTTTGTAGGGTTAATGAACCCGGAAAAATTTAATAAAATTTGAGCTACTGTTCGAAACCTTCAACTTTATATACCAACTATAAAATTTGTGAAAAAATTATTTTTACATATATTTTTTATTAACAAAATGGAGCAACTCCGTAAGGAATCAGTAGTTTGCTTAAAAAATAATAACTTTTCGAAAAATTGAGATACCTTAATGTACTTTACGGCAAATTGAAGCTGAGTCATGCACCTTTGAGGAAAAAAATATTAGATTTTATTGATGTAATACTAAATACTCAAGTTCGGTGGGTAAAATGGGAAATAAATCATGTATCGATATCAACGCATTTTATTATCGCAAACATTTTTTTCTTATAAACTATATTATTTTGAACTTATAATTATTAATTCTACTGTTATAAACAAAAATGTACGTTCTTAAGTCAAATTATTATTCCCGTACACGTACTACCCGCTCAGCTGACAATGTTTCATTTTGTACTGACATTAAGAGAAATATACGTAATTTAGAAAAAAAAAATTCTAATTCTGTAGCTTCATTCCGCAAAAAAACACGTTAAAATAAAAATAAACATTTTCGCGTAGCTGCGATTTTTGACAAACGCCGTCTGTAAACGTGGGTCATTTATGTCCAACTCAAATTTTGTCCACTCTTTGTGGCGGTTCAAGGGCAGCTGAGGCCTTGCATTTTGGGGGTCAAGTCCCTCTTCTATGTAAGTTTTTTTAGGTGGGGGTAGTGGTCCCCATCGGTTGCTCGTTTGGAAGTAATCGGCGGAAACAATTCTGGGTAAGACAAAAATGACCCAGCTTTACAGACGAACAGTTAATTTCCCTCAAATTGCTCGAATTGCCACCTTCCGTTCATCCCCATTAAATTTCGCTTCCTCAATGAATGATACTTTGATCGAGCATGATTTTCCGATCAAATCGGATGTCTAATAAATTCAATTGATCGATCAATCAATCGAGAAAGTTTTGAAACGTTCCAGCACACATCGCGACAAACTCTGCGATATTATCGACAATCGCGCTCTCGTCGACGAGAACAACGGCGATAATTCACTGGCGTCAAAAGTTCCCGAGAGCGAAATAAAGTCAGCTTTGGGAGGTGATTGATTTATCATAATACACGGAAAAACTACTTAGCTGTAGTAACAAAAAAATTAGTTGACTCAACAACCAACTATCTCAGTGCTCTGAGCACCAGACGAGAAATTGGTTAGATCAACGAATTTTATATGGTTTGTTTGTAAATGGCAGACCAACTAATTTTTTAGTTCGGCCAACCACACGGAAAAAACGAGTTGATTGTGGCAACTAACTGGTTTGTAAGATATGCTCTTAGTAATTAGTTTGTTGGAGCAACCATTTTCGTCGTTACCGCAACTATATAATTGGTTGCCAAACACTCAACCAATAAAAACTTGGTTGCGGGAACCACGAAAATGGTTGCCCCAACCAACTAATTACTAAGAGCATATCTTACAAACCAGTTGGTTGCCACAACCAATTCGTTTTTTACGTGCACCACTGAAATGGTTGTATCAACTATTTTGCATGTGGTTTATTATAATTTTTTTTGTATATCTACTCAATATTTTTCGCGACATTTCAATCTTTGAATGTCGAGACACATTATGAAGTTCACAATTTCGTAAAGCTTCGTCTTTTCTTCCAGAGAAAGTAAAAGAAAAAATACCCTTTCATTTATGGGAATCCATTTCCGATTCGACCATCTTGCATTTTGTCTCAAAGCATTAAATATCCATAGTAAAAAATAAGGATATCAAAGATAGACGAACTTGGAAAGGTTTTAATTAAGCGTCGAGGAGAAAGTTCGTTTGCGCGAGAGGAAGCCACCTGGCGGATTTTTGGGGTACTGACAAATCTGCAGATCATATAATTGGCTACAGTGCCTGTAAAATACGTTGTCCATTCTTTACCCTCTTGAATACTATTTTATTAATTAGACTGACTAATCAAGTCAGTTGTGTTGACTAGTCGCGTCAACTAACTATGAATAGTCGATGGAGCTAATGCTAGGTGGTTATTGTAACGAAGCAGATGGTTACGGCAACCGAAATACATATACCCAACTAATAATCAGTTGGTTGTCCCAACCAACCATTTTTTTCTATGCGCAGTGCAAGGAAAATTGACAAAAAGGGAGTGTAATTGATGCTGAAAGTGTTTTCAAAGCGTGGAAGGATCTGCGGGGAGAAAAAAGGGCCCAGAAATCTCGAAGAAGGGGTGAGATCGGAAGAAGTTTCACGAATGTTAGACGGACGATATATATAAGGGACTTGGTGGAGGCGAGAGAAATCTCTCGCCAAGTGGCATAACGGACATCACGATATAGAGGCGTGAGAAAGCAAACGCCGTGAGAAAACGTTCGCGATATCGACGAGCTATTATAGACGGGCTCTCGAAACAACCATCAAACCGCAACAACGACGATGAAAATGAGGAGAGGAAAAGAAGACGACTATTATGATACACCAGCGATATCGCGCGAACATTCTATGAGTGTCGTGCTCGCGATACTTCGACAATAAGATCGATGAATATCATATATTGGGGTGTGCAAAAAAAAATCAGCATAGCAGACGAATCGTAAAATCCTTGCAGTACAGTCGAGTTAACGATAAACCAAGATTTAAAAAATGGTGCTACAAAAATGAAGATTTCGAAACTATAATTTCAAAAATTGTCGGTGGACGTTTTGAAGGAGACACTAGTTTCAACAAAAATGAATCTAGAGTTCCTAATATTTTGTTTGAAAATCAATAATGGATCTCCAACAAAATAATTCAAGTCAATAAATCCACAAAGATTTTTTTAAGAATTTTTTTAGGACTCCTATTTTATAATTTTAATCCAATCTTGATGAAGGGGAGTTCATTCTCATTCAACTGTCTCTGATTCGTAAACGATCAATATTATCATGAATTTAGGTCAAGTTATAGAGTATTTATTGAAAAACAAAATGAGCTTTCGTTCGTTTAAATTAAACTCATATTACAAATTTGACTTCACAAACTGCATAAAAATATGTCACATTCATTCGCATAAACTGCGTGATTTTTCCATAAAACGATTACGTACTTTTTTCTAGATTCAACAGAAATGTTTAATCCAAATCCATCTTAATTCGCACTAATTTTAACTTCAAAACGTGGGAACAATCAACAATGATTTGAAATCTTAGTACTCGATTTATAAGATCCTATCAAATATTTTTTTAAATAATGGGTCTCCAACAAAATAATTCAAGCCATTAAATCCACAAAGATATTTTTAAGAATTTTTTTAGGACTCCTAATTTATAAGTTTAATCCAATCTTCATGAAGGGGAGTCCAATTCTCATTCAAATATCTCTAATTAGTAAATGATCAATATTATTATAAATTTGTGTAAGTCAAGTTATAGAGTAACTATTGAAAAAGAAAATTAGCTTTCATTTGTTCAAATCGAACTGATATTACAAATTTGACTTTAAAACTGCATGAAAATATGTTACATTTATTAGTGTAAGCTGGTTAATTTTTTCGTAAAATGATGTTTTTTTCCACATTCAACAAGAACTGCTTCATCCAAGTCTGACACCACGTTTTGACTTCAAAACGTGGGCACAATTTTGTGAAAACTTAATACTCGATAGATGAAAAAATGTTAAACGTTTTTAAGGAGACACTAATTTCACAAAAAGTGAATCTAGATTAGAGTTCCTATAAAGTATATTTTTTTAATAATGGGTCTCCAGAAAAATAATTCAACTCAATGAAACCACAGTAAGATTTTTTCAAGAATTTTTTAATAGGACTCCTAATTTATAATTTTAGTCCAATCTTGATGATTATCGGGTTGTTCATTCTCATTCAAATGTCTCTAATTCGTAAACCATCAATATAATCGTGAATTTTTTTTAGGTCAAGTTAAAGAATATCTATTGAAAAACAAAATGAGCTTTCATTCGTTCAAATTGAACTAATATGACAAAGTTGACTTTACAAACTACATAAAAATACGTAGTAAACTGAGTACTGTTTTCGTAAAATGATTATGTATTTTTTTCTACATTCAACAAGAACTGCTTCATCCAAGTCCAACTTAATTTGTACTAATTTTAACTTTAAACGTGAAAACAATTTTCTGAAATCTTAGATGTATGAGAACATTTTGTTTTCTTTGACGCACCCTGATGTATATCTGTTATAAAATTATCCGCGATATCGCCGATTATACACAAATCGATTATAGAAATTTACGAGACAAATATGAATATAATAAAAATAAAAGTTAACGGGCGAATCGTGTACGCGATTGCAAGAGTGTTTATGCGCATTGTACAGATATATATTTGTACGTAGACGTTGCCGATCGTATTTTTGAACCGAACTTTTGCTCGGCGTATTTTGTAAATAATATTAAATTAAACGAATTTACGACGCGTGGCCGTTAATTTATCTAGCTGATAAAAGCGATAAGAATTATTACGAGAATCGCTGTTCGCAAATTGTTTCGTTCCCGATGATCGTGTCGACTCGTATTGTCCACGATATATGCTCGATATATATGTATACATTTTCTGTTAGTCTCTATATATTAATCTTTCGATAGTGAATTTTATCAACGAGCTTCCTACACGTCTAATCGAATTGCAAAATGTCGAATCGCTCAAAGGAAAGGTCTAAATGAGAACGCTCAAAGAAGGTGTTATGTTTGCGATTTTTTGAAAAAATGAACTTCTTTAAAAATATTGGGGTCGTTTGTTACACATTTCAAGAAGACGAAACAACTTTACTAATTTATAGTTATTTACCATTCAAGATTCCAAAAATTGTATATCACAACTTTCCTAAGGAGTGAGTCCCACAAATCTAAAAACCTGCACTTTTATTCAAAACATTATTTGGTATATATTTAAAATCGGAATTTATTAGTTAATAAAACATTGGATAATAACAAATTTCATCCTCCCCCGATGAACTATCATTGATAGTGATATAATAAAGCTGATCATCTCGAAAAATATATCTTTTTATTTCGTAAAGACGATAAAAGTGACGAAAATTCCAGATTATGCCATTTTCAGCATTTATTAATTTATGAAAAATTGGATAATAAAAAATTTCATCCTCCCCCGACGAAATAGCATTGATAGTGACATAACGAAGCTGATCGTAACAAAAAATAAATTTATATCATATCGTAAAGACGATAAAAATGACGAAAATTCCAGATTTTGCTGTTTTCAACATTTATTAGTTTATAAAAAATTGGCTAATAAAGAATTTCATCCTCCCCCGATGGAGTATCATTAATAGTGACATAATAAATTTAATTATCGCGAAAAAAAAAACAAATTTTCCGCCGTTTTTCGAAAAAAACGCAATTCTAAATATTTACCCATTATTTTGGAAATATCATCTTCTAAACGTTCCACGAAAATTTCAAGACAATCGGATAAAGTTTTTAATAAAATTAAATTTAATACATTTAGTAAATTTAATAAATCGGATTCACCACAAAATATTCAAAGTCTGATTTTTTATCGAACGATTAACTACCTGATGTATATTTCCTATTCAATTCATGAAAATTACCTACTTTTTGTGCGCAAAAATCAATACTTTCGCTCTGAACACCCGCCATTTTTCATTAATTTGATATTTCCAAAAATATTACGACCAAATACAGGACCAAATTTTACACTAACGTAATCTGTTATAAAAATATAAGTCTTGGAACAATTCAGCATTGTAATTTTAACCGCCAAATTAAAAATGGTGCTAAAGTATTTTAATGAAAGGAAAATAGATTTGCTTAAATTCATTTTTTAAGACATATACGCTTTGCATTTGCATTTAGTATTCTAGGTTCTAGGTAAAGATGTCAACATACATTTAAATGATTTTTCACTAGATAAAATCAATTTTTTTAAATAAATTATTATCGTTGCATTTAAGCATAATAAATTTAAGCATAATTAAGGGACACCGTTGTGTAGTCCCAAGAAAATCCTCAAAAGAAAATACACTGAGAAAACAGTTAATTTGTAGTACAAAAATGTATTTAGTTGGCACTTTTACTTAAACATTCCTTAACTGTTACAAAAATCGTTAGTCGTTAAAAAATATTTTATTTGTGTCAAAATAATTTATTAACTGTTAAAAAATAATTGATTTCGCCATATTCAACTCTACATTTGTTAACAGTTGACAAATCCTGGTATATTGTTTTCTCAGTGTTCGCCTTTTCCTACACACTGAGGAAACAGTTTATTTATAGTAAAGAAATATAATTAGTTGGCACTTTTATTTAAATATTCTTTAACTGTTACAAAATTTATTAGTCGTGAAGAAATATTCGTGCTCTCATGACAGAATTTTATTTGTATGAAAATAATTTATTGACTGTTAAAAAAATATTTATTTCCCCATATCCAACTTTACATTCATTAACAGTTAACAAATCCTGTTTCATCGAAATATATTGTTTTCTCAGTGCAACTCCATAAATTGCGATTAATCACCCCAAAAGTGCATCCCCCTCCTCGTTTCCGTAGTTAAGAAAAAAAAATCCCCGCATCACTTTCGAGTATAAAATAATTTCCTGACATGTCCCGATCGCGGTGAGGGCGTCACGCGTCATTTGGTTTCAATTCGAAGAGGCTTTCATCCCCCCTCCCCTCCGAACCCCGCCCATTGGCTAACACAATAACCCCCTATTAAACAAATAGATCGGTCGATCTCTCGTGCACGCATCCATAGAACCGAATTACTCGCTTTCCCCTCCAATGGGGATATAATCCAAGGTAAGGGATTATCGTTTTGGTGAACGCGCACGTACATGAATACCCATACATATATGAGGTATTCCATAACCAGCGCTTTTTAACCGGAAAAAAGCGCTCTTTTCAAAAAAGCTAATGGAATATTAATCCGATTTGTAAAGAAAAAATTATAGCCAGGAAACGGAGAAAAAACTCGTTTTTAATTTTTTTCAACCCTTAGGGTCTACTGAATTCTATCAAAAATTTTACTGAACATAGTTCAACACGTTAGAAGCGTTCGATACAATTTTCAGCTTGCCTTTTTCCTTTGTTCAGTCGCAATTAAATGTGTAGTTACTCGATAAATAGTCGCCGCTTCCTTTCCATCGGAACTCGTTCAAGACTAAACTTATTAATTTTACTGCCAGTGAACAAAAAACAAAGCCAATCTGAAAAATTTACCGTGCATTTCTAGAATGTTGAACAATGTTCAGTAAAATTTTTGATAACATTCAGTAGATCTGAAGGGCCGAAAAAAAATAAAAACGGTTTTTTTCTCCGTTTTTTGGCTGTTCATTTTTTTACATATCGGATTAATATTCCATTTGCTTTATTGAAAAGAAAGCTTTTTTCCAGTGAAAAAACACTGGTCAGATTTCAATTTTTCTGTATTGACATTTAAGAGACACACAAGTAAAGGTACGTCAAATATTTTATTTTCTCATTTTTCGATTAGGACTCAACAAAAACCTAGAGTCAATTGGGGTCCATAATTACATGGAAATGTTTTTATATGATATAAAAAAACGATATATTGATGGACGAAAAAATGTTGAGACCCGCGGCCAAAACCGGTTCCGCTACCCGTGGAATACCCCATATACACCCCCTACATAAAGTACTAATGTACATTATTCACCGTACATAGTGAAGATGACCCGTGGCACTATTATATCCATCGGATCCTGTATCCTTATACTCATACACTGACATACACACATGTATATGTACAAGGGGGTTGGTTGAAAACCAGGGTAGTCGATTTCTCCATCCCTCAAACGACACAATACGCCTACCCCCGGTGATCGCGGTGAACGAGCTGTTTCTCCCGTCCATGTTTATACCACTTTACCTACCGACAATCAAAAGGACTCGGCCCTAACCATCCGCCAACCCTGTCCAACCAACTTGAGCCCTTTTGGCCATCAGAAATGTATCTATAGCCTCCTAATGCAATTTGAGTTAACTGCCGGGGATGATAGTTTATACCGTATATGTAGGGGGTGTATATAACATGTATACGAGCCACCCCGGTGTATAAACTCTCGTTGGGGGTTGGGGGACACAATGCCAATATAACGCTCACTCTGACGCCGTTTGGTGTCCCAGTCCTGCAAACCTATTATAACCGAGACAGGGGTTGCTCCGATATGTTGTTCCGTTTCAGCTCGATTCGCTCATCCCTCTCTCTATCTGTACATCCTCTCTCTCTCTCTCTCTGGATAATCGCATCGCGGCTTGTTATTCTAGCCGCACGATACATTACCATTCGGTTGGATAACGGGACCAATCGGAATCGATGCTTGTACTTGATATACCCTATTGTTAATGTTTACTATATATTATGCGATGCATATGAAACAGAAGGACCAGAGCGGCGCGAACTCACCCTTAAAATTATGACTTCTGGGGCCGTTCTTCCTCTGCCGACAATTTTTATTGATCTTTATATAGGGTGATGCGCTTGATACGGTTGACCATCGGTCGATAAATCGTCCATCATTACAGAGTTCTTGAGTTTTGCAAGGGAGAATAGTTTGAAAAGGGAAAACAGTAATTTATCACAATCTTGTAATTACCGGAATCTGATAAATCGATGAATGTACACTGTCGTCCAAAAGTTTGGAAACACTCGTCCCGATTACGCGCCGCACAAAAAGTTTCACTGTTCTTTGACAAATGAAGATATTTCAATTCAATAAGCGGCGTTTCAAAGGGGACATATTTCATTTTGATTTTTTTTTAACATGGTACGTCCTTTGAAACATGGTCGTTTTTTGGCTTTTTTGGCGTTAAAATTTTGGCGCACGACCAATGAAATTTTTGTTGTTGCTAGTTTTTGCATGAAAAACTTTTAGAAGGGAGTATAAGCTCCAATTTCATTTTTTAAGAAGTTTCGTACGACTTTTTTTCGCAAAAATGTTTAATTTTTTGCAAAAAATGACCATATTTATAAAATGTAGCATAACTCCAAAACTGCTGGGTTTTTGTGAAATCACTAGGAAGGTAAAAAGAGATTTTTTTTTCAACAAATTTTCTTATCAACGAGATATTTTTTTATCTTAAACAATCGGGTTTCTTACTTCATCTCACGGGTTTTCCGATAAAAAAAAAGCCATGTAGATGAAGTTTTTCGATGAAAAAACCGTGTAGATGATTGTTTAATAGATACAAAAATATCTCGTTGACAGACAAAAATGTTGAAAAAAAAATGTTGAAAAAAAAATCTTAAAAAATTTATTTGAATCCAGGATAATTGTATGCACCTTTTTATCTTCTCAGCGACTTCACAAAAACGAAGTAGTTTTAAAGTCAGGTTACATTTTATAAATATCGTCGTTTCTTGCGAAAATTGAATATTTTTGCGAAACAAAATCGTACGAAACTTTTTTAAAAACGAAATTGAAGCTTATACTCCCCCCTACAAGTTTTTCATTCGAAAAACAGTTAAAAAAATGTCATCGGTCTCGCGCAAAAATTTCAACACCAAAAAAAAGCAAAAAAACGACCATGTTTCAAAGGACCTTCCGGGTTCAAAAAAAATCGATTTTTTTTTTTTTTTAATCGAAATAAAGCTGAATAAGTCCCCTTTGAAACGCCGCTCGTTGAATTGAAATACCCATGTAGGTTTCACGGACAGGGTTGGCATTGGCACTGTACTAATGCCAGAATTGCCAATACTGGCAGACTACCGAGGGCCAACCCTTGCCCAAGTCAAAATAAATGCTGGGACAACTTTGGTTTGTTAACACCTGTCCAAGTTATGGTGCCATGAATCGGCCCGACATTTTTTATGGGTATTGGCTCAGAAGAAGTGTCCAGTTTTGGGCCAGATTTATCGCTAGTCCTGAGACAAACCGTAAATCAATACTTTGCCAGTACATGCCCATACATAGACCGGATAATTGGCTTAGTCTTGGCTCAGTACTGTAGCTGCTAATACCCGCAAACTGTCCTGAGCCAGTACTGATACAAGTCAAAATCAATATTGGGACAATCTCGGTTTGTTAACACCGGTCCAACTTATGTTGCCGTGAATCGGCTTTCCATTGTTTACAAGTGTTGGCTCAGAACAAGTACCCAGTTTTGGGCCAGGCATTATTGCCAGTTCTGAGACAAGCTATAAATCAATACTTTGCCGGTACATTCCATACGTGGACTGGAAACTCGACTCAGCTTAGTGAGATAGGTAAAATGCCTATAGTAATCTACACAGGTAGTCACCAGGCCCGAATAAAGTTTCATCTCGACCTTTCGGGTCGAGAATCGAGAGAATGTCTAATTTTCACCGATCACGCGCTTCAGGATATACCCTCCACGTGGAGTATTCGTTTGCGCGAACGCCAGCTCCGCGCTCGCCATCTATCGGCCGAGTGGAGAACTAATAATGTCTGGCAATAATGTCTGGCCCAAAACTGGGTACTTGTTCTAAGTCAATACTTGTGAACAGTAATGAGCCGATTCACGGCACCATAATTTGGGCCAGTGTTAACAAACCGACATTGTCCCAATATTGATTTTGAATTGTATAAGTACTGGCTCTTGACAGTTTGCTGCTCTCTCGCTTCCAGGGCGTCCCCAGTGATGAGCTGACTGTCGGGTGTATATCGAGATAGTCGGTATGCCAATAATAAAATATACATCAGCCCAATACACGCCCAGCGTTCGGACAACTCATGATATCGTATTGGCAATGCGCGATCGACACACAAAACGCAAATATCACTCCACTGTATGCCCAGTCCTGAGTCAACTTTTGGGCTCATGCAGAATTAATTTGCACTTGTGTGTTCCGTTGAAAGTCAGCCCAACACATAACCAATACTGAGATGATTGTCGGGTGTCTCACGAAATAATCTGCAACTAGTATAAAATACAACATTGGCCCAATATATCGCCAATACCGAGCCGACTCTCGGCTAAGATCCATTTATCTTTACCTGTCAGTACTAGTCATCAGCGTTCGCCCAGTAGTGGTGACATAATTCATCTGTATTGTGCCAGTACTACCAAGCGACATTTGGCCAAATACATCGCCAATACCGAACTGACTCTCGGCTAAGACCCATTTATCTTTACCTGTCAGTACTAGCCATCAGCGTTCGCCCAGTAGTGGTGACATAATTCATCTGTATTGTGCCAGTACTACCAAACAACATTTGGCCCAATATATCGCCAATACCGAACCAAGTCTCGGCTAAGACTCATTTATGTGTACCTGACAGTACTAGCCATCAGCATTCGCACAGTACTGGTGACATAATTCATTTTTATTGTGCCAGTACTACCAAACGACATTTGGCAACTGGGGTTGTGTCAATTTTGTGCCGTATCGGTAGGTCTGGGAGAACTCCGGCAAACCTACATGGGTATCTTCATTTTTAAAAGAGCAGTGAAACTTCTTGTGCGGCGTTGAATCAGTGACAGTGTTTTCAAACTTTTGGATGACAGTGTACGTCGCGACATAGAAAGCTTGTATCGATGGAATTTTCGATTGAAAAACTGGCGGAACGCGATTCGATTATTGTTTTCCTCGACATAGAAAATTGGCGGCAAATTCCTCGGTATTTAAACGTGTCTAACAATGTTTAATTATCTCGCAGCTGGGTAATGACTGCAAGTATTTACACAGAGCTGATGATCAGATATATCTCGCTGTCTTAGTCTCTCTTTCTCTCTTGCCCATGAAGATTTGAGATAGAGCGAATTATACAACCGCGCGATGTATACTACTGTATCCGGCGGATGATAAGATTTATGGGCAACGTAATGGAATAGGATATTTCATGTACTGGAGATATACATATTGGGTAGGCAGAGGCAATTTGAAATATCGACCAAAACTTCGTCCAAAATACTTGAAAACAAAAATTTGTTTTTCATTTTTCGAAAACGATCATATAATCAGAAATAACTGATTACAATGACTCGGCACAAGTGTATTTGGGGTATTCCATGTCAAATTTACAACATTTGAACCCAACCCGTTTCGATTTGGCTATAATTTTGTTTTCCGTTTCTATCCAATTAGAAACATTTTTCAGGAAATTAAAAATTGTTTTTATCTAACCCAAAGGAAAAAGCTTTTTTTTTTCTGAAATGACTATAAATTCTTTAAAAATTGACTAATTGGTACGTTTATTTTTTGAAAATTGTCATTTTTGAATGTACTTTCCGAAAAAAAATCCTAACAAATTTTAAGGTATTAAAATCTATGAAAATCTTCACTTTTTCGAGAAAAATCATCTTTTCATCGAAGTTCGCCATTTTTAATTTTTTTTTCACTCACAAAATATTTTAATTAATTCCGGAAAAAATGCCGCCCAACCTGGAGTGGCATTCCTTTCCATTCTATTTTTTTTTCACTTTTTTGAAACAAATTATTTTTTTAATTTCGGCGATTGCCACTTTTATTTTTTTATTTCTTCTCAATTTTTGAAATTTCAAGGTCCTTTATAAATGCTCAAAAATTTCCAGAGTTGTACATTGTGAAATAAGCCCAATTGAGCATTTTTTTTTCAATCGTTAACAAAAAATAGAAGGAAAGAGAATGCCACTCCAGGTTGGGCGGCATTTTTTCCGGAATTGATCAAAGTATTTTTTGAGTGAACAAAAAAAATTAAAAATGGCGAGCTTTGATAAGAAGATAATTATTTTCGAAAAAGTAAAAAATTTCATAGATTTTTATATCATACAATTTTTTGTATTTTTTTCGGAAAGTACATTCAAAAATGAAAATTTTCAAAAAAAACGTCCAAATTAGTCAATTTTTGAAGAAGTTATAGTCATTTCAGAAAAAAAAGCTTTTTCTTTAGGGTTGGATAAAAAAATTGGAAAATTTCCTGAAAAATGTTTTTAATTGGGTAGAAAAAGAAAACAAAATTTCAGCCAAATCGAAACGGGTCAAGTTTAAAAGTTGTAAATTTGACATGGAATACCCAATTTATAAAAAACAGAACACGCCGATATTCAAATCGCGAGGGTGAATAAGAAATAAATCAAAATTAATCGACCAACACGAAGAGCTGACGCAACACCTGGAAATTCTTGCGACAATTCAAAAAATTCATTATGATCTTGTAATTTTACTGTAATATAATCATTAATGGAATAATTACGAGCTCATAACGATGAGACCCGGATCGAGAGTCAAACTTCAGAGTTCACGACCGCGATATATAAAAAAATCCTTAACGAATCGTCTGGCAACGACAAGCGTGAATTACATCACGCAGAATTTTTGTTTTTCCATTATTAAGACTGCAATTAATTCTACGTGATAAAATAAAATACATAGAAATCAAAATATTCAATGTTGTTATTATTATTTAATTTTTTAAATTTAATTTTATTATTATTATTATTATTATTATTGTTGTTGTTGTTGCGTATTATTATTATTACGTGCGTGCGTGCATGCGGGCGTGTGTGCGTGCGTGCGTGCGTGCGTGTGTGTGTGTGTATCTTGAGTTTCAGATGTAAATGATATCAAGCTAAAATTTCGCACACTTGTCGAGCATGAATTGCTCTTCATTATGAAAATAATTTGTTTTAATTATAACGGGTGTTCAGATTTTATCGACTTTTTTCGTTTTTGCAAGAATGGCGTAAACGCTCTAGCCTCTGCAATTTTCGAGATATTGAACTCAAACTTTGTACAGAATTAGTATATCTATTAAGGTTGTTTGGTATTGAATTTGGCGAAAATCCATCGAGGGATTAAAATTTTATGAAATTTTGAATTTTTTTAAAAAAAGCCTAAACGCTCTAACTTGTGCAATTTTTAAGATATTGTACTGAAACTTTGCACAGAGGTAATATAGCTGTTAAGGTTATTCGCTATTAAATTTGGCAAAAATCTATCGAGGGATTAAAATTTTATGAAATTTTGATTTTTTTGAAAAATAGTGCAAGCGATCTAACTTGCACAATTTTCAATATATTTCACTGAAACTTTGTACAGAACTTGAATAGCTGTTAAGGTTGTTCGCTATTAAATTTGGCAAAAATCTATCGAGGGATTAAAATTTTATCAAATTTTGAATTTTTTGAAAAATAGCGCAAGCACTCTAACTTGCACAATTTTCAATATATTTTACAGAAACTTTGTACAGAACTTGTATAGCTATCGAGGTTTGTTCGCGATCAAATTTGGCGAAAATCGATCGAATTTGCACATTGATTACTAATATTTTTCAATAGTTAACAACGCTTCTTTTATGAGGAAGCCAAATTTGATCGCCATACTGTGTGTTAAACGAAGCTATGTGAACTATGGATAAAGATGAGGAAGCAATGTGTATTTTCAGTTTGCAGCGTTTTTTTAAAAGCCCGATTTTACGATGAATGAAAAATTGATCGATTTTCTCCGAAAATCAAACAATTTTTTTTTACCAATCAAAGCCTTTTCCACCGCACTGCAAATATTATATTTTCGTACAAAGAATTGCCCCAGAAATTGTACTATTTTTCGCATTCGCCTCCGAGAAACCATGGGAAAAATCACGAACAAAATTGCGTCACATGACACGAAAAAGCGAGAGAAAAAAAAATCTCAGCATACAAAGATCGTATGTAAATTCATGGTTGGAAGAGTGTCGTTTATTCATCCCGTAAAGGGGAGCAATAAAAAGTTTGCGACATTTCTCAATGCGCTTGCTTTCTCTCTCTATCTTTCCATCTTCTTACGTTCCTACGTACAGACGAGACCAAAAGCCCTCGTTTCCTTCGTCTTTTCACCCAGTTTGCCATCCCCTATATGCGACCAGGGTCCGGAAAACTGACAGTGCATAAATTGTGACTCCGGAATAAAGAATATACGGGACGGAATGCGGAGGAAGGAGGAAATAGCGAAAAACTTTATTTCTCCATATTCGCTTTTTTGAGTCCTGGCTCATCTCTCCTCCTCATGCGACCCCCTCAGCGATTTGCATGGATTTTTCGGGTTTTTTTCTCGTTCCCCCAATCTCCGCCATCGGGATCACGATTGGAGTGGAAAATCCATTCGAAAAAGTGGGTCCGAGTGAGCGAGAAAGAGAAAAAAAGACCGAAAGACAAATTGCTCTGCATATTGTCTGAAAATGATCTTTTTTTTCATCACTCACAGTTTTTTTTCGTCCTCGTCCTTCGACGATTACACCTATCATGCTTATGGAGAAACGAAGGGTCAAATGAACCGATGGGGCAAAACGGACCATCACGGATATTTAACTTAATAGAGCAAATTGTATGAATTACAAAACTTAAGGTAGGTAGGTAGTAGCCCACTGTGATGGGTTCAAAAAATCGATTTTTCATGTGTAAACATCTTAGCGCTCGGTTTACGATAGGGACTAGCTGAGACTCGAGCCGTGATGTCAGCTTAAGGCGTAAGGCGTAAGGTGATTTGTTGGCTGTGCATTCAGTGTGCGTGAGATTCGCTTGAGGTGCAACGCCGCAGTATGTTCAACGCCGCACGAGTTGCACATACTATTTTATTGCTCTCCGTGCGTAAAGTGACCACTTCTCGCACGCTTCGCTTCGCTGCGCGTGCGAGAAGCGGGCACTTTACGCACTCGGGCGATAAAATTTTGTACGATTCTCGTGCGAGAAACTTTTTCTCAACTCGTGTGATTGCAGCATTCGCCTTCGGCTCATGCTGCAAGCTCACACTCGTCGAGAAAAAGTTTCATCGCACTCGTATCGTAATGTACTATTTTATTGCGAATGCGGAATAAATCCCAATATAAAATTGCCCCGGGGAGCGGGGACGAAGCCCCAGTGGGGGGTTGGGGGGGCGAAGCCCCCCCACGGACCAAAAATAAAAACTAAAAAGTTAAGAAATATACAGGAAACTTAGTTAAGGAACAATGAAAACAATTTTATTTTGAACAAGAACAAGAACCGCATGAGTAATAAAATAGTATACGATCTGTCACGTCAACCTCAATTCAGTTTTAATATTTCGGTTGCGTTTTTGTTCTTGTTGAATTTCACCAACGTTATTCTTTTATTTAATTTCGGCACTGAAGTTTGAGCGCGCAAAGAATAATTTGCGTGCGCAAAGTAAACTTTGCGCACTCAAATTATAAAATGGGCAAAAAGCTACTTTTCAACCGTAACAGCGGGCGTAAAGATACCGCTTTTCCCGCATGAGTAATAAAAAAATCTATAATTTCAAAACTCACCCAATGTCTAGTCAATGTTATATTGCTTCAAACATTCCGGCTGGGCAGAAAAAATGGTAAGATTTATATCCCAAAACGGTCTATATTTTATTGCACTCCGTGCGCAAAGTGCCACTTTGCGCACGCTGCGCGTGCTCAAACTGGCACTTTGCGCACTCGTACAATAAAATTTCGTACGATACTATATTGTTTTCATATTTTTGGAATTTATATTTCTGTTTGTGAATAATGAATAACAATTAGTACATCATAAATAATAATTGGTGAATTGTCGATTATTTGGAATTCAATTTTTTTAAACATTAATAGAGATAATATTTGAATTTTGAAAAAATTATAATTGAATTAAAATTTATAAATATTTCGACAATAAAAAAAAAAGTTGAATTGAATGAATTTTATATTCTTTACCCGAAGTCTTCTGCACAAGAAAAAAATCAAAACATTCTGAAATAAATGGATATGACCTTTTATTTCTCTCAACTGATCCGTATTACCCCCGTTACTCCCACACGAATCTAAACAAATAAACTCGAGATTGATGTACGATCTTTCTAATTGTTGAAATTTCGAGAAACAAGTTAAAAATAAATTATGCGTGAGGTCGAATGGGAAGTTTGTATATTTCCTATATATTTTCCACTACAAAAAACGCGAGGAAATTCCACAAAATTGCCTCGCGAGTGATTTATTTAACATTTTTTTAGTTGTATTTTATGAGCCGGTATTTCTTGGCATGTGCTTTTTGTAGATTTTAAAAGAAAAAATATCACGTACGAGCGAGAACGGGAGCGATGATTTTCTTAGTCTGACAGGACGTGCAGCAAGGGAATTTCCGAACGAGAGGGATGACGATGTGTGAAAGAAGGGAATGTGTGCGATGTAGGCTTTTTCGTCATGATATAGAGATCAGTGTCGAGACGAGGGGTTTTCATTCTCTAATCTAGCGGGAAAAGCCCCTCTCCGCCTTGCGACACGTTTGCACTGTAAACACACGCGAGATCCGCGAACCTTCAGGAGCTGGTCGTCGATTTTGTCGTCGCCGACGGTAGCCGATATGTTATTTCAAGGCGTTTTGAAAAGACTCTCATCGAAAACGATATTACAAGTCTATACGAAGCATTCTTCGCTGAAGAAGAAGTTCTATTTTAGAAGTTCAACCATTTTTATTTAACCATCCTTTCAATCAGAAATCAGGCAAAAAATGCGTGGTCGTAAACAAGTAGTTTTTAATTAATTGTCAAAAAATAATTGATTTTATAAACAACTACAGTAAAACAGTCTCAAATTATTCACACAAAGAGAGTCAAATTTTTAAAAATTATAAAACTTTATAAGAACAAATGAAAAGTCGATTAACAAAGCATCTTTTGGGTTTTATTCAAGCATCTTGTGAATACAAAATCAACTTTTGAAAAGTGTGGTTTTTAATTTATTTTACAAAAATTAAGTGATTTTATACGAATGACTATTTTAAAACTGTCTCAAATTATTCACAAAAAGCGAGTTAAATTTTTTTAAATTATAAAACTTTATAAGAACAAACAAGCAACAAGTCAGTTGACAAAGCATCTTTTGGGTTTCATTCGAGTATCTTGTGAATCCAAAATCATAAGAAAAATATTTGGTTGTAAAAAGTGTGGTTTTTAATGGACTTGAAAAAAAGGTTATTTGAGAAACGACTCTATTAAAACAGTCTTAAATAGTTCACGAAAAAAAAAGTTATACTTTGAAAAATCATAAAATTTTCTAAAACCAGACAAAAAGTGGGACAACGGAGAATAATTCATATAAACCGTAAACTTTTAAACATATAGAGTATCTTGGCTGGCACACTCACCAAAGTGCGAATATGTAGTCTTGTGTATGCATACTGGTGGCGACGCCAATAGTGCGGAAAGGCATTTTAGTTGGAAAAAAATGTATGTATGTACACGACAACACATTTTCACTTTGGGACCGTGTGTAAGTGTGCACGGAACGAATACTGTGAAGATGAAGACGCAGTATGAACTCACACATATAGTTGTGGACTCACACATACGACGGATGGAACGCCGCGCATACGCGCTGCTGTTCTATATACACTACGATCACGATTTATGCAAGAGCGCGGCACTTGCATCGCTAGACACTTGCAAAAATCGAAGTTGCGCAAATGTCGCTCGTGCGTGCAATGCGCATCTCACACCAGTCGGGGGCCATGTCCGCTCTTACACCGGCGCTCTCACACCATGTGCCACGTCGATCGATATCCGCCGCATAGTGGGGACTCTTGCAAATATCGAAGCTGCATAAATCGAGATCGTAGTGTACATACTAAACACGTATGCACGGGCATACTGTTGATGGCCTATCACTCTCTCTCGCTCACACATCACTCTTTCTCTCTCTTCTTGTATTCCTCCCTTCTCTTGTCCCGTAAACGGACAACGGACACTGTCTGGCTATTGTCGCATAAGAAGTATTCACTTCAAAAGTATTCACTTCAAAAATAGTAATTATATTTAGCCCACTATCGAACTATTACGAAAATATCTGTTTTGTGCCGTAGTTTCTGTGAAAAAAATGTCATTAATTTGAAGAAGGCCCCTCTTGATGTATTCCCTCAATTTGATGATTTTTTAGCTCGGGCAACCCCTAAAAAATGAGATTAAAATTTCTAAAAATTTGACGCCATATTTTGGACCAAACGAACAATTCATTGGACATCAAAATCCGAGGGGGTCAGGCTGCGTGATTTCACGTGGAATGCCCCGTATACTATGAATTATATACATAAGATAGTAACATACTATATGCGAATTATATATATCTCTATTATTTTTATTATTATCATTATATTCCTCGGTATAGAATATCAATATTTTGCCATCTAGAGCGCCATCATGTTTTAACTCCCTGAAAATGTTTGATCAAATATAAGGAAGATCTTTCATCGAAAATATGCTTCGGGAAACAACTCTACCGAATAACAAGCTATGACAACTTAAGGAATGGCCGAATGGCCAATGTCAAAGGATGACATTGGCCATTCGGCCATTGGCGTGATTTGACGTGAAATGCCCCGTATACTATGAATTATATACATAAGATAGTAACATACTATATGCGAATTATATATATCTCTATTATTTTTATTATTATCATTATATTCCTCGGGATAGAATATCAATATTTTGCCATCTAGAGCGGTAAAGGCCGCCGCATCGAGGGTTTAGGTTAGTTTAAATTGATTTAGGTTGATTTAAGTTGATTAAATCTGTTTAACATCGGTTAAGGTTAGTTATCTAAAAGAGGGTATTAACGGTACTAATAAGGGGACAGGAAGCAGGGTGAGAAAACCATGAACCACCCTGTAAGAAACCTTAATAATATTTGTTACGATCGATCAAATGATACATTTGACCATCCAGGTTCAAAATGTCCTAAAATAATTTAAAAAAATCAATAAAGAAAATATCATCCCCCAACGCCAAAGGAACATTGACAAAAATTGAAATCTGTACAAAAGAAAAAAAACGAAGGACTCTTTCTCTCTATCATATGTGTCATGACTTCAAAAGGAAGGACCGCCGACTCTTTGCTAGCCGAGAAAATTCGAGTGAAGAAAGAAATGGTATTAAACAGATGTCGAAGCCTCGAGAATGTATCTTGAAAAAATTTCGGTTCTGCTCACTCGCTCTCTTTCACACTTTCCTCTACATACATGCGTATGTATACGATATGGGAACGGCACGCGCGTGCCCTAATTCGAAACAGATTTCGCGGCAGACTTTCTCCCCCTAAAAAAAAAGGAACACATAAATTTGCCACCACTTAAGACGAGACGATGACGAGAAGCGCCCGCGAGAGACTCCTTTGACTTTCTCCGAGATACTCTAAATTGCTATCTCGTCTTATCGGCACTGCTTGTTCTCTCTCTCTCTCTCTCTCTCTCTCTCTCTCCCGAAATACCATAAAAATTGCATCTGGAGGACTTTTAGGCGATAACGGTGTGATTTTTTTAATCTCAGGGCGTCATTTGTGTATCAGCTTTCATTATGGTTACCAGCCTTTATTGACAATTATGGGAAACATACGTAAAGACGCAAAAAAAAAAATCGTTAGCTGGAATAAGGTTCAGAGTTTGAAAATTTGAGTTTTCTTCACGCACAGCAGACGTTTCGATAAAAATAATTCATACATTGGCTGTAAATTAAGGAAAATGCTGAATGAAAATAAAAAAGATCAGTTAATTTTACTCTGAAGATTTTTTATTTAATTTTTCATGAGCTTTTACAATTTTTCGCAAACTGATTATGTTGGTTTTTATTTAGAAATTTTGAAAAATAATTTTTTATCCCCGCGCAAAGCAGATGTTCTGGCAAAAGTAATCAAAATATCGACGATGAAATCAATTGAGTGAATACTTTGAAATAGAGAATGCAAAAAAAAGTTTACTAAAAAAACAATTCACTAAAGCTTCGAGCTTATTAAAAGCAACGTTGAAAACTCGAAAAAAATGTTTAAAGCTGCCTAACGATCGCGAAGAGAAACGTTTACGAGAAAATTTACCGGTACACACTCGTCGACGATTTAACAAAACTTGAACAAAGTGCCCACTTAAATTCATCATACCGAACACCCACGAGCGTGAAACGTAAAATCATAACAGACGAGAATCTGGCTGCCGATGATCCACGATGACGAGAGGCAAAAAGCGTCGAGACTCGTAAGAAATGCTCGCCACATTTACGTTTCTACCGATTAAAACTCTCCCGTTGAACGAATCCGTCGAAATAAATCCCTGGTTCTTTATCTGTACCTTCTTACAACTTTAAGGCCCAATTTTTAAGTTTTTAAGAGCGTTCTTAAGATCAAACTTTCCATTGAGCTCAAATTGGAACTTAAGATCGAACTTAAGTTCCAATTTAAGATGAATCTTAAGTTTGAACTTAAGTTCCAATTTAAGATGAATCTTAAGTTTGAACTTAAGTATCATTATAAGTTCATACTTAAGTTCAAACTTTAGTGCGAACTTCAGATCGATCTTAAGTTTAAACTTAAATTTGGATTGAAGTTTCATCTTAAGATCCATCTTGAGCTTCAACTTAAGTTCGATGAAACTTCTTTCATCGCCTCCCTCGGACGTGTTTTTTGACGTTAGTTGTCAAAATAAATCAATTCGATGGAACTTAAGTTCAAGCTCAAGAAGGATCTTAAGATCAAACTTCAAAATAAGTTCAAGTGAGAAATTAAGATCGATCTGAACTTCGCATTAAAGTTTGAACTTAAGTTCGAACTTATAATGATACTTAAGATTCATCTTAAATTGGAACTTAAGTTTGATCTCAAGTTCCAACTTGAGTTTAACGGAAAATTTGATCTTAAGATCAATCCTAAGATAGATCTTAAGATGTTTAAATTCGGGCCTAAAAAAGATTTTTTTAAAAATCTCTTCCAAAAACCAAAGTGTCGAAAATAGCTGTACCAAATAACAACAACCAAAAGAACAAGAATGTTCAATAATCGGTCATTTAAAAAATTGATTCTTGTAAGTCGATGTTTTTCAAAAAACATCAGAACAATCATTTCAATTATTTTGAAATTTTTAAAAATCGCTTCTGTCAGTAAATCAGGGATCGCCCTTATCGACAAACATTATATACCCAAATTCTTAATATAAATTATTAGTCCTAATAACTCTCAGTAAAACCTCCGTAGGGCTTCCTTCGTATAATAAATCTCCATTAATTGTCAAAGTTTACTCACTGAAAAAACAATGCACCAGGATTTGTTAACTGTTAACAAATGTGAAGTTGAATATGGCGAAATCAATGATTTTTTAACAATTAATAAATTAAATAAATATTTTTTAACAGTTAATAAATTAAATAAATATTTTTTAACAGTTAATAAATCAAATAAATATTTTTTAACAATTAATAAATTATTTTGGCACAATTAAAATATTTCTTAACGACTAAAATTTTTTGTAACAGTTAAGGAATATTTAAGTGAAAGGGCCAACTAAATATATTTCTTTATTACAAATAAACTGTTTTCTCAGAGGTTGATTTCGATTGATCAGTGGCCGAGAAAGTTTGAAATCGAAATTTTGACGTAGTAACTTTGATATTCAATCTCTCTTCAAGACAAACCTCGATGTTCTCATCGGAAATATCGATAATCGATGAATTGGTACACACACAAAAATTCGATTATTAGCGAAAAAATGGGTGCTCAAATCATCCTTTGACATTGGCCATTCGGCCATTCCTACAGTTGTCATATAGCTTGTTATCCGGTAGAGTTGTTTCCCGAAGCATATTTTCGATGAAAGATCTTCCTTATATTTGATCAAAACATCTTCAGAGAGTTAAAACACCCCAAAGACTTATATGGAGGTTCGTATTTATGTAAAGTCGTTCGACATTGGAGTTTTATCTGGTAGAGATGCGACGAATGCTCAAGACTTCTCTAACATAAGATGCCTAATCCCTCGAAGCATTCCTGTGCATGATGTATCCTTCGCGAAAGATGTTTGAAAGAAAAAGATGGAGTAATATTTCGATTGCTCGAAACTGCTTCCAGACCGGAGGCACCTCTTAAGTGGAAAACTCGACACGTCGTACGGCGTTCGATGTATCGCGTATATACGAGACACAGAGAGATAGAGCGAGAGAAGAAAGCTAGAACTCGTGAAAGAAGACGCCTTCGATGACTGACGCCCGGAGGCAGCCTCTTTTTTTCTTCCATCACAGACAGCTCCGCACCGTTACAAAGCGGATAACCAGCGAACTTGTTCAAAGTGGAATTTTGCGCGTGCGCAGAACAGGCCATTTAGCAGCCGGACGAGCAGAAAGAGCGCGCGCACTTGCCAATTCAGCGCCATCAAGCAGCCACATTTCTAACCATCAGCGAGTGAGTCGGAACTCAGCCAAGACCACCGGCAGCAATTTGTAATAGTTTGTTTACACGACTGAGCGGTAAAAAGCCTCGTTATCGTTGAGAGCGAGCAAGGGGAGTGAATTTTCTCTGCGCCAAGAGGAAAAGGCATCTTCTCCTCTCCACTTTTGAGAATGGACGGTAAAGATGACGATCTTGGAGCTGAGTCAAACACAAACAGGAGTGTGGTGATCAACGAGCGTCTCTAAGAGGCGAGACGAGATAATCATTCGTGAATTTCTATGGACCTTTACTTTGTAACTCGTGGTTTTATTCCTTTTACTTCCAACGACTGACCTTAAAGACTCCGGCTCAGTTCTCTTTGAAATACTACTGGATTCGCGTGGTTTAACTTTATTTCGGCCTATTCCAAAGTCAGACCAACGAGAATGGTATTTTTTATTGTCCGCAGACTTCGCAAAGGCAACCTTTCTTGATTCTTTGGTCGTTGACTTTCCAGCTACTCGTTGTTTGTGATTGCTACTGGCATGGCAGGGTTGTTTTGCAGTTTATATGTTTTTTCTTCCTAGAAAACTATCTTGTTCCAAGGTTGTATTGAACCTTGGAGACCATTTTTTAGCGACGCTAGATTGTTGGATGGTCATCAATCGACGTAATTGACTGATTAAAGCTATACCTACTAGGCTACTTATTCATCAAAAAGTCGTGTTAGAGTACGATGGCGATTGATAAGATCATCGAAATTGACTCAATGAAGAAAATATATCCACCGGATTGGGGAATCATTCAGGGCCTTCAGGGAGTATTCTGTATTCTGTGAGTAGAGGTCAACTTGAGGTTCTGGTCAATTCTTCAATTAATACTGAAATGTAATCCCAGAAACTAATTTTTAAAAAACCTATGAGAAGCACTCAATCAACTGACTTTTGTGTATTAGGCCTCTGCCCTTTCTACTCGCAACACAACTAATTTGGTCTTAACATCGGAATCTCCAGTCCTGAATTCACTTCCGGCATGATCATTCACATTCAAATTAATTCTACCTCTCGGCACAATTCCCACTTCGAATCATACCACAAAAAGTTCACGCCCTTCCTATGCAAGTGGTCCAATCATCGAATCTCCGTAACCCTCGCGAGGTATACAAAACCATACCGCGGCAGAAGAAGCGCGTTAAGAAAAAAAAGAGTATAAATATATATTCTAATACGGAGCGCGGGGAGCTCGTGGCACGGACGTCGTCAGCTGTATGTGCTTCGATGTTCATATACTAAAATACAACATCATGTCTATGGTACATCGAGAAAGGGAGTGAGTTAAAGAGAGAGAGAGAGCACGCGTGTGTGAGCGCGTGAGATTTAACAAGGGTCTGACAGGCTCGTTGCCGTTGTTATTTATCGGTTATGTCGGAGCGCATCTCTCTTCCATCTCTCGACACGAGTGAGAAGGAGCTATACAAGCTATACAAGCTATATAGTTGCTTTCCTGTGTTGCAAGAAGACTTAGCCCTTTGCGCGATTCTCTCGGGCTTTCTTCGTCCACATTGGCCAACCCAGACCTCTCTTTGTCGCCCTTATTATCCGGCAAACACAGAAAGAACAGCGTAACATCATGTGCAGTACATGCAGAGCTCGCACCTTCAGAGGAGGTTAATGCTACTGGGAATCATAAGGATTCGACCTAAACGGCTTGGCGCTCAGATTTAGAGGAGCTCCGACCTTCTGTTCACCAGTAAAAGCGATGGCTGCATGAGGTAACCTCCATACTGTAACCTAACCAGAGTTGCAAATAATGCATTACTTTTTTTTAATGCATTTATATTTTCAATAACCATTAACTCTTATTGATTATTTAAAATAATTTCCATTAACCATTGCATGTTAATGGTTGGTGAAAATAATTTCCATGAATTAAACATTTAGTGTTAATGCTTAATGAAAATAATTTCCATTAACTATTACATGTTAATGGTTAATGGGAGTTATTTTGATTAACCATTAAATGTTAAAGGAAATTATTTCCATTAATATATAAGAGTAAATATTTAATGAAAATTATTACAATTAACCATAATGCTAACGGTAACCATGATGCTAACTCGCCTTCGACTCGTCCTGCAAACTCACACTCGTCACAAAATGTTTTTACGTCCTCGTGATGTAATGTACTATTATTCCGAAGAATGTTCTCTCCAAATTTTATTCAACTCTTTACATATTTATTAAGGTGACCACCCTCCTTAATTAAAATAGTTGTAATCGATTGGTTTTATTCTGGGTCAAAATGACCCAAAGGTACTAACCGAGGTTTTCTCGGTTACTCTTAGCGGGCGCGGTTTTAGTCTGGCTCAAAATGATCCCATGGTACTAACCGAGGTTTTCTTGGTTACTTGTAGCCGCAGTGGTTTCGTTATGGGTCAAAATGAACCAATGGTACTAACTGTGACTAGCCGTTACATATTTACCAATAATATCAATAGTTAAGTAAACGAAATATCAATGAGGAACTTTAAAGATTCATAGGGCCGATCAGCAGCGGACTGGTTGACTAATTGATTTAGAATCAAATAACCCAAAGATAAAATTTAGAGACAGAGAGAGAACGATGCAGGAGCCGGAAAACGTTTCTTCCGTTATCCTACTTCAAGCGCGTTGGGACCAAAACCGCTAAGAATAGCTGAATAATCGATTACGACAATTTTAATTACATTAAATGTCAACAGTCAATGGAAATAATTTCGATTAGCCACTAACATTAAATGATTAATGGAAATTATTTTCATTAACCATCAACACGTAATGGTTAATGGAGACAATTTCCATTAACCATTAACTCTTATTGATAATTGAAAATAACCTCCATTAACCATTAACATTTATTGATTAATGGAAATTATTTGGATTAACCATTAAATTTTAATGGTTAATGAAAATAATTTCCATTAACCATTATATGTTAATGGTTAATAAAAATAATTCCCATTGACCATTAACATTTAATGGTTAATGGAAATTATTTCCATTAGCCATTAAAAAAGTAATGATTAATGGATTACTTTTTCATTAAAAATGTCGCAATCCTTCACCTAACTCCGTTCAGACAAGCTAAAAAGCCTCGATGCACGTAGTGCGTCCCTAGTGGTGGAGGTAGGGCGGACAATAACACATCCCTACTTGCGCTGGGACACACGTTGAGGTATCGCGTGTGTACACATTCGAATAGTTAAGAGAAAGGAGTAGGGGTCTCGTGTGAGCACGACAACCCTGTTGGGGAAAGGTAATAGTGGCGGCAGAGTGATGATAGTAGCTAAGGTCTTCTGGTTCTGTTTGTATGTGTAACCTCTAACCCACATGGATTTTATCCGCGTCCGCATAGTTTGGGTAACGCACACTCAGAGCTATATGTCCTGTAGTGGGATATCTCAGCGCAAGGCACGTGTTAAAAACATAACCACTTACTCGAGTGGGTTTAGTCCGTGGGAGTAAGAGGGAGGCTTTATTTATCGCGTGGCTCCTCCTACACGAGGCAACACCGAGCGAGATAGAGGTTATAATGGTGTACGAGCGACGTACAAGAACAAAACTCGTATGAAACCGCCACACTCGCCCTGGATAATTTTCAACGTACGTGTGATTCAACACTGCCAACCGACTACGAATCTTATGCCAGTTCTGGGTGTAACTATTATCACCGGCTCGCACGCTGTGCACAGTTGAGCCCAGTCCACTCACGACCCTACTTTATTAGTTTCAGGGCACTAAAACACAGTTAACCTCGGCGCATATAACCGCCTCGAGTACTCGCAACCAACGTGCACCAACCACCAAAGTGCCTTGCTATGCGGTTAAACCACTTGGGATCTTGTCGGAAACAACCTCTCGTGGCTTAAACCCAACGGTCAAGGGAACGCGTCGTTTCTGACCGTATATCTACAAATGGCGTGACTGTATCGGACGCTCGTTTGCTTATCTCTCGCGGGTCAGATCTGGCCCAGCATCTACACATGCGTGTTTCTTGCACAGAGTCCAACAGCGTATACATATATATAGTTAAGTGTTGGTTCTAGAATGTTGTTTAGGTATTTGCGAGGAAATCGATTCCAGAGGACGCGGAGGAAAAAAATCACCGCGATCACGAGAAGGTTTTGACTAGCGTTGCCTAATGAGGTTTTGATTTACTTCCAATGCACTTATAACCATTATGTGCAAAGTGCATTTCAATGTGTTAACAATAAGAAACATCAACTTCACATGAGGTCAGTTTATGAAGATCGACGTTGAATTTATATCGCGAGCAGCAGACGCCGCTTCAATGAGTTTTATGCAATCGATGCATGATCTAATCGTACGTTCATGATGTTCGAAGGCTTTTCGCGTTAGGAAACAATGGCCTCTGTGCTCGAAATACCGTGCTGTTTCAATCCATGCACAGATATACATACAAAAGCGGATAAACAACTGGTCAACTTGGTAGAAGGAGGTTATTACCGGCGGTAGCTCCTGGCAGTGATGCATATGGATCATTTCATGTCAAATCGACCAATAGTTTGAATCAACCCCTTTCAATTTCCATGAAATTTGGTCAGGGGTTTTTGTTTATAATAAAACGAAGTTCTACCAAAGAAAAAAACATTTCAATTTTTCAAGTTTATTTTTTAAATATCTCGAAAACTATTATAGATACGAAAAAATCGTCCTGAGTTCATCTTGAAGAATATACTTGGAGCTGCGAAATGGAATTGCGAGCTGGAATTTTGAATTTTTAAAAACCATCAAAATCCACGATCACCATTAAATTTTTGGTTCAATTTTTTTTTATATAATAACTTGTACTGATCTTAAAAGATCCTGAAATTTTCGGAAATGCGTTTCTTGTTTTTTCAAAAATGTGAATTTTTGAATTCTGGTAAAAACAACATTTTTTTTTAAGACGAACCTAGAACAATTTATTCGTAACGATAATAGTTTTCGAGATACTTAAAAAATAAACTTGAAAAATTGAAAAAAATTGTGAAATTCTGAATTTTGCATAGATTTCGAAAGAAAAAATTAATGTTTTTCCTTTGGTAGAACTTCGTTTTATGATAAGAGAAAACTTCTGACCAAATTTAATCGAAATTGAAAGGGGTCGATTCCAACTATTGGCTGCTTTGCCGAGGAATGACCCATATGCATGCATACATAGTTATTTGTCCGGCATGTTAAGTCAACCGTTCACTTTTCTATCTCCATCTCGCTCTCTATCCACTATTCTTGACTCTAACATCCCCCGGAGTTATTTAGTCACGAGTAGTTACCCGAGGTTTTACACGAGTCACTACACTACTGGTATTACTCGAAGGATATATTTGCCCCGATAATACAACAAGTCAAAACTGCAGAAAATTCGACCTGTGGCTTGGCAAAACGGATGTGTTTTTGCCCGCTTTTTAAACCGCTGTTTTACAGCTGATAACAGCTAGATGGAGTGTGCAATTTGGTATCGATCCTTTCATTTGTACACCACTTTACAACGCTGGTGTTGGGTATAATTTCATTTTTTTACGTTCTTGTCCTTTCACACGGGACGACAAGGTGTATACTTGTACAAATCAGCGAGGTACAGTTTGAAAAAGCGACGGGAATAAAGCATGTGTAACATTTACATCGGCTCCCGGTGTTTCGACGTCGACCCTCCAAATGGCAGTTAACGCCACGAGGACAGATTTACCACGGGGTATGGTCCACGGGGACCTGTACCCCGTGACTGAGCGCTCCCCCGGGTGCGCGTACGCTCATACATGCGAATTGAGAAAATTTACCATCGTGTTCTGGGTTTCACATGTGTGCAATGTAGCTTTTGCCACTCATACAAAGATCGCACATAACACACACACACACAGAGAGAGAGAGAGAGAGAGAGGGAGAGAGAGAGAGAGAGAGAGAGAGAGAGAGAGAGAGAGAGAGAGCAGGAGGGAGGTGGCTTCATATGTGGTGAAGGTATGGTGGAGTGGAGTGTATTGGTACGGGGACGCCACCGATAGAGGCGCTGGGGCCACGAGAGACCAAACGAGAGTCATCATCAGATCGTCGAGCTGTCCCGACCCGTGTATATATGTGCCTCGTTAAGGTTTTAATCGTTTTCATCAACTTGTTGTTATCAAAAGCTCCAAGCTCTTGTTCGCCCCTTGAGGAACAAAATTGCGCGTGCACTTTTTACAAAGACCATCAATATCCGCGCTACCAGAGAGACCATTGATCATCGATAATTCACGCGATCAAATTCCAATCGGCGATGGATCAAAATCGAGGAATCGATTGTTCAAGAATGTCAGAGATATTTTTTCTTCGATGGAAAATTCGTTTAGAACGTGACCTGTAAATGTGCACTGAAAGACCTAGGTCATTCCATGTCAAATCAGACAGTAGTTGGAATTGAACCCTTTCAATGTCGATGAAATTTGGTCAGAAGTTTTCTTTTATCACAAAACGAAGTTCTACCGAAGGAAAAACATTATAAAATTTTTGTTCGAAAGTTATGCAAAATTCAAAATTTTACAACTTTTCAAGTTTATTTTTTTAATATCTACAATAATTTTTCAAGTTTATTTTTTTAATATCTACACTAGAGTCCCAGTATAACGGTAGCCAGTATTGTTCCATAACGAACAGAATGGGGGCTATAAGCCCCCCATTCTGTTCGTTATACTGGGACTCTAGTGTAGTTACGAAAAAATCGTTTTGGGTTCGTCTTAAGGAGTTGACTTGGGGCTACGAAAAAAAAAATATTCCGAAGAAAATTTTGAAAAACAATGGATTTAAAATGTTTAAAAATCGTGAAAATCCACGATCAACATTAAATTTTTGTTTGCATTTTTTTTATATAATACCTTTATATAATATATATTAAAAGATCCTCCAATTTTCAGAATTGGGTTTTTTCGTTTTTTTTTAAATATGAATTTTTGAATTTTTGTAAAAAAAAAAATTTTTACCGCTAAGTTAAGTAAAGTTGAGCAATCATGTAATTTTGTAATTTTGAGCAGTAAAAATTACATGATTGCTCAACTTTACTTAAATTAGAGGTTAAAAAAAAAATTACCAAAGTTCAAAAATGCATATTTTTTAAAAAATAGAAAACGCAATTCTGAAAATTTCAGAATCTTGTAAGATCAGTACAAGGTATTATATAAAAAAATTATATTATATTACATTGAACCAATATAATTAAATTATATTGAACCAAAAATTTAATGGTGGTCGTGGATTTTCACGATTATTAAAAATTAAAAACTCTCCAAATTCATCATTTTTCAAAAAAAATGTTCGGAATATTTTTTTTCCGCAGTCCGAAGTATACTCTTCAAGACGAATCCAGAGCTATTTTTTCCTAATTATAATAGTTTTCGAGATATTTAAAAAATAAACTTGAAAAATTGAAAAAATGGTGGAATTTTGAATTTTGCATAACTTTCAAAAAAAAAATCTTATTTTTTTTTCTTCGGTAGAACTTTGTCTTATGATAAAAGAAAACTTCTGACCAAATTTCATCGAAATTTAAAGGGGTCGATACCAACTACTGATCGATTTAACATGGAATGACCCACATGCAAAACGTAAATCTCATCAAAAATGAATTTAAAAAAATTATTTCGTTCTAATGCAAGGACGCAAACTTCAACATCATTAATTCACGATCACGCAAATCTATAATATAGGACCATTTTTTATGTAAAGTTTAAAAGTTTGTCGAGTTAATATAGTTTATTATACGAAATGTAGTTTATGGCTGGACATAAATTCTCTGTGGTGTGAGCCACCAATTGCTTTCACCAATTTATCACGGATGTGGATCGCCGCTGAGATCACGTTCCGGTTGATCTCTCGATAAATTTCTGGGAAGGGAAAACAAAACCGTAAAGTTCGTGGCTTGGTTAGCATACGAAGGAATAGAAGGAGCGTCCTTTCGAATTGTATTGCTAAAAATACGATGTTATATGCTATACAAATGCGTGTAGGTTGTGTCTGTGTGTAGGTTTGTACAGAAGGGACACCACCCCCCCCCCCCCCAAACGAACGGGATAAGCACAGTCTCGTAAAAAATGGTTAACATGAGAAAAGGTAGATTCTATCGTGGTAGAATTATGTCTTTATTAGGTAGGATCGGTGCCCGATGACTGTAACGTTTTTGTCCAGCGACCAGAGGGAGATCGAGCCGCAGGTGTCCCCCGAGAACCCCAAAGGATATATCCCATATGCCTTTTCTTCTTCCCTTGGTCTTTAAAAGAGAGGGAGTGAATCTTCCGCTGAGGATGAACAAAAGGGAGGAAGGAGAAACGACGAGGAGGCAATTTTGAGGGTGTGAGCGACTTAATACTATACACAAAGTATGCAAACCCTTGGTGAACCAACTTCGAGATTTCTCATTATTCACTGTTCTGCTTCCCTCATGTGACCTGCTCCCTCTCTAGCACTTAATTCTTTGGTCCGAAACCAATACAAAGGTAAGATCTCGAGGTGAAGATCACGACCAGGAAGATTGAATAGAGGCGGAGATCAGTATAAAGAGAAAGAGAATTAAATAACAAGTGCATCCTGTCTGAAGATGGCTAGAGACCTCTCGACTGCACTTGAATTTTCCTCACGTTTTATCCAACTCTTGATCCTAAATCTCGCCCTTTTTTTTATGGTGACCGTTAGTCTTTCGTGCCTGGGATCCACTACTGTTCCTCCTGATTAATACTGCCAAGGATCACTGGTCCTGGAGGAAACAAAAGATAATAAGGGTTGATAAGAAACTGTGATGTTGGAACGAATGACAAAACAGGTGAAATTTTCTAACGGGTTATCGTTCTGAGATTGACAGTGCAACAGGATAGATTTACTCATGAATCTACCTGTGCGTGTGGATTTTAAGAATGAGAACGGAAACGATATTTTTAACTGATCGTTATTAGGATGTTTCGAAAGTAACGTGATGGAATTTATCCTGCCTTTCGGTCAGATTCTCATGCTGGAGTTCCCTGGAATGAGAAAGTTTCTTCGAAAAACGACCCTAATTAAACGATGAAAAATCGCCTCAAGAATGTTCGAATGTTTGGAAACATCATCAGGATCTGGGATTACGTGCGTTAGATTAAAAATGCAATATGTGAAGAGAAGAACATCATTTGATAATTCTTGAGCTCTGATTAAGAAAGTATTCCGATCTAGAATTTTGAAAAAATCAATTTTTTTGTACGTTCTTAAGGGGTCTACCCTAATTGCAATCTTCAAAAAATCGATTTTTTTTTTAATTCCATTTTTCGAAAGTATAGATATTTGAAAGTATCATATTAAATTTTCGTAAAGATCCGAGCAGTCTAAGTGTACTTTTGAGGGACTTTTACTTAGTTACCTGAGCGCGCTAATAGTGACCGTTCGGAGTTTGATCGCGTTTTTCTCGAAATGACATTTTTGTACGGCTTGTTGAAAAAATCTCGGAAACTACTGCATCAATCCTTACCAAATTTTTACCACATATTGTTTATGTCGAAAGCTATGTCGCATATCATACGATTTTTGAAATTTTGAGTTTAACTTGGTTTAAATTAAAAAAAACTGATAAAAAAAAGGTTATTTTTCGTTACTTTTCGATATATGGCCGCCATTTTGCCAATTTTAAAAAAATCAAAAATCGTATGATATGCGACATAGTCATGACCTTACTGAATCTAAAACCTTTTTTTTTTTTTTTTTAGATAATCCACTCCGGAGATTCCGTCAACAGGGCGCACTCATCTTTTTTTTTTTGATATTTTTTTGGCCTGCATTTTCATATAATAAAGAACCGAAAAATAAAGTTAAAAAAATTTTTTTCATGCATTTCAAGATTATATTTATCAAGCCTCATACTTGTCATATTAATATTTCTAATTTAAAACAATGAAAAGAAATCGTGAAAATAGGCATTTTTTTGCGTGTCTAATTAGGGTAGACCCCTTAACGTTTAGACCTTTAAGAATGAACCCTTGAAAGAAATTTTTTCAATTCTAATTCTAATTTATTTCTTATTTAATTCGCAGCAACTATTAGGCTCGTCACATGTCGGAGCAAATCGGACTATAGACACAGCTGACTCAACACGGCTGATATGATATCTCAAGGTCTGCTCAACCGTTTTCCTTCAAATTTTTTACCAATCTTCAATGTATAACAATCTATCGCCCCTACAACTTTTGTATCAAAATTATTTTTTTGAGTAGTGCCAAAAAAATTAAAAACTATGAAAAAAGATTCAAAAAATGCCTTTTTTGTTCACACAGCATCCATTTTGTGATTTTTTTTTCTATTTTCTCTGAGGCGGAAGCTACAACGACATTCTTACTTAGGATCGATCTTAAGATCAAACTTTCTATTGAACTCAAGTTGGAACAAGATCGAACTTAAGTTCTAATTCAAGATGAATCTTAAGTTTGAACTTATGTGTCATTATAAGTTCATACTTAAGTTCAAACATTCGTGCGAACTTCAGATCGATCTTAAGGATGTTGAGTTCGTACCGTCCCTTCCAAAAGTTTGGTACCTCTTTTCAATTTACTGAATTTTATTGGGATTGATAAATACTTAAATTCGTATCGTAACACCATTGATGTGGAAAGAAGTATCGTAACCGTGCATATTAATGATCGAAAATTCTTATTTATGTATTATATCAAGTTTTAACAATGTTGCTACAGGCGAGGATTAACTTTTGGATGTTTTGTGCAAACTAGACAACGCTAAAATCTCGATAGTGAAAACTGTTCATTGTCAACACGAGCTTCCTAAATGTCTTGAAAAAATTACATAATGCTTCTTATATGTTTTCCCTCAAGGGTGATTTTTTTCTATTTTTAGCATCACTTTTTGTAACAAAAAAATAATAATAAATACAAAGTAACTTCAGTTTCCATTAGGCTCGTGTAATTTGTTAATTCTAATTTCTCAGTAGTCAGCTTCCTAATCGTCGTGAAATTTTTACGCAATCTTTAAAATGTTTTACATAATGACATATCAAATTTTTAATATTTTATTATCATTTTCGATTTGGGACTCAACATCCTTAAACTTAAGTTCAATCGAATTTCATTATGTTGACAACTACTGTCAAGAAACACGATCGAGAGGCGATGAAAGAAGTTTGATCGAACTTAGGTTCAAGCTTAAGACGGATCTTAAGATCACACTTCAAACCAAATTTAAGTCTGAACTTAAGATCGATCTGAAGGTCGCACGAATGTTTGAACTTAAGAATGAACTTATAATGATACTTGAGTCCAACCTTAAGATGCATCTTGAATTGGAACGTAAGTTCGATCTTAAGATAGATCTTAAGAACTCAAAATTCGGGACTAAGAATCTTTTTTTAAATATTGTATCGGATGATTAGAAAGGTTACAATAGTGTCACGCAACACACCCCTTTTTTACCCACAACTTTACCAGCCTATAAACTTATTTAATTTTCATTTTTTTTCTCGAAAATTTGTTTGTTTATTGTCAAAGTATATGTTGTAAAAATGAATGGTAAAAAAATGGTATAAATGACAGACCCCAATTTAGTTAAAATTAAGGGAAATCTTGTTTTCTCGGAAACACGTTACAGGAAAATATTTTTTTCCGGCACGAGGCAACTTTATACGAATATATTTCGTTCTCTCACCTCTTACGGGACATGTATACTTGACGAATGACTCTCTTAATGTTTCGAATAACAAGGGCTCTCTTTCATTGACTCCTCGTCATTGTTGACCATTCGAGGGACATACGGCAGTTTCGTGCCTCGCGGGAGGTCGACAAAAGAAGTCCTCGAACCTAAAATCATTTTCCCCACTTTTTCCCCGCTGCGAGGTCTATTGTGTTACGGCGCTTCGTAAGATTTTTGAAACGTGTTTGTGTGGCTCGTAACTTAGGACGATCTCACTTTTCCAGCTTCCGCGTAACGTGTCTCGAGGGCTTGGAAAAGCGAAAATGAAAAACCGGCCGAGGGATCTTGTTTACCGAAAAACGGAATTCGGGTCACGCGGGAAATATCTGAAAGAATTTTCCGAGAACGTTTTTCGGCGATTTCAAATGTTTAGTAATCGATATTTTGATCTCACGTATTTTTTGGTTGCTAAAAGTAAGGTTTAAAATTGAAAAAAAATCTTTCATTGGCAATGGCCGTACAAATATATACATTTTTTTTGTAATTTATTTTTATCAATAAATTAACCCTTCCCCGTGGATTATCGTTTTGTTCTTCGATAATTCTTTTCTCTTCCTCATCATCATCATTATCACAATCCTTTGAACGATTATTCACCGTTTGATAAATCTGAAGCAATAAATTTGGGCATTGATGTATTACCTTTGCACACATCGATTTCTGTTACAGACTCGTAAATTTATTTGTATGGGGTATTTCGGATAAACTTAATAAACAATTGATCCGCATACGTACCGATTTGGTTCGTTATGATATTCCACAATTATACCAAGACTTAAAAGCATCGTCGCATTAAATTTTTTTTTCTTTGTCATTATTTTTTTTCATCGAATAAAGTTCCAAAATTTGAAAAATCTCAATACTTTTATAGTCATATGCCGCCATAAAAAAAAATCGTAAGATGCTTTTTTTGGTTTTTAATTTGAAATCTTTTGAAATAATTAATTTTTTTCATTTTTGCGTATATATATTTTAGTTCTTAATTTGAATTTTTCATAGCAATTGCGTATTTTTTAGGTAATTGCTAAATTTTTTTGGTAATTGCTAAATTGTATTGCATGACATTATAAAGGAACAAACCAACGGCTAATGGTAAAAATATTAAAAAATTGAAAGTGCTTCTCAGTCTCAGCACAATAGTATAGATAAAATATGATAAAAAAAAGGCGAAGAAATTGTTGAGTCGACTTGGAATACCCCATATATGTATTTACAATTTCGAGATTATTTTATCTCGCTGAATCTATACAGTGAGATCAGAAATGAAAAGGAGAGTAATGGCACTTGTCAAAAAATCAGCACCGCAACACAAACCCAAGCGCGTTGCGAATAATTTATCGAAATTCACCTCCGGCTAAATATCAACACAAATTCCTACTCCGTGATCGAAATTTTTGCCTCGTGACTGATAACGGACCAAAATTGAACAACCGTACGAAAGCAAATTGAATAAAAAATTAATCATTAAGGATTCAAGTCGTGATATACCCCAAATTTCAATAATTATTTAGAGGTGCTATTTCTTCAATCGAAGGAATTTTTTTCAAATTTTCCTAAACATTCAAAAAAATTTATTTGGTCGAGGCAATATTTTCTTCCTGTTGTCATCATCGCAGTCAGAGCTACATATTTTTTCTTAAATCACTGATATCCAAAGATGGGGACGATAATATTACTTTCGAAAATGATTGTTTGATCATTTTATCGACATATTTTTTTTAAAAGAGTGTTCAAAAACTATGATTTTATCTTGGAAAATTTTTAAAAATCATACAAGTGAAAAATTCATGACCGAATTGCTTTTGGCTCTTTAAACAAAAAAAGTAGAATCTTGAGTGATCATAAATAAAATATAAGAACAAAACATCAATATTAAAATGTTTGAAATAATCAAGTATTGATTTTTATAAGTATTTTAACGCTGCTAACACTATTACCTTTGATATAAAATATCATTCAGTGAGAATATTACTCTCCCTATATTTTTCTCCATTTCCGTTTTGCCACACTTTAAAAAAAGCAGAACCGTGAGTTATCATTAAAAAAATATAAGGACCAGAAAATCAATATTGATCAATATTTATCGATGCAATAATCAAGTATTGATTTTTATAAGTATTTTAACGCGGCTAACACTATTACCTTTGATATAAAATATCATTCAGTGAGAATATTACTCTCCCTATATTTTTCTCCATTTCCGTTTTGCCACACTTTAAAAAAAGCAGAACCGTGAGTTATCATTAAAAAAATATAAGGACCAGAAAATCAATATTGATCAATATTTATCAGTGCAATAATCAAGTATTGATTTTTATAAGTATTTTAACGCTGCTAACACTATTACCTTTGATATAAAATATCATTCAGTGAGAATATTACTCTCCCTATATTTTTCTCCATTTCCGTTTTGCCACACTTTAAAAAAAGCAGAACCGTGAGTTATCATTAAAAAAATATAAGGACCAGAAAATCAATATTGATCAATATTTATCGATGCAATAATCAAGTATTGATTTTTATAAGTATTTTAACGCGGCTAACACTATTACCTTTGATATAAAATATCATTCAGTGAGAATATTACTCTCCCTATATTTTTCTCCATTTCCGTTTTGCCACACTTTAAAAAAAGCAGAACCGTGAGTTATCATTAAAAAAATATAAGGACCAGAAAATCAATATTGATCAATATTTATCGATGCAATAATCAAGTATTGATTTTTATAAGTATTTTAACGCGGCTAACACTATTACCTTTGATATAAAATATCATTCAGTGAGAATATTACTCTCCCTATATTTTTCTCCATTTCCGTTTTGCCACACTTTAAAAAAAGCAGAACCGTGAGTTATCATTAAAAAAATATAAGGACCAGAAAATCAATATTGATCAATATTTATCAGTGCAATAATCAAGTATTGATTTTTATAAGTATTTTAACGCTGCTAACACTATTACCTTTGATATAAAATATCTTTCAGTGACAATATTACTCTTCCTATATTTTTCTCCATTTCCGTTTTGCCACACTTTAAAAAAAGCAGAACCGTGAGTTATCTTTAAAAAAATATAAAAACCAGAAAATCAATATTGATCAATATTTATCAGTGCAATAATCAAGTATTGATTTTTATAAGTATTTTAACGCTGTTGAAACTATTACTTTTGATATAAAATATCTTTCAGTGACAATATTACTCTTCCTATATTTATTCTCATTCCTGCCATCGTAGATTGAAAATTACACGTGGTATATATTTCGTTGATCCGAGAGGACTAAATCGTTCGAATTTTATTGACCTATCTGACCCATTGTGACGTTAAAATGGATTTCGAAGTTAAACGAACCGTCGCGACTAGCCATATGTATATAAAAGTCCATCATGCATGTTTGTTAAAGCATTATTTTCCCACACCCTCACTCCGTACCCATTATTTTACTGATTTATCGCGTAATTTATCTCCTTCGCTGCCCGAAACGGATAATTGATTCGACAATTATTTAACAGTGCCCGTTATTATTCGTTACGGTTTTAATGAAATTCTCTCAAATTATTAATGCCCTCGCGTTCATCTCATTATTAGAAAATCTCATATTTTTATTTTCGTCATTTATTCGATTTTAGTCATTTTTACAAATAACTGATTTTCAATTTACAGGCTTTTAATTACCGTAAAAATTATAAAATGTTTAAATCCAAATTCGCTAAATTTGTTCTAAATACCAGAAAAAGATTCCCTTACACTTTTCTCGGAGCCAATAACTTTTGTCTTGAAACATATTTTTACTTTTACTTCAAAAAGAATCTGGATCAAATTTGTTATTAAACTTTTACGTTTGCAAACACGTTGTTGATTTTTCCAAATTCGGTTAATCACATATTTGGAGATCTTAAATTATTGCAAAAATTATTGAAAAAATCACATCTACTGAATTTGTCAAAAATATTAACAAATAACTTCCTTTTACATTTTTACCGAACAAATAGATTTGTCGAATCAATTTGTCATTTGAAATTTTGTCACTTTTATTTCAAAACGGGTCATGAAGAAACTTTTGACGAAAATTCTTTCTAGATAAGTTATATTAATAGTGGCAAACACAGATGTTAATGTATATTTTATAGAGGAAAAAGAGCAGAGGCGGAAAAAAGGCTCATGTAGTGTTTAATGGTTGCATACGTTTTGCGATATATAAATTAATATAAATCATCATTTGTCGGCTGCTACAATCGCGAACGAGGGGAATTATAACGTCGCGATGTTTCTTAATGGGTAACGAGATAAGATCACCCCCAGTAAAATGTATGTATTGTGAGCCCGGGCGAAAAAGTTGCACTATGTGTACATCACATATATATATTAGGGCGATTTTTTTTTCGACTTTTTTAAATTTTCATCCCTCCCCACGTAAAATGCTGTTGCATATGTCTAAAAGAAACTACCCTGAAAGTTACAGCCCTTAATATTAATATTAAGTACTCGCCCTTCGCGTGAAAAGATTTCCCATCTAAAATACACGTAAATAAAAAACTTTTTTCTTCAAATTGCTATAACTCCACGGCATTTTATGCTATTATATTGTCCTTGGTCGCAACTTACGCAGAATTGAACGTTCTTCAAAAGTGTCCTGAGCAGCATAAGTGTAATTTACACTGGTGAGATGGTACGAGTCACTAAAGTTGATTTTAACCCACACTTCTCGTTTTTTTTGCTGTTATTTTTGAAATGATCAGCGTTATCGAAAAATTGCAAAGGAAAGTTTTGTTGGAAATTTAATTTCCTACAAAAAAGGTCCTTTAGACCTACTTGAGAAAATTGATATTTCTTGAGATATTGAACCTTAATTTATTTGCGGTATAAGATTTTTACGGTTTATCGAACCAAAAGTTCTTAATTGTTGATATTCCATATCATTTCGCCACTGGTGATATGATATGTGATATGGTGATATGATATAGAATATCAAAAAATTGAAACTTTTGGTTCAATAAACCATAAAAATCGTATACCAAAACCAAGTTAAGGTCCAATATCTCAAGAAATATCAATTTTCGCAAGTAGGTCTAAAGGACCTTTTCTGTAGGAAATTAAATTTCCAACAAAACTTTCCTTTGCAATTTTTCGATAACGTTGATAATTTCGAAAATAACAGCAAAAAAACGAGAAGTGTGGGTTAAAATCAACTTTAGTGACTCGTACCATCTCACCAGTGTAAATTACACTTACGCTGCTCAGGACACTTTTGAAGATCGTTCAATTCTGCGTAAATTGCGACCAAGGACAATATGATAGCATAAAATGCCGCGGAGTTATAGCAATTTGAAGAAAAAAGTTTTTTATTTACGTGTATTTTAGATGGGAAATCTTTTCACGCGAAGGGCGAGTACTTAATATTAATATTAAGGGCTGTAACTTTCAGGGTAGTTTCTTTCAGACATATGCAACAACATTTTAGGTGGGGAGTGAAAAAAATAAAAAAAGTTGAAAAAAAAAATCGCCCTAATATATATGCATACATATATATGCAACAAACCATGTTCGTGCGTGACATTCACTTGTATGTTTTTTTTTTATCTTCCCCCGCATAATGTTCAGAATACCACTATTACGTTTCTCTGGCGTAATAAATCTCCCGATAACGAAACAGAAATGTCGTCAAAGAGTCTCATATGCACGATGTGCATTTATCGGATTTTTCACAATTTTTCATGAGCACGCTTCGCCTTAAAAACAAAAATGTCAAAGAATAAATTTGTTTCGTTAAAATTCCAATAAAATCCCGATTAATAAACTGTTTCGTTTTCAATTTTCGTAACAATAATTTTGTTCAATGATTAAAATTGTATTCGCATTTGAAGTAGTCAATAAATATTTTTGTGCAAATTGAGATACTTCATAAGATCTTGGCTAAATTTTGTACGTTAAATTGTTGTAAAATTCAAAAATGTTGAAATACCGTGTCCATTTTTTTATTTAAGGGGTTGTACGCAGTCTGGAGGTCGAAAAATGCGATTTTTCAAGAATTTTTTCCGGCGAGACATCATTATTTATTACACGATTATTGTTATTATTAGTAAAAATTTATATACACATTTTTGTAACTTTTAACTTTATTCTAAAATTTATATTTAAAAAAAATAATTAATTTTGAAGCCGCTGTAACTGATCTCCGGAAGGTCCTCTAAAAAAAGGCGTTTTGCGGTGGATTGGATGATAAAAAATTTAAAAAAATTAAAAAGATTTCGTTGATATAAGGTATAATCTAGTATTCAATCGAAGGAACAAGGAAAATATTCATTTTCGAGAATATGGCAGCATCTCAAAAAAAAAATTCGTTTTGCGGTGAAAATTTTTGCCTTAAATTGTTTCTAAAATGAAAAATAGTGATCGGTAAAAAAAACGTTCGTTTAATTACTAAAAAATATATTTATAAAGCATGTGTAAAAATTTGAGACTTATCGATTATGCCTTCATTGAAAAATCTTGCTCACCGACTTTAAAAACAACGTTTTTGGAAAAACGCGGTCAAAGTTTCAAAAGCACTTTAAACATAGTAATTACGGGTTTACAAAAATATGCCTATTACTTAGAAAATATTTGCTGGATTGACATGAAATTTTCTGTGTATATGTACTCTTAAATTTATGCACATGACTCAAAAGAAATTTGAAAAAATTTATTTTTTTGAAAATCCTGACTGCGTATAACCCCTCAACAATGTTATCATGCTGTTAATGGTTCATTAATGGAAAAAAAAAATTTCGAAAAAATCGTTTATATTGCATCAAAAATTAAAAAGAAATCGCTATTTTGAGGGTCCGTAACTCGGCTAATTTTCGGCCAATTTAGTTTTCCATTTTTTTCGCTCATACGCTTCAACTAGACTTAGAAAATGATACTTGATTTATCGCGATATTTTTAACATAGTCAGTGCTAAAAATTTTTGAAAATCGCCAAAAAATCGGGGTAAAGATGACAAAAGCAATTTTTGGAAATATTTTTTTTTTGTCCAACAAAATTTTAAGGAATTGAATTAAAACATGGCCGGTTACTCAGAAAGTGTTCTTTTTGTATAAATCGAAAAACTTAAAAACCCGAAATTTGGCAAATATCTAAAGAAAAAGATCAAAAATAATTATTGAAAAATATGAAAAAATGAACATATCGAATTAGAGGTTGATAGGCGATATTCGAAAGTACAAGAGAAGAAATTTTGGATTTTTACAAAAAAATATATATATATTGCCGAATCATCGGAGAATGCGCGATATGAATAATATCGCATTGTAATGAAATTGGAGGGATAAGTGTATATATATATAGTGTAATGCAGATGGGCCGGGCGATCTCCGCCATGCGACTCAATTTTCGTATGACAAATCGCACGACCGAAACATTGTTCCCGACTATTAAGGCGCGGCCCCGAATTTAATGGCGCCCATGATTTCGATTAGGGTGTGAATGGGCATGCTTATGAATAATAAGAATCATCTCCTATAAGTTTCTCCTTCCCATCTTTTTTTTCTCTCTTTAACTCTCGAGGGTTCTCTGTGTGGATTTATTCATGGTGAGAATCTTTTGTCATTTTTTTCTCCTTTTCTCTCTTCCCTTTTTTGTGAGCATCATTCGACCATTGGCTTACTTCCTCCATTTACCAGCAAGGGGTTTTTTTTCCATGTAATCGAATCTCTTCTAACAAAATTGTGTATGCAAATTTTGTGGTAAATGTATTCCGGAAGTGTCGAATTACTTGATTTCTTTTGTGAAAAATCCGAACAATTATTTGATTTGATGGCTTTTCCGAATTGTAAATTCAAGTCTTTTTTTATGATTCTTTGTAAAAAAATAAATTAAAGTAATTATGCAATTTGATGGCTTTACTAAATAAAAAATTCAAGTCTTTTTTTCGTGTTTTTTTTGCAAAAAAAAACAGTTGCGAGCAACTTTTCTGAGCTCCTCTGAAAAAATACGGTTATCGATGTTTTACTCCGACGTCTGTACACTGGATCTTTTAAGGCACAAGCCAAATTTTCAAATCGAATATCTCTGGAATTAGAAAAATAGTTTTAAAAAATTGTTTACTATAAATGGTTAAATAAATGATTGAAACATGAAAAAAAAAATTTTCAAAAGTAATTCAGAATTTTTCCAAATTTTTTTTACGTTTTTCTCTTGGAAAAAACATTAGCAGGACTTTAACGACCCAGAATACAGACGGTATTCCAAAATTTAAGTGTACAGACGGAGGGTTAAGGAACGGTATTTAGGAAAAAAAATCCGAAATCGTTAATTTATTTTATTTCATTTTTAATCTTGGTTTTAGAAAAAAAAACATAGTAAGTATTGATCTTAAAAAGAAGGCTATTTTACGAGAAAAAAAATTAGAAATTACAAAAATTTGAAAAAGCCATCAAGCTGCACAATTACCGCCTTTTTTTCTTCAATAAACCAGGACAAAAATTGAAATGAAATAAATTCAAATTTTTCGACTTTGTTTTCTTTGCAAAATCTTTCCTTAAAAGGCCAATAACAATATTTCCAGAGGGACTCTCCGAAAAGTTGCTAGCAGCTTTTTTTTGCAAAAAGTCACGAAAAAAGACTTAATTTCTCAATTCGAAAAAATCATCAAACTGCAAAATTACAAAAAACAATTAATGCAAAAAAAATGTTCTGAAATCACAAAAATTTGGATCAACCACCAAACTGCATAATTACCACAAAAACGTTTTTCTTTAAAATTTCAATATGTAATAAATAAAAATAGAAAATTCGTTTACTTTGCTAGATATTCATAATTATAATTGAAATAATTAATACAATCATTATGATGATAATTATGATCCATTCAAATACACCCATTATTATTTTTTTTTAAATCTACCAACATTCCAATATATGAACGAAATATATGCCATAAATAAAAAAATACAACTTTTAATTCAATAGTTGCACATAATTAAAGTAATATTATTATCATTATATCACAATTCTATAACAATAATATTTTTATTATTATTGTTATAATAATTATAGTCAAATAATTAAAAAAAGATGTGCGCGTTTCGCGAATAAAAATCTCCGAATCCGCGAGGAACGCTTCATATATCTATATGTAGGGGTAACGTTGGGGTTAGAGGCAGAGGGGAGGAGGGGGTACTATTGTCAACGTAGGAACGCCCGAGTTCACCTCTCGTGTGTATGTATATATCCACACGCCAATGTGGAGTGAGAGACTGCGAGCTGCAGTCCGGGAACGTTTGCCGCTAGGCCACGCTCCTAATCATTAATATATGACTGAAGGAGCCATTGTCGCGAATTAGGTAGCATTGAACGTTTTATTGTCGTGAACAGCGGGGCAGAAAAGCGGGGGGTGGGGGGAGGTACGATGAACTTTTTTCGGTAGCTAAAGAAAAAAAAACGGGAGGGGGCGACGCTGTCGCAGGCACGACTGACCCAGCATGTTTTTTAATAAAGTCGTTTGTGCGTATATATCTTATACATATATATGTATATTGTGATGTTTTTCTTTTTTCGAGACTCACTCTAGTACTCTCCGACAGCTTCGTCCTTTCCGCTGATGTCCGAGGCTCGTTCTTCCCGTCTGAAAACGCCCTTGAGAATTCTCGACGACAACGAAAAAAAAAGGAGACGACGTAACACTTAACCACAATTTTTGCACACGCGAAAGTTATTTCGTTCCTCGGGAATGTTTTCACTCTCATCTTTATATTATAAATCGTGACACTGACAAATTAATTGCATGGTTTTCTTTATTCAAGTCCATTATATTAAAAGTTTCGAGGACTTCACCGATAATGAGATCGAAAATCGACACGAAATTGGCGCAACGCCGCCGACGGATTATTCACGAACTAGAGACGCGCTCGAGGTGACGCTGCGAGTGGGAAAATAATGATAACAATTGTTCCTTCCCAAGGTCAATTAATGCCCAAAAGAAAAATAATAGTTCGAAACATTCGCAATAGTATCTTTGGCATTGTTATATATTTCCACTTTGAAAAAAAACTTCGAAGATTGCGAATATTCATCGCGCTACTTCGAAACATTTATTTCGACATTGCTACTCGCGAAAGGACAAAGATAAAATATAAACGTGCGAATTATCAATTTTGAAAAAAACGCCTTTTGTCTCGAATTATACCGGCTGATATAAGTTCTGGAACGTTTCGACAATATCTTACAAAAAAAAGGCACCGAGCGACCATTATCTTCAAATGTTTTTCTATCAAGCGCCTATTTTTGCACACAAGCGATTTACGGTGAAACTTTTTTTCACCATTTTTTTGGACGTCACGCATTGAAACGGTTTGGAACAGATCGCATTGAGAATCTAACGAGTTTTCAAGAAAGTCGTAAACAAGCTTTGTATCGAAATCGTACTTACGAAAGAAATTGACACGAACACGTTATTACCGCGAAAAGAAAACAACGGAAGGGTTGAACGATTATTTTGTGGAGCAAAAAACGTTACTGGTGCAAGCGCCGCCGAAGCGCGACTGTGCCGCCATCTAGCAGAATGCTGGATAAAGGCATCGTTCACCCAACTATGGCATTGTTGTCCTTGTCACGCACGTGAGAATCTCTCTCTGTCTCTTTCTCCTAACTCGACACTATGGGAACAGATAGGGAATGCGCGGTCCAGGAGTATAAGGTCCATGCGTAACAACGCGGCTCTGCCGATAAAGAAGTGCGCGAGCGTCGCGCTACTTGGCAAATTTCGAAAGTACGACGGAAGCTTGTGGAAAAGAAACGACGGAACAACTGAAAACGGAAAAACAACGACTCCAGGAGCAGAGGCATCGATAAGTAATATACAGAATAATTATCGGAATATCAATGTATTATTTCGGAATATTTTTATTTATCGCAGTTGGCGCATCATCATAGAACAATTCTCAGTTAAATACCAAACTAGTCAATACTCCTATAATGTGTATAATATAAGTTTTGCAGATTTAATCATCAAAAATTTCAATTAAAAAACATTATATCACTTGGTATATTGAAAGAAAGAAAACATCTTCGTGCAAACATCCCCTCAAGACGTTCAGTCGAGGACAAAATCAGCACATTTTTCATAAAGATTATTGTCAGATTTTTCTAATTAAAATTAATGAAAATTGAAAAAAGTACATAATATTTATATATATATTATTTATATCCATGAAGCAATTATACTGATTTTGGCACTGGACGTTTTTTTCCTTTCGTTCGAGAACTCGCAACAAAGATTCAAGTCAAACCGATGGGTTTTATTTTATTTTTTTTAAATCTTCTAATCTTTTTTCGAATAAGTCAAATTGTTGGTGATAATCAATCGAATCGTATACGTGAAATTAATCGACATAAATGGAGCCAAGCCTATGATAATTAGACAATGGTTGATATTGATATATTTATAAGTATATGTATATATAATATGTATAATATGTATAGTGTGTGTATCAAGTTTGTATTTTATATACATATTTGTAATTTTTTTCCATATGACTGATTTTTTTTTCACACCAGCCCAAATTTGAACTTCGAGATAAGTTAGATGAAATTTTCTCTCCATTAATCTGTAAACAAATCCTTTTTTTAGCCTAACATAGGCGATTTTTTACATTATTACAACAGTCCAACATTTTTTATTTTTTATTTTTTTTTTTTTTAGTTTTGTGAAAATTTCAGAAAAATTAAAAATATTTCTTTAACAGAGAGAGCTTTTGTGTAACAGGAGAAATATTTAATATCATGTTACCATTTTTCCATTTCAATAAAATGATTTGAATAGAAATAGAATAGAGAATGAAATGATGTAGATAGAATGATACAATTTTACAATAAAATGATACAAAGAAATCTCCAAAATATCATAAAAAATCCATAATCATAGGATTAGTTAAAAAACAAAAAAAAATGCAAAGTATTTGACAAATGTCGTTACAAGAAAATCTGCTGTATCGAAAAAAATCAGTCGTACGCAAAACATGCAATCTATGACAGTGCGTTTGAGCACGTAAAAACTATCTGACAGGTTCGATATTATTTTATTACTTAAAATCCATGTGATTATTCATATTATCTTATTTTTATAAAATTCGACAAATTCGATTCAATATCATAAAATTTTATAAAAATAAGATAACACAAATGAATGTATGAATATCTTTAATAATATTTTCCAGTGCGCTGGTTGATTCTCCTATTTTTCATATTCTCCGGCTTTTTACTTTTATACGTTGAAAAAATTTGCGAGGATTTACCAAAAATTAGCATCTGATATAAATGACTCTGATACATTTAGTTGAGAGGGCTGTTTTTTTTTTTTACAATTAGTCGAACTTTTTTCGAAAAACTTTGGCCATCGCTTATCTTAAAAAGTGCGAAAACGGTAGCTTACAACTAAGATTCAATATTTTTTGTTTGTCCAGCAACGACAATCGTCTACGTCATTTTTTCGTCATTTTTTTTCTCGCTAATTTGAGTGCAACATGGACACGGCTTTTTAGCTATGTGCGTTTCTCACTTTTCCTCCTCTTTTCAATTTTTTTTTTTCATCGGTGCAATTACATTTCGTACGTAAACATTCAATGGCTTTCGAAGTAAGATTTTTTAAAATATTAATTCGAAAGGCGCTGAGGCTCGACCAACGCCTCAACGCCTTTGTGTGTTTGTGTTTTTTTTTATCACCTAGAAAAATAGCTACACATCCAATAATACACGTGAATTAATAGATGGCAGGTTCTGTACGTTGGTCACGCCCCGGAAATGGGAGATTCATCGAATTCTCGAATACTGATTATTCAGAAAGCAAAAATTCGTTAATTTTTTAATTTCTCGATTTTACCGAAGTTTCGAAGTTTCTCAAAATAAATCGATATTTTTTTCCCTACGCTCTTCGTCAGGAAAGATTTTTATATAGAAATAAAGAACATGAAATTTTTTATTTAAAAAAAAATTATATTCAAATGTCGAAGCAAATGCAATTTGTTATTTCAGATAAAATCAGTGGTAAAGAAAGATATCAAAATACCCGTGTGTATTTTTTTTTTAATGACATCGTTGTCGGTATTTCAAGGAAGACGAATGAACAAAATTCGGAAGAGCCGTAAAATTGGATAATTTCCCAAAAAATCAATATTTTTGTGTTGAATGAATTGTTTTCTGATACCAAAATATGTAAACAAACATCCTCAAAAGGTTAAAAAAAATTGGCTCTGTTTTATCTGAGAAAAAACCACACATTTTTAAACTCAAGCTCTCCTTCGATTCATCAAAAAGATAGAAAAAAAATATCGATTTATCTCGCGATTTTCAGCACCCGTCCATAAAAAAAGAATATTAATAGACAAGGATCATGAAAAATGTCGACTCCAATAATTTCGATTTCCTATCCTATTTTTTTCACATCGTACCTTAAACTACATTATGAAAAACCACAGATCGATAAGTTAATCCTCGTTTAATGTAATAATTGATCGTTATTTACGAAGAGCCATTGGCAAATTCCCGTTTAACGTGTAAAAAATGCATAAGAAATAAAATGGCGATGATAGAAAAATGTTTTCATTCGAGAATTGGACGAGGGTGGGATTGAAATGGTGAGCAGTGGATTTTGGGATATATGTTTTTTTTTTTTTTTTTTCATGCAGATACCCGATATTTCAGAGAAATATCATTCACGCAGTACGCGACAGTGAGTTATATAACCAACGAAATAACTCAACGATAATGATAATTTTGGTTATTTAACCAGTGCCAATGTACATGTGAAAGTAATTCCTGAAATAAAGGGCTAACCTTATAAGAGATAGAATGCACAGAACGTACAGAGCGATCGCGAGCAACACGAGCAATGCCATACGTGCATTTGCGCTTGTTTCGGCTTCTTGTCCGCGATTTCGACCATTGGCCACCTGCCTCCCAGCCGGGGATTCAATCTGATAGCGGTAGGTGGTGGCCTGAGGTCAAGCTCATGATCGCCAACGCGCCCTCTGCATTTCAATCTGTCCCTCGAGTGTCTTGGCAAGATATATTACGAACAATTGACTCAGCGCTATGCCCAATGCAATACCGGCTATCGTGTAGAGATTGCGCTCCGCCCAGCTGCGAACGATCTCGATACATCCGCTCGTCCATACCTTTTTACTCGCCTCCGATACTGGAAGCATTTGCACCTGATAGCCGCACATTATGTTGACCAATCCACTCTGAAAAATTCATCACATGTTTTAACCATATTTCATTTGTCTGAGCATATTTTTATTGCTTTTTGTTAATTTGTCGCAGCCGAAGCTTGATGTTGAGGAAAACAATCACCAAAAAGTTTGCAAATTAAACGGAACAAATCAGTGCAGCATACATTACCGGCGAAAAGTTTCCGGACAAAACTTCAAAGGTCTGGAACATTTTTTTATGCCACTTGGCCGGAAGTCAACGTAGACTAATTTATGGCTAAATACCGACATTATTACGAAAACCCTACATTATCGACCCAAAATCGCTGTCCAAACTTTTTCCAATACCGGTGGATGAATATCAATTAAATTTATGAATGTATGATGAATGAATTTCAAAATGCAAATGCGAGACATAAATCAACGTTCTCGTTAATTGCCACTGACTTTTCAGGCAGTTTGGATAGAAGTCTGATGATAATATTATTTATTTCATAAAAATTCCACATGGGGCTTCCCTCTTTCGGATTTCCGTGAACTTGATTTCGCCATTTTGTTTTTCGATAAAACACTAAATTTATCAACATTTATCTCGTGATTTGGATTCCAAACTTACGTCGCGGTTTTTTCATAAAATAATGTCGAAGACGTATCGATATTCGTACTTTGGTGTTCGTCATGGAGCCCCACTCTTGGTTTTAGTCGAAATGTCGTGAAAACATTATCATTTAATATTTTCAATTACAGATTCCTGATGATAATCGGATCTGTAATTTTTTTTTTGTTGTTCGAAAAAAAATTTGTGGGGCTCCATTTGTGCCATAATTCTGATGATACTGTCAAAATTTTATTGATTTCCATCCATTCGTGCCAGAGCAAGTTTGGATTCCAATTTCGAGGTGCTAAAGTCGGTATTTAGCCTCCCCTTAACAAGCGGCATTTTAAAGGTGAAGAATTCGACTCCATTTCCTGATTTTTCAATTATCTTTACAATTTGTTTTTAGATTCGGACTCTATTTTGAAAACAGCTGTCTTTCGCTTTTTTGCCCTCTCTTCAGATGCACCCATCTTCTAGAAAAAATGTTTGTTATACATTTTTCCGATTGGATTCATAAAGAGGAAAGTTTGAGCTTCAATTTCCGTTTTTTTTCAAACTTTGAGCAATTTTTTTTTCCAAAGTTTTTCTGTTTTTTGTGAAAAAAGAGGAAATTTGAAAGATCCCGTTTAACATGAAAACATGAAAAACTTCAAGATAGCAAAAAGTTGCGTCTGTTTTTGTTGAGTGCAGAGGCATTTTTTCAGTTTTTTTTCCGACATTTTTTTTTCTCATTTTCTGGGTCGGAGCGAAGATTATTCAATTACCGTAACTCAAGAACTATGAGATTATTGATAAAATTTCAAGAGGGAACAATACTTTATTTTACCATTTCCACCACATTGGAATTTTTTTTCAAATTTTTTTCACACATTTTTTTTCCAGCCTCAACGTGAAAAAAAAATTATGGAAAAAAAAATCTAAAAAAATTCCTCTGAACTCAACAAAAACAGAGGCAACTTTTTACTATCCTGAAAGTTTTCAGGAATCCTCTTTGTTTTCGTGTTATACGGGATTTTTCAAATTTCTTCTTTTTTTCACAAAAAACCGAATAACTTTGGAAAAGAAAATGGCCCAAAGTTAAAAAAAAAAGGAAATTGAAGCTCGAACTTTCCCCTTTGTGAATCTAATACTAAAAATGTATAAAATAAATTTCCTCTAGAAGATGGGTGCACCTGAAGAGAGGGAAAAAAGACGAAAAACAGATGTTTTCAAAATAGACTCCAAATCTAAAAACAATTTGTAAAAATCAGGAAATGAAGCTAAATTCTTCCCCTTCAAAATGCCGCTTTATATTGTACTTTATATTGCACAAGTCAGAGTATTCACACTATTTTTCGAAACATTACAAAATTTGCCCATAGGTCCAGTATTTTCTAGCCAATCCAGTCGATAAGAAGTAATTATGGAAAAAAAATTAATTAAACTCACAGATATATCTGTTGTATTTATGCAACAAGAGAATGGCACGCCGCAGCTTTCCCTACCGGGACTCGAGCAATTGAAATACTCGTTTTTCCCCCAATCCATGTATCCGCCTTGACTCAATCCGCAGCATTTGAACTGAGGGAAAAAAATAAAAATTCCTCACATAATTGTGGACATATGTTTGCTACTGTGGATAAAGTTAGTGTAAAATGCTCACTTCTTGCTGGCCAAAGTCGATAAAATTTTGGAGATCCGGATCCTCTCTGTAGGTCTGTATTATTTTATCGGTGAAAGATTCCTCGAGAAGCGATTGCAGAGTATGCGGAAATACAAAACCAATAATGGCGACACCCATTTCGAGAAGGAAAAAGCCCAACAGACACCACGAATACTGTAAGATTAAAAACATTGATTTTCCCGCTGACTCAAAATTATCATGCGGGTTTTCCCGCTCTTTCAATGAAATGATACTGTTTTGTCTTTTGGTTCATTTGAGTAACATCCAAATGCTTATTCATAAAAATTTTCCTAAAAAAATTCTTTTTCATTTTTGATTAAATAAAATTTAAAATAGACACAGACCTTGCACAAAGATGAAAATGAGCTTCTTACGACGCCTGAGGATTTACTCACAAATTTAAGAAGGCAGGTATTTTCCCTCAGAGCTCCGACACAGCCGGCAAAACTGACGATGAAGACGACTCCACCGGCGATGACCATTACCAGAGAAATATTGAGGACAACGTCGTAAACGTTTTCCACCCTGACGGATCCTGTAGCCTGCCATTTGTCGTAAAATGCGTAGAGACCAACGCCTATCAAGAGTCCTCCGAACAGCTGAGGTGAAAATAAACACACGATGCAAAAAAATTCCACAAACTTCGGAAAATTTTATAAACTATGAGACAAAAATATGAATTTAAACTCGACTATTAAGGGGGGAAAAGGATCAGAAAATCAATTTTTTTTTCTGATACGACTTATAAGATATATTGTCAGAAAATTTGAAGTCATTAGGAGCAAAACTTTTCGAGTTATAGACAATTGAGTCTCCGGTCTCCGGACAATTGAGTTTATAAAAAAGTTTTTGAGGCGCAACCATATGGCCAAGATTATCAAATAAATAAAAAGGAGTGTGTCGGTCATGCAGCAGCTGCAGGCGAGTTGCTTTATGTAGCTGGAATCGACGATTCTATGTAAGTTAGAAAAAAAAATTTCTTCATTTTATTCATGTAGCGAACTTTAATCGCGTTTCTCTGAAAACTTTTTTTTTAAGTCGGTATTCAAAATTTTTCGATAACCTTTGGACCGATTTCACCTTAGCTTTGCTCACTTCTTTTACATACTAAATACTCGGTTCTGAACGAAGGATTTTTTTTTTCAATTACAACTTTTTTTTGTAATTAAACAAAAAGAGCAATTTTTGGCAAAAATCCGAGTTTTTCGATTGCACCTTTACCAAAAATTCAAAAATTAATATTTTGTTAATTCCTTCGTTTAAATCCAAGATAAACTTATGTACTAAAGAAATCTTTTTGGTTTTTCAATTTCAGATGAAGCAATCATGAGTTATCCTGACTATTGCATGAAAACTTTTTTTTGAGGTGACTTTGCTCACCATTACCACCGGCTCATTTTTCAATATTTTGTAATGAAAATTTAGCAGAATATTCTTAGAATAATGCTTAATAATGTAAACAAATTAAAAAAATATTATTAAATAAGGTACTCTGAAAAAAAATCACACAAATATACTTTTTTTTGTATCTAAGACCCTTTTCCCCCCTTAAATAAACCGGAAACGGCGTTGAAACATACAATTATATTGAAAAATCGAGTGTGGGAAAAAAAACTTTACAATACTCATACTTACCCAGAAAATAAAATTCAGCAGAAATATCATGTACTTGACGCACGAGCTGACGTACGTAAAGTTATTTGTGCGTCTTCGATTGTACATTTTTGTTTTAAGGGAATTTCTCGTATCTCAAAAATCACGTTTTTTTTTCTAATTGAGTCGTTTTCCGTCGCAAAAACGAAGGACCGCGAATATAAAACGTCAGTGAAAAGTGCCAACGACGATGATGTGAAAATTAATCGAGTAACAAATTTTCGACATATCGTCGTGACGCAAAATCTCAAAATGCCGAATTCACTTTATCTGATCAACAATAATCGTCACGAATGTTAGCATTAAGATTTTTCCTTTTGTTCGTTCGCGAAAATGACTCCCGAGTGAAAAAATAGAACCGAGCATTATTCTTTGACAGCTTGGTGCTTGTCCGCCATTGCGGTCCTGTTTCAGCGTTCCGCCATTTCGGTTCGGTCAGCTGGTTCCGGTTTTCACTCGTTCCGCCAATTCATGTACATGAATTACCGACTGCGGTATGACGAAGTGGGAGTAAAGGAGTGGGGGAACGTTTCACATTGGTTTATTAATTATTTTTACATATTGTATCTGTCGTAAACACAATTAAACCAGGTTTAAATGATGGTTGTTAAACGGGGGCTTATAGTCACATGAGCGCGAGATTCTTACAAAAAATGGCTGAAATTGCCGTTAATCTGAATTCCGTGAAGAAAAGAATCGCACTCGCTGTCGCGAAACGACCGCAGGTATGTTATTTTCATTTATTTCTACACTAACAGTTAAAAAGAAAAGATTCATGACACTCGAATGAAAATTGACATTTCCAGGAATATCATTATTTTCAACCGCGTCTCGTAGCCGCGAGTAAAACAAAATCTCCGGCATTATTGATCGCCGCTTACGAGGCGGGTCAACTCAATTTCGGTGAAAATTACGTCAACGAATTAATTGACAAAGCTTACGATCCGAGTATCGTGGAAAAATGCAAGGACATACGCTGGCACTTGATAGGCCACTTGCAGAGCAACAAAGTAAACAAAGTCGTTGGCGTTCCCAACTTGTACATGATCGAAAGTATCGACAGCGAAAAATTGGCAACAGCTGTCAATAATTCTTGCGGAAAATTGAGAAAAGAGCAAAATGAAAAACTGAACGTGATGATACAAGTCAATACGAGCAAAGAGGAAGGTTCGTTCAATATTTCATCTTGGCTTTAATCCAAAAAGTTTGTGCATCTATCGGATCTATCTTAATATTATTTTAAAATCAGTAATATTTACCGAATAGTATTACGTGTCTAATATTATTCTTTAGTTAAAAAATTCTTAGAATCATGAGATCGATAAATTTTGACATCAGAAAAAAAAGTTACCAGCTTGAATATTTGAAACAGTTGTTAAATGTCATTTTTATAAATGGGGTATTCCATGTCAAATCAACCACTGTTAAACCTGACCCCTTTCGATTTGGCTGAAATTTTGTTTTCCTTTTGTACCCCATTGAAAACATTTTTCAGGAAATTTTCAAATTTTTTTACACGATCAAAAAAAAAACGTTTTTCAAATAACTATAACTTCTTCTAAAATCGACTAATTTGGATGTTTTTTTCAACATTTTCGTCTTTAAATGTACTTTCCAAAAAAAAACAAAAAAAAATTGAAGGAATTCAAATGTATAAAATTTTTTACTTTATTGCGAAAAATCATCTTTTTCTCGAAGTTGGCGATTTTCAATTTTTTTTTCACTCCAAAAATACTTCTCTCAATTCCGGAAAAAATGCCGCCCAACATGGAGTGGGCCGACATAACCTTCTATGTTTTTTTATCGATTGAAAAAAAAAAAAATTCCCAGCTGGGCTAATTTAAAAAAATACCACTCTGAAAATTTTTGAGGATTTCTAAAGAATCTCAGAGTTTGAAAAATTAAGAAGAAAAAAAAATTGAAAGTGGTCATCCTCGAAGAAATTTCAAAAAAGTGAGAAAAAAATAGAAGGAAATGTTGAGCCACTCCATGTTGAGCGGCATTTTTTCCGAAATTGATCTAAGTATCTTTTGAGTTTAAAAAGGCCAATTTCGAGAAAAATATGATTTTTCTCGAAAAAGTGAAAAATTTCATAGGTTTCAGTATCTTAAATTTTGTTTGTATTTTTTTCGGAAAGTACATTTGAAGACGAAAATTTTGAAAAAAAACGTCCCAATCAGTCATTTTTTGAAGAAATTATAGCTGTTTGAAAAAAAAAGTTTTTTTTGGGGTTCGGTAAAAAATTTTGAAAATTTCCTGAAAAATGGTTTTAATAGGGTAGAAAAGGAAAAAAAAATTCAGCCAAATCGAAAGGGATCTGGTTCAAAAAGGGGCGATTTAACATGGACTGACCCAAATATACCTTCCATTGTTAAATATTTTGATTTGTATAGAATGTGAATACTACATTGCAAATATTTCACCACAGATCCATTATTGCAATATTAAGATGAACTTTTTCATGTATCTGTATATTTTTATTATTATTTATCCACGATTTTTGCAGTAAAAAATGGCTGTGAAATCGACGATACTCCTGCTCTGGTGAAGCATGTAAAGGAGAATTGTACAAATTTAAAATTCGTGGGATTAATGACGATCGGTGCTTATGGTTACGATATTGCAAATGGACCGAATCCCGATTTCATTACTCTAAAAAAATGCCGAGAAGACGTGTGTAAAGTTTTGGGATTGGACACGAAAGAGATTGAACTTTCCATGGGGATGTCAAGTGATTTCGAACACGCCGTAAGTAATATCGTAGAATTAAAAAAATTCATTTTCTTTTTTTTATACATATTAGATAAAAAAAAGAAGTAATGTTTAACGTTCTGTTGCTAGATCGAGGTTGGTAGTACACATGTGCGGGTGGGATCTGCGATTTTTGGTGAGAGGGAAAAGAAAACGTAGAAACTTAATAAATTAATTTAAAAACTAAAACAATCAGACAATAGCTCTGTTATCGTTACGTTATTATAAACGAAATATATTTAATTCGATGTAAATAAATTCCTGAAATATAATAACAGTAGAACCACGTTTATCCAAGGAAGGAAGGGTGTGCTGCGGATAGATGAAATCTCAGAAAACATTTTTCGATGATTTAAGGAAATATTTTTAAAATTGAATTTTGGGTCAGCACGGTTCCGCTGTAAAAATTTCATTTGAAATATTACAAATTTTTTTTTGCTATCATATTTTTAGGAAAATTTGATGATTAATGCCCATTTTCCTTTCCAAAAATGTCCATGATACAACTGAGAGATCTACATTGTTGGAATCAGCGCTAATGAACAAGGCAGAAACGCTTTTCTGGTGCCTGGCCAAGTATTTTAACGAAGAAACTGCAATTGGACGATAGCCCTAAAATTATCAAACGCACATCGTCAAGCCAACAGGACTTTAAATTTTAACGTCAGCTTTAAATTTTTTTATTTTGAATTTTAAAAAATTTCATAAAATGAGAAAAAATCTAATTACAGCAGAAAATGAGAAAAAATCTAATTATAGCAGAAGACGAGAAAAAATAAATTATTTCAACGAAGAAATAGGGATCGAATGATTTTCTTGAAATAATCGAACGCAAAATATCAAGTCAACAACACTTTGAATTTAAATATCATTTTTTTATATTTTTTGATGAAATGTTTCGGATACCAGACGTAAAAATTGAAGCACAAAATGAGTAAAAATAATAAGGCCACGACTTGGTGTTTTGAAATACTTTTATTATATGAACGATAGTGTAAGGATTGCGAAGCCTCCATTGACGATAGACTCGCTTATATATTTTCTTACGAAAAAAACAGATTGAGGAAATGATATCTTCAGATGCAGTACACGCTAGATCGCTAATTAAATATTATATGCATATATATAAATATATGTATATATGTATCACACGAACAGGATGTAGCCGTTTGGAGTTTTTTCTTGTTTCTTGGTTCCTCTAATAGTTCATTGTTTCGTCGTGCGACTCAACGAGCAGTTTATAATAAATGTTGAGTGATAATTTTTTTTTTCATCATTATTATCGGACAATGTACAAGCTATTCGCGTGAATTTTTCTTCGATGGCTTTTTCTTTTGTTAGAGTCCACGAGGCACAAGCGGGCCTGCGCTTAAAACGAGACACTGCGGCTTGTAAATGATAGATACATTTTTCTTTATGTGTGTATTTGTGTTTGTGAGTGTGTGTGTCCTTTTGTCTCGTTGTGTAAGTGTAAATGTTTAAAAACGATGCGGGGCCAGCCGTTTAATCGTCGTCTTCGTCTCCCTTTCCGGTCAACATGGCGATAAGGCTGGGGGTGTCGATCATTCCTTTTTCATCAATATACATATTGTCGAAGGCTTCGTTTACCTCCTTCGGGGTGAATTTCTCACCGTAGGTCGTCAAAGCGTGCCTGAGTCTGTGAGAAACAAAATTTAATTACAAAATTAGTAATTTATCATTGAACAATTATCATTTTCAATTTTACGTTTCAGGGTCGAAGGGATTTCAAAGGAGCTTTCAGAGAAGACATCTGCAAGGAAAGATTTAACGCCAAGGTGCTTCAGTCGAGAATGAATCAACAGAGTTTATCTCAGTCTTAGATCGTACAATTTTTAAACATCATCAGCACCTGAACTGGGGATTAACTTATGGAAGGTAAAATGAACGGAATTTTTTTTGTAATTCAGAATTTTATAAAATGTGGATGCCTTTAACGATTTTTTGGAAGTTCAATATTAAACGTATTCATACTTTGAACTCTCTGTATGAAACTGATTAGGATATCGGTAAAATTGCGAAAGGTGCAACAATCAGACCCATTTTTAGAAAAATCGAAAATTCTATAAAATCTCACATCAGCATTTTAGATTTCCACCAAATTCAGTATATTAAGTATTAATCTTTTAAACTTTCTAAAATATTTCAACTCGATATTTTACAAATCTTTTATTCTTAATTTATCCTTACGAGATTATTAATCCCAAAAACTACCCCTTTTTATTACAAGCTTTTATTTAGTTTCACCTGTCCCGGTGTCTGTCTGTCTGTCTGTAATCAAATATTGCAAGTTAAATTTGACCTACTTCCCGGTTTCCGACTGGGTCAAAATTTGTCATGCATATGTAAATCGGATGACAATGCAATATTATCACAAAAAAATTTCATATTTTTTGCAAAAAAAATTGTTTCGCAAAATTTTTATAAAAAATTTGTTTGCATAAATTTTGCAGAAAAATGTTGCAAATTAATTATGCGAAATAATTTTGTCTAACAAATCTTGCAAAATAATTTTTGGGCAAAAAATTTTGCGAAACATTTTTTTTGCAAAAAATTTTGTGAAACTAGATATAAATTACTAAACTAGTTATTTAACATCATAAATACTAACAAGTAAAAAATAAATAAACGAAAAAATTTTTTTTTCTTTAAACAAGCTTTTATTAGTTGTTAATAAAAAAATAACTAAAAAGTTCAAAATAATTTTATTCCGGTTGGAAATAAGTTTTCAAATAAAAGCGGGTTACATTTTTACAGCAAGAGAAAAAAAGAGGGCGTAACACGCTTTTATTTGAAAACTTATTTCCAATCGAAACAAAATTATTTTTAACTTTTTAGGTATTTTTCATTAACAACTAATAAAAGCTTGTTTAAAAAAAAATCGTTTATTTCTAATAGAACTCCGTGAATTTTTTTCCGATTTTTCAATGCAACGGTACTTTTTGTTGCATAACTCCAAAAAGATCCAACAAATATATTGCCAACAATTTTCGCAATTCTGTGCTGTTTTTTTAAAATTTATCAATTATCATTTCATGAAAACAAAGGTTTCTTACCGGGGAATCAAGGAGTAGAAAAGGTCGCGTTACCTTGTGGAACTTGTCATGACGTACCTTTTGCCGTCGATCTTCCCGTTTACATCGAAGGTAGCGAAGGCATTGATGACTACGTCGTCCTCATCCGATCCTGCTGTAACCATGCCAACGGGGCATAGTGAGTTTCATGGAAACGGTAAGGTGCACACAGAAGTATAGGAAAAACATATAGAGGTGGGCCCAGGGTGGGGCGAAACACGTTCGCACGCACACATTTGTATTATATTTTGTTTTAGACATGTTTCGGATTTGTTTTTTTTTTTTTCATTCTCAATCAGAACAGAAAGTAGAATTTTGACAACATTTCAGGGAAAACTCTCGCGGATAATTATAAACGGTAACCGGACAATTTAACAATAATAAACATTTCAATCTGGAGCTAACGTGCTCGACAGACAATTTTGCATTACATTCTTGGGTGTACAGAGGAAAACATTGATTGACAATTTTGCATTCCACATTTAAATAGGGGGAAAAAATCAAATTGGATTTTTCAATACGAATAAACAATGGAGCGTGACAAATCAACATGTAAACAAGAATTTTTCATTTTTTTTCTCCAATGCTATACTCAATTTCACCTTTGATTTCGATCTACTTTTGATTTCTTTTTTTTTTTAATTTTTCTCAATTTTTTTCAGATAATCCGCGGTATCTGCATTGGCACCATGACTCTATCGCTTTCTACACATCCGCGTGCACCCTACCGTCATGTGTAGGGTACAAGCTGGATATGTCTCGTACGAACCTCCCGACATTCGAGCGGCGAATAGAGTGAGCAACTGGGTGAAGTTTATCGGTCCGGGTACCTCGCCGATCATCTCGTCCAATTCCTTGTCAGTCGCTAAACGACCAACCGAGTCGAAAGTCTGACGAAGATCCTCCTTACCAATAACACCGTCTTTATCGTGATCCATTAGCTGGAAGGCCTGTTTACATCCGGATAAGAACGGCAAAAACAATCGTGTCAGTAAATTGGACCTTTTTGTTAATTGACAATTGATTGCTAATTTAAAAATATGGAATTTTTATGATATTTAAGAAATTTGCGATAATAAGAGTCGATGTAGCGTCGTTGAAGCGAGTAAAAAAGATAGTAAAACATCAAAATTAAATAAAATCACATTAACTATAAGTTTGCCATTCTATTTACAATATTTCTATAAATCACACTACTGGAACGTTACACTGAAACGTTTTTTTATGCCATTTCGCCGGAAGTCAACGTAGACTAATTCAACAAGCGACCCTTTAAAGGGGAAAAATTCGGCTTCATTTCCTGATTTTTTAATTATTTTTACAATTTGTTTTTATAGTTGGACTCTATTTGGAAAACAGCTGTTTTCGCCTTTTTCCCCCTCTTCAGGTGCACTCCTCTTCTAGAGGACATTTTTTTGATACATTTTTACGATTGGATTCATAAAGAGGAAAGTTTGAACTTCAATATCCTTTTTTTAAACAATGGAGCGATTTTTTTTCCAAAGTTATTCTGTTTTTTGTGGAAAAAAAAAGAAATTTGAAAAATCCCCTATAACATGAAAACAAAGAGAATTCATGAAAAACTTTGAGATAGCAAAAAGTTGCGTCTGTTTTTGTTGAGTGCAAAGGAATTGTTTTAGATTTTTTTCCCAACATTTTTTTCGCATTTTCTGGGTCAGAGCTCAGATCATTCAATGACCATAACTCGAGAGCTATGGGATGATTGATAAAATTTCAAGAGGGGAAAATACTTTATTTTAGTATTTTCACTACATTGAAATTTTTTTTCAATTTTTTTTCCCTAATTTTTTTTCCAGCCTGAACATAAGAAAACAAAATATTGGAAAAAGAGATCTGATAAAATTCCTCTAAATTTAACAAAAACAGACACAACTTTTTGCTATCTTGATTTTTTTCATGAATGCTCTTTGTTTTCGTGTTATATGGGATTTTTCAAATTTCCTCTTTTTTCACAAAAAACAGAATAACTGGAAAAAAAATCGCTCAAAGTTAAAAAAAAAGGAAATTGAAGCCCAAACTTCTCTCTTTATGATTCCCATGGTAAAAATGTATTTAAAAAATTTCCTCTGAAAGATGAGTGCACCTGAACAGAGGGGGAAAAAGGCGAAAAACAGCTGTTTTCAAAATAGAGTCCAAATATAAAAACAATTTGTAAAAGTATTTAAAAAATCAAAAGATGAAGCCGAATTCTTCCCCTTAAGAGTGCCGCTTATTAAATTAGTGTACATAGACTTCCGGTGAAATGGCATAAAAAAATGTTCCAGACCTTTTTTGAAGTTTTGTCCGGAAACTTTTTGCCAGTAGTGTATATTGAATGTTTTACGAGTATTAGAAAATTCACAATATTAAGAGATTCAGCAGTGTTTTGACGGCAATTATTGGAAGTAAAACAAAAAAAAATGGCCCGAATTTTTTCCTAAGAATACTACAAGGCATTTTTTAATACTACGGAAATTATTTTTAGTTCTTTCAGTTTCCCGCAAGCTTTCCAGAAAATTGAATCGAATACTTGACGTTTTCTGTCTTCTCCAATTTGAAAAAGTCCGCCGTTATCAAAAAGACTTTTATTTCTTCCTAGTATATTGCAGTTCCCATTTTTCTCTTTACAAAATTTTTCTGGACTATGCAGTTGAACACGTCACATTTTGATTTTCTCTTCAATTTTTTGGTAGTTTTTGAAAATTCGACGATAATGATAACGACGTTTTTCTTTCTCTTTCAGTATTTTCATCGTGGAAGGATAAAAATTACCTCCTTGAATTCGGCGACCTGTTTCTGGGAGAACATGGAAAATACGCTGGAACCGGAGCGTTTTGCTTTTCGGCTACCGCGACTGCTCGCCCTTTCGGAGCGAGATTCGGGTGTCTTTTCGGGCGTCTTTTCGGGAGTTTTTGGTTTTGGTTCTGGCTCAGGCTCTGGAGGTGGAGGCGCCGCGGCTTCCTCCTTCTTCTTGGGCTTCTTCTTCTTCTCCTTATCCGCCTGGAAAACAAATAATTCCACGGTAAATAGTCATCGAGGAAAAACATCAAATACGCCAACTCAAAATCAACAAGTATCGCAATGAAAATTTAATTTTCAAGCTCTCTCGTCATCAGCGATTAACCAACCATCTTGAATTCTCAAAATTCAATAATCGGCGGTTTTCGTCAACGACGAATTATCGTTAAAATCGCGAAGAACCGAAACGTTCGATCAACAGAAGCGAATCGTCTGTAGTGGCGCGCCAGGAAATCGGCGAAGCGATATTTTTTCGAGACGAAATCCTAATAATAGAAGCACGCCGCTTCTCGCTCGCGCGATTTCCCCGTGGCGATATAGAACGCTATTTTGCTGCTCGCGGGACGTATATAGACCGACCAAAAATCTGTCCCTCTCGTCCGCGCCTCTCGAGTTACCAATCTTACGTAATTCATCCCTTCTCCGCCTCTCTTTTCTTCGCGCGTGTATTTTTAAATTTCGAGATAAATATGATGTCGCGATAATCGCTCAGGCGCGTGACGCCTCTGTCATTAATAGCGCAATTTCTGGGCCAAACATCGTTTATCGTCGATGTTGATTCATCAGAGCTGAGCAAAATATACGAAAATCATCAGAGTAGAGTACTTCATGGTCTTCAATGCAAAGAGTAATTTTGATACCTTAAGTAAAGTATTTTATCGAATATTTTGATCAAATACTTATTGCAGCAGCTCTTAAAAATATTAAAGTACTTTGATCAACCATTTTTCGCGGTAACAGGCAAAAGAATTGAAGTACTCTGATCAAAAACCCAAAAGAAAACTATACTGAATTTTTGCAATTTATCCCCTTTTCAAGCCTCATGCTAAACTTGCATATTTTTTAAATGTAGATTCAACTCTAAGATACCGAAAAGATCAATTGTAAAAAATACGATTCGTACCAACTTGCACAAATTTTGCAATCGTTGTGGAAACGTTTTCTTTTTTATAGATTTAAAAATAGTGAAGGCAAATCGTGCAAATCGAAAATTTGCTCATTGCTCTCTCATAACTTTTATGCATTGGCAAAACTTGTTCTTCCACTATGAATATAATAATGCAGGATAAAATTTGAATTTTTGATGCATTAATATTGTTAAAATTTAGAGTAGCGAGTAAAATATTGCTCAGCTCTGCAATCAATTATAAACGACGATAGATCCCTCCGAAAGTTTTGTTATTCCAAAACAATTTGACGTTCATCGCCTATGAGCACTGTGTTTCTTTTTCCACTCGAATATCACAATTAACACTTTTTTTTTTACCAAATCCTCGCCTCAACTCTCGCGACGATGCACATTATTTAATTTTTCATCGCGTCTCGATCGGTCGATTTGACGTTTACCGAAACGTCAACCACTGATGACGTTTCTTCCTCCTTCAAATCACAGAGATGATTTTTTCATTTTTTTCGCATCTGATTAGCTCGCGAATTCCGTAATTTAAATTAAAGTTAGATCATTAGAAACGCGCACATAATTTTCATTCGTTCTCGTTCCTGTCTCATATTTCTTCTTTTCCCGTGAAAAACTTTACTTACCATGTCTAAGGGTGTTTTCTAAAGTGGATGGTACGAGATGGTTACGGGGAACCAACTGTCCGAGCAATAGAGGTGAACTTGTCTAAGTAACTTTCGGTGGTTCTTCCCCCACCGTGAGATTATTCCCCTACCAGAAATTCAGGGGCTACCGAAATGTTTTAACGTCGGGTTAAGCACTGACGCGCCCATCTGACCATATTTAGTGCGAGCCACCTCAAAATAGCGCCCTTACTACCCGCTCGGTTTCAACTAAAACGGTTTGCCGGGGCGAGCTTTTTCTCTCCTTCTCTATATCTCTCCTTTTTCTTTTTCTTCTTCTTCTTCGCAGCCTGTGATGCTGGCTTTTGCCACTATAAGCCACACTGATTTCGAGACGTAGAGGAAGAGAGAAGGCGAGAGAGCGAGAAAATGTATTTTTTTCTTATCTTTTTTTCTTCTTTTTCTCAACAGGAAATATATGAGTCAAGGGTGGCCGTGCAGGGGAGCTTGCGGACAAGGAAGGAGGTGGTTACGTCTTTGGAGAGATAGAATCGACGAATAACTGGGAGGACGCCTCCGATTACGTGTCCGGAAAACGCTATGGCACCACACACGGCTTTATAAACGCGCTTAACCATCGGGCCAACGAAAATTACTCGCGGTCAGGCTGTATCGAGTGGCAGATAAAGAGAGAAGACCGAGAGAGGGATTCACTGGCGCAAAAACATTTTGTGAGCATTTGCCAAAGCGCAATATCAAGGGGCGAACGAACCTAATTCAAAATAATATTATTGGCAAGCATCGGAGAAATTTGCGAGAAAGTTTGATAATTATCGTTATAAGACGTCCGTGAACTGGATTGAGAGTCCTTTGATTGCTCATTTCCGGTTTGCCTGAACGTACTTATCTCAGCAGGAATATGTGAAAAAAATTGAAGTTCCTTCATCACACAAAATCACGTTAAATAAATAAAAGGAGAAGAATTGCGAATAATTAGAATCCATATATATTTTTCGAGGCATTGGAGAACATTGGAAAATGAGAAATTTGCTTGTAAGTTGTGAGCAAGTACATTCGTTAATTTTCGGTTTCTCAGAGAGAGAAGCCAAGCAGATTGAGAAAATGATGAGGTGTGGGCAAATTGACTGGATTTTTTAATTATTTTTCGAGAAATTTGAAATTCTATAAAATCTGTATTCCTTCATACATTTTTTGACGCATTCCATTCCAACCATTCTTGTTTATTCAAGTTTCAAGCTGCAAAATTATAAAAGTGAGAACATATTCCAGCATATTTTACAATTTACAAAATTAACAAAATTAAAAATCTCTTATCGACTCTCGCCAAATTATGTACCAACCATACCTGCCTCTTGTTATTTTTGTATAAAAAGTTATAGTTCAATAATTGCCAAATTCCAAAAGTTTGCGCCGCTACAAACATTTATCGAAAAAATTAAAAAATGTCACTGTTTGAAAACAGTTTTTCTGCTATGAATTTTTCAAGGCCAGTATACTCACGCATACGTCCGAATATAATTTCAATATGCGATTCCACGATGGTTTATGAGAGTGTTAAGATAATATAATAAAAAATTTCTATTATCATTTAACAGCAAAACTTCCATTCTCAGAAAGCAAGAACGACATATTCCGATTCGGATACCAAACAAAACAATTTTCAGACATCTATTCAGATGTATTCACAAAGAAATAATTATAAAATTCAAAAATTTTGCTCATTCTTCACGACGCTCTTTCAAAAAAAGATCAAATGGATCGCGTGCATCCACATAGTTTACATTTCATAAATTTCGAAATGTTGAGACATTCTAACAGCACGTGGTTATCTAAAAATAAAGATTTTTTTCCTGGCCTCGATATCTGAGAGATCTTTTTCTCGAGTATACGGAGCTACCAATTTTTTTTCTTATTTTTTTGCTGTATTACAAGCTACCATACATCTTTCTTTTGTGCAGATCTTTAAATGGCTCTCGACAATATTCGTGAACACTTGACGCAAGTGCTGAAGCAATCGCTCGCATGGCTGGTCGTATCGATCGATGATTTTCTCTTTCTTTCAATTTTACGCTTCAACGTCGTCGCTCTTGCCTCTTTTGGCGATAGTCCCAGCACCATCGCATTCGTCGATGCACTCCTTGTCCCCACACAAGGTCCATTCTCCGATGCTCTGCTTGTAATAAATATAAAAGTAAAAAACCTTGCAAATTGGACGTTTTCACATTGCTTCCTGATCTTTATCAATAGTTCACACAGGTTCCTTTAACAAAAAGTATGACTATCGAATTTGACTTCCTCATAAAGAAAGCTTTGTTAACTATCGAAAAACATGAGTAATCAATGTGCAAATTTGCCAAATTCTTTTAAATTTACTTCTTGCCAAATTCAATAGCGAACAACCTTGTTCACTATTTTGACTATATCCAAAATTTCAGAACAATATCTCGCAAATAGCCGAGGAAGAGCCGACGCTATTTAAAAAAAAAAAAACAAATTTGATAAAATTTTAATCATTCGATCGATTTTTGCTAAATTTAATAACGAACATCCTCGATAAATATCTGCTCTGTGGAAAGTTTCAGTGCAATATCTTAAAAATTGCACAAGTCAGAGCGTTTTCACAAAATTAAAAATTGCATAAAATTTTAATTCCTCGATGGATTTTCGCCAAATTCAATAGCGAACAACCTTGATAGCTATACTAGTTTCTTACAGAGTTTCACTGCAATATCTTGAAAATTGTGCAAGTTAGAGGGTTTACACTATTTTTCGAAAAATTCAAAATTTGATAAAAATTTTATCTTTCCATCGATTTTTATCAAATTTAATACCAAACAACCTTAATAGCTATACTAATTCTGTACAAAGTTTGAGTGCAATATCTTGAAAATTGCAGAAGTTAGAGCGTTTACGCCATTGTTGCAAAAACGAAACAAGTCGATAAAATCTTAACACCCGTTGTATTGTATTGTGAAATTTTCCGAGCCCTCAGTCCTTGAGGACCATTGTGCCCGGGCCCTCCGCTGGGCAAGCTTATTAGCTTGTCAGACCCATAGGCAAGCCGGCCTTACGCGCGGAGCGGAGGAGCCATCTCGCCCGTGTGTCCTTCAGGTTAAAATCTAGTGCCCTGAGGACGTCATTTCTGGTGTCCGTCAGCCCCCTGCACCTCCTAATGAGATGGAGTGGTGTTTCTTCCCCATCTTTACATCTTTGGCGGACCGGTTCCTGTGCAAGACCGAGTCGTACCAGATGCTTGCCTGTGTGCCAGTGTCCCGTGACTAGTCCCACGACCACCCTCAGTTAAGTTTGGTCGAGAAAGGCTAGCACGGTCCTCAGCTTTGCTGAGCGCTCAGAGAGGAGCTCCTTGGTGTGGCTCATCCCCGGATCCTGTGACCAGAGGTCCGCGAACTGATCCTCGGCCCATCTCTCCGTTATCTGTTTCACGAGTCTCATAGCGGTCGCCATGGTTCGCCATCTCGGGCCGCAAAGCACTGAGTGGCCAACTCGTGAGCCTTTTCGTTGCCCCGGATACCGCTGTGACCTGGTACCCGTAGCGTTTACTCTGTTGACTCTAGCAAGCTGAGTCAGCAGATTTATACAGTCCCTTGCCAACTCAGAATTGACCACCACATTGAGCAACTGTCTGAAGCGCAGCTTGACTGTCGTTAGAAATGTAGGGATGCTTGGCAACTGCATCCCCTTCTGGGGATGTTGTGGGCACAGGCCCGAATAGCAAACAGCTCCGCCTGGAGGACAGAGACGGTGTGGCCCAGTGTGAAGGACAACTCCGTCCTGGGCCCCTCGCTCCATACTCCGACCCCAGTACCTGCTTCCGACTTCGCACCGTCTATATACCAGACCAGTCTGCCGGGTGGACTGGTCCTATTTTATCTTGTTCCTCGATCCATGATTGCCTGTCAGGAAAGAGGACCTGGTAATGATGGTGGAAGTGGTGTTTCTGCGGGCACCAGTCCCCTCCGAGCTGGATAATTTCTTCGAGATCTCTCGCCCGTTGGAGGGCCGAGGTGTGCCCATATGCGGTCCTAGTCCACCTACCACTGAAGAGCAGCCGAATGGCCGCGTTTCTTGCCCCTGCCTCCGCTGCGATGTGCAGAGGCATGATGTCGAGCAGGGCTCCCAGAGCGAGGGTCGGAGTTGTGCCTAACGCACCAGTTATCCCTAGCCCTCCCAGTCTGTATACCCCACTCAAAATCCTCCGAATTCCAGCCCGTCGCTGCGCAGACCACCATACTAAGGCGGCGTATATCCACCTAACCATTCTGGGTTTTAGCCCCCACGTTTGACCAAACATCCTTCTGCAGGCCCAAAAAGTGACAGTTGCCTTGCGGGCCTGCTTTGTGATGTGGCTCTTCCAGCTGAGCTTAGAATCGAGCGTCACTCCCGGCGCTTTATGTAAAAGCGCTTCTTTCGTGTGAATAGTACCATCTCAGTCTTATTCGGGTTGACCCGTAAAGACTGCGATGTGCACCACTCTTCGACGAGATCGAGCGCTTTCTGCATCTTTCCCGCCATGACTACGGGATGATTGCCGCTGACTGCTATCCACACGTCGTCGACAAATCCCACCACTTTGACTCTCAGCCCCTTGAGCCTGCGCAGAAACCCGTCGACGACCAGGAGCCACATCAATGGGGATGTTACTCCCCCTTGCGGGCAACCCCGGCCGACTCGAGCCCTGACAGCAGTCCCGCTGAGACTTGCTGTTATGGTCCGCATCCGCAGCATGAAGTGCATCCAGTCGATGATTATGCCATCGACGCGGAGTTCCCTCGTCGTCCCGCAAATCGCGTCAAAAGAGGTGTTGTCAAACGCCCGTTCGACGTCTAAGAATACATTGTTAAGGGTCCTCTCTATCTCGTGAACGAGACTGTGAAGAGCCGTCTCAACGGAGTTGCCCGCTTGATACGCGTGTTGTCAGTGGTGTAATGGTGTTAACACCAGTGCCCTATCCCTTATGTACCTATCAATGAGTCTCCATTGTTTTCAATAAGAAAAACGTCAGACTGATAGGCCTAAAAGCTTTCGCTTGGTCATAATTAGCTTTGCCGGGTTTCGGAATACTGACTATGATGACCTCCCTCCAGGCCATAGGCACATATCTGCCATAGGCACCATACAGGATCTGAAAGTGCAATTCAGGTGCCTGACTAGGATCTCCCCTCCCTGTTGAAGCAGGGCCGGAAAGACCCCGTCAGCACCCGGGCTTTTGTACCCGTCGAATGAGTCCAAGGCCCACCGGATCCTGTCAGAAGTAACCACCCTGGCGGCAGTTGCCCAATCACCCGGTCTGATCGCGAGCTCCCTCCCCTCATGTGAGGTCCCATTCGATCAGTGTGGTTCCAGGGAAGTGCATCCCCATCAGGTGTGCTAGAATGTCTTCGTGTTTCTCAGCTACCCCCCCATTCGGAAATGTGAGTCCACCAAGCTTTGATTGTGGGCCTGTGGTAAAAACCCTGCGAAGCCAGGCAACAGTGGGTAGGGCCTCCATCTCCCCGCAGAATTTTTCCCAGGCCTTTCCCTTAGACCCTTTGACAAGCTTTTTATAGGTCCTTTGTGTGGCTCTATAATTCGCCTAGTCCAGTTCCGCTGCGGTCCTCATGGCTCGATTCAGCAGGCGACGTGAGACAATGCGTAATTTGCTCAGCTCACAATCCACCATGCTACCTTTTTCCCGCTCTTACACTCCCTCACGGGGCACGCAGCCTCATTACTTTAGATGATTGCCGAGGTCAACAAGTTGACCCCTTCCTCAATCCTTCCTTCAGTTTTCATCCAGCCCTCCGTACCCCCAAGCCTTCCGCTCAGAGCCTCTCTATGAGAGTTAGTATTGGTAGCCCTGGGGTTCTGGTAGGCCGAGGTAATGTGCTGGGCCTCCCCACCCTTGATGTTGAATAGAATCCGGTGATGGTCTGAGAGGGTATCTTCGTCACCCACCCACCATCCTTCTATCCATTGTGCTACCCTGGGAGTTCCCAGGGTGATTTCAATGACTTGCTGCCTCCTCGCTGTGACAAAGGTAGGCCTAGATCCTTTGTTAAGGATCTCCAAATTTGTCGTTGGGACGTAGTGCAGCAAAGCTGAGCCCCTCTCATTAATGTTGGAACTGCTCCAGATGAGGTGGTACGAATTTGCGGCGCACCCTATCACCAGGTCCAGTCCTCTTCTACAGTGGTCTACCAGGACTCTCAGTTCCCTCGTCGGTGCAGGTTCCCCAGAGTCGTATGGCAGATACGCTGAACAAACGATAAGATCTGTCAGCCCTCCCGCTAGCTTCAGTTTAACTGACACTACTACCAGATCCCTACTGCAGAACCTGCTCAGCTTTAGAGCACTGTGACTTCTGTGAATGAAGACACAGGTCCTTGGACCGGGCTCCGCCAGATCATATATTAACGACCTAAGGTTTACGATCAATCCCTTTTACGCGCACCTTGTGAGTCCAGGGTTCTTATATCGGGGATATGTCTGTCTGCTCCACCGCAAGGTCCCGGCTCAAAACAGCCGAGACTGCTTTGCAGTGTTGCAAGTTGCTCTGGGATCTTGGTCGGTCTGCCCCTGGTCCTTGCGGTGCCCCTAACTTTTTCCGTCCGGATGGGCAGGTCCTCGAACGTCATGGCCCCGACGCGGGCAGCTGTCAGGCTCGCGACGCTCGCACGGCTTGGAAATCGACCACCATGCTCTCCGCCTCCCACGCCTCTGATGCTGAAGGCAACCGCAGCAATGTCGGCTCTGCTACGACCTGGACGCTCGGAGCCGGCAGAGGCTCCGAAGCCTAGTCGTCTTTTCATGCGCCATGGAGGGTCCTGCGGAAGCGAGCCCACCTCGGGTCAGGCCTGGAGCTGGAGCCCGGCACTGCTACAGCCGGCCTCACCGTCACCGGCGCGGTCGGCCTCTGCTGCGCACTTTGCCCCGGCGTCTCTCGGGTCGCCGCGGGGTAGACGGCCCGCTCCTCCTCCCTGGCTCTGTGATGGGCCTCGTAAAAACGGGCCCTTCCCAGTCCGAAGTGAGGGGCAAAGCCACCCTCCCTCAACTTCTCCAGGGAGCGACAGTCAACCCCCAGAACGAGATGGACGGAATCCCGTACCACCTTCCTGTTCGACACCCTCCACAAGGGAGTCTGAAGTTCAGGGTTTTGTTGGCCTAGACGATTGAGGATGACATCGGCCCCCTCGGTTGAGCCAGGGAGTACCGCTGTCATCCTCTTTAATTTGGGTAGGCGCTCCTTCCCTAGCACTTGGGGAGGCGCCCTCCCACGGTTTCAGGTTGGGGACTGTCGTTCTCAACCATTCTTCCGCTGGCTCATCGGAGCAGATCACCCACAGAACGCCCTGGTCGTATCGGGTCCCCTCGAAACACGGGACCACCACCAACCCGTCCTCCCCCTAGCCCAGGACGGCTTCCGGGTAGTCAGCAGGCACAATGGCCAATCTCCTATCCGCGGTCATCGCGTCACCGTAGCCAGTGGGTCGCGGAAAGAGCCTGCCCCTCTTCACCACCTCTGGTGGGGTTCTATCCACAGGTCGGGGCTGTTTAGAGCCCGTCACCACGGTCTCCTTGGTTGGCAAGCATCTGCGACTCGGCTCGTCGGACAGGCTCTGCGCAGCACTCTGGCCTTGCAAGCCTTCCTCTTCGCTGCCCTGCTTCGACCCGCCTTTCTCCCGAGCATATGTGAGGGGTCGATGGGCCCGGCTTTCGCTGATCCCTCCACCCCCGATATCGGCGCAGAGTACCCGTCAGCCAGGCTCCGGGTCACCGCCGTAGTACCGACGATGCCCTCGTCCCCTGGACTGGTGTCATGCAGCCTTCGGCATGATAGTTTCCACCTTGGCTTCGGGGAGTTGGTCCGCGACGAGGCTTTTGTCTGCCTGAGCTAAATTTTAGGCCAGCCGGGTTCCTTATGGCTCTCGTTAACCGGGTCCTTCTGCCGCCCCCTCCCAGCTCGCGGTTACGGTCGTCACAAGACCGTCCCGTTCCCCGAGCGGGGGGCGCCGCTCAGTCACCGGCCGTTCTCCTTTCCGCCACCTGAAAAAAAATTCTTTCACGAAAACAAAGCTTCCTTCATGAGGAAGCGAAAAATAACCATTTATCGAGAAGATATTTCGATATAACTTCCCTGTTCCTTCTCGTCTTTTTCTCTGCCAACTACTTTGCATTCTCATGAAAAAAGTTTCATTTTTGTGAAAACATTTTTGGACAAGGATCAAAGGTTCTGAATTTGGAAAAAATGCTCAAGAGTTTCCATTGCAAATAAATTTCCATATTTCAAAAAAAAAGCTTTTTATCTCTCTAATTTCGCAATTTTGCAGCTATCGAGCTCAAATTGTTTATGCAGATACAGTCTAAGACAAGGAAAATTAAAATCAAATTTGGAAAAAATAGCTCAAAGAATTTGGGTTTAAAAAAAGTATTAGAAATTTTGTACTAAATACTGCCATCACACTATGATATAAAAAAAAATCCAGTTTTCAATGAATGATGAAGAAATCGTAAAAAATTAGAAAACTACGGGCGAATTTATAATTTTCAAGATTTTTTATTTCTCACTTTTCCTCACAGGATGGCAATATCTTCGAGTCAGACTTGAGGCCCTCTCGTGGATTCGAAAAACCGCCAGTATCTTCACCGTTCGATCTGGAAGAAAAAACATTAGGTATTCTCAACGTGGGAGAAATGACAATGCGGAAAATTCTTCCAGATCAATGTGAAAACAACGAAAACAACTTTTCGCTGTTGCCGGATAATGGAGTGACGCTACGCGAAATGGTGTTGCTGTAGATATCGGACATTGCAGATCGAAAACCGGAAGTGGCTGACGAAAACTCGGATCTCGTTGGTTCGTTCGATGGATCACGATACAAAGGTGGCATGCTTTCACGTTGCTTCAGCACATTTTGCCACCACGTTTCCCCGGGACTCAAAGTTATTTCCCTTAGAAACATTTAACAAAAACAAACGAGAGATTGTACACTTTTGTTGTGATCAAACATTTATTCGTTGTCTGAAGAAGAAACAGCTACAAGTCTGTTCGTCGATTTCCCAATCGAATTTAATGGTAAATTTGAATGCGATAAAAGCTATCCAAGTTAACATTAAATACGACACGTAGACAACAAGATAGAGATCTCTGTGATCTTCGCGTTTCATTGAATAGTCAGCCTCGATTCCATAATTATTAGCCTTCGTTATGGGATAACGACTGCGCAGAGAAGAAACATTGTGTATGCGTTAAATTTATGAGTTTTTTTCCAGTAACTTCGGAAAAAGTATACTCACCCAACTGGATCGTTGTAAGCTCCATCCATCGACCTTTAAAGAAAATTATCGCATTAAAATCCACATAAAAATTGATTAAAGTTGAGATTCATTGAATTACTCACGTATCATTGTCTCTCAATATACGTTGACTGTAAGCAAGATTTGCCAGAAAATCCGGCTCAATTACACGCTTCTTCTGAACATAACGAAAACCCCTGGTGATCGAAAATTGAAGCTTAATAATATTACTTCTGCAAAGCTGTTACCATTTTGCTTTTGGTAAAAAGTTATCGAAATATGTCTTCCAATACAATTCGGCACGTCAAATCGACCAAGAGTTGGAATCGAACCCTTTCAATTTAAATTAAATTTGGTTAGAAGTTTTCGTTTTTAATAAAACGAAGTTCTACAGAAGTTCTACTTTTTCGATAGTTATGCAAGATACAAAATTTTACAATTTTTTTAATTTTTCAAGTTTGTTTTTTAAATATCTCGAATACTATTATAGTTGCGAAAAATCGTTCTGAGTTCGTATTGAAGAGTATACTTGTGGCTACGAAAAAAAAAAATTTTTTAATGATGAATTTGGAGAATTTTGAATTTTCAAAAATCGTGAAAATCCAAGTTCAGTATTAACATTTTGGATCAATTTTTTTAATTTAATACCTTGTACTGATCTTTAAAGATCCTGAATTTTTCAGAAAGGTGTTTTGTGTTTTTTCAAAAATATGAATTTTTGAATTTTAAAAAATCGTGTAAATCCACGATCAACATTGAATTTGTTGTTAAATTTATATATATTTGATTTTTTTTTTGCGTAGCCTCCAGTATACTCTTTAAGACAAACTCAGAACAATTTTTCATAATTATAATATTTTTCGAGATATTTAAAAAATAAACTTGAAAGATTTAAAAAAATTTCAATTTTGCATAACTTTCGAAAAAAAAAATAATTTTTTTCCTTTGGTAGAACTTCGTTTTACTAAAAATGAAAACTTCTGACCGAATTTCATCGAAATTGAAAGGCGTCGGTTCCATCTCTCGGTCGATTTGACATGGAATAACTCAGCTATAAGTATGAAACGTCCGACGAAGCTATTCAAATATTACTTCCGGTGAAACTATGAAAATATAAGTTCCAGAGGAGCTCTAGAATATTATATCCAGCAAAACTATTACAATTTTACTTTTGGTAAAACTGGGATTATTATTTCCGGTGAAGCTATAAACTTATGACTTCCAGTGAAGCTGTTTAGCTGTTAAAATATAAGTTTCGGTGAAACTATGGAAACATTACTTACAGTAAAACAAAATCACTTCCAGTAAAGCTTAAAAACTGTGAAAAAAAATATTAACATACGTGCACTTGCTGCAGGTGCATTTTGATGATCTGACTTGTGATCTTTTCTTACATTCATCGATTTTGCGTCTCTTTCGTCTGACCAATCTCTTCGTTACTATATCACGATGACAGCGTCTGTAAAAGATTCGAGAATCGGTTAAACGAATCGATCTATCAGAGTTCCAATTGAAATTCATATAACTTCAAAATTAGTGAAGATTTCCATGATATTTTGAAAGCTTCTTTACACTGCTCTTCCCACGAGGCTACCGACAGACTGAATCGTGTCACGTGTAAATTTTGGCACAAAATTAAAAGACAGATGAGCTTTGAGGAATTCCACGATGCTAGTCAATTCCACAATCTTCCAACCCATTTTAGTTGCTCCAATTTTAGGGAAATTAACGATTAATTTTTTTTTCTTCTCTGTACCGAATATTGAGGGTTAGGGACTCGAGATACTGCATGAGCAAACCTGTCAAAAAACATGCCAATTGTTTTTTTTCTTACTTTCATTTATTTCGAGATTGATAGGGCCCTGAATTTCCTAAATGCCCTGAAAATCAGAAATATCTAGGCATGCACGTTTTTAGAACCCTAGCTTCCTTTATCACAAAGTATGGCAATCAAATTTGGCTTCCTCGTAAAGGAAGCTTTGTTAACTATCGAAAAACATGAGATACCAACGTGCAAATTTGCCAAATTCTTTCAAATTTACTTCTTGCTAAATTTAATTTTTGTCAAATTCAATAGCGAACAACCTTCATCACTATTTTGAATGTGTACAAAATTTCAGTACAATATCTCGCAAATACCCGAAGTTAGAGTACGCGCTATTTAAAAAAAAAAATGGATAATATTTTAATCCCTCGGGGATTTTCACCAAATTTAGTAGCGAACAACCTCGATAGCTATATTAGCTCTGTGCAAAGTTTGAGTACAATATCTTGCAAAATTGCACAAGTTAGAGCGTTTACGTTATTCTTCAAACAATTCAAAATTTCATAAAATATGAATCCCGCAATGGACTTTCGCCAAATTCAATACCAAAAAACCTTAATAGCTATACTAATTTTGTACAAAGTTCGAGTGCGATATCTTGAAAATTGCAGAAGTTATAACGTTTACGCCATTCTTGCAAAAACGAAAAAATTCGATAAAATCTGAACACCCACTAGAATTAAAACAAAATTTTTCCATAATGAAGAGCAATTCGTGCTCGGCAAGTGTACCAAATTCTAGCTCGATATCTCGAAGCGTTCTCCAGTTATTAATTATTTACATAGGAAACTCAGGATACATACATACATACACGCACACACATCTATCCGGACATTTTTTCTAAATATGATTTCTCGATGTTTTAGGACATTTTAAACACATTGGCATAAAAATCTTGAAAAAAAAAATTTCACGAAAACAAACCTTCCTTTACGAGGAAGCAATAAGAAAAAAATATATATATAATATTTTAATTATGTATAGAATATACCTTATAATTGAATATATTTTATAAGTTGTATCATAATTCCTTTCGAGGCTAATAATCTTCGTAATTTTTATATTTTACGTATTTTGCTTCCTTATAAAGGAAGCTCTGTTTTCGTGAAAAAATGTGTGTAAATGTGTGTGTCCTGATTTCCTGATGTAAATAATTAATAACTCAAAAACGCTTCGAGATATCAAGCTGAAATTTGGCATACTTGTCCAGCACGAATTGCTCTTCGTTAAGAATTTTTTTAAATTTCATTCTAACGGGTGATCAGATTTTATCGACTTTTATTCGTTTTTGAAACAATGGCGTAAACGCTCTAGCTTCTGCAATTTTCAAGATATTGTACTCACACTTTGTACAGAGTTAGTATAGCTATTAAGGTTGTTTGTTATGGAATTTTTCGAAAAATCGATCGAATGATTGAATTTTTATAAAATTTTGAATTTTTCGCAAAATCGCGTAAACGCTCTAACTTGCACAATTTTCAAGATATTGCAGTGAAACTTTGTAAGGAACTGGTATAGCTATTAAGGTTGTTCGCTATTGAATTTGGCGAAAATCCATCGAGGAATTAAAATTTTATGAAATTATTAATTTTTTGAAAAATAGCGTAAGCGCTCTAACTTGGGCAATTTTGAAGATATTGCACTGAAACTGTGCACAGAGTTAATATAGCTATCGAGGATATTCGATATTAAATTTGGCGAAAATCGATCGAATGATTGAAATTTTATCAAATTTTTCTTTTTTTTGACAAATAGTGTACTCTAACTTTGGCTATTTGCAAGATATTGTACTAAAATTTTGTACACATTCAAAATAGTGACCAAGGTTCTTTGCTATTGAATTTGGCAAAAATCAAATTTGGCAAGAAGTAAATTTGAAAGAATTTGGCAAAATTGCACATTAATTACTCATGTTGTTCGATAGTTAACAAAGCTTCCTTTATGAGGAAGCCAAATTTGATCGTCATATTTTGTAATAAAGGAAGCTGTGTAAATTATGGATAAAGTTGAGGAAGCAATGTGCGAATGTCCAATTTGCAGGGTTTTTTAAAAAATATTCTACGAAACTTTGAATAAAGTAGCGAAGAGATCAACTCTAGGCCTCCCTACTATAAGATCAACGGACCCAATCGTCCCCACCACAGCAGGCTCATTTCTCGAGGTCCCCTCCCTTTAAAAAAAAAATAAGAAAGTACAAACTGTCTTGTCCGCCTTGAATCACCGTTGGGTGAGAGTCTGGGACATTCATTGCGTTACGAACAACGACCTGAGATTCTTCGACGCGTTTATATTTCTGATTCTCCGTTTTCATTCCTTATGTCGACTCTGGCAATGTAAAAAGGACTCATGTAAAGATAATGTACTGGTTTTTATTTCTCCTACTTTCCGGTGAGTCCGCTTTGAAAAAATTTGGCGTAAATTGAAGGAAAGTTCTTCAAGATTCGTCCTCCAGATTGGAAGAATCTGTTGACGAAAAATTAATTTGTTCGATAAAAAGACGAAAATATTAAAAGAAGAAAAAAAAATTTCCAGTTTCATCGGGAAGTGCCTTAAGGCTAGCTGCTTATATATCGTCCGGTGGACTTCATGGTGAATTTCGTTTCGAGCAAAAAAATGATGATACATTGAAAATTCGTTTGGGTCTTCAAACGACACTGCAGTATCCTGATCAACAATGGCTGTGGACAGTTACGAGATTTCCGGTGGATTATACGATCGTGGAAAATCGTTGCGACGATCGTAATCTCGGTGAAACGTAATAATTTCATTTAAATTTAAAATTGAAACGTTAATTTTACATTACTAAAAACTGATCGGCAATTTTTTAGTTGATCAATTAATTGAGGGTTTTTCTTTTCAATACAGCATAATCGATCTCACGGAACTCGTTGGTCCACTTGTGATGCCCGGAAATGAAACCAGTGTCCTCGAAGTTACCGGTCTAAGCATCACAGGCGATAATGGTCTATGGGGCAAAGGATTACTCCTCATTGATACTTATTCTTCACGAAGAATTTGCGCCTCGATTACGGTAATCAAATAAAATACATTCACCTAACTTCCTAATTTCCTTAAGAATTTTGTACCGAATTCAATAGCAATCAAGTATACACCCCCGCTCAAAAGTTTGGATACACCTTTCGATATTTCTTGCCGCACTAGAAGTTGCATAACTTCGTCAAAAAAAAAAGATATTCGAAGTTTAAAATAAGCGTTTTGATAAGAAAGAATTCAGCTTTGTTTCCCTTTTTTTAAAAAATATTTTTTATGATTTTTCTTCGACCCACTATGCACTTTTGAACGTGACCGTTTTTTGGCCTTTTTCGACCATCGCGAATTGGGCGCACATCTTAAGGCCATTTTTTTGTATTTTTTATCTACGGCACATTTCAAAGGGTTAGCAGACGCTCCATTTTCGTTTCGTGAAAATTTTTGTACGATTTTTTCTTGCAAAGTTATTTCACTTTTGGCTTAAAAAAAACAATTTTGAAAGATGCAACGTGAGTAAAAAAACTATAGAGTTTTAGAGAAAATGTCAAGTATGATAAAAAGTAGCGGAGGTGTGTACGGAATCGCCTGGAATTATTTCAGAATTTCCCCATGAAATGTTTTTTATTTTACTATTTTCTCTCGAAATTCTGATGATGCGTAGTCCCAGCGAAAAATTGTATTGATTGAAATTTCCGTACCTACTTCGTGATACAATAAAAATCTGAAAAAATTCAACAACATTTGGCATGCTATAAGCAATAATGATCAATAATAATTATTGATCATTGTTCATCAATAATAATATTGCGAATAACCAATTTTTTAAAGAATTGTTTAAACAATTTATTAATAACTTTTTGGCAATATTTTTATTGATAATTGTTGTTTATAGCATGCCAAATGTCGCTGAATTTTTTCAGATTTTTATCGTATCACAAAATAAGGAAATTTCAATCGGATACAATTTTTCGCCCGGACGTCATCATCAGAGTTTCGAGCGAAAATAGTGAAAACAAAAAAATGTCATAGGAAAATTCTGAAATAATTCCAGGCGTTTCCGTGTATACCTATACGCTACTTTTTTCATACTTGACACTTTCTCTTAAACTCTATAGTTTTTGAGTTACGTTGCATCTTTCAAAATTTCTCTTTTTTAGCCAAAAGTGAAATAACTTTGGAAGAAAAAATCGTACGAAAATTTTAATGAAACGAAAATGGAGCGTCCGCTAACCCTTTTAAATGTGCCGTAAATAAAAGAGACAAAAAAAATGTCCCTAAGATTTGCGCTCAATTCAGAATGGTTGAAAAAAGGCCAAAAGAGGGTCACGTTCAATAGTGCATAGTGGGTCGAAAAAAAATCATAAAAAATATTTTTGGTAAAAGGAAACAAAGCTAAATTCCTTCCCGTCAAAACTCCTTTTTTTTAAAATTCAAATATCTTTTTTTTAACGGAGTTATGCAACTTCTAGTGCGGCAAGAAATATCGACAGGTGTATCCAAACCTTTGAGCGGGAGTGTATGTTAAAAGTTTCAGCTTGATATCTTAAAAATTTAACACACCATTGTTCAAGATAATTTCACATTTTTATAGAGAATATTTGGATTGCAAAAGGATTCAAGCAAAATTATCTTGATATTGTAAAATATGAAAAAATATTCTTTGAAATGTTCAAATGACACCCTCGTATTCACTTTGTATTTAAATTCGGATACATTTTGTAAAAAAAAAATCTTGAATTTCAAATTACTTGAAAACACCCATATATTTGATACTGGCAAAGCTTTGTCCGTGTCTAATAAAAAATATTGAATCTCCTTAAGAAAAAAATTAATATGGATCTTAATATGGAGTATAGTATACTTAAGGAATAATTATATAAGAGCAATGAAATCTAGGTACTCGAAAGAAACGCCGAGAAAAATGCGGAGGCCCGTTTTCACGGTCCTATAGCTGGTAGCGTATGGTTCAGATGGTTGGGTGGTCATCCCGGTGACCCAACGAGTGACACGACCATGTACGTGAATCTTTATCACGCCTCGAAGCAAAAATTACACAGCGTCGATTTTACCGAGCACAATTGGAAAATATACGTCACCGATATATTTGATACTGGCAAAGGTAAAAATATACAAAATAAATCCATAAAAAATATTTTAATGCTAGACAAATTTGGTATTTCTTGTTTAATCCCTTATTTTACTTCTTCAGCAGTGATCGGCAAAAAAAATTTAGATTTTTCTTTCATCGTTATTTACAAAATTAATATTATCATCCATTATTTTTTTAGGTATTTCGATAATCAGTAATTTAAAGCGCAATACTAATAATTATTTGGATATTGAACATGTGTATTCTTTGAATTATTCATTATTAGAAAAATTAGTAATCGTATTCTTTAAAATACTCATCATCAAATTATTTAGTAATTGAATTATGTCAATTATTGATTATTTGAATAATTAGTAATCTATATATCTAAATTACTAATTATTCAAGTAATTAGTAATTGAACTATTTCAATTTCCAATTATTTGAATAATTAATAATTTAGATACATAAGTTACTAATTAATTATCAATTCCTTCACAATTTAAGTACAACTTGACGACAAATAGTTGTAGATGTTATTGGAGTGAACTTGTACAAAAGTTGGAGTATATTTCGTGTACAAGTTTGCCTACAACTTGTATTCAATTACCGGCCTTAGATTTCGATCAACTTGTATCCAAATGTTGCTCAGCAAAAACTTACCGTAAACTTGGCGTTAAATTCATTCCAAGCTACAGATGACCAAGTTTTTATACTACAACACTGGCTATCAGGATTCCAGCTTAACTTCACTAACCAAATTTACAAGCATAAATATGCATTATCAAATAATTAATAATTGCAAAGAATAATTAACTAATTTTTTGAAAAATTAGTAATTGGATGAATTAATTAATTAATTATTCGAATAATTAATAATTGGAAAGAATAATTAACTAATTTCATAAAAAATTAGTAAGTAGAGTACTTAAGTATTTAATTACATGGATAATTAATAATTATAATGAACAATTACCTAATTTTTACAAAAATCAGTAATTTATAGGAGCAAATTTTAATTACTTCGTTATTGAGTAATTATTTGATCTAACGTACAAGTTATAGGTTTATTGGATAATAATCGACCAAGAATTTTCGAATTTTCGAATATTAGAAATACCTTACTCCCTAATTACTGAGTGCCTTAATAATGAGTAATATTTATTAGAGCAATTATAAAATTTTCTAACACAGAGTAATTAGCGGTAATTAAATTGACGAAAATATCGATTTTGCTGATCACTGTTCTTCAAAAGAACATAATTTTTTTGCATTATTTCACCACAAGGTTTGAGAAGGCTTCCCTAATTTTCAATTACCAAAGTCTTCTCCATGAAACAGCAAAAATTGACCAAATTATTTTCTCTTGAACGACTTTCAAAAGTCCAAAAACGAGGAACCAACGGGAAAACTTTAATTTCCGATCAATTACAAAATCCACTGAGCTTTTACATTAAACTTTCAATAAATTTTGGAAAAAATATTTTGACTCAGAGCTTACATAACGTTAAATTTCAGACAAAAATGATTGCAACATTCTCCAGTCGGTTTTCGATCCCGACGACGCGGGAATGGGAAATTCGATCGGTGACGTAGACTCGCGTCTCGGAAAGCTCAAAGTGACCGTGGACACGAGCAAAAGTTACAAAACGTCGTACAGAGATTATCGAACTTTGTTGCTGTCCGCCGATCTTCTTGATTCACAACGATCGCTATATCTTGTAATATTTCACCCGACTCACACGGACTCTTTTCTCGCTTGTGCAAAGATCAAGCGCAGAAGGGCCTCGCTGGCAAAGTGAATTGTTTTTTCTTTTTTCCAAAAACCGAAGAATTTCATTATTAACTGACGACCGTTGTAATTTTTCAGAACTCTGATAAATTCACGAGGTTTAAGAGGCCAGGTCACTCTGTCGCAGGAAACTCCCTTCGATCCAACGTGGGTAAACGTATCACTGAATACCGTGAATGATCTCGAGACTCGTCTTCGTTATGCGACGAAAATCGCCGCTTACAGAATTCACGAATTGCCAAAGGATCCGTTGAATTTCATTCGTCCAGGAAATAACAAAGATCCTTGCATATCGACCAACGACGTGTACAATCCATCGAATATCGACATCAAGACGACTCCACCTGCAGGTAAAAAAACAATGTTCATTTTAGAAAGATTCTTCATTAATTACTATAATTGAAATAATAAAACATCATTGTACAGTAAATTATTTAATATAAAGAAAATGGGTCTAAAATAAAAAATCATAAAAATTCTTATAAAATAAAATCAATTGAAATTTTCATATTGCTTCCTCTTATTCGCTATTTTCATTAATCTTTCATGCAATTCATTATCAGAAAAAAACCGTGCAAATTGGACATTGGCACATTGCTTCCTCATCTTTATCCATAGTTCACACAACTTCCTTTATCACAAAGTATGCCGATCAAATTTGGCTTCCTCATGAAGGAAGCTTTCAAATTTACTTCTTGCCAAATTCGATTTTTGCCAAATTCAATAGCTAACGACCTTGATCACTATTTTGAATGTGTACAAAATTTCAGTACAATATCTGGCAAATAGCCAAAGTTAGAGTCCGCTATTTAAAAAAAAAAAAAAAAAAATTTGATAAAATTTTAATCATTCAATCAATTTACGCAAAATTTAATAACGAACAACCTTGATAGCTATATCAGCTCTGTGCAAAGTTCAGTACAATATCTTAAAAATTGCACAAGTTAGAGCGTTTGCGCTATTGTTGGAAAAATTAAAAATTTCATAAAATTTCAATCCCTCGATGAATATTCGCCAAATTCAATAGCGAACAACCTTGATAGCTATACTAGTTCCTTACAAAGTTTGAGTGCAATATCTTGAAAATTGCAGAAGTTAGAGCGTTAGAATTAAAACAAAAATTTTGCATAATGAAGGGCAATTCGTGCTGGACAAGTGTGCTAAATGTCAGCTTAATATCTCGAAGCGTTCTTAAATTATTAATTATTTACATCTGACACTCAGGATACACACACACACATACATATATGGGGCATTCCATACAAGTCGACCTGAGTGTGACCCTTGACCTCGCTGATTTCTTTCACGATTTTTTATATGATTCTTCCAACTCAAAATAGCATTCAGAATTTTTTTCAGATTTTTAAAACCAAATTTGAGTACGTTATGATCTTTTGAACATTTTTTTCGAAATACTGGAGGGCCTTAATTTAAAAATCTGAAAAATATGCTGAATGCTATTTTGTGTTGGAAGAATCATAAAAAATCGTAAACGAAATCAGCGAGGTCGAGGGTCACACTCAGGTCGACTTGGTATGGAATGCCCCATATGCACACACACACATATCTATTCGGACATTTTTCTATATATCGAAAAAAAAATTTCACGAAAACAAAGCTTCCTTTATGAGGAAGCAAAATGATTCTAAAATCAAAAACCATAAAAATTCTTATAAAATAAAATCAATTGAAATTTTCATATTGCTTCCTCTTATTCGCTATTTTCATCAATCTTTTATGCAATTCATTATCAGAAAAAATTATCATGAAATACAAAAATACATATGATACTCATCGATGTTTTCCGTGTTATATTTTTTCAATCCATAAAAATAGGATTGGGCACTCAGGATCAATATCCGATTGGCGATTTATCGGGTAAGCTTCAAGGACGAAGGGACGGTTCCTCGCACAATGATATTCTTCCCGGAAGTGCAAAGCTGAGTGGTACATACTGGGACCTTTATCTTCCACTTTTCGGAGTCAACAGCGTTATCCATCGATCTCTCGTCCTTCACAAGTACGATTATCCTTCGAGGACCTTTGAACAGATGATTTCGCAGAAGAAAAATTATCTTTCATTAGTTTCATATCATTATGTTGAAAATGGACTAAAATATTCCGAAATCATATTACGGGAAAAACTATTTAGTGGAAACGATAAAAAGTCCTTTTCTTCGCTTAATTTTTCATTTTTTTATTATTTACAAAGTTTTCTATAAGAAAAAAACAAAATTAAAAAACTAATTTGCACGATTTTTCTTCTTTGACAAAAATGTAAAAACGCAGATACAACGAGACCGACAACAAAAGTTTAATTCCGTGGGTTTGCGGAACAATGGCTCACCAATTGCCGCAAAATGCCGGTCAAATGTCAATGATAACGGCACAGACGATATTTCGGTATCCAATAGTTGGCAGAATACTTTTTCGTCAGCCATTGAACGAGCCTGAAGCCGACACGACAATTATAATTGAAAATCTCGTTCACGCTGACGGCAGCGCTCTCAACAATTCTGCCGAGCACAGGTATCGAGACCTCCCACATTTTTTATTAAATTCCTTATTCGAGCTTCCTGCTCGAAAATTGTTTTATCGAAGAAGGAAAAACAAGCCTGCGCTGTTTTTAGTTTATTCGTGACGTAAAATGGCCATTCTCGCTTAGATGGATGATTCACGATCTTCCACCGGGAAAGGATTTTTACAACTGGACCGGCCGATGTCTCAGTACCGGAAATCCTTACAATCCGTACAAGGTCCGTAAAATTTGCCCGCATCATTTTTGCAGTGATCGACAAAATCGATATTTTCGTTAATTTAATTATCGCTAATTACTCTGTGTTAGAAAATTTTATAACTGTCTAAATATTACTCATTATTAAGGCACTCAGTAATTAAGCAGCAAGGTATTTCTAATATTCGAAAGATCGATAATTCATGTTCGATTATTATCCAATAAACCTATAACTTGTAATTTAGATCAAATAATTACTCAATAACCAAGTAATTAAAATTTTGCTCTTATGAATTACTGATTTTTGAAAAAATTAGGTAATTGTTCCTTCTAATCATTAATTATCCAAGTAATGAAATACTCAAGTACTCTACTTACCAATTTTTCATGAAATTAGTTAATTATTCTTTCCAGTTATTAATTAATTGAATAATTAGATAATTAATTCTTCTAATTACTAATTTTTCAAAAAATTAGTTAATTATTCTTTGCAATTATTATTTTTTTTGTAATGCATATTTATGCTTGTAAATTTGTTTAGTGAAGTTAAGCAGGAACCCTGATAGCCAGTGTTTTACTATAAAAACTTGGTCATCTGTAGCTTGGAATCAATTTGACGCCAAGTTTACGGTAATTTTTTGGTGAGCAACATTTGGATACAATTTGATCGAAATCTACAGCCAGTAATTGAATACAAGTTGTAGGCAAACTTGTACACAAAATATACTCCATCTTTTGTACAAGTTCACTCCAATAACATCTACAATTATTTGTAGTCAACTTGTACTTTAATTGTGAAGGAATTTATAATTAAATAGTAATTTATATATCTAAATTATTAATTATTCAAATAATTGGTAATTGAAATAGTTCAATAACTAATTACTTGAATAATTGGTAATTTAGATATATACTAGACTGTGCGGAAAAAAATCGATATTTTTTTTTCGGTTGCATCCACCAAAAAAAGGTGAATTAAGGTGAAAAGTGAAGAATCCCCGAAGGAGAGCTCAAAAAAAAATAATTTCGAACGGCGCATTGCATTTGAATATTTTCCATAAGAATAACACAGGAAAATATTGGCACTTCTGAACGTCGTAGTAGAACTCTTTAGAAAAAAATCTCACAAAAAAGTATTTACGATATTCTGATAGAGAATTGAATTCCCTACAAAAAAAAGTCCTTACGAACAATTAGCTTAGAACAACCGTTCAAGTGGTATCGCTGTCTGAACTTGAATTGATAGAAAAAAAAATTCAAAAGGCTGAAAAATCGAATTTTTCGTATTTTTCGCTTAACGAAAAAACTTTTTGGATTTTTTTTTGTAGAGAATGTTCTGCTCTAACATACAATTTGCATGGAATGGTTCTCAAAATATTTCTCTAATACAAAAAAGAATCAAGTACAACAAGACATATGAAAGAAACGACGTCCATCATTGATCGTGTTTCGAAAAGTTTTATTGAATGAATTTGGTTTAATAAGATAAAATAATTTGTTTTTACATTATAATGCTTAATTATCATCGTTCTTTCTTTTAAGAGTCTGTTTTTTGCAATTGGGGTATTTTTGTCGATGATTTTGCACTATGCCCAATAAACAGCGATACCACTTGAACGGTGGTTCTAAGCTAATTGTTCGTAAGGATTTTTTTTGTAGGGAATTCAATTCTCTATCAGAATATCATAATTACATTTTTGTGTGATTTTTTTCTGAAGAGTTCTACTACGACGTTCAGAAGTGCCAATATTTTCCTGTGTTATTCTTATGGAAAATATTCAAATGCAATGCGCCGTTCGAAATAATTTTTTTTGAGCTCTCCTTCGGGGGTTCTTCATTTTTTACCTTAATTCACCTTTTTTTTGTGGATGCAACCGAAAAAAAAATATCGATTTTTTTCCGCACGGTCTAATATATACATTACTAATTATTCAAATAATCAATAATTGACATAATTCAATTATGAATTATTCTAATAATTAGTAATTAAAATAATTCAATTACTAATAAATTTAATGATAAATATTTTAAAGAATACGATTACTAATTTTTCTAATAATGAATAATTCAAAGAATATTCAAATAATTCGTAGTATTGGCCTTTAAATTACTGATTATCGAAATACCTAAAAAAATAATGGATGATAATATTAAATTTGTAAATAACGATTTCTTATAAATCTAAAGAATTTTTTTTGCCGATCACTGCATTTTTGCCCTCTCAGGCAATGTCATTTTTAAGATTGACTTATTTCGTGATTCGAATGGTTCTTCCAGGTCGAATTGGATCCGGCGCATCCGGTGCGTTGCTCATCGAGGGAAGTTAATCTTTGTCGTGTCGGTGACCTTGGAAGACACGGTACCCTCTCGATCGCTGGACGTAAATTAGACGGTCCTCGCCTAACGCGAAAATTATTCACCGATCCGTCTTTGCCGCTCTCAGGACCTGACAGCATACTTGGAAAAAGTTTAGTCCTCTACGACGATAAAGGTCCAGTCGCCAGAGGCGAGAGACTAGCTTGTTCCATGTAATTATTCTTCTTTCTTTCCTCCGCTTGATTTTTCTTCTCTTGCTTTCTCGTGAAGGAATTCTCGTTTTCATGAAAAAAAAAAATGTAGAAAATTTTTTAAAAATTTCCAGAAATGTTTGTATGAATTTATGTGCAAACTGGAAATTTGTTTTCCTCATTTAGAGTGAGCAGAATTTATCGGAAGAAAGGTGTTGCGAAGGATTGGTTCGGCAATGGTGAAGAAATTACGATGAGAGGAAAATTTGAATTTATTCAGCAAACTGAATATGATGTGACGGATGTGGAAACTATGCTCGAAGGTTTGGGTGGAATAGCTAGCGGATATCACATTCATATGGTGAATATAATCCTTGTAATAATCATTATTTTGCTTCTATCATAAATGATCCTCGTCCAACAAAAAATTCCAAGTTTTAGCTGGATACTTAAAATATTTGGAAAAAATGAATGACCAACATTTGCAGATTTCACTGCTATGGCATTGAAATTCTCTCGAATTTCTCTGTAACCAAGCAAAACTGTTAAAACTGTCAAAATTAAAATTTGCCCAATTTTATTTTATGATCACCATGTATGTGTTTTTGATCATTCTTTTTCTGCCTTTTTCCCTAGACTCCAGTCGAAATGGACCTGGAATTTCCTTGCGAATTTACGTCTCTCTACGGTCGTTTCAATCCGCAAAACGTGAGCGCCGAAAATGGTCCAGAATCTGGGGAAGGTACGGATGATCAATACGAGATGGGAAATTTGAGCGGAAAAATTGGCACTCTCGACAATAGGAAGAGATTTGCGACAACGTACAACGATACAGCTTTGTTGCTCTTTGGACCGAGAAGCATTTTGGGACGAAGTATAATTATCCACAAAAAAGAGAGACAGTTCAGGTACCAGAATCGAACCTAAAAAAAAATCAAAGAAGTCTTTGCGAAAAAATTTAAAATTAAATCAGAACTTTTTTTGCATTAATTAAGATGGGCATGTTCGACCATAGAGCGTGGCTACGCTCCATCAGAAGCTCGAGAGCTTCGAGCTATCGCTTCCTTCCATCATCCCAATGGTTTTGCCTACGGATACATTAAAATGGTAGTAAACGAAAAAATTATTTGCAAAATTATAACAAATCTTCCGTCACCTTTACACTCATATGAACGAAAATATGTATTTCGGACCAGAGTTGTGAAAAAAGTAATGCATTACCCATTACATTAACGTGTAATGAATAAATGTTCCATTACAAATGAAAATAGTAATGTGTAATGGATGCGTATTCCATTACAAATAAAAAAAGTAATGTGTCATGTATGCATGCTCCATTACAAATAATAAAAGTAATGTGTAATGGATGTCTATGCCATTACAAATAAAAATAACGTGTAATGAATGAGTGCTCCATTACAAATTACAATTGAAAAAAAAGTAATTTGTAGTGGAGAATATTCCATTACAAATTGCAATTGAAAAAAAAAGTAATTTGTAGTGGAGAATATTCCATTACAAATTAGTGTGTTCCTACCACAATTTGGAGCAGGTACTATTTTGTTCAAAAGTCAGTCTGTTAATTTTTCGATGAAAATAATTTGTGTGCATCAAGTTTTTGTTAAGATTACTATCGTAGTGGTAAATGTAAAAATTGCAATTCAAGAAAAACTTATAGGTGTCAGTGTATATCAACTTAATTCCGAATACTGGTGAATGGTGACGTGCTCAAACAATATCGCAGTGAGATTCCACTTGCTTTCTTCCATCTCAATTTGTTTTGAGCGAAATAAAATAATGAAACAGCAATGTGCAAGTTTCTAATGCGAGCACAGCAATTTTTCTATTTGTAATGGACTATTTTCCACTATAAATTACTTTTTTTTCAATTGTAATTTGTAATGGAGCATTCATCCATTACATATTACTTTTTTTATTTGTAATGGCACATGCATCTATTACACATTACTTTTTTTTATTTGTAATGGCACATGCATCCATTACACATTACTTTTTTATTTGTAATGGCACATGCATTCATTACACATTATTTTTGTATTTTGTAATGGTACACTTGTCCATTTCACATTATGTAGTGTAATGGGTAATGAATACCGGAATGCATTATTTACAATCCTGTTTCAGACACAACTGATATACAAGGACAAGAGCCAGAGCGAAACTGTGATCGAGGTGAAACTCCGGCATCCTGGAAATCACGATAGAAACATTGTACGTATTAAAAAACGATACAGAACAGACTCGATTGCATCTTAACAAGAATTTTTTACAAAATTCAATTATAAAAAAAGCGTTGAATATTCGTGTGTGATCTTCAAATACATTTCAGACGAGAAATCACAATTGGGCCATATACGTGAATCCGGTTGGCGTTGACGCGACTGTCAAAGTGAAGGATACACGATGCACTGCCGGCGGATATCTCTGGAATCCTTATTACACCCAACTCGCAGATCCTTTGAATGTAAGCATAAATTTATTAATTGTATTTTAATCATTATCCAAATGCATTGCAAAACATACTGCACGTTGTTTTGTCAATGCTGAAAAATTGAATTTAGTTGCTTCTTCATGAAAGAAGTTTCACTTATGGGCATTTTTTATGGAATTTTTATTCCCATGTATTGGGAATATTCAAAACGTTCTTATAACATGGAAGAAAACGGTGAAAGAAAATAATTAAAATTTTTACATTGCTTTTTCATAATTTTTTTTGCTATTTACAATTCCTTGTTCATGAGTGAATGACTTCCTCAAGTTTGGCTTCCTTATAAAGAGTCCATGCTTAAAAATTGAGGAATCTTAAATGAAATTTTTTAATTTTTTATTTTTTCGATTATCTGCAGTCATTCTGAAATTTAAGCAATATGAAATAAATATTGCCAATCTAATCATTAATTATTGATTTTCAATTTGCGTTAATTAATTATTCATTTTCAATTTGAGTTCATTAATTATTGATTTTCAATTTTCAGGAAGATCTTTACAGACAGGAATGCGGTCCCGATTTACCTCTGCGCTGTTACGTTGGTGATCTATCGGCGCGTTTAGGACCAATAGACATTGGACTTGAGCGAAGAGTCTTCGTAGATTCGAATTTTCCGCTCGAAGGCACAGTTTCGGCGCTCGGAAAATCTATCGTGATATTGGATCAAAATTTCGGTTCTCAGAGATTTGCCTGTGCAAATATAGAGCCCGATCACGATATCGTTAAATATGCCAATATCCGACGACCACCGCGATTCGTAACGTCAGTAAATTGTTGTTGATGTTTTTACAATTTTTTATTTGCATTTATTTTATTTATCAGTTGTTTAATTATTATTCATTTATCTTTGTATCTTCATATATTGATTATTCACTTGCTATTTATTCATCGATCAATTATTGCTAATGTTGTATGTATTTATTATTAATAATTTTTTTATTTATTCGCTTTATCGTTTCAGCGCTCAGTTTCTCGAGGACGTTCGAATAGTAATGGGAATTCCCGAATGGATGTTATCCATCGACAGTCGAAAGACAAAGATTCTTCACAATGGCGGATGCATACAATTTTTATTGCATTTCAGAGGTACAAGCCGATTTTTTTCTGCAAGAAATTCTCGATTCTGAAAGATTGAAAAATTCAACGTTTTTTTGAATTTAAATTATTTTTTTAAATGACTAGTCTACTTGGGAAGGCCAAAAAAAGCAAATTTTTAAGATTTTTTTTCTTAACTCCTTTATCAGATATGGCTGTAAAACTGTTATTACAGCATTGTTTCATCCTTCGAAAGTACAAAACAAAAATTTATTTTTTATTTCCATTGTCTGAATAATTTATAGAAGGCGCCAAAGTCGAAAATATCTTATCCCATGGCCGACAGTTAATCTCAAGATTGGCAAGTCTAAAACAAAAAAAAATAAAACAGCATTTTAAAGTAGAAGGTTTCTTACACAACAATTCACCGCCGTCAATGAAAAATCGATTTCTAAAAAATTGCAGATGCTTGAAATGAAAATGAAAAGATGAATTAGTCACAATTTATTTCAAATATCCAACATTTTTTTAATAAATCGATTTTTCATTAACGGTGGGAAATTATTGTGTAAGGAACCTCCCTTTTTAAAATGCTTTTTTTTGTTACAGACTTGCCAATCCTGAAATTAACTGAAAATGAATGAAAATAAAAAATAAATTTTTATTTTGCACTTTCGAAGGATGGAACGATGCCGTAATAACAGTTTCGTATTCATAACTGATAAAAGAGGTGAGAATTTTTTTTTTCATTTGTTTTTCTTTGGTCTTTTAAAGTAGACTAGTATCTTAAGGATGTTGAGTCCCAAATCGCAAATGATAAGAAAATTCTGAACATTTGGTATGTTTTTGGATGAAGTATTTAAGAGGTCGTGTAAAAATTTCACGACGATTAGGAAGCTCGTTATCGAACAATTAACATTAACAAATTAAATGTAGTCTTATGGAAACTCATATAACTTTACGATAAGGTTTTTTTTTGACCGCTCAATTTTGTAATATCTGCAATATATTGAAAGCAACGGAAACAAAACGAAGTTTATTGATAAATGTTTTTTTGATTTGTTTAAAAAATTGTTCTTAACATAATGTTAATTTTTTAATAACGAACTTCCTAATCGTCGTGAAATTTTTACACGACCTCTTAAATACTTCACACAAAAACATACCAAATTTTCAGAATTTTCTTATCATTTTTTTATTTTAACCCTTAAGAAGGTTGAATTAATGATGATAGAATTCTGAAAATTTGGTATGTTTTTACATGAAGTATTCAGGAGGTCGTGTAAAAATTTCACGACGATTAATAAGCTTTTTATTGAACAATTAACATTAACAAGTTTCATAGAGACTCAACATCCTTAAATATTTTGTTATTTTTATTTTAATTATTATTTTAATTATTTTTAATTTTAATTATTTTCTTTGTTTTAATTACAGGCCCGATTGCAAATCGCTTGGAGCAAGATTTCAGCAAACTCATGTCAACGGGACGTCTCGATGCGCCGAGCCTCAGTATTCCCGGTTACGTTTACGAAAAGCGTAAAACAAAATTGGGTTACAGACAGTGCGGAACACGAGATCCCAACGAGAAAAGTAGTATAACAATTTATTTCCGTGCGACCTGATAAATTGAGACACAGAGCGAGTGAAGAATCGGGCTTGACGTTGCGACTCTCTCTTTCTATTTTTAGATCCGAAACGCAACTTCTGGAGCTCGGCAGCGGTATCGAATTCCCCGATGTTCAAAACTCTTTTATCATTCTCTCTTTGCTTATTCGCGTTAATGAATTGAAAAATCGTTCGTTCGATCATTCATTCCCGAATTCCTGGAGAAAAAAATCTTTATTCCTGAATAATCATCAAAATCGAGCCATATATCACGAATTAATGAATATATTTATAATTTATTCAAATAACAATGTTATAAGTCTCGTGTTCATATTTTTGTTTCAATTGTGTAAATATATATACATACACATGCATATATACATATATTCGGGTCATTACGGATCGAATCTACACAAACATCGTCGTAATGGTACATGCAAAATTACGCACCAAATTTTCCAATTTTCAAATTCCACTGACTCGGAAAATTCTGAGCAAAAAAAAAAAAAAGAATAATCCACCCGACAAAAATTTCTCACTTCGAATCCTGTATTCTTCCTTTTCAATTAAAAATCGTTACTTCTGTTCCATTCTCATACTTATCTACACTTTTACACTCACGGTTTTTTCGTTATAATCCGTGAAAAAAAATAATGTCTGAAATACAATCACAAAGCGCGATCATCGCGCATCTAAATTAAAGCGATTTCATTCTTGTCGTTTTAGAAAAAAAAATCGCTGTGATGTTATTTTTTTCATATATTGATCGCGTTTTTTTTCTTGCTACGAGAAGCGACAAATTCGATGCTTCGAACGAGATAATCAGTTTCTCGCGAAAAAAAGGCAGCGAAGGTGTTGGCGTTGATTTTCAATCGTTAAAGATCTAAGCGCAGAGGTTGAGAACATTAGGAACTGCCTGACGAACCTTTCACAGCCTAATTGGAAGCCTTAGCAGTGGCACTTGGAGCTTGTGCTGTTGTTGACGCAGTTGCCGTCGCGATGCTCCCAGCAGACGCTGTCGTGGACGCCGTTTCTTCGGTCACTATCCGTCGATTTTTCTTTATTCTCTTCCATTCTCCGTTCGTGTAATTCATCTGGAAATGTGTCTCGACGAGCATCGCAACCGTCGTTCCGTCCGCTTGAACAACGTCCTCGATATTCTCCGAGAGCATCACGGTAACGATATTGCCCAATTTCGGACAAGGATTGTCTGAAATATAAAAAATATTTCGTATGAGCAGCTCGCACCACCGTGAAACTCGAGTATTTTGCGAAAGAAAATTACTGCTTCACGTGATAACATTGATAAATATATTCACTTGGTTTTCATTGGAATAAACCTAAACCGTGATGAAAAAAAGAGAAGAGACCTGCGCGCTTAATATAAGAATGATGTAAAAAATGTTATTTTAATGATGAAAAAGTGTAAGTCTGTAAGCAGAGTTGTGAAAATAGTAATGTAAAAGTAATGCATTACCCATTACTTTAAACAATGTGTATTGGATAAGTTTGCCATTACAAATGACAAAAGTAACGTGTAATGAATGAATGTTCCATTACAAATGAAAATAGTAATGTGTAATGGATGCGTGTTCCATTACAAATAAAAAAGTAATGCGTAATGTATTAATGTTCTATTACAAATAATAAAAGTAATGTGTAATGGATGCATGTGCCATTACAAATAAAAAAAATAACGTGTAATGAATGAGTGCTCCATTACAAATTACAATTGAAAAAAGAGTAATTTGTAGTGGAGAATATTCCATTACAAATTAGTGTGTTTCTGCCACAATTTGGAGCAGGTACTATTTTGTTCAAAAGTCAGTCTATTAATTTTTCAATGAAAATAATTTGTGTGTGTCAAGTTTTTGTTAACTTTACTATCGTAGTAGTAAATGTAAAAATTGCAATTCAAGAAAAACTTATAGGTGTCAGTGTATATTGACTTAATTTCGGATACTGGTGAGTGGTGACGTGCTCAAACAATATTACAGCGAGACCCCACTTGCTTTTTTTCCATCTCAATTTGTTTCGAGCGAAATAAAATAATAAAACAGCAATGTGCAAGTTTCTAATGCGAGCGCAGCAATTTTTCTATTTGTAATTGACTAATAGTCCACTACAAATTACTTTTTTTCAATTGTAATTTGTAATAGAGCATTCATTCATTACATATTGCTTTCTATTTGTAATGGCACATGCATCCATTACACATTACTTTTTTATTTGTAATGGCACATGCATCCATTACATATTACTTTTTTTTATTTGTAATGGCACATGCATCCATTACACATTACTTTTTTTATTTTTAATGGCACATGCATCCATTACCCATTACATTTTTTATTTGTAATGGCACATGCATCCATTACACATTGTAAATAATGCATTATCAAAATAATGCATTATTTACAACTATATGTGCAACTTTAGAATTTCACGATCTTTCATCACTTTTTACAAAATGTAACAATTTTTTTTTTCCAAAACCACAAGTCAAATCTTTATATTTCTCATACATTCTGAAATTTTAGTGCAAGCAAAATGAACACACCTCTCGACCCCGCCATGAATCCAAGAATGAGGGCTTTTTCCGGCCTCGTGACTTTGTTCGCTGTTCTGAACATTTCCTGTGCCTCAAGCATTTGTTCCCGCTGCAATTATCGATGTACAAAAAAGATCAATGATTTTGAGTTATTGAAATACGAGAATTTCGAGGAATATAACTTAACCTCTCAAATTATATTAAAAAGCTCAATAGGAACTAAAAGAAATTCTGATAGGTCTCTGATGGCATTTAAGGTGCATTAGTTCCCGAATCTGTCAGATTCAATCAGATTCTGCGAGTATCTTCGGTCTTTTTCAATGGATCTGCGAATTCATACCGTGAGCGAAAGACCTTTCCGCGTATTGGCAGCCGCATTAGCCGGTTGAGCAGTTGTTTGTATTCGTATTTGCGTGACTGTCTGAGCTGGTCTCACAGTTTGTACACCAACTGGCGCTGTCTCGACAGAAGTCGTAGCAGCTGGTGTCGCCAGAGGGAGTGTCGTGCTCAGTGTCGTCGGCGTAGTCGGCGCCACCGCTGCTGAAAGAAAAAAAACCCACCGATTCGCTAATTTCTGATATTTTCACCTCACACCAAAAATCTCTAAAAATGAAAAATGTCTAAAACATCTGGAATTTGGAATTTCCGACTTAATATAAATTTCTGAAGTTCTAAAACGTCCGAAATTTTAAATTTTCGACTTACTAGAAATATTTCAAATTCCAAAAGAAATTTCTTGAGTTCTAAAACGTCCCAAATTTTAAATTTTCGACTTACAGGAAATTTTTCAAATTCTAAATGATCTAAAATTTGGATTTTTCGACTTACTAGAATTTTATAAAATTTCAAAAATTCTGAAACATCTTTAATTTGGAACTTTCGACTCACGAGTCTGTGGTGTAACGGCAGATGGAACAGTGGCGGTCGTAACCGCGGGTGCGTAAGTCGCCGCTGTCGTTCCAGTAGTAACCGTTGTCGCTGGAGGATTGATAGGCGCAAGACCCTGCGCGTATTCGGGCGTCGTTGGAACTTCAGGCGTCGCTGAAACTGCTGTCAAAGCCGCAACAGCGGCAGCCTGTGCTTCCGCCACTTTTTTCTGTTGTTCCTCTAACTCCATCATGCGTTTTCGCTTTTTCGCCTGAGCGTAACCAAGCGGTTGTTCGTTTATGTCCAAAAGTTTGATACCCCCATCCTTGCGCATTCTACTGCTTATTGGTGTTCTTGTTGACAACGAGGACGGTGTCAAAGCGGGTGATCGAAAACCGCTCGTCGGTACTCGACTCGGAATTCCTTTCAGAGGCGCTGTAAAGTGAAATTGCAAATTTTTTTTATTGTTGACTCTTGCGAGAAAACACGAAATCCAAGTATTTCTTTGAAAAAATAATAGCGGGGAAGTTTGCAGCGTTGACGCATCGGAAATCATTCAAATCATTTTTCGCCTTGCGGGCATTGAGAGAAATATTTTTTGTAACTCGTCAAAGAATTAGTGTTAATTAGGAAGCTAATTTTATATCTCCTACAATACCAATGGGTTATTCCATGTTAAATCGACCCCTTTCAATTTTGATGAAATTTGGTCAGAAGTTTCCTTTTTTAATAAGACAAAGTTCTACCAAAGGAAAAAAATTACAATTTTATTTTCAAGTTTACTTTCAAGTTTATTTTTTAAATATCTCGAAAACTATTATAGTTACGAAAAAATCGTTCCGGGTTCGTCTTGAAGAGTATACTTGTGACTACGAAAAAAAAAATATTCCAAAAAAATTTTTTGAATGATGAATTTTAAAAAATCCTGAAAATCCAAGTTTCGTATTAAATTTTTGGTTCAATTTTTTTTATATAATACCTTGTACTGATCTTAGAAGATCCTGAAATTTTCCGGATGGTGTTTTTTTGTTTAAAAAATGTAAATTTGTGAATTTTTATTTAAAACAAAATTTATTTTTTACCTCTCAGTTAAGGAAAGTTGAGCAATCATGTAGTTTTATAATTTTTAGTATTTCGGTAAAAAAACAATTTATTTACTAAAATTCAAAAGTTTATATTTTTGAAACAAAAAACCATTCTGAACATTTCAGGATCTCTTAAAATTAGTACAAGGTATTACATAAAAAAAAAATTACCAACAATCTAATGTTGATCGTGGATTGACATGATTTTTAAAAATTCAAAAATTCATATTTTCGAAAAAACAAAAAAGACCTTTCTGAAATTTTCCGGATCTTTCAAGATCAGTACAAGGTATTATATTTAAAAAATTGAACCAAAAATTTAACACTGAACTTGGATTTTCAGAATTTTTGAAAATTCCAAATTCTCCAAATTCATCATTTTTCAAATTTTTTTTTCGGAATATTTTTTTTTCGTAGCCCCAAGTATATTTTTTCGGGGGAATTCAGAACAATTTTTCGTAACTGTAATAGTTTGTATTACAGTTACGATTTAATCGAGATATTTAACAGATAAACTTGAAAGATTTGAAGAATTGTGAAACTTTGAATTTTGCATAACTTTCGAAACAACATTTTTCAATTTTTTTCCTTTGGTAGAACTTCCTTTTATTAAAAACGAAAACTTCTGACCAAATTTCATCGAAATTGAAAGGGGTCGATTCCCACTCTTGGTCGATTTGACATGGTATGACCCCAAATAAAAAGATTTCTGGAAAATATTCGCCTCAGACATAGGAATGAAGGTGGGAAGATCGAAACGTTGAGAACTTCGATGCTATGAATACTAAAATGTACTCTATCATCCGAAATATCGATGAAGGTAAGAAAAAAGCAAAAGTCATGAATAATCCAATAGCATATGGAATTTTCTGTGCTCATACTTGTGTCGGTCATTTTCCTTGGCATTCCTCGACTTCTGAGTGGCACAGTCGGGGTTGTGTGCTTTTTTAAATTGTTAGCAGCATCGACACTTTTCTGTAGCAATTCGGCCCGCAGAGCAGCACTTTTGGGCTTTCTCTTCAGTGTAAAGTGCTTGGTTGGCGCTGGCTGTTGGCCAACAACGGAGGTGAGCGCCGTTTTATTGAGATAATGACACTCTAATGGAAGCATAGCGGGATCATTCTGTTTCTTCAGTAGTTTTCTCAGATCATTTACAAGCTCGCCAAATATCGGTCTGTGTTCGTCCAAATCAGTGATGTCGGTGTTCAAAGAGCCCGTAGATGGAAATGTCTTCATCGCTTCGGACAACATGGAGACCCATAATTCGCTGTCCAACGACGCCACCTCAATAATTTCTTCCAATTCTGCACGCCACTAAAAATTTTTCCATCCTTATTCATATTTTCTCTACAACAGAATCACGTAGAGGCGCAAGATATTCACTGGGCCATTTTCAATTTCTATTACTCGTCGTCGGTATCCGTCAGCCTCTCTTAAAGAAACTTTTCCCGCCAGAGATTTGAGTAATTATGAAACTTGATTAATTTATAAATTATCGGTTTAAGCTCGTTTATGCAAGATCAATATATTCGCAACATTGTTCTTTAAAACGAATTTACCGCGTTTTTTAATTAAAAAAGGATAATGCAATAAACTCATTTTTTACGGAGTCTTGAGTTTAAAAAAGAGTATTTTTACCGACCAAGTCGACGTTCAAGAAATGTCCATTTAGAAAATATGAATAAAAAATGAATTTTTCCATTAAAAACGCTCAATAATAGAGAAGTTATTTTGTAATTTTATCAATATCATTGCAAGGAATAAAACTATGATTCGCAATGAAAAATTCGTTTGAATAACATGGATTGGGGCAGGAGCATCGACATAGATGGCGTTGTCAACTATTTGGATAGTTTTACTGTTATTCCGAGGTTGGGAGTAACAAATTATAATCATTTGTCGATTTCGAGATTTTACACACAGAAAGAGAGACTGAGGGAGAGAAACGTCTGGAAGGTTTATGAGGAAATATACGAAATTGGATGAAATACAACGCGAATGATACAAAAAAATGTGACTTACTTCTTCGACATTCCGCCTGGGTATGTGAAAGAAAGATAGTAATAATTTGAGCTTGACTTGAGTCTGTAGGTCCGGAAAACAATCCTTGATGTTCCTCAAAACTTCTGCATTCAATTGGGAACAAATTGAGCTTCCAGTCCAACTGTCGTTCGACGTTCCCAACTTGTTATGAAGCCACAACGACGTATCGCTGTCCCTCACATTCGCCATATTGGAATCGTGTGATTCCGGCATACGCCGCGCTATATTTTTCTCTGCATAATGGCCGCTAGCAATATAGGAGTATGTACCAGAGTACTATTTCTATGCCATGAACGGATATTTCAAATAATACATAAACATCAGTTTTTTATGTATAAACAACACAATTTTGATCCTTGCACTGAATATATCGAATAAACAATGACGTCGGCTCAAGATCGTAAGTATGTTATTGGTAATAACATTGCAAAATATGCATTGTTATTTCATCGTAAATGTAAACAGTGAGAAATTTGGAGGTTAGGTTTCACTTCGTTCAAAACACTTTTTGGTAAAGCTGACTAGTTTTTGTAAATGATCGCTTATATCTTTTACCGAAATCATTGATTATTCTTACGCTTTAATCCAATATAATACATTATTTAAAAATTAACGGCCATATTCAAACGTTCAGCAAAGATCTGAATCTGTGCAGAAGTAAACTGGGAAGTCAAAGCGCATTACAATAGATATTTCTTACCGGCAAACAAAAATTTGAAACACACAGACAAGAAAACACAAATCTTTGCAAAGTTTTTATCAAAGATTTGGATTCACAGGAAACAAATTGAAGCGGGTCTCGTACGACACGTGGAGCACGAGAGAACAATTGTGCCTGGCATCGAGCGTTTTAAAATTGGGCGATCAGAATTGGTCAGGCGTATCTCGATCCTTGAAACCGTTTGCAGAGAAAGAGGCGCTCAGACCGCCGGATTGGTTCACACAAAAATCATGCGCGATGCAATATACAAATTTGCTAGAGAACGCGGACACGCCAAAACGAAAGAAGAAAGAGAGCGGCGAGAGTATCGGCGATTCGATAGTGAAGCGTTTGACGCAGGAGCGAATAGCCGAGTTGGGTCAAATATTGGCATTTCAGCGAGACGAGTATCAACAGTTGAAGGCAGAAGTGAATATGCTGAGATCGGGAGTGATAACCGAGGAGAAATTACAGAGGATGTGGTCGGCGATAGAGCACGAAGAGAGAGAGCAGGAGCAAAAGGCTCGTGTTCACACGGCGTGGTTAGCGAAACGTCAGCAAAAACAGGATGCCCAATCGTCCCAGAATCTCGCGACACATCGCAAAAGTCTCGAGGCAAATTGCGAGATTCAGGAGAGCGTTGATTCGACGAACGACGACGAGGAGAAGAAAAATCGTGGCGGTAGATCGCCGCTCTTGACGAGTCTCTTGAAGTCACCGAGTCCAACGACTCAGATGCAAAATCCTGGCTCCACGGCGCAGGTCAATTCCCCAACGATAGCGAGTCTTCTCGGCTCGAGTCCGAAAGTTCCAAATCCCACGATAACGTCCAGTATAACGCCGCAATTTCATCAGCTAGTCACAAACGCGATGAACAATAGCGCCATCGAAAGGCCATCCGTCGGTGCCCCGACGCTCTCGATGCTTCTCGAATTACCCGCCAATCTTCAGCGAGGATCTCTCGCGAGTTTGCAGCAAGCAGTGGCAAACGTTCAGCAACAAAACGCCGAAATTCAATCGACGAGCCAATCCTCGAAGCTGAATAATTTGTCGAATGAGGCACCGAGCGTCGCAAGCGCGGTAACCCCTTCCGCGAGTTCAATCTCGAGCGAGAGTATGGTGCAGATTATCGATCCGATCGACGACGTCATACACAAGGAAATAATGACCGATGCGATAAACAAGGACGAGATAAACGAAATAATCGGTGATCTCGAGGAATTGATCAAAGAAGAAATAACACCGAGTCCCGAAGTTATTCCAGTAAAAGTCACGCCCAGTCCGATGGAAGATTCGCCTATTCCGGAAATCGAAAAAATCGCTCCGGAACGTCTTGAACCACGAGACGTTGACGAGCCTGTCTCACGGTCAAATTCACCACAGAGCGAAATGGCGATCGAGGAAATTGATCAGAGTACCTCGAGTATCGCTGAAATAATAGGCACGGCGATCGAGCAACCGGAAACTAGAATTATTGTCGAGCCAGTAGCTGAGGAACCGGTAAAAATTGAGGAGAAGCCGGAAGACAAGGAGGAAGTTAAGCAGGTCGAGAAAATCGTGGACGAAACGGTAGAAGCAGAAGTATCGATTTTGGAAATTGAAAAGGAAATCGTGAAGGACGAAAAAATCGCTGCAATTGACAAAAAAGCTATTGAGGAGGTGAAGAAAGTTGAAGAGAAGGTTGAAGGGACCAACGAAGACATTTTAACACCGGAAGTCGAGTCAAAGAGTCCTGATCCCGAGAAAACGATCGAAACGGAGATAACCTCGGAGAAGGAGACAGAGGAGGCTCCGGCAGATCCAAAAAACACCGAGGTCGAGGAAACCAGTGAAAATTCTGTCGAAACAAAAGAAAAATCGGATGAAACAAAGAGCGATGGGGAGTTGGATCAGATTGAAATGAATCTCGCTAAAATAACGGGTGATCAGATTGAAGCCAATTCAACCGAAGTAGGGAGCGTTTGTTCAGAGGTCACGACCGATCCACCGAGTATGGACGACAACGATAAATCTCAGGACATAAGTATGATACTGGAGGACGACGAGAGTTCACGGAGTAGCTCGATCAAGAAGAAAGACACTGACGATAATTCGTTGATCGACAATCCCGTTGAATGTTCGGATTCCCAAGAATCTTTCAAGGAGGATTCATCGTCGAGGGAAGAGTCGAAAGAACCGATGAACAACGAACGATCGAGCGACGTTGAGAATAGTGCAATGCCGGAAATAATCGAGAAGAACGACGATGACGAGACAACGAAGGTCGAAGAATCGAAGGACTCGGACGATGAAGTGACGCCGGAAACGCCGGAAATCGAGAAGAAAGAGGACAAAGTTGAGGAAACGACAATCGCCGAGTCGGAGGAAACAACGTCGAACGAGATGGTTAAGAGCAAGGCTGAAACGACGGAAGAGAAGGATGAAAAGGAAGAAAAAGATGGAGAAGAAACGGAAAAAAACGATAATGAAGGGAAAGTAGAGAAGGAGGAAATGGAGCCTGAAGAATCGACGAAGATCGAGATCGAGGATTCGGAGGATGAAAAATGTTTGAGTCCCGTAACGAAGGATGAAAAAAATGATGTGAAAGACGAGCCAGGAATGGAAAGCACGATGGAACGGTTGGACGAGCCGAAGAAGGAAGAGATAATCGAGGATAAGGATGAGGATGTGAAAATGGAGGAATGCGAGTTAGCCGTAAAGAAGGATATCGTCGAATCGACTGGCAGCGTTTGCGACGATATGGGCGATCTCGACGAGGAGGAATCATCGTTGAGCAAATTGAGCGGCGGACGTGCAATGAAGACTTACTCGAAGAAGCAAACTATCGCTATCGACAGTGAACCCGAGAACGAGAGCAGCGGCGAAAATGCTGATTATCGGGCATGGAAAAAAGCAGTTATGCTCGCTTTCAATAGACTGGCAACCCATAAATACGCATCATTGTTTCTTCGTCCTATAACCGAGGATCAAGCTCCCGGTTATCATTCCGTTATATTTCGACCGATGGATCTATCAACGATCAAAAAGAATATCGATAATGGAACGATACGCTCGACGATGCATTTCCAACGTGATGTTATGCTCATGTTTCAAAATGCGATCATGTACAACAAGCAGGATACTTTTGTGTACAAAATGGCTGTGTCGATGCAAGAGGAATGCCTGCAGCATATGCAGGTATATCAGAATTTTGAGGAGCATTGATTCTGTAATGATTTCGCTTGATCCTTGATCCAATTCATACAAATTCATAAATGCGAGTAGGGTTAACAAAGTAGGGCTTGAAAAACGATATGAAAAAAAAAGATCATGAAGGAAGCTTATAGGAAATTAGCACAAAATAGTCATTTTATTTAAAAAAAAAAATCTTTTTCACTTAATGAATCTTCTTGATAAATGGTGGAACTTGAATTTTTTGCAATTTTTGTTTTCTTCCTCAGGGGAAAATATTTTATAAACTGCTACCTCATAAAGGAAGCTTTGTTTTCGTGAAAATTTTGTTTTTCGAGATTTTTATGCCAATGTGTTCAAATTGTCTCAAAACATCGAGAAATCATATTTAGAAAAAATGTCCGGATGGTTGTGTGTGTGCGAGTGTGCGTGCGTGCGCGCGCGCGTGTGTGTGTATCCTGAGTTTCTGATGTCAATAATTAATAACTCAAGAACGCTTCGAGATATCGAGCTGAAATTTGGCACACTTATCCAGCACGAATTGCCCTTCATTATGAAAATTTTTCGTTGGAATTCTAACGAGTGTTCAGATTCTATCGACTTTTTTCGTTTTTGCAACAATGGCGTAAACACTCTAACTTCTGCAATTTTCAAAATATTGCACTCAAACTTTGTACAGAATTAGTATAGCTATTAAGGTTCTTTGGTATTGAATTGGATAAAAATCGATCGAGAGATTAAATTTTTATCAAATTTTGAATTTTTTTAACAATACTGTAAACGCTCTAACTTGCACAATTTTCAAGATATTGCAGTGAAACTTTGTAAGAAACTAGTATAGCTATCAAGGTTGCTCGCTATTTAATTTGGCGAAAATCCATCAAGGAATTAAAATTTTATGAAATTATTAATTTTTTGAAAAATAGCGTAAACGCTCTAACTTGTGCAATTTTTAAGATATTGCACTGAAACTTTGCACAGAGCTAATATAGCTATCGAGGATATTCGATATTAAATTTGGCGAAAATCGATCGAATGATTAAAATGTTATCAAATTTTTGTTTTTTTGAAAAATAGCTACTCTAACTTCGGCTATTTGCGAGATATTGTACCGAAATTTTGTACGAATTCAAAATAGTGATCAAGGTTGTTCGCTATTGAATTTGGCAAAAATCAAATTTGGCAAAAAGTAAATTTGAAAGAATTTGGCAAATTTGCACGTTGATTCCTCATGTTTTTCGATAGTTAATAAAGCTTCCTTTATGAGGAAGCCAAATTTGATTGCCATACTTTGTGATGAAGGAAGCTGTGTGAACTATGGATAAAGATGGCGAAGCAATGTGCTAATGTCTAATTTGCAGTGTTTTTGATACTTTAACTAATTGACTTTTTTTCAGATTCTTGTTGAAGTTACGGGAGAGGGACAATTACGCAGAGAAACGCGAACTGCGGCGAGCAGTAGCAGTGAAACGAGTGAGTCGAGCATCAAGAGAAAGAGAAGTCACATAACACCGAGTCCCCACGACACGGACAGTCCACGTGGAAAGAAACGCAGAAAGTCGGAGAACGATTAATTTTCTGGCACGTTAAAAAAAACGCGTTGTGAATAACGTCCGAAATTCGGGGTGAGAATGGATTCAATAAGTTTTCTCTGTGAATTGTACAAAATAGTTTGATAAGCAACAACTCGAAATCGGGGAATCGCTTTCGGTTCATAAAAGGTGTTGAAAGAAAGAAAATCGCGATAGTCATGTGTCACGCCCAGAAGAGAAAACGGGGGTCAGAGAAGAGTTTCCCTTGGAAAAATGGCATAAAATCAATTGAAGCGACAACCTGTAAATAAATTTACCAGTTTAATAACGATCTACGAAAAATAGAAAAGGTCAAAAAAAATATACAATTGAGATAAAACAATACATTTGTACGAAAAAATAAATAATCTAAAGAAAAAATGGGTCATTACGCTCGCGGCGATTCGAGAAAAATGATTTGCAGCTCTGACGACGAAGAAGGTTATCGCATTTCATCGTTGAATCCCTCGCAAACGAGCTCCACGATGTCTCGCTTAAATTTACGCGACAAGCGAAATCTTATACATGGAACTTTTGGTGAAGCTGTGAGAGACTTATTTTTTGACTCTTTTATCGGGGATAAAAAATGGATTCATTTTGTTTTTTATTTTTTTTCAAAGCCACCTCTTCCTCTGCCACCGATATCGGACGAGACCGATCGTCAATTTTGGGCCGAAGACGAGCTGAGCAGTTGCGACTCGAGAATACGAATGACCGCGAGACGAAAGAGACGACACAGCGTTGCTTATAGAAATCGCGCTGCTGTTCAACGAAGTCGTTCGAGGCTCGTGGATTCTTCAAGCTCTAGCGCGGAACCTTCTCGCCTTAATATACCACCTTCGGGTATCCTCCAAAATCACGAAGATCAATTCCATTCTTTTCCCAAATCTGATACGAAAACTTTTGTGACCAAGATTATTCGCTATCGAAATTTGAAAAAATCAATCAGAGAGTCTAAGATTTATAAAGTTTTGAATTTAAACAAAAATGCATTTTCCAGTCTAATCTTATCAATACTCACTTTCTTCAGCTGCAATTATTTGGACATTTCAATATAATTATTGAAGCTGTTCACTACTGAAATTTGCAAAAACTGACCTTAGCGTTAGTTTAAAAAATTATTAATTTAAAAAAATGAGGGGTACCTTATCAATGTTGGAAATATTGCAGTGTGTCCTCTGGTACTTCTAAGATCTCGTTAATTAAAGTATACAACTCTATAAATTGGACATTTGCACATTATTTCCTCATTTTTCCATGTTTTGCAAAACTTCAGTTAAGACAAAGCCAGAATTAATCGCCGTACTTTCTCATGAAGGAAGTTTCATAAAATATAAAAAATAATAAGGAAGCAGTTTGTACATTTTCAATTTGCAAGCTGTTTTTTCGTCCTCCACAGTGAGAAGAAGACGAAGACAGCGAAACTGTCCGGGAACGTCAAGAGTGCAGAAAGCAAGAGTTGCAAGCAGCGGGGTCCAGACAAAGTTCAATTCGAAAACGGTTTCACGCATGGTAGCTGTTGGAAGTAATTTGGCATCGGGATGTGCAATTGTGAGGCCAACTTTGCGCAATGCATGTGTATCAACGAGACAAAAGAACGGAGAAACAAGCGGAAGTGGAAAAACGTCGCAGAATGTAGCGAGAACACCATCGAGAACCGATGCTGGTGGCAACATTAGAAAAAATCGCATATCAAAAATGGGAGCACCAAGGAAATCTCGGAGAAAGTAGCATTAAAATATTATCTGTGTAATTTGAGAACCTGTTTCTTCCAATACAATTTTTCGTCAGCACAGACAAGTGGGAAGAAATTCATATATTTTACTTTTAGACTGATTTATGGAATATAAAAATATTCGATCAATTATGGCATAGTATTTGTGGCTATATTGATATTTCCTGTAGTTTTTTCACGATTTTATCAGAGCGTAGAACTTTTCCAATTTATTCGACACATTTCCACGATTTATACATATAGCAGAAGAGTTTTTTTTATAATAGATCGTATAAAACGCCGTTTTGCTATCAGACAGCATATAGCAACAAATGGTTCATTTCCCAGCATTGCTGTAATTCCCGAGCGTTGTTATTATTCCTCAGCATTGTTATAATAAAATGAATTGTGGAAATCTGTTATAATGAATCAGCAAAATGGTAGCGCTATATGGCAAAATGGAAAAATATAGTGTTTTGCGATGCAATAACGTGACATCTTACTTCGCGATATAATACAGCATTGCAGTTCTTCCATTTTCTGTAACATAAAATTTTTTACCATTTACAGAAAAATAATATTTCTACATTTTACTAGATGGTATAGTAAAAGCTTGGAAAGTTCCCGCGAGTCATATACAGGGTGTCACAAAAGTAACGGAACGGCTAATTATTTCCTCAGCTAAGATATTTTTCAAAAACGTCAAGGTCATTATTGTAGTAACTGTTGACGAGGAATTCAATGGTGACCTTAATTAAACGGAAAATTCCACGTTCAAATATGTACTTTGGTCATAGGTACATTTTGACCTTGAAGGTCCTCTAAAGTCAATTAAACTTAAAAAAGGTGTAAATACCTTTGGGAATTGAAGCTTTTCATATTGATTTGTAAGGACCAAAGTTATTGATTTTAATAAGGCGCATTTAGTGGTGACCTTGACGATGACCTTCAAGGTAATTTCGAGGTCAAATTTTTAAAAAAATGGAAACTTCTATTTTTGAGTTATGAAATCAATAAAACGAACAGTTTTACATTTACATCAAAAGATTCGAAAAAAATCGTGAATCAATTTTTCGGAATAAGTTTGATTTCAGAACTCAGAAATACAGGTTTCAAATTTAAAAAAAGTCGACCTTGAAATCACCTTGAAGGTCATCGTCAAGGTCACCACTAAATGCGGCTTGTTAAAATTAATAACTTTGGTCTTTACAAAATAATGTGAAAAGCTTCAATTCCCAGAGGTATTCACACCTTGTTTAAGTTTAATTGACTTTAGAGGGCCTTCAAGGTCAAAATGTATATATTTGACCGTAACATTTTCCGCTCTTTCGATTGCCGATGTCAAAAAGGGGGTTTCCATTTGAAAAAAAAAGTTAACCTTGAAATAACCTTGAAGGTGATCGTCAAGGTCAAAGTCAAGGGATGACCTTGACCTTTTCGAAAAATATCTAGCTGAGGAAAAATGCAGCTGCCCGGTTACTGTTGTGACACCCTGTATATGCATGCGTTATAATTCAGGGGCTCAAAAAAAGGTTGCCAGGCAAAATTACGTTATGGATTTTAAGTGAAATTAATTATTATTATTATTATTATTTATTATAAATGTTTTTATTACTCGGATTTTGGATGAATTTTGTTTTTGGACAGAAGTGGGGAGATCAATAAGGAGTCTCGAGCTTCGCGAGAAATCATCTCTATCAGCTACTTCCTCTTTGAGGTGATGGAGAAAGTAAATCAGCTGATACATGAGTGCAAGAGAGATAGCTGACATTTTCGAACAGGTCTTTCTCAGAGACCAGCAACATTTGGGGCAAAATAAGTGTCATGCCCTGCGAAATATACCGATGCAAAGCATGAAACTTTTATTTTGCCCCAAATGTTGCTGATCTCTGAGAAAAACCTGTTCGAAAAAATTCAGCTATCTCTCTCGTACTCATCTATCAGCTGATTTTCTTTTACATGCGCGCGCACTCTTCTGTTCCTATATTTTGTTTGACCCATACAAGCTTCGGAATGTGACAACGTCAGTAGAGGATCTTCGTGTTTCATTTTGGCACATTGACTCGTGTGTGCTAATTAGCACGTAATATTCTTAATTTACTCGGAATAATCCCCGAAAGATGACTTACTTCTTGAACAACGAATGGGGCAAGAATCAATATCAGAATCTCAGCAACGCAAGGACCGGCGAGAGTGAGTTATGAGAATTAAAAAAAAATCGTGGACCAAAATCTATTTAGATGTAAATTATTGTTTCGAATTTGTTGCCGCTTTAATAGCGATTTATGTGTTATATATGGAAAAGTACCCGATTTCCAGCTATAAATGACAGTCTGAATTTCAACACGAGATCGTGACAAAGATGCAAAATGGCGATATGTATAATTTTTCCCAAACGATATAAGAAACGGAGAAAATACTCTTTCACCACAATTCCGTGATCGAGCGATCTCTTTCCATTTGTTTGTGAGAAAACGAGCATGGGATTCTCTCAGCAATAGCTTTTGTCACTCTGGGGCGATGTCGTTGTTTACTTTTTAATTAATGTTTTCGGAATCGACCTTCGACCCGGATGTTGTTGTCGTTTTTTCTTCGACTATCCATCAATTTCGAGCAGTCGATATTTTTAAAAAATCGATTTGTTTTATTAAATATCGATTTTTAAACCGGAAGTTAGCGACATCTGACTCGAATTATTTGGAACACAATAAATGGCGCGATATTCAAACTTTTTACATATAATTTAGAAAATTAAAATGATAATTTCAGTATAATAATTTAAATGATTATTATATTTATATTCATAAAGTAAAATGTACATGATTATATGGATCATTACATGGCAAATCGACCACTTTTGAACCCGACCCGTTTTGATGAAATTTTGTTTTTCTTTTCTACCCCATTAAAAAAATTCTTCAGGAAATTTTCAAATTTGTTTACCCAACCCAAAAAAAACTTTTTTTTTTCAAATAGCTATAACTTCTTCAAAAATGGACTGATTGCGACGTTTTTTTTTTGAAAATTTACGTCTTTAAATGTACTTTCCGAAAAAAAATACAAAAAAAATTAAGATATTGAAATTTAGTAAATTTTTCACTTTTTGAAAAAAAATTTAAATGTTTTCGAGCATTACCACTTTCAATTTCTGTTTCTTCTCAATTTTTCAAATTCTCTTCATAAATCCTCAAAAATTCCAAATTGGTATTTGTGAAATAAGCCCAGCTGGGATTTTTTTTTTAAATCGATAAAAAAAAATAGAAGGAAATGTCGGCCAACTCCATGTTGGGTGACAGTTTTTCCGGAATTGATCAAATTATTTTTTGAGTGAAAAAAAAAAAAATTAATGGCCACCTCGAGAAAAAGATGATTTTTCGCGAAAAATGTCATAGATTTTAATATCTTGAAATTATTTTGTATTTATTTTCGGAAAGTACATTTAAAGACGAAAATTTTGAAAAAAAACGTCCCAATTAGTCAATTTTTGAAAAAGTTATAGCTATTTGAAAAAAAAAGTTTTTTTTGGGTTGGGTAAACAAAATTTGAAAATTTCCTGAAAAATGTTTTTAATAGGGTAGAAAAGGAAAAAAAAACTCAACCAAATCGTAAGGAGTTGGGTTCAAAAATGGTTGATTTGACATGGCATGTCCCATATATTTTTTTTAATTGAATAAGATGATCATAAAATATTTTATATCAAGTAAATGATTTAGGGTAATAAAATAAAGTAATGAGTTAATTAATTAATTTTATTTAAATGATTTCAGACTCCACTATGCGATCGATAATATGTTCCATAATCGTCGCTCTGTGCATGGCACTGCTCATATTATCACTGTGGAACGTAAGTCTGCAACATCCAGGCAAAATTCACGTTGTCGTTATCGACACGACACAAGAACTTTTGCAACAAACTTCCAAGAGATTTTTATCTTTTGGTCTTGACTCCTCGCTACTGAGGAATATGAGGAAGTTCCCGATAAAGGACGACAGATTCGTCAATTTGGCACGTCAATTGAGTCCCGCGTATGCGCGATTCGGTGGAACATCGGCGGATTGTTTATTTTTCAATCAGGTACAAACAAATCAATTGATCACTATTTTTAAAAAGCTTCTTCACGAGAAATAAGTTTAACTCCATTCTATTTTTACGTGGGAATTAAATTTTTTAATTTCATTCTTTTACAGACTACAACGGATATTTCGTCGCACATTACAAATCCCATTGATGGTGGAGACATAAGTAACTTTTCAATCACCGAGGATGATTTTTTGTCGATGTACGAATTTACGAAAAAATCAGATTTGAGAATGATGTTCGATTTAAATGTACTGATCAGACGTCCCGATGGAAATTGGGATGACACGAATGCGCAAGAGATCATCAATTTCGCTAAAGGTCACGATATGATAATCGATTGGCAAATGGGAAATGGTAAATTGAAAAAATTTTAATCCAGAGGTTACGAAACAAAAAAGGACGAATTTGAAAAAAATTATAAATCGCAATATTACATTTCCAGAGCCCAACTCCTTTCAGCACGTATTTGGCAGGGCCATAACTGCTCGACAATTGGCCCGAGATTACTATAATCTTCGTACTCTGTTAAACAATTCCGGTTATCAATCGAGCATCATCGTCGGACCAGAAGTAAATCACATCGGTGATGATAATCATGAGGGTGGTTTGTACGCCAAGGAATTTCTCGAAAACAATGGGAACAGCGTTGATTATGTGACCTGGCATCAGTATTATCTCAATGGAAGAGAGGCAAAAGTCAAGGACTTTATAAATCCATCGACCTTCAATTATCTTCCGATGCAGATTAAATCAATGAACGCGACGATAAACGCAGCGGGACAGAAAATTCGAATGTGGCTCTGTAAGTTCCTATTTATATATTTTTTTCTGTTTGCTTCCTCATAATAAAGGAAGCTTCGTTTTCGTAAAAAATTTTTTTTCGAGTTTCAAGGTGTCCCAAAACGTCTCAAAAACGCATTTAGAAAAAATGCCCGGACGCGCGCGCGCGCGTGTGAGTGTGTTCGTGCGTGTGCGTTCGTGCGTGTGTGTGCGTTTTGTGCTTTCTTTAAAATGGATATATCTGAAGAACGGTTTGGGCGATCAACTTAAAATTTGGTATATAAGTAGACCGCGTATGTCTCTGTACTTATAGTGCAAATTTTTTTGAAATTGCAAAATAATTGTCAATTTGGCGGGACTTTCAATTTTTTATCAAATGTTTTGTGAGTCTTCTAACTTACGTAATTTTGCAGTTATCATCCTGAAATTTTATGTGCAGATACACTTTATAATAAGGACAGTTGGGATTGAATTCGGAAAACACCGCTCAAGAGGTTCGGTTTAAAAAAAAAAAAAAATTTCGCGAAAAATTTGTAAGTTCTCTAACTCTTGCAATTTTGCATCTATCGGGTTGAATTTTTTGGCACGATACATTCAATGATAATGAAAAATAATACTGAATTTCATAAAAATCGCTTGAGAGGTTTGATTGAAAACAAATTTTGAAATTTTCAAAAAAATGTTGTTAATAACATTCGCATTTTTAGAAGTATCGAGCTAAAATTTTCCGCTCAAATACACTAGATGACAAGAATGGTTAGGGTTGAATTTGGTGAGAAACGCTCGAGGTTCGTTCTGAATTTTTTTCTGAAATTTTCGAAAAATACTTGTTAACACTAAGTTTCCTAATTTAGCAGCTATCGAGTTCACTTCTTTGGCACCAATGCACTAGACGACAAAAACAATTAATAATGTAATTGAACGAATTCGCTAAAAAGTCATGCAAATTTGAAATTTGGATATAGTTTCATGAAACATACATCACATGAAGATAGTCAAGGAGGTCCTCATAAAGGAGACTTGACGAACGACGGCAAAAATCAGGAAGCTATGTGCAAATTTCAAATTTGCATGATTTTTCCTATAATATTGCCAAATCTATTCAGGCAATTGGAGATGTTCGTACGTGAAAAAACTTTGTTTCAGAAAGAGAAAATACTTCTTTTCTCTTATTCCAGTAATTTCAAAATTTCTTTACGATAATCATATTTAGCTCTAAAAGCAAAAAGGAATTCTCAGAGTAAAATACTTTTTCTTAATTTACTCTACCCACTCTAAAAGTCCCAGACGGAAGTTATATTTTTGAAAAAAAAATTTTGCATCAAATCATGAATTTGTGAATGATTTATGAATTAAATTGTTGAATTAATTTTCAACAGCCGAAACGAGTACAGCTTACGGCGGTGGTGCTCCAGCATTGTCGGACAGATACGTCGCTGGATTTTTGTGGCTCGACAAACTCGGTTACAGCGCAGCATCGGGTGTCGCGGTGGTCGTACGACAATCTCTCTTCGGTGGTGATTATGCGATGATCAGTCCGGAAATAACGCCAAATCCCGATTGGTGGGTCAGCGTGTTGTACAAACAATTTGTATCCGAGAAGGTTTTGAGCCTGATTATGGTGAACAATTTTGCCCAACTGCGGATGTACGCTCATTGTGCCCCAGAAAGTGCGAAGATCAATAGAGTATCCTCGATTACGATCTACGGTTTCAATCTCGATCAAGCACCAACGAAAGTCTCGATCCAAAGCATTCATTCGTCGTCAAACAAAAGTGCAACAGTATTTTTGTACATTCTCACGTCCAATCATCTGCAATCGAGGTACGATTTATATTTCAAACATTAAATTCTTAGATTAATAGATTAGTCTAGTATTTACTGGTTTATTTGATTAATTTCTCGGATAACCAGATTATTCAGTATTTAATAGATTTATCATATTAATTTCTTGGATTGATATATTACTTGCCAAATTTATGTATGTTTTCAGTGACATTCAGTTGAACGGAGAAACCTTGAAGTTGAAACCCGATGGAAGTTTGCCACCTTTTAAAGCCGTTATAACGGATTTGCACGATACGATTACACTTCCGGCCTATTCGATGGTATTCATGGTGATACACGGAATCGATGTCAATGCTTGTGAGACGTGAGAGAGGCCAAAGAAAAGCGTCACGACGCTGTACTGATTTTAACTATTTACAAGTTTTCTTTCTTTCTATTCTTTCTATCTGTACGCTGTACATCGGTCTTTTGGTGATCAGCGATTTATGTACATTCTCAAAATTGTGATGAAAAAACGGAAAACAATTCCCATAACTGACTGCTGAATAAATCCTAATTGGGTGATTCCGTACAATTTTATTAATTTTCAAGATACACATCTGCAACTTTACATGCTGTAATTCGCATTTGCATACGCCAATATAGGATATATATGGGACATTCTACACCGATTTGACCTGGGTCTGACCCTTCACCTCTCCGATTTTGTCCGCAATTTTTTATGTTTTTGTAGTTTCTCTGAAAAGAATTCAAGATTTTTTTTCAGATTTTTCTGAAGCCATTTGACTTAACTATAATTTTATAAACGAATTATTTGTATCCCAAATTAAAAAATCTGAATAAAATGACAAAAATCCCTTTTTTTATATGAAAAATTTCAAGCGCTGAGCCAAAGCGAGCAGGGATATCCTTCTGTTTCTAGCGAGCTTTTTCGAAAAAAAAAAGAATTATTTTTTAAATAGCAGGAGAAATCTGAATTGGGCCCGTATTCAAATATTTTTTCGAACACCTTTTATTCATAGAAAAATGTTTGGATAACGGCCCACTCAATTCAGGGTCGTCCTTCTATTAAAAAAAAAAAGAAAATCGAAAAAGCTTATTATAAACAAAAGAAAAGCCCTGCCCACTTTGGCTCACCGCTTGAAATTTTTTATATAAAAAACGGTTTTCGGTTTTTTTTTTCAGATTTTTTAATTTGAAAAATAATTTGTTTATAAAATAATAGTCAAGTCGAATCCCTCCAAAAAAAATCTGAAAAAAATCCTGAATCCTCGTCGGAGGTACTACAAAACTATAAAAAAATGCGGTTAAAATCGGAGAGGTGAAGGGTCAGACTCAGGTCGAATTGGTGTGGAATGCCTCATATATATGATAACAATTTCACATCACTAATGTGGAGCCACAGAATAAACCTATACATTCTATGAATATTTATACTATAATTTTTTTTTCACCACATACTATTTCACTTCCATTCAGGCGTAATTTTCGATACTTCACGACGAAATGTTTTTTTTTACTAACTGAATTTTTGTGATGGGAAAAGTAAACACAGCGTTAACTGATAATTACTTTACGTTATTCGTTTCCATGACATGAAAATTAACGAGAATTTTTCGAACATTGTTCGCTCTTTAGCATTAATAGGGATAAAAAAAATTTGCCTTTTTTCCCACACAAAAATACCGCTGTTAAACCAACAGATATCTTGCCTGAAGTTACAAGTTTTCAAAATCTTATTCGTTCTCGTTCGTGCATTATGCAATGAAGGACATTATAAATCTACGTTTATTTTTCGCGATGCTTGTGCGACTTTCGTGGTCGTAAGATGATTCGACCGTTCTAAAACTGGTAAAATGATATACGAAATCTTAATCTTTTAGAAACTTTTGGAGTTTTTGAATAGCTATTTCGACAATACAAAACAATTTCATTACTAAAATATTGATTTTTTATATTACAAGATATTCGAAAATGTTTCAACAGAAGAGCTCGTAACTTTTGTCCAAAACAAAACCAAAGAATTTCTTAATTTTTATATGATTACCATCTATGTGAACTTAAACAAAATTAAATATAAAGTAAACATGTTGATGAAATTTCAAACATTCAAGAATATTTACTGTAAAAAGATCGATATTTTTGTATTTAAAAAAAATTGTCTTTCAATGTCGGAATATGTGATAATAAAAGATCCCAAAAGATTATTGATGTACTATCGGAGCCAAGAGAAAAGAAATCGCAGAAATCACATTATTTCTACGATAAATTTCAAACTGTCCCACTCTGAATGATCGAATATCCTCAACGGTCACAAATTCAGTAGCTTTCTCGAATCTTCCTTCGAACCGCGTATCATATACCACGATAAAATATTTCTACAGCACGGGCATAATATACACAACTTTACACGAGTATATTTACATTATTCTCAAATATATGATATACATGAACGATTTTTCCATACGATGTTTAAGCTAGAATCGTTGAAAGGTAACGAATACATTTTTGTTCTTTTAATTTTTAGTGTCGCTCACACTGTTTTCGCGCATGTAGGCCCCGGTTCCTCAACAGAGACCACACAAAACGTTTCAACGATTGTTCTCTACGAGAACCCATGCTTAAGGGGATAAGTTAAATAAAAAAAGAAACAATCTTTGTTGGATTCCAACGATACAAGCTTCGATAAAATTTTACAATTGTCTCTCTCTCTTTCTCTTATTCACTCGGCGGCGGATATAGTGATGGTTTTGCCTTTTGGATCGTCGAAACGATCCATCGTGCGAATGTCCATTATCATCGTTAGTCCCCAAATCATGATGATAGCGAGAATCGCGGTGACGAAAAGTCCCGCCCAAATAGGAATGCTCGTGAAACCGACGCAGTTGTAAGCGTCACCGAAATCGTTCGCGTCGATCTGTACCTGAACATCATCGATGACGAATCTGACGAAAGTGCCATTGCCGAATTTCGTCGTTTGCGAGCAATGATAAGAGAAATTGTACGGAAAAGAGAGATCCTCTTTGGACTTCAGTGTGTGATTTGTCTCGCCCCATGTGTAAAAAACTCTGGGACTGTAATAGCCGGCAAATTTTACGGGAAATTCCAAGAAAACGTTTGCTTTGGAAGAATCGCTGCCATTTGTGAGGGTATATTCAAAGTTCAATCGAAGAGGAGATTCGAGGGTGCCGTCGCCTTCTTGAACAGGATAACCGCTAGTTAAATTCGCAGTTACTTCCTTGCCGTCCGATATCGTGAGATTCGGCGCGGCTGCCGCCCAAAATAAGATTCTCGTTCCGTTGTAGGAAAATCCTTCTGAGACATCGGGGGCGGGTGTGGTCGATGGTTCATCAGCTGCTCTGCGGCTACGCTCCCAACGTCCGAGAGTGCATTCTTTGCCTGTGAGAGCAGCAACGACGTTCGGACTCGCGACTTTGATCATGTTGAAATTATCCGATATGGAATCAAGATCTTTCGTTTCCCATATCATCATTTGACCATCTGAGAATGATTCAAAATCTTCCACGCTCGTGCGGTTGTAGGACGTGAGATTTTCGAATACCGTGAAGGGAGTTTCAACACGGGGAAGATAAGCCCACGAGACATCGTCCTTTAGTTGTTTCAGCCGCTGGAAAAGAAACATTTATCAATGATACCGATGCTTCATTGGAATGCAGCAAACGAATTTTTTAATCATTAAAATTCATCCTAAAACGTAAATAATTAATAACTTCAGAACGCTTCGAGATATCGAGCTGAAATTAGGCACACTTGTCCAGCACGAATTGCTCTTCATTGTGAAAATTGTTTGTTCCAATTCTAACGGGTGTTCAGATTTTATCGACTTTTTACGTTTTTGCAACAATGCCGTAAACGCTCTAACTTCTGCAGTTTTCAAGATATTGCACTCAAACTTTGTAGAAAATTAGTATAGCTATTGAGGTTGTTTGGTATAGAAATTGACAAAAGTCGATCGAAAGATTAAATTTTTATCACATTCTGAATTTTTTTGAAAAATAGCGTAAATGCTTAACTTGCACAATTTTCAAGATATTGCAGTGAAACTTTGTAAGAAACTGATATAGCTATCAAGGTTGTTCGCTATTGAATTTGGCGAAAATCCATCGAGGGATTAAAATTCTATGAAATTTTTTATTTTTCAAAAATAATATAAATGCTCTGATTGTGCAATTTTTTAAATATTGCTCTGAAACTTTGCACAGAGCTAATATAGCTATAGAGGATGTTCGTTATTAAATTTGGCGAAAATCGATCGAATGATTAAAATTTTATTAAATTTTTTTTTTTTTTTTTAAATAGCGTACTCTAACTTTGGCTATTTGCGACATAATGTACTGAAATTTTGTACACATTCAAAATAGCGATCAATGTTGTTCGCTATTGAATTTGGCAAGAAGTAAATTTGGAAGAATTTGGCAAATTTGCAACATTGATTACCCATGTTTTTCGATAGTTAACAAAGTTTCCTTTATGAGGAAGCCAAATATGATCAGCATACTTTGTGATAAAGGAAGCTGTGTAAACTATGAATAAAGATGAGGAAGTACTGTGCAAATGTCCAATTTGTAGGGTTTTTTATGATGTTATGAAGAACTTTGTAGAATTTTGTTCTCAAAACTCACTTTAAAATTCGCAAAACTTACTTTAAAATTTGCAAAATTCACTTTAAAATTCGCGAAATTCACTTTAAAATTCTTGCATGTTTAATTAATGTTAACATTAATGTTAATTTTCAAATGCTGCAATTCTCTCATAAATCAATTTTTGAGTTTCACTACGCTGTGCACGATCCTGTCCAGACCACTTGATAGATCTTATTCTACGACATCTCATTTTCTTTGAACACTTTTCCAGACTGCTTAAGTGCGACACATTTTTTTTTTAGGTCCTTGTTATGGAGTTACAGGCCACTATTTGAATTTTTGACCCATTTTTTGTTTCAAAAATTCAAAAAGTAGCCTGTAACTCTATAATAAGAACCTAAAAAAAATGTGCCACACTTAAACAGTCGAGAAAAGTGTTACAAAAAAAATGAGACATCGAAGCAGAAGATCTGTCGAACGGTTTGGTCAGGATCATGCGCAACGCAGTGAAACTCAAAAATTGATTTATGAGCTCCTTAAGGGTTCCAACTAGCATCAAAAATGTTTTCATTTCATAAATCAAATGATGGACCATTGTTCAGGTTTATACATATTCAACGAACATTCATATTTATGTTAAAAAATCAGCGTTTTGACACTGACTTGGTTCTCTTAATTCAAAAAATTCCCGCCATGTCGTCTTGATCTTACTTCACACAATTGGAAAAACTACAATGCGACTATTGGAAAATTTATCAATAATATTGATAATTGTACATTCAAGGAAAAGTGTTCTACATTGAGTCTCTAACCAGTTTTTAAAAAAATGATCATACTTTATGGGATTTTTTTTTTAAAGAATTTTCTTCTCATTCAACAGAAAGATGAACTTTAGGGAAAAAATAGGTAACAATTGAGAAAACTTAACGATATAAAAAAAAACCATCACGTACCTCTCTGTGCTCTCTGAGATCCTCAATACACAGATTATCCCGAAGAAATACGAGCACGGGATTCTGAGAACCACCCAAAAGTGTCGAGACGATTTTCTCGAATTCTTCTTGCGAAGTTGTTCGAAGAGGATCACTCGCACTCTTAGGAACCTCTATTGAGGCGTCACCACCCCACAGAAAGATTGGCACCGAACTGCCGGCTTGAGTTGGCAATAAAGGACATACCAGAGCGACTCCGAGGATCCAGTTTAAGATATCACGCGAATACTTCATTCTCTTAAGATTATTTCAACGTGATATATATTTCAGTGAACCAGAGAGAACAGAATCTCACGCGAATTGCAAAAATGGGCTGGGATCGAGCAGAAGGCACTCACGCGCCTGATCCAGGACTGTCATATGATTGATCACGTGACCTACAGCGCTTCTGGCGGCCAATTTTCGAACCTCCATTATTTTAGTTGTTTGAAGCGCATATTTTTTTAACTCTCTGGCCTTTTGTCCGCGTGACAATAATGGACAAAAGAAAACGTGTCCTTGTTCGTTGATATTCACAATCGATGTCAAAATTCCGCTATCGTTAATTTGAGAGTAAAATTGTCGCGTAAATCTCGTTATTTTTCGAACAAAATCTAGCCCTGCAAGATGGCTGCCATCGGTAAATCAGGAACGACGACGGATACAGTGATGTACACGGTAAATAAATGTGTAGAAAAGTTCTATGATTGATTCTCCAAAATTTAAACTTATGGCAGACTCACTAGATTTTTGTAATGAGAGTAATTTAGACTTATAATTTATAACGAGTCATTTAGGAATGTTCGTCGGTAAGAACGATTGCTGGCTTACCGACAACTGCGGTTTTTTTCAAATTTCAAATTTTTAAATAGTGATAGTGTACAAAAAGATATAGTGTATGTTTTTTTTAAATTGAAACTCCATTAAAAAATGGGGTACCAGCAACTTCAACCGTGGAGTACCATCGATGTATTACCATGCATGGAACAAATATCCGGTTCACCGGTTCCGGTCAGAATCGGTGAATATTACAGAACTCCGAGACCTCATCCATGGCGACCGACTTTAGGATACGAGACTGTTCAAGTTTTACCATTGTAGGGAAAGTTTTTTCTTTGTATATATAAAGAAAATTCAGAATCCTCGACCCTTCTGTGTTTCTAATTTTTCATAAAATTTATCATAGACCAAATCAATCGATCACGAATCAACTAGTCGATCCCTGTTATACCACCGATGGAATGGCAACTGAACCCCTGAAATTTCCAAATCTCGTTACCGGCTTCGAGAGAAATCCCGCGCACGCTGCACGCGCCGCTCTTTACACGAGATACACGCCATCCGAATGGACTCAGAATCAATTACGTTTTTACAATGAGGCCAATGCAAATCGTCATTATGCCGAAAAACTTCGCAAGGATACAGTTCGATTGATGCGGTGCTTAATATATATATGGGTCATTCCATGTAAAATCGATCAATAGTTGGAATTGACCACTTTCAATTTCGATGAAATTTGGTCAGAAGTTTTTTCCATCATAAAACGAAGTTCTACGAAAGGAACAAAAATTTAATTTTTTATTTCGAATTTATGCAAAATTCAAAATTTCACAATTTCTTAATTTTTTCAAGTTTATTTTTTCAATATCTCGAAAACTATTATAGTTACGAAAAAATCGTTCTGGGTTCATCGTAAAGAGTATACTGGGGCTACGAAAAAAAAATATTCCGAAAAAAAAATTTGAAAAATGATGAATTTGGAGAACTTTGAATTTTCAAAAATCGTGAAAATTCACGATGAACTTTAAATTTGTGGTTCGATTTTTTAAATAAATTTTTATAAGTTTTTGTTTTTTTCAAATATGAATTTTGAAATTTTTGAAAAAAAATTTTTTTTTTACCCCTAAGTTAAGTAAAGCTGAGCGATCATGTAATTTTCTACTGCTCAAAATAACAAAATTGCATGATTGCTCAACTTTACTTAGGGGTAAAAAAATTTTCTTTGACCAAAATTCAAAAGTTCATATTTAAAAAAAAACAAAAAAGGCCATTCTGAAAATTTCAGGACCTTTTAAGAAGATATTATATTTCAAAAAATGTGACCAAACATTTAATGTTGATCGTGGATTTTCACGATTTTTAAAAATTCAAAACTCAAAATTCATCATTTTTCAAAACTTTTGTTCAGAATATTTTTTTTTCGTAGCCCTAAGTATACTCTTCCAGACGAACGCAGAAAATTGAAAATTGCATAACTTTCGAACAAAATTTTTTTAATTTTTTTCCTTTGGTAGAATTACGTTTTATGATAAAAGAAATCTTCTGACCAAATTTCATCGAAATTGAAAGGGGTCGATTCTGATCATTAGGCGATTTGACATGGAATTACATTTACTTAAATACGTGTACATTGCAAAAATGGAATTTAAAAAAATCGATTTTTAAAAAATCCTGACTGCGTATGACTCCTTAATCAGTCTCGAGAGAGATTTAGAATATTTTTATTCTAGATTCCAATAGAAATATTTTGTTCTCTTATCTTTGGTTGGAAGAACTATTTATGCGATATTTCTGTTGGAAGAATAAATCATCATATGCGTCTAATTCAAACCCTACTATCCAGTAATTAGTGAAGAATAATTATAGTAATAATTCTAGAGAAGCGGACGAAACTGTAATAGAAGGTCAGAGAGACACTGGACGAAAACTGGGCGAGAGAATAACCGACATTGCATTTTGGGAACGAGAGGTAGCCGCTGAACTCGAGCGATTGATTTTGGAAAATCAAAAGATGCAAGAGTGTCGAAGAATCCTTCAAAAAGCTATACAGGATCTGGAAGGACCGCTGCACATTGCTCAAGAGTGTCTTTATCATCGAGAGTTTAGAAAAGGTTTGAAATATCGTGAAATATTAAGATTCCAATACGAAACCGTTACAAATATTTGAATTTGAAAATGTTTAATATATCTGAGTAAAAAAAAAAATCATATATTATGAGGTTTCTCTTTTGAGAATAAATATTTTCAATAATTTAGTCAACAAATATAATCCGCACTGACCAAATCATTCGTTAATTATTTAAACTGATTTTACAAATAATGAAAAAAATAATTATGCTCAAAATCTGCATAATCATGGAAATTAGAGAGTTTATTACATTTCCTAAAAACATCAACATTTCATAAAAATTCCTCTTAAAGCATTTTTTCATATTCAATATCAACTATACTCGTCCTCTAGCACGATTTTGTAAAAAAAGTTCATGAAATTTCTATATAAGAAAATCGACAATAAAAAAATTGGAACTAGGAACCGAATTGGTGCACGATCAGACTGAACAATCGTTGCTCAGAGAGATCGAGACAATAAAACAGTGTGTGAAGAAATTGGAACACTATACAGATAAATGTTCGAATCAAGTGAGTCTTTCAAATGATGTATTTATCGAATTAACCGTATAATCAATACGGTTAATTCGATAAATAAATTAACCGTAATGATTATACGGTTAATTCGATTAATAAATCGTATGGAAAAATGACTGAATAAGAATTTGCTGATGAAAAAGTATTTTCGGATAGTTGAGCGACGGAAGAGCGGTACAAAATCAATTGGAAATGGACATAAGCAACAAAGAAACGGCTCACGGAATTGACACAATGTGCCATCAACTGAATAATTTTAGCAGAGGACTTCAGTATTACGGTGGCATTGAAAAATATGATCCTTGGTAAAAAAAAAAAAAGGATTTTCATTCATTTTGCTTCTTACAAATTGAAATTAAAATGGTATGAAAATGCAATGTCGAAGCGTTACCGAGGCAGAATCTTGGGCAGAAGCTTCGAACGGTATTGTGACAAAGTCACAGAAAAATCGCGAACGATCTTGTCAACTTCGAAGTGACATTGACACGGCGATAAGCGGCGTTGCTCAAGAGGTTTGGGATGCTTGGAGCGATACCAACAACGCGTTCGCCAGAAGATCGGCGGAGATGCTTGAAGCGAAGAGCAAACTTCAAAATCACTTGCACAAGGCTCGTAATGAATTAACAAGGCGAATGAAGGGCAGAGTTTCACTTTTTCTAGAAGGGACAATCGATTTTATTCCATCTTAGTCCATTATTATCAAAAATTTTGAATAATCTAAAACTTACATTTCTTTCAAAATTACACTACCGCCGAAAAGTTTTCGGACAAAACTTCAAGAAAGGTCTGGAACGTTATTTTATGCCATTTCGCCGGAAGTCAACGTAAACTAATTTAACAAACGGCATTTTGAAGGGGAAGAATTCGGCTTCATTTCCTGTTTTTTAAATTATTTTTACAATTTGTTTTTTAGATTTGGACTCTATTCTGAAAACAACTGTTTTTAGCCTTTTTCCCTCTTGAGCGATTTTTTTCAAAGTTATTTTGTTTTTTGTGAAAAAAGAAGAAATTTGAAAAATCCCGTATAACATGAAAACAAAGAGAATTCCTGAAAAACTTCAGGATAGCAAACAGTTGCGTCTCTTTTCATTAGGGTTAAAATTTGGGGAAAAAAAGTGAAAAAAAATTATAATGTGTCGAAAATGGTATTTTCACCTGTTGAAATTTTATCAATAATTGCATAGTTCTCGAGTTATGGTCATTGAATGATCTGAACTCCGACTTAGAAAATAAGAAAAAAAAATGTTTGAAAAAAAATCTGAAAAAATTCTTTCGAACTCACCGAGAACAGACGCAACTTTTTGCTCTCTTGAAGTTTTTCATGAATCCTCTTTGTTTTCGTGTTATTCGGGATTTTTCAAATTTCCTCTTTTTTCACAAAAAAAAAGAATAATTTTATTTAAAAAAATTACTCGAAGTTAAAAAAAAAGAAACCGAAGCTCAAACTTTCGCCTTTTCGAATCCAATCGTAAGAATCTATTTTAAAAAATTCTTTAGAAGATGGGTGCACATGAAGAGAGGGGACAAAAAAGGCGAAAAACAGTTGTTTTCAAAATAGAGTCCAAATCTAAAAACCAATTGTAAAAATAATTTAAAAAACAGGAAATGAAGCCGAATTCTTCCCCTTTAAAATGCCGTTTGTTAAATTAGTTTACGTTGAATTCCGGCGAAATGGCGTAAAAAAACGTTCCAGGCCTTTTTTGAAGTTTTGTCCGGAAACTTTTCGCCGGTAGTGTATATTATGTTTTATATAATGAAATCGAAGTTTTATTTAAACAAATTTTTTGTTTTTTGACAAAGCAGCGTTCTGGCCTCAATGTACCAGTCTACTTCAGAAGGCAAAAAAAAAAGCAAATTTTTAACATTTTTTTTCTCATGCGACTATAAAACTGTTATTACAACATTGTTTCATCCTTTGCTTCGAGAGTAAAAAACATAAATTTATTTTTTATTTCGATTCTTTTAATAATTTATAGACGGCCCCAAAATCGAAAATCTCTTGTCCCATGGCCGACAGTTAATCTCAGGATTGATAAGTATGAAACAAAAAAATAAAAAAACATTTTAAAGAGGAAGGTTTTTTACACAACAATTAACCACCGTTAATGAAAAATCGATTTTAACAAAAATAGCGGATGTTTGAAATGAAAATAAAAATTTACTTGCCAATCCTGAGATTAACTTTGGGACATGGGACAAGACATTTTCGACTTTGGTGCCTTCTATAAATTATTCAAAGAATCAAAGTAAAGAATAAATTTCTGATGAATAACAGTTTTATAGTTAAAACTGATAAAGGACCTGAGAAAAAATATCTTGACAATTTGCTTTTTTTTAACTTTCTAAAGTAGACTAGTACCTTCATTCTCAGGATGAGGGATTTCATAACGAAAAATTTTTCACGCAGATTCAGCAAGATATTTTCGAAGTCGAAAAAACATTGGAATTATTGAGAAAAGCCGTTGAGGATAAGAGCGCAGCATTGAAAGTAGCCCATACGCGTTTAGAGGCGAGAACTCATCGTCCTCAGGCAGAATTGTGCCGAGATTATGCCCAACTAAGGTTGTTCATATTCTTCCCCCTTGATCTTTATATCCGTTCTTTCGGATGGAAAAGATGAAATGTCCCCTGGTTAATTGGCCTTAAAAACACCGAGTTTTTCACAGAATGGTCCGTGAGGTTGAAACTATCAAAGCAATGATCCATGAGATGCACATGAAGCTTCAAGAATGTGAGGCACAGCATCAGCAATTGTTGAGAACCCGTTCGAATCTCGAAAGCGACCTCCGTGGAAAAGTCGATTCTCTCTTCGTCGATCGTGAAAAGTGCATGGGAATGAGACGCAGTTATCCCATAAGCGCAACCGTAAAATATTGATAAACTCCGCTGCATTCTGTGAAAAACGTAAACAAAACTTAATTAGCCTTCTACAACATTTTTTTAAACAACTTTTATTTTTTTTTCACTTCAAGTGTCATCAAAAATCATAACAAAAGTAATTTATCATTATGATATAGTAATATAAATCTTTGTGATATTGTCGTTGTTTTCAGCTAGTGCTTTGTAATAAACCGGCATTGGAGTATCGTCGATTTCTTTTGTGCGAAACGTCCACTGAGGCCTTTACGTATGCGACAAGAGAGATCTGTTTTTTTTTTCATTTTTTTTATTTTATTTTATTGTCACTCTCATTATAGGAATACCTCTGTACGGCACCGTTAAAAAAAAATATCAAATCCGTTGGAGTTACTTTTTTTTTTTTAACTGTACAAGCTGCAGAGCTTAATCACAGACGTGCGATCCTCTTTACGATTCGCGGTATTTGTTACGCTTTTTTTTGCGAGTTTTTGTTTTGTTTAGAAAACTTGATTAATCCTAGGTCGAGTTATGTACAGGTTCTAAAATCGATGAACAAAAAATACGAGGTTGTTTTTTTTTTTTCATACGACGTTCCAATGTTCAATCGACGTTTCTCGTCCACTTGAATGCCTCTATGCTCTCGTAAACATCATTCGCCGCTCTATCATTATCGTGCTGATCCTTGAGATAAACGAGCTTCACGTTTTCCTCGGGATGACACTCGAGGACGTTCCACTTTTCGAACAATTTCAATGAATTTTTGATCGGATCGACGCACAAACTTTCTCCTGTCATTGAGAATGGAAAATTCGTGATTATGGCATCGAACTTTCGAAAAAAATGTCATTGCGTCAGCGTTGTGAAAATAGTAATGTAAAAGTAATGTATTATCCATTACTTTAAACAATGTGTATTGGACAAGTTTTCCATTACAAATTACAATAGTAATATGTAATGTATGCATGTTCCATTACAAATAAGAAAAGTAATGTGTAATGGATGCATGTCCCATTACAAATAAAAAAAGTAATGTGTAATGGATGCATGTGCCATTACAAATAAAAAAGTAATGTGTCATGGATGCGTGTTCCATTACAAATAAAAAAAGTAATGTGTAATGTATGCACATTCCATTACAAATTACAATTTTAAAAAAAAGTAATTTGCAGTGGAGAATATTCCATTACAAATAGAAAAATTGCCGTGCTCGCCTTAGAAACTTGCACATTGCTGTCTCATTATTTTATTTCGCTCACTAAAAGTTCATGCACAATTATCACAAATGATCCATAAAGTTAAAAAAAAGAACATGCACATTATTTAGGGACTCAATAAAGCGACAAATTTTGTAATAGTAACTTGTAGTTTTTATTAGGTTGTTTATAATTATGGGTAACAGCGTGTAAAAGTCAGTTCAATATAAAGTTGGATAATTCTTGGGGTTGAGTACATTTTCGTACTTCATATTTAACGATGAACTGTCTGTTTTTTTTGTTTCTATTTTTTAACTTTATGGATCATTTGTGATAATTGTGGATGAACTTTTACCGAGCGAAATAAAATGAGATAGGAATGTGCAAGTTTCTAATACGAGCACCGCAGTTTTTCTATTTTCAAATTACTTTTTTCTTAAATTGTAATTGTAATACACATTACATTACACATTACTTCTTTTTATTTGTAATAGCACATGCATCCATTACACGTTACTTTTTTATTTGTAATGGGATATGCATCCATTACACATTACTTTTTTTATTTGTAATGGGACATGCATCCATTAAATATTACTTTTTTATTTGTAATGGGACATGCATCCATTACATATTACTTTTTTATTTGTAATGGCACATGCAACCATTAGACATTGCTTTTTTTATTTGTAATGGCACATGCACCCATTACATATTACTTTTTTTTATTTGTAATGGCACATGCATCCATTATACATTACTTTTGTATTTTGTAATGGTACACTTATGCATTTTACATTATGGAGTGTAATGGGTAATAAATACAGTAATGCATTATCAAAGTAATGCGTTATTTACAACTCTGCATTGCGTATCGTTTCTCAAAGATTACTCACCGTAATTAACTATTCCACGATCCAAATTAGTCTTTATTTCGCTGAGTACTTCCTGGACTAAATCTCGCTCTGACAGGGAACGACCGACGAGCTTCCGCAGTGTAAAGGCACTGAATGTGTACGTATCGATGAGTGGCCTCAAAATTGTATGAAGAAATTCCATGTGACTCGAGCAATCGGTATCGAGATTAAGCTTGTACTGAATCTTCCGCATTTCATAGTCGATGGCGTGCTCCTCGTCCGAGTCGTCGTCGAAATTTTTCGCAAATCTTCGACTCCACTTTTCCGATTCGAGATAAGTTTCCTAAAATAGCGAAGGAAAAAAATGGATAATTTTCCTTTTCTTCGTACAAAAGCATTCGCAGTAGACACTCGCAATTACTGGACTTTGAAAATATCATTTAATTTCGCGCCAATACTCACGACTGGGGTCGATTCCAATTCCAGACCTGAACAATAATTCAGTTCTACAGACTAAAAGTGTTTACCCCAGTCATGCGATAGAGAGTAAAAAATTGACGCATGGTTTGCTTTCAAAATTCGGCTTCATTTCCTGTTTTTTAAATTATTTCTACAATTTCTTTTCAATTTGGACTCTATTTTAAAAACAACTGTTTTTCGACTTTTTTCCCTCTCTTCAGGTGCACCCATCTTCTAGAGGAATTTTTTTTAATACATTTTTACGATTGGATTCATAAAGGGAAAAGTTTGAGCTTCAATTTCCCGTTTTTTAAAAATTCGAGCGATTTTTTTTTGCAAAATTACTCTGTTTTTTGTGAAAAAGAGGAAATTTGAAAAATCCCGTATAACATGAAAACAAAGAGGATTCATGAAAAACTTCAAGATAGCAAAGAGTTGCGTCTGTTTTCGTTGAGTTCAGAGGAATTTTTTCAGACTTTTTTTCCAACTTTTTTTTGTCTAATTTTCTGGGTCGGAGCTCAGATCATTCAATAACCATAACTCGAGAACTATGGGGTTATTCATAAAATTTCAAGAGTGGAAAGACTTTATTCTGCCATTTTCAACACATTAGAATTTTTTTCAAATTTTTTTCCCAAATGAGAAAAAAAATGTTGGAAAAAAAATTTGAAAAATTCCTCTAAACTCAACGAAACCGACGCAACTTTTTGCTATCTTAAAGTTATTCATGAATCCTCTTTGATTTCGGGTTATACGGGATGTTTCAAAATTCCTCTGTTTTCACAAAAAAAACTTTGGAAAAAAAATCGCTCAAAGTTAAAGAAAAAAAGAAAATTGAAGTTCAAACTTTCCTCTTTATGAATCCAATCATAAAAATGCATATAAAAAAATCCCCTCGAAGATGGTTGCACCTGAAGAGAGGGGGAAAAGGGTGAAAAACGGTTATTTTTAAAATAGAGTCCAAATCTAAAAAATAATTGTAAAAATAATTTAAAAAACCGGAAATAAAGCTGAATTCTTCCCCTTTAAAATGCCGTTTGTTAAATTAGTTTACGTTGACTTCCGGCGAAATGGCATAAAAAAACGTTCCAGACCTTTTTTGAAGTTTTGTCCGGAAACTTTTCGTCGGTAGTTTACATACAATTTTTGAAACCCCATTCAAATTCTGAGAATCTGTCCAATAGTAGGAATTCGAATTATGTTTTTCTTAAATGTGGTTTTTGCTAATCGTCTGGAATTTGAATAATATTTTTACTAATCGAACTTCAATGAAAACAAACTTATCAAGGGCAAGTTTTTGGTGCAAGAACATGGGGTGGATATTCACCCCAGAAGTGGATTACAAGGTAAAAAATGCTTATGAGTTCTCGTACGGATTCAATTTCGTTGTGTTAAACCCAAAACTTTTCTCAAAAAACAATACCTGACACAACCCCTGAAAATGCGGTACTCAGTTCCTGCAAGTTAAAAAAAAAGCGTATAGATGTACCTGTTGAAGAGATATTATTCCCGTATTCGTCAGATCTCGTATAGCATCGATGATAACGCATTCCAAATCTTGACACGGTTTGCAGAATATAAATTCGTATTTGAGTATATCGCAGAGTTTGAGAGATTTCTCAACGAGTACCGTCTGAAATACTGTTATGTCGTTTTCGGCAATTGCTCTCGGATCGTTAATCTGTGATTTCAAAGCCGCGTACAGTGCGCTAACTGAAAAATTAATAAAACATTGATTATCGCAGGAAATTTCATCATCGTGAATTTTCGAGAGAGAATAATCGTTTCGCACCAATAACACTCTCCATCACATAATGAAGCATCATAGTATTGCTGTAATATGCTAACTCAATGACATTTGGAAGAATTGCCACGGGTCGTATCATTGTGACGCTCTGAGTTCTCGGCAATTGATCGTCAACAGTTTCTGTGATCTCTTGACGTTGCTGCTTAACCAATCCCGGCCCAAGAATCTCGAGCTACGAAAGAACAAAAAAATCAGTCGTGAATCACGTGTTTCGATCAGAGTTGTAAATAATGCATTACTTTGTACCCATTTATTACCCATAACACTGTATAATGTGTAATGAATGCGTGTGCAATTACAAATAAAAAGTAATGTGTAATGGATGCGTGTTCCATTATAAATAAAAAAAGCAATGTGTAGTGTATGCATGTTCCATTACAAATAAAAAAAAGTAATGTGTAATGGATGCATGTCCCATTACAAATAAAAAAAAGTAATGTGTAATGGATGCATGTGCCATTACAAATTAAAAAAAGTAATATTTAATGGAGGCGTATTCCATTACAAATAAGAAAGTAATGTGTCATGTATGCACGTTCCATTACAAATTGCAATTTAAAAAAAAAAGTCATTTTCAGTGGAGCATTATCCATTACAAATAAAAAAATTGCCGTGCTCGTATTAGAATATTGCACATTGTTGTCTCATTATTTTATTTCGCTCACTAAAAGTTCATCCACAATTATCAAGAATGATCCATAAAGTTAAAAAATAGAAACAAAAAAAAACAGATTATTGATCGTTAAATATAAAGTACAAAAATGTACTCAACTTTATATTGAACTTGCTTTTACGAGCTGTTACCCATAATTATAAGCAATCTAATAAAAATAACAAGTTACTGATACACAGTTTGTCGCTTCATTGAATCCCTAAATAATGTGCATGTTCTTTTTTTTAACTTTATGGATCATTTGTGATAATTGTGGATGAACTTTTAGTGAGCGAAATAAAATAATAAGGCAGCACTGTGCAAGTGTCCAATACGAGCACGGCAATTTTTCTATTTTTAATGGAATATTCTCCACTGTAAATTACTTTTTTTTTTTAATTGGAATTTGTAATGGAACGTCCATACATTACACATTACTTTTTTATTTGTAATGGAACATGCATCCATTAGACATTACTTTTTCATTTGTAATGGCACCTGCATCCATTACACATTACTTTTTCATTTGTAATGGCACATGCATCTATTACACATTACTTTTTTTTATTTGTAATGGGACATGCATCCATTACACATTACTTTTGTAATTTGTAATCGAAAACTTGTCCAATACACATTGTTTAAAGTAATGGGTGATGCATTACTTTTACATTACTAAGTTCACAACTCTGGTTTCGATACATTTTCGAAATCTTCGTAATTCCTTTACGATCATTTATTTACCGCGTGATTGATGATATCTATAGTTTCACCGCAAAATGCGATATCCTTGTGCGCGCATTCCAATTCTTGCCGTAGGATTTCAAAAGCTTCGACAAGCTTGTCCAAAGTGCAACCATCGCGAAATTTGTTCAGCAGCAAAAAAGACACGACGTTGGTGGACATTATTGGCATCGACTTCGAGCAATCTACAACGATCGAATAATCAATAATCAAATCAAATATCGAAAAAATTCGATAATGATTCAATGAATGATATGAAAAAGATATAATCTTGATTTAATTTTATAAAAAATCATGGCTATAAAAGAAAGATAATCTCGATTGAAGGCACGATATGATTTTGAAAAATAATTAAAAAAAAAAAAAAAACGATCTCTTACCGTAAACGACATGTTTGGCGATTCCGTCGACCAGAAGTCGATGCTCCTCATCAACGAAATCCGTACCGTACAATGATGAACTCGACATTGTGTATTTCAGGGGTTTTTCCGGCGTGGCAACAGGCACGATTAATTTATTTTGTTGCGTTTGGAAGGATTTCATCATTTCCTGAAAAAATCAATGAAATTTTGAATTTTTAGCTTTCGGATAATAAACCTGAAGAAAAAAATATGATGACTCACACTCAGGGAGAATGGTTGACAAATATCGACTTTGAGCATTCCGTAATTTCCCATAATCGTCGCCCATATGGCGCTTATCGTCGAGCGAAAAGTTTCCATTTTCTTTGGTTGTCCGAGCTGTTCCCTGACGAAATTCCCGTCAACGAGACGCTCGTAATTCATCGCGATCGGCACCAAAAGTGCATCCTCGATAGTTCCGTCCATATAAGCATCGACAACGACACTGAGTATTCCACCTTTTGGCATACACGGCTTGCCCGTTCTCGTACGTCCACCCTCGACGAAAAATTCAACATTGTGACCCGCCCTTAGACTTTCCATAAGATAAGTATGAAGAGTAGCTCGATAGAGCGTGTCTTTCCGACCGAGGGTAGGATCCATTCGGCGTTTTATGAAAAATGCGCCGAGACTGCGCAACAACCATCTAAAAGAAAAGTATCACCAATGAGTATAATTACAAAAGTTAAAAAAAGGAAGACAAAATAAAGATCGTGCAAATTAAAATTTTTTATTTTATATTGCAGTTTTTTCCACCGTCGAGGCTTTGTGAATAGATTAAAATTGTGAGGAAAAAACGTTATCGCAAAATTTAGGTAAGCTGAAAGCGAATTTTGTAATTCTAAAAGTTCTAAAAACTGATTTTTTTAATTTAATAAAATTTGAGATATTTTTATATAATATTTTGTCTCAATCATCTGATATTTTTCAGTGCAAATATGTTTTTTTTTTGCAATATTTCGACAGAGTGTCCAGCGGTCAGGGAAATCTGGAAAACTGGGAATTGTCAGAGGATTTTATGAGTCTGGAAATGTCAGGGAAAAGTCAGGGATTTTTAGAATTATGCTAGATTTTCTCAGCATGCCATTTCACCGTAAGAAGTTTCCGGGTCATTGACCGAACAGTTATTCAATCACAGCCTTGAAAAATTTTAAAACTTGCGAAAATGGGAAATTTGAAGTAAATAAATTCTTAAAAAAACGTAAGTATTCTGAAAAATCAACAAATTCATTTCCCATGACAAAAAAAGGCTTACTGATAATTTTCAAATTTAATGTCTTTAAAAACAGTGTATGATTTTTTGGCATGATAATTCAAGATCAATGTTTTTCTCATTTTCAGTATTGTTGATTTTTCAGATTTTATTATATTATTAATAATATAAGAAATGCTCTGCAGTGTTAACAATTTTGCAAAATATGTTGCAATCGAATGTGCTTCTTTCTGTATTGGGTGTTTTATTTGTTTTATTATGTTGTTTCCAGGTAAAAAATATCTAAGACTTCATGATTCGATACATTTAATTTAATTCAATGGGTCACTGAAAAATCGGCCACAGAAAAACTATTTCTTGGCTCTGGAAAACCGGGAAAAGTCAGGGATTTTTTTTAATGAGTTTGCTGGACACTCTGTTCAAGTACTGGCATGAAAATATTTTAGACAAGAAATCGACGAAAAAGTTGTAGGAGCTAAAAATGACAATATAAATGAGAATAATAAATATGCAGTAAAATCGTACCCGAATAATGGAATTTTGAGATTATCTCCAGCGGCTATAAGAGGATGTCTAACATCGTTGCTCAGTAGAATGAAGCTAATCATAACATAATCCAGATGACTTCGGTGCAATGGCAAAAATACAAGAGGAAGTCCACTGTCATTTGCTTTCTTCAGCATTTCGATCTGCGTCGGTTGTACGATCGCCGATTTCATGAAACGCGGCAAAAGTTTGTAGAGTATCCATGCCGTGAGTCTCAGCAAAGCATCGCTTATGGTGCTCTGCATACGTAACAATATTGTTTTAGCACGTGCCTCGGCCTGGGCAATCGCCTTTTCCTCGGTTAAACCGTCATTCTCGACGCTCTCAAGTGCGGCTAATTTGATCGCCTCTCTTAATCTCTCGTCTTTCAAAACCTGTTTAAAAAAATCGAAGATCAAGATTACACAGAGATTTCTCAAATAGAAAAAAAAAATTATCGAAATATCATACAGGGCGTTTTTTTTCTCCACGGAAATGTTATCACAAGAAAAAAAACGAATCAGATAATGTAGAAACTCACCGTTTGAGTGACTTTCGGATAATCATATTTTCGAAAGCTGCACACGTGCGATACGTGATAAAATATTTTTGACAGTAGACTTGGCCCCGGATCAACGAGGAGTATATTTACACCGCTCGCCTGATGTTGCTTCGTTGCTGTGTTTACGAAAGATACCTGTTGAACGATAAACGTGAGATACTTAATCGGAGGTTAAAAATTCGTTAATGAGATTAAAATTTGTGATAAAACGTGTCGTATTGTCATTGTGTGGAAGCGTCTCGAGTGGGGTCAGTGCAAAGTTCGATCGTGCGCGATCGAGCGTGTTCGATTAGGCTCGAATTAACGTAAGAGGAAATTTTGTATTTTTTTTTTCTTCTCGGACGTTCTTTTTAAAATGTCAATTGAATGAGATGTCCCGACATGTGAGAAGGCTCACTTACGTTCTCCGGGTAACCGTGCACCACGACGATTCTCAACCATCGATTGAAGAATCCCGATCTCTCGTCGTGCATGTTTATTAAAATTATTTATTTTTATTACGACGATTTTTTTCCCGTGAGGCAAGAAATGGAAAAACAATGGAAACTACGAAAAAAAATCGAAACTTGCAAGAGGTCATCCGTCAGAATGATCAAAAGTGAGCCTTGCGCGGCCAGCGTCAATCTGCATTTTTCTCATCTTTTTTTCTCTCTTTCACAATTCACTTCTAAAGGAGGGAGAGCCTACATTGCCACGCTAAACAGGGTATTTTTTAGATTTTTTTTTTCTCGGCTCTTATAAAACGAATCTTTTAACAACTTTATGATTCTGAAGTTTTATTTATCAATGAAAATCCATTCTTCCTAGAAAATGTTTCAATTGAAAATCATTAAAATTTATTTTTCACCTCTATTGAGGATTAAGGATTTTAAATGCATATGCAAAATGTAAATCTCATCAAAAATGAATTTAAAAAAATTATTTTCGTTGCAAAATAATTTTTTTCAATACACAATTGTCGGTTTTTTTAACAATGAAACGGAATATTTTTTGCAAAGTTTGTAATTTCTTTTTCATGGTGAGTGATTCCACGTCAAACCAGCAGGTGAAAAAAATCAATGTCTCCGATCATACTCTCGATATTTTCCTGTGTTCTCTATCATGAGAAAACATTGCTGTTAAATCGCTAGCCCAAAATAAAATTATTTGTAAGAGTTATGATTTTTTGAAAATTGCGTACTTTCAACGACGCGAAAAACAACTTTTTTGCTTTTGTGTATAACTCCGCCGGATTTTGGAATTCGAAAATTTCACTGCGAGAAATCGAAACTGTATTCAAAATCCTTCAAAATGAGTACAAAGTAACCTTATTTGGTGCATTTGTGACGCCACAATCGTGAAACTACGTTTTTTCGGAAATGGAAAATAACTGAAAAACCTATTTTTTTTTAATCTGAAAAAATCATATTAAATTTATACGACAAAAATCTATATTTCTGTGGAGTTTGAACTAGTTCTGACCAATAGATTGTGAATTATTGATCAATTTCATCTTTTAGAAAACAGTTTCAGCTATTTTGGGACATTCACATTTTGACTTTAGGTTTTCTGAGAATTTCGTCAATAAAATCGATAGTCATTGTTTCAAAAAATTATAAAACAATTTATTTACACTTCTGAGTTTCATCTCCATCAAATGATGATAATATTTACGAATAATTGCTTTTTCTGCAAGTTTGGATCTAAAGTTGCAAACAAGCAATTATTCGTAAATATCATCATTTGATGGAGATGGGTCTCAAAGAATTGTAAATAAATTGTTTTATAATGTTTTGAAATAATGACTATCGATTTTATTGACGAAATTCTCAAAAAACCTAAAGTCAAAACCTGAATGTCCCAAAAGAGCTGAAACTGATTTCTAAAAAATAAAATTGATCAATAATTCAAAATCTATTGGTCAAACTCCACAGAAATATAGATTTTTTGTCGTAAAAGTTTAATATGATTTTTTCAGATTTAAAAAAAATCAGGTTTTTCAGTTATTCTTGATTTCCAAAAAAACGTTCTTTTACGATTGTGGCGTCACAAATGCACCAAATAAGGTTACTTTGTACTCATTTTGAAGGATTTTGAATACAGTTTCGATTTCTCGAAGTGAAATCCTCGAATTCCAAAATCCGACAGAGTTATACACAAAAGCAAAAAAGTTGTTTTTCGAGTCGTTAAAAGTATGCAATTTTGAAAATAGTACATTACATCACGAGGACGTAAAAACATTGTCTGACGAGTGATGTACGATATTTTATATTACGAGGTGCAAAATGGACGTTTTCACGTCCGCTTGCGGACGCTAAAGCGTCCATTATTGTACTGAGTGATATAAAATCATAACTCTTACAAATAATTTGATTTTGGGCCAGCGATTTAACAGCAATGTTTTCTCATGATAGAGAACACAGGAAAATATCGAGAGTATGATCGGAGACATTGATTTTTTTGACCTGCTGGTTTGACGTGGAATCACTCTGATCACTCTTAGAAATTGTTGAATTTGTATTTTCAAAATTTCCCAAGCTTTTCAAAAAAGATAATGTACAAATTATAAATTTCTTTGATTTTTTTTGCAAATAAGAATGACACACACTTGAACGCTGATGGAGAATTTCAGTATTAAGAGATTTTGTAAATTTCCAAATATTTTATCGAAAGAATGAAAATTGTAATAAAAAAATTCTTTTGTAATGACAAAGAATGGGACAAAACGCAGTTAAAGTTTCATTGTATTGGAGTCAAGGAAAAAGCAGCAAAAATTACACTTTTATAGCGTTTTAATTCATATTGCCGCCTTAATAACGCTGTTTTGTACGATGGACAGGGAGGATCGGGTCTCGATGATAGTTTCTGAGTCAGTCATAGGCGGGGTTTCGATCCTTCGATATTTCACCGCACACTCACTCTCCCTCTATTTCTCTCTCTCTCTCTCTCTCTCTTTTTTATTCGCCAAAGCTATATGCAAACGCGAGTTCCGTAATTAAAATTCGCGATACGTCAAAACAATTGAAAATTTCGAGTCCAGTCGCGTATCGGGAACTCGTCCGTTAATTTTCCCGTATCTTATTGTCGAAACGTGTGCCGAGGAAAGTAGGCCAAACTTTGAAAGATTTTATTGAACAAAAATCACGCGAAACTCTGCAATATCGATTATCACGAGACTCTGAGTCTCGTGTAAAGAAAAATGTCGCTGCTATCTTGCGCTGCAGCGAATGCAAAACGCGTTTTGTTTTTTTTTTTCATTGCGTAACGAATGGGACAAACCGAGTTTCATCCGACTACCGACGACGGCCTCGAGAACTTGCAGCACGAGAATGCATCGCTCAGAAAGAAAGAAAGAGAGAGAGAGGATGAGAAAATGAAGAGTCAAAGAGAGACAGGAGGAATCTTAGCAGCGGCTTGTACAATGTATTTTTAGAATTATTTAGGTATTTGGGCGGTTGAAGCCGCGACTAGAACACGTCACGAGCCAACCAAAGAGCTACGAATGCCGGTTTGCGCGGCGAAGAAAAAAAAACGATCCTGTTCTCGTCAACAAAGGCGACGAATTCTATGGATCGGAGTATCCCGTCCACTCACTCTGGAAGATGGTGTGCATGCGTTGCAGCAGTGATACAAAAAGGGCACCGTTTCCTGATAAGACGGTGCCAAGAGTTCTGATTCCTTGATCCTGTAGAGCGAACTTTCGCGAGTTTTTCTCGCCTGCTCACGATTCTGTATGCGTTTTCGTTGTACTTGCTGACCGGCTCGACGAAGCCCTGTTAAACAAAAAAGAGTTTTGAAGAATCGTGGCAATTGGAATATGGACAATGCTTCGAAAATATTGAAATATTTCGAAATTTCATGACGTTGAAGTTTGCATCGTTTAAATGCAACGATAATACACTACTGAAAAAAATTAAGGGATCAAACAAATTTCCTAAATTTTTAGTGGTTTTTAACGATGCTGTGTCTCAATGAAAAATGGTCGTATCGAGATCTTAATAAAAGCATTTTGAAGCTTCAAGTTTCTAGTTTTAAGATCTTTCAGGGAAAAAAAATCGAAGATACAGGTTTCAATCTTAAGAAATAGTGAGAAAACAAAATTTGCCAAATTTTTATTACATTTTTTGGCTGCAGTTACTTGAGAAAAAAAATTCCAACTAAACCATTGCATGGACCGGATAACTTGATTATTTAGCTTCAATTTGCTCCTCGATGCGACCATTTTTTAATGAAAACAGATCTTTTTGTGTTTGATCATTGATATCTCAGCAAACAATGATCGCACAAAAATTAAAAGGAGGGTTTTGAAGACTTGAATTAATGCTCTACAAGCATTGACGATGGTTTGTTGAAAAAAAAAAATTTTTTCCATCCTTGACATGAATTTAAAAAAACAGGGGAAGAAGAGCCATTTATGGTTTTTTTGAAAATCAACGGCTAAATTAAAAATATTGACAAAACGACTAATGTTGAGCGTGACTTTTACAGCTCAATATACCCAAAAAAAACCCTGTAAAGTTTCAATTTCATCTTTTCGTTGCATTACAATGATGCAAAGTTGAGCATAATAAAATTTTCTTCTTAGCTCTCTTACAACAATTTCTATTTGCACCCTGCGCTCTTTCTATTTTATTCTTCCTCATGAACTATTTTTATGTTCCAATTGTAGAAGTTTCAGATCAACAGCTAGAAAATTACCAATATTGAACGATTTTTGGAAAATTTCAGAATTTTGAATCTGTTAATCTCTCAAGTTATGCTTTCCAAAGTTGATAACTACTGTTTTCGTCACCTGGTGCATTTGTGCCAAAAATATGAGCTTGATATGCAAAATTGAGACCATTGGAGGAAAATCAAGAAAGGCTTAGGTTGTCGAGCGATTGTTTCAAGATTCAATGCATATCGTTTTTATGATCGTAGTGCAACTATGCAGAAAATTATAGCTGGATGTCCGTAAAATTTCGAAAGTTAGGCAGACCACAAGAATTTATATATTTGAGCGAGGAACGATTGCTCGACGTTTTGAATATACGATGAAACCTTTTGAATATACTGGCATGACAATCCCGATGGTTTTTTTTCCTTTTCTATGACAATTTCTCCAAGAGGAAGCAAAAAAACGTTCCGATGAGTATAACGAATGATTATGGAACACGAGACAAATAAAGCGGTAGCAATGTTGTAAGTCGTTTAATTGCAACTGGGCAATGTATACAAATTTTTTTATTTCCCATTTCTTACCATCGAGAGAAAGTCGAGGCGTGTTTGACTCCGGATTGCGAGTTACATCGGTTCGGCTCTCCCATTTCGCGTAAACCTCCTGTAGGCGTGTCGAGAGTACGTCCACCATATTATTGCCCCTGTAAAGAAAATTATAATTTCTTCGATTAAGGTTGTTTAGAAGCTATAAAAACTTTGAATTCATTGTTCAATAAATAGCTTCTTGATCGTAGTGAAATTTTTACAGGACCTCCTGAATACTTCATGTAAGGAGATACCAAATTTTCAGAATTCTATCATCGTTACTTCAACCTCCTTAAGGGTTAAAATAAAAAATGATGAGAAAATTCTGAAAATTTGGTACGTTTTTGTATGAGGTATTTAAGAGGTCGTGCGAAAATTTCACGACGATTAGAAAGCTCGATATTAAGAAAATAACGTTTTATTAAAAACAATTTTTGAAACAAATTTGAAAAATATTTATCAATAAACTTCGTTTTCTGTCCGTTGCTTTGAGTATATTGTGGATATTAAAAAATTGAGAGGTCAAAAAAAAACTTTTCGCAAAGTTATATCAGTTTCCATAAGACTACATTTAATTTTAATTAATTTGTTAAGCTTAATTATTCGATAACAAGCTTCCAAATCGTCGTGAAATTTTTACACGGCCTCTTAAATACTTCATTGAAAAACATACCAAATTTTCAGAATTTTCTCATTAAACGTGATTTGCTTCCAAACAATCTTAAACTTCCATATTCGTGATTGTAATGTACTGAAATTAAAATAAGATCAAGTTGGAATAATTTTCCGTGACCCGTCGATGAATCATTCTTGTTCCTTGAACTGTGGCAGAAAAAAAGAAATCATCGATTACAGTCTCATAATTTTTTCATCGCCGTTATCACTATTGTGCCACAATTGCTTATTGAATTTTTTCTCGTATACGCGGCTTGACGTTAGAATAAAATTTTTTTAAATTTTAGTCCATGAACTCGATATTAGCTTTTTTGTGCTAATATCGACTTCACGCACTTTGCGACTATTAATTCCATCAAAGGCCATTGTCGAGAATCGATGATAGATATAGCACGATCGTATTATTATTGTTATTATTATTATTATTATTATTATTATTATTATTCGTTATTACTATTATTGATGCGATTATTTTACGAGACTTTTGAACTTACGCCTCATACAAATAAATTGTAGAGCACGGAAAATAAAAACTGAATAAACGTAAAAACTCGTACATTTTTACAATAATTTATTTTTTTATAATTATCAAGCTTTTAGAAAAATACAATCATGGCCGTAAAAAGTCTTTAGGTGAAGAGTAAAATTGAAAGATAATATTTCGAAAAATATTTTAAAATATTATTGCTATAATTGAAGTTAAAATCATTTTTAAAAAAATATAATTTTTGCCGGAATTCGGTGCAATGAAACGTGAAGTAAATAAATTGTTGCTCGCATCTTGGATGATAAATTTGTCACCGGGATAAGTGAGAGAGATTGACAAACACACGAACCAAAAAAGCCAGACAACTCATACATGCAACCTCGAGTGTGTTGTGCTTGAGGAGGGTCATGCACACGTTTCAAGCGTTTCAAACGAATCAGAGATTCTCAATATATATATCGGGGTGGCTCAGAAAGTGATTTAATTGTTATTGCTCTTTAACAAGATTTTACCCTTTCTCTAAAGAGATCTGTCATGAGCAAGAAAATTGATCCAATTGTACTCGTTATAAACATTCATATAAAAAAATTAATTGCATACTATTAATGATACGTATATTTGATCCATTAATTGCACCAATATTTAATTACTCGAATTCCCAATTTAACAACAAACTGCATAATTTGAAAGTGATTTAATAGGATGAATTTAATCAGGAAAAAATGATGAAATTGTTTTTTTTTTAAGAGAGTTTTTAATTGATTGATTGAATGATGTTGAAGTTTGCATTGTTGGAAGGCAACGAAGATCTCTTTCTCCTTTATTTTCAATATTATTCACAGTTTTGTCGGTATTTAAAGCCCCAGATTGTAAATAGAGACCCAAACAAACATTTAAAGGATTTTTTATTTGTTGAAACACATTCTTACGGGGAATGAATTAAAAGTAAAGTCTATTTTCATTGAATTTCAACGATACAAAGTTCAACATAATTTTGAATTCTCAATTTAGAGATTCCAGAAAACGTCCCCTTCTTCAAAGTGCAAAGTTGATGCGACAATAAGAAACAAATTCCAATTTTTTGTAAGTAAAATACCTGATTTTTTTTGGATCGCCCTAATATATTACATTCGTTTTACGCTTACCCGCATGTATACTAGGGTGATTCAAACAAAAAACAAAAAAATGTCTGGCAAACCGGCTTAAAAGTTTCATTTAGGTATTAAAAAAAGGCCTATTAAAATATGAGCTCTTCATAATAATATTAACATTGTCCTCATAGCACTTTTCTATTATCCATAAGAATAGCATGGGAAAAATTATTTTTACGTCTTCTGATTTTTATAACTAGCAAACGATTCATCATACGAGAAATCTACAGACATATTTTTGTAGAGAATTGAACGCTCTACAAAAAATATCGTTCATGATTTTTCGATAAACTCACTCCTTCAAAAGTTATTCAAGGTTAAAGTTAAATTTAGAGTAAGTTTCACTTTTTTTTTTAGTTTCCGGCAAAATGTTGGAACTTATTACTAAATATCGTAAAATCTTTCCTGAAACAAAAGTTTAAATTGCATTAACATAAATTACCTAATTTTCAAATAAATTACCAACATAAGTTCACCCATATTCACAGTCTAATATACATATATATTAGAACGTGAATAACTTTTGAAGGAGTGAGTTTATCGAAACATTATAGGACATCTTTTTTGTAGAGCATTCAATTCTCTACAAGAACATACATATGTGTCCTTCATTTTGGTACATTGACTTGAAACCGAGATATAAAATTTCAAAGTTTGAAATTATTCTTCTTGTATTATTTAAATGAGAAATAAAAATATGCGATGTGCGACCGCTAAATATTATTATTAAGAGCTCTGCTTTTAACAGGCATCTTTTTTCACCTTTCCGAATGTATTTAATATGTTACTTCGAAAAACAAAAAATAGTTGCTTTTTTTGAATCACCCTAATGTACACGTATATGTACAATATATACATGTCAGTGTGTAACTATAGACGAGACTCGAAGGCACGGGGAATTGCCAAGAGTTACCGTTTGTTATGCCTCGCGTGATTCTACCAATGGCGTCGGTAGTCGGCATTCTTCACGAATTAAACGACTTTTATTAGAGCTAATCGCATCTTCGCCACTTACGTTGGGAGATCGTGTCTCGGATCCCTATATTGACTTGTCTTCATTTTATAATGTTGATTGACGAAAAATGTTCTTTTTTTTTTTTTAACCGAACTAAGATCATGAGTTCATTTGTCCATTACGTCTGAATTGCCTTTTGTGTTTACAAAAACAAAACTTTGTTTATGAGGAAGTAAAAAGTGTCTCGTTTCGTGACTTTTCTGGAATTTTCATGTTTTCATTTTTGTTCTCCCAAGCTGCCCAAATACGTGCGTTTAGACACGAATACGATTGATAAATAATAAACATTGTGTAAAAAACGCAATCAGTAAACTGCCAAATGGATAAAGAAGAATTAAAAATGTTATTTTCCGCAAATCTTAACGTTGTAATGAGGTTTTTTATGCAGTTGATGTATCAATCAATTCTGATATCGAAAATCGATCAAAAACATTTTTAGATCAATAAAACAAAAAATAACAATTGAGTATTAATCATAAATTTATTTGAGTGGAATAGAACTGCAATTTTTTTTTTAAATTCTTCCATTGTAACAAATATTATTGATAGGCGTCAGCATATTTCAATATAAATACATTTTTTTAATTAATTTTCAGTGAGATTCGCGATTTGCTCGTACATATAACATCCCCAGTCTAGGGTTGCCAGATGATAATTTAATAAAGGAGGACTGATGGGTATAAAAAGGAGGATTTTCTTTAAAAAAGGGGGTCATTCATGGTGAAACGAATTTCTTATATAATTTACTTTATTTTAATTATCATATACAGCTGAGCTACCAATTTTCGCAAGGAGTTCTTGGTTTGCCAACAAATAATTATAAACATCTTTCCGTGTCATATTTTTAAAATTATATTCAGTAACAATTAAATATTGAACTGGCTCCACACTTAGTCTGTTTCTCTTTTTACGCCACTGAGTTTCAATAAGCGAGAAAACTTTTTCTAGATTCGCGTTATGGGCGCTCATAGAAAAATTAAACTCTCAGATCTTAAGGCGGTCGTCTAGTGTGAAGGCTGTTTTTTTAATGCCTTTTGGGATTTTTTTTTTTTTGACAAACCATTAAAATAAAATAATTTATTAATTGTGTATCATTTTTATCAACATTTGAACAAACTTTGTGAATTTTTTGAAGTGAAAGTATTAAATATAATCGGGGATACACCGCCCAGCAGGAACAAACTGCTTTTTCAAACTGCTGCCATGATATCTCAAAAACTAGTCAATCGATTCTACTCAAATTTATACACCATCTTTAGTGCATATATAACTACAACTTGAATCAATATAATTACGATCGCTTCGTTAGTTTTCTTTTTACTAGCTAAATAGACCCCAAAAATGTGCGAAAAATTTATTTTTTTTCTAAAGCGTGAAAAAAATGATTTTTTTTTTAATTCTGACTTTATTTTGTTTCCAAGTAGAGCCTCAAGCAAGTCTCACAATTGAAATGGCGTTTGGTTTTCTTATTTCTGATAAGCAGAACTTCCGGAATCATGGCAGCAGTGGAGCACCTTTTTTTATATGTGTTCCTGTTGGGCGGTGTGTCTCCGATTATATTTGACAATTAAATTGACAAAGTTTGTTCAAATGTTAATAAAAATTATACACAATTTATAAATTATTTTATTTCAATGGTTTGTCAAAAAAAAATTCCCGAAAAAGCATTTAAAAAAACAACCTTCTCACTAGACGACTGCCTTAAGCAGTTCTGAGAAACATTCAATGTTTTTGGCACTTTTGAAGTTTCAAATCATAATATTTGTTATTAGAAAAATCACCCGATTTCGATTGAAGACAAAATCAAATTACAAAATTAATCATATAATATAACATCGTCAATTTCTACATGTATGACGCTCAAGAACTCAATGAATGGAACTAAATCCTCACATTTTAGGTTTGCACATATTAGGTTTATTTTAGGTGTTAGGAGGACATACAGTAGGTAAAGGAGAACGGGAGGACATGTCCTCCTTTTGGATACCATCTGGCAACCCTACCCAAGTTCCACCCCAACACCCCAAAATACATTTCAATGATTTTTTACTTTCGATTTTTTTTTTAGGAAGAATGAATTTTATTAAAAAACAAACTATTTCCGTTGCATTTGAATGACGCAGACTGCAATGCCATTATTTTTTGTTCTATGAATGAATCAGTTGAGTGAAAATAATGGTAAAAATTAAACATTTTCTTTTTATGCATCATTTTGTTAATAGTTAAAATACCGAAATTGAAAAATGGCGAAAGAATATTGGTCAGCAATTAATTTGCAATGTTGTGAAAAAAATTCTGGCGGTTATCAGATATCATCGATGATTTTTAATGCAAAAGAGTATTGAGTGTTGACCAATCTCGGATGTAATGAAACCGGTTTATCGATAAGGACAGAAACTAGGGAGATTGATCTCATGCTACGTTTCTCGCATCTTCGAGGAAATATAGTTAAGGCCGCGTGATGATGAGTAACGGGTATATGGTTGATCGACCAGATGATCGGAGTATAAATTTCAAGGAAGTATCATATTACACTCGGTCACTGGGTTCTGGCAGAAAAAAAAAATCATTTTATCTCGGTTCACAAAAACCTCACAATTTTTCTACAACCAAAAGATAAATAATTTTCATCTGATATTAATTTCTGAATGAAGAAATCCGAATGTAGGTTTTGAGTTGTCTTTAGAAAACAAATGTTATATCCCGATGCATGATTTCAAAAAAAGCGCTTTTGGAATTCACAATTGTCAAATCAGTGCTGCTATTTGTTACAACTTCCTTACAAATATATAACCATGAATCGCCAATAATAAAACAGGTTTCGCGTCGTAATACGTCTCCTCGTCGAGTCGGTTTATTCTGAATCACGCACAGAGTGTAAAAACTCAAAAATAGGTTTTTCAGGAAACCGGTGCACTTTAAGGGTTCCAAATAGTCCCAAAAAATTGTTCATTCGGTACCTCAAATGGTGGACGATACATCATATTTATAGGCATTCTACAAAAATTATAAATTATTATTAAAAATCCTCGTTTTGACGCTGACTCGACCCCCTCAAGGGGAGAACCTGAATTAGAAGGCTGCAAAATGTGTAATTTTGGTCCGATAGAAAACCAAATAATTCCCAGTATTTACAGTAATTACCTTTTCCATACACCTAATATATTTATTAGACTGTGCGGACAAAAATCGATTTTTTCCGGTTGCATCCACCAAAAAAAGGTGAATTAAGGTGAAAAATGAAGGATCCCCGAAGGAGAGCTCAAAAAAAAATTATTTCGAACGGCGCATTGCATTTGAATATTTTTCATAAGAATGACACAGGAAAATATTGGCACTTCCGAACGTCGTAGGAGAACTCTTTAGAAAAAAATCTCACAAAAAAGTCATTACGATATTCTGATACAGAATTAAATTCCCTACAAAAAAAAGTCCTTACGAACAATTAGCTTAGAACAACCGTTCAAGTGGCATCGCTGTCTGAAATTGAATTGATAGAAAAAAAATTCAAAAGGCTGAAAAATCGCATTTTTCGAATTTTTCGCTTCACGAAAAAACTTTTTGGGTTTTTTTTTGTAGAGAATGTTCTGCTCTAAAATACAATTTGCATGGAATCGTGCTCAAAATATTGCTTTAATACAAAAAAGAATCAAGTACAACAAGACATTTAAAAGAAACGACGTCCATCATTGATCGTGTTTCGAAAAGTTTTATTGAATGAATTTGGTTTAATAAGATAAAATAATTTGTTTTCACATTATAATGCTTAATAGACATCGTTCCTTTTTTTAAGAGTCTGTTTTTTGCAATTGGGGTATTTCTGTCGATGATTTTGCACTGTGCCCAATAAACAGCGATACCACTTGAACGGTTGTTCTAAGCTAATTGTTCGTGAGGACTTTTTTTTGTAGAGAATTCAATTCTCTATCAGAATATCATAATGACATTATTGTGAGATTTTTTTCTGAAGAGTTCTACTACGACGTTCAGAAGTGTCAATACTTTCCTGTGTTATTCTTATGGGACATTTTCAAATGCAATGCGCCGTTTGAAATAATTTTTTTTTGAGCTCTCCTTCGGGGGTTCTTCATTTTTTACCTTAATTCACCTTTTTTGGTGGATGCCTCCGAAAAAAAGTATCAATTTTTCCCGCACGGTCTAATATTTATTTAAAACAATTGAATCTAATATCTTTTGAAAAAACTTGAGGTTTGATTATTTATCATGGTTTGTTCAAGGTGTGGTATTTACGAACTTTTTTTACATTGACATAGAAGAAAGTTATATAAAAAAAATTAAGAAATTCGTGATTCATCATAATATTCATAATCAAGATTGATCGTGCGTCGATGAACGCTTTAAGCTTTTTACATTTCAGTATATCTTGAAATTGTTGAAACAAAAATTCAAAAATCAATATTTCTGCGTTAAGGGGAGGCTAAATACTGACATTAGCACCCCGAAATTGGAATCCAAACTTGCTCTGGCACGAATGGATGGAAATCAAAAAATTACAGATCCGATTATCATCAAGAATCTGTAATTGAAAATATTAAATTACAATGTTTTTACGGCATTTCGGCTAAAAACAATAGTGGGGCTCCATGACGAACACCAAAGTACGAATATCGATACGTCTTCGACATTATTTTATGAAAAAACCGCGACGTAAATTTGGAATCCAAATCACGAGATAAATGTTGATAAATTTAGTGTTTTATCGAAAAACAAAATGGCTAAATCAAGTTCACAAAAATTCGAAAGAGGGCCGCTCCATATGGAATACTTATGAAATAAATATTATTCTCATAGGACTTCTTTCCAAACTATCTGGCAAGTCAGCGATAATTAACGAAAACGTTGATTTATGCCTCGCATTTGCATTTTGCAATTCATTCATTCATTCATAAATTTAATAGATATTCATCCACCGTTATTGGAAAAAGTTTGGAGGGCGATTTTGAGTCGATAATATAGGCTTCAGTAATAATGTCGGTATTTAGCCTGCCCTTAAATAAAATGTTTTGCATGGTCGAAATATTTAATAAAAAAATAAAAACCAGAATGTTTCAAGAGTACTATTATTATTATTATTATTATTATTATTATTATTATTATAAAAATAATAGTTGTGTTTGCGTCAAACTTATAGTGAAAGTTGAAATGCCAATTTCATTCATTGTATAATATTATTATGAAAATGATAACCGTTTTTGTAATTATAATCAAAATTACAGTGAAAATTTGAATAATAATTTCTGTTATAATCCCAAAAAATATGTATTAAAAAAAATTCAATAAAAAGGACTATTAAGAGATGATATTAATTACCTGAGATTGAAGAAATAATAAAGTACTCCACAAAAGAGAAACAATTCAACGAGACCGTCCATTTTCGAAAAGAAGTATTTCTCCAAAAATCCAAAAGTCTCCAATCCAAACACTGATTTTATTTTTTCTTTAATAATTCAGTGAAACTTCACTTGTGTTGAGTTCGCGATTGATGCTCACAGAGCACGTTTCTGACTCGTTTGTAACTCGTGTTTGTGATTCGAATTCACGACGGTTGTATAAAGTCGTAGAACGCGCACCGCGTGCAATAGAATGTCCGAGACCGTTGTCGATGATGCACGATGCAAGTGGCACGGAACTTGGTGAATTAAAAAAAAAAAAAAAAAAAAAAATTATGTGTAAAAAAAATGAACCGGAGAGGCGTTGATAGGGAGCGGCGAGTTTTCACATCACTGTCCTGCGCCACCGATCTGGCGAAGGGCGATTTTATGACTGATCGAGAGAAAACAAATACCATTGATCGAAACCCGAGCATCCATCCCTATCTCTTTTTCTCGATAGATATGATATATATATATGATGAATGGCGTATATTTATCGCTCGGTTTAGCGACGAATGGAAAATTAACGATGAAGAGGTGGCTCGTTTGGACTTCGCACGCAGAGTTTGCCCCGGATTCGTGACGGATTACACACGCAAAATGTTTCTTTGTCTCGTTCGTATCAAATCATCGAGTATTTTTCATTTACGCTCCCCTCTCTCTATTTCTTCCCTCTTATTTTTCTGCTTGGCGATTATGCACGCATTAATAAATTGCATATTCATAATATTGCTGTAAAAGAACAAAACATATATGGATCCATTCCATGTCAAATCGACCCCTTTCAATTTCGGCGAAATTTGGTCAGAAGATTTCTTTTATCATAAAACGAAGTTCTACCAAAGGAACAAAATTTGAAAAATTCGAAAGTTATGCAAAATTCGAAATTCCACAATTTTTTCAATTTTTCAAGTTTATTTTTTAACTATTTCGAAAACTATTATAGTTACGAAAAAATCGTTTTGGGTTCATCTGAAAGAGTATACTTGGAGCTACGAAAAAAAAAAATTCCGAATTTTTTTTTTTGAAAAATGACGAATTTAAAGAACTTTGAATTTTTTCAAATCTTGAAAATCCACGATCAACATTATTTTTGGTTCAATTTTTTATATATAATACCTTGTACTGATCTTAAAAGATCCTGAAATTTTGAGAAAGGTATTCTTTTTTTTTCAAAAATATGAATTTTTGAATTTTGGTAAAAAAAAATTTTTTTTTACCTCTAAGTACAGTAAAGTTGAGCAATCATGTAACTTTGACTGCTTAATATTACAAAATTACATAATAGATCAACTTTAATTAATTTGGAGGTGAAAAACATTTTTTTTGCCAAATTTTAAAAAATTATTTAAAAAAAAAAGAACACCTTTCGGAATGTTTCAGGATCTTTTAAGATCAGTACAAGGTATTGTAAAAAAAAAATTAAACCAAAAATTTAATGTTGATCGTGGATTTTCACGATTTTAAAGAATTCAAAATTCATAATTTTTAAAAAATTATTTTCGGAATATTTTTTTTTCTAGCCCCAAGTACTCTTTAATGTAAGACGAACTCAGAACGATTCTTTCGTAACTATAATAGTGTTCGAGATATTTATAAAGTAAACTTAAAAAATTGAAGAAATGGTGTTATTTTGAACTATGCATAACTTTCGAAAAAACATTTTTTTTTCTTTGGTAGAACTTCTGTTTATGATAAAAGAAAACTTCTGACCAAGTTTTAATGAAATTGAAAGGGGTCGATTCCAACTATTGGTCGATTTGACAATGCCCATATATATTTGGGACGGTTAAAAACACGTTTTTTTTCAATGACTGTTCTTCTATGAGGAATTTTCAAAGAAATTTCAAAATTCGGGTATTGGGAAATCCTCCTACTGGAGGATTCTAGATTTCTGAATTTATAATCATTTTTTTTCTAATCTTCTTTTATTATTTGGTTTCTTTTTGTGAAATAAAAGTTTTTAAAGTACAAAATTTTTGAAGTATATATTGCGGTATTTGTCACTAAAAATGAATTGAAGAAACATTATTTTCGTCATGTCGCAACGATTCAAGTTTCAACTTCATGATTTTGTAAGGAAAAGCTACAAAAATGATGTTGAGGAGCAAAGTCCAAAAAAATGTGTTTTTTTAACCGGCCAAATATACGGTGGATGAAAATTTAGTTTTTTGATCAAAAACAAAGGCAAAAATGATTATTCTTTTCAATATTGACTCAGCAAGGAAACAAGACAGTATACTTTTTGTACTGAATCAATAATGAATAGTTGGAGCATCAAATCATAAGCAATGATGATTTAGAATAATTATATTTGGGATTCTCCCTATTTTTATCATCCGATTCTTTCCAATTTATGCAAAACGGTTCTTTTTCTTTGGATGTGTCGAAAAGCGATACTTATATTTGTTCGGCTTTTTTTGAGGCTTGGTCAAATATGACCAAAATGCTTTTTGACATTTTTGAGCATAATCAGTAAGGAATTTTCTTATCAGAAATTGCATATTAGTGATTCCCATGTGATTTCCAATTCCACACTCAAGTCATGGATGTACGACTTTATTCAATGAAGCTCAGTTTTAAGGCCCTTTACCATTTTGCAAGTAATTCTTTAAAAATCTTTCAATTTGAAAAATTTTTCGTAAACAAATAAATTTGTCGATTTTTCGTTCAACTGAACGTTCGAAACTTCAAGTACATAAATGTGCAATCAGAAAAATTAAATTTTCACGTGAACATGACAAAATGGTGCAAACTGATAGTTATAATACGCTTTTTGAGAGACTGAGGTCGTCTGAGGTCGAAATAATGGAAACTTTACGGCGTTAATTGCTATTGAAATTCAAGCAATTTTTCCAGAACTGGTCCAGGACTAAAAAATTAGAAAACGAGAGAAAATAAGAAAATCGATTTGAAAATGTAATGAAATTTTCGTGTTTTTTCGACTTTTTCAAATTTCAAGTTCTATACCGAGTGGAAATCTCTCGCTAATCACGAATATACAATTAAATTAAGCCCAGAATGAGAAAAAGATTTTTTTTTTTAATTTCGCAATGAGTCACATGAATTTATCATATTTACAAGTAAATATATTATTACATTATCTGCAAATAGCCACGTCATAAAAAATATTCAATATCGCTTTTCAATTAATCATGAGCTATTAATTTTTCCCAACTACTCAAAATGATTAAAAGAAAATTACAATTTTTGCAACCCCTAAACATTGAGCTGGAGGTCCGAGACTTCGTTTTGGATCTTAAAAAACTAAGTACAATCTTCAACGAGTATGCAAACAAAGAAATCGTTCATTTCTCCAATAGATAATGACGTGAATGTTTATTTGTATATGTGGAAACACGCGAGAGCCTCACTCACTGCAATCTTGCTTCTCTCAAACTGAAATACACACACACACACTTTATCACTGGTTATTGTTATTATTTCTTTCGCGAATCGACGATTCTGACTCTGGGAATCTTTTTTCCCAATGTGGAAAGAAAAGTTGCCAGAAGTATTGGCCGAGTTTTCGTTGAGGTTGGACCACACCAGGATCTGATAAATGGGCAACTGCGCCACGAACGATTCTTCTACGGTTTTTGGGGGTTTGTTTTTTTTCCTTTCGCGCTCGAATATCCGAAAGATAGTTGAACGGAAGTTTGAACCTTCGTACGCGGATACAGAACCGTTGGAATTTCTCTTTTACGACGGAAATATCGCAAGGTTTATTCGCGTTTCGACGGTACTTTTGGGTCTTTGCAAAAATGTACCGTGTACTCTCTATTTTTCCTTTTCTCTTTTTTTTTCTCTGTCGCACGAAAGGACTGTCGATGCGTGCGTGTCCCGCGCGAGAGTGAACGGACCTCACGGCGAAAGTGATGCCGTGACCCTCGTCGCACTCTTCTTGTCCTAACTGCATATATATATGGGTGATTCCATGTCAAATCGACCAACAATTGGAATCGACCTCTTTGGATTTAGATGCAATTCGGTCAGAAGTTTTCTTTTATCATTAAACAAAGTTCTACTGAAGGAAAAAAAAAATTTCGAAAGTTATGCGAAATTCAAAATTTTACGATTTTTTTAATTTTTCACGTTTATTTTTCAAATATCTCGGAAGCTTTAATGTAATAATGTATTAAAGAGTATACTTGGAGCTACAAAAAGAAAATAGACCGAAAATTTTTTTTTGAAAAATTATGAATTTGGAGAATTTTGAATTTTTCAAAATTTTGCACATCTACGATCAATATTAAATTTTTGGTTCCTTTTTTTTTAAACAATACCTTGTACTGGTCGTTTTTCATGTTTCCACTTGTATCATCAATAAAAAACACTAATCATGAAAAAAGTTACTGTTTTTAGGTGCAGAATTTGTAAAAAAAAAATTATGAATTTAAAAAAGGTCGTTTTTCATGTTTCTTCTAGCATCAACAACAAAAAATACATGGCGGGACAAGGGGGGGAGGAAAAATCGGGAAAAAATTAAGGGCTCATTTGGGGTGACATAGAAGCTAAAAAAAAATAAGCGACAGAAATTGGAGGGGGTGAGGGTGATCACTGGCTGGTTTTACTTGGAATGCCCCATATACGTTTACTAGAGTACAGTAGAGTACACAATCGTCGAAGTTAGTCGGTGAAGACGCTTCAATCATTTTGTTTGAAAAACGATATTTTCGAGAGTAGGACAACGTTGTCCAAAATGATCCAAAATGAATGCCAAACACATTAAATAAAAAGAGACATGACGGAGAAAAAGGATAAAAGGATAAATTGAAGAATGCACCGCTAGAGACATTTTTTAATTAATCACGAAACGAACATACTAACGAATTTTTTTTTTTATTTTATTTTTATAATGACAACTCAACGACGGGATAAGCTTATAGATCGCTTCTCCATTCGTGATTGCATGCATTTTTCGCAATTGTGGAAAAACTCGAGTGTCGACCGGATCAGGGTTCACCATTTATCTTACATTTCAAAATACATATGTTTCAAAATACATATATATCTTTGACGTTCACGAAATCACGCGATCACATTTTTACCGGGTGACAAGATCGCGGCAATTGCGCGCTCTATTCCACGAAAGAATTCACATGTGTCGAAAGTCAGAAATTCAACGTGTTCCAGAAAAATGAGCAAAGAAAAACTGTAAAATCCTTGGATCTATGAGTTTCGCGACCCAACAAACGCTCGGGGTTATCTTTGATAGAGCGGTAATATTTTTGTTTCTTCGACCTCGAACTTGTCGCAGTTGTGCAAAAAATTTTTGCTTTCACGTTTTATCTATAAATTATCACAAAATAGTCACTTTCTAAAAAAAAATCTTTTTTGCAAATCTTTTTGATAAATGGTGAAACTTGATTTTTTTTGCTAATTTTTCTTTCTTTCTCATGGGAAAATCTTTTATAAATTGCTTCCTCATAAAGGAAGCTTTGATTTCATGAAAACAAATTTTTTCGAGATTGTTATGCCAATCCGGATGGGTGCGTGCTTGCGTGCCTGCGAGCGTGTGTGTGTCCAGAATTTCAGTTGTGAATAATTAATAACTCGAAAACGCTTCGAGATATAGAGTTGAAATTTCGCACACTTCTCGAGCACGAATTGCTCTTCATTGTGAAAAATTTTTGTTTTCATTCTAACGGGTGTTCAGATTTTATCGACTTTTTTCGTATTTGCAACAATGGCGTAAACGCTCTAACTTCTGCAATTTTCAAGATATTGCACACAAACTTTGTCCAGAATTAGTATAGCTATTAATGTTGTTTGGTATTGAATTTGGCAAAAATCAATCGAAATACTTAATTTTTATGAAATTTTAAATTTTTTGAAAAATAGCGTTTTTGGCTCTAACCTGCACAATTTTCCAGATATTACACTGAAATTTTGTATAAAACTAGTATAGCTATCAAGGTTCTTCGCTATTGAATTTGGCGAAAATTCGCCGAGGGATTAAAATGTCATGAAATTTTTAATTTTTTGAAAAATAGCGTAAGCGCTCTAACTTGTGCAATTTTTGAGATATTGCACTGAAACTTTGCACAGAGCTATTATAGCTATCGAGGTTATTCGTTATTAAATTTGGCGAAAATCGACCGAATGATTAAAATTTTATCCAATGTTTAATTTTTTGAAAAATAGCATACTCTGACTTCGGCTATTTGCGAGATATTGTACTGAAATTTTGTACACATTTGAAATAGTGATCAAGGTTGTTTGCAAATGAATTTGGCAAGAGGTAAATTTAAAAGAATTTGGCAAATTTGCACATTGATTACTCATGTTTTTCGATAATTAACAAAGCTTCCTTTATGAGGAATCCAAATTTGATCACTGTACTTTGTGATAAAGGAAGCTGTGTGAACTATGGATAAAGATGAGGAAGCAATGTGCAAATGTCCAATTTGCAGGGTTTTTTTTAATATTGGGACTGTATCAGATATAGAATGAGTGACCGAAAATAGAGAAAAGCTCCGATACTCAATAATAATTCTTTTTTTTTTAACTCATTCAATAATGTACCCAATCATGAACGAAAATCATGAATAAATAACTCAAGTTACATGCAGTCTTCTCGAATTCTTGAGTAACGGACCCAAAAAACGAGTGAAATGAAGAAAAAGCTCTCATTAACTCGAGGGAGGGTCTACTGTACGTACATAGTATTTTTCCAGAGTAACCATCCCCTCCACTTGGACTGAACTGAAATTCGTGAACGGAATAAACAATCGTGGACCGATTTTCACGAGTGTGGATATCTTACATCCGAGGCTGTTTTACAAATTGAAAGATTAAGGCTATCTTGTTTCTTACACTGAGAAAAAAGTTCAGTTAAAACAACTAAATCAATTTAGTTGAAAAAAATTTAGTTGATTCAATATTAATTTGTTTGAAATAATGAAACGATAATGAATTCAACAAATGGATTTGGTTAACCATAAGATATGAGGTGAACGAAATTATTTGGTCAATTTCCAGATACAGTTTTGTCCAATTTACACGTTACTGAGTTGCTGTACAGAAATATTTCGTTGATTTCTAGTATATTTTAACTAAATTAATTTGGCTGTAACGAAAAAACAATTCGTATTTTCAATCACACAATTTATTTGGTACAAAGATATTTATTTGGTTGAACTGAAACTTTGCCCATTCAAGCAACGATTTAACCGATTTGACTAAAACTTCCACTGTATCTTTGTTGAATTACCAAAATTATCTCATTAAACGTCCGCAAAGAAATATTTGGTTGAGTCAAACAAATTCTTGCAATTTCAACAAAAAAATTTTCTCAGTGTATCCATCGATTCGAAGGAGTTAAGAAAATGTTTTTCTCCTCAAATGCAATTGAAAGCTTGAAGGTTCTACGCCGGTGAGCAGCGGACGAAGGAATGATTACCGATGCCCCGATGCCCTTGGTAACAGGAGAGAGTGAGTAAGAGAAAGAAAAGAAAGAAAAAAAATGGCGAAGAGCGAATATATAATATATATAATGGCACAGCCGAGGTTCATTCGAGTGCAACAGCGTAGAGAACAAAAGCTTTTGGCCGCAATCACGTGTTTTCGAGGCGAAAGCGATGACCCGTTATTCTTGCAATCCACTTGTGTGTAACTCTGTGTATTCGTAGTACATTCAGCATGAATTCGTCGTGCACCACGTGAAAATTCAATTATTTTTAGCCACCCGAGAAACGTGAATCGTCCGTTTGTTGCATTCTCGTAGCTTCGTATACTTTAGACAGTTGTGCCGAATTGAATAAAGGGAAATTGTTAACAATTTGAACGAATTAAAAATTTTCAGACATTCAATTTTTCGAATAATTTCTGTTTGAATATGATTCATAATTTTCATCGAATGACAATGAGAACCAGGAGAACAAAATTGAACTATGTAAATACTTTGTTGAAGTTTGCATCATATAAATGCAACGAAAAAAGTTTATTGAAGAAAAAATTCCTTCATTTTAAAAAATTTTCGAAGTGAAAAATCGTTGAAATGTATTTTGCGGTCTTTGTCAAGAACTTGGGATCAGGGTTGCAAATAATGCATTACTTTTTTTATGGCCCTTACATTTTTAATAACCATTGACACTGGAAATAATAATGGTTAATGGTTAATGGCTAATGATTAGTGCATTACTTTTTCATTAAAAATTTCGCAACCCTGTCTGGGATGCCAAATGCACGATCAAAGTTCAAATATCAGTCGAAATTAATTCAAAAAAATTATTTTCGTTGTGCCGCAACGATGCAAACTTCAACATCATGCATTTAAATATTTAAAGGACAAAGTAATTCACCTCTCAAAGGTTTGCAGCCAGCAAAATACAAATGCCGGACTCGTTCCTCGCATTAAAAGCAGCTGGACCCTCGGGCCAAGAACATTTGCTCCGACCGTACATCTCAAATTTCAAAGTCTTTCAAACTATATTGTATAAATTGTAATTCTGTGAAATGCATTACCGTTGCCAAAACAAACGATGAAAACATGAATTTGAATAAGAATATAATTGCAGAAACTTTTATCAACGGCGATGCATGATGTCGAAGTGGAAAGCTTGTGAAACTCGATACTTCTCGACAAATCGAAATACTATACGCGAAGCATCCTGACTACCAATGAACCAATAACCGAGAGAAAATGAATTTTGATTTGCCACTACACAACGGTCCACAACGAGAAGCCTTGAATGACCTGTGCTACGATTAATTCATGAGGGTAAAAGAAAACGTCAACTGCATTATCTCTCGGTGATGGGCATTGGAATAAGAAGTTGAACCAATCGTAATGGTTTCTGGCGATAAGAGTGGCAATGTTTCATTGGCTTATGACATATGTGATATTGCACAATTGCAGTTTGTAAACAATTTATGTTGAATGAAAATAAAAAAATAAAAAGCAGGCTTGGCTGATTTCAAATTTGATTAAAGCAAACGAACTTTTCCGAGTTTATCGCGTGCTTCGCCAGTATATTTAACAAAAATATTGCGCGCTCCTGTGACTTAACCTCGAAATTTTTGTAGGTGCTCACCTTGAATTCAATTTTTCAAAAAGTTTCGATATTTCCTCGTTCCAATGTCAACTCTTTAACGTATACAGGATTCATGTGACAAGAACAACACAGTTGATCATTATGAAACGCACATAAAAAACAATTCACGGTATTTTTTTCTCAAGATCGACTTATGCATTGTTTTCAGCGTAGCACGCGTACAACGCACATTCGCACACTAATACACTATCGTACGTTTTGTTATACGTGTGCATGAAACTGCCGTACCAATCGAGCATGTATGTTCATGTAGGTTGGCTATAAAGCCGCATGCGGCGCTGTCAGCCCCCGGCAGCTAGCGCCGAAAGGACGGCCAAACGAGAGAACTAATATCGATAACGACCTTTAAGTATTTAAAAATATAAAAACAACTGATAGAATAATAAACAAAGGACGAACGTGTCTTAAGTAAAAAAAAAGGTTTTATCTAGCGTGTCCCCATTTACGATAATCAAAAAATGAACGGTAAAATAACATAATTCAGTTCTAATGACGAGTTTCTTTGAAATAATTAAACTTCGAAAAATTTATTCGCATCATCATTGTAATGTCGGTCGTTGAGCAATATTTTCGTACGGGTTTTATCGTTTATTTGTGGTCGAAATATTTGTGGCTACAGATATTGGAAAGGAGACAGGTCCGTCAAGTGATAATTTAAAGACATATTATATTATTAACAATAAGTAAAGAATTTAATTTTCTTAATTTTCTTTTCAGCGAAACACACTTAATGCGTATCAAAATGCGCCTATAGAAATACGCGAGGTTATAGACGAGGAGGATTATGAAATTCAACGTAGTGCAGCATTGCAACGTTCTGAATTCGAAATTTTCAAGGGAACGGTCAACGTTGGTCTTGCTACGGTTAATATTTAACGAATAATTGAAAATCTTAAAAAATTTGAAATTTTTCTTTAGAACATATGGGGCATTTCATACCAAGTCGACCTGAGTGTGACCCTCGACCTCGTTGATTTCGTTTACAATTTCTTATATGATTCTTCCAACTCAAAATAGCATACAGAATTTTTTTCAGATTTTCAAAACCAAATTTGAGTACGTTATGATTTTTTGAACATTTTTTTCGAAAACCGCGAGGGCCCTAATTTAACAATCTGAAAAAATTCTCAAAAATCCGGTGTCAAAAATACAAATTTTTTATTCCAAAATAAAAATGTCGTGTTCCATTTCGTAACTCGAAAATTATTTATCATACGAAAAAAAAGTACATCATGAAATTCAGGATTTTCAACGTGCTTTTCACTGAAATTTTTTACGAACTCCTCCGAAAGCTCTATATGCCATTTTCGGAGCAAATAAGGTTTTGATATTTTTTAAATCAGAATTGACGTCTTCGATTTGTCTGTAATTTTTACATTTTTTTACTTGATATACATGGGGCATTCCAAGTGAAATCAGAACATGATTTCCCTCACCTCCTACGATTTGCGTCGCTTATTTTTTTTTTGGCTTCTATATCACCCCAAATGAGCCCTGATTTTTTTTCAGAATTTTCCCTCCTCTCTTTGTCGTCCCACCATGTGTTTTTTTTTTATGCATGAGGAAACATCAAAAGGGACCTTTTTTAAATTAATGATTTTTTTTTACAAATTCCATACCCAAAAATAGTAACTTTTTTCATAATTGGGAAGTGGGCCGAAGCCTGACAATATTTTTTTTAAATTATTTTTTATTTTTCGAAAAATCAAAAATTTGGAAAATTTAGAATTTTAATGATTACATTTTATAGTAAAAAAAAAAGAAAAAAGAAACCCATCTTGCAAAAATGTCATATCGTGCTTAGTTTCATATTAATTTTTAAAAAATCACCTTGATTTACTTTTATTCCGTAATTCTCTACGGACGATATGAAACTATGAAAATGAAACTAAGCAAGATATGAAATTTTTGCAAGATGGGTTTCTTTTTTCATTTTTTTTTACTATAAGATGTAATCATTAAAATTCTAAATTTTCAAAAAAAAAAAATAAGCGACGCAAATCGTAGGGGGTGAGAGAAATCATGTTCTGATTTCACTTGGAATGCCCCATATATATCAAGTAAAAAACTGTTAAAATTACAGACAAATCGAAGACGTCAATTCTGATTAAAAAAATATAAAAACATTATTCGCTCCGAAAATGGCATATAGAGCTTTCGGAGGAGTTGGCAACAAATTTTAGTGAAAAGCACTTTGAAAATCCTAAATTTTATGTTCTACGTTTTTTTTCGATGAATAATTTTCGAGTTACAAATGGGACAAACAAATGTTTTGTATTTTTTTTCCGGCTAAAAAATGTAATTTAAAAATCTGAAAAAAATCACAAATTTTCTTGATAGTTAGAAGTACTTTCTAATAATTTGTATGCGATTTTTGGCGATTTCAAAAAATGGGGCGGCTGACTTGACGTGGAATGCCTCTTATGTATCATTTTTTTAAAAACCATGAGTGTTTCTGTGCATCCTGAACACACTACCAGGAAAATTGTTGAGAGTATTATCGGAAATCCATGAAAATTTCAAAGAATTTCATTTTTTAATTGTACCGAACTGCTTAAGTGCATAAAAAATTTCAGAACTAAAAAAAAAAACTTTTATTGCCCTCCGGACGTAAAAGTGCCTTTTTACGCCCACTTCGGCACTTTACGCCGTCGGGCGATAAAATATTGTATGACCCTCGTACAAAAAAACTTTTTCTGACGAGTGTGATTGCAGCATTCGCCTTCGGCTCATGCTGCAAACTCACACTCGTCAGAAAAAGTTTTTTTGTCCTCGGGTCATAATGTACTATTTCTGAAGACTGAAATATTGAGTTTTGATCATTTCAAGTTTCTAATTCAATATTTTATCATTTCAGACATTCATAATTTTCCAAGGTTTTCGAAAGCTTTGGGACAAATCGATCGAAATCGTGGCATATTTTAATATCGCAGATTCGGACGAGGTTATAAAAAATGCCTTATTTCTAACGATGCTGAGCTCTGGAACGTTCATCATTGGTTTGCCGTTCGCAATGCTCGAGATATATTCACGACAAATTCAGCACAACGTCGACAGGCGGATAACCGTTACGAGTCTTTTGCTCGATCATTGCGTCGCTCAGACACTTCTATTCCCATTCGTGTGTCTCTTCGTCGTTGCCATTAAATTCGGCGGCAACAATACCCTGATATGGATCTTCGGTTTCGCCGAATTTCAATTATTGAACGATTTTTTGGACAATGAGCCGACAAAAGTTCTGCAAAATGGCGAATTGCGAGATTCACTCGTGGAACTTGCGGAAAAGCACGAATTTCCGTTGCACGATGTGTTCGTTACACAAAGATTGGGCGGAGGAAAAATCGTTTATCTCGGTGGTTTTCCAAATGCCAGAACGATCGTTCTCAACAAAGAGCTTACATTCAGTGAATTGTTGAACGAACGACGAAATTTCAGTAACGACGAAATAAACGCTCTCGTTGCTCGTGAGCTCAGCCATTGGAGTCGTCGACATTCGTACATACATTTTTTCGTTACTCAAGTAATAATATCATTACCCTATGTTTGTACTGTTAGTTCCATATATCGGCAGTAATGATATTTTCAGGCGCATTTTCGGAAAATATCAATTTTTTGAAAATTAATAATTTTGAAATCTAAATTTTCAATTACCCGACAATGGTTAATGGAAAAAAAATAAATGTCCAATTATCCAAATAATCGAAAACTAATATCAATTACTCAAAAAATGGGTAATCGGTTTGAAAATATTTCCAATTATCGGAACAATCGGTAATTGGTCTGAAAATTTTTCAATTATCCGAATAATCGGTAATTGGTATCCAAATAATATCAATTAATTAGAAAAATGGGTGATTGGTCTGAAAATATTTTCAATCATTCGAATAATCGGTTATTTGTCGAAAAATAATCTCCATTTTTCAGAAAAATGGGTACATAATTGGCCTGAAAATATTCTCAATTATCCGAATAATCGGTAATTGGTTTCAAAATAATCTCAATTTTTCAGAAAAAAGTTGATAATTTATTGAAAATCGGAGTGATAAGAGATATGTAGAGACCCAGATAGACAAATGCAGCTCATATTGGCATCATATTGCATACATCGATGACGCATAGGAACACTCACAGCTGTGTGTCCCTTATGAGTGCTGACCTGGAAGTCATATTTGCATCATATGATGATTGACAATAACACATCATATGGGGCTCATATGGCAGTCACGGCGTGACGAAATTGTGGTGCTTATATGAAGATCATATTGACGTCATACCGTGGTGAAATTTGTTGCGCTCATATGAAGCTCATATGACCGTCGGGATGTGAGGTATTATTGTAATTTTCATACGGTTTTTTTTAAATTTCTATTGCTTGCAAAAATTTTTATTATGTACATTTTTTCATTCGCATAGCTTCTGAACCGATTACATTTTTGAAAAAAATTTTAAACACCCAATTTCATTATATTTCAATTTCTTCTGTCTCCAGTGGGATACGAACCTGCGACCTGCCTATCTATCCTACCTAACAACCTAACACGCTACCTATTACGCTACCGAGTACTTATGAATTTTCTTCACTTATATGATATATCAGTGGTGACACGCCAGGGAAAACGAGTCACATTTGAATATTATATATATACAGTTAAAAATGAAAGTAATTAATAAATTAAGAATTATAAAAAAATAGACGATTCAATATGGCATCCAAAATTTCAAAAAAATGGGATATTCGTGAAAGTCAATTTCTTAGTTTTTTTTACAGTTTCGCGAATTCGAATATCTCAATCGAATCTATAGTGAAATTTATAGAATTCAAAATGGGGGTTCTATTTGATTCAAAAAATGATGAAAAATAGTGCAACTTTTGTAAAAGTTTGTTTGCTTATATGAAACTGAAATATAAAACAAAAAAATTAAAACATTAAAAAAAAAAATTAGTTAAAATAATTTTTTTTCTAAGTAAATGAAAACAATTTTTAAAAATTCAATATGGCGGCCGTGATTTGCAAAAATTCTCAGATGTTGGTGAACATTATTAATAACTTTATATATAATGAATTTTTTGGACTTGCCAAAAGATGCGAGGCTTGTCACAACATGCTGTCATTTTGCAGTGATTTTGCAGCCGTCATATTGCGCTCATCGAATGTATCACTAAGAAACATGCATATCGCCATAATATTGCGCTCATCGAATGTATAACTGAGAAAGACGCATAACGCCATCATATTGCGTGCATGGCATGTATACTTTCAATGCTAACCTAGTGAATACACCAAAAAAATCATTAAATGGCTTCCATATGATATCTATCTGCAAATATTCATTGCAGAATGTAAATTTGCCGGCTTATGAGTTCATCTTGTAGTTAACAAGTTTTGTAAATTCATCATACCAAATGAACTCATGGGCATGCATCACAACATGTAGCCAATATACTGGAAAATTTGCTTCATCAAATGTATACACGGCGTGATAATCATGGCTGTCTATCTGGGGATATATACAGGGATATACAGGCATATAGAGGTAAATAGACATATATAGAGATATATATTCATATGTATATCTATATATCTCAATCACTCCTATTTTTTCAAAAACACATTTTCAATAAATTATTAATTTTTTTCTCGCAAATTGAAAATATTTTCAAACCAATTACTCATCTTTCTGAAAAATTGATATTATTTTCCCACCAATTACCAATTTTTCTGAAAAATTAATATTATTTTGCTACTATCATTGCAGATTATTCGGGTAATTGAGAATATTTTCAGACCAATTACCCATTTTTCTGAAAAATTGATATTATTTTTCGACCAATTACTAATTTTATGATTAATTGATATTATTTCTTTACCAATTACCGATTATTCGGATAATTGGAAATATTTTCAAATCAATTACCTATTTTCTGAATATTTGATATTATTTTTCGACCAATTACCGATTATTTGTATAATTGAAAATACAATTTCGGATAATTTCAATTTTTCCATCAATTGGTATTCTATCTTTTCAAGTGATCGATTTTCCATCAATTGAAAAATGGAAAATCGTAATTCTTTTTTACCCATCTCTGTTCTTTTCCTTCAGTCTTCGTAATAATTTCTTGGGCTAATTTTCCACGTTCCCATAATTTAGACACACTTGTGCCTTCATCTCTACACAATGCATCGATTTTTAAACTCCCAACGAATTTACGAGGCTTTTTACTTTGAGAATAGACCGCTCGCAGTTGGATTGACGCTTCTGCAATATTGTCCCTTGTTTGACGTGAGTTGAAATCAATTTTTCCATTTTTTTCTCTTCCATTTTAAACTTGGTGGATCAAATTTTCGTGACCGATGTATTTTTTGCGAATTTTTGTATGAGTAGTTGTACAACTTTGTCGCGAGAATAATCAACAGAAAACTCGAATTCGTGGCTGACGAGGATGTCAAGAGAATGCACGATGATGTTTCGTTGAAAAAAGCAATAATAAAATTGATCGACAACGCGAGAACATTCCCCGTTCAAGATTCTCTGTATTCGGCGTGTCGCAATTCCGAGGCCAGTCCTTACGAGCGTATAAATGCTCTCAACGAATATCATCCTACGTGAATATATATAATTCGTTGATTAAAGGATAGTAGAATGAGACTTTCATTGATGAAACCTTAAAATGATTTTTCTTTGTTAATACAAATGAATATTTTATAAAAATATTGCCCACAGTATTTTTGTTCGCTTCGAAGACATTATTTTTAAGGAAACAGGGTTTCTGGGATGATTCATTTTTAAAGAAGCAACATTTTCCTTGATCAATTATTCAAATATTCAAACTCAAATACCCAATCTCATACCCCCCCCCCCCCCCCGAGATAAACATTATTTCGACTATGAATTCGGAAATTGAACGAATATTCTTGAAAAACGATACTTGAAAATTTATCGAAAATTCAAAATTTCACCCATGAAGAGGTCCAAAAAAATAAAATTCATATGTAAACATGCTGGCGCGTACATGTTCGATATAGGGTATTATTATTATTATTATTATTATTATTATTATTATTATTATTATTATTATTATTATTATTATCTTTCATCCTATTATCAATTGCTGATGAAGTAAGCGACCGTGATAAAAAACGATGATTTTGAGAATCTGCTTCGATTCGGCCAAATTGATGATCATGAGATGATTAATTATATGGCCAATTAAAACGGCCACTTTTGAACCCGACCCCTTTCAATTTGACGGCAAATTCGTTTCCCTTTTCTACCCAATTAAAAACATTTTTCAGAAAATTTTCGAATTTTTTTACCCAACCCAAAAGAAAGAGCTTTTTTTTTTTAAATGGCTATAACTTCTTCAAAAACTGACTAATTGGGACGGTTTTTTTTTAATTTTCATTTTTCAATGTACTTTCCGAAAAAATACAAAAAAAATTTAAGATACACTAGTGGAAAAAATTAAAGGATCAAAAATTTTTTACTGGAAACTTTTAAGTCAACAAACGCGGAAATCCCTTCCGCGAACTGATCGATTATTACCAAAATTACAAAATTATGAAAATTGTTGAAATTTACACCTAAGCCTTAAAATACTCTGCGTATGCTTACATAATCTTTTAAATAGCCTAAACGATTAACTGATAATTCGAGTGTAAATACTCATTAAATAAGAACAAGGTTCTAAAAGGAAAACTGAATCATACTCTCGTTATTTCGCATTAAATTATGAGGACGTATTTATAATAAAACAGCTTTTTTTTTGGTTTTTGCCTCTTCGCGCACAGTGTTTGAATATTGTTTTAAAGAAAATAATTGAATAACTCCATACTCTTGTATAAAAATGTGATTCACGTGTAACTGTTGTGTAAAATTTCAATGTCAAAATGCATAAAAAAAATTTGCACCCATTCTTATCGTCCAGAAGCAGAGCCTCGGCAGGGTCTTGACGCAATTAAGAATATTCTCCGTCAATTCGGCCACTTATTTTTCGACCCTCTCAGATCCGTCCCATAACTTGTCACAGTTTAGTCCCACTTGAAAGTAGTCTCTGCGAATTTTTTCGGATTTTTTAAGCGGTGAATTAAGTTGGTATAATTTAAGGAATTAAGGAGCATATATTTTTTCGAATCCATATAGCTTAAAACGGAGAGGATGTACGAAAAAAATTCCTACAACAAAATTATGTTTTTCCATCAACTATTGAATGCAATATGTATTATATTTCTATTCATGTTGCAAAGACTATTTTCTGCAAAAAAAAAATGAAAATCAATTCTTTTCGCACGGTCGGGCACCTTCAATTCTACTGTCAAGTTTATACAATCTCTAATAGTATTAGTGTGACGTACAGAAAAATCCACAATCCGGCAACTGCTTTTTTTCGGGGTTAATAAAATGTTATTCACAAAAAATTGCTTCAAGTTATTTTTTCGAATCCATATAGCTTAAAACGGAGAGGATGTACAAACAAAGTATTCCAACAAAAAAAAATTATGTTTTTCCATCAACTGTTGAATGCAATATGTGTTATGTTTTTATTCGTATTGTAAAGACTATTTTCTGCAGAAAAAAATGAACGACGATCAAAGTCGTCTGCGCCTGGAAAACCGAAATTTAACCCCTCGGTAGCAGTGAACACTGCCGTGTTAAACGTGCGGGTGCGGTCGCGTATCTCAGTTACCGTCTATCATACTGCGTGGCGCTGATGTCCGGCGCATGCGCACAACTCCGATCAGCCGGCGAAGCACGTGAGGGGAAACCCGGGAATCGCTCGGCTTTGAAAGTTGCGACAACCGCTTGCTTCTTGCAGTTGCTTCAGCTTGCACGTTCGACGGACGCCGTGTTTGTTTCGAAGCGTCGCCGTCGATCATGAAGTTTGTGAAGGTTTAAAAAATGTATGTATCTGAAGCTCGGCTGTAGATATTGCCGGGTTCTACATGTCTTGTCATCGGCAAGATAGCATCCTCACATATTTGCTGTCGATATACACAAAAGATATATGTCGACCGCGCGGAGAATTGGAGAGAAGAGAGAGAAAAAAACTACCTCATGGAGTCACATAACCTTAATTTGATTGAAGCGTTTTTCGCTTTTCAAATTTCAATATCCTCGAAACGTCAAACTTGATCCAAAAATTCGGCAGTCAGATTTCAGTGCGTCTTCGCATTTCTGTACTCAGTTCAAAGATCATTGACAAAATCATATTTACGCTCGTGTGATATTGGAGTCGCGGTTTACGATAACGTATCACACGTTCCCTTGACCAGTAAAACCGCAAATACGTGTAATCGCGCAAAAGTAGCGATATCGCGAGGAGTTTGGGATTTTTAAAAATTCAATTTGCAGCGTATATTTTCGAGACTGTCTCACATGATCAGCGCACGTCAGCTGAGTCGTTTGTATTTTTATAATAATTTTTTCGACCCAACAAAATGTTGTGGCCGAAAGATAGTACGGTGCAATTTTACAACTGTCGAATCCTGAGAGCGGGAGAAATAATTAACGAAGACCTCTGGGTTCGTAATGGCAAAATCATCGATCCGGAGAAAGTTTTTTACGACGAGAAAATCGAGGCTGATTTTGATCATGACTGCGATGGCGATATAATTTCACCAGGCTTTATCGATGTCCAGATAAATGGTAAAGCATATTCTTGCATGTTTTACGTATTTTGCTTAGTCCGGTTTACCCATTTATCTGTAAATGAAATATCCTCTAGTTTGGATACATATTCTGAGACATATATATCACATTTTCTGGCAGAAGGTGAACAATTTTTATCTCAATGTCAGATTGGCTTTTTCGTTTTTTGTAATATCATTTTTTTTTCCACTTTGCAACATCCTCTTATGTACGATCGTAATATATCCGGCATAAATAATTAAGCTCCACAGAGATAGACCCTGTTCCTTCCTCACATACAACTTCAACGTATCTATTAGACTGATTCTAAAAAAGCGACTATTTTTTGTTTTTCAAAGTAACACTTTATAGTAGTTGTGCATCTAGGGCCAGAGATAAGTCTTTTTGTCGAGCGTGAAGTTTGCCGCAATGAGCGAAGCGAGGGCCGCAACCACGCGAGACAAAAGACGAATTTCTGGCCCGTGTTGCACACGATCTTTTTTTTCCTCATGGGAGATTTGAGTGTCTTTTCAGTATATGCGTGGATAGCCAAAAAGAGTCACTTTTTGGCTATCCACGTATATGGTAAAAAGCACGAAAATCTTGCATGGGTGAAAAAAAATACTTTTGGGAAGGTGGAAGAAGATGCCTGTTAAGATTAGAGCTCTTAATAAAAATATTTAGAGGTTCCGCATCGCATATATTGATTTCCCATTTAAATAACACAGGAAAAAAAAATTTCAAACTTTGAGATTCAATATCTCGGCCTCAAGTCAATGCACCAAAATGAACGACACATATTCTTGTAGAGAATTGAACGCTCTACAAAAAAGATCTCTTATGATTTTTCTATAAACTCACTCCTTCAAAAGTTATTCAAGGGTAAAGTTAAATTTAGATTAAGTTTCACTTTTTTTTTTTAATTTCTGGCAAAATGTTGGAACTTATTACTAAATATCGTAAAAAATTTCCTGAAACAAAAGTTTTAATTACATTTACATAAATTACCTAATTTTTAAAGAAATTACCAACATAAGTTCACCCATATTCACAGTCTAATATATAAAAAAAAAAAAATTCTGTTTTATTTAAATGGGAAATAAAAATATGCGATGCGGAACCTCTAAATATTTTTATGAAGAGCTCTAATTTTAACAGGCATCTTTTTTCACCTTCCCAAAAGTATTAAATGTGTTACTTCGAACAACAAAAAATAGTCGCTTTTTTTGAATCAGTCTAATATCTATCTGTTACTGAAATAATTTCTTTCAACTATTGTGATATTATTATTATTTAAGCAAACAGTGAATTATTCAAACAAATGCCGTCTGCACGATTACAGGAATTTTATTTGCCTACATTTTGATTGCCAACCTCTGTGATTAGGGTAAAAAAATAATAGCAATGAGATAAAATGTATGCAAGGTTTGACCCACCTAAAATGACGATGTAACATTTTTCCCAGGTGGATTTGGCATAGATTTCTCAGAAAACTGCAATGAGGTTGAGAAAGGAGTGAACACAGTTGCGAAAGGACTTTTGGCTTACGGCGTAACTTCTTTCTGTCCGACGATCGTCACATCATCGGCAGAAACATATCACTGTGTACTACCAAGAATAAAGAAACAAGAGGGAGGGAAAGATGAGGGAGCGACTGTTCTCGGTGTTCACGTAGAAGGTCCATTCATAAGTCCGAACAAAAAGGGTGCTCACCAGGAAAACTGCATTCGAAAGTTCGATCAGGTACCGCGATGTATGACCGGATATGGCATTCGACACATTTGCAGTCTTATCGAAATATTATCGAATTATAAGTATGAAAATGAGGAAAAAACACCATACAAAATAATGATAAAAATTGTTACAATTGTTAAAATCGGAAAACTATGAAATTTCCCATATCCATGCTTTTTCTTGATGGACTGAGAATCGAAAATGAACACTGAGTCTTTCAATGATTTCGATCAATTGATTCTGCAAGTTACAAAATTAACGTTATGATTCCTCCAGGGCATTGATAGCGTTATAGATATGTACGGCAGTCTAGAAAATATATGTTACGTTACTCTGGCCCCAGAGATTCCAAACGCATTCTCCGTGATCGAGGAATTGCGCAAAAGAAATATTAAAGTTTCACTCGGTAAGAATAATGGTTTTATACGAATTAGAGCCGAAGATTATTTATAGACGTGGAGTTTCAAACCTTCGGCTAAATGAAAAATCGACGAATGTATTTCTAAAACGAAAAAGACCCTGTTGAAACTTCATAATTAATTCTTAAAGGTGTTTTATTATTTTAAAGGATTATTTACCAACCATCGGTAGAGGCATCAATTTTTTCATTAAAATATTCATCCGTTGATTTTAAGTTTAGATGAAAGTTTGTAACATCAAGTATATAATTATTTGTGACAACTCGCTGGTTTTTCAGGACATTCCATAGGAAATTTGAAAGATGGCGAGGAGGCTGTGAAGTCTGGGGCTTCCTTTATCACTCATCTATTCAATGCCATGCTTCCCGTATGTAGAGAAATCTCTGATGAGAAATGGGAGATAGTTTATAAGTAATCAACTTTTAAAAAATTCACCAGCTTGAATACCGCTCTGCTCATTCCGTATCTTATGTTACAGTTTCATCACAGAGACCCTGGTCTCGTTGGTCTATTAACATCCGATAAAATACCATCGGGCAATATGATTCACTTTGGAATCATAGCCGACGGAGTTCACACGCATCCCGCGGCTTTGCGTATCGCTCATAGAACCCATCCTAGAGGTAAATGAATTTACGAAATTACTATAAGCTGCTGTACATTAGAATGTTTCAAAAAAACCAACTATTTTTTTTTTTTTTACAAAGAACATTGATAAATCGTCAGTTTCCTAAACAAAGACCCTGTCCAAATATGAGTCCCTAATATTAATATTTAGAGGTGGCGGTGTTAAATTTTCTATTTCCATTTAAATAACATGGGAAAACAAATTTCCGAACTTTGGGATGCTATTACTCAAAAACGAATTACTGTACTGTAATAAGGAAGTAGATTTTTGTAGGAAATTTAACGCTCTATAAAAAATATTTGAATGAAGATTCGCGTGAGGCGAGCCGTTTCGAAGTTATCGAGCCTTAACCATTGACATGTTTAAAATAATGATGTTATTTATTTATAAACGCCACGAATTCGACCCATATCACTTAATTACCCAATGATATCATCCTTAAAACAAATATCTGCAAGTTTTCCATTGAATGTTGATCAAAAAATGTTATTAATCAACGATAAATGATTAATTTTATTGTTCATTAATCAAAAATACGGGTATATCGCAAATACATATATGATGAAATTTCATCATACATTTATATATTATAAACCAACAATTTGTTTTAATTCTTTATAATTTTTTTAAGGTACTAACAAATATTTATGATATACCCGTCTTTTTTATTAATGAACAATAAAATGAATCTCTCATCGTTGATTAATAACATTTTTGGTCAACATTCTATTGAAAATTTGCAGATATTTGTTTTAAATATTATAATATTGGGTATTTAAGTGATATGAGTCGATTTTGTCGCGTTTATAAGTAAATAACATCATTATTTTAAACAGTTCAATGATTAAGGCTCGATAACTCCGAAACGGCTCGCCTCACGCAAATCATCATTCAGACCTTTTTTATAGAGCGTTCAATTTTCTACAAAAATCTACTTCCTTATTACTGTACAGTGATTCTTTTTTGAGTAATCAAATTCCAAAGTTCAGAAAAATTGTTTCCCATATTATTTAAATGGAAATAGAAAATTGAAAATCGCCACCTTTAAATATTAATATTAAGGGCTCATATTTGGACAGGCTCTTTGTTTAGGGATACTCTGACGTTTTATCAATGTTCTTTGAAAAAAAAAATTGTCCTTTTTTTCAAATAGTCTACTGTACATATCATACGCAAGAATAATGTATTGATTGATGATTATTAATGAATAATTATAAACGCAATAATGAAATGTTGTTTCAGGTCTAGTGTTAGTCACGGATGCGATAGCGGCTCTTGGATTGAAAGATGGAACATACAGACTTGGACAACTGGACATTGAAGTGCAGAAACAACGAGCGTATATTTTGGGTACCGACACACTTTGCGGAAGTACTGCCGACATGGCAACTTGCGTTCGACACTTCAGGGAAGCCACTGGTAAAATATTTGTCGATTACAAATACCGCTAATGCAATTTCTTTTTTATAAAATAATTTGTTTTTTCAATCATAGGATGCTCAATCGTCGATGCACTCGAGGCAGCTACCCGTCATCCGGCTCAAGCCCTGGGGATAGATAGTCACAAGGGTGTTCTTGATTTTGGCGCCGATGCAGATTTTGTATTGCTCGATGATAATTTAAACGTAAATTCCACTTGGATAGCGGGACAGTGCGTTTACTCGGCATCTTAAGCCGTGATAGTATGTATATATTTTTCTAATTTTACCCCTCGATGCTCGTGGTGCTTTTATCAATTCAGTATCGATGATAAATTTTCGATAATCGAGGTAAGGAAGATTCCTGATCGAACCGAAATGCATTTTACAATCTCGATTGGACTTAAATCGATTTTTATACCGTTATATTGTTTAGTACAATAAATCAAATCAAATATATATAATATTAAATATATATAAAACATATACATATGGGTCATTCCATGTCAAATCGACCACTTTCGAAACCGACCCCTTTCGATTTAGCTGACATTTTTTTTCGTTTTTTGCCCCATTGAAAACATTTTTCAGGAAGTTTTCAAATTTTTTTACCAAACCCAAAAAAAAACTTTGTTCTTTCAAATAGCTATAGAGTGATTCCACATCAAACCAGCAGGTCAAAAAAATCGATGTCTCCGATCATACTCTGGATATTTTCCTGTGTTCTGTGTTAATGAGAAAACATTGCCGTCAAATCGCTAGCCCAAAATAGGATTATTTGTACGAGTCATGATTTTTTGAAAATTGTCTTTGAGATCCATCTTTTTTGTAATTGTAGAATTGTAAATTAATTGTTTTATAATTTTTTACAATTTAAACAATCGCAACTTCAGACCTGAAGTTGCAAAAAAAGCAATTATTCGTAAAAATGATCATCATTTGATAATGGAGATGGATCTCGAGGAATTGTAAATAAATTGTTTCATAATTTTTTACGATTTAAACAATCGCAACTTTAGACCTAAAGTTGCAGAAAAAGCTATTATTCGGAAATATTATTATTTTATGGAGATGGGTCTCAAAGCATTGTAAATCAATTGTTTTATAAATTTTTGAAACAATGACTATCGATTTTATTGACGAAATTCTCAGATAACCTGAAGTCAAACCTGAATGTCCCAAAATAGCTGGAACTGATTTCTAAAAGATGAAATTGATTGATAATTCAAAATCTATTGGTCAGAACTAGTTCAAACTCCACAGAAATATATATATTTTGGACGGAAAAATTTAATATGATTTTTTCAGATTTTTGAAAAATGAGGTTATTCACTTATTCTTGATTTTCGAAAAAACACAATTTGACGATTGTGGCGTCATAAATGCACCAAATGAGGTTAATTTGTGCTCATTTTGAAGGGTTTTGAATACAGTTTCGATTTCTTGAAGTGAAATTCTCGAATTCCGAAATCCGGCGGAGTTATACACAAAAGCAAAAAAGTTGTTTTTCGAGTCGTTAAAGGTCTCAATTTTCAAAGAATCATAACTGTACAAATAATTTTATTTTGGGCTAGCGATTGAACAGCAATGTTTTCTCATGCTAGAGAATACAGGAAAATATCGAGAGTATGATCGGAGACTATAACTTCTTCAAAAATTGACTGTTTGTGACATTTTTTTCAAAATTTTTTCTTTTACATGTACATTCCGAAAAAAAAACAAATTTTAAGTTATTAAAATCTATGAAGTTTTTCAATTTTTCGAGAAAAATCATCATTTTCCCGAGTTCGCCATTTAATTTTTTTGTTCACTCAAAGAATACTTTGATCAATTCCGGAAAAATGCCGCTCAACATGGAGTAGGCCGACATTTCCTTCTATTTTTTTTTTCACTTTTTTGAAAAAAAAATTAAAAAATTTTCGAGGATTACCATTTTCAATTTTTTTTCCTTTTCAATTTTTCAAACTCCGAGGTCCTTTATAAATCCTCAAAAATGTCCAGAGTGGTATTTTGTGAAATGAGCCCAGCTAGGAATTTTTTTTTTTTTTCAATTGTTAAAAAAAATATAAGGAAATGTCGGCCCACTCCATGTTGGGCGGCATTTTTTCCGCAATTGATCGAAGTATTTTTTGAGTGCCAAAAAAAATTGAAAATGGCCAACTTGGAGAAAAAGATCATTTTTCTCGAAAAAGTCAAGAATTTCATAGATTTTAATATCTTAACATTTTTTTGTATTTTTTTTTTTAAGTACATTTAAAGACGAAAATTTTGAAAAAAAAACTTTCCAATTAGTCTATTTTTGAATAAGTTATAAGCTGTTTGTAAAAAAAAAGTTTTTTTTGGGTTGGGTACAAAAATTTGAAAATTTCCTGAAAAACGTTTTTAATGGGGTAAAAAAGGAAAACAAAATTTCAGCCAAATGGAAAGGGGTGGGGTTTAAAAGTGGTTGATTTGACATGGAATGCTGCATATTTATTATAGATATATTTTTCAATTCATAATTAGACGTAAAATTAAAAACTGCCAATTATATTTGGGGACTTTTGTTGTCCCCCTCCAGCGAACGAATGGAAAATATAAAATTTTACAATGTTATTCATTTATTGGAGTAAAAACGTGATACAATCGTTGTGATGTAGTGGAAAAAGAGGAAAATCTATCGATGGGATTAAGGAACAAAAAATCCCTGCATAAAATACAAAACTACGTGCTAATTAAGCGTTGAGCATTATTATTATTATTACGTCGATTAGTGCTGCACGGAAAGCTGCATGGAAAGCTGCACCGCAGCGAGATAACGATTTTATCGGTTAACGTAGATAATTTGAACTAGCAAACGGTGTCTTTGAGATTGCAGATGTAGGGTGAGTGCCTAATTCCAAATGTATGCGCCGGTGGTATGTCCAGGAGCACCTGCAAAGCATTCACATTTCTGTTTATTAATTGAACAAAACCTGTTGTTTATACCTGCCTGAATGAGGCTCAATACAGGAAAATCAGAATGAAGGAAGAAACAGAAATGTACCTTTTCGGGACAATGCGCTCCGGGCCCGGGAATTTTCCCATGATCGCTTGGTAATGAAAATCTCGCACTCATGCTGTACGCTGCGCTTTTGACCCTGACGACGTCGGTCTTTATTGCCTCGTACGAGCCGGGTCCGGGTACCAAAATTCTATCATCGTTGAATACTTTTTGCCTGCCGGACATGGAATACGCCGGTGCTGTTCTTTTGTTGCCCTCCTTTGTTCCACAAAGAACCGATGGGATTGTATAGACATTCGGAGCTACGGAAGAATTTTCATTTTACATCTCTGATGCAAGATACGTATGTTCGATTATGAAAAAAATTGGCTTCCACGATCGATGCAATTTCGACGTAAATAGTTTTTCCTTTACCCGGTACATCATTGCCTCTGTCCATTGGTAGTCTCGCACCAAAAGTGAACTGTAAAGCTTGTTGCCATATCATCATCGCTTTTTCCGGACTGTATTCTCCAGGTCCTTCAATTCCAATTGCAATTATTACATACGTGAGCCATACAATTAACTCATACTCCGACACCTCATCAAGGTCATTTGGGTTTTTCGCACGGCTTTCAACGCAATAATGGCGCTTGTTGATAAATAATTATGATAAAATCTTATTTCAAGAAAATATACCTGGAATTGCGCTCGGTTTCTCGCACGCGGCTTTTCCCGTTAGACTCCATACTGGTCCCTTGTTTAAATTCATTTTTTCCGGGCTATAAACTCCCGGTGCTGTGAAAGACGTATTGGCAATGCTTTTTACAAAAAATGTACTTGAACAATTGAGCAGAGACTCTGCGATATATTCTTACCTGGGTTATCGTTCAATTTTTCCACCTGTGTTTTCATCCCAAAACTGTACTGAGGTGTTTTGTCGAAATTAACTTTCTCCGGAGAATAAGTGCCAGGTGCTATGAAGTAGATATAAAAAACGATAAGCCAGTGCTTTTGTGCAACGAGGAATTCAATTTCAATATAGGTGATGAAGCTTTTCTCACCGGGATTGTCCGTAGATCTTTCGGGCGAATGTTTTATGCCAAAACTATATTGAGGCGAATTATCGAGACAAACTTTTTCGGGGTAATAAGTTCCCGGTGCTGCAATAAAAAAAATTTGTACCGGACATGTAACGGAGACGTTGTTTTATGAGACATAATGATCATGTGATGATCGATGGATTAGCGTTTATTTTTTTAAGGCTCAATTGTGAACAGTACAAACCCCTGATCCCGGTTTCACCGAGGTAGTAATTCGTAATGTAGGATTAGTATGTGACTCGTTAAAATGAAGGTTGAGCAGAGTGTACAGCAGTGTATGTGCTTTGATTATAAAACAACGTTAGCCACGCGTTGTATTAGTCTACGCCATTAATTGTTACCTGGTGTATCGCTAGGCTTCGTCAACCGCGTTCTACTACCAAAGCTGAAATAAGGTTTATGCTCCAGATTTTCTACTTTCTCGGGGTTGTAACGTCCCGGTCCTGATGAGTTAATCAAATTACTTATTCATCGTCGTCGGAGTATGTGAAGGGGTTATACGCAGTCAGGATTTTCAAAAAATCGATTTTTGTTTAAATCTCATTTTTCTAATGTACATATATTTAAGTATATACATAGAAAGTTTCATACAAATCCGACAAATATTTTCGAAGTTTATAGGCACATTTGTAAATCCTTAGTTACTATCTATCAAGTGCTGTTGAAACTTTGAACGCGTTTTTCTCAAAACTGTGTCTTTAAAGTCGGTGAGCGAGATTTCTCAGAAATGGCATAACCGATCAGTCTCAAATTTTTATACAAGCTTTGTAAATATATTTTTTATTAATTAATCGAAGGTTTTTTTACCGATAAATATTTTCCATTTTATAAACAAATGAAGGCATACAATTTTCATCAAAAATCGAAATTTTTATTTGAGAAACCGCCATTTTGTTGAAAATAAATATTTTGTTTATTCCTTCGATTGAATACCAGATTATACCTTACATTAACCTTTAACGGTCTCACTGGGGTCTATTGGACCCCTGCGATTTTCAGAAGTCTATAACTCAGTCAAAAATAGAGAAATTCACGATTTTTTTTTCTTCTATTAAAACTTTTGTTTCCGTTAAAAAACCAGTTGGCTCTTTTTTTAAAATGTCTTTGGCGTCTACGACTATGTTTTTAATTCAAAAATTAGTGTTAGTATTCGAATTATAGACAATTTTTCTCACGTGGGGCCTAACGGACGCCATGGGACCGTTATGAAATTCGTAGATAGTGAGACCGTTCACGGTTAACGAAATGTTTTTTATTTTATTTATTTTCGATGATCCAATCATTGAGATATCGTGCTCACCGCAAGACCCCTTTTTTTAGAGAACCTTCCGGAGATCGACTACAGCAGCTTCAAGAATAATTATTTTTAAAAAAGAAAAACTTTAAAATAAAGTTAAAAGTTCCAAACATCTGCATATAAATTTTAACGTTAAAAAATTGAAATGTCTTTTCAGAAAAAATTCTTGAAAAATCGCCTTTTTCGGCCTCTTTCTGCGTATAACCCCTTAATCTTTTTGGCTCAAATTTAATCGGGTATCGTAGAAAATTGTCCTACCTGGATTGTCATTTGGCTTCGATTCCATTCCCTTTCCGTATAAACTGTATTCCGGACCCTTGTGTAAATTTGTTTTTTCCGGACTGTAGGTTCCTGGAGCAGGGTTATCATTTGGCTTCTCCTCGAGACCCTTACCGTATAAACTGTATTCCGGACCCTTGTGTAAATTTGTTTTTTCCGGACTGTAGGTTCCTGGAGCAGGGTTATCATTTGGCTTCTCCTCGAGACCCTTACCGTATAGACTATACTCTGGACCTTTGTGGAGATTCGTTTTTTCTGGACTGTAGGTTCCTGGCGCGGGATTATCGTTCGGTTTCTGTTCTAAACCTTTTCCGTATAAACTGTATTCCGGACCCTTGTGTAGATTCGTTTTTTCTGGACTGTAAGTTCCTGGAGCGGGATTATCGTTCGGCTTCTCCTCTAAACCTTTTCCGTATAAACTGTATTCCGGACCCTTGTGTAGATTCGTTTTTTCTGGACTATAGGTTCCTGGAGCGGGATTATCGTTCGGTTTCTCCTCTAAACCTTTTCCGTATAAACTGTATTCCGGACCCTTATGTAGATTCGTTTTTTCCGGGCTGTAGGTTCCTGGAGCAGGATTATCATTTGGTTTCTGCTCCAAACCTTTCCCATACAGACTGTATTCCGGACCTTTGTGCAGATTTGTTTTTTCCGGGCTGTAGGTTCCTGGAGCGGGATTATTGTTCAGTTTCTCCTCTAAACCTTTTCCATATAAACTGTATTCTGGACCCTTGTGTAGATTTGTTTTTTCCGGACTGTAGGTTCCTGGAGCGGGATTATCGTTCGGTTTCTCCTCTAAACCTTTTCCGTATAAACTGTATTCCGGACCCTTGTGTAGATTTGTTTTTTCCGGACTGTAAGTTCCTGGAGCGGGATTATCGTTCGGTTTCTCCTCTAAACCTTTTCCGTATAAACTGTATTCCGGACCCTTGTGTAGATTTGTTTTTTCCGGACTGTAAGTTCCTGGAGCGGGATTATCGTTCGGTTTCTCCTCTAAACCTTTTCCGTATAAACTGTATTCCAGACCCTTGTGTAGTTTTGTTTTTTCCGGACTGTAAGTTCCTGGAGCAGGATTATCGTTCGGTTTCTCCTCTAAACCTTTTCCATATAAACTGTATTCCGGACCTTTGTGCAGATTTGTTTTTTCCGGACTGTAGGTTCCTGGAGCGGGATTATCATTTGGTTTCTGCTCCAAACCTTTCCCATATAAACTGTATTCCGGACCTTTGTGCAGATTTGTTTTTTCCGGACTGTAAGTCCCCGGAGCGGGATTATCATTTGGTTTTTCCTCGAGGCCTTTTCCGTACAAACTGTATTCAGGACCCTTGTGCAAATTCGTTTTTTCTGGACTGTAGGTTCCTGGAGCGGGATTATCATTTGGCTTCTCTTCAAGACCTTTACCGTATAGACTATACTCTGGACCTTTGTGGAGATTCGTTTTTTCCGGACTGTAGGTTCCTGGAGCGGGATTGTCGTTTGGTTTTTGTTCCATTCCTTTACCGTACAGACTGTATTCCGGACCCTTGTGAAGATTTGTTTTTTCAGGACAATAAGAACCAGGAGCTAAACAAAATGAAAAAAAACAAACGAACAACAAACAATAAGCGTGTTGCAAAATGATGCGGACTACTTTGGGATAAATGAGAAGTAAATTACCGGGTGTATCACTTGGCTTATCGTGATGTGGCCTTAATCCAAAACTGTACTGTGGCATTTTGTGAAGATTCACTTTTTCAGGGCTGTACGTGCCTGGTGCTACAGACATGATTGTATTATTATTGCTAAGTCAGCGTTTATTGGTGACTGAAAATGCAACATAACTATTGATATATTTACCAGGACTGTGATCCACCCTGTCCAAACTTGTTCTTCGACCAAAGCTGTACTGCGGAGTTCTGTCGAAATTTACTTTTTCCGGAGAGTAAGTTCCAGGAGCTAAAAGTAGGATAATTGATATCTTCCAGGATTCTAATTATGATTCATTCGTTCAATCGATCTACGAAAATTCATACTTGCAAAAGAACTTGCAAAACTATTCGAGCACAGCTCGTGCAGATTCAAAGCGGAAAACAGGGTTTTATGTGTCTACGACAACGGGATTACATCGCTCTAAAACACGATCGAAATACAAGCTCGGTTACATTGCGAAGATATTACAAGTACCAAAACCTTGATTAGCGTTGATGCACGACTTGTATGTTAAGCGCCTTCCTTCGAATCACCGTGAAATCGATTCGGGCAATCAACATGCGGAAGTCTAAAACAGCGTTTTCGCAGTAAGTCCACGGCTTTCAGTCTTTTTTTAATCACTTAAATGTCTATTGCAAAAATAATTAATTCACGACAACCGATTGCATCAAGCTTCACCATCGTTGGGCTTATTCCTTTTTTTCTAATCAGCTCATTTTTTGAATCAGCGTTTCGTTATCCGCGAGCGAAAATAATTGATTAGACATTGTTTATGCGAAAATGCGCTTGGATATGTTTGGTTTTTTTTTCTTGCAGTTTGCTTTCATTTACCAGGACTATCGCTGGGCTTGTCCAGCGTGTGTTTTGTGCCAAAACTGTACTGCGGACTTTTGTCGACATTCACGTTTTCCGTGATATAGTCACCGGGCGCTATTTTTGGAAAATTTACAGAAATTGATTGGAGTCGAGAAATCGTGGAAGCCGATTTTATCCACACCGATTTCGAGTGGATATACGACACGCCATAATCGATAATCATTGTTTCTATATCAAGTGGCATTTTTTCGCAATCATTTGAAAATCAGATGCAGATTTATGGGGAAACTTTGATTTTGAAAGAAGTAAAACTCACCGGGCGTCATGCTGATCTTCTCGGTGTGAGGTTTTATACCGAATGAATATTTTGGAGAACTGTCCTGTATTATTTTTTCGGCTCTCTGCGGATCATAATCACCCGGTGCAGGTGTGTATTCCATTTTTCCGGTTTTCGTACGTCCGTGAAGCGACAATGCTGGAGCTTTGTCTTTTCCTGCAATATATTTTTAATCACAGATATATCATTATTGAACGACGATAAGAAAATCGAATAAAATAACATGATAAAATGCGGAGGACCTTGTACGACGATTTGAAAAAAAAATCAATTTTCTAATTAACTATAGTTAGACTGATAAATCTCAGTGGAAATTTGATAAACTTGAATTCCTGCTGCAATAAAATCCCTTGACTTATCATTTGCTTTTGAAATTTTGAATTTGAATTTTGAAGTTCAGCTGAACGAGACATGCACAAGTATATTAATTTAAGGGGATATACGCAGTCAGGATTTTCAAAAAAATGATTTTATTTTAAATTTCATTTTTGTAATGTACTGCGGCACAAAAAGTTTCACTGTTCTTTTAAAAATGAATATATTTCTATTCAACAAGCGGCGTTTCAAAGTCGACATATTCAGCTTCATTTCGCTTTTTCGAAGAAAATTTTTCTATATTTTTTTGGTAAAAAAACAACCATATTTATAAACTGTAGCGTAACTTTAAAACTGCTGGGTTTTCGTGAAATCCCTAAGAGGATAAAAAGTTGCATATCATTATTCTGCATTTAATTTAAAAATTTCAGAATTTTGACGAAATTTTTTGTTTCGAAAATTTTTCCTGTCGAAGAGATATTTTTTTAACTTAAACAATCGGGTCTCTTACCTCATCTACGAGGGTTTTTCGATGAGAAAGCCGTGTAGATGTGGTTTTTCGATTAAAAAACCGTGTAGATGAAATAAGAGACCCTATTGTTTAATATAAAAAATATCTCGGTAGTAGGAAACATTTTCGAAAAAAATTAAAAAAAAAAAAAGCCGAAAAAATTTCATCGAATCCAAAATGATCGTATGCAACTTTTTACCATCCTAGTGATTTCACGAAAACCCAGTAGTTTCAGAGTTATGCTACATTCTATAAATATGGTCGTTTTTTACGAAAAATCGTACGAAACTTTTTGAAAGACGAAATTGAAGCTTATACTCCCCTCCAAGTTTTTCACACGGAAAACAGTTTAAAAAAATGTTCATAAATCGTGCACCAAAATTTCAATGCCAAAAAAACGACCATGTTTTAAAAGGCGTACCGGGTTTTAAAAAAATCGAAATTTTTTTTTGGAAAAAGCGAAACGAAGCTAAATATGTCCCCCTTGAAACGCCGCTTCTTGAAGTGAAATATGTATCTTAATTTTTAATGAGATAATTTACTCATTTTTTATGTGGGTCTTTTTTAATAATTCATTCAAAGAATATACATTTTTCAATTCCGTCTTCAGCTGAATGTTAGGATTTTTAATTAAATGAATTATCGAAGCAGTTACAATTTCATATGAATTTTATAATCGAGCATCGTACTGCAAAAAAGATTTTACAAAAATCAATTTCTGGGCATTAGCATATTTCGAGCTAAAGCGACTGGGGCATAAATTCCCTTGATTATTGAGCATTTCAATGCATTAACATTCCACCTCAACTTCCTCAATGTATAGTCATGTGACGATGAAAGTTTGATCGATATATTCGGCGCGTTTGTAAAAACGCCATCGGCACTAGCGTTCAAACAAATTTGACCTACCTTACTAAATTATTATCTTACGTACATAACGATAAGAGCATAAAATCAATAATATATTTCAATAAATATCCCTCTACCAAAAAAGTCCTCAGCTTAGTTAGGAATTAAATTTTTTTTAAATTACCAATTTACCTTTTGCACTGAGACCGGAAATGTTGTACTGGCCCGGACCGGGTCCTGGGCTGTCATTTTTGTTGGGGTGTCTGAACAATAATTTCAAAATTTCCCCTTCAACATCACAATAATACAAAAAAAAATCATTTCCATGAAAATAAAATAAGTAAGTATATTCTACCTGCTTCCAAACGAGAACGCCGGTGCTCTGCCTCGTTTTGAATCTGGCGCGGTTTTTCCTGTAGGAAAGAAAAAAATAAAACAAGAATATAGATAGAATTCTTCATACTCTGTTCGAACATGTTTTTACAAGACCGAAAAAAGCATTTCAAAAAAATCTTTGCTTTGGAATATTCAAAGTGGTTTCTTTAGAGGAAACTAGAATGGACAGTTTTTCAAAGTGCGATTCATGGAGTTTAAAAAAAATATCGTGGGCGTAATATTACCGATGAGAGGGGGCAAGGTGACACAGGCGGGTCCTGGACTGCTGTATTCGGCGGCGATGGGGCCCCTTCTCTTGGTCGGGGTCCACGGTCTCTGGGTCAGGCCGACCATGTCGCGAATATTTTTCCTCGCTCTTCGCGTTCTTCCTTCGCTCTTGTCGCCTTACGGTATCTTCGCCCAACGTCAATGACAACGACTCGGTTATTTACCGCTGGATTGCCCGACAGAGAGAGAGAGAGAGAGAGAGAGAGAGAGAGAGAGAGAGAGAGAGAGACAAAAAAGAAAAATAATGCCATCAGAGTGAAAGAAAGTAAAAAAGGAAAACAAACGAAAATCAGGGGCAACCAGTGGTTGTTGTTGTTGTGTGTATATGCTTGTTAAAAAACAAGTCATGATCCACGATCCATCGAATATGGAAATGGGTCATGATCGTGCTGCGAGTGAAGCATTGCCGCACAATTCACGGTTTTTTCTCGGTAATTTTACAGCGTAAACCACTCTTAAATAGACCCAACGCTCAGAGACCAATTTAATTCACGTTAAGATTAATCAATCTGATCAAATTAGCCAATATCATCATACTCAATCGACTCTAACTATCGAAAATTAAAATTCTCTCTTACAAATAAAGGAGACGCTGGGATCAAGAATATTTTATCGAAATTCAGCGCTCAGACTGAAAAATTAACACACTGAGAAAACAATGTACCTAGGATTTTTTTAACTGTTGACAAATGGAAAGTTGAATATGGCGAAATCGATTATTTTTTAACAGTTAATAAATTACAATTTTTTTTAACAGTTAAGATACTTCAGAAGACCAAAAAAAAACAAATTTTTAAGATTTTTTTTTCTCAGCTATTTTATTAGATATGACTATAAAACTCTTATTACAGCATTGTTTCGTCCTTCGAAAGTACAAAACAAAAATTTATTTTTTACTTCGAATCTTTGAATAATTTATAGAAGGCGCCAAAGAAGAAAATGTCTTGTCACATGGCCGACAGTTAATCTCAGGATTGGCAAGACTGAAACAAAAAAATAAAAAAGCATTTTAAAGAGGAAGGTTTCTTGCACGGCAATTAACCACCGTCAATGAAAAATCGATTAAAAAAAAAATGGCGGATGTTTGAAATGAATTGTGAAAAATGAGATTTTTATTTTCATTTCAAACATCCACCATGTTTTTTTTAAAACGATTTTTCATTAACGGTGGTTAATTGTTGTGTAAGACACCCTTCTGCTCTTTAAAATGCTTTTTTATTTTTCTGTTCCAGGCTTGCCAATGCTGAGATTAACTGTCGGTCATGGGACAAGACATTTTCAACTTTGGCGCATTCTATAAATTATCCAAAGAATCGAAATAAAAAATAAGTTTTTGTTTTGTACTTTCGAAGGACGAAACAATGTTGTAATAACAGTTTCATAATCATATCTGATAAAGAATCTGAAAATCTTTTTAAAAAATCTTAAAAATTTGTTTTTTTTTGGCCTTCTAAAGTAGAAAGCCTTAATAAATTGAAAAAATATTTTTTAACAGTTAATAAATTATTTTGAAACAAATAAAATATTTCTTAACTAAATATATTTCTTTACTATAAATAAACTGTTTTCTCAGTGCAAGAAAAATACAAACTTTCTCTCCATGTAAACAACGGGCCTTTTGTAGCATTTTTTTTCTTTTTTGCATAGAACTCGACTGTCTGCGTGATTCCCATCGGCGCTATTCTCTGATGAGAACATCGCTATTATTATTGGCCCATAGTCAATAGTTCCCAAGATACATTTTTTTCAATTTGTCCTATTTTTTTTCTTCTCCCTTTTCCTTCTTCTCTCTCGACTTGCACCAAGCACGTGTTTTAATTTTTCTTGTTATGTATGCAACAATCACGGATTATTCGAGATAGTTATACCGTCCGACAATGGCCTCGAAATCGTGGTGAAAAAAAGTTGTGCGTATACACGATCATACGGTAAGATTATATAGTATATATCGAGTCATGACTAGCCATATAAGAGCGTGCCCATTCGAGGTGATTTCGCGTCGCCCACCGCACACCGGCGCTTTTGGCTCGAAGCATCTCTGTCTCTTTTTTCTCACACACACTTACTCATAGCACACAGTGTGTGTTCATTGCGGACCCCGTATATCGAGGCATTTATACGAATCCCATCCGAATAACAGAGGCGAGTACGAGCGGTATAAACACATCAGAAATCACGATTCTGAGTCACAAGGAGGGGAACCAGAGCGACATTTCGTCATGGATGAACAAAATATTGTGTGTATTTGGTCAAATAATTTTTCAAGCCAATTTCCATCAGCCAATTTTATTTTATTTTCATTTATTCATTTTTTTTCTTCATTATTTATTTTTATGTATTTTTTATTTATTTTTATTTGATTTTATTTATTTACTTACGTTGTTATTTAAAGAATTATACACAATTGGAAGGTCGAAAAAAACGACTTTTCAAGAATGTTTTCTGAAGAGGCATTTTAATTTATCAACGTAAAAATTTTTTAATTTCTATTTTTCAAAAATAATGATTCTCGAAACCGCTGTAGCATGATCTCTGAAAGGTCCTTTAAGAAAAGGCGTCTTGCGGTGAGCACGATATCTCTGAATTGGATCATCCAATATCAAAAAATAAAAAAGATTTCGTTAAAACAAAGTATAATCTAGTATTTGGTCAAAGGAATAAGCAAAATATGTATTTTTAACAAAATGATGGCTTGTAAAAAAAAAATTTCGATTTTTGATGAAAGTTTTTGCATTTAATTGTTTATTAAATGGAAAATATTTAGTTTAATATAAAGTAGAATCTAGTATTTGGTCGAAGGAATAAGCAGAATATTTATTTTTAACAAAATTATGGCTCGTTAAAATAAAATTTCGATTTTTGATGAAAGTTTTTGCATTAAATTGTTTATTAAATGGAATATATTTATCGGCAAAAAATGTTGGATTTATTACTAAAAAATATATTTATAAAGCTCGTGTAAAAAATTGAGACTGATTGGTTATGCCGTATTTGAGAAATCTTGCTCACCGACTTTAAAAACACAGTTTTGAGAAAAACGCATTCAAATTTTCAAAAGCACTGTAAACATAGTAATTATGAGTTTACAAACATGCCTATAACTTCAAAAATATTTATCGGATTGTCACAAAATGTTCTGTGTATCTACTTAAATATGTGGACATTACGAAAATGAAATTAGAAAAATCGATTTTTTGAAAATCCTGACTGCTTAACTTCTTAAGGATCTAGTGATAGAATGAATGAGAAAAATATTGTTTTTTCCTCAAATAATTTTTTCAGCCAGTTTCGTCGAGCCAATTTCATTTCATTTTTTTTTAGCCAATTGCGATGAGCTAATTTTATTTTATTTCCAGTTATTTATCAATGGACGTGGAAAAAAACGCGATACGATGAATGAGATAAATATTATGTATATTTTGCTCGAATAATTGTTTCAAATAATTTCGATGGGCTAATTAAATTTGTCTTTCATTTATTGACTAATGGACGCGGCAAAAGTTGGCGGGATAACAATTATTTCAATGGATCTGGTAATTTAATTTAATTTTCATTTATTAACCAATGGATACATCAAAAAACGGCGGAATAAAAATATAAAAATTATTTCAATGCATCTTTTCATAGAATGGATGGGACAGATATTGTGTGTACTTTGCTCGATTAATGGTTTCAGCCAATTAAATTTAATTTTCATTTATTTACCAATGGATGCGGCAAAAAAGGCGGAATTATCATTATTCTAATGAATCTGGTGATGAAATTTACATCACGACTATAAAAATGTTCAATGGAATGATGTTAGTGCTCGATGCTTCCGCGAAAATGAACAAGCGGAAGTATTTAACGGCCTCATGTATATAAGTGGACAATGCTGCTTCATTATTACTTGAGGCATTGTATTATTTTTGCGTTATTCGTGCAAGAGGGATATTTGCATCGCAGATCACATCATCGTTCTAATTCCCAGATGCTGCGGTATAAAGTAGCTTATCCCTTTGCGCCCCCGACTCGGTCTGACCAAAATTGGCGTTTACTACTGAAACTAGATGCGGAAGTGAAAGCCCTCCGCCGCTCGATGGGGAAACAGCTCATACACGCGGTCGAATAAATTTTCATCCTAGCCAATTCCGCAATTTTCATTTCACGGCGTAGATATTTTCAATTGCCTTTCCGAGTTTATAACGTGAAATTTTTAACGTTTACAAATGAGTCAAGGATTCGGAGTCAGAAGGGAGACGACAGGTAGAAGACCCAGATTCGTCGCAATAAATCGTTATGGCCTTGCGAATCATGTTTGAATCTCTTTCTCTCGTTTTTCTCTCGATGCGTCCCTTAAATTGCCGTCCACCTTCGCGTTTTATGCCATAGTTGCGACGAATAAGCGTGGGTGAAAATTCAAAGTCAACCAGTTCAGTGATATCGCACGTAACGGTTCGTAATCGTGAAATTTGCGCACTGTTTTCACTATTATCAGGATTTACATGATCGAGCGAAAACGATTTGAGTCCAAAAAGAGATTTTCAGCAATTCCTGAACGTCCTACAGACAAATGACGTAATAAGCGATATGTTATTGAAGGCGGTATTCTGATCTAGGGACATACATTTTGAGCGTTTTGTCGAGCTCGATAAAACAAAGAAACAAAAATATTTTTACCATCTTTTTTTTTACAACATATTAGTTAATATTTTGAAAATGTAAAAAAAAAATTGAGAATAAAAAAATGAAAATGAAATAAGTTTTTTTCACCCATGCAAGATTTTCGTGCTTTTTTCACCATATGCGTAGACAGCCGAAAAGTGACTCTTTTTGGCTATCCACGCATATACTGAAAAGCACGAAAATCTCCCATGGGGAAAAAAAAGATCGTGTGCAACACGGGCCAGAAATTCGTCTTTTGTCTCGCGTGGTTGCGGCCCTCGCTTCGCTCGTTTCGGCAAACTTCTAAATTCTAGACTAGAATACTCCCTTACAGTTACGCTCCGACGTGACGGGCATAGTTGCTCCATCACTAAAATAGCTATAACTCCGTAAATTATTGGAATCTAAAAATTTCCTTTCAATGATATATTCTTAAAGGTCTAAACTTCAAGAATATGTAAAAAAATTGTTTTTTTTTTAATTATAGACCAGAATACTCCCTTAAAGTTACGCTCCGACGTGACAGGCAGTTGCTGCGTCACTAAAATAGCTGTAGCTCTGTGAATGATTGAAATCTAAAAATTATTCCTTTCGAGGATATATTCTTAACGGTCTAAACTTTAAGGATATGCAAAAAAATTGGTGTTTTCAAAATTCTAGACCAGAATACCCCCTTAAAGTTACGCTCCGACGTGACGGGCATAGTTGCTACGCCACTAAAATAGCTATAACTCCGTAAATTATTGGAATTTCGAAGTTTCCTTTCAAGGACATATTCTTAAAGGTCTAAACATTAAGAATATGCAAATAAAATTGATTTTTTCAAAATTTTATACCAGAATACCGCCTTAACGAAGAGGTAGTCTTGGAATCCTGACGATTTGGAGTGGAATAATTAAAAAAAAACCTAACAGGACAAAAACATGACGCAGAAGTTGTTTTTCTGTGACAGTATCTCGTTCTTCTCCCACCGAGAGTTCCCTATTCGATCATTATTATTTCTGTATATGTCCCTTCGAACTCAATGGGCTGGAACACAGAGATGACTAATATGTAATGTACCGAATTACATTGCGGGCTACTTGGACGCTATATTATTAGAGCCGGCTATGGGAGAGTCGATTGAAACTCGAAGTGGAGAACATGTCACGCACTATAATAATATCAACATATATGACTGCTAAACAAAATGATTGGTGTCGATGCGACGTTTAATAATAGCTAAAAAAAATCATAATATGAATGTACAAGCGCACGTGTGCCGAAATAGGCAAAGATCTCGATACACTCTTGCCATTGCTCATATTAACATACCCAATCATGCTAAATTATATGCATGCGGGTATCGACAATCATAAAATCGGCGTCAATTCCAAATGCGATTTAGCGGCACCAGATCAACGTTATTATTGCCAAGTTTTACACCTCCACACACTGAGAAAATTTTGTTGTTGAAAATGCAAAAGTTTGTTTGACTCAACCAAATATTTGTTTCCGGACGTTCAACGAGATCATTTTAGTAATTCAACAAAGATACAGTGGAAGTTTTAGTTAAATCAGGTAAATCGTTGGTTGAATGGGGAAAGTTTCAGTGTTATTGAAAATACGAATTGTTTTTTTGTTACAGCTAAATTTATTTGGTTAAAATATACTAGAAATCAACGAAATATTTCTGTACAGCAACTCAGTAACGTGTAAATTGGACTAAACTGTATCTGGAAATTGACCAAATAATTTCGTTCACCTCATATCTTATGGTTAACCAAATCCATTTGTTGAATTAATTATAGTTTCATTATTTCAAACAAATTAATATTGAATCAACTAAATTTTTTTCAACTAAATGGATGAGTTGTTTTAACTGAACTTTTTTCTCAGTGCAGCGTTTATAAATCGTGAGAAAGTTTTGATTTTCTTTAAATTCATTTACTTTGTCGGTTCACGTCTCTCGATCGTATCATAAAACCGGGCCTGTGATTAAGGCCTTAGGCCACTCTAGAGACCGAAAAAAATAGGCTTTTTGGGGATTTATTTTCAGAAATACTACAAAATAAATCGAGATTACAAAAACGGGGTGTTATCATACATATCAGTGACTGTTCACAATATTTTTTTTGAAGCGATTAATTTCAAAATGGCGGCTGCGCAGCGTTTTCGCGATAACGTCTCCGTTTTTTCAGAGTTCACGGCCGGACTAACAGCTCCTGTAATTTTTTAATCATAATAAGCCAATAAATTTTTTTCGATCATATGTAATCACTGCTATAGAAGTACGTAGGATTTTTGCGATATATTGATTTTTGGTCAAATGGCGCACTTCTAAGGTGGAAAGTGAAAAATCTACCTAGAAAATCGTCAGATAATTGTTAATAACAAATGAACTATGCAATATAAAAAAAAAACCTACGTACTTCCATAGACAATGTCGTTTTCGAGATATATTCAAAATTTCAAATGAATCGGTGGAAAATTGTCTGAGTTATGAGTCCGGCCAACTGAAAAAATGCAGTTTTGAGATAAACGCGTTTGAAGTTTTGAGTAGTACCAGACGGTCTTGTATTAAAATTTGAAAACCGAGTTCTTAGAGATTTTTCCCGGTCATAAACTTTTGGGACATCATTTTTGAGGTCCTGTTAGACCATTTAAAGTAAAAAAAATTTTCAATAATAATGCAATTGTGAGATAAAGGCGTTTGAAGTTTTTAGTAGGACCAGACGGCCTTGTACTAAAATTCGAAAAACGAGTACTTAGAGATTTTTCCCGGCCATAAACTTTTGGGACATCATTTCTGAGGGACACCATTTCCATTTAAAATAAAATGTAAAAAAATCAATTTTTCAAAAGTGCTAGGGTGGCCTAAGGCCTTAATTAACCCTCGTTGGTCACCGCGGGTCAAATTGACTCGAACTCTATATCTATAACGGAATAAATACCTTTTTTGGAACGCATGCATGTGAAGTATTTTTGTTCTTAAAGTATCATATATTGAGAGTATCGTGTAGACATTTTTCCAAATAATCTTCAAAACTGAAAGAGTTACAATTTTTAATGTAAAAAGTCGGATTTTTGAAAGCCTTTTTCATAATTTTCTTTTTCATGTAAATATTTTTTTAACAAATTATTGTTTCATATTTCCAAATCTTCAAAAATAATTCCTATATTTTTTTTAAGTCAATCGGATAGGTACTTTCTTTTGGACAACCATCCAAAAGGTCGGTCGGGTCAAATTGACCCCGTGTGACCAATTTGGAATTATTTTGAGGTGTGAGAGTGAACAAAATACAACACATTTTGTCTGACGACTCTCCAGCGTGGAAACTCGAATAACATTATAATCTCGGTGACTCTGGTTACCATAATAGATTGATGATGGCAGCGACGATTTTATGACGACTGCTTTTTTCATTGAGGTGCAAATTTAACGTGTGTTTATGTCCGTGCGAAATTCTTCCGCGATTGTCAGAATCAGAAATAAACTTGTTATAATGCCTTGAAATTTATGATTTAATTTAATTTTTTTTTTTTGCATTTTGGCAAAAATTAAATCTGCCCACTAAAATAGGTGTAATTTTTTTTCTACTCAAAAGATATGCTCTAGACTGCGCTCCTTCTCTTCGTAATCGTTGAAGCTTCAAAACGTCGCTTTGTTCATCTGATTCTGATGATTTTTCGATTTTTGGCAGATTTTTAAAGTTCAACCATCGATTTTTGGAAATTTTTAAAGGCATCCATTTCCATTTTTTAAAAAAAGAGCAAAGAGAATGTATGAACGAAGAAAATGACGCCTGGAAGAAGTCTGTATGATCAAAACACGGGAGTTATGGCTGTTCAAAAATTTATTTTCTGCGTACCCCCTTAAGGATTTTGAAAAAAATAAACCTAAAAAAGAACACTTAGAGAATTTATGAACGAAGAAAATGACGCCGAAAGAAGTCTGTCCGATAAAAAACTCGATAGTTATAGCTGTTCAAAAATTTATTTTCTGCGTACCTCCTTAATGATTTTGAAAAAAATAAAACTAAAAAAAAACACTTAGAGAATTTATAAACGAAGAAAATAACGCCTGAAAGAAGTCTGTGCGATCACAAACACGGGAGTTATGGCTCTGTTTATTATCTCGTATTTTTCGACTCATTGTTTTCCGATATTACCTGTTTTTCAGTGTGCTCTAATTTATCTATATGACATTGAACAAACAAGTTATCGAATATCGCGAGAATAAGAGTCTTGCCGAAAATTTTGGCTCATTCACAGTGGGAACAACAGAGTGACCCCTCTCGCGCCTTTTCTTCGGGAATTTTTTCGATTTTTCCAGATTTTTAAAGTTCAACCATGGATTTTTGCAAATATTTTAAAGCATACTCAAAATTTTGACTGTGGACTGCGCTCATTCTCTTCGTAATTGTTGAAGGTTCAAAACCCCGCTTTGTTCATCCGATTATGTTGATTTTTCGAAATTTGCCCCCTATTCTAATCGGCACTATTCTAACCACTTCTGAGCTCTGAAATAGTGACAATAGTCACCAAGTTTCAAAAATAGTGAGAAAAGTGACACGATTATAAGATAGTGACCGATAGTGACAATAGTGACTCATGAGCAACCCTGATTCTCCGGGTTACTTTAGTTTCACCTTTTTGGTATTTTGTGAGAAAAAAGGTAAAACCGTGTATTGCGAATCAAATGAAATTATAAGAAATTTTGTTTAAAAATAAGATACCGGTAAAATAATTAAACGATGATTAAACGCTACAGAATTAAAGTAATTCAGCAAAGTAATTACTTAGTTGCCTTTTCAAATTACTTAAAATTTACCTTTCAGGAACTTTGTAAAAAACATTAAACCGTGGACTACGAATCAATGAAGATCATAAGGAGAAAAAATTTGGAATTGATAAAATAATGAAACGATAATTTTTCACAATATGGAAATGACAAATCACTGATAAAAAAAAACAACAGCGACACTATATCGAGTTATGTGCGCTATATTCCAAGAAATGACAAATGTACCTACATATCACAGATAAGTTCTTTCATATACAAAGCATTTTACATCATCCGTTATAATTAGATGCGTCGCGATGAAAACAAAAAAAGTGCTCTCCATAAGCATTGCATAATTACATCATTATCACAAAATTATTGAATAACTAGGCAACAACATTACAAGAAAAAATTTAATTATCTTGGTGAAAAAAAAATCTAAATGAATTAAATTCATCAATTAATTACTTCCAATTTTGGCAGATGAAAAACGTCAATTTAATTGTTCTTTAATTATTTAGTATATTTAGTGTATGAGATCCAATTTTCGTGGAAAACGGCAATTTTTCTTCCCCAATTAAATCCTAATTAGATCCAGTTTTCTCACATGGAAAATGATAAATTTTCATCGTCAATTTAATTGTTCGCCAATTATTGGGATTACAACAATTAGATCCAATTTTTTCACATAAAACATGGCAAATTTTCATCGTCAATTTAATTGTTCGCCAATTATTTGCAATACATTGATTAGATCCAATTTTCTTCCGGAAAAAATGACAAATTTCACCCTCAATTTAATTGTTCGCCAATTATTTGGATTACATTAATTAGATCCAGTTTTCTCAGATGAAAAATGATAAATTTTCATCGTCAGTTTAATTGTTCGACAATTATTTCCAGTACATTGATTAGATCCAATTTTATCACGTGGAAAATGACAAATTGTCATCGTCAATTTAATTGTTTACCAATTGTTTAGAATGTATTAATTCAATTCAATTTTCTCACATGAAAAACTACAAATTTTCTTCGCCAATTATTTGGATTACATTAATTAGATCCAATTTTCTCACATGAAAAATGGAAAATTTTAATCGTCAATTTAATTCTTCGCAAATCATTTACATTACATTAATTAGATCAAATTTTCTCACATGAAAAATGACAAATTTTCATCAGCAATTTATCTTTTCGCCAATTATTTGGATTTTACATTAATTAGATCCAATTTTCCTACATGAAAAATGGCAAATTTTCATCGTCAATTTAATTTTGTATCAATTAATTTGAATACATTAATTAGATCCAAGTTTTTCTCGCATGAAAAATTGCAAATTTTCATCGTCGATTTAATTGTTCGCCAATTATTTGAAATACATTAATTAGATCCAATTTTCTCACATGAAAATTTGCCAACTCTCATCGTCAATTGAATTGTTCGTCAAATATTTGAAATACATTAATTGGATTCAATTCTCTCACATGAAAATTTGCCAACTCTCATCGTCAATTTAATTGTTCGCTAATTATTTGAAATACATTAATTGGATTCAATTCTCTCACATGAAAATTTGCCAACTCTCATCGTCAATTTAATTGTTCGCTAATTATTTGAAATACATTAATTAGATCCAATTTTCTCACATGAAAATTTGCAAATTTTCATCTTCAATTTAATTCTTCGCCAATTATTTAGAATACATTAATTAGATCCAATTTCAATTCTCACATACAAAATGGCAAATTTTCATCTCCAATTTAATGGTTCGCCAATTGTTTGAAATACATTAATTAGGTCCAATATTCTCGCAAGGAAAATGGCAATTTTTCATCCATTTATTTGTTTGGTAATAAAATATAAGTTTCAACTTACGTGCCTTTGATGTTTATTAACGCTCCTGAGAGATAAGATGCCCGAAGAAATGAGTAACCGATTATTACGTTTCCAACGGTGTAATATTCGTAATCGAATATCAATAAAAAAAAAAACCGTCAACGATCGATATTGCGTTCGCCAGAACGGAAAAACCTGATAGCGCGACACGATGATCACTGTTCGAAGGTAAAGTCTCGTCTGCTCTTCCGTCTGATCGAGAACGAGACTGGTACAACGAGAAGAACCGCGATGGTCACAAAAAATCCCCTCTCGACTCCACCGCTGACTTGTATGTACTTTACCTACTCGCGAGTCTCTCGCAGGAATTTCCAATCGTCTTCCCTCTCTCCCCGAATCTTTAACAGCGCGCTTGAAAATGTGTGCTAAACGCAGGCGCGAGTCTACCTTTTATTCCACTGCCGCTGATACGGTTTACCTGCTTCGCGCACGAATTTTGATTATGGATCCTCAAACGAAGCCCATCGGCACGATCTGCATCTGCAATGATGAATCATCCTCCAACAACTTGAGAACAAAATTGGAGTTGAAGTTTTTATTTTTCCATAAATATTTACTTCTGCATCGTCGAAGAAATTATTTTTACATTTTTAATATTAAGTTAATATTCATTGATCTTTAAGTTTTTCACGTGCGATCGATTTCAGTATTTTGACCTTGCATTGAATTTTTGAAAATTTTTGGAAATTTGAATCATTTATAAACAATTTTTCTCACCATCTCGCGTGAGCCGTTACTAAAAACTTTCTCTCGAATTATTACCGCAGTAAAATTTTGCGAATTTGTCGAGAATACATTTTTAATGGATTTGGGCAAACAAGATCGTCTTCAGGATGCTTCCTTAAAATTTTAGCGCACTACTTGATATTGTGGAAACAAAAAACTTCTTTTTTTTAAAGTACCGTTTCCGTGAGCAAGATTTCTCGAAAACAATTTCACCGCTCGATTCGACACTTTTACGGGTGTTTTTAATTAGCAATTCATTGTGAATCAATTGTAATTAATGAATTTGCCGTTGATTAGTAGTTAGAAACAAATTCGATAGTTTTTAATTAATTAAATGAATTAAAGGAATGTTCATTCGGATAAAAAAAAAATTATTTATCTCAAAAATTGAAAGGAAATCTTATGGGGAAAGTCAAGGGGTATTTTATGCATCGCAAGTATTGAAAAAAAAAAAGTTGTTTTAGGGCAACGATCATATTTCCCGCAGTTGTCAAGATTTTGTCATTAAAAAATGTATAAAAGTACCTCGAAATATGTACTAAACCATACTTTATAGATCATTGCAACAAAAATTTGTTAATATGGCTAAAAAAAATCATGAAAATCCCTCAATTTTTCCGAGCGCAAATAGATTTAACCCCTTCAAAAATTGCATAATTCCTGCAAACAATCAACAACTTTTCTGTTCTCGACAACCGATGTTTTAGCTCACTCAGTCTCGACTCTTGGTCGGCTACACATTGACAATGCCTTCCCCTCTCATAACTTCCTTATGCTGCTGACAGATTAATGATGACAATGATGATTTTATGATGACTGGTCTTTTCACTGGAAAGCAAATTTGACTCCTGTATATGTTTGTTTGAAATTTTGCCGCAACTATCATAATCATAAATAAACTTTTCAAAATATTATCAAATATTATAGCTTGATCAAAATTTACCGATATAGCCCTTGAATTGCAATTGAGCAAAGTTAGTAACAAATTATACTCTTCCAATAACATTAGTCAGTAACTAATTACTTTAGTTCAGCTTTTTGGCATTTTGGAGAAAAAGGCGAAACTGTGGGCTACGAATCAAACGACATTATAAGGAGAACAAATTTTACTAAAAGCCATAAATTTCCAGAATATATCAGAATCAATGATAATAAAAACGTTGATGTTGCTACTAAATTGAAGTAATCGAGCAAAATAATTAGCTAGTTACTTTTCCAATAAAGTAACAGTAGAGTAAGTAACTTATTACTCTTCGAATTACTTTAGTTTTAGCTTGTTGGCATTTTGGAGAAAAAGGCGAAACCATGGGCTACGAATCAAAACAAATTATAAGAAGAATAAAGATTTATTAAAAGTAAGATATTGGTAAAGTAATCGAATAATAATTACCCAGACTATCGAAATAACAGAATGACTGATAATAAAAACGTTGATGTTGCTACTAAATTGAAGTAATGGAGCAAAATAAGTAGCGAGTTACTTTTCCAATTAAGTAAAAGTAAAGTCAGTAACTAATTACTCTTCTAATTACTTTAGTTTCAGTTTTTTGGCATTTTGAGAAAAAGGCGAAAACGTGGACTACGAATCGAACCAAATTATAAGGAGAAAAAAATTTATTAAAAAGTAAGATATTGATAAAGTAATCGAGCAATAATTTTCCAGAATATTGAAATAATAAAAACGTTGATGTTGCTACTAAATTGAAGTAATTGAGCAAAATAAATAGCGAGTTACTTTTCCAATTAAGTAAAAGTAAAGTCAGTAACTAATTACTCTTCTAATTACTTTAGTTTCAGTTTTTTGGCATTTTGAGAAAAAGGCGAAAACGTGGACTACGAATCGAACCAAATTATAAGGAGAAAAAAATTTATTAAAAAGTAAGATATTGATAAAGTAATCGAGCAATAATTTTCCAGAATATTGAAATAACAGAATCACTGATAATGAAAACGTTGATGTTACTACTAAATTGAAGTAATCGAGAAAAATAATTAGCTAGTTACTTTTCCAATTAAGTAAAAGTAAAGTAAGTAACTAATTACTCTCCTATAATTACTTAAGTTTAAGTTTTTTGGCATTTTGAGTAAAAAAAGTTAAACCGTGGCCTTTGAATCAAACCAAATTATAAGGAGAAAAAACTGTATTAAAAATAAGTTATTGGTAAAGTATAATTGGTAAAGAATAATTTTCCAAAATATTGAAGTAACAGAATCACTGATAATAAGAGCGTTGATGTTGCTACTATAAGTAAAAGTAAGCTATTAAGTAAAAGTAAAGTAAGTAACTAAATACTCTTCTAATTACTTTAGTTTCAGTTTTTTTGCTTTTTGAGAAAAAAAAGGTGAAACTGTGGGCTACGAATCAAACAAAATTATAAAGAGAACATTTTTTATTAAAAGTAAGATATCGGTAAAGTAATCAAACAATAAGTTTCCAGAATATTGAAATAACAGAATCACTGGTAACAAAAACGTTGATGTTGCTACTGAATTGAAAATATTTGTAGCTATAATTACTTTTCCAACTACCTTATATTTTCGTTTTGCCAAAAATTTGATAATGTGCCAACAAAAAAAATCATGAAAATTCCTCAATTTTTCCAAACTCAAGTAGATTCAATCCCTTAGAAAATTGCATAATTCCTGCAAGCAATCAACAAGTGTTCAGTCCTCGACAACCGGTGGTTTTAGTTACGAGTCTCGACACTTGGTCGGCATCACATTGACAATGTGTTCCCCTCTCGCGACTTCGTTATATGCTGCTGACGATGCGTTGCTATCCCACGAGAAGAGAAGTAGGGATGTTCGTAAAGTGAATGTGAATGTCCAGCAGTGTATCGTTGGTCAGTACGAAAGCAACAGATCCAACGATTCTCTTTCTCGTGGCTGTAATCACTAAAAATAATCAAGCATATCGCATCGACTCTCCAGGTAAAAAATGGTTCAACAATAAACAACACACACACAGACACACACTTATTTCTCAATAAAACTCCATCCTCCCAATTGATCTTTTCAATTGACAATTAACATTCATACTTGATGCAAAACAGTATTTTAATTTTGCGGTTTTAGAAAGAAGCAGATATATTGCCTGCGCACCTTTTTGCCTGCTTCTTTTCTTATCAAGATGATAAAGAATCGACGGCGATAACAAAAAAAGCGATAAATTTTGCGGTTTTTTTCTGAAACTCTATTTGGGTTGAATGATCGCTGCTGTCTAGTCAAAACCGGAAATCAATTTCCGCGACTCAACCGCTTTGCTCGTCGGTGCAATTAATGCGCAAACGATCCGTAACGCCATCCTCTATTTTTTCATTCTCCATTTGTCTCTTTGTCGAAGAGACAACAATAACGATAGTGTTTATTATCGCCATCAGCATTGGGACGGAAAACACCTGCGAGCGATTACGATCATCCGTCGCATATCGAATTCAGATCGTACGATAGATACATTGCGAGGTTTTGCATTTTGCTTTTGTTCTGCGAATTTCAGTCGCTCAAAATAATACAAAACGTTGATCGTGCCGTCTGATATTCGGCTTCGCCAATGAGAACGAGGAATCTCGTTCTGCGCGTATTCCGTCCACACGCCCTCGAAAACGAGTCTTCCGTGCCACCCACTTGAAAAAAAAAGAGTGACGTAGCACGATGACATCACTGTCACGGACGAATACCGAATACAAGGCCTGCGCGAGCTGCCCACGCGTTAATCAAGCCGCATCAACGAGTGTGATACACATTTGGGAGCCCCTTTTTTTGAACGCAATAAATTATCGTTAAAATCGCTCAGGTACCCAAAAGGCCTTGCCCACGTGTTCTTTCAAACACCTTCGAGAACCCGAATCCGAACAAACGAAAATTAAGCGATGAATACCGCTCACCCGTTCAATTGAATTTCCTTTTTTTCACTTAGAGGTCGCAATATTGGACCCTTCCTCCAAAACCGGTGTTTTTGGGATTACCTTTTTATGAATACCGGAATTTCGATATTTTCGGTATTTTCGTTAATTTGAGAAGTATAATTAAAAAGTATGTAAAAATATCATATTTAAGCTATTGAAATTTTAAGCTAGTAAAACAATAGACAATGACTTTCAATCAATACTTATCATTCAATATTCAATCAGAGCTGGGCAGTACTTGAAGTACATAAAAAGTACAAATACTACAATACTTGAAGTACATAAAAAGTACAAATACTACAATACTTGAAGTACTTTTTAAATACTTCAAGTATTGTACTTAAAGTTGCAAGTACCTGGTCCGTACTTCAATTGTGCTTAAAATTTCAAATACTTTTCTGTACTTCAAATACTTTGCTGTATTTCAAGTACTTTTTCAAGTTCAAGTATCAAGTACTTTTGAATGTGTCTTGCTGATGGTTGCATGTAGGAAGCCTTTGAATATGTAATTGAAAATATGATTTCGTGACGTATGGATGGACATACTGTCCCTCAACTGTCACCAACGATAGTTATTTGAAGACGAACACGAAGTTGGAGTAGTTTTAACAATCCATGTATTATATTCTTTATTTCTTCTCTTTCAAACCTGTATAAAAATAAATAGTAATTACAATCGTCAATGCTATTTTAGAATTATTTTTAATTCTCTGTTTAAACACTTCTGTTCCAATCTGCCTAATAGCCTAATCTCAATGTATTGCACAAGGTGAAAATATGTTTTAATACAAAAAATACTTGAATAAAAATCAAATGAGAATAAAAAATGAAATGTAAGTACTAGAACTTAGGAGATATACTTGAAAACTTGAAAAGGACTTGATACTTGTCACCTGATTTTTCAAATACTTGTACTTCAAGTACGTTACATCTTAAGTCCTTCAAGTACTTTAAATCTTAAGTACTTAAAGTACTTTAAATCTTAAGTAAGTCAAGTACTTCAATTTTTAAGTACTTCAAGTACTTTAAATCTTAAGTAATTCAAGTACTTCACATCTTAAGTACTTCAAGTACTTCAAATCTTAAGTACTTCAAGTACTTTAAATCTTAAGTACTTCAAGTAATAAGTACGTAGTGCTTCAAGTACTGCCGGTACTCTTTACTTTGTACTTGAAGTACTTTTCGGTACTTTGCCCAGCTCTGCTTATAATATAATTCAGTATCATTATCATTTGACATTGACATAGCAATAGTTTTATATTATAAGCGTTTTTTCATACGAAGATGTATATATCTTTTTGGCTTAATTCAGTTTCACTTAGAACAAGATCATATTTGTCACTAACTATTGTAAGACTTAAACTTCGATACTAATCTGAGTTTGAGTAGTATAGTAATACAAATGAAACTTTGATCAACGTTATGAAACAAAATGAAAAGAACTCATTCCTGAGTTATCATAAACAAAAGCTTACTACTTGGGTAGTAAGTATTTTAGAAATAAAATTTGAATCAGCTTTAAATTCAAAACATAAAGATCTCACTGCCGAATTGTAAACAAAAATATAAATGTCTCACTAAAAGAAGTATAGTTCTCATTTCGAAAATAACATTTGAATCAGCTATAAATTAAACATAGCATAGAAGACTCTTGAGTTATCGTAAACAAAAACTTACAACTTTCATATTACTTCTTTTGAACATAAAATTTGAACGAAATTGAAATTGAACGAAACTTGACAAAGTCACACACAGCGGAGTTACAATGAACGAAAATATAATTGTCTCACTGCAATAAGGATAGTACTTATCCTAAAAATAAAATTTGGATCAGCCTAAGCCACATATAACATCGCCACATATAAATTAAACTCTGACTTAAATTCTAAATAATTTTCATCGTTAAATCAGTTATGAGTTACACTACCGAAAATACCGAAAATCTCGGTTTCCATCATCTCAATCCCGGTATTAAGGATGCTTCCTTTCTCCCCAACATTCCGGTATTTTCAAGATTCGAGATCGCGGTTTGCGACCCCTAAATCATCCATCATCAACACGCATAAATAGTGACTCAGAAGTTAAAAAATCAAAAGATTGAAAAAAATGTTTTCAGAGTCAAAAGCGCCATGGAGCCGGCGAGCGAGCTCGAACCGATGAATTTAACTCGCCAGCAGGGACTTTTGTTGGACAATTTGCGGTCGAATCAGAACGAGACATTCGAGGATACAGCGAGACGCGCTCTCGTCGAATCGAGCTCCAATGTCGATTTCGTTTATCCTCATCCTCTGAACAAAACCTTGTTGGACTTTGCTTGTTCCGAAGGACGTGTAGATTTTGTGGATATTCTCGTTAACAGACTCGGTGCAAATGTGAACAAAATAAACGATGATCACAATCGTGCACCGATACATTTTGCCGCCGAGGCCGGTCATCCCCGTGTCATTGAGTTACTTCTCAAGGCTAAAAATCCGGCAAATCCGGATCTGCAAGTTGGCCAACAGACGGCCCTTCACGTAGCCGTGCGAAAAAATCACGAAGAATGCGTCAGGGTTCTTCTTGCGAACGGTGCAAATCCGAATATCGTTAATTCGAAGGGTATCACGCCGATTCACCTTGCAGCGACCTTGGGTCGTAGAGAGATGGTTCGGCTGATACTGAACGAGACTGCTGACAAAGTACCAGCGAATATCGACCGTTATCGTGATTTCAGAAAACTCACGACTCGCGATATTTTGCGGGACAAAATGCCCGATCTCGAGCTTCCTCCGTTCGTTGGCTCTGAGAATGAAAAATTCGATCTGGACGATGTGCGTCGTTCTTGTTACAACGAGACGGATGAATCACGATTCTTGGAGAAAGTCACGAGCATCTACGACGACATATCGCCGGCTGACAGGGACGAATTGATGAGAACAGCGGCGAAACGAGACTTTCCACGTGCGATACGAGAATTGATGACCCGATCACGGTTAGCCGGTTTCAACAGATCCGCCGGTGTCGAAAAAACTGACTCCGCAGCCGCACGAATCGCCGTTGAACTCGGTCATCACGATGTTCTTCGTGAAATATTGTCCATCGATTCCAAGCTTGCCAGTGAATTGTTACTTCCAGCCTGTCAAGAGCTTGGCGTACCGACTTCGAGTTTCCGGCGAAATAACACGGATGATCGCATCAAATGTTTGAGGCTGATTATGGAACAACCGGAAGTCGACGTTCGTTGCGAAGACGGTGAGTTCTCATGTGGATTCTCATTGATATTGTCACCCTTTCTGAAAAAGAATAGAAAGAAAAATAAAATTCTCATCGTTAAATGTGTTTTTTAATGCAGTTGTCACGCAGATTTCCTTAAATATGCTCTTTTTCTTTAGTAGTTGCCCTCTATTAGGACATTCTACCATATCTGAGATATACGTCATTTTATTTGACATTTTATTGTTCAATTTTGCTACGCTCTCAATATATTTAAGCTATACCTTCCTCGATGCAACATTTATGCAGATTTGCTATAGTCTGCTTAAAAATCGTTTTTTGAAATTTCCATTTACTAGACGTCCTCTGAATTTATACCAAAATGCATCTAAAATTCGACTTATTCACCGGTCTTTAAATCAAGTCATCCACTTATTTCCGTTATTGGCAATGGCAATGAATAAAATGCAGCAGACATCGTTGATACTTGCATTTCAGCAAGCCAAAATAGAAATATATGGGGTATTCCATGCGTAGTGAGACAGGTTTTGGCCGCGGGTCTCAAATTTTGTCGTCCGTTAATATATCGTTTTCTTATATCATATAAAAACATTTTCATGTAGTTACGAACCCCAATTAAGACTTGGTTTTTGTTAAGTCCTAATCGAAAAATAAAAAAATAAAATATTTTTCATATACACTGAAAAAAACGTACTGCCGCAGTGGCTATTTTTTGGTAAGCCTCCGCAAACTTTACCGCTACGGTCCCCACCAAAGCACAACTGTGAGCCGAGCCATTTCGTATCGGCCCACGAGCTATATTTTAGTTTGCTGACGGTGGGCAATCGCGATTTGCGCACGGTGGCCAACCGGCATGCTAATCGTAGATAAACAATATATCTGGATGGAAAGTATATCCTGTTTTCTTATTCAACCAGATATATGCCGGATAACCACCGTATGAGAAAAATATATATTCATAACCTAAATATTCAATCGATAAGGATTATTAATTAAAAATATTATATTTTTTAATTATTAATCGTTATTGATTATTCTCGCGTGATTGAATTGAATATTTAGGTTATAAATGTATGTAATATCAAATATGAAAATAATGAAAATTTAAATAACAATAATATTAGGAAAATGAGTAACAGTTTGATATTAGACGTAAGAATGTATTTCAAAGACAACATAAATTATTACAAAAAGTAATTAAACATAATATTATTGTGACATCACATATGGTAAAGAGTTACATCGTAATATTAATTTATAATTATTTAAATGCATGTGCGTTTGCATCCAAAAAGGCGCGTTCCACGTTCTACGGTTCTACCGCAAGTCCACACGCTCGCGACGCTCACATGCATACTATAGCGCCTATTCACTGGTATCGGCAAATCAGCTATATAAGGTAACGCTCTAGCGCCAGTTTTAATGCTTGAAACGGCAATATCATTGTAGCGGTACTATGAAGTATTAAAATTTGGCGATCGGGGCAGTACGTTTAGCTCGAGTTACCACCAGCTGACAGCTAAACAAAATACCGTTGCTGCGGCAGACCAGTACTTTTCAGTGTATCTTTAATTGTGTGTCCCTTAAGTGTCAACACAGCAAAAATTAAATCTGAGCAACGCATTTTAACCGAAAAAAGCGCTCTTTTCAATAAAGTCAATGGAATATTAATCCGATTTGTATAGCAAAAAAACGGAGAAAAAACCCGTCTTTATTTTTTTTCGGCCCTTAGGGTCTACTGAATTTTATCAAAAATTTTACTGAACATAGTTTACACGTGAGAATCGTTCGGTAAAATTTTCAGCTTGCCTTTTTTCTTTGATCACAGGCAATTAAATGTGTAGTTACTCCGTAAATAGTCGACGCTTCCTTTCCATCGGAACTCGTTCAAGACAAAACTTATTAATTTTATTGCCAGTGAACAAAAAATAAACGCAAACTGAAAAATTTACCGTGCGTTTCTACCACGTTGAACAATGTTCAGTAAAATTTTTGATAAAATTCATTAGACTCTAAAGGCCGAAAAAAAATAAAAACGGTTTTTTTCTCAGTATTTTGGCTGTCAATTTTTTTTTACACATCAGATTAATATTCCATTTGCTTTATGGAAAAGGGAGCTTTTTCCAGTTAAAAAGCACTGTTCAGATTTCAATTTTGCTGTATTGAAACTTAAGAGACACACAATTAAAGGTATGTTAAATTTTTTATTTTTCGATTAGAACTCAACAAAAACCCAGACTCAATTGTTTTAATATAATATAAGAAGATGATATATTGATAGACGAACAATTTTGAGACTTGCGGCCAAAACCTGTCCAGTTATCCGTGGTATACCCCATATATTGCACGAATAGATAAACGTTGAGAAATGTTTCTATGAATTTCACACGATGATTGTTCTATATTCAAACTTTTGATCCAAGAGATATTTCATATCCGTCAAAAATTGTTTCAGCAGACAAGGGAAACAGCCCTTTGCATTACGCAGCACGGGCTGAATCCGCCGAGGCTGTGGGTATCCTCCTGAGGTCCGGATGTTACATCGGTCACAGAAACGTCTTTGGTGTTCCGCCACTCGCGCACATGTCACCGGGTGCTCTTGCTGAATTTTTCGACGATTGTCTGCGCAGCGACAACGATCGTACCGACGATTACGAAATCGAGTTTGATTATCGTTGCCTGATGCCTCTCAGCGTGAACCGCGAGCCAAACGAGACTCACGAGGAATTTCAAGCTCCGACAAGCATGGACAAGAATTTTTCCGTCTCGGAGATGGAAACTCTGGCTTACATAGCGGAAAATCGAGCACTGAGACCGTTGCTCAAGCATCCCCTGTTGTCGTCATTTCTGTATTTGAAGTGGCATCGTATAAGGCACGTGCTCTACGCAAATTTCATCTTCTACGTAATATTCTACGTTCTCATAAATTTGTACGTCATATCGACGAATTATTACGCAGAATCGTTGAATCCGTTCGATCGCTTGAACGAATCGGCGACGATGACGACTTTACTCGCGAGCCCGCAAGAATTACAGGGTCTTCGGAGTCTCGCAACGATTGCCCTCATTATTTTAGCAATTCGTGAAATTCTTCAATTCATCTCGTCACCTTGGCACTATATCTCGAGCTTCGAGAATATCCTCGAAGTCGCACTCGTTTTTCTCGGCGGTTGGGTCGTCGTTTCGTCGAATCCTCAGATCGGCGCAATCGTCATACTCTTATCAGCCTGGGAACTCGTTATTCTCATAGGTCAACATCCCCGTATGTCAACTGGCATTGAAATGTTCAAAACTGTGTCGATGAATTTCGCCCGTTTTCTCTTTCTCTACGCTTTTCTCATTCTCGCGTTTGCACTGGCATTTTTTATCCTCTTCAAGGACTCGGAGAACGATGATAATTTTCCGGATCCCGGACACTCCTTGTTCAAGACGATAATCATGTTGACCGGCGAATTTGACGCCAACGATTTACCCTTCGTTGCTCATCCCGTACTGAGTCACTGCATATTCGTCCTTTTCGTTTTTCTCATTGCCATCGTTCTCTTCAATCTTCTGAACGGCCTCGCTGTGAGCGACACTGCCGACATATTGAACAAATCCGAGCTCGTTGCTCTAGTTTCTCGCACTAAACTCGTCGCGTACGCCGAATCGGTCGCCGTTGCTTCCGGTCTGATGAAGCTCGCCGGATATTGTTGCTCAAGCCGCTCGACTCGTCATTCGAGATACAATCCTCTCGGAGCACTCGCACGGAGAATACTCATTTTTCCCGACTATCTGCCACAGGCAAAAATCGCAGTTAAACCGTACAAACGCAATGAAATATGTCTTTACGGAAGAGTCAGAAAAACAAAAACTTGCAAACGCTTGTTTATGGATCCGTGGATCGTCGGTTGCGCTCGACAAGTTTTGTCGAGACGCGGAGAAATTACGGAAAACGAGAGATTCATTAATGAATTTGATGCGATAAAGCACAAGCTTGAGAGACTCGAGACAATCATGGAAGGCATGAGACAAGCTTTGGCGAATAACAACGTTAATTCCAATGGTCAAGACTGAGACAAGACCAGCGTTGCAAAATTTGTAATGTAAAAGTAATGAATAATGTAGTGTGTGTTTCCATGACAATGTATGTAGTGTGTAATGGAAAAAATTTCCATTACCCATTAAAATGTAGTGTGTAATGGAAAAAATTTTCATTACCCATTCCAATGTAGTGTGTAATGGGAAAAATTTGCATTACCCATTAAAATGTAGTGTATAATGGAAAAAATTTGCTTTACCCATTACAATGTAATGTGTAATGGAAAAAAAATTCCATTACCCATTAAAATATAGTATGTAATAGAAAAAATATTCCATTACCCATTACAATGTAGTGTTTAATGGAAAAAATTTACATTACCCATTACGATGTAGTGCGTAGTGAAAAAAAATCCATTACCTATTACAATGTAGTGTATAATGGAAAACATTTTAATGGGTAATGGAAATTTTTTCCATTACACACTACATTTTAATGGGTAATGGAAATTTTTTTCATTACACGCTACCTACATTGTAATAGGTAATGAAAGTAGCAATGCATTACAAAAAGTAATGCATTACTTGCGACCCTGGACAAGACTATGTGAATGTTTCATGAAGAATTTAGAGTATCGTAAGAATTTTTGTATCCAAGAGCATAGATATATATATATATATAAATTTAGATTTATGAGTAAAAAATATATTCGAGATCAAAAACAGCGTAAAAACTTTTCATTAATCAACTATCAACGATTTTGGTTTGTATTTTAACTTAAAAATTGTTTTTTCCTTCATTCTTTTCTATCTCCTCCCGCGTACATACGCGGATTATTCCTTTTCCAGCGATTTTTCTTTGCTAATCTTGGTTGGAAGCTTGCATATGCGTTATCACGTAATTTGTCGCTGATTTTCAATACTGTCAGTGGAACTTGTTAAGTGCACTATAAAATTGAATGAAAATTGAAAAAATATATACGTATACAGAGCCGCCGCTGTTGAAGCTATTTTGAGTCGATCGCCGAATGTGACTTGCGCGAATGGCACGTTAGTACGATTTTTTTTTTTACACTTCTTCATTTTTCCGATGCATCAACCTGACGCGTCGTTCTGCGACGTTGTCTTTTCCCGACCTCGATTTCTCAGCATATCCGTGTAAAACAAATTGAAATCCAATCTACCGGGAAGAAGAATCACAAATTAAAGAGCTGGTTATATTTTTTGTCACTGGTTGACAATTTTTTATTTTTTTTATTGAAAACACAGGCCCACAAAAAAAGTGTTGTATGCTGAGTGTCCCACCATATTTTCTCTACCTATTTTTTTCCGCTGAACACGAATCTGAAATCGGAATTAGGGGTCGATGAGCAAATTCGCGAGAAAATCCATAAAAACTGATAAAAATCATGATCTGGTAATCTTTTCTGCATGATATTATTGTCATGCAGTTTTTATTTGTTTCTCTCTGTAATACCCAACAGTACTTTGCAAACATGTTAACTCACATCCTATTGTTTCTCATCTAGGTCACATAAAGGTGAAATAAAGGCGCTAGGGGTATAAGAATGGTGAATCTGCCCCCGAAAGGTTTTTGAACGATACTTAGAGCATAAGTAGGTACTAATAAAATAATAAGATCCTGAAAGTTTCAGGTCCCTAACACAATTGGTTATTGAGAAAAAGTGAAATATGTAAAAAGCAGAAAAAAATTTTTTTCTCAGGATTGACAAAACCGATTGATCTAAATTTTTTATATGTTTTGGGGGCTGATAATAGCTCCAAGAAAAAAAATTGAGAGCTATATAGCTCTATAAAACCTTTGAAAAAAAAATATTTTTCTTTCATTTTCGATTTTTAACCGTGATACAATTTTGGCACAATTATGAAACTATTTTTTTTTCAAACCTTCTATATTTCACTATAACGCTATGAATTTTTAAAAATTTAAAAAACGGTACGCCATAGTAGAAAAAAATAAAAACCACTTTTTAGCTCAAATAATGAATTTATTTGTATGTTTTGAGGTTTAATTTTTCGTATTTTAACGCATATTTACATAATTATTAAAAATAATATTTCATATTCAAAATAACAACAAAAGTTTTTTTGCCACAATCAAAAATTAAACCGGGTAAATATCAACAATCAATTTTATAGTAATTTTAACAAATATTTTTAGGAACGACATTTTATTATAAAACTCGATTATTTATATATTGTTTATAGACTTGAGACATAGAAATAACCAAAAATTATCGAATTGATGAAAGACAAGAACTTTTTTTTTCTAAACAAATTTAAGTTTAATTTTATTCATTTATTGTTTTTTCTTAAAATTCACAGATAAAAGAATTTGTTAAAGATTGATAGATATACTGTAAAATACAATCATAACATAAAAAACAGTTTTTAATAAATAAATAATACCTACTTATGCTTTAAGTATCATTTAAAAACCTTTCGGGGGCAGATTCACCATGCTTATACCCCTAGGGCCTTTTTTATTTTTCATTTTTTGACAAACTTGGTACAAGTACCGGCAGAAATCTGCTACCACTGAGTGTTTGGGTGACCGCGACAACTGCCCTAAAGGGCAGTTTTCACTCTAAACATCCCATTAAAATGGGATGTTTAGAGTGATTCGTTCAGTCAACATTTCGTGGTATTTAAGCACAAATTTGATGCTAAACTAAAAGAAGGCATCTTCGATGGACCGGGAATCCGAAAGATATTCAAAGATGCAGAATTCATTTTAGCTATGAATAATCAAGAAGTAATCATTCTTGGGTAATATGAAAGATGCTGATTACAAAAACACTGTGACAACTATGATAAAAAAAATTCAAAATTCAGGTTATCTAATGAATTTGAAAATGCACTTTCTTGATTCTTATCTTGATCAATTCCCGGAGAATAACGGAGACTTTAGTGAAGAGCAAGGAGAAAGATTTCACCAAGATCTGAAGGAATTTGAACGGCGATTTCAGGCACAATGGCGCGTAAATATGTTTGCAGATTACTGTTGGATGTTACAAAGAAAAACTCACGAGGAGGTCATTTGAAAACAAAAGGGTCAGGAAACGACGAAAATTATAAGGATATTATCATCATACAGAAAAAAATACTACATCATGATTTTTATCAGTTTTTTGGATTTTCTCAAAAATTTGCTCATCGATCCTCGCTCATTTTTTGTGTGGGCCTGTGTAATTCTTGATACTAACCTGCACAAGACATTGAGTAATTTTTCGTTATTATTGTCACAGCCCAAATCGCAAATGCGATCCAGAAGACGTATGAGTACATCGGTGAAACGAGTGTCCATAGATTCTATCGTGTCGTCGAAACTTCCGCTGTTAGTGTTGAGTTTCGCATTGCTGGCCTGCTGCCCGAAACAAAACACAGGAAAACAATTGTTAATTGAGAGAATAGACGAAATATCAATCGATTTTTTTCAAATTAATTTTCTACGAAAAAATAGGTCTATCGATTCGGGCATGATCGATGTTCAATTTCTACACTCACACACTCTTCCATTCAATGTCATACACTAATGTCTCGGCGAATCTATGTAATTTAAACACCTTTTTACAAGACAGAGTAAAATATATTAAACATCGATTAATTTATCATGATTGATCGGAAATATTCATTCGAACCATGCCAAAATTGTCATAATTGTCATGCGTAAATGAATGACAGAAGAACAAATATGAAAAATGATCGAATCACATATCAATTATGTTCTGCTTGCAAAAAAAAAATTATAATGCAACAACGACTATTAATGATCAAGGAGTCATCTAACGAACTATTTCCAAGCGTCGAAATGGATTGATTTACTATCAAGATGTGATGCGTCAAGTTGAAAAAGAATTTTGTCAACTTTTGTTTTATTGGCATAATATACCTCATCAGGCTCATAATCATCGTCTTGGCAGGCGCCGATCATGGAAGTCAATTCAGCCTCAATGAAGTAGCGGCTCATATGCTTTCAACATTGCCCCAAAATCACGTTAATATTTCGTTGAAAAAAGTACATACTCACACACACGCGCGCGTTTTCGATTTATCGTCGGAATATTGATCTGTGTTCGAATCAGATATCGTCGGGTATTTCTTTATAAATTTCTTTATTTTATTGAATTGATTCTTTTTATTGATTCTTTATAAATTTCTTGGTATTCCATACCAAGCCGACAAATCCGTGGACCCGACCATTTTTTATTTTATTGAAAATTGTCTATTTTCTTGTACGTACTTAAAGTAGTCTCTCAGAATTTTTTTAGATTTTTGTCTCAACCCAACTAAACACAATAAATTTTTCAAAATTTGACACATTTTTTTTTCAAATGCTCATGACTTTAAAAAAACGGAGATATCAAAATAAAACAGAAGATCATTTTTTTCCATCTTGAGTTTTAGTTTTATAAAAAAAATACAAAAAAAATATCAATATTCATTTTCATATTTTTTTGAAGATTTAATAACAACTTTTTTTTCAACTTGGACCATTTTGATTTTTTTGAAAAAATTCTTTTTAAGAGACATTTTCACAAGTACTAAAAAATTGGCAGGTTGTGATATTCATAACTTTTTTTTAAATGTATTTTTGAAGTTATAAAAAACATTAAAAAAGTAAAACAAATGACCGCTGCGACGCTAATTCACGCCTGAACCTGAGTTACGTGCATTTGAAAAAAAATTGTGTCAAATTTTGAATAATTTATTGTAGTTAGTTGGGTTGCGAAAAAAATCTAAAGAAATTCTGAGAGACTACTTTCAGTACGTACAAAAGAAAAATAGACAATCTTCAACAAAATCAAATATGGTCGGATCCACGGATTGGTCGGCTTGGCATGGGATACGTCATATTCAATTCACGCCAAAAGTCTGCGAGAGAATATATTTTGATGGCAAAAAAAAAACATACTCACTTGCATAAATTCACAAAATTCAACGCAAACAGCGCATAGACCTGTGATGCATCCGAGAAGGTCAGGATCGGTCAGCATGCATTCTTTCAAGTAACTATCTTGCAAATCCTGATGCACGCTCAAGACATCGTCAACGTTGCTGACCTGAAAATTTTGTGAATGACAATTGATAAAGATTTTCAGTATCGACAGATTTTTTGGCTTTATCGATAAAAAACAGATAAAAATTCTCTTCATGAAATTTGAGTCTTTTAAGAACAATTGTGAAAAGGGAACGTATGATATTTAAAATGCTGAACGCATGGTATTTAAATGCCCCTTACTTTGCCCATTTTGTTGATAAAAGTCAGCCAATTGGGTTCAATGACTTCGACCATCATGTAATACTCCAAATGTTGAATACAATCGAGCATACGCTGCCTCAGTGAGAAAGTTTGTCTGTACGCCATTACTGACTCGTGCGAAAAAGTTTTTGCTATTTTATTGCTTATCCAGACCCTGTAAAAATCGTGGCACAGCTTCGTATCATCGACCGAAAAATTAAAAAATTGGCATTTCTTTTGTTCTACTCGTAGGAGTTATTTTTTTTTCTCACCTGCACAAAAGTCGTTCTACGTGTTTGCAATATAACAAATGTCGAAACAACATTTGATAGCACGCTATTGCTTTTCGATTGATGACCAGCGATACCGGCCACTTTACGTCATAATTAAAAACAAATGCCTCGAGACCGGTCAACGGTTTTTCCGCTTGGAAGCAATACTCTGTGAAAATGATGCGAAAAACATTAGCAAAAAAAAAATGCACTCACTGAATATCGTCGTTAAATCGTCAATACTGACCCTTTTCGTCGCGCGTCTGAATGGAAAGTATTCGAAACATTTGGAACTGTAGATCGTACGGCAAAAGTTCAGGCTTAAGATCGTCCTTGTAAGGATCCGAATCTGCCGTAGAGGTGCGCAGAGCAACCTCAAGAAGCGACGCTAATCGGTGAATAACAATGTCGTACATATTTTTGCTGAGTTCTGACTCGCAAAGATTCAAGAATTGAACCTGTGAAGAACAATGAATACCGAAAAATTAGAGGAAATTTTGGAAAAATCAATTCAAGAAAGAACAATCTATCGAAACTTACAACAAAGTCTCCTTGTGCTAGGAGAAAATAATTTTTAACGCTGCGCAAACGACCCATGAGGTCGTTCTCGTTTATCAATACCTCGAGCAATGTTCTCGCCGCTTCGGAATATGCTCTGTCGATTGCGGCGATATATTTTTGCTCTCTGTGCCGATAGACGAGCGGCTCTTGCTTGCCCCACTGAACGGTCTTCCCTGTGAAAATCGTGGTCCTTGATAATTTGTTTTATATACACTAACGACGAAAAGTTTCCGGAGAAAACTTCAAAAAAGGTATACAACGTTTTTTTATGCCATTTCGCCGGAAGTCAACGTAAACTTATTTAACAAACGGCATTTTAAAGGGGAAGAATTCGGCTTCATTTCCTGTTTTTTAAATTATTTTTATAATTTGGTTTTAGATTTTAACTCTGTTTTGAAAACAACTGTTTTTCGCCTCTTTTGCCTCTCTTCGGGTGCACCGATCTTCTAGAGGAAAATTCTTTAATACATTTTTACGATTGGATTCATAAAGGGAAAAGTTTGAAGTGAAGTGAAGTGAAGTGAAAAGTGTCTGTCTGTCTGTAATCAAATCTTGCAAGTTGAATTTGCCCCACTTCCCAGTTTCCGATTGAGTTAAAATTTGTCATGCACATGTAAATCGGATAACAATGCAATATTACCACAAAAAATGTTTCACATAATTTTTTGCAAAAAGAATGTTTCGCAAAATTTGTTGCAAAAAAATTGTTTTGCGAAATTTTGTTCATAAAATGTTTTTAAGCAATTGATATGCAACATTTCTTTATGGAAATGTTGCGCAACAGTCTTTTCCTAAAAAATTTTATGAACAAATTTTTTTGAATAAATTTTGCAGAAAAATGTTGCATATTAATTGTGTGAAATAATTTTGTTTAACAATTTTTGCAAAATAATTTTTGTGCGAAAAATTATGCGAAACTAGATATAAATTACTGAACTAGTTATTTAACATCATAAATACTGAAAAGTAAAGAATAAATGAACGAAAAAAAAAAATTTCGTTCATTTATTTAAACTTAGAGCGACTTTTTTTTCCAAAGTTATTCTGTTTTTTGTGAAGAAAGAGGAAACTTGAAAAATCCCGTATAACACGAAAACAAAGAGGATTCATGAACAACTTCAGGATAGCAAAAAGTTACGTCTGTTTTTGTTGAGTTCAGAGGAATTTTTTCAGTTTTTTTTTCCAACATTTTTTTCCGACCGGAAATAGGAGGAAAAAAATTTGGGAAAAAGATGTGAAAAAAATTCCAATGTGTTGAAAATGGTAAAATAAAGTATTTTCCCCTCTCGAAATTTTATCAATAATTCCATAGTTCTCGAGTTATGGTAATTGAATGATCTGAGCTCCGACCCAGAAATTGAGAAAAAAAAATTATGGACAAAAAATCTGAACAAATTCCCCTGAACTCAACGAAAACTGACGCAACTTTTTGCTATCTTGAAATTTTTCATGAATCCTCTTTGTTTTCGTGTTACACCGGATTTTTTAAATTTCCTCTTTTTTTTACAAAAAACAGAATAACTTTGGAAACAAAAATCGCTCGAAGTTTAAAAAAAAAGGAAATTAAAGCTCATCAAACTTTCCCCTTTATGAATCCAATCGTAAAAATGTACAAAAAAAATCCTCTAGAACATGGGTGCACCTGAAGAGAGGGGGAAAAAGGCGAAAAACAGTTGTTTTCAAAATAGAGTTCAAATCTAAAAGCAAATTGTAAAAATAATTTGAAAAACAAGGAATGAAGCGGAATTTTTCCCCTTTAAAATGCCGTTTGTTCAATTAGTTTACGCTGACTTCCGGCGAAATGGCATAAAAAAAAGTTCCTGACCTTTTTTGGAGTTTTGTCCGGAAACTTTTTGCCGGTAGTGTATAACGATGCCTTGAGAATATTACATAATCGTAATTACCACATTGTCGTATAACGTTGAAGTACTTTCCAGTTCTGAGTATAGTTTGGGCATGTTCGTTCAGAAATACGGGAATTCTCTCGGCTCTCATCGTATAACGTTTTTCCCAATAATCCGCGGAATAATCCATTGGCAATTCCTCTCTCTGTATCAATTCGTTGTCCTCTACAAGGAACTTGAGAAAAGAAGTTATTCCATCAATGGCTATCGATAGGCTATTTTTTTAGATAGTTCGAAATATTCACCTCCTGATACGGATCGCAAATTACTCCTTTGTAAACCCACTTCTCCAAGGTTTGCATGTAAGGAACGCTAGCTGCTTGTATGAGAAATAATCCTAGCTCTTTGCATTTAGCATCCCCGCTCATATCATTCACTTGATCGTGAAGGAGACTCAATACCTTTCCTCCTCTTGCATTAGCCTGTAATGCGATGAACACTTATTAATTCCGTTTTTTCTTTCGCAATGAGCCGAAACGTACCTTGCAAATCGTCGACGTGATGTGCGAAAGTATCGACATCGTCGCCATTGTCGGTTGAATGTAAAACCACATTTTCTGCAAATTTAATTTTCCGTGCACATGCTGCGTTTCCAGCTGTACGACAAACGCCTGGAAAAGAAAATGGCCGTTAATTTCAAAGCAAGGGAAGAAAATCGAAAAATTTTATGATGAAGGGGAGAAACGAAAAATGTAGCTGTTTTTGAAGATTTTTTTTTTAATAAGAAGCGTTGTCTAATTACTAATGTATGGCGCTGGCATCGCTGAATTTAGCCGTTGCTGAAGATTTTTTCAAAATAAGAAGCCTTGTCTAATTTGTTTACAAGTCTGCATACTTTCTACTCAACATTTCGAGTTTATAAAAATATATATATTTTTTTTTTTTAATTGGCAGGTGTGCAGGCTGGTCTTCGTGAAAAGACACGTTGGAAGTTGTCAAATTGTTGTCATCCTGGCTTCTTTTCTAATTGTCTGAAACAGATAAATCACATATTTTTTTAAAGCTAACATCTATACAATACCGCTGAGTCTTAAAAAAATCAAATCTATGGAGGATTCGCCAAATGACAACTGAATAAAGTTGATGTTGTGAAATTTGATCAAATTTCTGTTATATTTTGCGGGAAAAGTCAATTTTTTAACTTGAATTTAAACGTTATTTAGGTTCACCGACAAACTGGTACTATAAGAAAAACGTGTGCCAAATTTCATAAAAATCGGTTGAAAACTGTTGGCACGATTTCTAAAAAAGTTTTCAACCGATTTTTATGAAATTTGGCACACGTTTTTCTTATAGTATCAGTTTGCCGGTGAACCTAAATAACGTTTAAATTCAAGTTAAAAAATTGACTTTTCCCGCAAAATATAACAGAAATTTGATCAAATTTCACAACGTCAACTTTATTCAGTTGTCATTTGGCGAATACTCCATTAATTTGATTTTTTTAAGACTCAGCGATAGTGTATAGATGTTAGCTTTAAAAAAATGTGTGATTTATCTGTTTCAGACAATTAGAAAAAAAGCCAGGATGACAACAATTTGACAACTTCCAACGTGTCTTTTCACGAAGACCAGCCTGCACACCTGCCAATTTCAAACAAAAATAAAAAAATATTTTTATAAACTCGAAATGTTGAGTAGAAAGTATGCAGACTTGTAAACAAATTAAACAAGGCTTCTTATTTTGAAAAAATCTTCAGAAACGGCTAAATTGTTCGTTTTCCAATTAGTGTTCTCCCCTTAAGACAATGTCGTATTTGATGGATTCTCAATCTTTACGAACCAAATAGTCCTTCAATAGACAACTGAGAGCACCGCGAAGAGCGTGATTCACTTGTCCATCATCCGGCAGAACTTTTTCCTCAACAAATCTCACGGTCATCGAAAAATGAGAAGCGAGGGGTAATATTTGCTGAGCAAGTTGCTTGAAGGATATTCCTACGTCGTGCGCAATGCCGAATGTTTTGACGTCGTAAGGTCCAGTCAATGGCTCGGATACAATGTACGATCCGTCCGAGCCTTTCAGGCAGTGCAAAAGATCCCAGAGAATAATCGTTTCTTGAGAAACCAACGGGACAACCTCTGGGAGAAAAAAAAACGCAATGTTGTAGTGATTGGAACTTGTGACGAAGTAAAAAAAAATTTTTACTACTGTTTTATGAATCATCATCTAATATTCCCAATGATGCTCAAACGACGTACTTTCGTACAACGTCAAGGCAGTGTCCGCGTGAAAATCCCACGATATTCGTGGTCTTTCGACCACCCAATTATGCTTCATGACATTTGGATCATTACGTTTGTTGCTTGATCCCACGTGTTTCGTTAATTTTCTCTCGCCCTCCACCGCCGCTTTGATAATGTTCTTACGAATCTGGGAAAAAAAACATTTTCTTATCATCAATAGAAATGCATTGATAATTTGCACTGCAGTGCAAATATTGGCATCTATATTTTGGGCAATTTTTTGTTCGAATCATTTTTCTTTCCTCACTGCCCACTTGGAATTTTGTTGGATATGTCTGAAAAGAAATTCCCGAAAAGTTACAGTCCTTAATATTAATATTACGTACTTTCCCATGGCGTGAAAAGATTTTCCATCTAAAATACACGTAAGTCAAAAGTTTTTTTTTCAAAATTCTATAACTCATCGGAATTTTATGCTATCATATGGTTCTTGGTCGCCATTTACACAAAATTAAACGGTCTTCTAAAGTGTGCTGAACAGCGTAAGTGTAACTTACACTGGTGAGATGGTACGGATTACTAAAGTTGATTTTTAACCAAACTTCTCGTTTTTTTGCTGTTATCTTCGAAATGATAAACTTTACCGAAAAAATGTAAAGAAAAATATTGTTGGAAATTTAATTTCCTACAAAAAAGGTTCTCTGAACTTTATTGCTAAAATTAATATTTCTTGAGATATTGAGTTATAAACAATTTAAAACGTTTGGGCCGATAAACCATAAAAATGTTATACCACAAATAAGTTATGGTTCAATATCTCATGAAATATTATCTTTAGCAATTATGTCCAAGGGACCTTCTTTGTAGGAAATTAAGTTTCCAACAAAGTTTTTCCTTACATTTTATTCGACAAAGTTAATCATTTTGGAGAAAACAGCAAAAAAAGGATTTTGGGTAAAAATCTACTTTAGTGACCCGTACTATCTCACGAGTGTAAGTTACACTTACGCTGTTTAGGACACTTTTGAAGATCGTTTGATTTTGCGTTAATTGCGACTTATATAAAAAAAATTCCATTTACGTTTATTTTAGATCGAAAATCTATGGCAAAGTACCTAACATTAATATTAAGGGCTCGACTTTCAAGGAATTTCTTTCCAGACATATCCAACAACATTTCAGGTGGAGGGTAAGCAAAAAAAAAATAAGTAAAAAAAAATCACCCTAATCTATATGCACTGACAAACCAGAGGTAAATCTTCTTTCGTGATGGTGGAACTCTTGGATGCTGCTAAAGCAACTCCACCTGGGACATTTTTTGCTAGGTAATCTTTGAGAGATTTATCCGCAGTGATGTGATAGAGTAGCTGCATGAACGATCCCAAGCCATCGATTCTAAATGGTGATAAATCATCGATAGGAAGTTAATATATTTGTCAAGGCTATTCGAGATGTTAGTTATCAAATAGGAGAGAGTGTGCATAACTTTATACTTTTTGGACTTGAGCTCTTCGTATTTTTGCAAAAATAATTCTGGATCACGAGAATTTTTGACGAGATATCTCAGACATCCGAGTGTCGGAACATTCTCTAATGCGACTATGCCTTTTTGTAGCTTTTCGATATTTTGCTGTTCCGGTGGTGCGGTTGATCTGAAGGAATATCAGTTTTACAATCAGATATGACAGATATATATATATATAGGTATCATAATGTTCAGCTATGTTTACTCTAACCTATGAATCTGGTATTTCAATGAAAGCACTCACCCCAGTAACTCAGTTAGCTCCACCACAAGATGATGAAGCTTGAATTCACTCATTTTTGTTTCTACGTAATTTTTTGTCCAAACTACATAAACATTCGAGTCTGTGATGCTTCAAACATTTTTGCAAATTATCAGAGTCGAGCAATGCGTTTATTACTCCGTTTTGAGATTATGTTTGAACGCTTTCCTTCACGATGTATCCAAAATGCTTGTTTCGTTATTCGCTTCAATAATGATGCACTAAAAACACTTTGAAATTATTTAATAAAAAATAACTCATTTAAACATAAATTTTTTGTACCGTATATATACATACCTATTTATATGTATATAATATAATAATAGTAATGGCCGGTAGAGAAGTTCAGCCGGAAAAAAAATTATCTACGGTCGGTAAAAAAAAGAATCTTTTACTACAGCGCTCGCTCTTATCGACTTTATATGGCCGACGAGCAGTGCAGCCAGATCGGGTGTAAAATCGACCCCCACTCTGCGGCTTTGCACGGTGCCACACAATGATGGCCGCCCGTGTCTGTGAGCGAACGACGTTCGTGTCGCTTCGGGAGAGCCGAGCGCGGCCGAAGCGTCGACCCCTCGCGCGCTGTTGTTCTCCCACCCCATGGCGTCAGATATACGAACACACGTAGAAGTCGCACGTCCGTGTGCGACTACAATGTAAGCCGAAGCCGAAGCTGCCGAGGGCCCGAGGCTCCGCTGAAAAACGCGGTGAGACTCGAGGCGTGACGTCACCCGGGATCACGAGCGGGTTTTTTATTTAATTTAAATGATTTTTTCCCTCGGTGCTCTCCGTTATCAATGAAAACGGAAAAATTTATCGGGGAACATTATAAATTATTTTTCAGTTCATACGTCGATTGAAATGTAATAATAATAAATGATAAAAACATTTTTCGTCAAGAAATTACTTACGACTTATTTACAAGCGATCCTAAATAAATAATTTAAAATGGAATTCAAATGTAAACCTCTTTATGAATTAAATTATTTCTTTGAAATAATTTAAATTTAAATTTGAATTTAAATATTTTTACGAAAAATATTTTTACGAAAAATATTCATTTGTGACAACAAATCAAACCAAACATTTAACAATATTTTGTAAATTATTGCTATTCGATTTTTCAGCACTTGAATCCAGTGTCAGAAACATGCCAGCGACGAAAAATTATCAACACCCTATTATATAGTATTCGATTTTTTTAAATTTAATATAAACAGAAAATAGTATATGCAACATTTTTCATATTGCATATTGCACGTACATACCTCATGATTCAAACAATCTTGATGTATAAGAAAATAGCAATTAATTGTAAGCGTCGAAAGAGCGGCGTGGATAGTGTGCTCGCTCACACTCTTGAGGGTGCGGGTTCGATCCCATCGCCTGCAATTTTTTTTTTTTAACATACATTTTTGGAATTTTTTTTTTTAAATTTAAATTTAAATTTCTCAACTCTTGATGAAAATAAATATTTAACTGTAGGTTAAAACGAAACAATACTATTCTAAAAATCTCAGGATATTTTAAGATTAATAAAAGATATTATATAAAAAAAAATTAATGAAAAATGTAATGTTAATCGTGGATTTGCACGATTTGTAAAAATTCAGGAATTCATTTAAAAAAAATATATAAAAAACCTCTCGGGAAATTTCAGGATCTTTTAAGATCAGTGCAAGGTATTTTATTCAAAAAATTGAACCAAAAAAATATTCCGGAAAAAATTTTTGAAAAATGATGAATTAGGAGAATTTTAAATTTTCAAAAATCGAGAAAATCCTAGCTGGACATTAAATTTTTGGTTCAATTTTTTGAATAAAATACCTTGCACTGATTTTAAAAGATCCTGAAATTTGCCGAGAGGTTTTTTTTATTTTTTTTTTAAATGAATTCCTGAATTTTTACAAATCGTGCAAATCCACGATTAACATTACATTTTTCATTAATTTTTTTTTATATAATATCTTTTATTAATCTTAAAAGATCCTGAGATTTTTAGAATAGTATTCTTTCGTTTTAACCTACAGTAAAATATTTATTTTCATCAAGAGTTGAGAAATTTAAATTTAAATTTAAAAAAAAATGTTCTATCTATGGTGGTTGTTCCGGAAATGAACAGTTCACCATATTTAAAAAAAAAAATTCCAAAAATGTATGTTAAAAAAAAAAAATTGCAGGCGATGGGATCGAACCCGCACCCTCAAGAGTGTGAGCGAGCACACTATCCACGCCGCTCTTTCGACGCTTACAATTACTTGCTATTTTCTTGTACATCAAGATTGTTTGAATCATGAGGTATGTACCTGCAATATGCAATATGAAAAATGTTGCATGTACTATTTACTGTTTATATTAAATTTTAAAAAATCGAATACTATATAATAGGGTGTTAATAATTTTTCGTCGCTGGCATGTTTCTGACACTGGATTCAAGTGCTGAAAAATCGAATAACAATAATTTATAAAATATTGTTAAATGTTTGGTTTGATTTGTTGTCACAAATGAATATTTTTCGTAAAAATATTTAAATTCAAATTTAAATTTAAATTATTTCAAAGAAATAATTTAATTCATAAAGAAGTTTACATTTGAATGCCATTTTAAATTATTTATTTAGGATCGCTTGTAAATAAGTCGTAAATAATTTCTTGACGAAAAATGTTTTTATTATTTATTATTATTACATTACAATCGACGTATGAACTGAAAAATAATTTATAATATTCCCCGATAAATTTTTCCGTTTTCATTGATAACGGAGAGCACCGAGGGAAAAAATCATTTACATTTTAAAAAACCCGCTCGTGATCCCGGGTGACGTCACGCCTCGAGTCTCACCGCGTTTTTCCGCGGAGCCCGGGCCCTCGGCAGCTTCGGCTTCGGCTTACATTGTAGTCGCACACGGACGTGCGACTTCTACGTGTGTTCGTATATCTGACGCCATGGGGTGGGAGAACAACAGCGCGCGAGGGGTCGACGCTTCGGCCGCGCTCGGCTCTCCCGAAGCGACACGAACATCGTTCGCTCACAGACACGGGCGGCCATCATTGTGTGGCACCGTGCAAAGCCGCAGAGTGGGGGTCGATTTTACACCCGATCTGGCTGCACTGCCGACGAGTAGTCGAAGAAGAGGTAGCGGGGAAGAGAGTGTGAGAAGATAAAAAAAGACAGTGTTTTGTGATTGTTTACTCGATGAAAACACGCAAGCTAAATAGTTTGTAGCAAATATTCTCCAAATTTGAAGAAAGTTTAATTAACCACAACAACTATAATGGCTGATATCAGAAAAAATGGCAAGCAGTGAGTTAAATTTTTTCATATAAAAAAAAAACAAACTTTAAAGACTTTCGTACATAACCTTTTCAATTTTCGATACAACTTTTAAAGACTTTTATACATAACCTTTTCAATTTTCAATACAAACATTAAAGACTTTTATTCATAACCTTATCAATTTTCGATACAAACTTAAAAGACTTTTATGCATAACTTTTTCAATTTTCGATACATAACCTTTTCAATTTTTGATACAAACTTGAAAGACTTTTATACATAACCTTTTAATTTTCGATATAAACTTTAAAGACTTTTATACATAACCTTTTTAATTTTCGATACAAACTTCGAAGACTTTTATACATAACCTCAATTGTGGAAATCCATTAAAAATAGGTACGGCCTTATAAACCCAAAAAAGACACCGTTGTCAGCTCCAAAAGCGATTAATGTCTTTGGCAACGAAGACGAGTCGGAGGACGAGGATGGAACGGATTGGGTTAAAAGGGCTCTCAAGGCGGAGGGTGAGAAGAATCGAGTCAAGAGGCAGACACGTTTGAATATTGAAAAAGCCCTCGGCGAAGATCCTACAATATGCCAGTATGACGAGGTTTTTGATGACATGAAACGCAGCGAGGAGCAGGGAAAATCGAAGAAGAAGGAAGTCAAGAAAGCCAAGTACATTGACAATTTGTTAAAAACTGCGGAGAGAAGAAAGAGAGAACAGGAGCATAGAATCGAGCGTATGGTGCAAAAAGAGAGAGAGGCGGAAGGAGCTATGTTCGCGGACAAGGAGAGTTTCGTCACATCGGCTTACAGAGCGAAACTTGAGGAGTTTAAAAAAATGGAAGAGGAAGAACAGAATATGGATCGATTGGAGTCCATAGGAGATGTTACCAAGCAGCAGGATATGTCGGGATTTTATCGACATTTCTTTGAGCAAACCGTAGCGGGCGAAAAATCAGGACCAACCGATAACTCGAATTCGACGAATAAAAAACTCAAGGTCATCGACGACGATAATACAAGGAAGAGCAAAGAAAAAGTACATCCCGACGCTGACGATGATCTCCCGTCGACTTCCGCTTCCGAGGCAAGCGACGACGACTCTGATACGAAAACATCCAAAGTTTCGAAAAAAATTCACGGCAATAAAAAGCAACGGAGTCGTCAGTATCGTCGACGGATCATCGAAGCGTCGGAATCTGAATCCGATCGGGAAGAGTCGAGAAATGCGGAAATCCCCGAACCAACGAGAGAGGGAAATCCCATCGAGCAAATATCGGCACGCGACGAAGAATCCGAGCCAATCAGCAAAAAGATCAAAACAACGGAAGAAAAGATACAATGCAGTAAGGATGATAATAAAGTTTCGAAAAAAAAGTCAACGGACGACTCGACTTTGGCCCGTAACGATTCTCCGTCGGAAATACCAAAATTGAGCGAAAAAATAGAAAGTACGAACCGCGTGAAGGAAGAAGAGAAAAATAAAAATAAAGTATCAATATGGGAAAAACGAACCGTTGGTCCAGTTTTCGCAGCTGCTCTACAACGTTATTACGAACGCAAAGCAATGCGATTATCTGGCTCGTAAACGATTTATAGGGACATCAATATTGTATATTTTTCTTATATATATCGTGTTTTTGAAAATGAAATCTAGTAAAATAATTCATTACTCAACGTGAGACTCCATTATCTTTTATTATAAGGAGATTAAGGGGGAACGCCACTGTAACGGGGCTAAAAATAGCCGATTTTCGGGATTTTTTTTTGTTAGTAGGGATGATTATTTGAGGATCGGGCAAAAAGCAATTTATTAAGTATATATTCAACTATATTCATACAAATTTTTATTTAAAAATATTAAAAATTGAAAAAGTTATTACCATGCATGACATTATAAAAATATGACTCCTGGTGGCGGCAATGAAAAATCATCGGAAATCAAAAAGTAAACATTTTGTTAATCTACATAAAAGTCACTATCGTTAAGAGTAGCCATTTTGTTTAAATAATTTTTTTCACGAAATGACGCTGATTTGAATTTTTTTTTCTGTTTTTGACCGTTTTTTTAATTTTCAAAAGGTCTTAAAAAATAATAATTTCCGAAATTTTGAAACCGGCTACGCACAACTTTAGCCAATGCGATTACAATAATTTAAAAAAAAAACAAAAAATTAAAATCGGTTCGTTGGTCTTCCAGCAAACTATGCCAGTGTTTAAAAAAGTCGTTTTGAAATATAAGCGTTTAAAGTTTTCATTGCAAATTCGTTTACTCTGAATGTAGTTATATCTTAAATATTTATATTTGCATTAAAAATTTGTTTACATATTTTTGAATATATCTGCTTTTCCTTTGGGTATATCTCAGTCAATTTTTGAGATTTTGAGTCAAAAATTTGTTGACATATTTTTGAATATATCTGCTTTTCCTTTGGGTGTATCCCAGTCAATTTTTGAGATTTTAAGTCAAAAATTTGTTGACATATTTTTGAATATATCTGCTTTTCCTTCGAGTGTATCCCAGTCACTTTTTGAGATTTTGAGTTAAAAATTTGTTTACATATTTTTGAACATATATACTTAGAGAAAATAGAAAAAAATCGATTTTTTTTACCTGTCACAGTGGCGTTCCTTAATTAATAGAATTCAAAGTTATATTTAAAGTCCTTTCAAATTTTATTCCTTTTGTTTATGGTTGTTTTTGCAAAATCCCAATGCTGTTCTATTTATATGGTGCGCATCAAATGCTTGCTTTATTATTTCGTGGAAAACTCCAGCGCACACCATCAGCGGTATGATAAATAACTGCTTCCAAGGTCGAGCGAAGAAAAAATAATTGCAAATTTTCAGTAGAAAATCGATTTCTCGCGGTGTTTGCGTTGGCGCGCGGTCGTGACGCGGACAGAGAGGGAGGAAACGGGACCGATGACGCAGACGGGAAACGTGGGTGGTATATATACTCGAATATAATCCCACTTGTGGAAGGGGATATAACAGAAAAAAATGTAGTAGTGTTGGTACCCATACATTTGTATCAGATGCATACAAGTTGCGTAAAACAGTTGAAAGCGTCGAGAACGGTTAGTATTTCATCGCCCCTCTCTTTTGGCGGTCGCTGCTGGTGCGGACCAGTGCAGACGCGTCATCAGGTTCACATCGGGTTTCGTGAGTATAGAGTCGTATAAAGCGAATAAACCCGTGAGTAGGAAAAGGGACACGAGGCAACATAGACAATAGATACGCGCGGATGTCCGGTTTGAACTCGATTTCTCTTTATTAATAACTTCTATAATTTAATATAACACAAAGCCTGGTCTATATTCGTCATTCGAGTGATATCTAGATGGGATATAGGAAATATTGAAAAAAAACTACTAAACTCGTGCGTTCAGTTCATAAACGCCTGAGAAACGCAACGATTTATACTCGATAAAGCTTGTGCGGTAAAGGATAAATCTTACATTCACTCGTTCATTGATCATCGATTGGCGTTTGCATTACCGTGAGAATGAAATTCGTGTAAATTTTACAATCGTCGCAACAAAGAAAACTCTTACATGTTGAACCTGACAGCTGGCGTAATTATCTAGAATCACGGAAAAATAAACATTATCTATTATCTATTACGTTTCTCGAGAGCTCATAACCCGCGGAAATTGATAGTTTAGGATTACCCGTTGGAAAATCCATTTAGACCGAACCAAGAAAAGTAGCCCTCCGCGGATCATGTGGGTCATATTTGTCCCAAGAGACATTCCCCCTCAAGGAGAGGGTCCCCCCCCCCACGTTTCCGCTCCGGTGAGTGCGAAAGAGATAAAGCTAAAACTTTTAACACATTTTTCTCGGATATGGCTTGATCGAATAAAAAAAGGAATAGTGAGGCTACCTGTGCACATTAATTAAGCAGGCGGCCCCACTTTTTTCATTTCATCAAGCCATCCCCGAAAAAAATTTGTTAAAAATTTTTTAAGGTTGTTGACCTTTACACTCTTCCCTTGGACATTACCCCGATCCTTGAACAGCCAGGTTTAAATATCAGGTGGGTCAGATCTGACCCATATGATCCGGGGTGCCAGTATTTTGTTTACGTAAGTGAATTTGTGTTTTTCGTGTTTTTATAGTGTTTCTTTTCTATGTTTGTTGATAATCTTCGGGAGTTTTCGTCATTGTAATTACTAAATCGAAAAACACGTATTTTTAGGTTATGACCTCCTCATCTAGCACCTCGCTATCAGCTGTCATATTTGTAACTTTTCTTCTAAAATATAAATTCATTTACTTTTTTCATATATTTTGTATAATTCTTTACTAAAAAAAAAATGTATAACACATTTTATGACGGAAAATACGTTATTTAATAGTAGTTCTGATACTCGAAAAATACCCTCCTTTCAGATGCCAATATAAATATACTTTTTCAAATGGGCAGACTTGAGACATTTTTTATGCGAAAGATTATAGTTTCGGCTATAAATCCGCGTAAGATTTTTCGCTTTATGTTAAATAGTAAAAAAATTGTGATTTTTTCCGTAAAAAAACTTTTTTAACGTTTTTCCAAGCAATTTATTTAAACATGAAAATATGCAACGGCTATAAAAACTATTAGATCTTAAAGTAGAATCAGTAACGAATATTCTTAATTTTTTGAGATTTTTTTGTTACTAAATACGTGAGATAAGTTGCAGGACAAATATGACCCGTATGATCAGGGGTGTCGGAGAAATTCATATGCGGAGGGCTAGAAATTAGGTTGAACAGAGTGGCAGCGATCCTCGCTAGAGGAAGTTGTATGGGGCCAAAAAATAAATTCAAAAAAACTGCCTGTTTAGGACCGAATAAAACACTTCCAAATAATAATATTCACACGTTTTTTTTCGTTCGGTAGTTGGTGAAATAACGAGAAAAATCGATCGAGGCATGAGTTCGTGGGGATTCGTGCTCGCTTTATGCGCGTTAACGAGTTTATCCAGTTGTTACATCCTGCGACCGTCGGACGTATCTTCACGAAAGGATTTCTCACAGCTGAGCAACGATTTATCATTGGATCATTATACGCATTATGACGAACTCAAGGCACTGTTTAGGAGACTGGCCGATGAATATCCCACATTGGCGAAGGTACATTCGATCGGTAAATCGGTCGGGGGACTCGATCTGCTCGTTCTCGAAATATCGGAAAACGTGAATAATCGCCGTCTGGGTGAACCTATGGTGAAATATGTTGCGAACATGCACGGTGACGAAGCCGTCGGACGTGAACTCCTTATACACTTGGCAAAATATCTATTACATAATTATGGCACTGATCAGAGAATATCGAGACTGGTCAACAATACAGATTTATTTATCATGCCGTCGATGAATCCTGATGGTTTTGAACGGTCTGTGGTAAGTCACGAGAAAAAAGAATATGTCATTTACCAATTTTCTTACTATTGCAATGGATTACATGTCTAATTATCCCATGACAAATTCAACACGTCAATTCAACAAGTACACTTTTAACATAATTTATGTCAACACATATCACAATCAACACACATCGAATCAACATATACACTAATCAACACACATAGAATCAACACAACGAAATTCGACACACACATCCAACCCATCCCAAAAAAACGATAGAAAATCTGCAACGGGGATATCTATTCTAGTAGCTAAATTCAATTCCTGTTTTTTTTATCAAACCCAAAAAAACGACAGAAACTCTGCAACGGGGATATCTATTCTAGTAGCTACATTTAATTTCATTTTTTTTATCAATCCCAAAAAAACGACAGAAATTCTGCAACGGGGATATCTACTCTCGTAGCTAAATTCAATTTCTTTTTTTTTTATCAAACCCAAAAAAACAACAGAAAGTCTGCAATGGGGATATTCATTCTAGTAGCTAAATTCCTTCAAGAAAGAAATTCGACTCAACACTATGTTAATATTTCGGCGTGTTGAAGTTTCTAATGTTGAGAACAATGTGTGTTGAATTATAGAATGTTGAAATGGCATATGTTGAAATCGATAATGTTGAAATTGTGTGTTGATTTTACAAATGTCATCACTTACATGTGATAATTAGACGTGATACCATTGCAATGATAATTTTGAATGTTCACAAGTTTTGAATGTTCTGATGAACGAATAATCGACGAGGTTCCTCTTTTGTGGAACAATTTTGAGACTATATTGATATTTTGGAAATAATTCTTGAAATATTTTCGAATTATTGAAATTATTATTTAGCAAATACTTGCAAGCTCTTCTAATTTTTTGTTAAATAAATACTTTTTATTTTTCGTGCATCTCAACGTTCGAAACAGTGCTGACCAGAAATGCCTGCAAATCTTTGAACGAATCTTGAAAAGAATCTTCTCATCTTGGAAAGAATCTTGAACAGAATCTTAGAATCTTGGAAAGAATCTTTGAAAGAATCACGGATAGACAAGAGCGAGAATCCGGAGCAAGATTTCTTCAAAGATTCTTCCCAAGATTCTAAGATTCTTTTCAAGTTTCTCTTCAAATTCTTCTGAAGAATCTTCGAAAGAATCTTTGAAAGAATCTTGACAAGAATCTTCTCATATTTGAAAGAATCTTGAAAGAATCTTCTCATCTTTGAAAGAATCTTGAATAGAAGCTCAGAATCTTGGAAAAAATCTTTGAAAGAATCACGGATAGGATCAAGAGCAAGAATCCAGAGCATGATTCTTTCTAAGATTCTTCCCAAGATTCTAAGATTGTTTTCAAGATTCTCTCCAAATTCTTCAGAAGAATCTTCGAAAGAATCTTGAAAACAATCTTCTCATCTTTGAAAGAATCTTCTCATCTTCAAAAGAATCTTGAACAGAATCTTAGAATCTTGGAGGAAATCCTTTCAAAAATCACAGATAGGATCAAGAGCGAGAATTCGGAGCAAGATTCCTTCAAAAATTCTTCCCAAGATTCTAAAATTCTTTTCACGTTTCTCTTCAAATTCTTCTGAAGAATCTTTGAAAGAATCTTGAAAAGGATCTTCTCATCTTTGAAAGAATCTTGAACAGAATCTTAGTATCTTGGAAAGAATCTTCGAAAGAATCATAGATGGGATCAAGAGCGACAATCCGGAGCAAGATTCTTTCAAAGATTCTTCCAGAGATTCTAAGATTCTTTGAAAGATTCTCTTCAAATTCTTCTGAAGAATCTTCGAAAGAATCTTTGAAAGAATCTTGAAAAGAATCTTAGAATCGTGGAAAGATTTCAAACCTCTTTTCAAGATACTTTCAAAGATTTGCAGGCATTTTTGGTCAGCACTGTACATAATTTTTCAGTAGAGACTTTTTGTCGAAATCTTCTTACATTTGTATTTTTTTTTTGCTCCTTACAGGAAGGAAATTGCGAGTCGATGGACAAGTTTGTGGGTCGCGAAAACCTTAACCATATAGATTTGAACAGAGATTTTCCCGATCAGTTTGATAGAAGATCCAATCATATATTCCGAGGCAGTAACATCGTCAATGGAAGACAAAATGAAACCGTCGCGATGATGACGTGGATAGTGACCGAGCCTTTTGTACTTTCCGCAAATTTCCATGGCGGCGCAGTTGTCGCCAGTTACCCGTACGATTCTGGGTAAGTTGAATTTATTTATTGACTCTGGGAGGGAAATTTCGCGATCAACGTTTTCCTCATTTTATATGTGTGATGAGAAAATATTCATCAGTCTCTGAGCCTGAGATGTACACGTTGTTTTGTCGTGATATTGCGACATTTGCGCAAAACTTCTCTGATAAGAAAGTTTCTCATTAGATTGCTTAACAGACGCATCACGCGAATATCGTATTATCATAATGAACAAGGGTTAAAATCTATTTGAGGAATATCTTACAATAAAACGAGTCATTTCATTCGTTTGCAGTACTTTTCATAATTTATTTCTTTGTATCATAGAATATCACGAAGTTGCTGCGTCGAGAGTAAATCTCCCGACGACAATATCTTCAAATATCTCGCCCACACGTACGCGGATAATCATCCAAAAATGCGTCTGGGTCACTACTGCCCACCTGATAATTTTACTGGTGGTGTCACGAACGGAGCCTACTGGTACGTTTAAAAAAAACGTTGGAAATTTCAATGGAAAATTGTTGATGCTTTGCCATGTGGAAATAATTCATTGTCAACTCTTCAAACGTCTATAATATTATAAACGACTGCACGATTTCTATAGGTACAAAGTTGTTGGTGGCATGCAAGATTTCAATTACGCCAATTCCAATGCACTGGATATTACATTTGAATTGAGCTGCTGTAAATATCCCCGCGCCTCATCGCTTCCTGAACACTGGGATTGGAATAAAGAGTCTCTTATCAAGTACATGGAGCAAGCGCATATAGGAATCAAAGGTGATTAATTGAGAAAAACTTAATTCTATCGTTCGTCGATCGTTAATTCAAGTGACAGACAAGCCGAGCGATAATGTCTAAACTTCGTTATTCTATAATTGGAAGTGTCGTGAACAGTCATTGCATTTCTTCAAATTTTATCAACGATTACTATAGAAACAATTACCATAGCAACGGTTACTATAGCAACAATTACCATAGCAACCCAATTCTGCATTCCACGAAGTCGCGGGTAGATGGTAGTGATTTAATTGAAAATAATTAAATAGTTGATGTACGAAATTCTGCAATTGTTTATACGAAATGATCGTTCGCAGGTCTCGTCGTCGACGCGGATGGTCATCCAATTCAAGGAGCGGAGATTGCGATTCAAGGAATCAATCGCAATGTCAGCACGACAAATCGTGGTGAATATTGGCGTCTTTTGACACCCGGAACTTACGTAGTCTTCGCCGGAGCCTGGGGGTAAGCCCGTACTTATTTATTGCAAGCATAATTGATGGAACAATGAAATCATCACGATTCGAGAAATTCATTTGTCACAACGTGGTTGTATTCTTTTCATGACAGTTATCAACCGAGCGAGGCTGTTACCGTGACGGTGACGAAAAATGGACCGTCCATCGTCAATTTCACATTGCGCACCGATACTTTTGGCGAACAAGGTAAAACCGAGCTGGATTATCCTCAAGTGCTACCGTTCCTAACACGCATATCGCCGTTCGAAAGAATTATCTCATCTTTGCGCGTCAGAGACTATTAATTTTTATAGGCCGTCCGTCTTCGATAAACGATGCATACATCTATTTTTTTAAATCATTTTTTCAATTCATTTTATCGATATGTCTTATATCATTTTTTATCATTTCATTAATTTCTTTGAATTCCATCTCAAATGCTTTTATACGATTTACGAACCATTCGAAAGTCTTCTCACTTGATTGATTTATTTTTTGTTTTTACAGCGACCTATCCGTAATCTCATACTTTGGATCTCATGCCCCGTCCCGTCATTGTCAATTATTATTTTCTTTCTTTCGAAATGGTTTGTTCATACTGCCCGCAATTGGTGGATCCGGTTTTTCTGTACGCTTACATCTAGGCTTTACCTTAAGAACAATAACCGAACAAATATCTCGCTTTATTTTCCATGAGAAGTAACGAGTAAACACAAGGTATATATGGGAAAAAGAGGAGAGAACAAATTCCTATCCAATGTATCAAGAATTGTGCTACAAAATAAGAATTTATCGTAGATGGTCATTCGAACAAAGACATATAATCGTGGTCGGTGTTATCACACGCATATTCCTATATATATATATATATATATATATATATATATATATAAAAACGTCTATATATATATAGGAAAAAGTCTAGAGTAATTTTAAAAAAAAGAATATATTTAGTCTCTAATAATCAATACAAACATATCTCGCAAGAGGGACGATTGATTGATTGCGGACGATAAATTTGAAAAAATTATCGGCCGGTGACTATCTTTCAAATTTTTAGTCCGAACAATATTGCTTGATTTAACAGAAAAAAGCCAAAAACCTGCTTTTTAAAATGGTCCCCAGTATTTTGCATTCCGAACATTCACCATAAGTTGGATAAACGATTAATTTTTCAGCGCGCACTCCAAAATAAAATTTGTGCTGAGAAATTACAATAATTACAGAAACTACGCTAACAATGAAATTGCGTATTAAGTTTTTTTCTTCAATCGACAAAAAACATGTGATCACACGAACAAAGGAGAAACAAAGAATGAAGGGGGGGAAAAAATGTACAATTAAGGTGCTGAATTGCGATGGCAATATCGCCGAGTGGGCGTTGTCAAAATCTATTATTGTAAAAAAATAACTAAAAAAAAAAGAAGAAAAATAATAAAGGTGTGAGTATATTAGTATAATCTCGATAACCGAAATATATCTGTATTTTCAAGCTGTACAATGGTGTAATAGAGCAGTTTGAGAAATAAAGTAATAATTATCTTTGCTGCGGCATACGCATAATTTTCGTACCGTATTACCGGCCTTTTCCCCGTTTAAATGTCTTTTGTTCTTTGATTTTATATTTTTGCTTCTTCTTTGCGCGTGTGTGTGTTTGTCGTTTTTGTTTGTTTTCACGATTGTTTTTCATTGTATACCTTGTGTTTGCCGTTATTCATTCATGTCCCGCATTCCACGCCTTTTTTTTTTTACAAATTGAGACATTCGATTTCTCCAAAGTCCTTTTATTTTTCCAAGTTTCATTCTTAATCCTCTTGAACTTTAATCATCGTCGTTGTTTATCGAATGTTTGATTATCTGTAGAGCGTATGGACAGAAGTCCGATCGAGCTGAAAAAACCGCGCGATAAATACGGATTTTACCGTGATACTAAATTCAAGCATCACGACTACAAATCGATGGAACAATTCCTTAGTGACATCTCCGCTGAATATTCGAGTATAACGCGTCTGCACAGTATTGGACGTTCGGTGGAGGGTCGAGAATTGTACGTTCTCGAAATAACATCGAGACCGGGTTATCACGATTCTGATAAACCGGAAATGAAGTATATCGCTAATATGCACGGAAACGAGGTTGTCGGAAGAGAAATGCTGCTGCTGTTGATCAAATACATGTGCGAGAATTATGGTATCGATCCGAGAATCACGAAAATTGTCAAAAGTGTTAGATTACACATCATGCCGAGTATGAATCCGGATGGATACGAGATATCGCGAGTCGGTGATGTTTCCGGTGTCGTGGGAAGAAACAACGCAAAAGACGTCGATCTTAATCGTAATTTTCCAGATCAATACGGACCGACCGAGGTAAGTTTTGATTATTATCGGTGTTACGGTACATAATTATATAGCATTTAGTGTGGAGTATTTTATGGGTCTAGAAATGTCAGGAAAAAGTCAGGGATTTTTAGAATTTAGCTGGATTTTCTCAGCGTGTTATTTCACCTTAAGGGGGAACGCCAATGTGACGGGGCTAAAAACAGCCGATTTTAGGGAATTTTTTTTTTGTAAGTAGGGATGATATTTGAGGATTAGACAAAAAGCAATTTATTAAGTATATATTCAACTATATTCGTCCAAATTTTTATTGAAAAATATTCGAAATTGACCAAGTTATTACGAAGAACGTAATGACATGATAAAAAATGACATCCTGGTGGCAGCAATACAGCAATGGAAAATCATCTGAAATCAAAACTCAAACATTTTTTTAATAGACACAACAGTGACTATCGTTGAGCGTAGCCATTTTTTAAAATAATTTTTTTCACCAAATGGCACTGATTTGTTTTTTTTTCCTTTTTTCACCTTTTTTTTAATTTTCAAAAGGTCTTAAACATAGTAATTTTCAAAATTTTGAAAATTTGCTGCGCCCAACCTTATCCAATGCGGTTACAAAAATTAAACAAAAAAAATTTTAATCGGTTCATTAATCTTCCAGCAATCAATGCCATCATGTTCAAAGAAGTCGTTTTCAGATATAAACATTTAAAGTTTTCATTGCAATTCGTTTACTCTGAATGTAGTTATATTTTAAATATTTGTACTTACATTAAACTATCTGTTCCCGGGCCATTTGATGGTAGGTTGTCCCAAAGGACTACCTGCTCTTTCTTTGGGTATATGTCAGTCAATTTTTTAGATTTTGAGTTAAAAATTTGTTAATATATTTTTGAATATATATTCTTACCTGCTCTTCCTTTAGGTATATTCGTCAGTCAATTTTTAAGATTTTGAGTTGAAAATTTGCTTACATATCTTTGAATATGAATACTTTAAGAAAATGGAAAAAATAATTTTGATTTTTTTTGACCAGTCACAGTGGCGTTCCCCTTTAAGAAGTTTTCGGGTTATTGACCGAACAGTTTTTTAATCACAGCCTCGACAAATTTAAGAATTTGCGAAAACGGGAATTTTGAAGTAGAGAAATTCTTAGAAAAACGTGTAAGTATTCAAAAAAAGTCAACAAATCCATCTCCTATAACAAAAAAAAAGCTTACTGATAATTTTCTTATCCAATGTTTTTAAAAACAATTTATTACTTTTTGCCATGACAATTCAAAATCAATGTCTTTTTCATATTCGGTATTATTGATTTTTCTGATTTTTTTTAATGAGTCTGCTGGACGCTCTGGAAAAATATATCATGTATATTTGTTCATTATTATCTTTGTTGTTTCCTGGTAAAAATCTCTAAGCCTCTATGATTCGACACATTTAATTGTCTTGCGTAATAAGACAATTCAATGGGTCACTAAAAAATTAGTCAGGGAAGAATTATTTCTTGGCTCTGGGAAACCGGGAAAAGTCAGGGATTTCTTTAATGAGTGCTCGACACTCTGAAAAAATATATCATGTTTATTTGTTCATTATTATCTTTCACAGTACAATGAGAAGCAACAACCGGAAACGAAGGCTGTTATGGATTGGATAGCTCAAGAACCATTCGTTCTGTCCGCAAATTTGCACGGTGGTGCACTTGTGGCGAATTATCCTTACGACGATTTACCAGGATTCGACAGTCACGAAAATCCGAGTCCCGATAACGCGGTATTCAAGGCGCTGGCTCTGGCTTACTCGAATGCGCATACGACAATGCATCTTGGCAAGCCCTGTCCGAGGCCTGTCGGTATGCCTCTCGGTGTTCTGGACGATATTTTTCCGAATGGAATAACCAACGGAGCCGCATGGTACTCTGTGAGCGGTGGTATGCAAGATTACAATTATCTGCACAGCAACGCATTCGAGATAACCCTCGAGGTTGGATGCACGAAATTTCCGCAACCCGAGGAACTGCCAAATTATTGGCTCGATAATCGAGAGGCTCTTTTGAGTTTCATAGAAATGTCGAGAAAAGGCATTCACGGATCGGTTCGTTCTTCAATCGGTAATCCGATAGCCCACGCTAAAATCACCGTCGAAGGTATAAATCATCCAATATACACGGCCAATAAGGGTGATTATTGGCGATTATTGGTGCCCGGAACTTACAACGTAACTGCAAGCGCTGCCGGATACGAAGCTTCGACGCAGTCGATCAAAGTACCGGAGGGAAATGGCAGCGAGGCAACGCTAGATTTTACTCTCATGCGTGATGATCCCGAACACTGGTCATCCGCCTACGATTTCCGGCTAATGATAAACTTGAAGGATGGATATTCGAAAAATTCTGAGCTCAGTTCTCTTCTGAGTACGCTTGAGAACGCTCAACCGGACATTGCGGAATTCGAAGCGGGAGATTCGTTGGTCAGTATGGCGATTCATTCCTTGAAAGTAACTCACTCGATCGGAGCCCCTGAGGAAGATAAATTTCACATAGCGCTGATGGGTGGATTGTTCGCGTCTCAGCCAATCGGCCGTGAGATCGTATTGCGAATGGCAAGACATCTTTTGATGGGTCATCATATCGGTGATCCTCCGATCGAAAAATTGCTCGAAAATTCTGTTCTGCACTTTGTACCCGGCGTTGACCCTGGTTTCAACGGGGTCACGAACAAGTGCAATCCCCTCGTCGAAGACGAGGTCGGAGCGAAATTGATGACCGAGAAAGACGAGAGAGCCGATGGAATTGACGCGGTGACGAATGGTTTCAGAAAAATGCTGCAGAACGATGATTACAATGCGATAATAATGTTCGGCGGAGGAAACCCGGGCGTCAGTTATGCCGCTGATAATTCCGGTGTATTCGACAAGCTGTCGAAGAATTACGAGTCGCACATGCCGAAGAGAGATTGCCATCTGCCAACCAACGACACTGTCGCACTTGGAGATTATATAAAAAAGAAATACGACATTCCCGTAATTTCTCTGTCGCTGTCTTGCTGCAAGTATCCACCAATGGAAACCGTACCAACGATATGGCGAGAAAATTTGCAACCCCTGAAGGATTTACTTTTCTCCCTTGCGACGGGTGTAAGAGCTGTGATAAAGAATCCCGAGGGTCAGCCGCTTCGAGATTCGATCGTGAAGATCGAATCGAAGACGTACCGAGTCTCCTCGAATATGGCTTACTTCAAAAAAATTCTTCTACCCGGAAGTTACGAGCTGACTTTCTCGTGCGAGGGTTATCAATCGAAAGCGATAACGGTCGAGATAAAGCAAGGTACGATAACGAACGTACCCGTGACGTTGCACAAAGCGTTAATCGTGAACGGTCAGGTTGACCTGATACCATCGAGACCCGAAGCTGTAGACGGGATGAAAAATTTCGACGGATTGAATCGTATAATGGACGAATTGAATGGAAAATATCCGCGTATATCGAAGATGCACGAGATTGGCACGAATTCCAGAGGCTCTCGTGTAATGGCTCTCGAGATTGGAATACAAAACGACAAGATCGAATTGGCAGGAAGACCCTCGATCATTTTCTCATCGGGTGTAGGTCCGGGAGCACCGGTAACTTCGGAGGTCGTTGCTACGTTCGCCACGCATCTTCTCAGCAATTACAAAAAGGATCCAGACATTACGGATTATCTCGAGAAATTTTCAATCTACGTTGTGCCAAATTTACATCCTGGCGGTGACGAAAATCTCACGTGTTCAACGACGGAAAAAACTCCTCTGAGTTTCCCGATCGACGATGAAAAACCATTGAGCCCCGATGCGAATATGATAGTCAACTGGTTCAAGCAGATAAATGCGATTCTCGCGATAAATCTCAACAGTGGCTCTCGCCACGTTGAAATACCGTATGGCGGAAATTATCGGAAATCCGGTTTGCCAAATTACGAGACCGCGGACGAGCGGGTTTTCCGAATGTTCGCAGAAGCCTATACCAATGTGCATCCAACGATAAATTCCAAGAATTCCTGCGACACTGACGTTCGTGTTGACAAGAATGGCGTCGCCCACGGCGGCAGTGTCATTTCCGGTGGTCGCAAGGACTCTCTTATGGATTATCTCTATCTGGGCACGAGCACTCTCATGCTCAATGCTTACGTGACTTGCTGCAACACCGACAATCCGGTGCAAGTTTGGGAAGAGAACGTCAAGAGCCTTTTGGAAATGTTGAGATCCATAGATCACGGTATCACCGGATATGTGGTAAACGAGAACGACGAGCCAATTGCGAATGCTATTGTGACGCATGACGAATCGAAGCATCGAGTTTCGAATGGAAAAAATGGCGCGTATTGGCTATTAGTGCCAAGCGGAAGTCACACGATTACCGCCAATGCTCCTGGTTACATAACCGACACGAAATTAATCGAAACGCCGGATCTCAAGAAATTTTCTCATCTCATGTTCAAGCTACATCGTAACGAGAGTATTCTCGGAATGCCCAGATTGGTATTCGTCATTATTTCCGGTTAGTCGACCATTCTTTCTTACAATGACATTCACGCAGTCTCATTTGTCATGAAAACGAAAATTCAAGGATCGCTCCGCTTATCAAATCGTGAAGCATTGAGAAAAAATTAATTCCTCTTTCATTATAATCTCCTCAAGGTGTTTAATTACGTTCAAATCAACACATTATTTCATTATGCAAGTCATGTCCCAGTGGACACAGTAGTGCTGCAGCGATGTTACCATTTGTAATATGTAATATAACATAGACGTTACATGTAAGTTACAATTTCCTACTCAGCAATATAAGATTGTTATATAAAAGTTATGTAACCGCAATATTGGAATCTAATGTTACATTAATGTAACTGTTATATTGCATTTATATAACAGAAATATTACGCTGATATCATTGTAATATTTCACGTAATATAACATATACATGTAATATTTGTATATTCCACGTTATATAACAGTCATGTATCACAAGAAAACATTGTAACATTACATGTAACTTCCACGTTATATTGGCGCAATATAACATATGTTACATTACTGTAATGTCACTTCGTTACAAGCATGTTACGTAACGGTTATAAAACTTTTTTACATTACTGTAATGTAACAAAGTTATATACCAGTTATGTAACCTGCATATAATAAATGTTACATAACAGCTATGTTACGCAGAAATAACATTGTAACATGACATGTAACTTCCATGTTATATTGCTGCAATATAACGTGTTCACTGGGTACGTTATAAATGCGCAAAATATCGATTTTTGAAAACTTTTTTCAGAAACTTATTCAACATATGGCGAAACTTTTTTTTCAACTCTAAAGAAATGTTGTAACTTGGAATTGAAGAATATGATTTTGTATACCTTGGCTACTTTTTTAACTGACAAGTTGCTGGAATCGAGACAATAGGCGTGAGAAATGTGCAGAATGTAATTTTTGTTTTTCACAGGCATGATATGTCTGGGAATTGTCGTTCTTGGAGTTTGCTGTTACGCAAGATGCCAAGCAAGGAGAAACACTCGGAAGAACAATTGGCGGGAATATGCATTTAGTTTGCTAGGTGACGGCGGCAGTTTCTTCGATGACGACGAGAAAGAAGTTGAAGTATTCAAAAGACCAACGAATCGAGGTGAATCTCGTCGAAATGTTGACAATAACCGTTCTGGTTTCAAATGTAACATTTTGTCATGTTTTTTCTTCTCAGCGGTAGAAGCAAAGGAAATAAGTCCGGTAATCCAACGACCGTACTTCGACGACGACGACGACGACGAGCACGGTTCGAGTTCCGATCGGGAAAGCGATTTGGAGTTTGTCAGACCCGATGATCAAGACTACGAGGAAAAAATCCCGATCGTATCGCAAAACTAACTATTAATATCCGTCCACGTTGTAATAAGGAATTAACATTTCGAAAGACGAAGGAATTCGTCGACAGGTGATTCTACTTTTTTATTTTTTATTTTTGTGAATTATTTTTTGAAACGATCTACACGACGAATTATTGCGCATTTTATTTATCTTATGTTTCGGAGTGTATGTAAATATGTTGTACACTTATACTTACGTAAGTGAGATTTTGCGGTGATAGCAAATCTTACCTCACCTAAGACAACGAGAGAGAGAGAGAGAGAGAGAGAGAGAGAGAGAGAGAGAGAGAGAGAGAGAGAGAGAGAGAGAGAGAGAGAGAGAGAGGAAGTATCCATTGTTATAAAACTATATCAACGCCACTGCTTGTTACAAAAGATTCCAGACGTGTTGGAGTAAATTTTGACAAATCGGTACTTCAGGTGCTTCCACGAATTAGCTTTGAAATTCGTTGACCATTTGAATAATAGTAATACGATATTGTATTATTATTGCCAATGATAATTAATGTACTTAAGTCTGATTGATGGTTTTAATATATACGTGAAGGAAACCCTCCAATAGAATTTTACCGAGGCTAACATTCCAAAATGAAATTTTTATAGCACAGCTTGATGTTTCTTTTAAAAGCTTTATAAATCGGTGGTGGTCATTTATCCTTAATTTTATTTACAAATATTCCAGCTACATTGCATTGTCTTCCACCTGTTTCAAACGCAATTAGCGAAACATAATTTCACTTGAAACTGCAGCTAATCTAATTATTGTCCTATAACGGCGAATTGTTAAGAGATGGTATAATTTTTCATATTTCGTGAATGGATCATTCGGATTTATTGAATATCCAGTGAGATACAGAGAGTTTTTATTGTAATACTGTTTACCTTTACGATATAAATATGTATACGTATATATATAGTATTATATTTATATATATATATATATATATATATATATATATATATATATATATATATATTAATATTTTCGAGGTATTCTTATCCAATACATCTTGCAGATGTACACGTGTGCGTTTGTATATCGCTAATACGGTGCGATGTATTGTACAACCAACAATTGGTCTAATAAAAAAAATGAGAAAGTTCATTGCAGGTAGTCGATGACTTCGTGGATGATATGTCTGCACTTTATACCATAATGAGAGTTGTTTCTTTTCCCTCAAATCGCAAAGGAAATAAATAATTGCCGCAACAAATGAACTTCACTAAAAAAAACCATATATAATGGTTTCTCAAAAATCGTGCAATAAAAAAAGTACGGCCAACCCGTTTTCGTAAAGTAAATGCGTCGAGTTTGAATTGATTCCAATTCAATATATATTCATATATTTGATTTAAAGTTTCGTATCCTTTTCATATTGTTAATCGAAGCACACCGTGTTGCGGATATATATGGGGCATTCCACGCCAAATCGACCACTTTTGGCCCCGACCCCTTTCGATTTGGCTGAAACTTTTTTATCTTTTTCTACCCTGACAAAAACATTTTTCAGAATTTTTCCCTATTTTTTTACCCAACCGTCAAAAAGTTATGAATTTAAAAAAAATGGCTGTTTATTTTTCAAATGTGGATAACTTTTTCAAAAATTGACTTATCGGGACGTTTTTTTTCAAATTCTTTTATATCACTCAGTACAATAATGGACGCTTTTACGTCCGCAAGCGGACGTGAAAACGTCCATTTTGCACCTCGTGATATAAAATATCGTACATCACTCGGCGTAAAAACATTATCTGACTCATGATGTAATGTACTATTTTTTTAATGTACTTTTCAGAAAAATATTTTAAAGAAACCCTGCAAATTGAAATTTGCGCATTGCTTCATCTTTATCCATAGTTCACGTAGCTTCCTTTAACACACAGTATGGCGATCAAATTTGGCTTCCTCATAAAGAAAGCTTTGTTAACTATTGAAAAATATTAGTAATCAATGTGTAAATTCGATTGATTTTCGCCAAATTTGATAGCGAACACACTTTGATAGCTATACAAGTTCTGTACAAAGATTCAGTTAAATATATTGAAAATTGTGCAAGTTAGAGCGCTTGCGCTATTTTTCAAACAATTCAAAACTTCATAAAATTTTAATCCCTCGATGGATTTTTGCCAAATTTAATAGCGAACAACCTCAATAGCTATATTAGCTCTGTGCAAACTTTCAATACAAGATCTTATAAATTGCACAAGTTAGAGCGTTCACGCTATTTTTGAAGAAATTCAAAAATTCATAAAATTTTAATCCGTCGCTGGATTTTCGCCAAATTCAATACCAAACAACCTTAACAGCTATACTAATTCTTTACAAAGTTTGAGTGCAATATCTTGAAAATTGCAGAAGTTAGAGCGCTTACGCCATTCTTGCAAAAACGAAAAAAGTCAATAAAATCTGAACACCCGTTAGAATTAAAACAATATTTTTTCATATTCAAGAGCAATTCGTGCTCGACAAGTGTGCAAAATTTTAGCTTGATATCTCGAAGCGTTCTCGAGTTATTAATTATTTACATCTGAAACTCATGATACACACACACACACACACACATCCATCCGGACATTTTTTCTGAATATGATTTCTCGATATTTTAGGACATTTTGAACACATTGGCATAAAAATCTCGAAAAAAAATTTTGTCACGAAAACAAAGCTTCCTTTATGAGGAAGCAAAAACGCAAACCTTGTACTTGTAATAAATTGTTCGCAATTCTACTTTGTTTTGATTATACTGTTTTGCGTTGCATTAATCTCAGGCACTCGAATCACTCGTCATTTTTTTTATATATATAAATATATCGTGAATTTGTACGTCGACCGTAGAAAAATACTTTGTATATAAAGTTTTGTTCGGATACGTCGAAAATTGTGCGTACCTTTTCAGAGCTCAAAGCATCTTTTTTTGTTCCTTCACCGTATAGCTCCCGAATTGTCGGGATTATCCCGGTGATTTAAGCGGCTGTTTCTTCGACCGATTGTAGAGTTTATTTGTTTTTCCTCACATAGATTCCGGATAATAAGAATCGTAGAGAACGTTCCAGAGAATTGCGGCAGCCATGAGAGCTGTATAAGTAAATACACTGGCCCACCAGACAGCCTTTTCCCACGTACGAACCTCGAGATTGCGCAGAACGTTTATACCAACGAGAAGACCCGCCAGAGCACCGGCAAGGTGCGCGACGTAGCCAATCTGATCCTTCGTTTCCTCCACGTAACGCTTGTAAACAGCTTGACCAACGTCGACGCTCGTTATAACGAGAAATACGCATAATTGAAGCACCGCAAATTCCATTTGCGACCAATTCATGAGAATCGTTGCGACGTGAGCTGTTATAAGTGCGTAGACGCCGCCCGATGCGCCGGCCAAAAATACGCCTGGATCCGATACCGATGTACCCAATGAACCGGCAACGACCCCGGCGAAATATATCGCAAGAACGCGCCACCATTTGTGCACCATTTCCAGAGGTATTCCAAGCATCACTTGGACCAGCAAATTTACCAATAAGTGGAAGAACCTGCGAATAATGAGTTATAATGAGAGTTACAATATTATCTATTTGAGGGTAGCATTTTTTCTACTGATCTATATTTTCAGTCGTAATACTATTTTTTTTTCTCTGCCGAAGCCTTCATAGCAGGGTTGGCCAAATTTGTAATTAAAATTAATCGATGATAAAATATTTTGAGCATTGTAATGGAATTTGAATTTTGATGGTAATTTTTTTCAGCATTGTATTTAGTACAGAATTCCATTACAATGCCGGATGTAATTAACATAAAAATCGAAATGATGACCGAAAAAATTGTTGTTAAATATAATTTAAGTACATCCATGTAATTTAATTATACAAATGTAATTCAAATATACCGTAGTAATTAATTGACGATATTGTATTTAAATTACGAGGATGAAATTGAATTACGTGAATTGGAATATTTTTGGGTTTCAATAATTTCATAAACGTTTGTGCTCAAAAATATTCCAATACCAGTATTTGTATACACTCTGTTTATATATGGGGCATTCCATACCAAGTCGACTCGCTGATTTCGTTTGCGATTTTTTATATGATTCTTCGAACTCAAAATAGCATTCAGAATTTTGTTCAGATTTTTAAAACCAAATTTGAATACGTTATGATTTTTTGAACACTTTTTCAAAAACCTCGAGGACTGTAATTTAAAAATCTGAAAAAATTCTCAAAAATCCGGTATCAAAAATAAAAAATTTTGGCCAAAAATTCAGTCCAGGATTTCCCTTCCACTTCGATTTATGAAGAAAACGTAAAAAAAATAGATGCAGAAATTGATCTACCGCGAAAAGTGGCGTGAATATTTTTATCGTTAACCAACTATTTCTAAAAATAGTTTGTTAATTTCTGCATCTATTTTTTTGTACGTTTTCTTCATAAAAGCCTAAAATCGGGGTGAAAGCGAGAGCTTGAAGGATAATGATTTTTGTATGTAATTTTATGAGAAACGCTTGAGGCGCTCGGATCAACTGCAAAATAATTAGCTGAAAAGTAACCAAGAAAAATGAGTTGAAACATGCATATTGTTCATTGGAAATAATGAAGTGATAGCTTTAGGTTATGCAAATTTTACGATAACGGGCTACATTTTTTTACTCACATAATTTAAAACTTCTATATTAGGCGAATTCATCAAGAGCATATAAATAAAGTTAAAAAAAAATCATTACTCGATTACGGTACCGATGTCATTTTTAATTAATACTTTTGCGTCTTCATAATTCTTTAAACCCGTACCTCATGGTTCTACCTTCATGTATGAAGTGCAAAAGGAATTATCTTTGTTTTGGAAATAGTTCAAAAATTATAAAGTAATTTCGTGAAGTAAATGGAAAAATAATTGGCCAATCATTTTGCTGAATTAAATTAGTTTCAAAGTTCTAACGGGTCATAGTAAACCATCCTCAGAGTGTAGCATTGGAATTTTTGAAGCGTCTTTGTATTTGAAAATACATCAAGTTTTTCGAGAATCGATTATAGGTATTTGAGTTACTTTGAGCATCAATTACAAGTAATTGCGTTACTTACAGCATCAATTACAAATAATTGTATGATATGCTTTTGAATTACATCTAATTAAAATGCATTCGGTGATCGATGACCGAAATAATTAGCAATTGAATCCAATTCAATTACATGGCTAAAATGATATGTAATTAAATATGTAATTTAATTGAAAATGTAATCGATGCCGTCCAACTCTGCTTCATAGTCAGTAAGAAAATACGGAAGTGATGATCTTAAAGGCGCGGCACGTTCAAACAGATTCGAATCTCGTACAATCGATGACAAATCGATAAGATCTCGATACTCAGTTATCGAATTGATAATTTTTATGAGAAAATTTTTTATTTTGGAACGAGTGCACGCGGTGTTCAATGTCAGAAGTAATTACAAACGTGTTTGCGCATTGTCCTCGGACCAAATACGTTATAGATCTGTGAATTTCATTCGTTACACGCGAACTAATGAAATATCTACTCTTCTATAACTGGAATCGATAAATAAATATTAGGAGTGCGAGTAACGAGATGTGCTCTGCACGACGCTCGATATGGCGTCAATTTCAAGGAACGATCGTAAGTATAAATGAATTTCGCTCACCCAACATGGACGAACATGTAGGTCAGATACCTCCATGCCTGATATCTCTTGAAGGGATCATAAATGAACAGAGTCGCGGCTGGTCCCTCGACGGTGGGAATGTGATGACCTTTCATCTGGATGGCAATGGCATCGCAGAAAAAAAATATTATCTCGATTACCGAGATGATTATCATCGCTATCGCGGGTGGACTGCAGCTGTATTCCTCCTCGTACTGTCCGTCCGGAGAGTCGCTCGAGTATCGAGCAGTTTGCGCACCACTGACTGCCGTCGGTCTTTGGGGAACCATTTTATGAACATAACGCTGTATAAAGTGTCCAAAAACTCCTTGCATATCTTTCCTATGGATCTGAAAACAATAGCGATTACCATGATTACAAGTAAGAGACCCAAAATTATCATTCCTCAAATCGCACTCATTAACGCTCACCAGGGTTGGGCAAATTTGTAATTAAAATTAATCGATGATAAAATATTTTGAGCATTGCAATGGAATTTGAATTTTGATGGTTATTATTTTCAGCATTGTATTTAGTACAGAATTCCATGTAATTCAATTATACCGTAGTAATTAATTGACCATATTGTATTTAAATTACGAGGATGACATTGAATTACGTGAATTGGAATATTTTTCGATTTCAATAATTTTATAAACGTTTGTGCTCGAAAATATTCCAATACCAGTATTTGTATACACTCTGTTCATATATATATATAAGACTGATTTAAAAAAAACTTTTTTTTTCTTTTTTCTACTTCATGAAACTATAGTTTATAACATAATATTGAACCTCGTGAAAGGAAATCGCCGTGCGATTTTTTTGAGCAGTGACTCCTTGGGTTTTTGTCTTTGCCATTTGATTAACACGTAAGAAATTCCATTCTGACGGTTGGAGGAAGATAATAATTTTTCTATACAATGGACAGTACTTTGTATAGTAGCGTTTAACAACTTATATGTTTTCTTTGAATCAGCGCGTTGAAGAACATTTTTAACCGCACGATCCTTCGAAATATTCACCATTGCCGAAAACGGGGTTTTTCACATTTTCAAAATATGGGTACGTAGGATAAACGCTCAGTTTCCTCGACTGGGCCACAGTGAAGTGTTGAACAATATCTGTTAAATACATGAAATACATTATATTTGAACAGAAAAACTATGTGGCCAGTGTGCGAGGGTTTTAAGTCTAACCCAGTAAGACAGGTGCCATACCCTACTACCCTACTACCCTACTGCCAGCTTCCAGAATGATTATCCTAGGTACCCATTTTTCGAAAAAGTGAAAAACCCCGCTATTAGCAATTTTGAATATTTCGAAGGATCGTGTCGTTAAAAATTTTCTACGACGCCCTGATTCGAAGAAACATAAAAAAACTTATAAGTTGTCAAACACAACTATACAGAGTACCGTCCGTTGTATAGAAAAATTATTATCTCCCTCCAACCGTCAGAATTGAATTTCTTACGTGTTAATCAAATGGGAAAAACAAAAAGTCAAACAGTCACCGCTTAAAAAAATCGCACGGCGATTTACTTTCACAAGGTTCAATATTATGTTATAAACTATAGTTTCATGATGTAGGAAAACGAAAAAAAATTTTTTTTTTTGAAGCAGTCTAATATATATATGGGGCATTCCACGTCAAATCAAGAGGTCATCGCCTGACCCCCTCGGATTTTGATGTCTAATGAAATGTGGGTTTCGTTTGGTCCAAAATATTACCTCAAATTTTTAGAAACTTTTATTTCATTTTTGATCGGTTGCTCGAGCTAAAAAATCGTTAAATTGAAGGAAAACATAAAGATGGGCCTTTTTCAAATTAATGAAAATTTTTTCGCAGAAACTACGGCCCAAAACCGATATTTTCCTCATAGTTCGATAACCGGCCGAAAATAATTACTATTTTTTTTTTAAATATAATTCCTATTAAAAAAAAATTACATTATCCGTTTTATTTCAGGTCGTCGCGGCTAATAAATTTTCGAAGGATGTTGTCGTTTCACTCTTAAACGAAGAAAAAAAAATCAAGTTTCACTGGAAAAATATTTTTGTTGTTATTCTCACTACAAGAAACAAGCAAAGTAAGAAATTATAAAAAAAAAATTAAAATACAAAAAAAGTAATTATTTTTGGCCCATTATCAAACTATGACGAAAATATCTGTTTTGGGCCCTAGTTTCTGTGAAAAAAATTTCATCAATTTAAAAAATGCCCCTCTTTATGTTTTTCCTCAATGTAATGAATTTTTAGTTCGGGCAACCCTTAAAAAATGAAATAAAAATTTCTAAAAATTTGAGGTCATATTTTGGGCCAAACAAAACCCGCAATTCATTGGACATCAAAATTCGAGGGGGTCAGGCCGATGACCGCGTGATTTGACGTGGAATGCCCCATATATACTCAATGTTGCCATATTGGGTTTATTTGTTCAGCTTGAAGGATAATGATTTTTGTATGCAATTTTATGAGCACCGCTTGAGGCGCTCGGATCAACCGCAAAATAATTAGCCGAGCAGTAACCAAGAAAAATGAGTTGAAACATGCATATTGTTCATTGGAAATAATGAAGTGATGGCTTTAGGTTATGCAAATTTTACGATATCAGGCTACATTTTTTTACAGATAATTAAAAACTTCTATACCAGGTGAACTCATCAAGAGTATCTAAATAAAGTTAAAAGAATCATTACTCGATTACTGTGACGATGTTAATTTTAATTAATACTTTTCCATCCTCATAATTTTTTAAACTCCTGTCGCATGGTTCCACCTTTATGTATCAAGTGCAAGAGGGATGATGTTTGTTTTAGGAATAGTTCAAAAATCATAAACACTAAAGTAATTCAGTGAAGTAAATGGAAAAATAATTGGCCAATTATTTTGCTAAATTAAATTACTTTTAAAGTTGTAACGTGCCATAGTAAACCATCCTCAGAGTGTAGCATTGAAATGTTTGAAGCGTTTCTGTATTTTTAAATACATCAAGTTTTTCGAGCATCGATTATAGGTAATTGAATTTACTTTGAGCATGAATTACAAGTAATTGCATTACTTCTATCATCAATTACAAGTAATTGTACGATATGCTTCTGAATGACGTGTAATTAAAATGCATTCGGTGATCGATGACCGAAATCATTAGCAATTGAATCCAATTCAATTAAATGGCTCAAAATGATATGTAATTAAATATGTAATTTAATTGAAAATGTAATCGTCGCTGCCCAACTTTGTCGCTCACCATGGCTATGAATTCAGGAAATTCCAAGTATCCCGAATCATCGAGATCCGCCTTGTCCATCATCAACCTCACGACTCTGGCTGGAATGTCGTTCGTGTAGGTGGAACCGTGAACCATGGCTTTTAATTCTTGATAAGAAATTCGGCCATCTCCGTCCAGGTCATACTTGTTGAAGATTCCCTTCCAGTGCTGTATAAAATTAATTAAAAAATTTAAACCATAGAATCCACAAGAAAGGCACTCGATCCCAGCAAGAACGGCTTATAAATACTAACCGCATCGTTGTAGCGCAGCGGTATCGTCACACCTGATTCTCTTTCCTGACCGCTTGCCATTCTGATGAGTTTGAAGCTCCTGCGGATTAAAGTCAAACGGAGAATGCTGCGATTAAAATCAATGCAATTATCCTTTGGAAGAAAATATTTTTGACATTGGCGAAAATTTTGCAATACTTTGGTTATTTAAATTTACCCTCAATATTTATCGATGATATTATCTTTCCGATAACGTGTGATGCGATACGATTTGATGGGAAAATCAAGGATAAACAAATGCGCGTCATTGACCCCTTATTTGAATTTACATACATGCGAAATAATACAGAGATGACACAACACAGCGGCGCAACCTGTTGCGACAAAAGAGATTCAAGTGTGAGGCAGAATTTGTAACCCAAATATTATTATCTTATCGATATGTATCTTATACAAACGATACGGAAATACGAGAACCGCGATAAGAGGCCATTACTCATATTACCGAGAATATGAGTATATGACAAATGTACAGTTACGCGCGCGCGACCTTTACATCGTCAGCGTCTAGCGGTTTAATTATCACGATCACGGATGCATATTGTAAATGTTATATTTATATATATATATGCTCCACCGGCCGTTCGACATCCGTTCATACGTCTATACATGAATCAACGTGCAAGGTGAAACGATCGTTGCAATAATAAAGGTTATTAAGCCGATACGCACTTATGTCCAGCGAACATTCGTACGTTCGGATCCTGCAAAAGTGGGATTCCCCTTTACTTCACCTGTTTGTTGCGAAGAGAAGCAAATCCTTTTTTTTCTTCAAATTCACACTACAAAGTTATGTATGAGTCATTGTGGAATTCCCGAATCGATTATTTTTTTCCCACACGTTATTTTATCGTGCACGTAGAGAATGGTACAAAACTTATCATCCTGCCAAATGGCAAATTCAACTCGGCTCAACTCGCTCGTCCTCCAGCTTGAACGTGTTCTGCGGTACTCCTCGCGCGCGGTCACCGATGCTTTCTCCCTTCTCGCTCTCTTCGTCCAACATGTGTATGGGGCATTCCACGCCGAATCGACCACTTTTGACACCGAACCCTTTCGATTTGGCTGAAACTTTTTTATCTTTTTTGACCTTATCAAAAACATTTTTCAGAATTTTTTCAAATTTTTTTACTTAACCGAAAAAAAGTTATGAATTTTTCAACAAAATGACTCTTTACTTTTTTAAATATTATCTATAACTTATTCAAAAATTGACTTATCGCGACGATTTTTTTCTCACAATTTTTGTTTTTAAATGTACTTTTCAGAAAAATATAGAAAAAAATTATTCAATCCGATCTTCAATGTTTTTTTTTTAATTTTCGAAAAAAAACCGAAAATTTCCGGATTGTCATTTTCAATTTTTGTTTACGTTCCCAAAAAACATAGATTGTTATTTGTCCAAAGATAAATCAAATAACGTTTTTTTTCATTTTCTTTGTTTTTAAATGTAAAAAAAAAATATCAAAAAATTATTCAGAACTATCTTCTAATTTTTTATTTTATTTTTTCGAAAACCATTGAAATTTTTTCGATGATTACCACTTTCAATTTCATTTATTATTTTTTTTTCAAACTTGTAGGTCCTCTCTACATCCTCAAAAATCCTCAAAGTGGTATTATGAGAAATAAGCTGAGTTAAAAAAAATGTTTTTTCAACTGAAAAAAACGATAGAAAACAAAAAATCGCTACTCTGAAAATTTCAGACAATTTGCAGAAAATGTCAAAGTTTCTAATAATAAAAAAAAAAAAAATGACGATCATTGAGAAATTTTCGTTTTTTTCCGAAAATTCAAAAAAAAAACGTTGAAGATCGATCTAAATAATGTTTGTCTATATTTTTCTGAAAAGTACATTTAAAAACAAAAATTTTGAAAAAGTTATAGATACTTGAATAATAAAGAGTTATTTTTTTTTTAATTCATAATTTTTTTTTGATTTGGTAAGAAAATTTGAAAAGATTCTGAAAAATGTTTTTGATAGGGTAAAAAAAGATAAAAAAGTTTCAGCCAAATCGAAAGGGGTCGGGGTCAAAGGTGGTCGATTTGGCGTGGAATGCCCCATATCATGAATATATATATATATATATATATATACACCGCAGAGAAGAAAAAGGGGAGCGGGAGAAGAGCAGCTGACAAACGAGATTGCACCTGCCGGAACGGAAGTCTCTCTCGGTCTAGTATTGCGATTTAATTAATATCGGTAAATAACAATTATCGCGTAGTGAGATATGAAAAAACGCCTAAAGCCGGAGAAAATGGAGCTAACAAATTGCTTAATAAAGAACCGCGAATATTTTTGGGACCGAAATGTACATTGACGCGTAGAAGAGCGGGGGTCACCTTGACGACCGAGTATCATACACAAAACACACGCAGTGCCTTATTGGAAGAGCTTGAAAAACATGGAAACTCGCGTGTCCCGTCAGTGAAGAAGCATTGTCGCTGACATTTTGCAAGTACAGAGGCGAAAATCAACGCGTTTTTTGTCAAACAAGCGAATAAATGTGAGCGAGAATTCTCAAAAATGTCGTTGGGCCACGATACGCCACCGTCGGGAAGATTGAAAATAGCAGCAACTTACAGAGTTAGTCAGCCGATAGAGAATTTTTCCCTGAGGTAAGTTCGGCGAATCTGTTAGAAAATGTTTATTTTAACAAACACACACATTATCGGCCTTCCCGCGTGAATTTACGACAAGCGGCGAACATTTTGATACAATTTATTAGCACACATGCGAGGAGTTATATTTTTACATTTTAACGTGGGGCGTTAAAGTATGTGAACGCTGCAGACGCTAAAACGTATAGAAGGGATTTCCGAAATCCTGACTAAGCCATTGTTTCGTTTGAAACGAGAAGTTTTTTTTCCTCCTCTCGCAAAACATCAGACGAGACGCTCGTGTAAGCACGGAAATAACCACGCAGCATACATACCCACACACATTCATCTGTATATATATATATATATAAATATCTGGGAATGTAAATCTGCGTTTGATTTACTGAGGAAAATGCGAATGTTTACTTTGATTAACTCGCGGCGGAAGTATATACAGAGCCGCCATCTGGCGGCGGTCCTGTGTATCAAATTAATAAGTCTATATTCAGGACGCGATGGTGAAGCTTATGTTTATTATCGTTTGCAGGATAAAGATCGTTCAGCAGAAATCGCTATTGGCGGAATTGTTCGAGACCGAGGGCGATACACGAGATACGAATTTTTTGATAGCGGAAGAGCGTAAGATCGCCTGGCAGGAAAAAATTTTCAGTCCTGCGGAGAAAACGTTTTACCGGGATGAAAAAAATTGCGTCACCTCGTTGGAAAAAGAGTATCACGATACTATGATCGGGATGAGAAGAGAGAACAGCGAAGATGAACAGCAAGATGAGAGGGACGAAGCTCATAATCGTCTCTACACTTACACGAGCAGGGATCATTATTATCCCGATAAAACGATTTTAACGAAAAATTACGCAACGCCATTGGCATCGAGGCGGAAGGAGGACTATGCTCTGCCGGTAATGAAGAATCGGAAACCCTTTGGCGAGCGTTACAACAAAAATGTCGTCGATACGTGGCCGACGGAAACTCGTGTACGCGAGAATCACTGTATCTACAAGGATCCAATCGCCATGTACGTTCTCGTTGATTTATCCTCGAACGACGAGAACAATGCTCGTTCCGAGCATCCCGACATCGTTTTCCCGGATTCGCAAATCCTCTTGTGCACCGTTTCTTACGACAGAGCGGGGAAAACATTGACGATCGATCCGGACTTTACGTCCGACGATTCCTTTTACACCCTCGAGACAAGTACACCCGGAGTTGGTTACGATTATTGGATCGAGCATGTTTCCCTTCAACGAAGCAATGACGACGACGACGAGCAACAGAGAAAGCTGTTGCACGAGGTATAATGAAAAAATGGCGATGCTTCACAGTCCAGGGATGTTCGATTCTTTGGAAAGAATCGATTCTGAATCGAATCAAGAAAATCGATTTTCATGAAAAATCCAATCCAAAGAATCTATTTCGTAAGAACCAATTTAAAAAAATTAATTGCTGATTAAAACTTACGTAAGTGTTTATTAAGATTTTGTCATGGAAAATCATTAAATTGGATTAATTTATTTTTAAGACAAAATAACAAAAGCAGTTTTCATTCTGGCCAAACATAGTTTGATTCTTTTACACATTTTCACTTTTTAATATATTCTCAAAAATATTATGAATATATTTAACAAATCAGACTTGTTTTCTGTTACATAAGTTTCTATTGTATTAAGATATTGTGTATATTTTTACTTTTAATTTTTTTTACTCTTTTTCTCACATTTTCACATCCTTTTTTTTTCTTTTAACCTTGACGTTGATGTTTCATAGACTTTTGTCAATCTTTAATAGACAATGAATTTAATAAAAAATCGAATTTCCGATTTTTTTAGGTCAAGAATCGATTCACCTAACGATCAAAAGAGAAAAAATCTATTCAAAAGATCGATTTTTTTAACAAAAAAAATTGGTGTGAGCTGATGATCACACAGTAGAAGCGAAACTTCTGTCGGTATATTCTTTTCTCGACAAAATATTATTTTGGATCATGTATTCTTGTCGGCAAGGAAAGCCAGTACATTAAATTAAACTTAGAATTGACGAGCGGCAAATTACAAATGTAATTTGTAATTCAAAGTTTTCTAATTACAGATTACAAACATAATTAGTAATTGAAAAATTTCGAATAACAAATTACCAATTTAATTAGTAATTGAAATATTTCTAATTACAAATTACAGATGTAATTAGTAATTGAAAAATGTTTGATTACAAATTACGAATGTAATTAGTAATTGAAAATTTCCTAATTACAAATTACAAATGTCGTTGAATGTAATTAGGTTCAAATTTTGCACTAGTTACATTTTATCGATGTAATTAGAGTCAAATTTCACTCCAATTACATGTAATTAGGACCAAATTTTCGACTAATTATATTATTCAATGTAATAAGAGTCAAATTTCACTCTAATTACATATAATTAGTATCGAATTCTCGACTAATTACATTTCTTAATCCAATTAGTATCAAATTTCCGACTAATTGCATGTAGTTAGAGTCAAATTTGACTTTAATTATATTGATAAAATGTAATGATAATTAGTGCGAAATTTGAACCTAAGTTCATTTGTAATTTGTAATATTTGAATTTTTCTAATTACTAATAACATTTGCAATTTGTCATTAGGAAATATTAAATTACTAATTACATTTGGTTCATTCCATGTCAAATCGACCAAGAGTTGAAATCGACCCCTTTCGATTTCTATGAAATTTGGTCAGTTTTCGTTTTTAATGAAACGAAGTTTTACCAAAGGAAAAAAAAAATTCAGTTTTTTATCGATAGTTATGCAAAATTTCACAATTTTTCAAATCTTTCAAGTTTATTTTTTAAATATCTCGAAAACTATTATTCCTGGTCGATTTGACATAGAATGGAATAAATTTATTTTGTAATTTGTAATTTGTACTTGAGAAATTTTCAATTATTAATTACATTTGTAATTAGAAAGTTTTAATTACTAATTACATTTGTAATTTGTAATTAAAATTTTTCGAATTACTAATCACATTTGTCATTTGTAATTAGAAGGTAATTAATTACAAAGACACTATTTGTGTGAAAAACGTGACGCTCGGCCGTTTCATTTGCCCGTAACGCTCTCGCCGCGCCGAAACGCGCCCATAGAAGTTTCACTTAAAAAAATCAATCTTTTAAATAATCGAATCGGAATCGAACATCCCTGCTTCACACTAAAAAAAGGGTCGGGAAAATCATAATTGGTACTCACCCCACGTACGAAATTTCGGAAATCTGTCGCATCATTTTGTGGACGCCGAATGCATTCATTTCTCTGACTTTAAATTTCTTTATGATAAAACGAAACACGCAAAATATGCGATCTAAGAAGTTTAAAGTTTGATATGACACACTCTAAAACGCGAGTTAATTGCTTCCTGTGTTACGGGATTCTTTTTTTTTTAAGTATCCGCGTACGAGGAATAAATTTATTCCTATATACACTCACACTAGGTCGACGCCGCACTATGAGAATTTTTTTAAAAACTATCCGCAATGAAACGACGATTTTTACGACGGGCGACAGAAGCGCCCGCGGTGACGCATAAATACACGAGGAATGCCGATGATAAATATAGTCACGTTCCTCGGTCAAAGCGCGCGCCAAATCGTTGCCGGTAACTCGTTTGTCTATGATTGATATCTCTTATATTAGTGAGAACGTCGTGTGCATGTCTCTTAAATATATTCATGTATATATGTGACAGCGCGTACTGACCGCGCGAATCGACTTGACGACTGGAAAGTCGGGAAACAACTGAAGCGTGAATCCACCGATTCCGCGATTCCGATGATTCTTCAAGCGCAAAACACACGCTCGCCACATATCGCACGCGCATGTTATAGTATATATGCGGCTATACACGCGCGTTAGCGACGCCGTTTGTTATGGCACCCCGTTTTCTCTATCACGAACCAAGATACACGCTCTCAAGAGTCCGTGAGGATACCGTTTTTCACACACAAGTGGCAAATATACTTTCGCGATTCAGCCATTGAATCGAGCAAATAATAATAGCTAAAATCCTGAAGATATATCGCGACAATAATCGGAAGGTAGGCAAAGAAATATAATAATCGTAATAATAAGGAAACTGAATAAATGAATAAAGGTAGCCGGCGAAGAATATTTTTGATTCTTATTAAATCGATAAGGAATTAGGCGAGAATTTAAGGACGAGATACGCGACATAAATATAACCACACGAACGCATCGTTGTGTGCGAGAGTCGACGAAAAACGAAAAATAAACTAGTACACAAACGCGAGGTGAAGCGAAGCCTCGATTCACGAAGAGAGAGACAGCGCGCGCGGTACTTATATATGACTCATTCCGCGCGGACTGTCTTTCCCCGAACTCACGCACTTCCCTATTCTATGCCGAATTTATGCGAAATAATTATCCCAAAACACTATAACAACTACTAATAATAATAAATTCGGATTGACCAACGATCAGAGCACTCGCACGGAGTTCCTTTGCCATTATTACTTCAATTATTTAACATAACGCGACCCTTGTCGCAAATTGATCAAAACCGCCGCATGGTGAAATCTACGGAAGTAAAAAAAACTATCTCGAATACTCCCACAAGTAGAGGCGCAACAATTGGCAAAGGAACTCCGTACTCACGGAAAGTTCAGGAGAGAAATCGAGCTCACCGCTTCGCTGCAACAACCGGAAGCTCCTCGTTGACCCATTCCTCGCAACGCGTCGAACACCTCTCACGCTCCAAATTCGACTAATTTATTCCCCGATACTCGATATTCTTTCGATCCTCGCTCGATCCTCTCCTGACTGAGGTACTCGCCCCACCCTCTCGAGACCCCCCACGGCGGTCAGCGCTCTTACGCGGGCCACGGAGATTCTCCTTATTTCTCTTCTCTAATCGCTGTTCTCCCCTTTACTATACCATATAAAATTCGGGCTCCGTACCTCTTCGCCGCTTACGCTCTCCGTGCACGGATCTATCTTCGCGGCAAATAATTTGGCTGTATCGTCAACGCTTTCCCCCAGAACTCGATGGCGGTCTAAAATGCGAAGGCAGGCCTCCCTCGCCGAGTCAAAGCGTCCCTTAACTCGGCGGTGGGCCCACACGTAACGCCACCAGGCAAAAATAATCGCAATACAGCACCTCACGCTCTTTTCCACACCCGTCATCCATTAAAGGAAGGTGCCGGTTTTAACGGACCACACCGTCAACGATACAGCGGGAAAGGTACGGCGCCAAGGCCGTTGAGTCGAGAAGGTCATTTTAAGGTCAACTTTTTTAAATGGAAACCTGTATTTTTGAATTCCGAAATTAAACTTATTCCGACAAAGTTGATCGATCTTTTCCGAATCTTTAAATGCAAATGTGAAACAATCTGGCTCTATTGATTTCAGAACACAAAAATACAGGTTTTCATTTTTTTTAAAACAAAAGTTGACCTTGAAATCACCTTGAAGATCATCGTCAACGTCACTGCTAAATACGCCTTATTAAAATTAATAACTTTGGTCGTTACGAAAGAATTTGAAAAACTTGTATTCCCAGAGGGTACCCACACCTCGTTTACGTTTAATTGACTTTGGAGGACCTCCAATGTCAAAATGACCTATGACCCAAATACATTTTTGAACGTGGAATTTTCCGCTCTATCGATTGCTGATGTCAAAAAGGGGGTTTCCATTTGAAAAAAACAAAGTTGATTTTCAGATAACCATGAAGGTTATCGTCAAGGTCAAAATTAAGGTCAATATTGAATTCCTCGTAAAAAGTTACCTTCAGAATGGACTTGACATTTTTGAAAAATATCTTAGCTGAGGAAATATTCAGCCGTCCCGTTACTTTTGTGACTCCCAGTATATGGGGCATTAACGAAACTGACCAATCCGTTTTTTATTTTGATTTTTGATTTTGTTGAAAATTTTATATTTTGTTGTACGTACTTACTGAAAGCAGTCTTTTAGAATTTTTTTAGATTTTTGTCTCAATCCTTCCAACCACATTTTTCAAAATTTCACACCATTTTTTTTTAATACCACAATAAATTTTTCAAAATTTCACCCAATTTTCTTTTAAATGCTCATAACTTTTTAAAGAACGGAGATATCAAAATACGATAAAACATCTTTTTTTTTCGTTTTCAGTCGTAGTTTTATAAAAAAAGATACAAAAAATATCAAAATTAATTTTCATGTTTCTTTCAGTTTTAAAGCCAAAATATTTTTTTTTAACTTGGACCATTTTGATTTTTTCCAAAAAAATCACCAGTTTTAGAGACACATTTTTACAATGACTGAAAAATTCGCTGCTAGTGATATTCATAATTTGCATTTTTTAAATCTATTTTTGAAGACACATTTTTTAGTGTTACGAATAACTTCAAAAATAAACAAAAAGTATAAGTTATGAATAGCACAAGCTGTGAATTTTTTAGTGCTTGTAAAAATGTCTCTTTAGAAGTGGTACATTTTTTCAAAAAAATCAAAATGGTCCAAGTAAAAAAAAATATTTTGGGTTTGAAGATGAAAAAAACATATGAAAATGAATTTTGATATTGTTTTTATAAAACCACAAGTCAAGACAAAAAAAAATGATTTTCTGTTTTATTTTGATATCTTCGTTTTTTAAAAAGTTAGGCGCATCTGAAAAAAAAATTGTGTGAAATTTTGAAAATTTTATTGTGGTTGGAAGGGTTGAGACAAAAATCTAAAAAAATTCTGAAAGACTGCTTTCGGTACGTACAAAAAAATCGAAAATTTTCAACAAAATAAAAAATGGCCGGGGTTACGGATTGTTCGGTTTCGTATGGAATGCCCCATATACATCACGTGGACGTCCTTGCTCATCCGGCGCAGCATCTATATATATATCTTATTCTGTTATTTTTTAATATAACTCTAATGAAGCTCATTTGATCACATCACATTCTCGCGGCGCAGATACAAGATTCTTGTCTATGCAGGCGGAAAATCAAATCGACTCTTTTCCATAATAAAGCAATTAACATCAAGTGCGTAGCATATTATACATTGTAAAATATGAAGGAACGAGAATCGCGATAAAGGAAATCATTTGGCGTGTACAAAAACATAGAAATATCGATGAATCTAATATGAGGAAGGAATAAATAATGAGAACTAATTGAACTTTCAGGAAATAGAGAGGAGAAGACTGATCAACAGAGAGGCGAAAGTTTGTGGAGAAATGGAGATGCCACCCGCTAATATATTGCGAGTATCAGTCAATCTGGAAATTTTATCAGCGTTTGAATTTCCCTATGACGGATTATTCGTCACGTATTACGTTGATTTGCCGAAAAATTGGGGAACCAACGAGAGCGAACGTCTCACCGGAAGAACCCAACGTTCGAGCGTGACGAGAGAAGGAACAGCGCATTTTTGCTATGTCAACGAAATGCTCTTGGACTTTGATTTGAAAAGTCTCAACGACACAAACGTACAACCGTCGTGGCCTTATTTGATTTTGACGGTGGGCTCGCTCGACAGTTGGACGAGGTAAATATTAGGACGATTTTTTTCGACTTATTTTTTTTCCTTCACTCCCCACCCAAAGATTTGTTGTATATGTCTGAAAGAAAATTCCCTGAAAGTTACAGCCCGTAATATTAACATTAAGTACTTTCCCTTCGCGTGATAAGTTTTTTCATCTAAAATACACCTAAATGAAGATCTTTTTTCGTCAAAATTCTACTACTCCGCGGTTTTTTATGCTATCACATTGATTTTGGTCGCAATTTACGCAGAATCGAACAATCTTTAAAAGTGTCTTGAACAGCGCAAGTGTAACTTACACTGGTGAGATGGTATGGGTCCCCGAAGTTGATTTTTACCCAAAATTCTCGATTTCTTGCTGTTATCTCCAAAATGATTAACTCAATCGAAAAATCGTGAATGGAAATTTTGTTGGAAATTTAATTTCCTACAAAAAAGGTCCTTTAGACCTAATTGCTAAAATCAATATTTCTTGAGATATTAAACCTTAACTTATTTATGGTATAAAATTTGTATAGTTGGTCGAACCAAAAGTTTTTAATTGTTGATATTCTATATCATACCACCATATCACATATCGTATCACGAGAGTGATGTGATATGGAATATCAACAATTTGAAACTTTTAATTCGATAATCCATAAAAATTTTCATATTACAAATAAGTAAAGGTTCAATATCTCAAGAAATATTGATTTTAGCAATTATGTCTAAAGGACCTTTTTTGTAGGAAATTAAATTTTCAGAAAAATTATCCTTTACATTATTCCAGTAAAGTTAATCATTTCGGAGACAACAGCGAAAAAACGAGAATTGTAGGTAAAAATCAACTATAGTGACCCCGTACCATCTCACCAGTGTAAGTTACACTTCCACTGTTAAAGACACTTTCAAAGATCGTTCAATTCTGCGTAAATTGCGACCAAAATCAATGCGATAGCATAAAAAATCGCGGAGTGGTAAAATTATGAAGAAAAAAGTTTTTGATTTACGTGTATTTTAGATGGAAAAACTTATCACGCGAAGGGAAAGTACTTAATATTAATATTAAGGGCTGTAACTTTCGGGAAATTTTCTTTCAGACATATGCAACAATATTTCGGGTGAGGAGTGAAAGAAATAAAAAAAAGTCGAAAAAAATCGGCCTAGTAAATATATATATATATATATATAGTATAATGGATTTGGTGAAGGAAAAAAAGATATTCGGCTTGTCATTTTAACCATGAAGAATAATCGATCCGTATAGTCACGGCAGCGATGAAAAGCTTCAACGTGAGAAAATAAGAATTCAGAAGAAACGAAAGTGCACCTGTTTTTTTTTCTGATAATAATTGGATCGCATGAATTAATAAATAATTTAATGAGGGTAGATATCGTATCGAAGGTTACGCCTCTATACCTCTGCCGCCAACGCCAGGCACTCATTCCTTCGTTTTACCAACTTGGCGTCCGGTCGGTCGATTCGTTGATGTTTTACGACGATTCTTCACCGGCGGCACGTCCGAGCTCGAAGACATTACCTACTGCGGTATTTCCGCCGATTCTCGGGAGGTTAAGAAACTGGAAAAGACACGTCTGACGACCGTGCCCGCTGGTAAGATAAACATAAAGCTGCACATCGTTCATCAGAGCAAGCTATTTACGAAGACTCGTCGTCTCAATCGTGACGCCCTCGCGAGACTGAACGCTGGAACGCTAATCAACAGCTTGGAAAACGTGCTCGAACAATTCAAGGCTGCCCGTGAACGAATGATTCAGGCGAGAGCTATGAACCCGCAATCGAATAACTTCACGGAAGAGGAAAAAAAAAGTTAGTATATGCACAACGTTGTAAAGAATTTTATGTATATACCAGCTCAGCCGCGACAGCGTCTGAGAATACTCGAGATGAAAATCTAAAATCTATCAGACGAATCCCAGAAGAATTTCCTCAAACTCCGAGAGAATTTGTATCTTATTACAAACAATGGATTGGTCAATTTACAATGTGATGAATTCACGATTCCCGCTATTTTTAGGGCTCTATAGCATAAAAGGAAAAAGCCTTGTAAATTCGACATTTGCACATTGCTTCCTCATCTTTATTCATAGTTCACACAGCTTCCTTTATCACAAAGTATATGGCGATCAAATTTGGCTTCCTCATAAAGGAAGCTTTGTTAACTATCGAAAAACATGAGTAATCAATGTGCAAATTTGCCAAATTATTTCAAATTTACTTCTTGCCAAATTTGATTTTCGCCAAATTCAATAGCAAACAACCTTGATCACTATTTTGAATGTGTACAAAATTTCAGTACAAAATCTCGCAAATAGCCCAAGTTAGAGTACGCTTTTTAAAAAAAAAAACCAAAATTTTATAAAATTGTAATCATTCGACCGATCTTCGCCAAATTTAATGACGAACATCCTCGATAGCTATATTAGCTCTGTGCAAAGTTTCAGTGCAATATCTTAAAAATTGCACAAGTTAGAGCGTTTACGCTATTTTTCAAAAAATTAAATATTTCATAAAATTTTAATCCCTCGAAGAATTTTCACCATATTCAATAGCGATCAACCTTGATAACTATACTAGTTCCTTACGAAGTTTCACTGCAATATCTTGAAAAATGTGCAAGTTAGAGCGATTACGCTATTTTTCAAAAAAAAATCAAAATTCGATAAAAATTTAATCTTCTGATCGATTTTTGTCAAGTTCAATACCAAAAACAACCTTAATAGCTATACTAATTTTGTGAAAAGTTTGAGTGCAATCATATCTTAAAAATTGCAGAAGTTAAAGCGTTTACGCTGATGTTGCAAAAATGAAAAAATTTTATAAAATCAGAAACCCGTTAGAATTAAAATAAAAAAATTCCATAATGAAGGGCAATTCGTGCTGGACAAGTGTGCCAAATTTCAGCTCGATATCTCGATGCGTTCTTGAGTTATTAATTATTTACATTAGAAACTCAGGAGATACACACACACACACACCCACGCGCGATGTTGATTTCTCGATGTTTTGGGACATTTTGAACACATGGGCATAAAAATATCGAAAAAAAATTTTTTCACGAAAATAAAGCTTCCTTTATGAGGAAGCAAAAAATGGAACCCTTGTTATCACTCTCGTGTCCGTGAGTCGGTTAAAAAATAGTTTTCCTCGAAAACTGTGTAAGGGGCTATTCATCAATTACGTAAGAAAATTTTCGGCCATTTTTCACCACCCCCCCTCCCCCCATGTAAGGACACAAGATTTTTTGGATTCCTCCTCCATCTTCTTACGTAAGATTTTACCTAGGTTTCCTAAAAAGCATTTAACATAGGTGTAGGTCGTTAGAAAAGGGTTAGTTACATTAAATCTCGTTATTATTTGACATAAATAAAAGATTTTCATTTTTTTCAAATAATTATTTAATCTTTGGCAAATGCATATTATCATTAAAGGTAAGATTTTGAATGACCTTAAAGTGAAGAAACAAATCAGTTAAAAAACTACAAACGAATATATTAAAAGTATTATATTCGTTTGTACTTTTGTAGTTTTTAAACTTCGGTTTTTCGAAACTTCGCTCGGTCGAAAAAACTACTAGTTTTTTCGACACTGACATAGTTGCTGAAGAAAACAAAATTTGAAATGAAAATAGGTGTGTTTGAACATTAAAATGAATCTGTGATTGTCCGACCTGAGAAAGCTACTTGAATCTCAGTTTAAGATAACGCCTTCAAGTTTCGATTCTTTCGATGTCTGGTGACCTTGGCCTATCTCAAAAAGTGCGTAAAGCAATGAGTGACTATAGATTTGAAACAGTCTTAATATAAAGGGTATAAGGCAAAGAGTAAAAGTCAGTTCAGTTCAGATCATCAATCGTTGTCCGGGCTGAATTATATGCTGTTGTGACCGTTTGAATTGAAGTTTTTTTAATAATTAAATGATACAATTGCGTGATAGTAGAAAGGAATTTTGTAAAAATAATTGAAGTAAGATTAATATAAGAAAAAAAGTACTATAATTTTTATTTATAAGCTTCAAAATGTGTAAATATGAACAAATTTAAGATTTGTAAAACTTTTAATAAACAATAAAAAATTTTAACATAAGAATATGTAAATGAAATTGTACATTCAAAACGAAAAAATAGATCTCATAGTTGCTTCACCTAACACTTTGCTCACAAATGTCCATCACTCTACATTGCAAAACGCACATTTTATCTTGTCGTAAAATATTGAGTAAGAATTGATGGCTTTTATCCCCCTTCCCCCCGAGGTAAGGTCATTTAGACATTATAGACCCCCCCCTCCCGGGACCCTTACGTAGTTAATGAATGGTCCCCAAAGTAGGAATTTGAAATTTGGCACGTCGTTCATGACGCGTTTATATATCGCTAACTGGACGATCAGAAAAAAGATCTTACAGTAAAAGAATACATTTTTCGCCTGCAAGGTATTATTTCAAAAAGCTACCTCTAAGAATTCTAAACATCTTTTTTTTAATAAATTTGGGTCTACTGGTCTTAATTATACAGTTCAAAATTTGCTAGGAATGACCATTTCCCCACCCTGATTTCCTAGGTTTTAGAAGCTAAAATTTCTATTTGAATAGGTTGACGATGACCTTCAAGGTAGTTTAAAGGTCAATTTTTTTTATTGGAAACCTGTATGTTGAGTTTTGAAATCACACTTATTCGAAAAAAATGGATCGATATTTTCTGAATCTTTTAATGTAAATGTAAAACTGTTCGTTCTATTGATTTCAGAACTCAAAAATAGAAGGTTCCTTTAAAAAAAAATTGACCTTGTAATTACCTTGAAGGTCATCGTCAATGTCAGTACTAAATGCGCATTGTTACAATTAATAAGTTTAGTCCTTAAAAAAGAATGCGAACAGTTTTAATTCCCAGAGGTATCCACACGTTGTTTGAGTTTAATTAACCTTGAAGGACCTTCAAGGTCAAAATGTACCTATGACCTAAGTGCATATATGACCGAGAAATTTTCCGCTCTCTCGATTGCCGATGTCAAAAAGGGGGTTTCCATTTGGAAAAAAAAAAGTTGACCTTCAAATAACCTTGAAGGTGATCGTCAATGCCAAAATTATGGTCACCTGAACTCCTCGTCAAAAGTTACAAGAATGACCTTGACCTTTTGGAAAAATATCTTAACTGAGGAAATATTTAACCATCCCATTACTTATCTGACGCCCCTGTATTTATTTTTTTTCAACTCAATGCACAAAAGACCAAACACTAGCCCGCTCATAACGGAGGTGATTTTTTATTTCAACAAAAATAACAATTTACATTGAATTGTTTTGATAATAATTATTTATCGTGTTACGCTACACCTGTGTATGTTTTACTGTAGGCGCTCGCCCTGCTATTTATTAATCGCAATTAATTGGTTGTCTTTTCTTCTTCCGTCGCATTTAATCCTTTATCAATTATTATTTTATCCAATGTGTTTCGTAGATAGTATCGCGTATTTTGTCCTTTCGTTTGTTTAAACCTTAATCAATTTTCACAACTGATTCACTTCAATATCCTCAGCTTCACACGTGTCTATGATACAATTTACGTTGAGAGGGTGGGCCTCGACGTCAACTTTTTTAATTTCAGCCTTTTTTAGTCCGCGGATTAGTCGAGAGGGAACATTTTTGTTTTGTTCAAAAATTAAATTGTCTCGTGCGCCGTCCGAAGAGTCTTCTCAAGTCGAATAGGTACACTCGTTATTACAATTATAATTACATCATCTCTAGTCTAGGTTTTTTCATTTTTTTTCTTCACTTTTTTGGAGCATTAGCAGTGTGACGAGTAAATACACACTCGATCGTGATGTTTTTTTCTCTTACGATGCTACAAGAACCTCTTAATAATTACCCCTCTCTCTCCCTCTCTCTCTCTTTCTTCCGCTATCTTCGATACAATCAGACCACTTTTATTCTGGAAGCATTGAAAGTTTTTTGTTTTTTCCAATATTTTTAATTTTATTCATTCATTGAGATTTCGCGATATTTAATAAATTCAGTCGAATCGTCGGGCACTCGATGCTTGATGATTTTTAATTTCTATGAATTTCTCTGTCTCTCCCATTTTTTTTTTTTAGGTGAACTCTCGGATAACTAACGGAGAAGCAACCGCGCCGAGAAAGCGATTCTTCATTTTTTCGTTTCCCTTTGCAACGCGCTTCGCAATAACGAATCGATCGACGAGACACGATTGATCGCGTCACAGAGGAGAACTCGAACACTTTCATGATGATTCCAATGACGATGACAGTCGTGTTCTGTGTGTGTGCGCGCTCACAACGGATCTGAACGACAGCAAAAATGGAGAAAAACAAAGCACACGCAGCCTTTTTCGAAGCAGCGATCGAGATTCCTCGCGAGGAGAGAATTTGAACGGACGTAAATTTTCGAGCGAAAGAAAAAAAAATGTTACCGCTAGAGCTACGGATCTTCAGAAGGCACCCTTCAAATGTAAAGGACTCTCTGTATGTATTACAAATTCGTAAATTTCGTTACATCAGCGCACGTTTATAAAGATATTGGAGGACGCCATGGCGTATGCAGTCGCATCGAAAAATCAAGTTCCATGCGATTTTTTAGAATTTTTGATAGAGAAAAAAATGTTATGATCAGTGATGAAAAATGATAAAGCGCTTATTGGCATTTGAGGCTTATTCTGTTTTTTTATTCAATCAGGTTTGTACGTCTCAATCGTTGAATGATATAAAAAAAGTTTCAATTTATTAACCGGTGAGTTGAAACGTAGGATCTGATTTTCCTTTGAGACTGCAGGAGATACGGCAAATACTCTCGACGAATGCACATATTATATCTATCGCAATGATGAAATTTTGTATCGATGATATTTTTAAAAAGCCACGAATAACGGTCACCTTGCGTGCAAATATAAAATTAGGCTGTATAAAAAGTGTCTCGTGTGTGTTTGCGTATGTCTGTTTTCTGCAAAACCTGAGTGTAACGTTTATTTAATTTTTTTCATTATAATTAACTAAATTAAATAAAATTCACATCCATTCCATTGACGATTGAATCATTTCTATTTTTTTTATCTTTTCCTTTTTTTTTCAATTGGTTGTTTATTCGTGAATAAGAGAACGTAGTCTCGGGAGAAGTTCCCTAGTCAGTTCGTGGTTTTCTACCCTCTAAACTCTAGCTACGAATTTTTTTTTTTTTTCATTACTTTAAGCTCTAAGCCTAGATCTCTTATTTTTATAACTTTATATAAGTAAACTAGTAATCGTATAATTACTCGCTCGTCTTAATAGCTAGATACTATGTACTATGTACAGTGCCTTAATAGTTACGATTCTCCAACCACTTTATCAAAAAAAAAGGAAACAAAAAGAGGGGAAAAAAACAATTAAGAGTCATAGGCGTAAACGATCATTTGATAAAACGGTACGTTTTACAGGTGTCCAAACACGTGTACGTCGCACTCTCTCCCTTCCAAAGTTCTTTGTGTTTTTTTTTCATTTTTTTATCGAATGCGGTCTATATCTCACACTGGTACTCGTAAACGCATTCGCAAATAAAAACATGCACACCATTAACGCCGTATTATTGTTTTAACGATTATTATTCATGATATATACAAAAAAAAAACTGTCTCACTTTCTCTCGTGACTTGGGTCCTTGTTTTTTTTTTTCGTTTTCTTCCTTCTTACTCCCCGCGCGGCTATTTTTTCGATAAAAATCAGGGATCAACGCGCGAATGACCTTGATGGCAAGCGCCCAATGACCCGACATCCCCGTCTATGTGAATAGAAAAAAACGCTGTTTCGCGAAGGGTGAAGAAAGCAAAAAAAAAAGACAATGAAATTTGTTCATTTTTAGGAATGATCGAGGAAACCGTTCGGGCCCACCAGTGTTCTTGTCAATCGTGACCTCTGCAAGAATTGAATAAAAAAAAAGGAGAAAATAAACCACATTCCCGCAGACATCCCATTGGGCCTGATCGGACAACGACTGGAATGCGTTACTGGACATATGCGTATATACTCCCGCTAACAAAACATGTAAAACTGTATCGTGTCTCAAAACAGCGTACAAAGTCTCCGACAGAGCAAAAAAAAAACGAAAATCTTTATAAAATGTCGCTAGGACAGACGCGAACGTACAAAGTGTCCCAACTTTCCGACGAATCGCGTATCTCTCGCCTTGACTAAAAAATTAAGGGTGACGCGTGTGGGGTGTACAAAGGCGTAATTTATATATGGATATAAAAAAAAAGGCATTTCGTGATGCCACGTAAAAATTGCATCATTCCACTCTGTCGCTTCAGCGCACGGTTAAGAAGATTCGATGAACGAGTGTATGTCTGTCTTTGCGAGATTTTTTGTTTTTTACTGCTTATTCGCCCATTGAGCGCGCGGGTCAAGCCAAAATACGCTTCAATCCTCGTCCGAGAGAGGCTCGTATTGAGCCGATAAAAGTGGCGCCGGTTCCGCCTGCATTTGTTCGGCTTTCGTCACGGAAATGGAAACGGACGTCGCGGCTGATGGCGCAGGCGGAGGTCCCGTGTGAACACCAAGCGCGCTGAAGGGATAAAAATTCGTCGGTGTCGGTGCCGGCGGCTGTTGCAACGGTTGATTTGGATTTTCATCGATTATCATCTCTCCGCCTGACGGACTATCGACGCCAATTATTCCCTGCTGTTTATCATCCTTATCGGTGTTACCGCCGTTACGATCCCCACCGGGACCGCCGCCGCCACCAGATTTGTCGTCCTCGGACGTTCTCATTACTTCCACAATTTTGTTCTTCACGTAGTCAAGGGGCGAGAGATGGGGCTTGTTGGAGGGATTTCCGGAAGTCGTCGTGGCAGTGGTAGTTTCATAAAAACGTCTTGCATAATGATTCGCAGTCGCTTCCGGCGGCGATACGGGTTCTACAGAATGAAATTGTTGTTTTCCCACTGGAGGTGGCTGTTGTTGTTGTTGTTGTTGTTGTTGCTGCTGCTGCTGCTGCTGTTGAGCTACTCGTATTATTTGCCTCTCATCGCCGGGCTTCACGGAATCGGGTTCCGATCCTTTCCGTCGTTTCCACTGATCTTCGGACATTTGATATCTGACAAAAATAACGTTGAAACATGAATAGCCGTTATAATTTTACGATTGCGAATTGAGATAACCTTCGAAACTTAATAATCGTGTACACACCCTGAGTAAGATCTATAGGACGAGAGCGGAGGTCCATAGTCCTTTGTTACAATGTGATCGACGTGCTCGCCGAGAGTCATTGTTTTGCCGCTATTGACACTTCCGGTTACAGAGACGCTTGTCGAGCCGCTCGCATCGCCGGCGGGACTGTGCGCGACACCATTCGGCTCGGCTTGATTCTCACGATGAAAACTCTGCACAGGAAAAATTACGAAAATTAAACATACCGAACATTCGAGTATGAAAAAAAAATGCGTCATCCTTTTACTCGAAATTCCAAATAAATATATGGAAAAATTCATATTTTCTATCAAGGTCATTCCATGTCAAATCGACCAAGAGTTGGAATCAACCCCTTTCAATTTCGATGGAATTTGATCAGAAGTTTTCATTTTTAATAAAACGAAGTTCTACCAAAGGAAAAAAATTAAAACATTATTGTCGACAATTACGCAAGATTCTAAATTTCACCATTTTTTAAATCTTTCAGGTTTATTTTTTAAATATCTCGAAAACTATTATATTTACGAAAAAATCTTTCTGGGTTCGTCTTGAAGAGTATACTTGTGGCTATGAAAAACAAAATTTTGAAAGATGATAAATTTGGAGAATTTTGAATTTTTTAAAATCGTGCCAATCCATTTTCGACATTATATTTTTGGTTCATTTTTTTTATACAATACCTTATACTGATCTTAAAAGAGCCTGAAATTTTCAGAAAGGGGTTTTGTTGTTTTTTCAACAATATGAATTTTTGAATTTTTAAAAATCGTGTAAATCCACGATCAATATTAAATTTTTGGTTAAATTTTTTTTCTATATAATACCTTGTACTGATCTTAAAAGATCCAGAAATTCTCAGGATGGTGTTTGTTTGTTTCAAAAATCTAAATTTTTGAATTTTGGTAAAATTTTTTTTTTTTTAATTTATCAAAATACTTTTTTACTTTTATTTTTACTTTTTTTTACTGCTCAAAATTACAAAACTACATGATTGCTCAACTTTACGCTGAGAGATAAAACGCTGAGGAGAAAAAAAAAATTTTTTTGACCAGAATTCAAAAATTTATATTTTAGAAACAAAAAAACACCATCCTGAAAATTTCAGGATCTTTTAAGATTAGTACAAGGTATTATATAAAAAAAATTTAATCAAAAATATAATGATGATCGTGGATTTACGTGGATTTTAAAAATTCAAAAATTCATATTTTTTTAATAGTATTATATAGGTATTATATATAGTATTATTATAGGTATTATATAAAAAAAATTGAACCAAAAATTTAATGTCGAACTTGGATTTTCACGATTTTTGAAAATTCAAAATACTCCAAATTCATCATTTTTCAAAATTTTTTTTCGGAATATTTTTTTTTTCGTAGCCATAAGTATACTCTTCAAGACGAACGAGATATTTAAAAAATAAACTTGAAAGATTTAAAAAATTGTGAAATTTTGAATCTTGCATAACTTTCGAACAAACAAATTTTACATTTTTCTCCATTGGTAGAACTTCGCTTATTAAAAACGAAAACTTCGGACCAAATTTCATCGAGATTGAAAGGGGTCGATTCCAACTCTTGGTTGATTCGACATGGAATGACCCATATGGAAAAATGAATATTTTCTATCAAGAGTAACTAAACATAGGAATTTTTTTAATTAAACATTTTATATCGGAAGTTGAATAGCTAACAAAATAAAAGGAATATCTATGAACATTTAAAACTTTAAAGAAATATAAAGGAAGTATAAAGAATAAATAAACATAGAAATTTCTTTTCTAAATATTTTACACGTTATATTATATATATAATATATAATATTATATATATAATATTATATATAATATTATATGCGCATATTATAGTAATATGCGCAGCGAAATAAAAGGAAAAAGGAAGGAACAAATTTTCATTAATAATGATAGATAGTGAACTAACTTGAAACAGTCGATCGCCCGGTCTCGTTGGTTGACTATTCGATGCTGGAGCTCCACCCGTGTTCTCCGTGCTCTGATTAATTTGATGAGTGATAATGGCGTCTATGAGACTGGCAGCTGTCAATGTCGACGAGGAATCGTTCTGCTGTTGACTCGATGATTGACTCTGTCGCGAACTCGATTGTTGTTGTTGCTGTTGTTGTTGTTGCTGCTGCTGTTGTTGTTGTGGTGCGAGTCTCGAAGATTGCGAAAATCCACTCGTCAAAATTCGCGACGAGTCCCTGTCAAGTTGCTGATGCTGCTGATCCCGATAAATTTGAGCTATGTGACGTCTTTCCGCCTCCATTCGTTGTTGCACCTGAATATGCTGCTGTATCTGTTGCTGCTGATGCATATGCGCGAGATCTCTCTCGCGCTGCTGCTGCACGGCCAAAAGATGCTCAGCGTGTTGTTGTTGCAACTCCTTTTCTCGTTGTTGCTGAACGGCCAATCTATGCTCTTGTTGTTGTTGCTGTTGTTGCTGCAATTCTTTCTCCCGTTGTTGTTGAACGGCCATTCGATGCTCCTGCTGTTCCTTCTCACGCTGAGCCGCGGCCGCGGCAGCTGCCATCTGATGCTGAATCTCCTTTTCACGATGCTGCTGATGAACGCTCATCCGATGATCGGCGTGTTGTATATCCTTGTCCCTCTGCTGAACCGATATACGATGTTCGACGTGTTGCATGTCCTTCTCGCGATGCTGTGCCAAACGGTGCTCCTGCTGTATCTCTTTTTCTCTCTGATGGTGATGATGATGCTGCTGCTGTTGTTGCTGGTGCTGCTGCTGTTGTTGTTGTTGTTGTTGTTGTTGCTGCTGCTGCTGCTGTTGTTGTTGCTGCTGCTGCTGTTGTTGTTGCTGCTGCTGTTGTACCGAGAGACGATGCTCAAATTGCTGCATCTCCTTTTCTCGCTGCATTCGTTGCTCCTCCTTTTCGCGCATATGAACCTCGCGATCCCGTTGATCTCTCTCACGCTGATGTTGACGATGCGCAACGGCTATTTGATGCTGCTCGGCCTGTTGCATAACCAAACGGTGTTCCTGGAGTCTCATGTCTTGCTCCCGAAATGCTCGTGTGTTATCGACGTAACGATCGGCGAGCAGCCTGTCGGCCATTGTTTTGCCGAGACCTTCGTGTCCACCGCTGCCCGAAGAGGAATGCTGTCCGTGGGACGGATGAGGCACCGGAAGACTCGGCTGTTGAACAGCAACATCGACGAGACTCGAGAAAGCCTCGAGACCGGCCGGTGGCGGTGGATAATGAATTTGCTTCTGTGGATTGTGCCTCTGTATCACACCCTGACGCGGCTGAGTGTGAGACTGCGGCGGTGGCGGTGTACTCGTGTAATACATGGTCGAGGGTGGAGCGGGTGGTGGTGGCTCGCTCTTTACCGGATTTTCAATGTTCGAACCACCGCGACCGCGGGCGTGCATCTGTTGGCTCGTTATATAATCGTTCATGATAATCTGACGGGACGACAGCTGTTGCTCCATCGTGTAACTCGGTGGTGGACGAGCGGAATAAGAATTGTACTGATTTCCATGAGTCACGACGACACCCTGCGGCTGCTGATTTTGAGCGCGTACGTTGCTCGTCGTCGGCTGCGAGTGTCTCATACCCGGGCGATGATAGTCCGACATGAAAACGTGTTTCTCAACGGTGAACGAGGGCACGGGTGTTCCCTGTGTTATCGAGCCGGTCTCTTTCGGACCCGGGACATTACCGCTGACCACAGAACCAGCGTTACCAGGTGGTGTCATCTGCCGAAGGAGGCCCTCGTAAACCCGTTTCTCCACTGTGAACGGTTGCACCGGTGTTCCGTGAGTAATCGAACCACCCTTGTGACCGCTGCCCATTGCGCTCAATTTTGGCGATAATTTTGGATGAGGTTGGGGCGCCGGTGGTTGTTGCTGTTGTTGTTGCTGTTGTTGCTGCTGCTGCTGTTGCTGCTGCGACGACGGCGCCGAAACTTTGTTCATTTTTGGGGTCGTAGGTGCCTGAGGACGTGGCGACGACGAATATACGAGTGGACTCTTGGCACCGCGTGTCTGTTGCTGTTCCGTGTGCGAATGCGGATGATAGTAAGCACCAGGTGGAGGCTCCGGACGATAGAGCGTCACGGGTGGAGGTTTGTGCGGGGGTTGTAAAGCGTGATTGTAATCCTGCTGTTGACGAGGCTTCTTTATGCTCAAATCGAGCGTACCCTCGGTCTCTCGCAACGCCTGCTGTACCTGCATCACGACGAGACCCTCTTTTGGCAGTATGTCTGACGATTGTGACTGCGAGCTCGGCTGCACTGTCGGTGGACACGGTGTTATTGTTGCCTGCATCTGGCCTGTTTAACGATTTATCGAAAACAAAAAAATTACGACAATTAGACTTTAGCACTGATTTCTCTCAACCATTCCCTTCGATTTTATTTCATTTTTTAATATGTTATTATACATGCAAAAAGAAGTATCCATGTAAATTTTTAGCCCTCTATCTTAAACCCTACTAAAGTTATTGATTTTGAAATAAATTTCCTTAAAATAATCATAACTTCTACAATAACCAAGATATTCCAACTTGCCAAGAGGTCATTTTTTTCAATGTACTTTTCGAACAAAGTATCGAAAATTAAATAAAAAATTTTTTCAAAATGTTCTTTAGCTGTTTTAAGCTAAACAATTGGATTTTCTTTCAATAGGATTCCTTCGATTTTTTTTCCTTCTACGACTACAATAGTTGATTTCAATTATGTTAAAATCAAACATTTAACTTCTTTCACATATTTCCTATGTGAATTATAATAATTTACAAAGGAAATATATGACAGAATTTAAATTATTTATTTTAACATAATTGAAATCAACTATTGTAGTCATAGAAGGAAAAAATAAAAGCTTGTAAAAAGATCAAAATTACGAATAAAAAATCGAAATAAATTTTTTTTAATATGAATCCCATCTTCAGTAAAACCTCAAGAATTTTGTTTTTATCTATTTATAAGCTTTTATTTAGTTTCACCCGTCCCGGTCTCTGTCTGTCTGTAATCAAATCTTGCAAGTTAAATTTGACCCACTTCCCGGTTTCCGATTGAGTTAAAATTTGTCATGCATATGTAAATCCGATGACAATGCAATATTATCACAAAAAATTTGCAAATTTTTTGCGCAAAAATTGTTTCGCAAAATTTTTATAACAAATTTGCTTGACAATTGTTTTGCAACATTTCTCTACGAAAATTTTGGGCAACAGTCTTTTTCGAAAAAATTTTGCGAAACTAGATATAAATTACTAAACTAGTTATTTAACACCATAAATACTAAAAAGTAAAAAATAAATAAACGAAATTTTTTTTTTGTACACAAGCTTTTATCAGTTGTTAATAAAAAATAACTAAAAAGTTAAAAATAATTTTATTCCGATTGGAAATAAGTTTTCAAATAAAAGCGTGTTACATTTTAACAGAAGAGGAAAAAATAGATGGTGTAACAAGCTTTTATTTGAAAACTTATTTCCAATCGGAATAAAATTATTTTCGACTTTTTAGTTATTTTTTATTAACAACTAATAAAAGGTTGTTAAAAAAAATCGTTTATTTATTTAACGTAGAATTTTATAATTTTTGTTACAACAAAATCGAAGGGGTCCCATTGAAAGAGAATCAAATTTTTTAGCTTAAAACAGCCAAAAAAACATTTAAAAATTTTTTTTCTTAATTTTTAATATTTTTTTCAAAAAGTACATCGAAAAAAAATGACGTCTTGGCAAGTTAGAATATCTTGTTTATTGTAGAAGTTATGATTATTTTAAGAATATTTTTTAAAAAATCAATAACTTCGGGATAGAGGGCTAAAAATTTACATGGATACTTCTTTTTGCAATAACATATTAGAAGATTTAAAAAAATCGAAGGGGTTCACCGACAAAACTTCGTTGAATTGACACGGAATGACTCGTATACATATTCTAATCAAAAAATTACGTACTTAATTGTTGAGGACTCGCGGCTGAACGATGACCGTGATGCGGTACAGAAACTACCGACAAAGTTGCAAGATTCGAATCCCTGTTAGACATCGCGGTAGAGCTCATGCTTGCGGATGGTTTGTACTCGCGAACAAACGTAATGTCGTTGCGATGATCCGTCTTGAGGATGCTCGATATAGTCGGTGTTCCCGAGCTTCCGGGTATCGAAGAGCCCACAGAGCCCGCTGGACTATTTGGATTTCTCTTCAATTGTCGCTCTATTACATTGCTCATGAGATCCTTGACGGTGAGAGGTGTGGTGGTTGTATTCGTTGTAGGTGGTGAATGCTCAATCTGTATCGGCGGCGGTGGAGGCGGAAGTGGTGGTGGAGGTGGCGGCGGTGGTGGTTGATGTTGTTGTTGTTGTTGTTGTTGTTGTTGTTGTTGCTGCTGTTGTTGTTGAATTATAGTACTCGTGATACTCGAATTTGGCATTGTCAGTGTTCCATTGCCAGTGTCAACATCGGTGCCACCCTGACCTTCGTCCGCCGTCTCCTGGAACAATTATTCAACCTCTATCAGATGGCTCCAACGAGCTAAGTGAGTCAAACGGGACTGCGCATGCATGCGTCTTTACGTCATTCCATCTGATATCGAAACTAATTTCATTCTACATTATTGTGTACATCTATTTTTTATTTTTATTTTTCCAGCGTGTCAACAATATCTCGAGACTCGCCCTACACACACAATCGGACTATAAAAAACGCTACTACTAACCAGAGTTGTGAAAATAGTAATGTAAAAGTAATGCATTACCCATTACTTTAAACAATGTGCATTGGACAAGTTTTCCATTACAAATAAAAAAAGTAATGTGTAACGTATGCATGTTCCATTACAAATGAAAATAGTAATGTGTAATGGATGCATGTGCCACTACAAATAAAAAAAAGTAATGTGTAATGGATGTGTGTTCCATTACAGATAAAAAAAAGTAGTGTGTAATGTATGCATGTTCCATTACAAATGAAAATAGTAATGTGTAATGGATGCATGTGCTATTACAAATAAGAAAGTAATGTGTAATGTTTGCACGTTCCATTACAAATTACAATTTTTAAAAAAAGTAATTTGCATTGGAGAATATTCTATTACAAATAGAAAAATTGCCGTGCTCGTATTAGAAACTTGCACATTGCTGTCTCATTATTTTATTTCGCTCACTAAAAGTTCATCCACAATTATCACAAATGATCCGTAAAGTTATAAAAAAAGAACATGCACATTATTTACGGATTCAATAAAGCGACAAATTTTGTGTCAGTAACATGTATTTTTTATTAGATTGCTTATAATTATGGGTAACAGCGTGTAAAAAAGTCATTTCAATATAAAGTTGGATAATTTTTGGGGTTGAGTACATTTTCGTACTTCATATTTAACGATGAACTGTCTATTTTTTGTTTCTATTTTTTAACTTTATGGATCATTTGTGATCATTGTGGATGAACTTTTGGTGAGCGAAATAAAATAATGAGACAGCAATGTGCAAGTTTCTCATACGAGCACGGCAATTTTTCTATTTGTAATGGAATATTCTCCACTGCAAATTACTTTTTTGAAAAATTGTAATTTGTAATGGAACGTGCATACATTACACATTACTTTTTTTTATTTGTAATGGCACATGCATCCAATATTCATTACTTTTTTATTTGTAATGGGACATGCATCCATTACACATTACTTTTTTATTTGTAATGGAACATGCATACATTACACATTACTTTTTTTATTTGTAATGGAACACGCATCCATTACACATTACTTTTGATTTTGTAATGGCACACTTATCCATTTCACATTATGCAGTGTAATGGGCAATAAATACAGTAATCCATTATTTACAACTCTGCTACTAACCAACCAAGGAAACCAAGGAACATAATAATCAGTGAAAACGAAAAAATGTATGCAATCCGGAGAAAAATGTATCCCTTACCGTGGCCGAGCTGTCGTAATCCTCGCGATTCGTCGCCGGCGGAGGACCCGTAGTCGATGGTTGCTGTTGTTGTTGCTGTTGCTGCTGATGATGAGATCCTCCGCTCGTTTGCGATGGTACGAGCGATATTCTTATGTCCGATACGTTTTCCGATGGAAATGCTACCTTTATCGTCGTCGTTCCAGCCGTTGGCACCAGCGAAACCGGGGTGCTACTCGATATCGTATTCGTTGGACTTCCGGCGCTCGCCGTATCGCTCGAGTCGTGCACCTTTTTTACCCCCAAAATAGACTACATAAATTTTAGCGCCAATATAAATCTCAATGTGTTCAATGAAAATAACGAAAAAAAAAATAAGAAATAGAATGAATTTGCGAAAACTTACAGTCAATTCATCGCAACTGCTCGTACTACTGCCACTCTCTTCCTCATCCGTGAGACAGGGCCTTCTCTCCTCGCCCAATGATTGATAATATTCCGCAACGACTTGATCCAAGCCGAGCTTCTTACGATAAGTTAGATAATAATTTTTGCACTGATGATTCGACTTTCCCGCTATTTGTTCGGATACTTTTGGCCAATTTGTACCGTGCTCGCGAAGTGCCCTTCTCAATTGTTTCAGCTCCTCCTCGGTCCATTGTCGGGCCGATGACTCGGCACTTTCCTCGGACGCGTCCCCACCACCGGCCAAATGTGGAGCCAAACGTCGCGATATCCGATTGAAACACGCTGAACAACATTTCGTAGCGTTGCTGGGTATTTCTGAAATATCAATGAAGAAACAATCTTGAGTTATGTTTCAGAAAAATTAAATTCGGAGAACTTTACTACCGATGAGTATCAATCAGGGTTGGGCAAATTTGTAATTAAAATTAATCGATGATAAAATATTTTGAGCATTGTAATGGAATTTGAATTTTAATGGTATTTTCAGCATTGTATTTAGCACAGAATTTCATTGCAATGGGCGATATAATTAGTATCAAACTCAAAATGATGCTCGAAAATATCGTTGTTCAATATAATTTAATTACACCCATGCAATTTAATTATACAAATGTAATTCTATTATACCGCAGTAATTAATTGACGATATTGCATTTTAAATTACGAGGATGTAATTGAATTATGTGAATTGGAATATTTTTGGGTTTCAATAATTTCATAAACGTTTGTGCTCAAAATATTCCAATACCAGTATTTGTATACACTCTGCTTATGGATATATATACCAGTGATCGGCAAAATCGATATTTTCGTCAATTTAATGATCGCTAATTACTCTGTGTTAGGAAATTTCATAATTGTTCCAATAAACATTACACATTATTTAAGGCACTCAGTAATTAGGCAGTAAGGTATTTCTAATATTCGAAAATTCGATAATTCATGTTCGATTGTTATCCAATGAACTTATAACTTGTAATTTAGATCAAATAATTACTCAATAACCAAGTAATTAAAATTTTGCTTTTATGAATTACTGATTTTTTTTTAAATTAGGTAATTGTTCCTTCTAATTATTAATTATCCAAATAATTAAATACTCAAGTACTCTACTTACTAATTTTTCATGAAATTAGTTAATTATTCTTTCCAATGATTAATTATTCGAATAATTAGACGATTAATTCTTCTAATTATTAATTTTTCAAAAAATTAGTTAATTATTCTTTGCAATTATTAATTATTTGATAATGCATATTTATGCTTGTAAATTTGTTTAGTGAAGTTAAGCAGGTACCCTGATAGCCAGTGTTGTACTATAAAAACTTTGTCATCTGTAGCTTGGATTCAATTCGACGCAAAGTTTACGGTAAGTTTTTGGTGAGCAACATTAGGATACAAGTTGATCGAAATCTACGGCTAATTGAATACAAGTTGTAGCCAAACTTGTACACGAAATATACTCCAACTTTTGTACAAGTTCACTCCAATAACATGTACAATTATTTGTAATCAAGCTGTACTTAAATTGTGAAGGAATTTATAATTAATTAGTAATTTATATATTTAAATTATTAATTATTCAAATAATTGGTAATTGAAATAGTTCACTACTAATTACTTGAATAATTATTAATTTAGATATATACATTACTGATTATTCAAATAATCAATAATCGACATAATTCAATTATAAATTATTCTAATAATTAGTATTCAAATAATTCAATTACTAAATAATTTAATGATAAGTATTTTAAATAATACGATTACTAATTTTTCTAATAATAAATACTTCAAAGAATACACATATTCAATATCCAAATAATTCGTAGTATTGGTCTTTAAATCACTGATTATCAAAATACCTAAAAAAAATAATGGATGAAAATATTAATTTTGTAAATAACGATTAATTAAAAATCTAAAAAATTTTTTTTGTCGATAACTGATATATTGGGTATATACCCAATGTTGCTACATTGGGTTCATTTCTTCAGCTTGAAGGATCATGATTTTTGTATGCAATTTTATGAGGAACGCTTGAGGCGCTCGGATCAACCGCAAAATGATTAGCTGAACAGTAACCAAGAAAAATGAGTTGAAGCATGTACATTGTTCATTGGAAATAATGAAGTGATCGCTATAGGTTATACAAATTTGACGATATCGGGCTACATTTTTTTAGGCAGATAATTTAAAACTTCTATGTTAGGCGAACTCATCAAGAGCATATAAATCAAGTTAAAAAAAATCATAACTCGATTTCTGTACCGATGCCAATTTTAATTAATACTTTTCCGTCCTCATAATTTTTTAAACACGTATCGCATGGTTCCACCTTTGTGTATGAAGTGCCAAAGGGATGATCTTTGTTTTAGAAATAGTTCGAAAATCATGAAAACTAAAGTAATTTAGTGAAGTAGATAGAAAAATAATTGGCCAATTATTTTGCTGCATTATATTAGTTTTAAAGTTCTAACGTGTCATTCTAAACCATCCTCAAACCACAGCATTGAAATGTTTGAAGCGTTTCTGTATTTTCAAATACATCAAGTTTTTCGAGCATCGATTATAGGTAATTGAATTCCTTAGAACATCAATTACAAGTAATTGTACGATATGCTTCTGAATTACATGTAATTAAAATGCATTCGGTGATTGATGACCGAAATAATTAGCAATTGAATCCAATTCAATTACATGGCTCAAAATGATATGAAATTAAATATGTAATTTGATTTAAAATGTAATTGATGCTGCCCGACTCTGGTATCAATGAGATAAAATGAATCCTAAGGAAAATTGACGTTAAACAACCATCTGTGCGATTTTGTTGCATTCATTGACTTACGAAATTCTTGAATAACGGAATCCCGAACTTCGGGTGGCAGATCGAGCCATTTTGGCGGCAGTGCTCTCAAACGTTTGACCCTAGTTTTGGAATTGGCGTTGTTGAGATTCGGACAACCGGGCAGAGGACAAGCTATGTAACGTCCACGCACGGCTTTGCATCTGCAGGTATTGCAGACTCTCGCACCTGGTTGCACCTGATCCTCACGAAGACCGTACTGTGACGCTTGGCTACGCGACAGAGCACGACTCTGCGTACCGCCCTCGACCATTGTCTGACAGATTGTACATGCATGAGGACCCAGCTGTCTACCGGTTTCTGCAAATGACAAAGAAAAAACAAAAACATTGAAATCACGATGAAATAAGAATTTATTTAAATTTCGATTTTTGTAAAAACGAAAAATCTCGGGAAATCCCAATCATCATTTTTGTTATTTTATTTATAGATTAAATAATTAACTTGTGAGCATATTGGAGATTCTTTTTGCATGCAATGAAAAACTTGAAATTTCATCGGTCATGCGACATCATCCGGTGGGATCGATGGAACAAAAAATCGCGTAAAACGTTTAAATGCCGTGTAAAATCGCACGCGAGAAACGTCATCCGACAAAGTGCCTTGGTACCGTTATCGATGCGTTTTCAAAAGCAATAACCCGTAACAGCGCGACACAGGGAATGAATAGAATTCTCATTCCCTTCATCGGTTTTCGGTGTCGTTAGCGTCACGCAAACCGAAGGAAGTAACGAATGACGATAAAAATCAAATACCCTGTAAAGCCCCATTAAGCGGTCGAGCGTATCTCGAACAACTCATCTGCACGCATATTTTCCACAGTTTAACATTATTGCACGTATTGCATGAGGCACGAACGAAAATTAAAAAAACTCAATACCTCTCCGTCTCTGCACTTGATCATTTTTGCATTGAGAGACATTGCCGTAGCCTGGAGAACGAATATACTTCATCGTTGAAATTATAATTTTTGCTTCCTCATAAAGCTTTGTTTTGGTGAACAAAATTTGTTCAGAGATTTTTATGCCAATGTGTTTAAAATGCCCCAAAACATCGAGAAATCATATTTAGTAAAAATATCCGGATAGATGCGTGTGTGTGTGTGTGTGTGTGTGTGTGTGTGTGTGTGTGTGTGTGTGTGTGTGTGTGTGTGTGTGTGTGTGTGTGTGTGTGTGTGTGTGTGTGTATGGGTCCGGCGTTTCAGATGTAAATAATTTATAACTGGAGAACGCTTCGCCATATCGAGCTAAAATTTGGCACACTTGTCGAGCACGAATTGCCCTTCATTATGAATTTTTTTTTGTTTTAATTCGAATGGGTGTTCAGATTTTATCGACTTTTTTCGTTTTTGCAAAAATGGCGTTAACGCTCTAACTTCTGCAATTTTCAAAATATTGCACTCAAACTTTGTACAGAATTAGTATAGCTAATAAGTTTGCTTGGTATTGAATTTGGCAAAAATCGATTGAAAGATTAAATTGTTAAGAATTTTTGAATTAAAAAAAAAATAGCGTAAACGTTCTAACTTGCACAATTTTCAATATATTGCACTGAAACTTTGTACAGAACTAGTATAGCTATCAAAGTTGTTCGCTATTGAATTTGGCGAAAATCCATCGAGGGATTACAATTTTATGAAAATTTAATTTCTTTGAAAAATAGCGTAAACGCTCTAACTTGTGCAATTTTCAACATATTGCACTGAAACTTTGCACAGAGCTAATATCGTTATCGAAGTTGTTGGTTATTAAATTTGCGGCTATTTGCGAGATATTGTACTGAAATGTTGTACACATTCAAAATAGTGATCGAGGTTGTTCGCTATTGAATTTGGCAAAAATCAAATTTGGCAAGAAGTAAATTTGAAAGAATTTCGCAAATTTGCACGTTGATTACTCATGTTTTTCGATAGTTAACAAAGCTTCCTTTATGAGGAAGCCAAATCTGATCGCCATACTTTGTGATAAAGGAAGCTGTATGAGCCATGGACAAAGATGAGGAAGCAATATGCAAATGTCCAATTTGCAGAGTTTTTGTAATAATTCTTAGTCCTGCTTACAGTTTCGTATTTTGGTATCATGAATTTCTCTCACTCTTTTATCGGTCTATAATAGAGGGGGGGGAATAAATTTCGATAAAATCTTTTTTCGATCAAAATGAGGCGGTCGAGGCGGAAAAAAGGATGAAAAAAACGTCGGACGAAGGTGGAAATGAGAGCGCGGAAGTGGATGAGAGGTAGGGTCGAGAAAGTGTACAGAAGCGCCGAGAAACAGAATAATTACAGAGATGCTTGCTCGTTAACTAATTAAGGGTAGCCAATTAAAAAGTTCTCGCTCAAACGTCGTCGACAGTGGTTTGGGTGCTCCCTGAATATTATGCTCTATTCGGTACGAATATAAAAATGAGAAAACTCAAAAAAAGAAGTTGGAATTTTATTTTCAGCTCTCATCTTAGCTCTCAACATTTTCATGCTCGTTTGCACTAAACTCGACGATTTTAGCTCAACGATATATGTCCATAGTTTTTGTTTTCACATCTTGCAGCACAAAAAACGTTTGGAAAAAATAAAATCAAAGCAGTCCCGAAAATCATTGATGCTTTATCGAGATGGTTTATCGCATCAGGATTATTTCGTACGGGATGATGCAGACGCACGTTTCAATGTCCATCAAAGGGGTACCTGTCTCGTAAATAAATTACAATAACGGGCTGGTTCGCGCAGAGACAGAGGGCTCGGCGATTTTGCATCATCGTTCATGCCAATTGGTAAATGTGCAACGAACGACAGTAAAATATCGATATCCCATGACGTGGGAACACGTGAGAAACCGTCGTGCAATCCTGCACAGGCGGAAAACATTAATTGACAAGCGATTCCCACGGGTTATCATACTCTCGCAGTGAAGAGTGGATTTTTTTGTGTTTCAATCCGTCAAATTTTGCCAACGGAAAAAGGGCAATTATCGATGGAGAAGATTGGTCCGGGGCGAACAAAATATCATTGAAAATACAGATAAAATAAAGCGGTGAAAAAATAATAATACTTTGAAACAGCGCTGGGCAGTACTTAAAGTACTCGATACTGCGACGTACTTGAAGTACTTAAAAAGTACTTCAAGTATGCCAAGTACTTCAAGTACTTAAAAAGTACTTCGAGTATGCCAAGTACTTCAAGTACTTAAAAAGTACTTCAAGCATGTCAAGTACTTCAAGTACTTAAAAAGTACTTCAAGTATGTCAAGTACTTCAAATACTTAAAAAAATACTTCAAGTATGTCAAGTACTTCAAGTACTTAAAAAGTACTTGAAGTTTAGTTGTTTCGTTTTTCTTGTACTTGACGTACTTTTTAAGTACTTCAAGTACTTTTCAAGTACTCGGTACTCGCGACATACCTGAAGTACTTTTTGAGTACTTTCGAAGTACTTTTAAAGTGCTCCAAGTATGTCGCAAGTACCGAGTACTTTTTGAGTACATCAAGTATGTCGCAAGTACCGAGTATTTTTTAAGTACTTCAAGTACTTAAAAAACTAAACAACTAAACTAAACAACAACTAAACTAAGTACCTAAAAAAACTTCAAGTTTAGTTTCAAGTTCAAGTTTACCTAAAAAACTTCAAGTTTAGTTGTTTAGTTTTTTAAGTACTTGAAGTACCGAGTACTTTTTAAGTACTTGAAGCACTTAAACAGTACTTCAAGGACCTAAAAAAACTAAGCACCTAAATAACACCGAAACCAAGTACCTAAAAAACTAAACAAGTACTAAAAAGTAATTGAAGTACTCAGAGAGTACTTCAAGTATTGTACTTGAATTTTCAAGTACTTGGCCTGCACATAAAGTATTGTACTTAAAATTTCAAATACTTTTCAGAACTTCAAGTACTTTTTCGAGTAGAAGTATCAAGTACTTTTGAATGTGTCTAGCTGATGGTTGCTTTGAATATGTAATTGAAAATAATATTTCGTGACGTATGGACACCTCAACTGTCGCCTATGATAGTTTTTTGAAGACGAACGCGGAGTTGGAGTAGTTTTAACAATCCATCGTTTATATTCTTCAGGTCTTCTCTTCCAAACCTGTATCAAAATAAATCGTAATTACAATCGTCAATGTAATTTTTGAATTTTTTAAAATTCTTTGTTCAAATACTTCTGTTCCAATCTGCCTAATCTAATCTAAGTGTGTATTGCGCAAGGTGAAAATATATTTTGATACAAAAACTACTCGAATAAAAATCAATTGAGTATAAGAAATCATAGGTAAGTACTGGAACCTGCGAGATATACTTGAAAACTTGAAAAGTACTTGATACTTGGTACTTGATTTTTGTAGTACTTACGGTACTTTGTACTTGAAGTACTTTCTGGTACTTTGCCCAACTCTGCTCTGAAACGTATTTGCAGATTCATGCGAAAGCATGAGTGAAAAATGTTCTTTTTTTAATCACAAACGACGCTCTACTGTCGGTAATTTTCTGGGCATAATCTGGATCGTACCTTGAATAAATACTGAAAGGAACCCCGTAAAAATTGTATAGAGTACATATTTTCAAATTAACTTTGGTAGATGCGTGATCAGAGGGGGATGAAAATTATTTTGCCAGTATTGGCGATATTTTTCGCCTGATCTGAAAGTATCTTCTTTGCATAAAATGACACTGTAAAGACATCACATATTTATCTAGTTTCAATCGAGGCTGCAGTCTCAGAGGATGAATCGACAAAGTACCCTTGATAATAATAATAATGCTCTTCGAATGTGCAACAGAGAGACGAGCATATATTCTTGTTCGTATGGTATAAACGAAACAAAGGAGAAAATTGGAGGACCTGAATTCGAGGGGGATAAATGAATGGTGTATAAAGTATAAAATGCAGTACGCGCGAGAGATTCTACTAATTAAGCCGGGGCCGCTGAGTGCGGAACGAGGAAAAAGGGAGTTTGAATTTTTTATAAAACGAGAGATAGAGGGAAGGAGGTCGAGAACTCGTTGGGAAAGGCACGGTTTCTCATGTTCCATCAACGGGCAAATATTGTACAAGAACATTAATCGGAAATATTGAATTACGAATAAGAATTTCGTAATGAAGAAATAATGATCTATTGACGAGAACAAAAAAATAGAAAATATGAGACAAAAACTCCGGAATATGGGGTTGAGCCCGGGATCGCCCATGTGCGAATTCGCATGGTGAAAATTGGCGCTAATTACGAGAGGTCGGTCGGGGAAAAGCGAGATCCGAGGGATTAGCGAGACTCACGGTAATCGTCGATTCAGAAGGGCTTTCTCTCGCGACCACGATCAAGTATTCCTTTTGATTCTGGCCCCGGGCGAATATGCACTCGTGGACGAACGAACATAATGCAACCGACCTTCCAAATAAGACTCGTACAGAGTCCTTAAGTGGATTAATCGACTGCCTCGTGTAAACTTTGCATATTGAAAAATATTCTTAAAAGTTAAATGATCAATTTTTAACTGATGAAAATCATTTTTCATCGTTACTGTTGAAAAGTGTTCTTCAAAGTTAAATCACATTGAACTGTTGAAAATTGTTTTTCATCGCTACTGTTATAAAATATTGTTTAGAATGAAATCATCAAATTTGAACTAATGAAAATTATATTTCATCGCTAGTGTTGAAAAATATACTTTATTGCACTCCGTGCGCAAAGTGCCACTTTGCGCACGCTACGCGTACTCAAACTGGCACTTTGCGCACTCGTACAATAAAATTTCGTACGATACTCGTGCGAGAAACTTTTTCTCAACTCGCGTGATTGCAACATTTGCCTTCGGCTCATGCTGCAAACTCACACTCGCCAGAAAAAGTTTCATTGCACTAGTATCGTAATATACTATTACAATCAAATGATAAACTTTGAAATATTAAAAATTTCATCGTTACTGGAACAAAAATTCATTAAAATCAAATTATAAGCTTTGAACTAGTAAAAATTGTAACTCATCGTTACTGTGGAAAAATATTGTTTAAAATTAAATCACTTTGAACTGATAAAAATTATTTTCCATGGTTACTTTTATAAAATATTGTTTAGAATGAAATCATAAAATTTGAACTAATAAAAATTATAATTCATCGTTAGTGTTGAATCGAAGTTTAAAGTCGAATGATAAACTTTGAACTACTGAAAATTATATTTCATTGTTTCTGTTAAAAAATATTCTCTAAAATTAAATCACTTTAAACAGATACAAATTATTTTCCATCGTTAATTTTATAAAATATTGTTTACAATGAAATCATAAACTTTGAATTAATCAAAAATGTATCACATCGTTATTGTTGAAAAATATACTTTAAAATTGATTGATAAACATTGAAGTAATAAAAATGGTATTTTATCGTTACATTTGAAGAATAGTCTTGAAAATCAATTAATAAGCTTCAAACTAATAAAAATTGGGTTTCATGGTTTCTCTTTAAAAATCTTGTTTGAAAGTAAATAAAAAACTTTGAAGGAATCAAAAAAATTGTATCTCAATGTAACCGTTGACAAATATTGTTTAAAAATAAATGATAAACGTTGAACTAATAAAAATCCTATTTCATCGTTACTCAACGTGCATTTTATTGCAAAATCATTCACTCGTAGGAATAAACTCATTTTCAAGAAACAAAAAAAAAAATAACAAGAGGAAAATGCATACTTTCATTTCAAGGCATTGCAGGTTATTCGTTCGAGTGGGTCGATTTTCGGCCCGCGGCAACCTTTTTCAATTAATGTATTTATGAGATTTGTGTTCCGCGTCCGTTACTGTATAAAGGGATGAAAAAATAATTAAAAGCAAACAATGCGGATTCCCATGGAGCGGATGAATCGCTACCGGGAATATCGCAAGTGAAGAAGGAAAGTGAGCGAGACGAAAATAGTAACGTTTCGGCAATTTTTAATCAACCGAATGTCTCTCATTCAGAAGATATTCGTTTTATCTCGGCGGCTGTGAAAAGCGAAAATTTCAAGATTTTCCATTGGATTTGGGTACACTTATTGGTGCATTACTTCCTATCGATCGGGAAAAAAAGCGTGAATAGTAAAATGATTGAAAACGATAGAGGTCCTGCAGTTTGCACGGATCAAACTGTCTGTATGTAAATAGTTATGAGGGGAAACATATATATTAGAGTGGTCCTTAGTTAGGACTCGTATGAATTTTTTATCAGACGCCCCCCAAATCGATTCCAAATAATTCAAAAACAATACCCTAATTTTTTTCAGATTTTTATCTAGACTCACCCCTCCCGAGAAGAGGGTAGATTTTCCCATTTGAAATACACGTGTTCCGCGCATATTCTCAGGATATATTTTATACTAAGTGTAATAATTTTTTTTTAATCCGTAACTGTAAGATTTTAGTCTTCATTGGTGCTACTATTCGAGGAAAAATTCACATTATCATACGGGTCAATCTAGACGAATTGTAATTCGTCCAGATTGATCCGTATGATAATGTGAATTTTTCCTCAAATAGTAGCATCAATGAGCACTAAAATCTTGCAGTTACAAATATAATAAATATAATATAATATAATAATATAAATATAATATTACACTTAGAATAAAATATATCCTGAGAAGATGGCCGAAACACGTGTATTACCAATGGGGAAATGTATCCCCTTTTTGGGAGGGGTTAGAATCTAGATAAAAATTTGAAAAATTAGGGTATTGTTTTTGAATTATTTGGAGTCGATTTGAAGGAGGCGTCTGATAAAAAATTTGTCCAAGCTCTAAATAAGGACCACTCTAATATATATAGAGAGAGGCAGAAAAGCATACCAGGAGGACGCTGCGGGGCGATTAGCCGTTGGTTGAATTGCGGCCTGTGCAATGTGAGCAAATAACATCTGTCAATTAGGGACTGCAAAGAGAAGCGGGGATCGGCGCTGGATCAAGTTCACGGGATTCGCTGCAGCGTTTGCGAATTATCCGGAAAATCGTCCAAGCTCAATAAGATTTCGCTCCAAATAACCGATACCGATTATAATAAAAATTATCACTATATTTCCACCCCCAATAAGTCTTCTAATATCGCATAGGCAATATTTGCAAGGAACAAAATTGATCGTCAGCTGTGGCATTTTTTTTCAAACATTTATTTTTCGTTGATGACAGAAATGTTCCTAATGCTGATGCCACTTTTTTACTGCACGAGGAGACAACATTTCATCAAAGCATTCGCGCGACTTCCGGTGTCGAAAAAGCACCAGGCAAAAAAGGTCCCAAACAAAGTAATTCCAAAGGCAAAAAGGGACAAATAAAAGGACGAAATTGCGTGTATGGAAAAAAAAAAGTTTCAGTCTCTGTAGCTTTGAGCAACGCACGCGGGGGGAGAAACGACTGGGGAATCGAGTAAAGAGCGTGAGAGAGGGAGAGAGAATATTCTTGTTCGGGTTTTTGCGCGGGTTAACGTGTAACAGTACGTACATAATCCGTTATTTGCTTGGCGGAGCACCGCGGTTTCTCTATATCAAGCGCAAACCTGGCCGAGCTTTCGAGTAGTACTCCGCACATAGCACCGTGAGTGGTGAAGCGGCGAGCTAACGTTGCAGGTAGTCGAGGCATTAATTGGGATTAAGTAAATCAAGACGCTAATTAGCTCGTTCGCTTCCGAGCTCTGTGTGCTTTCGACTCTTCTCCTCCTCTTCCTCCCTCCGCGTCGTGAAACTCGCATTCGCAATTTTCCCACCAATTTATCAGGTCGAAACCCTCTCGCACAAAAATTTCATATTTATACCCGCAATAATTATACACGTATCTCCCGCGCGTGTTTGAACAGTGTTCCGAAATTTGTAAAAAAAAAAAAAAAAAACTCGTATAGCTCATGAAAATTTGTCTGATGCGGGTAAATTGGAAAAAATAAATTTTTTCGACACACGTTTTGAGAGTTTTGTCGAGTTCGAGATAAAAAACAAAAAATATTTTTACACTGAGAAAACAGTTTGTTTGTAGTAAAGAAATATATTTAGTTGGCACTTTTACTTAAATATTCCTTAACTGTTATAATATTTGTTGGTCGTTAATAAATATTTGATTTGTGTCAAAATATTTTATTAACTGTTAACAGTTATTAACTTCATTTATTGATTGTTAACAAATCATTGATTTTGCCATGTGCAACTTTACATTTGTTAACAGTTAACAAATCTTGGTATATTGTTTTCTCAGTGCACCATTGTTTTTTTTTTCAATATTTTTTTAAATATTTTGATAATGAACTTTAGAGAAAAAAAAATGAAAATTAAATAACGTATAAGCTGGTAAAGTTGAGGCTAAAAAAAGGGGTGCACTGTCTGACGCGATTGCAAGCTTTCTAGTCATCCGATACAATATTTAAAGAAAGATTCTTAATTAGTAAGAATATCGTTATAGCCTCTACCTCAGAGAAAATGGAAAACAAGAATTTCGCAAAATGGCGGCTGTCTGAGCAAAAAAAAAGGCGTTTTTTCACCTCTGTTTTCATAGTTTTTTTTTTACAGTAGTAAAAAATAATAATTTTGAAACAAAAGTGTTGGGTGCGATAGAAAGTTATACATTGAATATTGGTAAAAAATTTGAAGTAAATCGGTTGAATAGAACTAGAGATATCATGTCAGACGTGTTGATAAAAGTAGTTTAGAGAAAAATGTCTATAAGTTCGATTTGCTCCGACCTGACGAACGTAATTACTGCGTCACTAAAATAGCTAAAATTATTGGAATTGAAAAATTTCCTTTCGAGGATCTATTCTTAAAGGTCTAAACTTTAATAATATGTAAAAAAGACTTTTTCAAAATTCTAGACCAGAATACCCCCTTAAAGTAACGCTCCGACGTAACGGGCATAGTTGCTGCATCAGTAAAATAGCTATAACTTCGTAAATTATTGGAATTAAAAAATTTCCTTTCAAGGATGTATTCTTCAAAGTCTAAACTTTAAGAATATGCAGAAAAAATAGATTAGTTAAGAATTCTAGACCAGAATACCCCCTTAAAGTAACGCTCCGACGTAACGGGCATAGTTGCTGCGTCACTAAAATAGCTATAACTAGGTAAATTATTGGAATTAGAAAATTTCCTTTCAAGGATATATTCTTCAAGGTCTAAACTTCAAGAATATGCAGAAAAAATAGATTACTTCAAAAGTCTAGATCAGTTTTCCCCCATTGAAGTAACGCCCCGACGCAACGGGCATAGTAGCTGCGTCACTAAAATAGCTATAACTCCGTAAATGATTGGAATTAGAAAATTTTCTTTCAAGGATATATTCTTCAAGGTCTAAACTTTAAGAATATGCAAAAAAAATAGATTACTTCAAAATTCTAGACCAGAATGCCCCCTTAAAGTAACGCTCCGACGTAACGGGCATAGTTGGTGCATCACTAAAATAGCTATAACTCCATAAATTATTGGAATTAAAAAATTTCCTTTCAAGGATATATTCTTTAAGGTCTAAACTATAAAAATATGCAGAAAAAATAGATTACTTCAAAATTCTAGATCAGAATACCCGCTTAAAGTAACGCTCCGACGTAACGGGCATAGTTGGTGCATCACTAAAATAGCTATAATTCCGTAAATTATTGGAATTAAAAAATGTCCTTTTAAGGATATATTCTTCAAAGTTTAAACTTTAAGAATATGCAGAAAAAATAGATTACTTCAAAATTCTAGACCAGAATACCCCCTTAAAGTAACGCTCCGACGTAACTGGCATAATTGCTGCGTCACTAAAATAGCTATAACTCCGTAAATTATTGGAATTAAAAAATTTCCTTTCCAGGATATATTCTTCAAAGTCTGAACTTTAAGAATATGCAGAAAAAATATATCACTTCAAAATTCTAGACCAGAATACCCCCTTAAAGTAACGCTCCAGCGTAACGGGCATAGTTGGTGCGCCACTAGAATAGCTATAACTCCGTAAATTATTGAAATTAAAAAATTTCCTTTCGAGGATGTATTCTTAAAGGTCTAAACTTTGAGAGTATGCAAAAAAAGACTTTTTCAAAATACCCCCTTGAAGTAACGCTCCGAAATGACGAGCATAGTTGCTGCGTCACTAAAATAACTATAACTCCGTAAATTATTGGACTGTAAAAATTTGCTTTCGAGGATATATTCATAAAGGTCTAAACTTTAAGAATATGCCAACAAACATTTATTTTCTCAAAATTATAGACCAGAATACTGCCTTAAATTGCAAATAATCTGATTCATCTATGCGGATGAAATATTAAAAGAAGAATGAAGTAAGATAAAATAGAGGGGAGAAAAATGGAACATTGCGGGAAAACGATGAAAATGAAATTCTGGAGACTAGTGGGAATTCGATTATACTCGAAGAACGAGAGAGAGAGAGAGAGAGAGAGAGAGAGAGAGAGAGAGAATTGAATAAAGGAGAGATGAAGATATAGAAATAGAATAGGGTTGAACAACGGGATTGGTAGAGATAATAAAAAGAACGAAGGGTAAGAGAGTTTAACGGAGAAAGGGAGAGGGAAAAAACTTGAGAGTGGAAGAGGCTCGCCCTCGCAAAGTCGGCTCGGTTTGCCCCGGTAATATCGTGAAAAGTGTTTGCTCAGCTTGTCTCAAACAAGGTTCGGAGCATTAAACCCGAAGAGTTCTTCTTTCTTCGGAATACGTATGTAGTCAGCAGTGTATACGTTCTTATATATGTATATAGTCGATAAATATATATTAGGGTGGTCCTTATTAAGGGCTTGGGCGAATTTTTTATCAGACGCCGCCCAAATTGACTCTAAATAATTCAAAAACAATACCCTAATTTTTTCAGATTTTTATCTAGATCCTTTCCAAAAAGGGTAGATTTCCCCATTTGAAATACACGTGTTTCGGCCATATTCTCAGGATATATTTTATTCCAAGTGTAATAATTTTTTTTTAAATCTGTAACTGCAAGATTTTAGTGTTCATTGGTGCTACTATTCGAGGAAAAATTCACATTATCATACGGGTCAACCTAGACAAATTGCAATTCGTCTAAAATTCTAATACGGGTCAATCTAGACGAATTGCGATTCGTCCAGATTGACTCTCATGACAATGTGATTTTTTTCTCAAATAGTAGCATCAATGAACACTAACATCTTGCAGTTACAGATTTTTCAAAAAATTATTACACTCGGAATAAAATATATCCTGAGAATATGGCTGAAACACGTGTATTTCAAATGGCGAAATCTACCCTCTTTTCGGGAGGGGTTAGAGTCTAGATAAAAATCTGAAAAAAATTAGGATATTGATTTTGAATTATTTGGAGTCGATTTGGAGGACGTCTGATAAAAAATTCGTCCAACCTCTAAATAAGAACCACCCTAATATATATATATGCATATATAGCCTCTGTACACACTCTCTTAGCCCGATTGTTCCTTCGGGGTGTCTGCGATAAGTATGAACCAAAGTGTAACAACGAGTACCCTTCTTCTTCTCGAGGATGCCAAGTATTTGCCAGTTAAAACGTGGCTGGACATGCTCAAAGCTCGGACTCGTGGGAGAAAAATCAAATTTGTCTCTCTCGTCCTGTCCTCGGTAAATTACATCCTCAACGAATTGTTCCGGTCGTTACAACGACCTTTTTCGTTGAAAAAGCTTCTTCCGAGGCGTCTCCAAATTGTGCTTGATATTTCTCATATTCTGAAATTTTGAAATTAAGATTTTTTTAAATGCCAAGCTCCGTAATCGTCTTGAAATTTTTGCAAAGTATTCTGACTATGAGTATCTCTGGTTGCTGATGTTTTTTTTATATGTGTAACATTATTTTGGTGTAATAATCAAACTATGTTAGGGGAGAAAATTGGATCATTTGTGATAATTGTGGATGAACTTTTAGTGAGCGAAATAAAATAATGAGACACCAATGTGCAAGTTTCTAATACGAGCACAGCAATTTTTCTATTTGTAATGGAATATTCTCCACTGCAAATTACTTTTTTTAAAAATTGTAATTTGTAATGGAACGTGCATACATTAGACATTACTTCTTTTATTTGTAATGGGACATGCATCCATTACACATTACTTGTTTTATTTGTAATGGGACATGCATCCATTACACATTACTTTTTTTATTTGTAATGGAACATGCATACATTACTCATTACTTTTTTATTTGTAATGGAACACGCATCCATTACACATTATGCAGTGTAATGGGTAATAAGTACAGTAATGTATTATCAAAGTAATGCATTATTTACAATTCTGCCATGTACTAAAATAATTTCTTTCAATTCTTCGTTTCAGACAAGGCAAGCTGGAGACGCTCGACTTTTTTAAATCTTTGATGACAAAGTTTTGATGACTATGTTCTGCAGCCCTAACTATTTTATACCTAAAGAATTTTTTTCTAGTTTCTTTAAACATTCAATAAACTGCCCAAAAAATGACCAAAAAATTGTTTTTTTCCAATCCTAATCAGGTTCCCCACTCTTAGTCTTCTAGTCTTTTTTCCATCGTCATGACTTAAATTGCCTCTGTTGTGCAAATGGAAATTGTCGTTTGCAGATTTCACGCACAAAGAGAGAGAGAGAGAGAGAGAGAGAGAGAGAGAGAGAGAGAGAGAGAGAGAGAGAGAGAGAGAGAGAGACGGAGAAAGAGAGAAGGGAGAATGATTTCACGAGCTTCGACATTGGGCAACGATGAAGGGCCGCTGTTTCAAGGGACGGGGTTTACTAGACTCAAAGTTTGCCGCGGTATATTCCATTGACGAAGTGAAACGGGGAGATCCTCGGGTACTCGATCTCCAGGGAAATGTGCGTAATCGGCGTTCTATTCTGACGCCGTACTCTCCTCCGTCGTTCGGAGCTTCTACCGCCTCGATATCTCGCTAACGTTTGTTTATTTGCGAATTGGCGTCACGTTAATCCTGCATCGTGTCCCCCCTTCGCTCTTCTCCTTTATCGTGTATATCCCAGTGTGATATACCTGTCCCCTTGGTTTCTAGTCATTATAATCTCACGGTGGACGACAGAGCCTCTCAATTCATACGGCACGTTCCGCCTCGACTGAATAAATGACCCCAATTTTTTGGCATCAATTGACTTCCGCAGGTTAACAAGTTTGAATTACTCATTTCCATCCAAATTTCAATCTAATTATGGAAAAGAAAGTGCTTGAATATTGCGAGCAAAGGTTGGAGGCATTAAGGAAGTATTCTGGTCCCGAATTTTGAAAAATCATTTTTTTTTTTGCATTTTCTTGATGTTTAGACAAGTTAAGAATATGTCCTTGGAAGGAAATTTTTAAACTACAACAATTTACGGAGTTCTAGCTATTTTAATGACGCAGGAGCAAAATCGAGCGACTTTGGAGCAAATCGGACTGGGTCATTCCATGTCAAATGGACCAAGAGTGGGAATCGAACCCTTTAGATTTCGATGAAATTTGGTCAGTTTTCGTTTTTAATAAAACAAAGTTCTACCAAAGGAAAAAAATTTAAAAATTTTTGTTTGAAAGTTATGCAAGATTCGATATTTCACAATTTTTGAATCTTTCTAGTTTATTTTTTTAATATCTCGAAAACTATTATAGTTACGAAAAAATCGTTCTGGGTTCGTCGTGAAGAGTATACTTGTGGCTATGAAAAAAAATATATATTGCGAAACAATTTTTTTTTTTTTTTTAAATAACAGTATTTTGGTAAAAAAGAAATGTTGTTTACCGAAGTACTATTACTTTTACTTATTTTTACTGCGCAAAATTTCAGGACTACATGATTTTGCTCAACTTTACTTAACTTAGAGAAATTTTTTTTTTTTACCACAATTCAAAAATGTATATTTTTGAAACAATGAAACACCATCCTGAAAATGTCAGGATCTTTTAAGATCAGTACAAGGTATTATGTAAAAAAAAAGGAACAAAAATTTAATGTTGATCATGGATTTACACGATTTTACAAAATTCAAAAATTCATGTTTTTGAAAAAACAAAAAACACCTTTCTGAAAATTTCAGGATCTTTTAAGATCAGTACAAGGTATTACATAAAAAAAAAATTGGACCAAAACCTTAATGTTATTCGGGGATTTTCACGATTTTTGAAAATTCAACGTTCTCCAAATTCATGATTTTTCAAAATTCTTCTAAGAAATTTTTTTTTTTCGTTCCCACAAGAATACTCTTCAAGACGAACCCAAAACGATTTTTTCGTAACTATAATAGTTTTCGAGACATTTAAGAAATAAACTTGAAAGATTTAAAAAATTGTGAAATTTTGAATCTTGCATAACTTTCGAAAAACAAATTTTTTTCCTTTGGTAGAACTTCGTTTTCTTAAAAACGAAAACTTCTGACCAAATTCCATCTAAATTGAAATGGGTCGATTCCAACTCTTGATGGTCGATTTGAAATGGAATGACCCGACTTCGGACCATCGTCAAAACTACTTTCCTGAACACGGCTGACATGATCTCTCAAGTTTTACGCAACTGATTTACTTTAAATTTTTTTACCATTCTTCAATGTACAATCTCTCTATCGCCTCTACCACTTTTGGATGAAAATCCTTTTTTTTTACTATGATAAAAAAATTAAAATCTACGAAAAAGGTTCGAAAAACGCCTTTTTTGTTTAGACAGCCGCCATTTTCCGAAAAACTTTTTTTCCGTTTTCTCGGAGTGCTATAACGACATTATTACTAATTAAAAAATCTTTTTTTTAATTTTCTATCGGAACAGTAAAAAGGTTGCAAAATCGTATCAGACAGTACACCCCTTTTTTTAGCCTCAACTTTACCAGCTGACAACTCATTTAATTTTCATTTTTTGTTCTCCAAAATCTTTTTGTTTACTGTCAAAATATTAATAAATATGTTATAAAAAAAGAATAAAAAAAATACTTTTTTTTTATCGAGCTCGACAAAACGCTCAAAATATATGTATCTAGACCAGAATACCGTCTAAAAAAAATTATACGAATCAGCGTGAAATATATCATACGCGTCAAAGATTAGAACGAAGCCATGAATTTCCTTCTTCATTTGAATCCTTTGATTCGGCTTTATTTATCGAACATTATGGGCTCCATCGTCGTGATATATTCCCGGGGGTCCGATTCACCGTTTTTCTTTTAAGAAAAAAAAAAACAACCCTCGACGAGAGATGAGAATTGCCGTATTTTGCCGGTAAAGAGATGCGTCGACTTTTCAGGGTATTTGCTACGAGGCAGAGGGAAATAAAGAGAGAGAGAAAAAGAGGCGATTTATGTGTGGAATGAAATTTTCAGGGCTTTTTGTAGCTGGGTAAAATGCTAAATATTATTAATGTTTACCGAAAGCTTGTAGGAGTGCGAGGAACGCTCAATTTCTTTTCGGTTGGAGGACCCGCGGCGAAGAACGTAACGAAACGAGCCAGAAGCTTCTCACAATGTGTACCCAAGGCTCTCCACGTATATAGATTCACAGCGATATAACGAAATAAAGCGAAGAGTTCAGCGCGACGTGAATTATAAACGATATTATGCAAATAAAGATGTTAACCGAGAGGAAGAAAGAGAGAAGGCGGGCGGGTTTAATTTGATGAAAAACATCAGAGGCCGAAAGTGAACAGCCTGCAAAAGACGCATCCCCCGTTAAGGATCGAGTACTCTCGAGGCTCTCTCTCTCTCTCTTTCTATTTTTTTTTTTTTTTCATTTCCTCCCTCCATCACGTTCTTGCATTCTACTTTTATTCGGGGAATCTCAAATTGAAAAGGAGAGCAATCTAGGTAACTATAATTTTATGCTTTTCATTGAGAACAAAGAATTTGTCTCCATGCAGCAATGATCGGCAGTATCGATTTTTTCGTCAACGATATTGATTTTACAAATCATTTTTTCGAAAAATTAATAATTAGTCAAAAATTAGTGTTTAGTGACAGAATATTTCTCATTTTTCCTAAAAAATTCCTATTAAGCGACAAAATATTTCTAATTTTTCTAAAAAATTACTATTTAGCGACAAAATATTTCTAATTTTGCCAAAAGAATTATTAAGTAGCGAAAAAATATTACCAAGTTTTTTTCTAAATATAGTAATTGGTAAGGAAGATATTACTAATTAATTTTAAAAAAAAAAAGTAATTTTTAGAAAAGTATTGTCGATATTTACGTACTTGCGTATACGGATTGAGTCATGGTTATAAGCTCAAACAACTCTATTCAAAAAGTTTTTTTGTTTTTCATGATAACTAGATCTTTTGAATAGTTTACACATTAGTATTTATTGTATCGAATGTCATATGATATCACATAAGTTATTATTAATACGAATATTTAATCTGTACCCATTAAAAAATACATTAGAAATTTTTATTTTATTTATTACTTTTCCCAAAATTAATACAACATTTCTCCCCAAATTATTGATTTTTTTGGTTATTTAGCAATATCTTTCTCGCTAATTACTAACTCTTGGAAAAAATTAGTAATATTTTATCGTTAATTAATCATTTTTTTTGAAAAATTAGAAATGTTTTGTCGCTAATTACTAATTTTCCTAATTACTAATTACAAAATATTACTAATTACTAATTTTTAGAAAAATTAGTAATATGTTCCCGGTAATTACTAATGTTAACAAAAAATTAGTAATTTTTTACAAGCTTTTATTTAGTTTCATCTGTCCCGGTGTCTGTCTGTCTGTAATCAAATCTTGCAAGTTAAATTTGACCCACTTCCCGGTTTCCGTTTGAGTGAAAAATTTTCATGCGTATGTAAATTGGATGACAATGCAACATTATCACAAAAAATTTGCAAAAATATTGTTTCGCAAAATTTTTTATAAAAAGTTTGCTTGAAAATTGTTTTGCAACAAAAAATATTTCGCATAATTTTTTGCAAAAAAAATTGTTTTGCAAAATTTTCTTCACATAATGGTTTTAAGCAGTTGATTTGCAATTGATGTGTCCAAAAAATTTGGTGAAAACATTTGTTTGCACACATTTTGCAGAAAAATGTTGCAAATTAATTGTGTGAAACAATTTTGCGCAAAAAATTTTGCGAAAAATTTTTTTTGCAAAAAATTATGTGAAACTAGATATAAATTACTAAACTAGTTGTTTAACATCATAAATACTAAAAAGTACAAAATAAATGAACGACATTTTTTTTTGAACAAGCTTTTATTAGTTGTTAATAAAAAATAACTAAAAAGTTAAAAATAATTTTATTCCGATTGGAAATAAGTTTTCAAATGAAAGCGTGTTACATTTTAACAGCAAGAGAAAAAAAAAGAGGATGTAACACGCTTTTATTTGAAAACGTATTTCCAATCGGAATAAAATTATTTTTAACTTTTTAGTAATTTTTTTATTAACAACTAATAAAACCTTGTTTTAAAAAAAAATCGTTTATTTATTTTTGCTAATTATTAGTTTTTCGAAAAAATTTGATAATAAAAATAGATAGATTTTTTTGCCGAGCTATGCAGAGAAATAAATTCCTATTTTTTTCGACTTTTTGATTCTTCACGATTCTCAATGGACTATAAACTGATTATTGAGCGAAATTCGTCATCATAGCACTACATTGTACGAATATTAACGAGAGATGTGATAAGACGATTTTATAGCGTGATCTTTGGTCAAATCAAAGGTTCGCGATAACGTCAAAGTCGTTATATCGTATTTACGATGTACGGAGAAAGAAAAAACACCGAGTACGAAACGGGGCGAAGCGTGGCCAATCTGCTTCCATCGGGGGCGGGTTCTCGGCGTCGAGAACGACGAAGGGAAGGTAGAAGAGAGGGTTGAAAGTACGAGCGGTGGGGTTTCGCGAGCGGAAGTGTTCTCGCGCTTTGCTCCCCCGGCGTTCAAATCACGTAACGCGGGCAACGAGACGTCGTCCGGAATAAACGTGCACGCAAAACGCTCTTGTCGTTCGAAACGTAACGATTTTCAAAATTAAAATTTTCCTACACTCGGAAAATTCATCAAGTGTAAAAATAACGGAATTAACGGTTGTGGGGTGAATGAAATAAGCGGGGATAGGGTGTGAATCAATGGTCAACATCGTAATGTCCGATTGACGAGCGACAATAAAGGAAACGAGGATGTTTGAGAAGAAAAAGAGAAGAAGAAAAAAAGAATAGTCTTGGATAAAAGAGAAACATGTACAGTTTGTACAGAGCTTGGTTCGGTGGTGAGGATAATTATCCGCGTTTGGGCACACTTTCGCCGCCCGACACACTCGTCAGAGTCGGAAACGAGGGTGAGCATCAATTTGTCGCTCATCGGGGTGTTTTGGCAGCTCACAGTGGTTATCTGAAAGCTCTGCTGTCAACGGCAACGGCACAGACGGAGGGTCGCGATGAAGCGAGTCCATCCGTGACATCGGTATCAGTCTCGTCAGTTGGTAATTTTTCTCTTCTCTTGATACCCAAATTCTCGATAATTCAGATCGTCACGTGGACAAGATTTCCGTCTTTTCCCCATTTTTTTGGACGCAAAATAATGTCTCGTTCGGCAGGTGGCGAGGCTTTTGCCCCGTTGCTCAATTACATGTACACCGGACGTCTCGAGGTCACACTGGAAAATATCTACAGCGTTCTTCTCGCGACTCATTTGCTTCACATGCCCGGTGCCCTTGAACAATGTCGCGCGGCGTTACTCCGGTTACGGGGACCACCTCCTCCATTGCCAACTTCCTCGGGTCCATCATCATCGTCGGCGACGAATCAACGCACGATTCTACGACCCGTGCCAAATCGACTCGGTCCACCGTTGTGCTGGTCACAGCCGAATCTCTATCCTTCCGGTCACGTGAGACTGTCGCATCTGTCGAATTTTCAGCTCTCATCCGGACTCTCGATCATCACCAATCCGACGATGATTCACGAGCCTGCGACGCTCACGTACAGGTATTACACAATTATTCCTACTAAAAATTCAAACAAAAAACAATCAATTCTGAACCTTCAACAGCTGAGTTTTTTTGGAGCGTTTGGCAAAATACGGTACACGGTGAATCCGAATTCATAGCCACCCAATGTGAGAAATCAAATTATTTGAGAATTTTTCTACCCTCAGAAACTACCCCCAAATAAAAAAACCACCCCCATCCCTTGAAAACAATTTTATTTCCCATCGTTCTGCCAGAAATTGAGGAAAAGTCATTCCAGAACAGGCAGTGGGATTCTGAAGAACTTACGAATCAATCGACCCTCATGAACTACCCCTCGATTGAGAGAAATTGACCCCTCAAGGAATCAAATGTTATTATCGCATTTTCCGTTATTTTATCCTGATCTTAATCGAAATACGAGTGTTTCCGAACTGAACATCAATGGAAGTACACTTTTGGGCATATCACCATTTCTAGGGGTGGTCTTCGATGTTTCGTTACTGTTGGGGGTAGTTTTTGAATCGGATGTTCTCGATACACATTTTTCATGCGTTTTCGAAAATATATATGAACCGAACATCGATGGAAGTTCATTTGGGCGTATCGCCATTTGTAGGGGTGGTTTTCGATGCTTCGTTACTGTCAGGGGTAGTTTTACAATTGGATATTCATGCTACAAATTTTCGATGTTACTTCAGAGCACACGCTTGAGATCACGACTTTAAAAAAAATTTTGCCTCAAAGTTATGCTCATTTCCCATTTTTTCGCAATCTTCCCACGTTTTGACAGGGCGTGAGACTGAAGGGGTGCAACCCTTGCGTTTGCCGAATTTTTCATGATCGGATGTATCTTTCATCTTCGAAATGCGACCTTAACAATGTCGATATGTTCGTTTTTATGGAAGTTCTGCGTTTTCAAAGTAGGTGGGACGTTTGTGTCCCACCGGCCATTAAAGGATTCAAGAAATTTGTTCAACCGCCTTTTTATGCAAATTTCGCGATATTTAATTTTTTTAATTATGCTATGCATCTCGCTTTCAACAGAATTCGACCATCTTTTAGCAACAATGTTGCTAAAAACCTATAAATATCCGAGACAAAAATGAGAATAAAAAACGTGTATACGAGTATAAAATACTTTAAACATATTAGAAATTGAAATTGAAAAAAAAATTAAACGAGTGTTTTATACAAGTATTAAATTGAATATACGAGTAAAATATTCTACCAAAACGTTGTATGGGTTATTGATTTACATCATTTTTTTTTCTATTTTTTTACACTATTCGAATCTCAAATTAATTAACAGATAGACAAAAATTGATGAACAACAAATGAATAAAATACCAAAAAATTAATATCTCCTAAACCGCTAGAGATGCCATCGTGATTTATTTTTTAAATGTTGGTAATGAATTCTAGTATTTTTGAGAATTTTTGTTTAAAATTCGAAGGGGGGGGGGGTTTGGGTATCGTGATTTTAATTTTTGAAAATTATTTTGTCGGCTTAAATTTCCTTTAAAAAAATTGGACAATTTTTTTTATTAAAAGATGGGCTCAAAACGAAAAACAAAGCCCCATATATACTTTTCGATACGATTAACCGCTACAGAGATATCGTAGATTGAAAATTAAATATTTTCCAAAGTCGAAAATATTCTATGGTCTCCAAAAAATCTAATAAAATTTGAGAGTTGTTTTTGGGATCAGACGATGAAATAAGCAAAGTTTCGGCCAAATAAAAAATGGTCAGGTTCACGCTATGGAAAAGACACGCGTTTTCCCCCATATACACTCTTTTTGTGAATTTTCCTAGTAACGCTGCTGGGGATGGTCGTGATTTTCGAGAAAACACATCACCGTGTTCCCTCGACGTTGGGAGAACGCGAATCACGGAAAATCGCGAAACCAGTCCACGAGTGGCGTCCACGACGTGTCGAGCGATTGCCGACGAAAAAGCTGTTATGGACGAGAACGACGAGAGGAAAAACAAGAGGGAAAACGATGATATTTCGGTGAACGATATTGGGCCCGATAGTCCAGTGGGAAGCAACGATAGAAATTCATCGACGATCAACGAGCAAATTGTGAATCGTCGTGTCAACGTGGAAAGTCCAAAATCGCGATTGGACGAGGGATCAGGTGCGAGCACGAGTAACGTTGGTGGAATAAACGGTGTGATATACGATATAGCTTGTTGCGACGGTCCCGTGAGATTTCATCGTGTACTCAACGAGAATTACGTGTCCACGGTTCGGAGCAACGACGCCACGTCGCAACAGCGTGAACGTGGGATCATACCGATCGACGAAGATCGGGACAATCGTGATATCGTTGAGAACGACGAGAATGGCAAACCACCGGATGGAATATCGACTCACGAGGGCCAACAGAGCGGTTCCGGTACAACCAGCGGTAATTACACCTGTGGTTATTGTCGACACACGTTCAAATCTCACTATTGCTATAGAAAACACGCGAGAAGACATCTGTTGCCGAGTTCGGAAAGTGTCGCGACCCCGAGTATCGTTTCGACTCCAGTTCGGAACGACGCTCGAAGACGCGAGGTCAGACTCCTCGACCTCAATGTTCAGTATTATCCTTGCAAAATATGCGGCAGCAAATTTCCAAGTTATTACTTCGTCCACAAGCACAAAAAGCTCTGTCACGCCAATGTCGAGGATACGAGCGGCGTTGGAAATGCCACTGAAGGTGAATCGAGCCCTGGAATCGTCGTTGCTCAAGGAACGAGCGACTCGAGTGATCCGTGATTTTCATACCAATTTCCATACAGCATTCTTCCTGTGCGTGAAAAGGAAATTATTGTATCGAAGATTTAAAAAAAAAAACAGAAAAAACTTTTCTGCAGTATACTATGAGGAAATTACTGATTTGTTTTCACGAGCGTATCCAAAATACCGGGACTGATTGTGTAAATGTAAATATTTGTCTCTGCCGTTTGTCTAATTGATCGTTGTAATCGTGGTAATTCTGCTGAATTGAAATAAATGTAAAATAAAACGTGTAACGAGAAATAATGGATAATTCTGGAAAAAAAACTACACTGAGAGAAAAAATTACTAGAACCAATGAAATAAAGTTTTGAAGGCAAAAAATCATTTTTTTCATTATTTGCCAAAACATAGTAGATTGGTTCCCTTGTATATTTACTTGGTTCATTTTTTTCAGTCAATTCCATAAATTTCTGTTTCAATAAACGAATTTACTTGAATCTAACAATATATTATCAATTTTATGTAATATGTTGTTTGAATCAAGAACACATTTTATCATTCAAAACATGCATGTCTTTTAATACAGGAAGCACTGAGAAACAAAATTTGTTGAATCAACAAATTAATTAGTCTAATCAACAGGAAAAATTATTGATTCCATCAAATGCGTGTTTATTAATTGTTGCTAAACATTTTAAAAAAATATATAGCCCTTGCCAAATAATTTAATATGCATAGTTTAGTGACCCCAAAAAGAGATAAATAGAAAAAAAAGACAAATCTGCGCCAATTCTGCGATCTAATTTTTCTGTCCGACCGAGATTCGAATCCTCGACCCTACCTACCATCATACCTATCCTACCTAACTACCTAACACGCTACCTATTACGCTATCGACTCCTACTATGCACTAGAAAAAATTTAGGAGTTATGAAGATTCGAATATAAGAAAACATTTAAAAAAACAGTTTCTTAATTTTTAACAATTTATGTATACTATTAAAGTATACTATAGAAATGATAGTTCTTTGCTTGAGGGAAATAAAAATTTAATCATTCCAAACAAATATTCTATCGGAATAAAATAATGTGTTCCTTATTTTACTACAGCTTCTTTTAAAATAATCACAATCAAATTTATATGTAATAAATATTGAAAATACTACGGAAATATTTTTAGAAGTAAAATAATGATGAATTTATTGCAAGAAAATAATTTTTTCGAAAAAAATAATATCGTATTGAATTCGTTTTTTAGATCCAAATAATCTCATGTTTATGATGCGATCAATGTAATTAATCCAATGAATACAAATTTAATCAAATCTATCATGCATTTAATTGTTACTATTAAATAAGAGTTTAATATAATGGAGTAATAGATCCGTGAAAATATTTTTTTAAATGAAGAGTGATTTTCTTTGTTCAACAAATGAATAATCGAATTAATACTTTCATTTAATAAATAAATTCATGTTCTCAAATTCAATAATTTTTTCTCTCAGTGTATTTAACGACGAGGTAATTCGATGGAATTGGAAAAAATTCGCTTGTTTTTCGTCAAAAGTTTTTTTTTCGTCCTGAATCCTCTAAAATGCTTCTTCAAAGAGATTTTGCGATATTCATGGTCTTGAACAAAAATTGCAAAATGGTGTGGAGAGGGTTTATAATGTGTGATTCTGGAACCACCGATGGAAAATATTGCGGTAAAATATACGCTTTTGTAGGATTAAACTTTAAACGCATTTTCCTCGAAACGATGTTTTTCAAACTGCGGGTCATGCCTTTGTATTTTGTTCCACTTTTCCTACAAATTAACCTTTTACTTCATTTAACCTTTTTCGCCATTTAAAAAGCTAACAGAATTTATTCAACAAACTCCACTTTCATGTTTTTTTCCGTACAAAAAACACTTCTACTTTTAACCTTATTATTCGACTTCTAGACCGTAATCTCCCCTTAAATACTCGTTTTATTTCCCCTCATCTTTCCTGCTTATCTGGCGAATCATGAGGGTGCAATTCTCAGGGCGTGCAAAAAAAATGTTCAAATTTTTCTTCAAAAGGATTCAAATTGACAATCTCCAGAAGTGAAAAAATAATAGTAATTTTTGTCTTCGCAAGGATTCCAATTGATAATCCATGTGAATGAAACAATAATGCCGGATGAAAATTGACGGCATAATAAACGAAAATTCGGAGAACGTGTTTGAAATCATCATTCGGATTAACCGTACGCAGCGAGATTGTAACAAACATTTGTCACCCCCAAATTTCTCGACAATTTCGTTAATGACTCCTGTCAAACTGACGAGTATCGTGTTCCAACCGTTTCGAATCGATAATAATTGGAAATCCGGTAATTATTGCTGATTAAACCCGAGTAAATGGCGGTTGCCATGTCACCGGGGACTGCAAACGACGGCGATGTTGTGTGACCAATGGCTAATTATTTTCATTCACATTTATGCACATCGTTTATCGCCAAATCATCATTATCGCCGATTATTGTCATCAAATGATGATTGAGCTTGTAGGAAAAATTTCAAACTGCATTAATGGCTAAAGACGTTATTTTCAATGTCGGAAAGTATCTTTTCCGACATTCTTTGATGAAACTTTTGAAAAAATTCTGAAAAAATCATGGTTTTTCGTGACTCACCGATATTGTCCATCGTCTGAGCCTCTTCGTCGCTTGTTTCCATCGGCGCCGCGTGATTCTCCTTCTTCTTGTCCTTCGACCTGCTCGTGCTGCCGCAACTGCTGCTGCTACTGCTACTCACGCCACTCGTTACACTCGCGTTTTTCTTTTTCTCCTTATCCGAGGTCTGCAACAGGGCTGTGTTCGTACCACTGATTGTCAAACACGACGATATTGCGCCCGCTGTTTCGATACTATGTGGAAAAAAAAACACAAATCGATTATTATAAATGGCAAAATATTTCGCGAAGAATTATCAAGAACTATTAAGAACAGGACAAAACTACATTAGCAAAATTGATGTCACCCCCTGGAAATGATCTCGGAATAAATGACCTTAAAAATTAGAACCTCGGGATTTGGTCCAGAGGAATTTGACCTCTGATTTGCAGGCCCACAAAAAAAAAGTTGTGTGTGCTGGGTGTCCCACTACATTATTCCTACGTGTTTTGTCCCGCTGAACACAAATCCAAAGTTAAAATTAGGGGTCGCACATGAAATGCTCGAGAAAATCCATAAAAACTGATAAAAATCATGATCTAGCGCACAAAAAAAAGTTGTGTAAGCTGGGTGTCCTACTACGTTTTTCCTACGTATTTTGTCCCGCTGAACACGAATCTGAAGTTAGAATTAGGGGTCGATACGGAAATGCTCGAGAAAATCCATAAAAACTGATAAGAATATCATGATATTTTTATCAGTTTTTATGCATTTTCTCGAGCATTTCCACATCGACCCTTAATTCTAACTTTAGATTCGTGTTCAGCGGGACGAAATACGTAGGAAAAACGTAGTGAGACACCCAGCATACACAACTTTTTTTTTGTGCGAAAAGATTGCTTGATCATGATTTTTATCAGTATTTATGGATTTTCTCGAGCATTTCATGTGCGACCCCTAATTCTAACCTCAGATTCGTGTTCAGCGGGAAAAAAAACGTAGGAAAAATGTAGTGGGGCACCCAACACACACAACTCTTTTTTTGTGGGCCTGTGTTATTATTGTTATATGATCTATTTTGACACAAACAAATTTGACCCTCGACAATTTCATGCTAGGGAAATTTATCACGTGTAATAATAATTTTGGAAAATTGAACTTCGGAATTTTATCCCGGGTAATTTGACCTCTGATTATTATGATATGATATATTTTGACGCAAGCAAATTGGACCCTCGAAAAATTTCATCCTAGGGAAATGGATATTCCCGTTGCAGAGTTTCTGTGGTTTTGGTGCTGTTTGAAACCGTCACATGCAGAGTTTTTCGTAGTCTGAGATTATAGAGTGCTAATCCATGTTGTTCAATAATTCAATCTGTACTGTCAATATTAATAGTGAGATTATAAAATTTGGCTTCAATGTTCCATGTTCATCCAACTCATGGTGTTTATGATTAAATGTTTTTGCATTGCGAAGTATTCTTGATATTTCGATAGAATTTATTCGAAGTCGAAGTTCGAAATTCGGGTCGAAATTCGAAGATTATTTTTTCCAGGTTAAATTCATCCGGGGGGTGATTTTACCAAGTCAAAATATCCAAGATCAAACGGCTCATGGCAAATTTTAAAAGGTCATTGGATAAAAGTTGGTTTGTCGTCGGGTTCAATTTATTTGATTATTTTTTCCAGGTTAAATTTATCCGGGGGTCAATTTCGCCGAGTCGAAATGTCCAAGATCAAATGGCTTAGGCCAAATTACCTTTTAAAATTTAGATAAGGAACCAGCAAAATTATGGTTTGAATTTACGGATTACGAATTAAAATGGCGGGTGAAAGAGGAAAAATTTGTATTTCGACAAACTTGTTCTCTTGTACCCCAAAAGCGTGAAATTTCGAACGACACGCAAAATCACCATAGTGACGATTAAATCTCTGTGAAACCGATGATCAATTGAGGAAACCAACATCGAGTATACGTGCGTGAGTCAGAAAAGGCGGGAGGGGGCTTGACTGAACAAACAATGCACCCTCATTCCTCGCTAAGAGTCAACCATTGATTACCATTACAATCTGCTAATAACCGATCTCATCCGTCCCACGAAATATCATGGTTCAATCTGTGATTAGCATTCGACGACGAATGAAAATTTCTCAAACTAACGGATTACTTTTCGCGAATCCTGCAAAGCCATCGCCTCGGAATATTAAACCGATTTTTACATTTTATCCGCCAGTATCTTGCAGAGATTCGCAGAGAGAAAAGGATGAGAGAGAGAGAGAGGGATGGGAGCATTCACGGTAACCACTGAGTGAATGTTCGAGAGAAGAGGGGAATGGATGCGACGATAGCAACGAGGTTTTCCCCATTCCCCCGCAGAACGCGAATACGATTCTGTTTGTACAACGAATAAATTCCACCGAGTGAACGCCGCTCAATCAATCACCGTTACAACCGCTTCTATTTTAATTAAAAATCAAACCGCGAACAACGAGCATTAAAAGTAATCAGAACTATCAAACAGCGGCCGGCATTTTCATCGCTGGAAAGAACAATGAAATCGAAGGGTTGCAAATTTTTTTCCAAATTTTCTCATGGATAAAGCATTGGCAAACGTGCCAACATATTCAAAGCATTTTAATAATTTTTTTAATTCATCAATGTGAGTGTATCGATCGTTGGATAAAAAAATTATTCAGCAATCGCGAAATGCGATAAAGTTAATTAATTCGAAAAATATCCACCTCCCGACTATCGATTCGCGCGAATATAAATTTTCTGCAATATCAGCGGAGGCTAAAATTGGGCAGTAAGGAACTTACGATGCTTTCGAATCCTTGCCCGAAACCATTTCCGAACTCGACTGCGACTCTTCCTTGTTATCCTTGATAATCGAATCCTTGATCGAGTCACCCTTGTTCTCTTTGTTTTCCTTGTTCGCTTCTCTCGCGTCTTTTGCGCTACAGATCGTAGAAGACGCGGTCGTCGTCGGTGTCGAAGTCGAGGACGTCGTCGTTGTCGGTAAGACACCGGTCGTTGACATAGCAGAGCTCTGGACGGATACGGCAGTTGTCGTCGTTATCGACGTTGCCGTCGAAGACGTTAGCGAAGCAGTTGCCGCAGTTTCCGTCGGCGAATTGGACGATGTCGACAATGCCGTCGACGTTGTCGTCGTTGTGGACGATAATGTCGACGAGGAGGACAACGTCGTGACGTTTGTCGTTGAGACAGCGGTGGACGTCGTTGAGCCGATCGAGCTCGACGTCGTTGTGCTCGAACTCGAGGTGCTACTCGTCGTCGAGGGCAAGGACGACGGTGTGGACGACACTGTCGTTGTTGTTGTTGTCGCATTCGTCGTAGTCGTTGTCGTCGTTGTTGACGTTGTCGACGCTGTTGACCCCGTTGACGAATTATTTTGGGGATTTTCCTGCGTCTTTTGTTGCTGCTCACGTTGCAGCCTCGTCGTGACGCCTGTCGTTAATATATCTATCGCTCCGAGGGTCGAATTACTATTGTTTACCTGAAATACAATCAACGATTTCATTATATACAGATGTGAATGAGAGTGAAAATAAAATTACATCGGTACAATCTATTATTGTAAATATTACGTAGGATAGACTGGGGACAATTGTAACAAGGGTCAGTTGCAACATAGCGAATATCTCCCAAACTATAGTAGGTTGCAAATAATGCATTACGTTTTTTAATGCATTTACATTTTCAATAACCATTAATTCTTATTGATCGGTTGAAATAATTTCCATGAACCATTGAATGTTAATGGTTAATGAAAATAATTTCCATTAACCATTGAATGTTAATGGTTAGTGAAAATTATTACAATTAACCACAATGCTAATGGTTAATGAAAATTATTACAATTAACCACAATGCTAATGGTTAATGGGAATTATTGCCATTGACCATTGACATTGGATTTAATTAAAATGATAGTAATCGATTGGTTCCATTCTAGGTCAAAATGACCCAAAGGTAACCGAGGTTTTCTCGGTTACTCTTAGCGGGCGCGGTTTTAGTCTAGCTCAATATGACCCCATGGTACTAACCGAGGTCTTGTTGGTTACTTTTTGCCGCAGCGGTTTCGTTATGGGTCAAAATGACCTAATGATACTAACTGTAATTAGCCATTACATATTTACCAATAATATCAGTAGTTAAGTAAACGAAATATCAATGAGGAACTTTAAAGATTCGTTGGGCCGATCAGCAGCGGACGGGTTGACTGATTGATTTAGAATCAAATGACCCAAAGATAAAATTTAGAGACAGGGAGAGAACGATGTAGAAGTCGAAAAACGTTTCTTCGTTATGCTACTTCAAGCGCGTTGGGACCAAAACCGCTAAGAATAGCTGAATAATCGATTACGACCATTTTAATTACATTAAATGTCAACGGTCAATGGAAATAATTTCCATTAGCCACTAACATTAAATGATTAATGGAAATTATTTTCATTATCCATCAACACGTAATGGTTAATGGAGATAACTTTTATTAACCATTAACTCTTATTGATAATTGAAAATAACTTCCATTAACCATTAACATTTATCGATTAATGAAAAGTATTTCTATTACTCATTTCATTAGCCATTAACCATTAAAATTTAATGGCTGCCATAAAATTTAATTAAATGATTTCTATTAACCATTACATGTTAACGGTTAATATGTTAACATGTTAACGGAAAATAATGCCCATTGACCATTAACATTTCATGGTTAATGGAAATTATTTCTATTAGCCATTAAAAAAGTAATGGTTGATTCATTACTTTTTCATTAAAAATTTCGCAACCCTATGTACATACTGCGTCTTAGAGTTCCTCACATTTGTTTACTAGGCTAGGAGACATCCACACCAAGCGGACTTGACCAGAAAGGTGTATTGGTATTCTCGGGCCCAAAGTTAAACTTCTGCGGTTTTCGATAAACATGAATATTTCGATTTTTGCGCTACACATAGTCAATATTATTTTTTCATAAGCTTCTTTGGATATTTTTGTGCCGGCTTTCTTGGTCTTTAATTAAAGCCTTCAGCTTGAGACAATTAACCAAATTCTAACTTTGAAGTAGAAAAAATCATCTGGGGTCAATTTTAACAATCTTTCCGTGGTCAGTTGTAACAGTTTGTCGGCTGTCAGTTGTCATGAGTAAACATTGAATCTGGGGCCGAACAGACTTTTTTTTTTAAGTTTCTGTGTGCAAAAATGTCTCTGCAACGCGTAAGAATCACGCAAAGAGCCTGTACCGACCTGTCAACGTACGAAGAAGCGTATGAAGAGATCATAGATGAAAAATCTATACAGGCAACCACGGCACGTAACTTTGGATTATGTCATGTTTCTTTGACAAGTTTGGTGTGTCTGAGACTTTATTCTATTACTTCATGATTATCATCAATTCGATATGACTATTTCCATGTGTTAAGATTTTATCTTTGTGACCGTTATATATATCCCTGTGATAATGTTTGATGTTGTAATAATAATTTAAAATATTGGTCACAAAGGAAGATATAATATTATGTTAGAATCTTATGTTACAACTGTCCCCATCTTCTGTTACAACCGATCCGGGGTAGGGTTCGGTTGTAACAATTTCTTATACTTTTTATAAAGGGCCATACTCTTCTTCTATTCTAGTTACAGACTTCAACATAGAATCATTCTGTCGACCATTAAATGCTCTATGCAGGGGTATGCGTGCCATTTACGTCAGCATTATACTTCGGGCCCAGAAAAAGCCAAAAGACGAATTGTTACAATTGTCCCCGGTCTACCTTACTCGACCTCACATCACTCACCTTATTGTTAGGATTATTTCGCGAGCTACGTGTTCGTTGTCGCGACTTTCGCAATAGCTGCTTGTAATTTTCAGCTTTTTTAGTGAGGTAGTAATGATGCACACAGTCCGGTACGGATTTGTGTTCGAGGGATTGGGCTATCGCTCCAAAGTTCTTGGGATGCTGAAGATATTTCTCCTTGAAGAGCTCGTGCTCCATCGGGCTCCAAACGTTGATGAGCTTTCGCTCGCGATGAAGCGACTCGAGTTCCTCCGGTTGAAGCAGACCGTTCCGATTCTGGAATGCGATCCTCCGTTGTTTCGTGTCGAGCAGAAGAGGCGGTATAACAGCGTACGAGCGCATCTTCTTGTCCTCCATCTGCCAACAGCCATTTTTCGATCGTTAAGTTTGAGAAGAAAAACCAATAATCATCAAACGATAGGATTTACGAAAGTTTTTCTTCATGTGAATTTATAAATATCATTTGTAGTTGATACACAACGCCACTCGATTTCGTTATTAAAGTTTCACGACATTTTGTTCTATACTTCCGGGAATTCCGTATGAAACATAATTTTGTTTTCTTTACAACGTTGTACAGACTATGGATCAAAATCAAGAGAGATTCTATCTATTTAGTGTGTGCGTGTGTAAATGGGAGAGAGAGAGAGAGAGAGAGAGAGAGAGAGAGAGAGAGAGAGAGAGAGAGAGAGAGAGAGAGAGAGAGAGAGAGAGAGAGAGATGGCGTGTGAAACTTTTAGAAGAATTTAGCCCGATTATCGAAGAATATTCTTGCATGATCCATAATTTGTATTCGTTTTGAGACGATGTTTGTAAGGGTGAAAAGAGCAAATTGCACGTTACTAACCTGACGAGCTCTAATGGAATTTTTTAACTCTGTCGGCATGTCTTCCTGAGGAATCGGTAAAGGTAAGGAATCTTCCATGAAGCATCCACAAAATATAGGTATCATACGATGAAGATATAACGAAATGAATTTGCACAAACGACAACCAATAAGTATACACGCGGTAATGCTTTTTTTTTCTTCTTATCGTTTGCTCCATGCAATAAACGAAAATAATAACGTACGCGCCAGACTCGTGACGCGTTTTCTTCTTGATCGCTGTCCTGTACTTGAAACAATTTTTTTTCGTTTATTCCCATCATTACAAAAAAAAAGAAAGCTTGGCCCATTGCAAAAATGCTCGTTGGATGAAATATGAAAATCCATTCGGTTAAAATTCTAAAATTCTATTAATCGTTGGGCTACTGTATTTAGCTCTTCTCGCCGTTTGTATTATCCGTTTGTACTCTCCGTCGTTGATTAAATCCCGATCGTAGATAGTAGAGATTAACGACGAGAGAATATCATTTTGTCAATATTTCTGTTTTTAAGGATTTCATTGATCCTTTAGAAATTGGAGAATTGTATAAAAATTTGCAAAATTCGCGGTAAAAGCAATTTTAGCTACAAATACAATTGCGAGAAAACCATGATAAAGGGATGAAAAAAAAAAATTATGATAAAGCGAAGCGCTAATGTAGCTGCATAATGATGGCTTTGAGAAGTAGGAGATGAATGAATTTGTTATTGCGAACAAAGGAAACTAAGCGACAACACTACAGCAGGAGTAACTCGAGTTGATCAATGCAAATTTTTTAAACTCTATGTTAATATATATTACGCTTTCTCCGCAACATTGCATTCATACTTTCCAGTTGTTAAAATCTACGCCGGTTTTGTAAAGCTTTTACCCAAAGATTGTAGATTTATTTAATGAAGAAAAAACCGAGGGTATCAATATATAAAAATATGTGGATTCGGGACTCTGGCAAAATTTCGCGAATTGAATTTATATTTGTCGCCCTCAAGAATTGTAGCAGAATTTCCCACCGTTATGTGAAGGGATGGGAAATGGAATATTACACGACACAGGAACAATGGGAGGCAGACAAGGAAAGACATATACGAGCATACGTACACACAGATTGACAACATTTGCACAAAGAAGTTCAGTAACGTGCGTTTTTTTCTTTAGTTCTTCTCTTTTCTCTCTTCCATCTTAGAAAACCCACGTAATAATTTTAATTTTTTCATCGATTTCATCCTTCGCACATAATATTTTTTCCTCTCTCTCTCTCTCTTTCTAATGCAGACATACAGACACAGACCATTCGCTTGAGTTGATAGAAAATAGGCGCGCGAACTAAGTTTCTTAATCCTTTAACAGCTGAGTTTTTTTGAAGCGTTTGGTAAAGTTCGTACATGGTGAATCTGAATTCATGGGTACCCAATGTAAGAAAAAAAATTATTTGAGAATTTTTCTACCCTCAGAAACTACCCCCAAATAGAAAAACCACCCCAATCACTTGAAAACAATTTTATTTCCGATTGTTCATTTCTGCCAGAAATTGAGGAAAAGTTATTCCAGAGCCCGCAGTCGGATTCTGAAGAACTTATGAATCAATCAACCCTCATGAACTACCCCTCGATTGAGAGAAATTGACCCCTCAAGGGATAAAATGTTATTATCGCATTTTCCGTTATTTTATCCTGATCTGAATCGAAATACGAGTGTTTCGGAACTGAACATCAATGGAAGTTCACTTTTGGGCGTATCACCATTTGTAGGGGTGGTTTTCGATGTTTCGTTACTGACAGGGGGTAGTTTTCCAATTGGATATTCTTGCTACAAATTTTCGATGTCACTTCAAAGCACACGCTTGAGATCGCGACTCTACAAAAAATTTTGCCTCAAAGTTACGCTCATTTCTAATTTTTTTGCAATTTTCGCACTTTTTGACTGGGTGTGAGACTAAAGGGGTGCAACCCTTGCGTTTGCCGAATTTTTCATGATCTTTCATCTTTCATCTTTCATCTTCAAAATGCGGGCTTAACAATGTCGATATGTTAATTTCTATGGAAGTTCTGCGTTTTCAAAGTAGGTGGGACGTTTGTGTCCCACCAGCCATTAAAAGATCAAAGAAACTTGTTCAACCGCCTTTTTATGCAAATTTCGCGATAATTAAAAAAATAAGACATTTTTGCATTCGGTCATTGTCGAAGAATCAATGGTGAACAACCTATTTTCTGCCAACTTCAACAACATCTTTCCGACGACAATGCGTCCTCTATATTCTTTAAGAGTGCAATTTCTTCCGTTAAACGTGTGTGACAAAGCTCTTTCTTCTTTTACACGAAGAGCAAGAAAATATATTTTGAAAGAAAAAAAAAACAAAGAGAGAAAAAATACCTCCTGCTCCTGAAGACCATCCATGATCTCTTCGAGATCGGCTTCGCTCTTGATACGAGCGCCGACCCTATTGAAACGTTCTTTATCCTCTCTCTGTTTTCGCAATTCGGGAAATACCTTCTCGAAGAATTCACGATTCTTAGTCTCCTTGGACTTTCTCTTTTGCGTTGCCTCGAGACGTTCCACCTTGCGATGCCACTCCTGCACGAGAATCGCGTAAGTTTGCGATTGCTGACGATGGAGAGAAGCTCTCTCGGCTTGCTCCCTTCGCAATCTCGTCACAAGCCTTGCGCGCATGCACGACTGATGCCTCGTTCGATTCTCCTGATAGACATTCGTGTCCGACGGTTGATTGTACAATGGCAATTCCACCTTAGGACCGAGCCTGTCGAGCAATCGATGCGCCTCTTCCGCTTTTTTCTGCAAAAAAAATATATTTATCAATAACGTTTCTCCTCGTGAAAGAAAAGAGGACACAAAGTGCCTCATGAAAATGGAGAGTTGAGAAAAATCGGAGTTGAGTTTTACCCTGTTCTCGGCATAAATTTTCTGTGCCAGTGACTGATGTTTCGGCTGCAAAGATTGTTCCTCGACCGGTCGTTTGAGACCACCAGCCTCCAGAGGTTTGCTGGCCGTTTCCTCGAGTTCCTTGAGCTTCTTCCGAAGTTTACTGATCTGCGATTCGCGCTTTGCAATTTCACGATCGACTTTCGCGATTTGCTGAAGCAAATCGTCCTTCGTACTGCGAAATTGAGCATCCTCCTGCGTACTTGGCTCCGGTAGAGTCGGCGATATTGCCTCGGTCTGTGGCGTGTAAGCACCAGCGGCTGGCTGCTCCGGACACAAATTTAACATCGTACAATTTACCGTGCAACGATTGCGACGACGAGTAACTAAAATTTCGGGGCCAAGGATATTCGAATCTACGAAATCGCTCGTCGGTAAAGCAGTTACCGCAGGATACGAGCTCAACAAGAGGGAAAAGTGGATCTGAAGAATCGATCATATTGTTATTGTTATTGTTATTATTTGAAACAGAGAAGAACTGCAAAATTTTACTTTTTTTAAACAACTCCAGAGTGAGAGTGCATTACGAAAATGGAACGAAAAAAATTTAAAAAAAAACCAGGGGCTCTCACGAAGGTTTTTATTTCAGGAAAAGGCGCGATTGCGAGATTTTCATCTTTGCTGCTTTTTGAAATATATCCATAAAGCCGCGTTGCAGCTCGAGTGGCAAAAGCTTTTACCGGCAAACGACACGAAATGCATAGAAAAAAAAGAGAGAAAAGGGGAGAAAGAGAAAGGTAGAGGACTAGGGCGATTTTTTTGTTCCACTTATTTTTTTTCTCTCTCCCCACCTGAAATTTTATTGGATATGTCTGAAAAAAAATTCCCCGAAAGTTACAGCCCTTAATATTAATATTAAGTACTTTCTCATAGCGTGAAAAGGTTTTCCATCTAAAACACATGTAAATAGATTTTTTTTTAATTCTATATTTAAATTTATTTAAATTCTTCTCAGCAGCATTTTATGCTATCACATTGTTCTTGGTCGCAATTTACACAAAATTAAACGACCTTCAAAAGTCCTCAACACCGTAAGTGTTACTTACACTGGTGAGATGATACCGGTCACTAAAGTTGACTTTTTACCAAAATTCCCGTTTTTTTGCTCTTATCTCCGAAATGATTAACTTTACCAAAAAATTTTGTTGCAAAGTTAATTTCCTACAAAAAAGAACGTAATTGCTAAAGTTAATATTCCTTGAGATATTGAACTTCAACTTATTTGTGATGTAAAATTTGTATGGTTTATCGAACCAAACGTTGTAAATTGTTGATATCTCAATATCTCAAGAAATATTAATTTCAGGAATTAGGTCTAAAGGACTTTTTTTTGTAGGAAATTAAATTTCCAACAAAATTTTCGTCTACATTTTTTCGGTAAAGTTAATCATTTCGGAGATGACAGCAAAAAAACAAGTATTTTGGGTAAAAATCAACTTTAGTGACCCGTACCATCTCACCAGTGCAAGTTACACTCACGCTGTTCAGGACACTTTTGAAGGTCCTTCAATTCTGCGTAAATTGCGACCAAGAACAATGTGATAGCATAAAATGCGGCTGAGTTATAGAATTTTGAATACAAAATTTTTTTATTTACGTGTATTTTAGATGGAAAATCTTTTCAGGCGAAGGAAAAGTACTTAATATTAATATTAAGGGCTGTAACTTCAAAGGAATTTCTTTTCAGACATATCCAACAAAATTTCAAGTGGGGAGTGTGCAAAAAAATAAGTCGAAAAAAAATAGCCCTAGTAGAGACAGAAACCCACCCTCGTATCTATCCTGAGTGGTTGTTGCAACTGCAAGTGATCCTGCTTAATGCACGTGTCAGCTGGTGAAATAGTCTGACATTGTTGTTGCTGTTGCTGCTGTTGATGTTGTTGTTGCTGCTGTTGCTGTTGCTGTTGCTGTTGTTGTTGCTGCTGCTGAGACTGAGGCTGACCAAGGCGTATTTTTTTGAATGGCGGTGCCTCCTGAAGAGTAGCCATTTCCACACCGCGATTGCAATACTGCTCGGTCTGCATCGGCATTATTCCACGGGGATTTCGAGCACCCGTAACGTGATACTCGGGCCCGGTTGGCGATGGTGCAGGGGCGACCGAGGCAGGTGGTAGCAGGGATATTCTGGGGCGATCACCACGGCTGTTGACGTTGTATTCACCGGCAACGACGCCAACCCCAACGCCCACTCCAACCTGCGATACGGGACTGCTGCTCACGCTTATGGCGACCCTCTCGTTAACCTGCGATTAAATGTAAAAAATGATTAGCCCAGATCATCATTTCTCCGAAGGATTTTTATTTGCGGATAGGCAAAATATCTCAATGTGAATATTCGAAAAAAAAAGATTCCGTTACTGAAGGATCCAAACCAGGGTTGCAAATAATGCATTACTTTTTTTGATGCATTTTCAATAACCATTAACTCTTATTGATCAATTGAAATAATTTTCATTAACGGTTCAGTATTAATGGTTAATGGCAGTTATATCCATTAACCATTACATGTTAATGGTTAATGGGAGTTATTTCGATTAACCATTACATGTTAATGGTTAATGGAAGTTATTTCGATTAACCATTAAATGTTAATGGTTAATGGAAATTATTTCCATCAACCATTAAATGTTAATGCCTAATGAAAACTACGAGACGACCCTCACAATATTCAATGATAACTGTAAGGTTTACTCATGCTCTTTAACTGCAGAGTTTGAATCATTTTTTTTTTCACATCAATAATACAGGTTCAGAATATATTTGAAAAATTACCAAACAAATCCTCTAGTTGCCCCGACAATATTCCACCTATTGTTCTTAAACACATTCCATCCAAAATTATCAAAGAGTATACAGTTATTTTTAATAACGCTTTAAAATCTTCTAAAATTTATCCAATTATCAAAAAAGACAAAAATCCTCATGAACCTTCTAGCTTCAGACCAATTAACTTTACCCCGACAATCAGTAAAGTTTACGAAATACTAATACAAAAATCACTTCTCTCCCACTGCGAAAATCGTGAAATTATCCCTAATACCTAATTTGGGTTCATTGTTAGATTCAATCACTCCACCACAGGGTTGCGAAATTTTTAATGAAAAAGTAATGCATTAATCATTACTTTTTTATTGATTAGTGGAAATTATTTCCATTAACCATCAACGTTAATGATAACATTAACATTAAATGGTTAATGGAAATTATTTCCATTAGCCATTAAATTTTAATGGTTAATGATAATCATTTCCATTAACCATTAAATGTTAATGGTTAATCAAAATAATTTCCATTAACCATTAAATGTTATTGGTTAGTGGAAATTATTATCATTAATCATTTACATTTAATGGTTAATGGAAATCATTTCCATTAGGTATTAAATTTTAACGGTTAATGGAAATTGTTTCCATTAGACATTAAATTTTAACGATTAATGGAAATTGTTTCCATTAGCCATTAAATTTTAATCGTTAATGATAATCATTTCCATTAACCATTAAATGTTAATGGTTAATCAAAATAATTTCCATTAACCATTAAATGTTATTGGTTAGTGGACATTATTTTCATTATTCATTAATATTTAATGGTTAATGGAAATTATTTCCATTAGCCATTAAATTTTAATCGTTAATGAAAATAATTTCCATTAGCCATTAAAAAAGTAATGATTAATGCATTACTTTTTCATTAAAAATTTCGCAACCCTGATCCAAACTGCCATTAAAATTTGCAAGACTTTGCTCTTCTGATGTTTCAACTTAAATTTATCTGACCGGCTCTTTTCTTTCATTGTTCCGAAAAAAACTAATTAACCACTAAGCTTTTTAATTAGCATATCTCAAACCCCCAATCTTTTTCACAACGATCAGGTGTATAATAAGACAGTGCGGACAATAAAAACAAAATCGCCAGGCTATTTTCTTCTCGAGATTTAAATTAGTTTCAACTGACTGAAGCTTTTCCTTCAATCTTCCGGAAATACTGTCAGCCAATGAACGTTTTAATTAGCGCATAGCAGATATATTCGTCATTTATGTATTTCTTTTTTCAGTACCTTATCCGATCTCCCGGGAGAGCTTGATCTTTTTTTCTATCTCTGAATGAGATAGTGCTATTTCATTTTCAAGCTTCTCTCCTCGGAGAACCGAATCTTTCTTTCCCACATCTATATTCTCTTTTTTTAGCTCACTGTTTAAATTCAAACGGAGCTTCGGTATTTTTTTTAATACAAAAATAATTCCTAATTTCCTCTGGCCAATTTGAAAATATTCCCTGTCATTTCCCTGATTTGTTCCATCATCTGACGAATCAGATGTACGGAAATCAAACACACACATGTGGAAAAACTTTATTTATGACTTTTGCTATAAATAGAGAATGTGGGTGTGGTTATGCGACGGGGAAGGCTCTGGCAGAAGTACGAAATTCAAATAACGACCAAACGGCTGTAATCATCGTAAAACGAGCGCCAGTAAGCCATAGAGAGTGAGAGAGTGAGTTCAGCGATTGTATTGCCGACTACCACGCGACAGTAGGATTATTTTCGCTGTACGAAACTTCCACCCGCAGCGATATAGTATGTGAAAGAACAAAATCGAAGCCTGTCTGGAGTATCAAAATTTTTGTCTACATTTTTTTCTCTTTTTTTTTCCGTTCAAATCCTTCCCAAGCGAAATTGCGAATTATCGAAATGGGCGATTGAGTCGCGTTGAAAATACTGCAAAATCTCCGTTGCTCGACGATTTCATCGTTGCAGCGAGCAAAAACGTAAAATTATCATCTCCCGGAACGTTCCCCTTTAATCGTTGAATTTAGGATTGCGCAGACTCGTTCTTCCTCCACCCTATTTCTACCCTTTCATCGTTGAAACTTTTGAAATGGATAAAATCCCAGAAACACGGTTCGAGAATTTTCACCATTGTTAAAGCGAGTTTTCATGAACCCGGACTTTTGACCAAAAAAAATATTGAAAAAAGGGTGGAAATTGAACAAAAAAAATGGAGCTTTCTCCTCGCGAGCGTATGAAAAATTCTCTCGGTAGACCGGCGAGAGAGACGCAGAGAGAACAAAGAAAGGGTACAGCAGGTATATTCTGGAAGGGTTATGGAGGGTGCGAGAAAGAAGGAAGTCGAGCCTCGCCGGCGAACCATCGACGTGTATGAATTCCTTTAGCCAGCATGTATACGAGGCATTCCACACCGATTCGACCTAGGTCTGACCCCGCACCTCTCCGACTTTGTCCGCAATTTTGTATGGGTTTTTAGTACCTCTGACAAACACTCGGGATTATTTTCAGATTTCTTTGGAGCGATTTGACTCAACTGTGGTTTAGGTTTTTTTTTTTAAAGCTTTTTCTGGACAGAAGGAAACACCTGCCTTCCCCGCCCTTCAAAAAAGTCTGAAAAAAATCCCGAGTGCTTTTCAGAGGTACTACAAAACCATGAAAATTCGCGGACATGATCGGAGAGGTGAAGGGTCAGACCCAGGTCGAATCGGTGTGGAATGCCTCATATATATATGGCATGTCGAGGGATTCGCGCGGGATGCTCCAACATCCTGGATGCCCTGCGGCAACGGCTGCGCCAGTGAGCTAGCCAAGAGTCAGTCCTGTAGGAGCGAGGGGAGAGGAGTTAGCGAGCACGAGGAGAAAGACAACTTTCACCCGCCCACGCATCGCGAGCCAAGCTTCCCCTCTCCCCTCCCGCCCCCCCCCCCTCTCTTTATCTTTCCCTCGGCCCCTGTCAGTCTCCTCATCGAGCCCGCTGGTGTAATGCAACGACTATTAGTTACAGGCTATTGTCGTTACAGGTCAAAGCTATCTATTTCGCGCAGGCATCCTTATACATATGGACCTTTTCAGATCAAATTTCTAATATTTTCCACAAAATCTTATTTTTGTGAAAAAAAACCTCAATTTTTTGCCATCAAATACTACCATTCATCGAAGGAACGAAAATTCTCGAGGCTACTTTTTTAAATGGATAAAAACATTGCATAAATGATATGTGAAGAACTGATGTATTTGTCGAAATTAACGGAAAACTACGATTATTGTTAATGTTTTTTAAACTCAAATATCGTCCGCACGAGATGTTTGTATTTTATGAAAAATAGATCTTTGTTTTTATGTAAGATCCATGTAAATTTATTTGTTTAAATTAAAAGAAATTGCATTAAAATTTATTGCTCTGAGAAAAAATATTCGAGCTTGGAAATGTCCATTAATTAATTATCACTGTTTGACTATGATTTTAGGACCAAACTTTTTTTAGTGCGTTAATTCATTTAAAAATGTGGCTTGGAATACGAAGTATGAAAAAATACACATAACCCACATTCCGCTCTGATTAAAAAAATTCCTCGAGTTACTCGGACTTAATTAAAATTAAAATTTTGCCCCAATTCAAATTTCAATGAAAATTTTACTGTGGCGAACGTATTTGTTCGTTGTAACCCAGGAACGTTGCCCAGCATGTTTTATTCAATTTTTTTATATTAAATCTGAGAAATATACCCGGAAAGCAATTTCCATTTTACAGAACTCATACATATACTTCAATTTTTGAACATTTTATTTCCATGGAGAATGAATTTTCGGCATATAAAGATACTTCTTTTTGCACGGAGGAAATTTCCCTTTTCCTGTTCGCATTGTCACTCATTTTTCCCAGCTAATTGAAAAAAATGTTGATCTTCCGTTGATGTTGAAAATGTTGATGTTGGGAATGTTCATATCGATTCCCTAGTTTTTTCACGATAATCATTCATAAACTGATCCAATAATTTTCACCGATGCTCACAAAATCATGAACTCAAAGCTCTGAACATTCAGCTGAGCGCAAAAATTCACAAACCCATTTATTTAATGAAAAATTGATGGACCCAAAAATACTTAGTAAATAGATCTTAAAACTTTCTTCATTATTTCTAAAACGCCATTTATTAAGAGGGTGGCTAAATCGGATGAAAAAAATTCCCTGACATTTCCCTGATATTTTCGAAAATTTCCCTAACAAGCCATTCAGATTATGATGTTGAATTTTCCATCGTTGCAACGCAACAAAAATCATTTTTGTCAATTCATTTTTAGTGAGATTTACGTTTTACTAGTGCATTAAAAATCTCACGTCTTTAATAAAGACTCCAAAAACATTTTGACAATTTATTACTTTAAAAATTTCCCAGGAAGAATAAATTTTATTAAAAAATAAACTGTTTTCGTTGCATTGAAACGATGCAAACTTCAGTATCATTTCGGATTTGTGAAAAAAGTAACACGGTAGGAACATCGCATATGTTTATTATTATTCATTCTTTGGTATTGTTTATTGAATTATGTCTTTGGAAGGAATAAATATCCTGAGAACTATTTTGCTTTTTTTCAACGCCGCGATTTTTTCATTCAGAAGAACTTCTTGTTTCGTATTTTTAAGAGTTCTTTTTATATTTTCCCTGACTAATATTTATTTTCCTTACATTTCCCTGATTTTCCTGATACTTAAAAAACTCCCTGACATTTCCAGGTTTTCCCTAAAATTGGCCACCCTGATTATTGATTAAATACTGAGGGAATCTCTTAATTTTGTATTCAAACAATAAATTTGATAATGTTTCGTTCAGGCGAACATTTTGAATTTCAAGTACACAAGAATTCCTTGCGATGAGCCAGAAAGTGAAAATAGGTGAAGAGAAAAGGAAATAATGATCGCATAGATCAGAGAGTATCTTGAGTAAGTGCGGTCCGATCCGACACAATTTTGATCCTACACAAAGAGATCCTACGCAAGAAATGCTACACAAAAAATCATACATAAATTTTTGATCAGCATTTATTATCCTACACAAAATTAATGACCCCCCCCCCCCCCCCCATAACATCCTACACGATTATTAAAACGAAAATTACAATCCTACACATATTTTCCTACACAATTATTTTTTCGAATATCCTACACATAATTTCCTACACAATTATAAAAACACAGCAGTCGCGTCCTACACATATTTTCCTACACAATTTTGCTCCTACATAAAAGTGATCCTACAAAAGAAATGATACACAAAATATCCTACACAAAGTTTTGACTAGCATTTATTATCCTAAACTACGTTTTTAACAGCACTTATTATCCTACACAAAGTTTTGACCAGCATTTATTATCCTACACAACGTTTTTAACAGCATTTATTATCCTACACAAAGTTTTGACCAGAATTTATTATCCTACACAAAATTAATTACCTCCCACACAATTATTTTTTTAAATAGAGGCCGTCGTCCTACACATAATTTCCTACACATACTTTCCTACACATTTTAATCTTATAATAAAGACACATAATTTCTTACGCAACTCGTTGTGTAGGATATCATGTGTAGGACAACAGCCAGTATTAAAAGATTCAATTATGTAGGAAAATATGTGTAGAAAATTATGTGTAGGAAAACAGTCTACGCTATGATCGTTGTAGGATAATAAATGCTGGTCAAAACTTTGTGTAGAATATTTTTTGTAGCATTTCATTTGCAGGATCACCTTTATGTAGGAGCAAAATTGTGTAGGAAAATATGTGTAGGACGCGACGGCTGTTTTTATAATTGTGTAGGAAATTATGTGTAGGCTATTAGAAAAAATAACTGTGTAGAAAAATATCTGTAGGATTACAATTTTGGTTTTAATAATTGTGTAGGATGTTATGGGGGGGTTTTGTGTAGGATAATAAATGCTGGTCAAAAATTTGTGTAGGATATTTTGTGTGGCATTTCTTGCATAGGATCTCCTTGTGTAGGATCGAGGCCCCTCCCTCTCGAGTGAAGGACGACGAAAAATAAAATGAATGAAAATAAACCAAGATCGCAGAATTCGGGCTCACATTTGGCGTTGCATTTCTGTAAGGATCCCTCGAATAAGCTGCGGTTGCTCCAGGCGGTGGTGGTGTCTGATTGACGGGGGCCGATGGCGCGGGCGGTGGTGGTGGATAAGCGTGAACATAGCGAAGACCACTTGGCACAGGGACGGTGACATAATTGCCGGCTGCTGTACCGGTCGCGGCGACTGTAACACCGGAACCGCTACCACCGCCGGGTGGACCTACGGCTCCTCCACCCGAGGAAGGCGTACCCTGTGCACCTTGGACATAACCACCGCCGCCAACCGTACGCGGTGATACGGGGCTGCTGCTCTTGATGTTTATGTAACTCTGGGTAGGCCTGAAACGATAAATAAGTCAATTGAACAAAATCCCATAAACATCGGTTAAAAAAATCATGCACTTGAAATTTCGACCATTCAGTTAAACGTTAAATCGGCGGATGTACAAATGCAATTCGTTGCAGAGTCCAATTTATCCGCCAATTGTTTCAAGCAATTGTTTTAGCGATTGAAATAAGCTGAATGTATTTGTGTTGAATTTTTTACGTGAATTTTTAAACGAATATTTGTCGAATGTTGAATTGAAAGACCTGCTTATATTTGGTAATTCTCAAAACTTGATTCATCATTTGAATGAATTATTTGCAAAGTATCGGCCGGTTTTTGCCTTTCTTCGTTGAAGAAGTACACTACCGGCGAAAAGTTTCTGGACGAAACTTCAAAAAAGGTCCGGAACGTTTTTTTATGCCATTTCGCCGGAATTCAACGTAAACTAATTTAACAAGCGGTATTTTAAAGCGGAAGAATTCGGCTTTATTTCCTGATTCTTTAATCATTTTTACAATTTGTCTTTAGATTTGGACTCTATTTTGAAAACAACTGTTTTTCGCCTTTTTCCCTCTCGAAGGAGAATCTTTTAGAGAAATTTTTTTTTGTACATTTTTACGATTGGATTCATAAAGAGGAGAGCTTCAATTTCCTTTCTAAAAGCTTTTATTTACTTTCACCTGTCCCGGTGTCTGTCTGTAATCAAATCTTGCAAGTTAATTTTGACCCACTTTCCGGTTTCCGATTGAATTAAAATTTTCCATGCACATGTAAATCGGATGACAATGCAATATTATCACAAAAAATTTGAAAATTTTTTGCAAAAAAATTGTTTTTTCAAAATTTTTTCCAAAAGATTCTCTCGTTTTTTTGCAACAAAAAATGTTTCGCAATATTTTCTGAAAAAAAATTGTGTCGCAAAATTTATTTACAAAATGGTTTTAAGCAATTGGTTTGCAACATTTCTCTACAAAAATTTTGCGCAACAGTTTACTTCCAAAAAATTTCGTGAACATTTTTTTTCGCATTTTTGCAGAAAAATGTTGTGAATTAATTGTGTGAAACAATTTTGTCAAATAATTTTTACGCTAAACATTTTGCGAAACATTTTTTTTGCAAAAAATTATGCGAAACTAGATATAAATTACTAAACTAGTTATTTAACGTCATAAATACTAAGAAGTAAAAAAAAATAAAGGAAAAAATTGTTTTTTTAAAACAAGCTTTTATTACTTGTTAATAAAAAATAACTAAATAGTTAAAAATAATTTTATTCCGATTGGAAATTAGTTTTCAAATAAAAGCGTGTTACATTTTAGCAGCAAGAGAAAAAAAGAGGGTGTAACACGCTTTTATTTGAAAACTTATTATCAATCGGAATAAAATTATTTTTAACTTTTTAGTTATTTTTTATTAACAACCAATAACTTTTCACCGATAGTGTACTTCTTCAACGAAGAAAGGCAAAAACCCGCCGATACTTGGCAAATAATTCATTCAAATAATGAATCAAGCTCTGAAAATTACCAAATAAAAGCAGGTCTTTCAATTCATCATTCGACATATATTCGTTCAAAAATTCAAGTAAAAAATTCAGCACAAATACATTTAGCTTATTTCAATTGCTAAAAAAATTGCTTAAAACAATTGGCGGATAAATTCGACTCTGCAACGAATTGCTCGTGGAAGATGATGTTAAGGTTAGCATCGTTGCGACACGACGAAAATCGATTTTCTTCTCTCATTTTCAGTATTTCGGGCACTTTTCTCGCGCATTCGAAGGTGTTTTTGATGGAGAACTTAGAAAGAATGGTTTCAACGACTTTTGACTCTCAATGGGGGATCGATTTGTACTCTTAAGAGGAGGCTAAATACCGACATTTTTCGTGCGAGTGCGAGAGAGAAAGGATGATAGGGGTCGTGTGAGAGCGAGAGAGAGGGTCTTTAGCCTGCCCTTAAGGGGGATGGATTTGGAAAAATCGTTTTAGTTGCATTTTGATGATGCAAACGTCAGCATCGTGAGTCACATTTCCGGAATTATTATATTAACGTCGTCTGTACACTGTCAGCAAGAGAGAGATAGAGGGAAAGAGAGACCACGACCTTTATTGTCTCCTCTCTGTACGAAGGCCATTGCGCCACGCCCCGAATATTTTGCCACTCGACAGAGGCCGATACGTGCACTTGCTCGGGCGCTATTAAAACCAAGAGGTACAGACTATACAGGCCCGCGGGTACGACAGAGACGGAAGAAAAAAAGAGAGAGAAAGATTCGCAGGTGCACGACCGATGGAAGATAAAACTTGAGCCTATACCGTTGTGCTCGTATCTTGAAAATGAAACTACTAATTTCTCGACAATATGGTAATACGGTGAATCCTAAAAATAAATTGCGGATAGAAGTTTACAGAGGTGAATACATTATGAAGTTTGCATCATTGAAACGCAATGGAAACCAGCTTTTTTTTATAAAATTCATCACCAGACCTCCCAGGAATAGTTTTGAATGTAAAAAATCCTTTTTGAGATCATTGTAAACGATCTGGAGCCCTGAATGCGCAAAAAAGCGTGAAATTGAAACTGAGGCAATATTGAAACTGAGATTTCATTTTTTGTTTTTATTGTTCTAATTAGGTTTTTATGTACACAGTCTCTGTACAGTTATGGGATAGAATGCTTTCTTTTACATTTTTGTTGCGATTTTAGTCGTTGCCTTTCGTCTATTTTCGTTTTGTTGATGTTTGTTACCATCTTTTTGTTTCTTATTGCTATGAAACTGAGAAAAAACTATTTTTGGTCGTTTTTAAATATGCAAACTTCAATATCTGCTTCCAATTTTCCAGCAATTCAATCCAATCTCCGATCCAGAATTCCAATCTCTGCAGCAATTGAAGTTTGCATCTTTAAAAACGAGAAAAAATAGTTTTTTTCTCACTCTCAGTATTTGACAAAAAAATTCAAAGATCTAGCTAATACTTGGTCGATGATTCTTAAAACTTCTCTCAATACTTGAAATTATTCTTGAGCAATTATCGGCAGAACATGAATTCATTGAATAGTGATTCTTCTTTGACATATGGTAAAAAATGTTATCTTGAATTCTTCAGGAGTTCTTACAAATTTACTGATTCTCCATAAGCAAGTAGTTATTGTCAAATTTGTGCGTTTTAAGGTAATAAAACAAGTTTCTTTATGGAGGCGATCTGCCGGTTCTAACTAGCGTCACAAATTTCTTCATTTGATACGTCAAATGATGGATCATTGGTCAGGTTCGCATGTATTCAACGAACATTTACATTTCTGTTCAAAAATCGGCGTTTTAACGCTGACTTGGTCCCCTTAAAAAATAAACAATTCTATAAAATCTCGATAAGAATATACAAAAAGCCTCATACTTTCGATTAATTCCCGATAGCTTCGTTGCCTAGTAACATGCATGTGAAGTTTGGCAGATCAAAATCAAACTCCACATTCATGTCACTAGGCAGGGAAGCTTGAGGCATAGGGGAGAGTTTGGGTACAATGAGCCACTTTTTTGTAAAGAATTTTTACTCTCGCTATGATAGTCTGATTAGAAAAACAACTATTATAATCGATTTATCTATACGTTTAAGCGTATAATAAAAATATAATCTTTTTTAAAAAAAGGTTGAAAATACCAGAATAATTGGATTCAAACAGATTTGCAGGATGGCGCATTTTACCCCACTGGTGGGGTACAATGAGCCACTCGGTGGGGTACAATGAGCCATTCATGTTCTATGTGTTTAACCTCAAAAAAATTTGACAAAACATCGACGTCATATATAATTCGCGCCAACTTCGTGGTGTTCGTGGTCAATGGGAAATATCGGCGCATTGTACCCCACAACTCGTTGGCTCATTGTACCCCACTGTGAAAAAATTTGATTATTGATAAAAATCATTATTAATTAAGAGATAAACAGAAAAATACAAGTGACTAAGTGAATCATGAATAATAACACTATCGATTAAAACTTGAAACACGAGCTGTCATGGAGAGTGAAATTATATTTTACGTTTTTCCGGCAAGCGAAATTTTTTTTTTCCAGGGCACAAATTACTAATTTTTTTAAATAATTTTTTACGAGCTGCTATTGACGTATTTTTTAGGTTTGATGGAATTTAATATAAATTGTGGTCCTATGCAAAATAAATCGATTTTTACAAGCTACAAACCTCCGAGAAATCGCATGTGGCTCACATTGCCCCGTGGCTCATTGTACCCCACTCTCCCCTATACCCGATTAATTTCCAAGCACGAGGAGTTCGGTGGATTCTTTTTTTCACCCAAATTTCAACCGATAGAAGCTTGGTATTTGACATGTTCGTGGAAAAATTCGTATGGCATTCAACTCGGAATTTTTTTTTGTTCGCTTATCTCAATGAATTTGAAGTTTTTTACACGTACAAGCTATTGCAAAATTTTCGTTAAATTACCGATATAATTTGGTCTTGTTCGTTCCACATGATTTCAGATACCAATCTCCCATTGGTTGAAATTCGGATGACAAAAATGATCCATAATATTTCGGAGTATGTTCCGAATTTTCATTCATATTAACATTCACGTTATCATAGAGTGAAAGGGTCGATGAAATAAATAATGAAATAATTAAATATGAAGTACATGAAAGAAGAATATGAAATATTCCGTTCTTGACTTTTCCTCTCTTCACAATCAATTATTTTATTATTTATTCCATTAACCCTTTCACTCTGTAATGAAGTGAAAGTTAATATCAATGAAAGTTCGGTAAATACTTCGAAATATTATAGAAAATTTCCATGAAAAAATCGAAAAAAAACAAATAAAATTTTTTTAATAAAAATAATTTTTAAAAAGTAAAAAACAAAAAATGGGACCACTACGTTCTCGTCGTTGGTGCTGGATTATGCGAAAAGTGGAATTATAAAAGTCATTCGTGTACGACGTTCAAAATTATTTGTTCGATACCAAATGAATATGGTCATTCACGAATTCACGTTAGAAACATGAAAATATCGATTTCTCAAGAAAGGGAGCATCTAGGATTTTGATTCTTTCGAATTTCGAAACTACGAATGACCTGGAAACATATCTCACAACCAGATTCTGGATCCATTTTAACGGTATTTAATGACCTTCAAGACCACTGTGGATTATTGTGGCCAACGTAGGACGAATTTTCTTTCATCGGATCTTGACATTGTCTTTTGGAACACAGAAAATCATTTGGAACAGAGAAATTCATCAAGATTTTGTATTCGTGTGACACACTGTATACAATACATGTTACATATAGAATGAAGAGACTAAGTGGGAGTCGTGTCTATAGAACGAGATACCGCGTGGCGAAAATGTATTCGAGTGACCCGACCCGATAAACTTTGCACCCAGTTTGTGTGCGAGTCGCGAGCGCACGAGGCACACTTAAGGAGGACGACCGAGACTCGAATATGAGCGCACGTACACCAAAGATTCGTACACGTTTACGGGTAATTCTGTGACGCGTTTCACACAGAAGCTTCTCTATGCGAATATATATCTATATATGGATGTATATAAAGGATGGATTTAACTATCGGGGTGCACCGTCCTCTGCACGATACTCACGCCGTCATAAGTTCCACACGTGCAAACGGCAATTTCGATTTTCCACGAAAGATGAATGGACAGTGACTGTGCAAAAGAATTCCTGTAAATTTATCCCATAACGATTTTTCGAAATCCAGAATTTTTATGCCGATTGCGAAATTTCAGGTTCAAGGAAGGAAAGGGGAGATTGCTGGGTCAAAGAAATCTGAATTTTGAACGGACAAATGTCAGATAAAAATTCGACGAAATTTTGAGAACAAAGACCGTAAGTGCTCTTTGCTTCGAATTTTTTTTAGCGCGTTTCTAGCTATTTTTCCAAAACTGGTCGAAGTAATATGAGAAATGATATGAACCCAATTGTAAGTATTTTTTTTTAACCCGCTGAGGGCCACCTGGGTCTACAGCGACCCAGTGCCATCTTTAAGGTCCTGTGTGCAGTAAGAGGAATAAGCAAAGGCCCGCGTTTTAGCTCGATAAATTAGGCGAAAAATATGATCCATCGAGCAGGCGCAACATATATCTCAGTCGGCCTCTGGTCTTCGTACCAAACACTTCAGTAGCGCTTTTTGGGTCGCTACAGACCCAGGGCGAAAATATACTTTTCCAAAAACTCATGGAAACGACCTTCACCATCTTGTAGCTGGGAGTCTCTAGTTTGCAAACTACTATAATTAAATCTATTTACCGCGAAGACAAAGGAAGAATCGTTCAAAACATCTGACAAGTCTTACAGGCCAATTTTCGGACTTTTTTTGCATTTGTACATAGAGTTTTAAAAAAAATGAAAATATCGATTCCGGCCTCTCATATTCTCATTCCTGAGGTTATAACGATTCGATTTTACTACTTACGAGTTAGAAAATTTTGTTTTAAACGTGTTTTACAAGCAAAAGAAGTTGTGGGTCGCTGTAGACCCAGGGTGGACCGGCCCAGGACGCCAGAAAATGGTGGGCCTCAGCGGGTTAAATTTGTAGTTATTATATTCTCGTCTAGTTATATTTAAAATATGGAGCAAAAATAATTGTTAGTCATTACTTTTATATCGATGAGTGAAAAATCGCACTTTTGTGTTCAACGATTTACCAATTCTGCAATTTTCTATTTTTTAAATATTTTTTCGGTATGCCGACTAATTATATCCATGTACTGAAATGATTTCTTCAAATTTGACGGTTCCAACGAATATTGCAAGCTGTTTTTTTAAAATATTTAATGGCGAGATTTTCATTACCATCTATATTATATTATACGCAAAAGGAATATTTTTATTCTTTAAACAATTAATAAAGAGCCAGAGAAGATTTAGAAACATTCATTCATTCCTTTTTTCTACAAAACCGTCCCAAAAAATAACTTGCATTCCTAATTTCAATTCGGCTTCCCTCCTTAAACCAGTTAAAGGATCAAATGAAGTACACTTTAGAAAAATGATTAAATCCACGGTAATTGTGAATATTTAATCATTGAAAAAATCTGAAAGATACTCGAAAAAATGCTTTTCAAAGTGCAAAAATATTCATCTGAAAATCTTGACAAGTTTCCTCACAAAAAAAAATCCAAAAAGTCTCATCAAAGCTCATTTCGCACTGTCAAAACTCGCACTAAGCTCAAAGATACGTTAATTCAGATAACCAACGATGGTGGAAGATGCCAAACATTAAAACTCATCAAAAATATCTTCAATTTCCTTAAAATCAGAATCTCCTCCTCCAAACCTCGTCCTGTGACAATGACAAATTCGCTGTCTTCAAAAGTTCCGAATTCCAGAGGACTGTCTGGAATTCAGCAATCTCGAAGGTGTCTGCATAAGGTCTCTTTGAAATAGGATGCAAATAGAGAGGGAAGAAGAGGTCTCTCGAAAGAGGTGGCATTAAGAAAAGTTCACGAGCCAGAAAGATGATGTACGTGTGCCGCCAGCAGATGGATGACTGGATGGACAAAATTCGTGCAATCGGAGAAGATACGACGATATTTCGAACGAACAATGTCTCTTTGAGGGGCCTACACATAGATCGGAACAGAGACTTGGAATATTGTCATTTTTTCTCTCTCCTTTTAATCTATTTTTTTTTTCTTCTTTCATCAACGGTGAACCGGCAATCTCCGTGTTTTCCTCTCTCTCTCTCTCTCTCTCTCTCTCTTGGTTCCGTGGATTTCACGTATATAGCCCGGAATATAATCGTGAGGCGGGCTGTGTACGTCCGGATACAGGCTCGGCCCTGGCGCCGCGTAAGCCCCTTGTTTTTGCATGGTTGCAATTCCGCAGGGCCACCGGGTAAGAGAAGCTCGACCGAGTGGGAGAGAGAGAGTGTGTGTGTAGTGAGAGTGAGTGTGTGCGTGTGTGAGAGAGAGAGAGGGGAGAGAGAGAGAGAGAGAGGGAGGGAGGGAGGGAGAGAGAGAGATATGAAAAGGGAACCGAGAGCGTGCTTCGAAGCCGTTCGAAATTAGATCTGTACGGAGGTGTACTCTCGCGTGGGAAGTTGGCAAAAACATCAGAGTACGGTCTCCCCCGTACTCAGCGTAAGGACCAATCGCGTGCGCCGCTCTCACGGAGTTGCGCGTCGGCGCGCATTCTCATTGGTCCGCCGAGTTTATGTGCCTTGCGCTCAACATGGCAGTCGAATGTTTTAGGGCGCATGCGCGTGTCTTTGTAGCGGCAGTTTTCCCGAGGCACGTGGCCCCGTGGAATACACTGCGCGCGGCTTCTCGCGCGCAACCGATTCGAGCTTGACGGATCTCTCACGGGGGCCTCTCTCTCTCTCTCCCACTTCTTTTTTTATTTTTTTTTTTAATTCGTTTTTTTTCTTCTTGGCAAAGCGTTGGTGCCACGCAACATGGATCCGGGGATAGAGCGCGTCAGCGACGTTGCCAGATCGTGGCGAGACACGGCCACGACTGGCCACGACGAGACGAAGGGAATCGACTCGAAGGGATGCTATCGTTCTTCTTCTTCTTCTTCTTCTCTTATTCTTCGCGGTTCTTCTCCAGCTCACTTTTCCAATCAATCGCCGATCTCTCTCTCTCTCTCTCTCTCTCTCTCTCTCTCTCTCTCTCTCTCTCTCTCCTCTCTCTCTCTCTCTCTCTCTCTCTCTCTCTCTCTCTCTCTCTCTCTCTCTCTCTCCCTCTCTCTCTCTCTCTCTTCTCTCTCGGTTCCACCCTCCATCGATGTCACAATCTTCTCGGTAAATGCTGTTATTCCTGATCGAATCTTCCGCCGTAGCTTTCCTCATTATATCCAACGTCGGGTAAAGTCGAGTTTCGCCTGCATCAGCAATATGAACATTAGCATATACACTCGAGCACATTTGCATGGAGAGGGGAATCGATATGATGACTCGGTGAATTAAGAAATAAATTTTAAATACGTATTTACGTGGTTATGGGAGAGTGTTCGCGTGTCGACTCGGGGAAGTGAAATTTTACTAATGTAGAAAAAAAAATTGTGCACAGGGTGTTTAATAACGCTTGAAATAAAAATGTCGCCTTAAGGCGAGGCTAAATACCGACATTATTACTGAAGCCCTACATTATCGACTCAAAATCGCTGTCCAAACTTTTTCCAATACCGGTGGATGAATATCAATGAAATTTATGAATGAATGATGAATGAATTGCAAAATGCAAATGCGAGTCATAAATCAACGTTTTCGTTAATTGCCACTGACTTGTCAGACAGTTTGGATAGAATCTGATGAGAATAATATTTATTTCATGAGAATTTCACATGGGGCTGCCCTTTTGCGGATTTCTGTGAACTTGATGGTTGCCATTTTGTTTTTCGATAATACACTAAATTTATCAACATTTATCTCGTGACTTGGAGTCCAAATTTACGTCCCGGTTTTTTCATTAAATAATGTCGAAGACGTATCGATATTCGTACTTTGGTGTCCGTCATGGAGCCCCACTCTTGGTTTCGGCCGAAATGCAGTAGGAACATTATAATTCAATATTTTCAATTACGGATTGCTGATGATAATCGGATCTGTAATTTTTTTTTTGTTTTTCGAAAAAAAATTACTGGGGTTCCATTTGTGCCATAATTCTGATGATACTGTCAAAATTTTATTGATTTCCATCCATTCGTGGCAGAGCAAGTTTGGAATCCATTTTCGAGGTGCTAATGTCGGTATTTAGCCTCCCCTTAAGAATTTTCAGGCATAAACATGACCGCATCTTAGGTATGGTAGTACTTGTCTTGACAAGAAAAATAAGGCCATTTTTTAACCCGCTGAAGTCCACCATTTTCTGGCGTGCTGGACCGGTCCACCCTGGGTCTACAGCGACCCACAACTTCTTTTGCTTATAAAAAACGTTTGAAACAAAATTTTCGAACTCGGAAGCAGTAAAATCGAATCGTTATAACCTCAGAAATGTGAATGTGCAAAGCTGCAATCGATATTTTCATTAAAAAAAAACTGTGCGAATAAATGCAAAAAAGTTCGAAAATTGGCCTGTAGGACTTGTCGGATGTTTTTAACGATTCTTCCTTTGTTTATCGCGCTAAATAGATTTGATTGCAGTGATTTGCAAACTAGACACTCTCAGCTACAAGATGGTGAAGGACGTTTTCATGAGTTTTTGGAAAAGTATATTTCCACCCTGTAGCGACTCAAAAAGCGCCACTTGAGTGTTTGGTACGAAGACCAGAGGCCGACTGAGATAGATGCTGTGCCTGCTCGATGGATCATATTTTTCGCCTTATTTACCGAGCAAAAGCGCGAGTCTTCGCTTATTCCTCTTACTGCACACAGGACTTTAAAGATGGCACTGGGTCGCTGCAGACCCAGGTGGCCCTCAGCGGGTAAATAAATGCGGAAGTCCAGAATGAAATTTACGGCCAACCTTTTAGGATGAGAAGCAGAAATGGATCGTTGATTTTTGATTAGTTCAGAGATATTATTTTGGGATTCAAGTGTGAGAACCTTTGGCGACAATTTTTAGAATAATTAAAATATTTTTCAACGATTTCTATTATCCTCTGTTCACAAGTAATATCCAAATATGCTAATAAAATTTTTTATGGATCCAGGGTGTCCAGCAGACTCAAAAAAAACCCTGACTTTTCCTGGTTTTCCAGAGCCAAGAAATAATTTTTCAGTAATCCATTGAATTGTCTTATCATGTAAGACAATTAAATGTGTCGAATCATAAAGTCTTAGATATTTTTACCTGGAAACAACAAAATAAAACAAATGAAATACCCAATATCGGATGACGTACATTCGATTTTAACATATTTTGCAAAACTGTTAACACCGCAGAGCATTATTCATATTATTTATCATTTACTTTTTTACTATGCCTATTACATGTCCTATAGCAAAAATTATGTAATATTAATTATGCCCGTGCATGACTAACTGAAAGTACAATTTGGTGAGAATTTCGAGTACTTCATAATAGAATAAAAATCTGAAAAATCAACGATACTGAAGATGGGAAAAACATTAATTTTGAATTATCATCCCAAAAAGTAATAAATTGTTTTTAAATTAGAAAATTATTCGATTAGAAACTTATCAGTAAACATTTTTTTTTGTCATAGGGGATTCTTTTGTTGATTTTTCTGCATACTTATACGTTTTTTAAGAATTTCTCTATTTCAATTTTCCCGTTTTCGCAAATTTTTAAATGTTTCGAGGCGGTGATTAAAAAACTGTTCAGTCAATGACCCGCAAACTTCTTAAGGTGAAATAACACGCTGAGAAAATTCAGCTAAATTCTAAAAATCCCTCACTTTTCCAGACCCATAAAATCCCCAGGCAATCGATTATTTTTCGATATATCAAAATCTACCCTTTTTCTGTATTCGTGAATCTTTCAACCGGTAAAAACGTGAAAATTGGATAAATTAGAAAGTTTTACATGTTTTCCGGATAATTTTCGTTCAAATAGTAATTGGAAACCAGTTTAACGTAGGAAATAAATGTTTCGTCTTTTTTGAAGAGTCACGTATGGGCCAAAGTCAATTCGAAAATATATAACCCTCTATAATGGACGCAAAAAAAATAAGTCGAGAACCAACAACGAGAGGACACGTCCTTACATAAACAGGACTCTCCCAACGCTGTTTATAGAGGACAAACTAGCAAGGTTGACGAACCAGAACACCAAATGGCTCGTTCAGTGTCTAAGAACGAATAACCGAAAAAGTTTGAAAGTTATTTCAATGCGTTCATCATCAATCGCATTCGCAGCTTGCAAAAGCTATAAAAACAAGCAAAAATGCACATTGTTGATTTAAAAAAAAACGAACCATTCATCCTCACTTTCATCACCGGAACAATTGTTTCAAGAGAACCGTCCAAGACTGAAAAAAGTGGATTCTTCTATTTCAGAGGAATTCGGAGGCTTCGAGACTGAAAATGGATTCTCTCTTGACGCATCGCATGTCGTTATGTACGAGTGTTATTATCGAAACACGTTGAACATGGCTGCAAAACACGAGAGAAGGTTTCTCAACGCAATTAACACGGTATATGCGCATCGGTGGTGCGTATTTACGTGTATATGTGTTTGGAATACAAGCCATGTTGTTACTGTTGGATGTTGGCTGCTGGTTGAAACGTGGGCACCCGCCAAGTAATTGCCCATGTTGGAATTATAAGTCCACGAAAGGCGCGGGTGGCGAATGAGAGAGGGAGGGGGAGAGAGAGAGAGAGAGAGAGAGCGAGAATGAGGCAAAGGATGGATATATATATATATACACACACGTATGATGAAGAGAGGGAGAGTCGAATGAAACCCGGGGATCGATAGGTCGTCGTCGACGTAGCCCCTCCCGTCATGTTGGGAAAATATAACCAGAAACCCGGGAAACGAAGTCTTACAGTGTCGCGATAGAGAATTATTTTTATTCCCGAGGATAGATGTAACTATTACAGAGTATACCTTCCTGCTCCGTATTTTTTCAGTAATAACAAGGCCCAAGGAAAATTCTCAATCAATATTATCCACGGTATTGCGATGAGCAAGGAGAAAATGTGAATTCTCATTCTAGGACGTGACTTTTCATCATCGACATGCGCATAATTAAAACAGGGAGATAAACAATGGAACAGAGGGAATATTAAGAGAGTATTCTAGTCTAGAATTTAGAGAAAATCATTTTTTTTTGCATAGGCTTGAAGTTTCGACCTTTAAGAATATATTCTTGAATGGACATTTTTCAATTCCAATAATTTACGGAGTTATAGCTATTTTAGTGACGCAGCAACTACCCGTCACGCCGGAGCGTAACTTTAAGGAGGTATTCAGGTCTAGAATTTTGAAAAAATCATTTTTTTTTGCATATTCTTAAAGTTTAGACCTTTGAGAATATATCCTCAGAAGGAAATATTTAATTCCAATAATTTGCGGAGTTAGAGCTACTTTAGTGACGCAGCAATTGCCCATCACGTCAGAGCGTAACTTTAAGAGAGTATTCTGGTCTAGAATTTTGAAAAAATCAATTTTTTTGCATATTCTTCAATAACCTTTGAGAATATATCCTCAAATAGAAATTTTTTAATTCCAATAATTTATGGGATTTATGGCTATTTTAGTGGCGCAGCAACTGCCCGTCACGTCGGAGCATAACTTCAAGAGGGTATTCTAGTCTTCAATTTTGAAAAAATCAATTTTTTGTTGCATATTCTTAAAGTTAAGACATTTAAGAATATATCCTTGAAAGGAAATTTTTAAATTCCAATAATTTGCGGAGTTAGAGCTATTTTAGTGATGCAGCAATTGCCCGTCACGTCGGAGCGTAACTTTGAGAGGGTATTCTGGTCCAGAATTTTGAAAAAATCAATTTTTTGTTGCATATTCTTAAAGTTTAGACCTTTAAGAATATATCCTTGAAAGGAAATTTTTTAATTCCAATAACTTACGGAGGTATAGCTATTTTAGTGATGCAGCAATTGCCCGTTACGTCGGAGCGTAACTTTGAGGGAGTATTCTGGACTAGAATTTTGAAAAAATATTTTTTTTTGTGCATATTCTTAAAGTTTAGACCTTTAAGAATATATCCTTGAAAGGAAATTTTTTAATTCTAATAATTTGCGGAGTAAGAGCTATTTTAGTGACGCAGCAACTGCCTGTCACGTCGGAGCGAATCGGACGTTTTTCTCAAAACTAATTTTCTCATCACGGCTGACATGATATCTCAAGTTCTCTACTCAATCGATTGACTTCAAATTTTTTACCAATCTTTCAATGTATAATTATCTGTCACCCGTACAACTTTTGTATCAAAAGGATTTTTTTTTTAGTATTGTAAAAAAATTATAAACTATGAAAAAAAAGTCGTAAAACGCCTTTTTTTGTTCAGACCGCCGCCATGTCGTTACATTTTTTTTCGTATTCTCTGAAGTTGGGGCTATCACGAAATTCTTACTAATTAAGAAACTTTTTTAAATTTTGTATCGGACGACTAAAAAGCCTCCTTTTTTAGCCCCAACTTTACCAGCTATTACTTATTTAATTTTCTTTTTTTTCTCCATAACTTTTTTGTTCATTGTCAACATATTAATAAATATGCTGTAAAGAAAAGAATGGTAAACATATTATTTAATTTTTTTATCGAGCTCGACACAATGCTCAAAATGTATGTCTCTAGACCGGAATATCACCTTAATGGTTATAAGTCGGAAACCATTTTTTAATAAATAATAATATGTTGCTATTTCATTATTTAACCGCAATCACGCGGAAATCCTGGCCATTTTCATTATTTATAAAGAGTGATAAATTTGTTTATTATCTGAGACGTTGAAATTTCATCAGTGGATAAAAAGCGATTTCGATGGAGAGGGAAAATTTTCAAAAAAATGTTGAACAGAAAATTTGTGCCAGACGGTTTTTACGGTTTTTATCGAACCTCTTCAGACTTGCCCTTTCTCCATCAATGATCAATGTGCTTTGAGCAGATTTAGAGGTAGATTCATTCCGATATCGCAATTATTATTGCCAAGAGAAAACTTGGAAAATGGCCAGGAAACTATCTGCCTATAAAAATGTAATACAAATTTGTTTTCTTCGATTTCAACGAGATTTCATGAACTACCCAATCGGATAATGACCGGAGAATGCAAAAACATAATCAGATTCTCGAAATTTCAGAGCTCTGCTGGCCGAAATCAGCGACCTGAAGATAATTGTTGCCTTTTTATCGTGAACCTCGTTCCCATCGAGATCAAGTTTTTTCAACGGTACAATTATTCGAGAATATTAACCACAATTTCTCCTCGTCAATGACATGCCTAAAAAAAAAATGTATAAATCATCAAAAAAATTAATTTCAACGTAAAATGTCTCTTTTTTTGACATATAAACTCCCCGTCGCTCAAAGTCTCATCGATATTGAATATATTTCCATATTATTCATTGAATATTCGATTCACCGTCGCTCAATCATGTTAATAATTATGGACGGTTTTATGAATGTCACATTTTCAACTCTACACGAAATTAATTGACAAAGGAACGTCTTCGATCGGTGGAGAATTTTCAGAAAATAAAGGAAAGCAGAGTTCGAAAGGACTGCTAAAAAAAACCAAAAAATTCCTCTTTCTTTAGGACTTGAAGTTCTGAATGTTCAAATGAACGGCAAAATTGACTAATTTATTCTTTTAAAGGACAGTTTTAAGGGCCGTTAACAATTTTGAATCAATTCCTGAAACATCTATCAATAAATTATTATTTAACATTGTGCCCAGTGCTTCTAATTTTTTGTTAAAAATGGATAAGTGCCATTACAAATAAAAAAAAGTAATGTGTAATGGCTACGACTTCCATTACAAATAAAAAAGTAATATGTAATGGATGCATGTCCCATTAAAAATAAAAAAGAGTAACGTGTAATGGATGCATGTGCCATTACAAATAAAAAAGTAATGTGTAATGTATGCATGTTCCATTACAAATAAAAAAAGTAATGTGTAATGGATGCATGTGCCATTACAAATAAAAAAAGTAATTTGTAATGGATGCATGTGCCATTACAATTTACAATTTAAAAAAAAGTAATTTGCAGTGGAGAATATTCCATTACAAATAGAAAAATTGCTGTGCTTGTAATAGAAACTTGCACATTGATGTCTCATGTAAGCAATATAATAAAAATTACAAGTTACTGATACAACATTTGTCGCTTTATTGAATCCCTAAATAATGTGGATGTTTTTTTAAACTTTATGTATCATTTTTGATAATTGTGGATGAACTTTTAGTGAGCGAAATAAAATAATGAGACAGCAACGTGCAAGTTTCTAATACGAGCACGGCAATTTTTCTATTTGTAATGGAATATTCTCCACTGCAAATTACTTTTTTTCTATAATTGTAATTTGTAATGGAACGTGCATACATTACACATTTTTTTATATTTGTTATAGAACACGCATCCATTACACATTACTTCTTTTTATTTGTAATGGCACATGCATCCATTACACATTACTTTTTTTTATTTGTAATGGGACATGCATCCATTACACATTAGTTTTGTAATTTTTAATGGAAAACTTGTCCAATACACATTGTTTGAAGTAATGGGTAATGCATTACTTTTACATTACTATTTTCACAACTCTGCTTCCAATTATCGATAATAAATGGGACTCGGAAAGAAAATGATTTCCGATAAATTTTTCATTCATATTCTTTCCTTGCCTATTATGACATTTTCGTCTGCCGACAGACGAGCGATGTCACGAAGGAACAGCGAGCGAAGGAAAGGGAAAATAAGAAGAAGAAGAAGAAGAAGAAGAAGAAGAAGAAGAAGAAGAAGAAGAAGAAGAAGAGAGGTCGACCGCGCGACAACGACGACGGCGTCGACGACGATCGCCGTCGGGAGTTTCATCGCGCGAGCGTGGACCGTCGATGACGTAACGGTCGCTGACCCCCTCCCACCCGAACAAAAACTCCCCACCATTCTCCCAACACAGACACACACACATACAATTGTACAAGAAAAACACGTATATACAGTATAGAAAACAAAACAGAGCATTATACATAGGGCATGCCGAAGAATAAGAGCATAAAGAGAAAGAAAAAAAAATGTTCGAAGCGGAAATATACACAACTCCATTCATAATTTAATCACTCCGAATCGTTTGAAAAGCGTATTATCTTCACGGTTATGGAAATTATTCGTAGCAAATTTATACTCATAAAATGATTGCGACCATTTTTTTTTGCGCGAATAATAATGCCCATAAGATTTATGATTATGTATTGGACGGTCCCAAAATGTAATTTTTTTCGACCTCTTTTTCAATGAAATCATAGTTTTTACTATAATATTGAACATTTCGATAGGAAAAACGAGGCATTTTATCGAATAAACCAAAGTATAAATGGCCTCGTTTGATAGTGTCCGCTTTTTTCCACTTTTTTCAGATTAGCGCCTGGTTAAACAATTTAGGATAGGCGATCTTGAAATACACGAAATAGAGTCAAGTAGTTATTTATTGGAATAGCCGAGTTTTCTTGAATTTAAGGCGGTATTTTGGTGTAGAGACATACATTTTGAGCCTTTTGTTGAGCTCGATTAAAAAAATATAATATTTTTATCATTTGTTTTTTTTACAAAATATTTTTAAATATTTTGACAAACAAAAAAATATTCGAGAAAAAAAATGAAAATTAAATAAGTTACAAGGTGGTAAAGTTGGGGCTAAAAAATGGGGGTGTGCTGCCTCACCAGATTGCAACCCTTCTAGTCATCCGATACAGAATTTTAAAAAAGATTCTCAATTATAGTAAGAATGTCGTTACAACCCCTACCTCAGAGAAAACAGAAAAAAAATCGCAAAATGGCGGCTGTCTGAACATAAAAGTCGTTTTTCGATTCTTTTTTTTCATAGTTTTTCATTTTTTTACAATAGCAAAAAAAAATAATTTGTATGCAAAAGTGGTAGGGAGAGAGTTATAAATTGAAGATTTAAAATTAAATTAAATTAAATTGAAGGTGAAAAATTTCAAGTAAATCGGTTGAATAGAACTTGAGATATCATGTCAGCCGTGTTTAGAAAAGTAGTTTTGAGAAAATTATTGGAATTAAAAAATCTCCTTCCAAGGATATATTCTTAAAGGTCTAGACTTTAATATGCAAAAAAAATGGATTTTTTCAAAATTCTAGACCAGAATACTCCCTTAAAGTTACGCTCCGACGTGATGGGCAGTTGCTGCTACATTAAAATAGCTATAACTCCATAAATTATTGGAATTCAGAAATCTCCTTCCAAGGATATATTCTTAAAGGTCTAAACTCTAAGAATATGCAAAAAAAATGATTTTTTCAAAATTCTAGACCAGAATACTCCCTTAAAGTTATGCTCCGACGTGATGGGCAGTTGCTGCTTCATTAAAATAGCTATAACTGTATAAATTATTGGAATTAAAAAATCTCCTTCCAAGGATATATTCTTAACCCTAGAATGGTAACCTTATTTTTGTTGACCTATTATGGTAACCTGGGGTAAAAAATGACCCCAATTTTGAAAAATTCATATCTCCGGTAAAATTTGACGAAAAGCGTTCAACTTGGGCTCATTCTTTTCGTTTTTTAATGCAGAATCACGTTGGCCTATGGCGGTTCCGATTGAAGTACGAAAAGTTAGTAAAAAATGAGGTAAAATGGTGAGAAACTTGAAAAAATTGTAAAAATTCGCGAGATTTCAACTCCCCTGGGGTCGTTTTTCACCCCAGGTTGCCGTTCTACGGTTAAAGGTCTAAACTCTAAGAATATGCAAAAAAAAATTGATTTTTTCAAAATGGTAGACCAGAATACCACCTTAATTGAGCTTGGGCTTTTAAGAGAGGCACATTTGCTGATCTATTATTTTTTTTTCGAAAATGTAAAAGACAGTGTTTTGCGTAGGGAATATAAGGCAGAATAAATTTTCAGGAAACTGTAATGATGGTCCGTTTTGAACCCTTAATTTTTTTCTGCCGAAATTTCGACTGGGCAAAAGGATATTGGACTGAGATACATTGTTTTTCAGTCGAGAGATCGGCAGAAAGAAATATATGGGGCAAAATGGGCACTAAGATGGTTTTACTCTGCACATTGTACCCGATATTCCTCTTTATAATGATGCATGTCTGGAAAACCGAGGATCCTAAAATATTTTACCACTCGTCGATGTAAAAAAAAAAGGTCAATACCATTAAATGACACCATTTAGACTCCGGTTTATTGTATAGAATAATTGTTTTCCCTATTCACATTATAGAAAAAAAATCACATGATGTTGGTTTGTAGTGTTGCAATGGAACGAAAATAAAGTTTTTTAATTCAAGTTTAGTTAGATTTACAATTTGCTTGTGCACTTAACATTCCAAGTTTTTGACTTAAAAAAATCACCAAAAAACGTTCCAACGATTTTTCAATTTGAAAATATCTGGGGAAGAATTAATTTTATTCATAAACAAAATATTTCCATTCCATTAAAACGATGCAAACTTCAACGCCATTATTTTATGGCGTTCAATATTATAGGAAAAACTATTTCATCGAATAGGGAGTTAAAAAAAAATTACGTTTGATTTTGAGACAGTCTTTTCTTTTGAGCCGAATATTCAAGAAATAAAGAGTTTGACCCTCCGTCTGTACACTTAAATTTTGGGACGTCTGTACTCTGGGTCGTTAAAGTCCTGCAAATGTTTTTTCTAAGAAAAAAACGTAAAAAAAATCTGAAAAAATTCTGAATTACTTTTACAACATTTTTTTCCACGTTCCAATCATTTATTTAACCATTTACGGTAAACAATTTTTTTTTTACAATTTTTCCAATTCCAGAGACATTCGATTTAAAAATCTGGCTTGTGCCTTAAAAGACCCCAGTGTAAAGACGTAGGGCTAAAGCCACAGCAACAATTTTCGCAAACACTATCGCACTTTTGTACTTCAAAATTCCGGAAATGACACTTATTTCGAACTTCAATTCGATAGTATAGGCAAATGCGTCAATAACAAATCTAATCACACTTTGCCAAAGTAATGTTATTTTTTTTTCTTCAGATTCATATATGGGGCAAGAAAAATGCTGGCAGTATTTACTATCTCGCGTGATCGAGAAAAGAATCGCAAAGAAAACGCAAGTAAACGTGCATCAACAACAGAGTGTCTTTCTCTCGCTCATAGAGATTTACCGCCGGGGAGACGATTCGTCGGATGACGATAAAAGTAATACAAACGCCGCGGGGTCGACGCGAGAAGATTATCTCGAATGTGTGCAAGATAGCCCGGGGGAAAAAACCGGAAGTCATTATTTCATTTTGTCACCTCGATTCTCCACTCGCGCGCTCCTCCCTCCGAATCGTCACCACCCCGTGAAAACCCTCCACCCCTTTAAGGGGATGGTTTTTACCTCGAGGGAAGATAAAAACTTTCCAACACTTATTTCTCGAAGATGACTTGATGCAATAAAAAAAAAAAGTGCGGTTTCGCAATCAATGCGTCCAGGCGTTCCTGCTATTTTTCCTTGTATTCGATTTAATCATTTTAGAGAAAAATGTGTTAAAAATGTAAACTGCACTTTTGTGGAACTCACAAGAAAGAAAAGACTGAGAGAAGTGACTTAAGGGGTTAGGCCACTCTAGGATTTTCAAAAAATCGATTTTTCGTTTGTTAAAAAGGTAGTTTAGTATGTATAGAATAATATTCCAAAAGGTTATGTGTGTCAAAAATCCCTAAGAACTCGATTTTCGTATTCTAGTGCAACCACTCTTCATCCGCAGCGAGTTTTCTACAAACTTTAAACGCGTTTATCTCAGAACTACATTTTTCAAGTCGGCCGAATTCATAACTCAAACAAATTTCAACCGATTCATTTGAAATTTCAACTGTGCATTCAAAATAACGTTCTCTAAAGCGCTACATAAGATTTTTTCATTGCGTATTGCATAGTTCCTTTTTTATAAACAATTTCCTAACGATTTTTTCATGGCATTTTATACTTTTTTATTTAGAAAGGCGCCATTTTTACAACAAACGACATATCAAAAAAATTCTACATACTTCTATAGATATTCTTACATATAATCGAAAAAACTTTGGTGCCTCATCGTAACTCAAAAGTTATAAGAGCTGTTGGTTCGACCGTTGACCTTCCAGGAATAGAGGCGTCATCGGAAAAATGCTGCAGTCACCACTTTAACATATATCGCCATAAAAAAATAATTTTGTATTGCCAATTAAATATCTAATAGACGCTTTTTTGTAAATCCGATTTATTTTATGGTTTCGCTGATAACACATCACGAAGTATGCCTTTTTTTTGGTCTGTAGAGTGGTCTAACCACGGTTGCGAAATTTTTAATGAAAAAGTAATGCATTAATCATTACTTTTTTAATGGCAAATGTAAATTATTTCCATTAACCATTAAATGTTAATCGTTAATGTAAATGATTTCCATTAACCATTAAATGTTAATGGTTAATGTAAATTATTTCCGTTAACCATTGAATTCTAATGGTTAATGTAAATTATTTCTATCAACCATTAAATATTAATGTTTAATGAAAATAATTTACATTGACCATTAATATTTAATGGTTAAAGGAAATAATTTACATTAACCATTAACATTCAATGGTTAATGGAAATTATTTCAATTAATCAATAAGAGTTAATGGTCATTGAAAGTGTAAAAGCATTAAAAAGAGTAATGCATTACTTGCAACCCTTTAAGGTTTAAGGGGTCTAACCCCTTAAACCTTCCCTTAATTTAATCTGGGTGAACCTGGCGGTCTTGCAAAAAATAGGATACAACGAGAAACGATTTTTTGAATACGTCGCTTGTGGTTATTGTATTGTGACAATACTAACGAAACTATAGCACTATAAATGTCGAGAAATTATTTCGCAATCATGAAAACGTTCATTTCCATACATTTGCGATTTTGGACTTTTGAAGAACATTTAGCATGCGCATTCATTTTTTTTTCAATTAAAATTATGCTTTATCTATAAGCATGACGATAATAACGCTTTATTTTCATTTTTTTTTCTTTCAATTTTTGAATTTTTCGCAAAAAGTATACGTTTCTATCTTTGTACACGCGATAGCTCGCATAGTCAAATAAGAAAAATAACAAACATGAAAATGGATTTTTGCATTCTAGTCTCGCACAATGTTGGAAAATAAATACACCTTGCCAAGTTTTCCGGTGTCAAAGAGGTTCAAGAAATTGGATTTTTTAAAAATAAAAATATGAAAAAAAGTATAATCGATAACTTTGTCTCTTGCAAACATTGAAAGTATAAATAATTTTCAATTAAATAATTTGGAAACACAGATTTCCGTTATAAATTCAGAAGAGAAACAAAATTCGAGTACTCTTCATTTTTTTGCTTTCAATGTTTTCATTCTCTAATTTTGCTGAGCAACATATTTCTTTTAAATTAAAACACTTCAACGCCCTCGACCCAAAATGCATTCCAAGCTTCGTCCATTGATTTTTCAACTGTTTGCAGGATCAAATTATCAATCCTCGTCTCCAATTTTCGTTTTACTGGTAAAACGTCGCCGTAATATCGATGTGCTCGTCACAGGGTGAAAGAAAAAAAAATTTGAACCGCTGACGGTCCAAAGAATTTATCACAAGCGTGGCAACGTTGCATTTAGTTGTCCCAGCCGCAAACGACCAAGTTTCGCGTCGCTATTTCCCTTCTTCTTTCATTCTCTCTTTCGCCTCATCTCCGTTTTGTGGTCTTGGTATGGAGAAACTTTCTTCGTCGTGGAATTCGCCAGAGGTGTGCAACGAACGAGAAAGAAGCTCGAGAAAGCACGTGGCGAATCACGGCGATAGCGAGAAATTCGTGTCGGCAACAGCGCGCGACTTTGGGACGCACAAAAATCCTGGTGGATGAGTGCCCCCCCCCCCCCCCCCCTCTTCCCCCTCCCCCTCCGCCAACGATCGTTTTTCCCCCCACTCATTTTTTTTCGCGCTGCTCCGCAAGAGTTTGCATCGGCTCGATTTTCGTGAGCGAGAAAGTAAGAAAGAGAAAAAAAAAGAGAAAGAGAGAGAACAGATTTGCAATCGTCGTGCCACGTAACAGGATGCGGAGCTCTCTGCTTAGGGAACTTCGCGGGGGAGATTCTCTCAGCGAATTCGTCCGTGGCCGTGATCGAGGGGGAATAAATATATTGGGGGGGGGGGGGGGGCAAAATGGACACTGGGGGTGCAAAATGGACACCATCAAAAATTATCATGACATTGAAGTTTGCATCGTTTCAATGAAACGGAAATGGTTTATTTTTTACCAAAAGTCATTTCTTCTAGGAAATTTTGAAATTAAAAAATTTCGCTAGAAATAAAATGGAGAAAAAATTATTTGCATTTCGTTGCAACGATGCAAACTTCAGCGTCATAAATTGTAAAAAGTTAAAATTTAAAAAAAATACAAAACGAGGGATTTACCTGTATAATTAGCGTGAATACACCTAAATGGCATTTGCCTATCAAGAATTGGAATTTTTTTTTCGATTTTCATTCTCATCGCTTTAGAAAAAAAAATACCCCAACATACTTTCAAATTATTATAGTAGCCCACTTTTACTAAAATCCTTTGATAATCCGAGGACTACAGCAAAATAGAGCACCGGGTGCAAAACAGCCACTCCATAATCATTAAAAAAAAGTAAAAAACGCAACTATGATATCAAGGTGATGTAACTGTGACATTGATGAAGAAGCGAAGGAAATTGTTGTTTCAACGTTTTCCTCGTTTACCGGAAATATCGAAAAAAAACAAATTTTTGAGATTTTTAAAAGGTGATGGTAAAAAACCTAGAAGCGAAGAAAATCGTTGTTACAACATTTTTCCGCGTTTACTTGAATTATCGAAAGAAACAAATTTTCAAGATTTTTAAAAGGTGATGGTAAAAAATCTAGAAGCGAAGGAAATCGTTGTTTCAACGTTTTTTCTCGTTTACTTGAATTTTCGAAAAAAAAAAAACAATTTTTTAAGATTTAAAAAAAAATCGATAATTTTTTAACTGATAAAAACGGTATTCTTAGATGATAAGCAATGGTTGGATTTGAGTAGCGTGTTAACTGCGTTATTTTCTTATGGTGTCCCATTTTGCCTCCCCTTCTCCCCTCGACCTTATACATATATTTTTTTTTTCATCGTCCACGTACATCGACGATCTACGGACCCCCGCATCGTCGACCGAACGTGTCGAAAATACACGAAAAAATATATATATATATATATATATATATATATATATATATATATATATATATATATATATGAGGTATTCCAGCCCAAGTGTGTAAGCCCGTGACCCTGACCCTCTCGGATTTATTTGATTTTTTTTTCATATGATCGGATTGAGTCTAAAATACACCCTCATAATTTTTTTAGATTTTTCCAAACATCCTTTATTTCGAAAAAAAAATTGTTTGAAAAAAAACGCCATTTTTGAAAAATCTAAAAAATTCTGAAAAAACCGTGATAATATATAAAAAATTTCAGGCTATCCCCCGTAGTGGGCAGATTTTTTTTTCTGTGATTTACAGACTATTAACGTCCTCAAAATTCCAAAAAATTCTCAAATAGCTCACCTTGAGCATTGAATTATTTTGGTGCTCAAATTAAATTCGTTGACGACTTTCGAATAATGCAATACAAATTTGAGTAGCAAAACAATTCAGTATCCGCTCAAGGTGAGCTATTTGAGAATTTTTTGGAATTTTAAGAACGTTAATAGCTTGTAAAACACAGAAAAAAAATCTGCCCACTACGGGTGATAGCTTGAAAATTTTTATATATTATCACGGTTTTCTCAGAATTTTTTTAGATTTTTTAAAAAGGGCGTTTTTTCAATTTTTCTTTTTTTTTTAATAAGGGATGTCTGGAAAAATCTAAAAAAAATATGAGGGTGTATTTTAGACTCAATGCGATCATATGAAAAAAATCAAATAAATCCGAGAGGGTCAGGGTCGCGGGTTTACACACTTGGGCTGGAATACCTCATATATATATAGAAGTATATGGGATGAGTTTAAGCAAAAAAAGGAAAACCTACACAGTTGGGGGGGGGGGGGGGCTGATAACGTTCTAGTCGTTGTAGTGAATAAGTAGAGGGCATCGTAACGAAGCTCGACTGGTTCAAGGTCAGTCGAAGCTACACGTTTTCTCAAACTCGAAATCGTTGGAATTGAAAAAAATTTTTTTTTTATCACTGAAAAATAATTCGGACAAATAATCGTACGACGATTATTTTTAGTATAATCGAGGGACGTGAATATAATAATTAACATGCATGGACTCACCTGTGCAGTTGTACGGGGGTGGATCTCGCGGGTAAATGCTGATTGTGCGAGGAAGGCGGTGGTTGGCCCTGATGACTCTGGACCTGAACGCGAGCTGGATTTGGCCCTGTGCCGACCATCGAATGGCCATGACCCCCGTGGGGGTGGGGATGGTGATGATGATGCAAATCTCCCCCCACAGGGCCAACGGGGCCCACCGGACCCCCCACCCCCAATCCACTCACTACCTGGACTTGCTTGCCCACAGTCTCCATCACCCCTGGCGCATTATGTACTGCAATCACAAACATGTATATACATTATTATGTATTTGAGGCATTCCACCTCAAGTCAGCCACCCCATTTTTTGGAATCGCCAAAAATCGTATACAAATTTTTAGAAAGTAGTTCCAACTATCAAGAAAATTTGTGATTTTTTTTCAGATTTTTAAATTACATTTTTTAGCCGGAAAAAAAATACAAAAAATTTGTTTGTCCCATTTTTTAACTCGAAAATTATTCATCGTAAGAAAAAAAAGTAAAACACAAAATTCAGGATTTTCAACGTGCTTTTCACTGAAATTTTTTACAAACTACAGGGAAAACTCTATATGCCATTTTCGGAGCAAATAATGTTTTGATATTTTTTATCTCAGAATTTACATCTTCGATTCGTCTGTAGTTTTAACAGTTTTTTACTTGATATATTTAAAGAGTATAAGAAAATTGGCGTAGTGGAGAATCCATTATTTCAAATGCATTTTTATTGATACAATCTATCATTATAGAGTGATTTAACGAAATTGTGTAGATATTGACATTTTATCATTATTAATCGTAGACAGGGAAAAATAATAAAATAATCTCTTTTTGATACTGCGACGACGATTCCGGGAACAAAGTCAAAATCATTGCTTCATTCCCAAAAATCATGCCCAAATCGAACTAAAAAAGTACTCATTGGCCATGGAAAGGTCGGTGTATTCAAAGCGGGTAAATTAATTCTTTTTTGCAATCGAGAGACGTGGGTCCATTGATAAAGTTTATTAAAATGTACAATAAGATATATAAAAAAATAAAAATGAAAAGTTTTAAAAAATTGAAACAGTACAAAAAATAAACAAAAATGCGGGCTTTAAAAAATATCTATGGATAGTCTGAACCCTGTTAACGCACCGAGAAATTTGTGTATTCGTTTGGGATGAAAAACGCATGGGAAGGAATGGACTCTCCACTGAGCCAATTTTTTTATAGTCCATCAAGTAAAAAACTGTTAAAACTACAGGCAAATCGAAGATGTCAATTCTGAGATAAAAAAATATCAAAACATTATTTGCTCCGAAAATGGCATATAGAACTTTTGGGGAAGTTCGTAAAAAATTTCAGTGAAAAGTTCGTTGAAAATCCTAAATTTCATGATGTACTTTTTTTTCGTATGATGAATAATTTTCGAGTTACGAAATGGAAAAAGTATTTTTGTTTCATTTTTTTCCGGCTAAAATGTGTAATATAAAAATCTGAAAAAAATCACGAATTTTCTTGACAGTTAAGTCTACTTTATAAAAATTTGTATGCGATTTTTTGTGATTTTAAAAAATGGGGTGGCCGACTTGTGGAATGCGTCATTTGCATCAAGTAATTTAAAAAAATTAACATGAAATTGGATAATCAACATCGCTATGGGGATAGTAAAAAAAAAAAAAAAGAGTAAAATCTTAATCCGATAAAGGCCTGAGCTGGATCCAATGAAAAACTTTCATTTTTCTGCTTGAAATATATCATTGAAAGTTGCATTGTTGCAACGCAACGAAAATAAATTTTTATAAAAATTATTTTTAGTGATATTTATGCTTGGCTCGTGCATTCAGCATACTAAATCCATGAGAAAGACTCCAAAATACATTTTGACAATTTTTCACTTTGAAATCATCCTAGGAAGGATGAATTGCACTGGAAAATAAACTATTATTTCCATTGCGTTTAAACGATGCAAACCTCAACGTCATTTCGAATATTCCATGGGTTTTTTTGAGGCTTCGAGCACAAAACTTGAATGATGCTGAAATTTGGGTTGTTCAAAGGCAGCGGAAATAATTTATTTATCTCATCCAATTCACACTTCTCGAATTTTCAAAGTGAAAAATCGTCGAAATATATTTTGGGGTCACCATTAAGGACTTGAGACTTGGTAAATGTGAGAGCAAAGCGTGAGTCAATCTAAAAATGAATTTAATAAAAATTTTATTCGCTGCGTTGCAACGATGCAAACTTCCGCATCATGAGCTTGAAAATTTTTTGAAAAGTAAAATTATTTTTTAAGCGTCTCGAACCAAGAAAACTGCTTTCATCTCAATTCAGGATAATGCGATAAATTTTCAATTGTTCTAACTTTTGGGGACGTTGGTATATTTTTTACCAATAAATATTTTCCATTTTATAAACAATTCAAGGTAAAAATTTTCATCAAAAATAGAAATTTCTTTCGAGAAGCCGCCATTTTGTTAAAAATAAACATATTTTGCTTATTCCTTCGATAAAATAGTAAAATTTTCAAAAAATCGTTTTTTTGCATTTTCCAATAGTATACACGGTTATAAACGATCTGTGCAATTTTTAGATCGAAATTCGAGTTATTTCGATCGCTACAGCCTTTCTTGGAAAAAATTTATTGGAGCGTGAGACCTAGTGCGGAGATTTTAAACGCGTTTTTCTCGGAATGGTGTTTTTCAAAACGGGGGCCACCCTCAAAGGAAGATTTTTCAAGCGATCCGTTTGAAATTTGTACAGGACCTTTTTCACGTCATTCCTTAGGACGATAAAGAAGCTTTTTTTTAAAAACGAATCTTCCCATTTTTTTTTACGAAAAACTGTCGAAAACAACACCCCATTATGTTTAAAAACAGAAAATAATGATAATGGAAAAATAAACATTTTAAAATAATATTAAAAGTTACAAAAATATGTATATAAATATAATATAATAAATATAATATATAAATATAATAAATATGTATATAAATATAATAAATTAAAATGTCTTTCCAGAAAAAAATCGCTTTTTTCGGCCTCCTGACTGCCTATAACCCGTTAAAACCGTGGAAATATACATCCCAGAGAAGTGCTCGCGAATTTTATCAGCCGATTTTTTGCAATAAAATACAAGATCCCTGAGAATTCAATAATATTCTTCCGATGGGATCCTTGGAAGTGCACTGTAAAAAATTTTTGTATTAAATTTAATAAAAAAATATGAAGTTTTTATGCATATACAATATATTAATTTTCATATACATGTGTATAGTAATATTCCAACACAAGTATATAAAAAATCAAATAACTTCTTTTAATTTTACTAGACGTTCGTATATTAAAATTCCAATACAAGTATATGAAAAATTAAATAACTTCTTTTAATTTTAATATAAGTTCGTATATTAAATTTCCAATAATTAGTATGATTTTTAAAGCAGAATCATGAAAAAAGATATGAAAATTAATATTCTTTTGTATATTGAAATAAGTTATTTGATTTTTCATATACTTCTATTGGAATATTACTGTACACATTGTATATGAAATTTAGTATACTGTATATTCATAAAAACTTCATATTTTTTTTATTAAATTTAATACAAAAATTTGTTGCAGTGCAAATAAATTGTACGCCCGAGATATCCACATTAGGGATATTCGCAAGGGTCAGCTTGACCGAAAGTGCAATGGAAGAGCTTCGCCCTGGAGGAACCGCCTTAATCATTCGCTTGGGCACAGAGGTCCGAGCGCATGCGACGCATAGTGGTGGATGCGTCAACTAGCACGACCGCTGACATTGATTGTAATTTTGAAAAATAAGTGTATTAATTTCCAATAACGTATCTTAAAAATGCGAAAAAGCATATAGAAACCATTTTAATATACGGGGATTTGAATTTTCAACGTTCATCTTTTAATTTTAATATACAAATATTAAATACGGTATATTAAATTTCATTATAATATTGAAAAGAATTTTCAATGGTTAATTGCAATTTTAAGAAAGAAGTGTATTAATTTTCAATAATGTATATGAAAATTGTGAAAAAGTATACAAAAACTGTTTTTATGTACGGGTAAATTAATTTTCAATGCTCACTCTTTTAATTTTGACATACAAATATTAAATTTAAGATGAAATTGTTAATTTTCCAATACCATGTATATTAATTTCGATTTCATATACTTGTTTTTGAAATTTAATATACTTTTGTACATTAAATTTAATAAAAATTTTTACAGTGTGATCCTAGATTTTAAAGTGTGCTGGTAATAATAAATTACCGGTAAATTACCGATTTTTTGTCCCAACTAGGGTATTGCATCAAAGTTTGGCCATGGAAAAAATCGCAACGTCCCATATATGAAAACAGATGATTCGAAACGATAAATCCTTCGCTATGATTCTTCGTGGCTCTCGGATCGTCGCGTGAACGAAACGTGTGGCGTGTGCGCCAGGAGATCTTAGATCCGCTCTAGGCTCTACGATTGGCTAATGTAGGTTAACGACGTGTACCTCTTTCTCTCTCTCTCTTTCCCTCGACTTTGGTTATAATATATATATATATATATATTTTTTCGTGTTTACCATTTTAAGCTCATATATACTCTGGTTATGAGGGTTTTATCGAGCTACACACCTATACATGTATAGTGTGTATATGTATGTGTGTGTAGTGTGTACATGTGCGTTATTTCCGGTTTGCTATATCACGATCTCCATTGAGACGAGACAGATACCCTCAGATATAGGTATACGATATACAGATAAAGACAGCAAAGTCGAATGAGTCATTAGATTCGACGATAAATATGATTTTACTCGTTATAAAAACGAGTTGAAAAAAGAGAATGCCATCATTTTTTTTTCATTCACCAATTCATGTATTGGCGAATTTCGTGGCAAGTTTTTTCGTTCGGTCACCATCGTCGTTGCCACCGAGAAGGAGGAACGAAATCAGCATCGTGCATCTAAACGGCGTTTTATCGTGTAAATGATGCATATAAATTGCAAGTTGCATTTTTTTCGATGCCGGGCACAAAATGAGAAAAAATATATATATCGAGCTCGAAGCACGAAACGAAAAATTCCACGATAACATACAGGGATAATAATGCAGTTATCGACTGTGCACGCTGAGTCATTTATGAAGAAGAGAAAAAAAAATTATTTTATACCGTCGAGAGTAGAAAAAATGAAACGGAAATGCAGATATATAGTATATGAGACATTCTCCGTCAATTCCGCCACTTTTTTTTCGGCCCTCTCAGATCCGTCCTATGACTTGTCACAGTTTAGTCCCACTTGAAAGTAGTGTCTGCAATTTTTTTCAGATTTTTTAAGCGGTGAATTAAGGAGTTGCAAATATTTTTTCGAATCCATATAGCTTAAAACGGAGAGGATGTACGAAAAAAATATTTCTACAAAAAAATTATGTTTTTCCATCAACTATCGAATGCAATATGTGTTATATTTTTATTCGTGTTGCAAAGACTATTTTCTGCACAAAAAAATAAAAATTAATTTTGTTCAGTCAATTTTATACAATCTCTGATAGTATTAGTGGAACGTATACAGAAAAATCCACAATACGGTGACTGCTTTTTTCGGGATTAAACAAATGTTATTCACAAAAAAGTTGCATAAAGTGATGTGATGTTTTTCAACCCCGAAAAAAATTAGTTGCCGTATTGTGGATTTTTCTGTATGTCCCATTAATACTATTGGAGATTGTGTAAAATTAACAGTAGAATTGAAGGTGTCGGACCGTGCGAAAAAAAATGGAAAAACATAATTTTTTTGTACGTCCTCTCCGTTTTAAGCTATATGGATTCGAAAAAACATGCAACTCCTTAATTCACCGCTTAAAAAATCTGGAAAAAATCGCAGACTACTTTCAAGTGGGAATAAACTGTGACAAGTTATAGGACGGTTCTGAGAGGGTCGAAAAAAAAAGTGGCGGAATTGACGGAGAATGCCTCATATTTATATTATTGTTGCATATACCGTATTAAAAAAATCTAATCTTGATATGTTCATTTGCAAACGCATCTTTCGCATTAAAAAGGGATTTATTAAAATATGTCGAAAATATATGACAAATATCTATACAATCATATTTTAGCTATATCGCAGATATATATTTTTTCGAATATATTTATTTATATATATTTTTTAAAGCTGTTGGGATGTTTCCAAACCCAAATCAAATTTTTTAAATGATTTTTTGTTTAACATTTAAAAACTATATTTTATGGAAAATTTGACGCTGATTTAAAATCATGCAGAGTTCTTGTCGAAAAAAAATGTATTCGCGAAAAAAGTGTAAACAAATGAAATAAATATATTATAAATATTTTTCTTTCAGTCTCATTCATCACTTGCGATATTTCTTTCATCAGCTGAGTGAAAAAAAATAAAATGGAAAATTAATTAATAATTCCGTACGTGCAATGCAATCAGTGAACCGTATAAATGCGGCCAGCGTTCACGTTTCACTGCAATTTGGCACGGAGTGCCGAGCATTTTCCGTACAAATAAAATCAGAAAAAAAAAGTTCGATTGAAAAAGAGTTGTTAGATTTTTGTTTTGGCCACAAGTTTCCCTGTACGGCAAAATTGAAATCAAAATTTAATTCGACTTCCGGGTATAAGTAAAGAAAATTGTGGAAAAAATATGGAAGATTTCCTAGAGTTTTTTAATTTTTATCTTTGATTGACTCGTCATAAATAAAAATACGGAACACCGCGAAAATTACTCGTTTAACGAGGATGGGAATAATTTATACCGAATTCTTTGAATTTAAATAATATCTTAATTTTTATATTTCCAAATCATTATTCGAGTTTTTCGAATATTTGGAAACCGGTTCCACTAACAGATTACCTCGTTTTTTCGTTTGAAATTTGCATCGTTGCTATGCACTAAAAATAAGTTTTTTTTTTTTTTTTTAATTTATTTTTTGTGATATTTATGCTTTGCTCGGACATTTAAGATTCCACGTCATTACTAAAGACTCCAAAATACTTTTTGACGATTTTCACTTGAAAAACTTTTTAGAAAGACTGAATTTTATTTAAAAAAATGAACTGTTTGAAATGCGTTCAAATAATGGAAATTGTAACATCATGCGAATCATGGATAAGTGAAATTTCGATTTTAAGGTCATATTTGCCCAGAAATCGACCGGAGGCCATTGAAAATCGTACGAGTTCTTTAAGGTCCAAAATTTAGTCAAAATTCTGAAAAACGTAAAATCGTCCGTTTTAACCCTCCGTCTGCACATTTAAATTTTAGGACACTGTCTGTACTCTGGGTCGTTAAAGTCCTGCTAGTGTTTTTTCTAAAAAAAAAACGTCAAAAAAATCTGAAAAAATTCTGAATTACTTTTATAACATTTTTTTCCTTGATCCAATCATTTATTTAACGATTTTGGGTAAACAACATTTGTTTACAATTTTTCTAATTCCAGAGATATTCGATTTGAAAATTTGGCGTGTGCCTTAAAAGACCCAGTGTACAGACGGAGGGTTAAAATTACTTGACCAATCCAAGCGGAGACGAGGATTAATTAATGCTATTAATTATCCGAGAATATCCATATGGACACTGAGAAATTTTTTTTGTTGAAAATGCAAAAATTTGTTTGATTCAACCAAATATTTGTTTCCGGACGTTGAACGAGATCATTTTGGTAATTCAACAAAGATACAGTGGAAGTTTTACTTAAATCGGTTAAATCGTTGCTTGAATGGGCAAAGTTTCAGTTCAATCAAATAAATATCTTTGTACCAAATAAATTGTGTGATTGAAAATACGAATTGTTTTTTTGTTACAGCTAAATTTATCAAGTTAAAATATACTAGAAATCAACGAAATATTTCTGTACAGCAACTCAGTAACGTGTAAATTGGACTAAACTGTATCTGAAAATTGACCAAATAATTTCGTTCACCTCATATCTTATGGTTAACCAAATCCATTTGTTGAATTAATTATAGTTTCATTATATCAAACAAATTAATATTGAATAAACTAAATTTTTTTCAACTAAATGGATTTAGTTGTTTTAACTGAACTTTTTTCTCAGTGGAGGGCTCGGATGATCGAAAAGCTTGGAGACGATTTTTTTCTCGTAACTTTTTATTGTACTCGATTTTTCAAATGACAATTCCAACAACTGATCGATTTTCTACTGTTACCGATTTTTCAAATGACAATCCTCGACTAAAGCCCACGATCGATTTTCTTTTTGCGTGCGAGGAGAAGAACCGTTGTCGTCGAGCAAAGCGAAAACTCGACCACGAGTGAATAATTGATCGCCCTATATTAACCTCTTCCGCGTGCGCGCAAATAGATTCAATAACAAATGCCGAATGACTCTCTTTCTCTCCGCAGGTCAGTGGAAAGACGAAAAAAAAAAAAAAAATCAAACGACGGAACGAAGAGAGTATTTTCAAACTTGGCCTCCGAAATAGCGCATCGATAATTAAATATTTGCAGACGATATTATTTTGAAAGAGGGTCACAGCGCATCATCGCGAAAGAGACGATGAGGATTTGGGTCACGAAAAAAAAGAACTAATAACAATAATAACCCGCAGTTAGCAACGGGAGCACAGATGTGTTTGCTCGTAAAACCATAAATCGTAAAAAATTTTATCGAATTAAGAAAAATTTTCGAAAATTTACACAACGGGTGACCTTGTAGTACCATCAATGATTTTTTTAATTTACCAAATAGATGTTTAATTGAATTAATTTTTTAATATTAATTTTAATAATATTTTAATTTATTATTATATCATTACATTTCAATTTTTTAATATTCAGTTTTTTTAATCTAAAATATTTTTTATCCATACCATGAATGAGTTTTTTAAAGAAATTTTTATTTTTCCCTCTTGTAATTTATTGAATGGCAAACTTCTAACCCAGACCCTGATGCTGCAGTGGCCATTTTTTTTTCTTCTCTTGCAATTGATTCCCAAAATATAACGTACATTACTGTTCTGAATATATATATGATCTTCTGAGACGAGACAATACCACCCTTCTCGAAGTTTGCGATCATGACCAGGGTCTCGCCCTTAAACCCTCGGGGGCTAATGTCGGCCAGAGGGAACGCGTTAAAGCTGAACTACCGATATATGGAGAGATGCACGGGGTGGTCGGAGAGGGGGTAGAAGGACGGGAGGTGGGGGAAGGGCGAGGATACACGCTCAACGTCGCCGACGAGTCTCGATGCCGAGCACATAAAAGCTGCAGCCCTCGGTCCATGGCTGGGTGCATCCTCAATCCTCTTCCACCTCCTAACATCGACCGAGATAGTAGTACTATATATTCCTCGTTGTCGCGAAAATAAGTTTATGGACAAGCATTAAACGAGGCTGAAGTTGAAGTGCTGCGAAATTCTTAAAATTTAATGAAAATTAGTTTTTTCAAATTTATCTCTCGTAAGGAGAGCAGAGTTGTGAAAATAGTAATGCAAAAGTAATGCATTGCCCATTACTTTAAACAATGCGTATTGGAAAAGTTTTCCATTACAAATTACAATAGTAATGTGTAATGTATGCATGTTCCATTACAAATGAAAATATTAATGTGTAGTGGATGCGTGTTCCATTACAATTAAAAAAGTAATGTGTAATGGATGCATGTGCCATTACACATCAAAAAAGTAATGTGTAATGGATGCGTGTTCCATTGCAAATCAAAAAGTAATGTGTAATGGATGCATGTTCCATTACAAATAAAAATAGTAATGTGTAATGGATGCATGCCCCATTACAAATAAATAAGGTAATGTGTAATGGATGCATGTGCCATTATAAATAAATAAAGTAATGTGTAATGAATGCGTGTTCCATTACAAATAAAGAAGTAATGTGTAATGTATGCACGTTTCATTACAAATTACAATTTTTAAAAAAAGTAATTTGCAGTGGAGAATATTCAATTACAAATAGAAAAATTGCCGTGCTCGTCTTAGAAACTTGCACATTACTGTCTCATTATTTTATTTCGCTCACTAAAAGTTCATCCACAATTATCACAAATGATCCATAAAGTTAAAAAAAAAGAGGGATTCAATAAAGCGACAAATTTTGTACCAGTAACTTGCAATTTTTATTAGTTCAATATAAAGTTGGATAATTTTTGAGGTTGAGTACATTTTCGTACTTCATATTTAACGATGAACTGTCTGTTTTTATGTTTCTATTTTTTGAACTTTATGGATTATTTGTGATAATTGTGGATGAACTTTTAGTGAGCGAAATAAAATAATGAGACAGCAATGTGGAAGTTTCTAATGCGAGCACGGCAATTTTTCTATTTGTACACTGAGAAAAAAAATGGTTGAATATGCAAAATCGTTGGTTGAATACGGGCAACTAAATATTTATTTGGTCTAACTAAATAATTAGTTTCTTGAATAATTCCGCGCTTCGGTTGACCAAAATATTGTTCAGGCAACAAAAATTTGGTTTGTACAACTAAATATTTAGTTGCACGTATTCAACTAAACGATTTTGCATATTCAACCATTTTTTTTCTGTGTGTAATGGAATATTCTCCACTGCAAATTACTTTTTTTAAAATTGTCATTTGTAATGGAACGTGCATACATTATACATTACTTTTTTTTATTTGTAATGGCACAGCATCCATTAAACATTACTTTTGCATTTTGTAATGGTACACTTATCCATTTCACATTGTGCAGTGTAATGGGTAATAAATACAGTAATGCATTATCCAAGTAATGCATTATTCACAGCTCTGAAGGGGAGGCTAAACACCGTCTCTCTCTCGCTCTTTACTGCTTAACAAAAAATATTTAACGAAGCTTTGCCCGTACCGTCCCAGCCAAAAATTTTATCTGATTGAAATTTCCGTACTTCGTGACAACAAAAATCTAAAAAAATTCAGCAACATTTGGCACGCCATAAACAAGCGTTATCAATAATAATACTGCTCAAAAGTTATTAATAAAGTGTTTAAACCGATAATTATTCAATATTTCTTCGGGAAATTCTCTTTTTTCTTAAACAAATCGAATACGTTAATTTTTCTGAACGCATATCAATTTTTTCAGAATTTTCTCTCTATTTTGAAATATTACAAAAAACATTCTGAAATACAAACAAAAGACTGCTAATTTTGTATATTTTTTTGCATACAGGTTTATCATCAGCAATGAAAAAATTTAAAGACACTTGGCCAAAAAATACATAAATACAGCCATTCTAAAAACTTCAAAACGGGAGTTTCAAAATGGAGAGAAAATTCTAAAAAAATTAATATGTTTTCAGAAAAATTAACGCATTTGATTCGGTTAAGAAAAAAAAGAACTTATGGAAAAAATGTTGAATAATTATTTGTTTAAACAATTTATTAATAAGTTTTGGGCAATATTATTATTGATAATTGTTGTTTATGGCATGCCAAATGTTGCTTAATTTTTTAAGATTTTTATCTATCACGAAGTACGAAAATTTTAATCAGATAAAATTTTGGCAAAGTATCCTTAAGCTCAATGACGATGTTTATCATTTCCTTGAGTTTTAGTTGGAACATTTAGATTCGTAGTCTCGATTGTTTTTATTTATTTATCATGTTCACTCATATCAGTTGAAAAATCGTTCAATTTTTAACAATTTTCATATCCCGCTCATCGATTTTGGAAAATAACTTAAACATCACGGTAATATTCTCTGCTAGAATCTATTAATAGCTTCGTAGTCTGGATTGATTTTATTTATTTATCATGTTCACCCCTCCAAAAATTAGTTTTCGAGATAAAAAATCGTTTTATATTATATTGAGGAAACGATCAAGTCTCGTCTTCTCGCTCCCACGCTCTTTAACCCTCCGTTTGTACACTGGGTCTTTTAAGGCACAAGCCAAATTTTGAAATCAAATATATCTGAAATTAGACAAATTGTAACAAAATTTTGTTTACTATAAATGGTTTAAATAAATGATTGGATTATGGAAAAAAATGTTATAAAAGTAATTCAGAATTTTTTCAGATTGTTTTGACGTTATTTTCTTAGAAAAAACATAAGCAGGACTTTAACGACCCAGAGTACAGACGACGTCCCAAAATTTAAGTGTAAAGACGGACGGTTAATTTCTTTAGTCACCTCTTAAGATGAGGATAAAGATCAACACAACCTTAAAACGATAAAAAAAGGAATTGTGGAACCGACTGCCAAATTAATTCTTCGTAATTAATTCAAAATGTAATTCAAAATGATTTCAGACCTCACGCGAGTAGCATTGAAAAGTAAAAGAGAAACTATTTTCATTGCATTCCAGGAGTGAAAACTTCAACATGATAAATGGAGATTTTAGAAAAAATTTTTATCAAAGAATATTTGAATTTTACGTAATTATGAAACGTATAAAAAATAAAAAAAATATTATATAGTAAAACTATATATATATGTGCGAGAAGAGAGTTTGAAATTTGTTATGGTCTCGTAATACAGATAAAAAGAGTGTAAAGGCAAATGATAATGATGATGATAATAATAATAATGATTTATTTGCATAGAGGTGTTACACCTATTACAAATTTGTCAGTTAAGACTGACCCATCTTAGTCTACTTTATATATCTAGATTACAAAAGGATTATTAATTATCGATTAACCTAGTGAGTTAATAGACGATTGATTTCCTGGGATTTACGGTAAAAAGTCATTTTTCTCGCTAACAAATTACGCGCTTAAAACAAAGGCTCGGTTTTTACAACTCGACGTGACATAGATATATAACTCTTTAATAAACTCTGTAGGGAAGATTTCAAGATTCGACGGGAATACAAAGTCATTTAGGTATTTATTTCTTAATGTCTGATGCAGTGAGCACGAAGTCAGAATATGTTGGACAGTCTCAGTTTCCTGTTTATCACAGCATAAGCAAATCTCTTCTCCATTAAACCTATAATTAAATCCCTTAAATTTGAAAGCAAAAAAGTGACTGCCCGCTAATCTACACTGGGCCATAATTCTGATTTGCCCTAGCGGAGTGGAAGACACTAGGTATTTTTCGCAGCAAAGCGAGTTCAATTGTTTGACTTCTTTGTACATAGGACTATATGTTGACAACATTGCTTTAACAGCATCTGATCGGAACCGGACGTTTTTCATTACCTCCATTGCAATGGGGATCGTATTCTTTAGTGTGTCCGGTCTCAGGTCATTTAAGATATGCGTAAGATTAAACTGTTCAAGGATTCTTTTAAGGTTAGAGAACCAATTATATTTCGGTACGTTAAATTGCGACTGATCTAATGCAATCAGTTGATCCAGACATAACCGAGGAAATCTGTTAGCAGGCATGGCGGTGACTTTGGAAAGATATGAGAGCGCTCTTTTGACTATTAGTAATTCTAATGGGGAGCTGCCGGTCTCCAACCTAATCATATACCTTGGAGTACAGGGCGACACCGCCAAGAGACCTTTCAGGAAACGCTGCTGAACAATTTCAATTTGGCTAACGTAGTTGAGGCCCCACACACCCGCTCCATATAAAAGTGTAGATTCAACCACTGACTTGAATAGTTTTATACGGGCTCCCCAATCCTTCATGCGGGTAGCTATCATAGGTGACCAGATAGAGCCTAATGCGATTGTTGCTCTCGAGATGAAATGTGCAGACGCACTGCCAAAGAGACCAGACCGCGAGAACGGGACTCCCAAATATGTGTATGATTTGACTATTTCTAGAGCTTCCTCTTTGTATCTGAATACTCTCAACTTCTTCGTTCGTCCTGCCTTTTGACAAATCATTATTTTGGTTTTTGACGTGTTTACCTCTAGTTGATTAAAGTTACAATACTCGGCGAGTGCGTCTAATTTGCTTTGGAGTCCAATCGCATCATCTGCTGTAATTATAAGATCATCAGCAAATAGCAGAAGTTCGATATTTGATCTTATCTTATGAAAACCTTTACCTAAAAAAAACTCTTCGATATCTGCCAATAACAGTGAAAATAAAATCGGGCTAGCAGGGTCTCCCTGTAGAACCCCCTGCGTTGAATCAACCTCTTTAGTCGTGCTATTGCCACCTGCTCTTACCTGGAACCGCGCTTTATTATAAAAATTCTGTAAAACTGTAACCATTTGTGTACTAACGCCAATTTTTACGAGCTTAGACCAGAGAATACTGTGGCAGACAGAGTCGAACGCTCTACGAAAGTCAATGAACGCCAGAAATAATTTCCCTTTTGGTTTGCTTACTGCCAAGCCAATTTTAGTGTTCAAAGTGAAAAGATTGTCTTCACAAGAGCGAGACGCTCGGAAACCAGCTTGAGCTTCCGGAAGAATTGAATTACTTTCGGCCCAAATATTGAGGCGGTTCGCCAGCATTGACGTGAATATTTTTGCTACAGTGTTCGCTAACGCAATCCCTCTATAGTTGAGAGGATCTTCCTTATTTCCTTTTTTATAAAACATAATAATCTCTGATTTCCCCCAACTGGCCGGAATCTCTCCGTCTTTTAGAATCTTATTAAACAGGCGAATAATAAGCTCTGACCACTTGTTCGGTAATGCCCTATAAAATACGCTTGGGATGCCGTCTGGGCCTGGCGCTTTGTTAAGTTTAATTTTATTTAAGATTTTGAGCAGTTCGTCCATCTCAATTGCCCTGTCCAAAATTGGGTTTTTGATTCCTAAAGGAGCCGCTATATTAACTCCCCGAGCAGGGAGCAATGCACTATAGAAGTCTTCCCAGACTCTGCAAGGAATTGGGCAGCGTTCCGTCGCTTTCCTACGAAATCTGTTAATTACCTCCCAGAACTTTTTTGCATTACGTGTATTAGCAGCAGCAGCAGAGATCTGTTCAAAATGATCTTTTTTACTTTTCTTTAAAATTTCGAGATATTTCTTCCGCCCCTGTTTGAATTGATTCTCGTTAAAAACTGACCTATCTTTTGTCCAAATTTTGTACAGTCTATTGATATTTCTTTTGGCCTTTCTACAAGAAGAATCAAACCAAGGCTTGTCTTGACGGGTTTGCTTCGATGGATTCAAGTGTTTCTTAATCATGTTTAGGCTAGCTGCAGATGAACGGATTGTCTCAGTTATAATTTGACTAAGCTCTTCGGGTGAATCTGTATCGCGAATAGATGAATTTTCCATGCACGTCAAAAATTCTTCGTATTTATCAGCATTCCATTGAAGGATTGGAGAGCACACATTTTCATTGATCTGCTCTATTTCCGCAGGGGGAATATGTTTATCGAGCCATACTTTCACCGGAAGGTGATCAGAGTTCCCCATATTAATTATCGCAAAGTCAGTGACCATCTCGATACCCGACAGATTGGACCAGATCATATCAATTACACTCGAGCCTTTACCAATAAAGGTAACATTGCCTTCAGGGTCAGATTGCGTTCTACCATTAAGAGCGATAAAACCGAGAGACTCGAAATTTTCTACTAGGAGCGTTCCGTTGTGATTACTACGTAAGTCGCAAGATTTTCTCGTGTGAAATATATTCATTCGATCAAGCATGTTCTCATCAAATTGGTTGGCTAACCCGATCCTGGCATTGAAATCGCCACCAATAATAATTGGCATGTCAAAACGCTCCGAAATGTCCTGAATGCACTGCACCAACATCTCCATCCTGTCCTTGTAAAAGTGATCCCTAAGATACGTCGTTATTACGATTAAATCAGTATTTATCAATGAACATTTGATCGCAATCCATATATCATTTGAGCTTAGAACCACACAATTAGTGACTAGGTTTCGATTGAACAATACACACAGACCTCCGCTCGCTCTTCCTACCGAATAGTCTTTGGTTGCTGGGTTAGAAATATTATCAAAATTATCAAATAATTTAGGGAGGGAAATGCCCCTGTCAAGCCGCCAAGTCTCACATAAACCTAAAACTGCGCAATCTTTTAATTCACTTTCAAATTCCTCTATAGTTAAATCAAAAAAGTTTTTTAGTCCGTGGACATTCCAAAATAAGACGCTAACTTCAGATTCCGACTCCACTCGTGTTGATATGACCGCTTCATCGTTATTGTTGCTAATGTTGAAAGCCTCGAGTGAAGAAGCTCGCGATACAATGTCACGGCGCTCTGCTTCATTATCACACGCACTATGGAGTAGCGCTCTGATTTCGACATTATCTTCGCTTGTATTTACCCTCAGAGGACTCACTAGGAGCGAGCCGCTGATCACGCCCCGAGCGATGGCGCCACCATCGCATTCCGCATCTCGATGTTCTTGATGGCGCGCAATATTAGGAATGCTCCCCACCTGATGACCTGCGACTGCGCAGATTACGACCAGAAACGTGTTGTTGAGGAGGCTGGGAGCTATGCCGACGCCTTTCTTCAACTAAGCCGTCATTCTCCCAGATGAAATTCCTCCCGTCGATCTGTAGCTTTTTGTAGCCAATTTTTACCTTCTTTCCTCCACTCTCTTCTTGCTTAGCGATCGAAGCAATTTTTCGCTGAATTTCACGCTCTCGGATTGTACGATCGTGGGTGATATAGAAGGTTGAGTTTTTGAGACGATGTTTGTTATCTAACACCATCTTTTTTCCTTCCATGTCAGCAAATTTAACGAGGACGATTCCTGAATTTCCATCGGAGGAAGTTTTACCAATTGGCTGGGCGTCTTTAACCTTCGCTTGAATCCCCAGATACTCGCCAATGAATCCTTCGACGCTGTTTACCTTGTCTCGCATGTCCAATTTCAGACCGTGGATAATGATATTTTTCTTGCGTTCTTCTTTGTCTCTTCTTTCATCTTTTTGTTCCAGGTCCCAAATTTTTTCCTGCAGGGCGCATTTTTCTGTTTCCCACCTTAAATTGTGATTTAGCAGATCGCTTTCAACTGCATTAATACGATCCCAAGCTTCTTTGGATTTAATACTATCCTGAGCGAGCTTCGTTACGATGTCAGTCAGATTGTCTATTTTTACGAGAATAGTACTCAAGTCAATTTGGCCATGCTCGTCCCCCGTCGATTTATTCGGGTCGACATCCCCGTTAGAGTCTCCGTTTTTCGTTCGAGATTGTTTCTTTATTAAATCCGTAATTTTCTGACTGGATTGTTTGGTACCAACCCCTTGTCTCGCAGCTTGCGTTTTACCCGTCATTGTGAGGTTATGGATGTCCCGCCTTCGTGTCGAATCGTGTGCTAACCTCACTTTTCGCGCGGCGATTTGTGTCGTTTGTAGAAAAGAGCTTCCAGCACCTTTTACGCCGCACCTTTTGTTCGCGCGATTACACAGATACTTGAAGAACGAAGTGTGTCGCGGAATTGACTACAAGAACAAGTTTGTTTCATAAAATTACGGAATTTGCAGGAGCACAAGCTAGCACGACCCAACGCCTTCACGCGCCCAACCGGAAGTCCATGATGATGATAAAGGATAATAATAATAATTTAAAATGTCATGAGGGAAATAATTTTGTACACGTTCTACATATTATCATATATGAGGCATTCCACGCTATTTCGATCAAAATCTTGCCTTGATGATTTCGATGTTCCTCTAAATTTTTTATATAAAAAAACAAATTGAAAAAAAAATTCTCCATTTTTTTCGAATTTCGTGGTCACGCGTTTTTTGCATTTTTTTTTTTTTTAAAAAAAAGGAACCACTTTACAAAATCTGAAAAAATTCAGAATAATCTAATAAAAAATAACAAAATTGTTGAAGTTTGTTCAGAAATAGAGATTTTAGCGTTTTCATAAAGTGCTAAAATCTCTAAAATTCAAAAAGTTTTTGAATTTAATCATAGAGTATTAAAATCTCCATTTTGGAACAGAGCCCAAATTTTTTGTTATATTTCATTAGATTATTCTGAATTTTTTCAGATTTTACAAAAAGGTCGCTTTTTTTTCAAACAAAAAAAAAGATCCAAAAAACGCGTGACCAAAAACATTCTGAAAAAATTTGAGAAATTTTTTTTCAATCCTTTTTTTTTGATAAAATTTTTTGAGGAAAATCGAAATCATCATGGCAAGATTTTGATCGAAATAGCGCGGAATGCCTCATACATATATATGTGAAGAGAGAGAAAGACAGTTGGTACATGGCCACTTGTATTGTAAACTCACCGGTAATGACGTCACCCGCCGCAGGAAGGAGAAATAGCCGGGGTTACGAGCGACCCGCAGCGGCGACCGATAATTCACGGAGCGCCTCTCCCCCTCCTCCTCCGCCCCCACCTCCTCCGCGGCCTCCTTGCCGTTTGTCTCCGCCGGCTTCTTTTTCTTCTTCTTCTTCTTTCTCCGCTTCTGCTTCCACTTCCTCTTCCTCTTCCCTCGTCTCTCCGAGTCACGAGGTATCGTTCGCATACGCGACTACGCCGGCACAATCGTCACTATCGCCGAACTGACCGCGCGCGGAACGTATATTCACCCTTGTACACATGCGTCCGTGCACGTGAAACAATTTTCACGAATTTTATATATATATATTTTTTTTCTTTCGTTTATATTTATTACCGGTTTGTTTAAAAATTCTTTATAATAATCAGCCTGTCACACAACGTAACGACGAATTTTCCCTCTCGTTGTGTCTCGTGTGCGCGCGACGCCTTTTTCCCTCATGCGTTAGCGTTTAAAACTTTTCCCGTATTTCTATGCGTATTTTATATATATATATAGATAGATACTTTTTTGCCGGTCGTTAACGCGTACGAGGAAACACTGTGGTGCGGCAGCGACACCTGGCGACGCCTCTAACAAACAGCGCCACGAACCCCGCGTCTTTTTTCACTCATTTATGTTTTTTTTTATTTTATATATATAAATGTGTATTATAGATATATTTTTATTTATTTATTTCGTTTCCTATCTACCGCCGAACCACCGAACTCTAACCTGAATCGCTGTGAAGAATCTCCCGACTCCTCTCTCTCTTCCTTTTCGCCTTTATCTCTCGATTCTCGTATCATCCTCCACTTTGTTCACGCACTCGCGCAAACATTTATCGTATTCCCGTGCATACGTGTATATATATATTGAATATGCAATATACATGTATCCGGGCGACTTCGTCGTCACTTCATCGACGCACTCGTTATATTTTTTCATTCAGTATTGTATTATTTACACTCTCGCACCTTTTCGCTGCACTTATTTGACGCGCGACACTCGACGACAAACGCGCGCGTTGCCCACGCGTTTTTACCCTCTCGTTCTCACTTCTGCCACGTTGGCTATTCTTCGCGTCTCGTGCACCGGCGAATTTTCTGCAAATTAGAATAATATACATCTTTCAGAATGACAATCGATCCGAGATAGGGAATAATAAGACGAGCGAGATAGATGAGGAGAAAGAATTTGGCGCAATTGGGATTGAGAAGGGGGGGAGGGAAAAATGCCGGTTGAAGGTATAGGTTAGAAAAACATCGCACGTGTGTGTGTGTGTGTGTGTGTGTGTGTGTGTGTGTGTGTGTGTGTGTGTGGGTGTGTGTGTGTGTGTGTGTTCGTGAAACTTGGGCGGTTCGAGCCGGCTCTCTTCTGTATTCACGCAGGAGCGCCTCTCCTCACGGCCCCCCGTCCCGCCCAATGTGTTTGTATGTGTGTGTGTGTATATCGCGCGATTGTGCCTAACGCGAGTTTCCATGTGTGTCACTCGTGCAGCGCCGTCTGTGCGCACGAAGGAAGGTCAGTGGCTCGAGCCAGTAGTCTCGCCCCACTCTCCTCTGCCCACCGATTCTGCGAGCACTATAAACGGTACCACTACACAGACTGAGATCTGTATATATATATATTTAGTAAAGGACTTTTCCGAAACGACTATATACACGACGGATGCATGAAAACTCTAATTGCACGTACGTGTTCGCACGAAGCTTCGATACATGCATACTCTTTCGCTGTACGGATAGCTCTTTTTTCTTCCGCAGCGCGTCTGCGGATGAATAGATATGAAGGATGGAGAAAATCTTATGTTTAATTCCCGTGAATAACAAAAACATAGCCGAATTTTTTGTTCAGTCTCTCAATTTTAGAAATAATTTCAACTTCGTCTTGAGACGATTTGAGATGTTGAAAGCATCGTCATACTTCTCGATTCCGTATTTCGCGAAGAGAAAAGCGAACGATGAAAGAATAAATAAAATGTCGTAAAACGACGTAAAACAGTTTCCCATGTTACCTTCGTCGATCTTTCATAGCTCATGATTACTATCGCGCGCGCGCTGTGCACGAAAAATATTTCGATGGTACCTAACCTGAAAATCTTCACGAACGCGCCTCGACAGAGGGATCTTTCTTGCGGGATCTTGTGAAAACGTCGTTTCCGATCGAATAATCGTCGCACCTCGGTGACGAACAACGAGAGACCGAACGACATTTTTCACCTCTGGTCTTGTTTCGTTGTCTCCCGGTTGTTCGTCGTTAACGCGGAGCGCGGGAGACTGGAGAGAGTCAGTGGACAGTGCTGAACAGCGCGTCGCGATTTGGTCGAATCGCCGCTGCTCATGAGAGCGTCGCTACTTGCCACGCATACTCTCGCAGAGTCCACAGTGTTGCCAGGTCCGCAAAATGAAAATCCTCAAATCCGATTGCAAGAATTTCTTAAATTTCTTCAAATTCTGATAAAATTTCTTCAAAATATTTTCAATTTTTTTTTCTCAATACTCAATGTTCGAGACTGATTTGGTGCTCTATTTGTTAACACATTATGCGTTGACACATTAATAGATGCAGTGCAAAAAAAGTGGTATTCAAAGAAACAAAAATGTATCCCAAAAAAGTGTGATAATAAGATAAGGAAAGTACGTGTAAAAAATGTGATAATCTTCAAATTTTCAGGATTTTCTCAAATTTTTATGTAATTTCTTCAAATCTTCAATATTTCTTCAGATTTTTGAGTAATTTCTTCAAATCTTTAAAATTTCCTCAGATTTTTATGTAATTTCTTCAAATCTTCAAAATTTTCTCGGGGTCTCACTATTTTTTGCAAATTTGGGGACATTTCCTCAGACCTGGCAACACTGACAATGAGACTATGAGAGTTCAAGCGGACGAGTGACCGTACTTCACGGCGAACTTTTTCGCTGTCTGTAAACAACTCGCTGTATATACGAGATTTTGCGAATATAAATATACATATTCATGTTTGAGCGAATATCTCGCGTTGGGTCGTGTGCTAATAGTGAACGCGCGCGTTTAATGGGTGGGAGACGATCCGAGAGAAACAGAGGTAGAAAAGGAGAGAGAGAGAGAAACACGTTGGTACTTTATCTTTCTCGCCGCGCTTTATTCTCCGTCTCGCTCAGCTCTGGTGCACGCATGAGATGCGCGCGCAGACAGTTGGCGAAAAAGAGAAAGAGGGAAAGATGAGTGGAGAGCAATGGCTTCGCTCTTTCTCATTCTCTCTCTCTCTCTCTTTCACGCTTCCTTTTTCCACCTCTACTACTTTTTACTCGTCCATCTCTATCTATCTATCCATCTCCCTCCCTGTGGGACTTTCTTTCCTCATCGCTGATTAAAGCTAGTCGGATTATTCGTAGACTCCGAGATCTGGAGCCCTGTATTTTTTTCTCGCTACGTGGCGCTACGAGCATTCTCACTTTTCTTCCCGCCGGTTTTTCGTCCAATAATTCGATAACGCCGCTATCATGAATCTGAAACATACAGAAAGAAAGGAAAAATTAGTAGGGTACATTTTTGTAATATTAGGTAATAGTAGAAATTTAAAAAGACTTGACATTCGAAAGAATGATAAAAATTTGTAAAAATCATTGTAAGCGCTCTTAAGAATTTAAAAATAGTGCTTATTATATATGCAAATTGACGCTTAAGATTTTTTTCTTTCAAAACTTCCCTCTGAAGAATTCATTGAAATTTCGATCAAAGACTCATTCACATATTCTGGGATGATTGAATTTCACTTAGATTTCGATGTCATTAATTTAGAAAAGTTTGTCGTGCACGAAATAGATTTTTCTTCATATAATAATTGACCCGCAGAGGCCTACCATTTTCTGGCGTCCTGGATTGGTCCACCCTGGGTCTCCCACGACCCACAACTTCTTTTGCTTATAAAACACGTTTAGAACAAAATTTTCAAACTCGTAAGTAGTAAAATCGAATCGTTACAATCTCAGGAATGAGAATATGCAAGGCCGCAAAAAAAGTCAGAAAGGATTTGTCGGTCGTTTTTAACGATTCTTCCTTTGTTCATCGCGCTAAATAGATGTTAATTATAGTGATTTGAAAACCAGAGACTCCCAACTACAAGATAGTGAAGGTCGTTTTCATGAGTTTTTGGAATTCTTCTCACTGCACACAGGACTTTGAAGATGGCACTGGGTCGCTGTAGACCCAGGTGGCCCTTAGCGGGTTAATTCTAATATTGAATGAATTATTCTTAAAAGTTTGTTCATTACCTAAATAATAATTTACTAAATTCTGTTCAAATGTATTTATTTTTCATTAAATTATAATGTTTGTAGATTTTTCGTTCAGCTGAACTTTTGAAACTTTATGAAAATCATTTTGATTCGTGTAAAATCATGTGTATCGCGACGAGACAGAATTCATCGATTCTCGCAAGGTAAAGGGTGCAGCGGCGGTAAATGGAGACCGAGTTTCACTCTCTCGCTCTCTTCGTCGGCATCCGCGGTAGTTTCCCTATGTAAACTCCCTCGTCTCTTCCTAAAACTTTGCAGAAACGCGGACAAAGTTTGCTCCGTCGCGGAGCGCGCTTGAGAGAGTGAGAGAGAGAGAGAGAGAGAGAGAGAGAGAGAGAGAGAGAGAGAGAGAGAGAGAGAGAGAGGGGGAGAGAGAGAGAATGGCGTTGCCAGTTAATGCTCGCGGGACGGCAGAATAACGGGAGCGAGAGAGAAAGAGAAACGTATATTAATGGCCGCTAGGTCAGAGAGAAGGAGAGAAACGAAAAGGGGCGCTGAACGAACGAGAAACGCTTTTGCAAACATATGGAGCGTCGTATTTTCGACAATTTTTTCTACATTTTTTTTCACATCAGTTTGGAACTCTTTTTCGAAGTGGTCGACGAACAATTTTTTTTTTTTTAATTCCAGTAGTCGATTGCATTTACCCTTAAGAGGAGGCCAAACACTTTCGCCCATCTTCGTGCGCCCGCCAAAGTGCGAGAGATTTTGAGCAAAATTTTTCATCGCATTTTAATTTTTATTTACTTTATTTTTAACGTTTTTTAAAACTTTTTTTTCCCAAAAAAACATTTTATTCTACTTTTTTCATATCGTGTTAAGTTTCATTTATAATCTTTTGCATAAAAGTAATATTATTTTTGCAGTACAAAATTACCGTCGATTTATTTCTCTTGAAAATCCTCGATTAGCTTCTTCTTGAAATTCTGCATTTTCAAACGGTCCAATTATTGTACTTAATTTTTTTTTGTGTCCATGATAACTTGCTTTTTACTTTGGCACATTTCTTAATTGTTGAAGTTTAGGCCAAAACACATTTTTCTAGCATTTTCGTTGAGATACAAATTTATGGTATGAAATACAATAACTTTTGTACTCAAATAATCGTGGATTTACATTCTAGAAGGTTTCAAGAGTAATCATGAATTTTTATATATTTATTTATTTATTTTCGTCCCAGTGTGAAATCCAAAAAAACTTTTTAATATTATTCTACTTTACGAACTCATTCTGAAGGAGAATAAATTATGATACTGAAGTTTGCACAGTTGTAATGCAACGGCAATTGGCAATTTATCAATAAAATTCCATTCTTCCTAAGAAATTTTTTAATTGAAAATCATTAACCCTTAATATTCACACCTCGGAAAAATTACGTAAAAGTCATTGTGGGGTGAAATTCACCCCAATCATTTTGCAATGTGATAAATTATTGAAAAATGAAGAAAAAAAAATTGTTTACTGCAATGTTCTTTCAACTTTTTCTACACGACCATACTGATTATTTTCGAAAAATGTCATTTTAAATATGCAAAAAAAATTTTCCCGAAATTTATGGAAAGTATTCCAGGTCAAAAAACGGCTGGGGTATATTTCACCCGGTGTGACTATTTTGAAATTTATTTTTTTTACCTCTATTAAGGATTTAGAATTTTAAATGCACATGCAAAACGTAAATCTCTTCGGAAATGAATTTAAAAAAATTATTTTCGTTGCATTCCAACGGTGAAAAATTTTGAATAATTAGCAACGAAAAATTTACATACGTAAATTTTGTCATGCGTACGCGTGTTCACAAAAATGTGGATATTTATATGGAAAAGAAAAACTATCTCTCCGAGCTCGATATACTTGTGACTCGTCGATGAGCTGGCAGCTCGGTCATACATATTTAGAATACAATTAACCGACTCTACGTGCTTGTAATGTGGACTAGGTTGAATAGAGGCGTTTTTAAAGTATGAGAATAGAAACTGCTGCTGTAAAATGGCTGACGCAACTTCGGCGTGATGTCATTCGTGTGTGATAGCAGGGAAATTCCGCGGATCGATCTCAACGATAATATCAACGTACTTGAAGTTTGGAACGTTCGGATGAACGAAAACTCAAAAAAAGTATTTGTTTAACCCTTAACCTCTTCACTGGTAGACAATTTTTTTCTTACTATCAACTTGAAATTTGGTACACCGGGGTTTTTGGGGTCGCTGATTACGAATCTGCACTCCGAATTTTGAAATTCAAGATGGCGGACGAAAAATGCAAAAAGTTATTTGACAAGCGAACCAAGGCTCGAGGTGAGAAATAAATATGTATTCAAATTCTAAATGAGTGCGGATTCGTAATCAGGGACCTCGAGAACCCCCGTGCACCAATTTTTGCGCACATCGAACGACTTTTCGCATTTTTGGTCAGCCATATTGGATTCGCCATGTTGAAATTTCAAGTTCAGGTTCGTAATCATGGACCTCGAAAACCCCCGAGTACCAACGTTCGCTCTCGTCGAATGACTTTTTGCATTTTCGGTCCGCCATCTTGAATTTGAATTTGATAACGGTCCCATGGGGTCCGGTAGACCCCACGAGAGAAAAATTGTCTATAATTCAAATACTATCACTAATATTTGAACTTGAGAAAAATACTAGTAGACGCCAAAAATCTAAAAAAGGCCGATTGGTTTTTTAACGAAAATAAAAATTATAATATAAGAAAGAAAACGTGATTTTCTGTATTTTTGACTGAGTCATAGACTTTTGAAAATCGCTGGGGTCTGACAGACCTCAGAGAGACCGTTAAGAGTTAACGAAAAATTCGGAGAGCCGGAAAGTATTCGCTAAATAACATTTTCAAAAATCCGAAGATATTTCAAGATTTATTTCCAAAGTATTAACCAAAGTACACTTAAATTTTGGGAAACCGTCTGTACTCTGGGTCGTTAAAGTCCTGCTAATGTTTTTTTTCTTTAAAAAAAATCAAAAATATTTGAAAAAATTCTGAATTACTTTGATAACATTTTTTTCCATGATCCAATCATTTATTTAAGCCATTTATAGTAAACAAAATTTTTTTACAATTTTTCTCATTCCCGAGATATTCGATTTGAAAATATTAGCTTGTGCCTTAAAAGACCCAGTGTACAGACGGAGGGTTAACAAAGTTTAAAAATGGGTCTGTAAAAGTTAAATTTGTGTTCAATGGAAATGCTAATATTTCCATTGAATTTTTATCTACAAATTATATATGAATTATCACAATCGTGTGAAATTTATACATCACCGATTTCCATGTGTTATTGTGACGTCACATCCTGCGATGTCGAGCGTTAAAACATTATATATTTCTATGACTCGCGCGTGATTTTTTTTCCATTTTTCAGCGTTTCACCCGAGGATGAACAAAACGACCTACTTAAAATTTCGAAACTTCAGTTAAACGAAAAATCTACAGATGTATTATTTTAATTGAAGGTTAGAAAATTTCGTAAGTTTTAAGAATTGAAGAATGCATTTGTTGTTTTTTCGTTCAGCTGATCTTTAAGATAATAAAAAACGAGTGTAAACGGAAGAGGAAGGAGAAAGTGGAAAGGCTCAAAGATCGGGGATCAACCGTTTGAATGAAACTGGGTTACAGAATCTAAAAGTCCCTCCATCCACGTTGCGCCATCGCGTCTCTTTAATGCAGAGTCTTTCCGTTTCTAAGGAATCTTTCTTTTGGTCGACGACGTTGATCAAAGTTTTTTTGTTTTTTTTTATCACGATGAAAGCTTCATCGTCATAAAAAAAAAAAAACTTTGGTGGTTCGAACGTAACGGTAATAGTTTATATTTTAAGAAAATTCATTCTTTCCACGAATTTTTCAAAGTAAAAAATTGTTGCAATTTATTTTGGGGTCTTGTTTGAGAATTTGAGATGCTAAATGCTCCTGCAAAAGGTAAATATCACTAAAAATTAATTTAAAAAAATTTCTTCCGTTGCCGTGAAACGATGCGAACGTGAAAATCATTCTCATTTAACTCAGCTCGAATTATGAGTGAAATAAAAATAAACAAACAGCGAAAAAGGCTGAAACAGGAAATTTGATAATTCGAAGAGAAAAAAACAAAGTAAGCCAATCCCATTTTCCTCAAAAATTCGCATTATGCTTGCTTGGATGATATCATATTCCTTTTTCTCATTTTAAATAAGTGACCTTTCGCCCGACGGAATGTCAAGGTCACGCATTGCTGATTCCAAAATGGCCTTTTATATTTTTTCTAAGCAGGTTTCACATGAATTCCACTCTGATAAAGGTCTAAAAAATCTTGATCGATCAAATAGTTTGGAATTTGATTGGAAAAATTTGATTGGAATTGATTGGAGTTTGAAAACAAACAATTACATCACCTTCGATGCAAGTTTTAGAAGTACAATTCAGTTAGAAGTGGAATGAGTTGTTAGATTTAGTATATAGCTTGCAATATATTGTCTAAAATCGAATAGTGACTTGGAGATCTATTTTTCGCTCGAAATAGGTCTCCAAGACGCAACAAAATTCGAAATTTTGTAATTTTTCGTAAACGTTCAGAGAAACGAAAAAACTGAAAATAATTCTTGTTAACAATGAAAGTGGTTTTATGAATTATTTATCAACTATTGACTGGATCATTAAATTTTTTGTTAGAAGAATACATTTTTAGATGTTTTGTTCATCCAAGCGTCCCGATCTTTACGTACATGAGTTTCCACAATTTTTCCTATTTTCCTATGCGGAGAGCCCTTAATTTTGTTTAAAATATTTTATGATGCTCGAATCAGCTTTTTTCTTTATTTACAGTATTGCTTACTTTTTTCATATATGTATTTGCAATCGCAAATCATTGGAGAGGCCACAAAAAAACATTTAAATCATTTTTTACTTTAAAAACAGATCCTTTAAAAACAAGGGAGTGAATTTACAATAAATTTTATGTTGGTTGAATTTCAACGGTCCAAAATTACTCATCATAATTTTTTAAACATTATCCCTATTCAGTTTACCTATTTATATCGGGTTAAATTAAGCAGGAATTGGTCTATGCACGGAATGGAAGCGGTGCATTGAAAAGATTGAGATAAAGATAAAGATAAAATAAGAAAATTCATCAAGGAGGTACAAAAATGTGCGTGGGTTAGCGAGTAGGTGCAAGAGCGGGATTTATGCAGACGTTTCTAGTTTCTAATGTTTCTACACGAAGTCTTATAGTAGATTTCGAAAGAGATATATATATGGGGCATTCCATCCCAAATCGGACAGTTTGAAGAACTTTTTTTTTTTTACTTCCTCAATTTTTTTATATTTATGAGTACCTATCAAAAGACCCTTCCTGTTAAATTTTGAGATTTTTTTTTATTACCCGTTCAAAAGATATTAAATTAACGAAAAAACCGGTCTTTTTTGATATTTTGGTCATAACTTCTTTAATAATGGTCCAAATTAAAAGTTTTTTTTTCAAAATCTTTGTTTTTTATGGCCTTTTCAGAAAAAAATACAACAAAAATATCCAACGTGTTTTTGAATGAGTTTTTTGTGTTTTAAACGTTAAATTGCGTTTTTTAAAGTGAATGTCATTTTTGATTTTTTTTTTTAATTTTTTGTTTCAAACATCTATCTATTCAACAATTTTTAAGACTAGTCCGATCGTGGGATCTCAATAACTACTATTTTTCCGATTTTTGAAAATTAAAATTTTTTTTTTTAATAAATTATTATGAATACCAATTTTTGTTACTGTATAGTATTTTTTTCAATATTTAGAATTTATTTTGACACTTTTTTATTGTTAACAGGTTCTTAAAATTAATAATTAATCGTTAAATCTGTTTATGAACAATAATAACAACAGTTTTTTATTTATTCACGAATTTTTTTGAAAACCTAACATATACGACTATTTCCTGAATTAGAATATTAGAATTGCCAGTACGTTTCCGTTGCTCATTGGAATAATTGAATGAAATTTTTGTTTCCCCCTGTGATCGACTTCGCAGTATTGTCCCGCAAATAAAATCTTTCTTTTGCATCTAAATAATGTTTCTTATGTGAAAATTTGACAGCAACATTCGGTAGACTATTTAGATTCAATGCCCACTCATACAATTCTTGAACTGTTGTTATTTGCTCATCGATTAATTATTAATTTTAAAAATCTGTTAACAATGATAAAGTCTCTAAATTAATTCAAAATGATTAAAAAAATACTATACAGTAACAAAAATTGGTATTCATAATTATTTATTAAAAAAAAAAAAATTAATTTTCAACAATCGAAAAAAAATAGTAGTTATTGAGATCCCACGATCGTACTAGTCTTAAAAATTATTGAACAGATAGATGTTTGAAACAAAAAATAAAAATGAAAAAGGTCATTCACCTTTTAAAACGCGATTTAACGTTTAAAACTCAAAAAACTCACTCAAAAACATGTCTAATATTTTTGTTGTATTTTTTTCTGAAAAGGCCATAAGAAACAAAAATTTGGAAAAGAAACTTTTAATTTGGACCATTAATAAAGAAGTTATGACCAGAATACCAAAAAAAGAGCGGCTTTTTTTGTTAATTTAATATCTTTCGAATGGGTAATCAAAAAAATCTCAAACTTCAACAGGAAGGGTCTTTTGATGGGTACTCAAAAATATAAAAAAATTAAGGAAATACAACAAAAAAGTTTTTCAAATCGTCCGATTTGGGATGGAATGCCCAATATATACTCTTTCGCAACTCGTTTTATGCGAATAGGACGACGAAGAACAGAGCGATGTGGAAGAGAGGGAGATAGGGACGATTCGTCGAGGACGCGAGTCGAATAATTCTCGCTGCTCACTTCCGGTCCGCACAATAGTCGGATTCTTCATCGCTCGGATCTCCTATCCATCGACAATCGTTCGTTCGAGTGTTAGAAAAAAAAAACGATGAAATAAGACAGAAATGTTGACTTTCGACAGACATAACTTGTATCAAATGGTATTAAATAAATATAGAATTCGAATTCTGCACGAATTTTCGATTTTTTTTCTTCTTTTAAAAACTGAGTTTTTCTAGAATTTTTTTTAAAATAGAGATTGATTGGAGAGATATCTGCAGAGGAAAGAGCCGAGAGCTGGGATAAGAGGACATAACTCGTCACACCGGGACGAGCACACAAAATGGACGGCGAAGCAGCGAAGAAGAGACGAAGAGACGTCCGGCTGATGGCCGAGAGCCAGCCGACAATTCGCATTCGACGATTTCGCACTTGAGCCTCACGCGCTTGACGAGCATATTTTTCTCTATCATTGGATATGCGACAGACAATGTTTCGACGATTCTTCATGATGTTGAAGTTTGCATCATTGTAATGCAACGAAAATAAATGTTCTATTTGTTTCCAATGACATATTCACACTTTGCTCAATTAACGTTTAGCATTTTAAGTCCTTAAGCCCCAAAATCCATTTCAACGATTTTTAACATTGAACATTTCTTTGGAAGAATTAATTTGTATTAAAATATTATTGAAATATCTTTATTACTAAAAAATGCGCTGAAACCTTTTTTTTCCTTTTGGTCTAACATTTTGGGCTAGATTTGGATCTTTCCAATGATCAATGAAAATGGGGTATTTACACTATTAATAGTGATTGTGAAATAATTGGCAAGATATATGTAATTAACGTTGCTTTTTGGAAAATGCCTTGAAAATTATGTTACTTGGCGAAAGGCGTTAGATGCTTTTTTTAATTTTTCTTTTGTCTAATATTTTAAACTCGATTGGGATTTTTTCAATGGTCAAGAAAAATGGGGCGTTGTCAGTACTATTTATAGTGATTATGAAATAATTTGAAAAAAAATATGTATCAACGTTGCTCTCCGGAAAATGCCTTGAAAATTTTGTTACTTGAAAAAAGGCGCTGATGCTTTTTTTTAAATTTTCCTTTTGTCTAATATTTTAGGCTCGATTGGGATTTTTTCAATGGTCAAGAAAAATGGGGCGTTGTTTTTACTATTTATAGTGATTATGAAATAATTGGAGAAAGAAAATATATCAACGTTGCTCTAAGGAAAATACCTTGAAAATTTTGTTACTTGAGAAAAGGCGCTGATGCTTTTTTTTTAATTTTCCTTTTGTCTAATATTTTAGACTCGATTAGGATTTTTTCAATGGTCAAGAAAAATGGGGTGTTGTTTATACTATTTATAGTGATTATAAAATAATTGGAGAAAGAAAATATATCAACGTTGCTCTTTGGAAAATGCATTGAAAATTTTCTTACTTGAAAAAAGGCGCAATACTTTTTTTTTTTTATTTTCCTTTTGACTAATATTTTAGGCTCGCTTGGGATTTTTTCAGTGGTCAACAAAAATGGGGTGTTATTTATACTTCTTTTAGTGATTATGAAATAATTGGAGAAAAAAAATATACCAACGTTGCTCTCTGGAAAATGCCTTGAAAATTTTGTTACTTGTAAAAAAGTGCTAGATGATTTTTTTTTAATTTTCCTTTTGACTAATATTTTAGGCACGATTGGGATTTTTTCAATGATCAACGAATGTCGGGAGTTATTTATACTATTTATAATGATTATGAAATAATTGGAGAAAGAAAATATATCAACGTTGCTCTTTGGAAAACTCTTTGAAAATTTTGTTACTTGAAAAAGTGCTAGATGCTTTTTTTAAATTTTTCTTGTCTAATATTTTAGGCACGATTGGGATCTTTTCAATGATCCACAAAAATGGGGCGTTATTTCTACTATTTATAGTGATTATGAAATAATTGGTGAAAGAAAATACATCAACGTTGCCCTTTGGAAAAAGCCTTGAAAATTTTGTTACTTGAAAAAAGGCGCTAGATGCTTTTTTAAAAATTTTCTTTTGATCTACTATTTTAGGCTCGATTGGGATTTTTTCAATAATCAACAAAAATGGGGCGTTATTTATACTATTTATAGTGATTATGGAATAATTGGAGAAAAAAATATATCAACGTTGCTCTTTGGAAAATTACTTGAAAATTTAGTTACTTGAAAAAAGGCGCTGGATGTTTTTTTCAAAATTCTTCTTTACAATTTAATATTTTTCGTACTGTTTGAATTTTCCGAATTGGCAATGAAAATGGGACACGATTAATTCGCGTTTTTTTATTAACGCGTCTTCGGAGTCTGAAAAATCGTTAATTTCATTCAAAAAACTATTTTAAAAATCCGTATATATGAGCCTACTGGAAGCTTGCCAAACGGGCAAACGAGAGGAATGAATCGCGTCTCAAAGACGACGAATCTAGACGGGTAATATCTTTTCAGGCGCATCTTCGTCGGCCATTACCACAATTATTATTATTATTATTATTATTATTATTATTATTATTATTATTATCATTATTATGCTTGTCGCTATTGTTATTATTATAGTGGTCATAATTCTTCATTGAATGATTCTGAGTTGGGCGATACATGAGCATCGAGGAAGAATGTGGGCTATTGTGAAATTGCAAGGTCACGCAAATTCTCATTCCGATTCGCATCGTATTCGCGGCTCCTCCTCATGAGGAACATTTTTTTCCTCCTTCTGTCTTTGTTTTTTTTTCTGGACTTCAATGACGGGTAAAAAAGATGCGAGGAACGAAACTAACTATTTTTCCAATGGAGAAAAAAAAATTGTCTGCAAATTCGAAATCTGCACGTAGCTCTTTGACTTTTTGTTCTCATTCATCGTCAACGTCTGGACTTCCTTATGAAGGAAGCTTAATTGACGATGGACGATAAATTTGAGTTATAGGTGCAAATTTCTAATTTGCAAGAATTTTTCCTCTTTTTTTGAAAATTTTGTTAATTTTAAACCCTAAGAGGGATTCTTCCCAAATTTGAGAGCGGACGTGCAAGGTTATTCGAAGGTCAGAATATGGAGATTCAACATTTTTCGACAAAAATTAATAATCGCACGAAATAAAAGATGATTTAAAATGTTAGCACAACAGGAAAATTAAGATTAATCATTGACCAATTGAAAATTAATTTTAATTTAATGAAAAATTAAAATTCACATCCGTGTATCAACTAGAAATAATTTTTCAAATACTTTTCTAAACTTGAGAAAAAGAACCGGAGAAATTTCGATCTCGCTTACGATTGATCCCGAGGAAAAATTGTCAGAGGGTCGCGACACAGCGAGAGAAAGAGGCAAGATTATAGCGAGTGCTCTCACTTCCGCTCGTTGTTCCGCCCGAGACCCTTAAAATTGACGAGTGTCGGAGAAACCGCTCGAAATTTTTCTACGTTGCCTTTGCATCTTGCGCGTTCTCCGCTTTTGATCATTCTCTCGTGCCCTTTTTCCCTACTATGTCCTCAACACATGCATATAAGAGAATGTGGGGCAAAATGGACACCACGAGCAGATAACGCAGGTATAACGTTGCGCATAATGTAAACTCGTTGCTTGTAGTTTAGAAAATATTATTGCGCATAGAAAAAAAAATTGTCAAGTGCAAAATAGGCACCACCCAAATTTTTTTGTTTCAAAAATTAAGTAAACGAGAAAAAAACAATTTCCATCGTTTCTAGGCCTTTCTCACCACCTTAATATGCAAAATCAATACCAATCGTAGCTGCTTCATTTAATATTTTATTTTACGATTACGGCGGTGCCCATTTTGCTCTGATCCTTGGATCATCGAAGATATTTCAGTAAAAGTGGATGATGTCGAAGTTTGCATCGTTGCAATGCAAAGAAAACAGATTTTTTAATTCATTTATAGTGAGGTTCAAGTTTTGGTTGTGCATTTAAAATCCTAAATCGTTAATAGAGGTAAAAAAATAAATTTGAATGATTTTCAATTTACATTTTTTTTAGGAAGAATAGAATTTTATTGATAAATTGCCAATTGCCGTTGCGTTACAACAATGCAAACTTCAGAATGATAAAAGTGGATTGCCATAATACTATTAGACTATGTTGGCTTATTTTTTTAATGCATTGAGAATTACAATTTTTTGTAATTTTTTCAACTTTTGATCAACAATTGTCATGAAAATATCATTATCCGGATCTGATTTTGAGTGGGGAGTCTATTTTGAAATATTAACGCTCATTGTGTTAAACAATTCCCACATGGTCGAGATTTTTTCATTCTTAATGTTTCTCCATCAATTTTGGAAGGTGCCCATTTTGCACTGGGGGTGGCCATTTTGCCCCACATTCCCCTAATACGGTATACAATTTGTACGAGGGTACATGCACGTTCACTGAAGATAAAAGTAGTGTAAAGACAGTGGTGGTATATGGAGAATACCAGTGTGAAAGAAGAACGGGGCCAAACGAGCGAGAGAGAACGCCGCGGAAGAGCTGAGAGAGATAGAGAGAGAGAGAGAGAGAGAGAGAGAGAGAGAGAGAGAGAGAGAGAGAGAGAGAAAGGGTGGGAGAGAGACAGAAACCAACAACAAAGCTGCACCGGCCGCTTTCACGTTTTCAGCAGCCGAACGTGCACAAACGCAAGAAAATCTACACGTGTATGTGGGGTCTCTCCGAGTATAAGAGAGGGAGAAATAGTAGTGCGAGCCACAGTGGACGGAAAGAGCTTCCTCCCGTGCGCTCGGACGCAGCACGAATTTTTCGGACGATCCATTACGGTGAAAAGTTCTCTCTCTCTCTCTCTCTCTCTCTCTCTCTTTCTCTCTCTCTCTCTCTCTCTCTCTCGCATCTCTGTGTGCCTCTGGGAGAGAGAGTGAGAGAGTGAGAGTGAGAGAGAAGAGCTTTTGCCCAGCGATAGTACACGTTGAGCGGATTCTTTTTTTTCCGTCAAGGGCTTCTTTCGCATGCAGCTCGTCTCATTCCCGCTGTAACTTTTTTTTCCTTCTCGCGTTTCGCAACGTCGCGCTTATTGTACGCAAAAAGGCCCCAAATGATCGTATACGTGTGCGCCGAAAGCGCTTTGTGTGGAAATTATTATCATTTATTATTATTATTATTATTATTATTATTATTATTATTATTATTATTATTATTATTGAAGAGCAAATGAAGACTGCAATGAAATATTTTGAATGCATTTAATTTCACGCAGAAACGAATCATCGGGGATTTTATTATGTGGAAGTTTGCATCATTGCTATGAAACGAAAACATTTTTTTTCAATTCATTTTTAGCGAGATTTGGATTTTACTCGTGGATTAAAAATCCCAAATCGGTGAGATAAATACCGCAAAATATATTACAGCGATTTTTTACTTCGAGAAATTTTCAGGAAGAATGAATTTTATTGAAAAATTAACCCGTCGAGTGCATACTCGGTCGTTTTGACCCTACAAATTTTCTGTTACCGACTGTATCGCAAAACGCTCGGATCTATCTTCGCCCGAATTTTGACGCGATAACTTTCTCCCACTCCTGCTCTATAGATAGACGCTCGAGCCTCTTCTGAGATACTACCAGTATACTGATATGAGGACAGCCATCGAAAAAGGACATTCCTTCAATTCTTAAGGGGGTCGTCTAGTGTGAAACCTGTTTTTTGCATGTTTTTTTTTGGGATTTTTTTTTTTGACAAACCATTAAAATAAAATAATTTATGAATTGTGTATCATTTTTATTAACATTTGAACAAACTTTGTGAATTTTTTGAAGTGAATGTATTAAATATAATCGGAGATACACCGCCTAACAGGAACACATATAAAAAAAAAAAGGTGCTCCACTGCTGCGATGATTCCGGTCGTTCTGCTTATCTGAAATCAAAAAACCAAACGCCATTTCAATTGTGAGACTTGAGGCTCTACCGCGAACCAAAATAAAGTCAGAATTCCAAAAAAAATGATTTTTTTTCAATTCTGACTTTATTTTGATTCACCGTAGAGCCTCAAGTCTCACAATTGAAATGGCGTTTGGTTTTTTTATTTCAGATAAGCAGAACGGCCGGAATCATGGCAGCAGTGGAGCACCTTTTTTTTTATATGTGTTCCTGTTGGACGGTGTATGTCCGATTACATTAGATACAGCCACTTCAAAAAATTCACAAAGTTTTTTCAAATGTTAATAAAAATGATACACAATTCATAAATTATTTTATTTCAATGGTTTGTAAAAAAAAAATCCCGAAAAAAAACATTGAAAAAACAGGTTTCACACTAGACGACCCCCTTAAATGAAATGCTTAAATTCAAACCTCCGAATAAATATACTTGTTGGAAAGTTGGTCGACACTGTATTTTTTTTCGCTTCTATAAACCTTCCTCTTGAAAAATCCCGAAGGGGTTTTTTTTTGTTGAAAAAAAAAAAAATCAACTTTTTTCGTGTAAGTACGTATTTTTCAACGTACGCCCCACTTTGAACGAATGTTTTGGCATTTAATTTTTGTTTTCGTCAAAAAATAAATTTAGGGCCATACAATACATATAATTTACTACACAAAACGTCTCAACAAAAAAAAAAAAAAAAAAATGCCATTTTACCGGAATTCAACGATTTGAAAAACGCCTTGGGTCATATTGACCCAATATGCACTTATAGGTTGGCGTCGGAGGTGTGCACTCAAAGAGTTAACAGTTTCCGTTGCATTACAATGATGCATATGTTAACATCATAAGATTTTGGAGAAAGTCATTTGGATCTACGGAAACTAGGTTTAAAAAAACATTTTTTTTCCTGTAGATTGTGCAAATAATCAAGATTTTTGTTCCTCTGCCTGGTGATTGGAAATTCAAAATTCGAATATCTCGAACATGTCTTTGCGAGAAATGATATCGTTCGTCAGAAAACGTAAATTTTTTGTCAAATCTAAATGTATTTATAATGATATTTTTTTATTTTCTTAATTCGTTTCCTTCCTGGTAAAGCAATAACTCATTATGCAACCGTGAATAATGATGAAGTTATCATTGTTTTAATGCAACGGAAATAATTTATTTTTTAATAATAAAAAAATCACTAAAATGCATTTTAGGGTTTTTATTAAGAAACTGGGAATTTGAATGAACAAGCATAACGTAAATCTCACCAAAAATGAATCATAAAAATTTATTTTCGTTGCAACTATGCAAATTTCAATTTCATAACCGTTTATTGTGCTGTACTTCAGTAAACCTGGGTTAAAAAATAAAAATAGTAAAAAGAAAAAAATAAACATTATAAATATTAAAATCGTTTAGAGTTTAGTTTAGTTTAAAATCGTTTACATACTAAATAATAAATAAAATAATAAATACTTATTTGGAGAAAAAGTATAAAAATCTCGATGAGAATAAGTTGATCGAAAAAAACGTGGTTTTTTTAAAATAGCCCAGATACTGCTTTACACAACACACAGCTGACGAGACAGTAATTACAATGTAAAAAAAAAGCCTCATTGGTGCGTTATCTTGCACCTGCTGCCTCAACGACGACGCTCAATGGCGTCGTCAAAGTTGAGTCAAGCAACGTTTGCCATTTTTTATCAGTCGATTTGACGATGACGAATCAGTTTTTTTTTCCTTTTATCCATCTCGTACGAATGTCGTTCGAGAATCTTTACCAATTCGAGAAACTCGAAACTTACCCCCTTCCCGCCCCCCTCGTTAATTACATCAAGCCAAGACGCTGAATTCAAATGTTACCGGATTATCTTAAAAAATGTGACGTTGAAGTTTGCATCGTTGGAATGCAACGAAAATAAGTTTTTTCAATTTATTTTCAGTGAGATTTAGGTTTTGTTTGTGCATTCACAATCCCAAATCTTTAATAAAAATACCAAAATAAATAACGATTTTTCTATTTAAAAATTTCTTAGAAAAAAAGGATTTTATTATTGAATAAAACATTAACGTTGCATTAAAACGATGCAAACTTCAGTATTATGAAATATCGACATTCTTTGTGATATGTAAATCAGTGTTAAGCTCAATCAATGCATGAATAATTCTATTTTTACGATTGACGATGAGGAATAAGATCAATCGGCATTGAAATACTATTCACTGGAGATCCAAAAATTCGAATGAACGAAAAATCGTCAAGTGTATTCTTTTGATAAAAAATTAAATCCATCCTCCAATACTTGGTAAACAATAATTGAAACGGCTTTGAATATTTAAAAGAATCATTCACCATATATTGACAGAATTTATTAATTTTTCTATAAATCAATACATATGCGGATTTTTCGTTTAGCAGGACGTTTGAAATTTCAATGAAATATTTTGATCTTAAGGAGGTTCATCTAGTACCGAGTGAGTCAAAAGAAAAATGTTAATGCTTAACCTCAAAATAATCAGCATTTTCGAGACTAATTAATTTATTGTGAATCTCAGAAGTACCTAATCGATTTTATGAAGCTCTAAAAATGTTCCTTGGATACTTTTTCATTAATTCCTAAATTTTTGTCAAAATCTGTATTGTTATGATTGTGCATTTAATATTTATAGACGGTATCCCATAAAAGCCCATGTTATTTAGGATTTTCATTTTCATTTATTTCTCACGAACAACGTACCCTCAGGTCTTGAAATTTTAACAGATGACTTTTTAGATATTAATAACTATATTCTGATTTTGTTATCAACATCTGTATTGTAAATCGTGTACCAGATGAACCTCCTTAAAAGCGCACTTTGAAAAAAGACTCAAGAAAAATAGCAAAATCTATCCTGTCCTCAAAAAACTCATCATTGCCAAGAGAAGAGATTGAATCAACAACCTGAATGATGTTGAAATTTGTATCGTTAAAATGCAACGAAAATAATGTTTTTTTTTAAATTCATTTTATTTGCATTTGTGCTATGCTCAAGCATTTAGCATCCCAAGTCCTTGATAAAGACCCCAAAATATATTTCAACGATATTTCCTATGAAAACTTCTTGACATGAATTTTATTAAAAAATAAACTATTACCGTTGCATTTAAACGATGCAACTTCAGCTTCATCAAATCTGAAATCTCCAAGAGCAAATCTTCGCCATATTGGAATACAAGACGTTTAACGAAACTCGATTTTAGCTAACCAACTATTTCACTCAATCCTCTCTTTAATTGCAAAAAAACGGAAAAAGGGGAAAAGGGCGCGGACCATCGCTCGACGGAAAAAGTAATCGGCGTTGTATCGTTGGTCCGCCGTCGTGTTCGAGGCTCGGCTGAGCCTCCGATAAAGCAAAAAGCGCCGTGCCGCGTTTTCTTCGCGAGAGTATAAATCGATACGTAGCTAACAGTGCACCAACACATACGCATATAAATAAATATATTGCGTACATTGGCTGCGGCTGAAAATTTCTCGGAATTAATGCAGATGGCGTAGACTTTTTTTCTCAGCATGTGCGAGAATCTCCTCCATGTATATAATAACGTGTGTGGACGCATTAAACTAGCG